>OY756221.1:6082500-8582500 GCA_963576875.1 Acrobasis repandana | reverse complement strand
TACAACCAGTGCAGAAGCAGCTGGTACATTTTTTTTATTTTCCCAGACCAGCGTGGAAGGAATAGTTTGCATAATGTGTTATTAAGATCTGCCAAAAAATTTTAAAATCTCAATTATGTTTGAGTAAAATGACCAACAAATCACAAAACAGAAGGCCTGTTAAAGCCCTTTGCCTTTGCGAATTATATGACAACCTTCTTGGCGAAACGATTAATATGCTAGTCCGCCACTCCGGAGGTTCTGCGTTCGATCCCCAGCCAGGGCAAGATGGAAAATGGCATTTTTCAAACTGTCCTGGGTCTTGGGTGTTTAAGTAAATATGTATTTATTATAAAATATGATTTAGGGGTTTTCAAGGCAAGAGTGAATAGGCATTTTTTGAGTCTGCGTGTTACACCTTATACCTCATCTTAGCTTCCCATCAGGGTAAATAGAGGTCAAACTCACTCAAATCACAAATAAAAAGTATTGTATCGTTATGTAATATAAGTTTAAACTTAATATGGGGCTAGCTTAATCAGTGTGATTGGTCCTTATATATTTATTTTATTTTATTAAGTACTATTTAATCCGCTAGTTGCCAACAAGTCGAAACAAAACAAACTTTTTTCTAAACGTGAAAACAAATATTTTCTATGGGATTTCTATGAAAAAGGCACGGCGTGACGTCATAGTTTCTTGGAGTCAAATAGCGCTCTTAATATCAGTCTAAAATCACGTTCAAAATGGATATGATGAATGACAAATTATATTATTTTGTGACGTTTTATTCTCGTATCATTACAAAATAATTTATTTTTTACTGTGGATACTACCCAATTATAAGCATGAACCGATGCAAATAGCCTGTACAATATACATAACAAAGAATGTAGAATGCTTTTAGTTTATGCATTGCTCGGTTGTAATAACGTGTTTAAGTCTCCTGGATGACGATGTACAAACATTTTCCACATTGCTTTCATTAACATAAACCATATCAGAGTAACAAACTTAATTGAGACTGTGATGTTTAATTCAGTAACAGCTAGTTCCGGCATTAATTTAAGTTATTAAATCAAAGCCAGCGCCTTAGGCTCAACACATGCGGAGATCAAAGGAACAAGACTGATAGAGATATAGACATTTGAAAGCCTTTGTGAACCCTTATGTACCTCTAAATGTTAACATTTAATCAAATTTGAAATTCGCGTTTTGTATATTTGTATACTAGCTGTGCCCGCGACTTCGTTCGCGTGGTTGTCGGAATGTAATGTTATATAGCCTAAAGCCTTCCTCTATAAATGGACTACCCAACAAAAAAAGAATTTTTCAAATCGGACCATTAGTTCATAAGATTAGCGCGTTTAAACAAACAAACAAACTCTTCCGCTTTTTAATATTAGTATAGATTTAATTTATATAACTATAATCATAAACTACCACTAACACTGAAAATTTTAAACTCGATCTAATTAAAGTAATAACAATAGTACAGTCAAAGGAGACTGTAATTTATAATTTAAGCTCTTGTCATGAAATATTACTTTTTACGATGACCAAACAAATAAACAAACTTCCAAACTCACAAAATCTAAAGCGACTTCTTTGATATTTGATATTTTATCTATGTTAATAAAATAAGTAGAATACCAAGGCAAAACTCTCCTTTAAATTTACGTTCCCATAATAAAATTTTAAGTCACTTCTTTTATATTTGTTATGTTATCTATATCAATAAAATAGGTGAATATCCAATTAAAACTCCCGTTTAAAACGATTTCAGATTTATTACAGTCCGAGTGTAAGGATTCTTTAAAATGTCACATATTTTGTGCCAACCATATGTGAATAAATGGGAGAAATGAAAAAACATAGAATGTACCAGCTGCTTCTCTTCCCGCGTAGATCGTAGAAACCGATCAAGGAAATAGGAGGGAATCTGAGTCATATCAATAGGCGATGCGGTTCATCATCACACTGAAAGTAGCCTGCGCCTTACCGCCCTGGGCTTTGTCTGCCCTGTTAGGGATAAAGACGTGATAGTGGTGTACGAGTATTTTTTGCTCCACTAGCAAAATTTTTTTTACACGTTGTGCTAATTTCCAAAAATGGTATTAATGTTTCGAGTAGAAGAATAAAATAGAACTTTTTTCGGTGGTTTGTTTGTTTTTTTTGTCCAATAAAAAAAGATTTGAGGAAATTTTATCCCTAATAAAACATACGCTAGAAACTGGTCTTTGCGGTGGTCGAAATAACTTTTTCGGTAATTACCAATGTCTTACATTAGTATCATGGACTAAACTTTCTGTAGAAACGTGTGAATATTGACTGTTACAAAACTCATACTGCGGTAGGCTTGTTTATACTATTACAATTTTATGTGCACTAAATTAATGGAGGCATCTCCACTTAACTCCACCGACAAGAGCAAGCTCTTAAGTTAAAATAAGAAATTAATTAAAAATATAGTCTATAGTATAAAAATATATGTTTTTTACAATCGTTGATGGAAAATTCATCATATTATGAAATATTTTTTCGTTTCACCACTAAAGTTTCTATCACGTGTTATGCCAATATCCTTAATGGTTTCTCGAATCTTCCACCTGAGAGAGCAAAGACAAAGTAAAAACATTACACATGACGTTTTGACAGAGCTAAAACAGATCGAACCGATGTGGCAAAATGTGATATGTCTCTTTTTAGGGTTCCGTAGCCAAATAGCAAAAAACGGAACCCTTATGGATTCGTCATGTCTGTCTGTCTGTCTGTCCATCCGTATGTCACAGTCACTTTTTTCCGAAACTATAAAAAATATACTGTTAAAACTTGGTAAGTAGATGTATTCGGTGAACCGCATTAAGATGTTCACACAAAAATAGAAAAAAAAACGGTTCACATCATTAAAATTCTCTACAAACAGATGAAATATAAATATTTTCTGAATTGGATTCATTCCATTCATTGTTAATGAGACATCCTAAACGGATCTGTGGGAATTAACAGTGAAATATTAATTGTACGTGCCATGCCTTTTCTGTTATTTTTTAGATTTGTAAAGGTTTTCGTTTTTAGTACAATATACTCACTTTTATACATTTAGTAAAAATTTGTTAAGTGTTTGTAGGTTAAACTGTTCTTTTAAGGGCTAAATTATGGGATAAACTTGGGTGTTGAATTGCAAATAGAATCAATTTATATAATATCAATGATGCAGCAAAATAATATCCATAGAGACTCAGCATAGTGTCTAATGATTTTTTTAACACCAAAAGCACTGGGTTTGTGTATTAACACTGTTAATACTAATGTTAGTAAAAAAAACAGTAGCACTCCGGGAGTGCCGACAGAAGTGATAATTTTAACAAGATGGTGTCGGGTACGGTAACAGTGTCGCGAGTTAAATGGTTTTATCCCATCTTAAAAAGTGCCCAACGCGCCTCAAGAAGTTCCTACTTCAATGATGGTGACCTGTGGAGGTCCTGGGTTCGATCATCAGCCAGGTCAAATTAGAAATCATCATCATTATCATATCAGCCACAGGAAGTCCACTGCTGGACATAGGCCTCCCCCAAGGATTTCCAAAACGACCGATCGGAAGCGGCCTGCATCCAGCGTTTTCCTGCAACCTTGCTCAGGTCGTCTGACCACCTAGCAGGTGGGTGTCCTAAGCTGCGCTTGTCGGTACGTGGCCGCCATTCGAGAACCTTTCTGCCCCATCGGCCATCGGTTCTTCGCGCTATGTGCCCCGCCCACTGCCACTTCAATGAGCTAATCCGCTGGGCTTTGTCTGTGACCTTTGTTCTTCTATGAATCTCCTCATTTCTGATTCGAAATGCCTTTACCAAGTTCGAAGTTGGAATTGCCTTTACCAAATGGTTTGTTTGTAATAACTTTATTGTACTTTGAAAACACATAATTAAAGACAAAAACAAGATACTCGTATACAGTAAATTAACAACGGCAGACTTATCCCATGATGGAATCTCTTCCAGTCAACCGGAAATTGTCCTGAATGTAAGGTGTTTGTATGTATTTGTCACAAAATATAGTATTTTTAAGATAGAGTATCCCACAAAAAAGTTCAATAGTTACTTTAAGGCAAGCACAATCAATGTATTAGATTTTATCTAAATTAAAAAAGTCATGCCGAAATTTTTCATCACATACTTTTATTTTAGATATTGTTCCGAGCATTGTAATGCTGTACAAATCAATAATGAATAGATTTTTACACATTAAATTAAAACGAAATGCAAATAGTTATAAAATAAATAAATGTAAAGCATTTAAAATTGGATATTATTAATTGCACATCAAATTAATAATCATACCATCAATTTAATCTCATAATTTATATACTTTTTTACTTAAAAAAAAATTAACAATGTCATCATAAATACTGACTGCACATCAAATTTACTAGGTTGCAAATCTATAGGTTAGGTTAGGTTAGGTTAGAACTGCGGCCAACACACGCACGAGCCGAGCGAGCAAAGCGAGCGTGCCGTGCGTGAAAGTTCTATCCATTTTATTACGCCACAAATATAAATTACAGCATAAAATATATAAAATATAAATTACTGGTTCTTATTCTGTGATTACAATTTGTTTAGTAATATTTTCAGTTGATTATTTTGCTGTGCAATCAGTAATTTTGATTTGCGTTTAAATACTACCCTTATTCGTTCAGTAAAACAGCTTTGCAATTACCATTAAACAGTATACAAAATTTTATTTATTTAGTGTTCAATTCAATTCATTTATTGCATTTCATAATGTACATAGTGTACATAATTAGTGTGCAATTCAGTATTTTTGGTGAAACTTTAATATTTTTTTTTTGAAAAATGGGAATATACAGATATCGATTTAACTACATTGTCATGCCTTTAAAATATATTAATAAAAATTGATAAATAATTTGCCCACCGTGCACACGAATAGAAAACGTTAAAGATAAATGAACAAAGTTTGGTTTTTGTTATCTTCACTAACGTGTGAATTTGAGAAAACTTCGGACTACTTACATACGTGACTTGACTATTTCCGAGAGTTTTCGTAAGTTTCGTAGTGCGAACTTAATATGTTTCACCTATATGAAGTGAGCCATGAAAAGCTTATGAGGGTAGAAACCGATGAACTGTGCTTTGCATACCGTTACTTAATTTGAGACCCGTATTTAATAAATAAACGAAGGAGAAAGTTGACGCCGTGTCGTATACGGTCAAAAGGATGGCTCAAGAGAGGGAGACATGGAAACTACACCACCGACAAGAAGGTAGTTCTTAAATTATAGATAGATAGATTTAATAAATAGGCAGTGATATCTGAGCGTACAATATTGAATTCTAATGCTTCAAAAAGTTTTTACAAAACGGTTTACCTTTTTGTTTAAATTGGTTGTACGATTGCCTTAACCAAATCTAATCTAATCAAGATTTGATTTGGTTAAGGCAATCGTAAAAAATTAAAGCAATTTTTTTCACTTTATATGAAAATAGAAATAGAACATAACAGTGGTACTGTACAGTGGTCCGACGTAACAAGAGCTGAGACATTCCGTTATATGTACTTGCAATTTTTTTAAGATTATATATTGATTTCTTATAGTAGTGTAGGTAAACTACTATACTACCTTTAGGTAGGTACCTAAAGTAACGGCGATATGTGACGTTTTTATTATTTTATCAGCATAGAAGGAATAAATTTCTTTTAAGATTTCCGTTCTTTTTGTATTTTTTTTCTTAGGTTTGAATAAATTTACCTATTTGTGTTTATAAAAAAAATCTTATTTCAGTTCCGTATAGTAATTTAAAAAAAGACAAAATATTGAGGTAGTTAAATATATATTTCTTTAAATTTCTTAAATTAAAAAAAAGTCTAAATTGTCGGTATAAATGTATTACCAAAAAAATAAAAATGTAAAAATGTGAGAAAGGATCGTAAAGTCGGGACCGTAAAGAGTCAGAATATGCAAACTTGCAGAGAAAGGCATGCATAATAAAGACCTAATATCATGTGGCAGGTGCGCTACGCTAAATATTTCCCGTAGGAGCGGAATGCGAAATACTATTTTGAAGAGAAAATATAGCTGCATCTTTACATTCTTTGCTACAGAATTGGCAGAAGTGATGACATACAAGGAGGTTTAATAATTAGTAAATTATGAAAATTATGAATACCATGTTATAAATAAGACAAGGTGTTGTCTTCCTGCGATGGCCCAAGGCTACGTCAGGAATGTCACGATAAGTGCTACCACTGATTGTTTATGTATAAATATTAGTCAATGAATATAAAATAAAATACTAACACTAAAATACTACTACTATTTTGTATATCGTGTAATTCATCGGTTTAATTTAAAAAAAAAATTATATATTGCATTATTCGTTCATAAATTGGTTTGTTTAGTAAAAAATGCATTTTGCTTAGGTAATTCAATCACACACAGTGGCAACACTCCCAACTGATGACGTATTCTTGGGCCAATCACGCGACCCAGCTGTCACTGGAAGAGGATACCGTGTTTTATTATACCATGATGAATACAAAATCAAAGTTAAAATTAGATCGTTTTAAAAACTGTTGGGGGAATTGCCTTAAAATTTCGTATAAATTCATTAAGTACCGAAGAATAAAAAGCAAAAACATGTTAAGAGGTCGTAAAGTGAGGACCGTAAAGAGTTAGAATATGCAAACTTACAAAGAAAGGCATGCATAATAAAGACCTAATATGAGGCGGCAGGTGCGCTATGCTTAATATTTCCTGTAGGAGCGTATTGCAAAATACTACTTTGAAGAGAAAATAAAGCTGCATCTTTACATTTTCATTCTAAAAAAAAAAATACTGAAATATTCGAGATTTAACTTATCTATAACTCTACTGTCTTTTACTATTGTATCATACTGGTATACATACTTAAACCGTTTTATTTTAATATTATAGCTTTCATTTGATAGTAGATAAATTGTTCTAGATTGAGAGCTGGCACGAATTTTTGGGTAGGTATTTGAGGTAAGTTGAGTTTTGAGTTTCAGTTCTAAGTATGGGGAACCCCTTTTTTTTTTTATTTTTGTGTTAAAATCTTAATGCTGTTTACAGAATACATCTACTTACCAAGTTTTAACAGTATAGTTCTTATAGTTTCGGAAAAAAGTGGCTGTGACATACGTACGGACAGAGAAAAGACGAATCCATAAGGGTTCCGTTTTTTGCCAGTTGGCTACAGAATTCTAAAAATCCTCCTATTGAAGCACATGTTAGTATCCTCAGGAATAATGTGTCTTAAAATACCTTTTACGTTACAGATTATATGAGCTATTACTATTATTTAGAGCTCACTAGATCCCATTGTTGATCGAAGACCTGCCTCTCATTTCTTCTGCATTTATCCCTGTCTTGTGATTTTGTGTACCAGTTCTTCGAGTAGGTATCTAGGTCGTCACGCCATCTGCGCCTAGGTTTTCCAGGACGCTGACGACCATTCGTTTGGGTCCACAAAGTTAGGGTTGGCCCATAGTTCGGTCGGCATGCAGCTGACCCTATTTTAATTTAGCTATTTTTGTGATTGATAACAGGGTTGTGTTGTAAACTCTATATAAATAGTTATTATCTTGATAATGAGCATGCTGCGCTCCATAGCACGCTGGCAAACCCCGCATTTGGCCATCTGAGACTTTGCAAGACTGAGCTCCATATGTGAGGGTTGGAAGAATGCAGTTATACGAGTAAGTACTTTTTTTTAGACATCAAAATAACTTTTGACATGAATTTCTCGTTTACAGAAGTTGTGGAAATTGAAGCAGGATAAAAGTTACTAAAATGATTTAAGGCGACACGGTTTCATTCTTTCCAAAGAATTATCGTAAATAACTGATACTAAATTCGCCAGTCACTTTCGACCTCAGTACTTGGTACACGTGGCAGAAGGTCATCATCATCAGGACTTTTTTGTTAGTCTCCACTACAGGAGCACAACCCCCTTTTATAATATACATATAATATATATATATAGCCATACTTGGCTAGAGAAGCCAGAGGATTTTGCCTACACTCTCCACGTTGTCCAGACGAGTTGGAGAGGTCTCATTGATAAGCTTTATTTTTCTTGCATTTCCTAAGTCGCCTTCTACGACATACACGCAATGGGAAGACTTAAAGTGGTCCTATTCTACTCTGTGGCAATCACAGAAGGTAAAAAATATTTATCTGGTGTCATAGTAAAGTGAGCCAGAATGTCAAAAATCTAATCTAATAAGCAGAAATGTACTAAAAGATCTTTATACACTACCTAATATTCTGTGGGGTAAGAGTAATCAGCTTGTGGCGGGTTTTAGTAAGTGAGACCACAAGCACTCATGGCTATGATGACATAATGTCTTTTTTCTCTAGGCGTATAGGTAGAAACTTTCACCATGCTTAAAAAATTGAAGAAATAAGTGTGAAAATTTAATAGAAAATCCTGAGAAATTACCATTTTCCCTTTACATAAAATTAGTTTCCATCTTCATATTAAATATTGCGCAGTGGTATACCAAAAGTATGTTTCCTTATTTAAATATATGCAAACACTTATAAAACCAGAATATGAACCATTAAACTGAGAGGATTGCATACTTAAATATTTTCTGTAAATTGCAATCAAAAACTTAAATTTAAATAATTCCCCTAAATTTGTAAAAACTTTCAACTCACGTTCTACTAGTTAACTTGAATGACTAAAAAGCCAATACTACGTCTAAAGTTAAAAAACTGAACGTACACTTATCACTTACACTTTATCACTAACTAAAAATCGAGTTACATAGATCGCGTACTACTCCGTTGGGAGTTTTCGGGACGTCTACTCTTCGCGGTATTTCGTCTAGTACTGCCTCTGACGGGTTGGGAACCACGCATGCGGATCGGGGTGTACTCCTTTAACCCTGATGAGAGCTGGTGGAGTGTTTGATAATGAAACCCAACTGCTAAGCGATTAAAGAGATGCAAACTCCCGCAATTTTGCTGACGGAATACTGACGTGACTTTATTGGAAGAGGTTCTATTAAATTATTTTAATTTGTCAACGTCTGGAGTATCTGGTTTAAGGACCTCAATAACCTTCTACTTAAACTGCGTATTAAATATTAAAAGAATGTAAAGATTATGACTTATTAAGACGTAAACTACCATTTAACTGTGAGATACAAACTATAACGTTACAATTTTATTTTTCCTTTCATGACATTTCTCATAGAAACCGTTGGTTACATAAAATGAACTGTTTGCTTATTTTTTAAATTCTCACAATATACAAGTTTATTTGCTAGACAAACTAAAAAAACCCCGACTTTCAACCCCAATAACTTTCAACGACTGAACCGGTTTTAATCAAACTTAGCTATGGACTGTCTCGACAAACAAGGCTTTCAAAAAACTGCATCGAAATCGGTATATTCGTTTAGGAGCTACGTTGCCATAAACAGACACATCGACAGGTCAAACTTATAACACCCCTCTTTTTCGTCGGGAGTTAAACTAGTTAAAATATATTTTTTTAGAATTTTTACAAAACAACATTTTAACTAATTCCTATTAGGAGCCTCATCAGGATTAATATACTTCATATTCCCAGCAAAATCATCATCATATTTATTGAACCTCCCACTGCTGGGAATAGGCCCCAGCTAAATAATTACACTTAATTTGGTTGACCTCTTTGCGAATATTGGAATAAATGTAATTAAAATAACAACGCAAATTAAAATTGAATAGCTATCAGGGCAAACCCTGATAGCTATTTAATTTTAAGCTGATATTTTACAAAAATATTTAAATATCGTTTCATCGTACTACATTTGCATTTAAATATTTAACAAATTTTGTACATTATTTCAATTTAAATAGTAATATATTTTTTTCAAAATAAGTACTATGATTCAAGAGTACTTTTCAGTTGAAGCGAAGTGGAGCTTAATGGTGCATAAATTAACCAATTTCAAACGCTTAACTGCATTGTTATTAAATCCGCTATTGGCCAAAACTATGTTTCGTTTGGAACAATAATATGAAAAACAAGTAATTGCCATGGCCATTCCGGCTTCATCATGAGATCAGGTCATTGGTACCATAATGTTGCATTGTCATTTCACTTACTTATATAATTATATGAAGTTACAGGTCAATCAAATAATAGGAAGTGGGTCTAATTTAGCTTGCAAGATTTGATTGCGGACACAGACAACTAAATAAAAGTTAGTTAAATACATAATAGTGAAATTTCGAGCATTGTTTCGTAATTTTTTACATTTCTAAAGTCAGCTCATCCGAACTCATCTCAACCGAAATGCATCTTAATTGAGGTTCCAACCAAAAATTCTTAGTAACTTACAATGACGAGTTGGAATCGCCGAATTATCAGTTTATTCAGAAAATAATTGGTATTGCGACAATCATTTATTTGGCGGTTTTGCTTCCCTCAGCTGTAAAAGCTGCCTTAATTACGCATTTTGCTTTCTTTGCAGGCAGGCTATAAAAATTTAAAACGAAATTCAATAGCAAAACGTCCTTGACTTAATGAAATTATTTTCCTCTTCGATTAGACGAAGTTCGTTCCCAGTTGCATCCTCAGCTGAGCTTCTTCGGTGCCCGGAGTGCGCTATTCCGCTTTTTTTTTTCAAATATAAATGCATATCAATTGTCACCCAAGGATGCCAAAGACCTTGCAAAGTGAAGAAAAAATAGCCGAAACAGTTAAAATTATTTGGCTTACTTTTACGACCAGCCGCCTGCCTGACGTCAACCCTCATTGGGAATGCATTTGTAGCACGAGATAGTTTGTGCTAATTCCTTTAGTCGCCTCTTACGATATCCACAGGAAGAGATGGAGTAATCCTATTCTAGACTCAATGAAATAATATATGTAACATATAAACGAGATGGCAAAGGAATGATTGTTACGGCTGGACAAAATTACAGGCGCCGCTGCCCGCTTTTAAATAAACTTAATAATGTTCATAAAAGTAGAACAAGTACCTAGTTAGTCTACTCTATGGCAGTATCTTATTAACCGACTGCGTCAGAAGTAGGGTTATTTCAACGTACAGAGAAATGACAAAGAATTAACAAATGCATTGGCGTTCATACAACGTCGATATTATTTCCTTTGACTCGCATTAACTCGACTTGATTTTCTAGCAAGAATGTGTTCTCCGCAATATCATTATTAAAAGTACTTATATTTTACGCGATGCATGCTTTTAGAACTAAACACGAATTATATCCATTTTATAAGTTGAATGTTATTGAAAATATTATATTTTCTTGGATCAGAACTTTGACAGTAAAACAAATGAAATTTTAGATAAGCCAAGAAAGATTGGGCTCCTTTGTTTGCGATCAATCATGGATATAGTTAGCAGCTACTATATTTAAAAAAAAACATTTTCTTGTATTTTTAGCAGTTACTGGTACCTATGTAAAAATTAAGTAATTAAAAATTTCCAATATTCCTTTTAGGGCTTACTTGGTAGTTTTACTGGGATAACCTTATTTTTTATTTGTCAGTGCATGTTTCTAGCAGATCTATACCAATACTCTTCCCCATCGTCCTTCCTTTTTACTTGAAAATTGGTACGCTGTTAAAATTATTTCCTAAAAAATAACACCGCAAAACACTGAAATAGAAATTCTAAAGTAGTCTAGTTACGTAAATAGCACTATACTTTCACCCAGACTTATCGACCAACTGAGAGCGGATAGGCAAGCTTTAAAATAAAATCCTAAAAATACTTCGACAGTAAATGTCGAAAGTTCAAAACAGCCTCCAGGGAGGGAGTTTTGAAGTCAAATATTGTGGAAAACTCGGTAAAAAAATGGCACTCAGAGAAAAAGGCCTAATGCCTTGCCTTTTTAAATACTTGCCCATTGTTTCTGGCAGGAACACCCTCCGGCATTAAATAATTTATTTACCTACACACAATTTTTTACACTTTACGAGTAAATGTCACCGTAAGCAGTTGTTGCTGTCAGTAGTGTCAGTGTCAATGCTCTACATAATAGCGAAAACCGCATCAAATACCATTTATTTGTCTGCTTTCTCGTATCTGCTTCTTAATAAATGAGAAGACAGCACTCTCATTTATCAAATAAACAATTAAGAGAAGATACAAGAACTAAAGAATACGGATGTAAGCATGTCAGCCAGGTATACAATACCTATATGTATTTGTTAAAAAATGTAGAATCGTTGAGTTAGTATCCCATAACACAAGTCTTGAACTTACTTTGGGGCTAGCTTAATCTGTGTGATTTGTCCGTATTTAAGTAAGTAAATGACGCTCGTTGTAGGATTGAGAAAGAAAACGGCCAATTCTGCAATTGAAAAAATAATGTGCTTCCATGCCATTTATCTTTTTATATTTGCCATACATTTTTCACAGAAGATAAATTATTGTGTATGGCACAGCTAATACGTTTTGAGGGATCCGTAACTCAAAGGGTAAAAACGGAACTCAGGATCACTCACTTGTGTGTCCGTCCGTCTGTCACAGCCAATTTTCTACGAAACTACTGGACCGATTGAGTTGAAATTGGGTACACGTAATAGTGTATGTTCAGTGAAAACGGAGTTAAGGTGACGTGGGTTCACAATTTGCAATACCGTGCGTGTTTTTGAAAAATCACTGTTATTAAACTACTACAGTTTATTCCTCAAAAAATTTACATACAAATCTTAAGAGTTTTCTACAGATACTCACAATAGCCAAAATACGATTGAGCATTTTTGGCTTGATAGAAAAAAATCACAAACATACCTCTAATTTGCCTAAATTTGCCTTTATAATACATATTACTTTTTTATACAATCACTTTTTTATATGAAAATTATACCAAAAAATGTATTATCTAAATATCTATCCGTTTTGGCTACAAAAATAATAATAAATATAATACAAAAAAATAAATAAAACACAGTTAAATATTCGTCGAAAGAGATGAAAGGCCCGGAGCCGTGCTCGACGATAATTTTTTGTAGAATAAACTGTAGTAGTTTAATAACAGTGATTTTTCAAAAACACGCACAGTATTGGAAATTGTGAACCCACGTCGCCTTAAGTCAAAAACCATAGATTTGAGACAATCGAGTTTAAAGTTTCAAAAAATTTCCCATTCATTTTCTATAGAAGTTTTATAATTTTTGGTTTCTATTATTGATAGATAATACCTTTTTAAGTGTTATGATTATGTTTATATCAATTTACGGTAACAAAATTAAAAATATAGTTTAGTTCAACTAGTTTAAATGCAATTGTATTGAAAAACACAAAAAAGTCATGGGAACTTGAAAAAACCCATATTTACATCACATTACACGAATCCTAACTTTGGCATTTTAAGCCCTACGGCTATGAAAATAGGACAGAAAAATTACTTTTTTTTTCTGATTAAGTACCTATATATAAGAATATTAAAACCGATATTACTCGAGTTAACTCAGTTTTCACTGAACGTACAGATAAGTCAGTGACCCAAAGATGGAAGTAAATAAACGAATTTTAAATATGGGGGCCACTTATGTAAAATATAGGCTTAGTTACTATGTAAAATATACATAAGTATAAATGTGTGAACTTTGTCGTAACATTACAAATGAAAGAGCCTGTTGGAAGAATAATATATATTATGATATTTTTAAAGTTATTTAAGAAAATAAGTAGAAAATGCCTTTTGTCCTTATCTCCAAAACCAGTAAGCCTAAAAATTGAAGAAAAAAACACAGATAATAATAAGACCTTGTATGTATATCGTATCCTTTTCAAGTGCAAATAAAAATATTCTATTCTATTCTAATAGTTTTTTACCTCTAAATTTCAGAGAAACCTTTGAGAAGTACGAAACCCTCTTCACGCGAGTTTAACTCGCACTTGACCGGTTTATTTATATTTGAGATTCCATTTGAAAGCATTGTTAAATTACAACTGTCAAAAGAGATTTACAAAGCATTGTTTTTACATGTTTTATTATCTACCATAGAAGTTATACTCATCAAATAAATCATTTAAATTAATATTTTTATCACGCGTATTGCGATGCTCAAAATATAAATCTATATTAGATCTTTCTCTCTTTTTGTTGGAATAAAATGTACAATAATGATACACCGATAACACAACACTTTTTCCAATCAGCAGATAAAACAGATTTATTACTTCAATCTAAAACATTTTTAAGCTGGAATTTTCGATCCTAAAACCCATTTATCAGGACCTTTAAATATCTGTAGTGGCTTCGCATAAATCTTCTCTGCGTTTTAGCGAACATAGATCTGTGTTGTCGTGGCAAGTTTATTTCCGGACCACGATTGATGTACTGAACCGATAGGAATCTGCAAATGTACATTTTAGCGCTCCATTTTCTTCGATGGACGTTGTAGACGGAAATAACGCGCGTAGTGGCGGAAAACCTATTCGTACTTCGTATTGGTGATTGCTTATTCAGTATTCTAAATACTAGTGGTTATGAGAGAACAGAAGACCTTACGAGCCCTTATAACCATGCTATATATATCTTTATTATGAGTATATATGCATGTATGTGTATTATTTGGTATGTTATAAGCATGTAATTATTTAATTATTTTGCGCCGCAACGAATTATCTGTTTATCCCTATGGTTGACTGGGAGAAAACGCTTTTAGCGTTAAGTCCGCCAATTGTAAGACAATTTCATTGTTAAACAATAAAGTTTAAAAATAA
Source organism: Acrobasis repandana (assembly GCA_963576875.1). NCBI lineage: Eukaryota > Metazoa > Arthropoda > Insecta > Lepidoptera > Pyralidae > Acrobasis > Acrobasis repandana. Next base: position 8,567,776 of record OY756221.1, on the reverse strand, counting down.
AAATAAATTAATTAAATATATAAATAAATATAACTGACACTTTTCCTTTTCCTCTGGCTTAGCAATTATATTTATACTTTATTATAATGCAACTACAGTGCAAAAAGTAATTTGCGAACAAAATTACGAAAAAATTCAACTTTAAATAAAGATTTATGTGCTTGAATTTTCCAATAGGCTTACCTATGCACTTTTGAGCAAAATAGGGGTAAAAATGTTAGCGATTACTTGAGTTAAGGTGACGTGCCCTTGCTCCTAGGAGATCGAATCTCGTCTCTATGTCTACGGGTTCGTCTTATGAAGGCAGAGAGGACTGTGTACTTTGATTGGTATAGTTAGGTATCGAAAAAAATCAAAAATTGAAATCCGTCGATGGCACTACAGCAAAATTCCCCTGATTTTCTCCCTCCACTGATATTTTTTTTACAACATCTTGTTTAAATTGAAGTCCTTAGTGTGCTTTTCAAATTATTACAATCCGTCGATAAATAACGCTACAGCAAACTTCCCCGAGCGATATTATTTTAAACTGTCCCAATAACGTTACGTGTTTCCAAAATGCTTGACTTACTTGACTTATTTTCCTATGTCCCCAGAGGGCCGCTACAGTGCTTCTCCATTCCGCTCTGTCTTGAGCAACGAGCTTCACTTCGGGCCAAGACAGCCCGATTGTCTTCATCTCTGCCGCTACCGATTGTCGCCAGGTTTGCTTTGGTCGACCACGCTTCCTCTTTCCTTGAGGGGTCCGTTCCACAATGCCTGTCTCGGAATGTGAGTAGGCTCCCCCATAGCGTGTGGCCGATCCATGTCAATTTACGACGCCCTATCTGTTGGTCGATCGGTGTCTCGCCGCAAAGCTGCCACAGACGTTTATTGGATATCTTTTCAGGCCAAAAGATACCCAATATCTGTCTGTGTTTTCTTAATGCAGCAATGTGCAATAACATAGCATTGCTTTGATTCACCGAGACGGCGCTTTGTACTCACAAGGCAGGTAATTAATGAGTCGATCAATCAGGACAATTACAAGAAGGGTCGAGATATTTTTGTGTTACTCTACAATAAGTTTAATGGAGTAGGGTTCTTAAAATCTAAAAAGGCTTGAGTTCCAAACAGATTGAATGACCATATACCTACATATATATACAGTTGTTTCACTTAGTCGACAAAGCCGGCACCAGTTTCTTCAAAGACGCGGCATTTGTCAGCACGCCTACAGTTTACAAAAGCATTTGAACCAAAAAAACTGTAGCTACTTTCAAAGATAAAAGTCTTGGTCATTATTAGGCCAGTCATGACAGCGAGGTGTCGTAGGTACCTACATAACTTACTTCAATAAACAAGTAAGTAAAACATATCGATTCCAACTTTAAAAGAAAGACGAAGCAATTTTCAAACTTTTAAATGGAAATTTGAAAATTGCTTCGTCTTTCTCGTAAAAAATTCTCGTAATTATACCAGACTAATTCCCAACTAAAATATGTATAAAATACTTCGTCTTACCGACTTCAAATAAAAAATGAGATTAAAACTTTTCTTGCAGATTTTAAAGGCAGAAATTATTCTTAGGCGTTGAAACTCTTGAACAGAATCATTAGCCGCATCTGAACTGATCCAACAGCTGTATGAAAATGGTGGGAAATTCAATTTCTCCAGAAGTTAACGCCAAAGTATCCCATCTCCCAATAAAATTGAAAAGCTTACAGCGAGCCTGTAACTTATAGCCAGATTATCATAACTTAGTTTTGCAACTGATGCAAATCTGGGTCTAGTCCCAATGGCACCGTTGTGGGAAAAATTGCTTCCCGTTTGAGCCAAGTCTCAGCTTTAAAATCAATTATAAGAGTTTATATAAAGCACTATAGTAAGGACTGTTAGGAGTGGACTTCTTGGGGTGAAATGATAGGTGATATCATGATTAATGGACATGGTATTTTGATAACCTTTTTGGTAAAAGAAAGAAAAAAAAAATTATAGGATCATATCACATTGATTGAACTAGTAAGTTTAAACTTGTGTTATTGGATACTTAAAAAGATAATGAGCAATATATAAAATGAGATCATGCAATGCAACTTGCCAACTGAAAAAAATAACGCTACAGCCAAAGTTCCCACCTTTCTCCCGGAATCAAATGTCGTGATATTTTTATATCGTAAAGTCTAAAGTAACATTAGAACTATGTGGAATATACCAAAATCTGTGCAAAATTCCTGGCCCATCTGCATGTCTGCTATCGGACTAAAGTGCAAAATTGGAATTTAAAATATTCTCATTCAGAAACGTTTGTGAAAAAATTATCTTTTCTTTCATAAGTTTTATTCGTGCCCGTATTAGTATTCACTGCCTCTTTCCTCGAGAAATTCGATAAAATTTATTTTTATCTTGTTTTTTTATTATAGATATAGGTTATTTTAATCCTTTACATTTTTTCAATCCTTTACTTTATATACACCCCGTATACAACGTGGACGGGACATACCCGTCATAAATCGAACCACGGGCTATACTAGATCACTAAAATATAATGAAATTAAAATAACAGTCAAAAGACCAAAAACAAATTCGACATTCCCATACAAATCGCTCAGGCGGCTGCACACTTTTGTATGGAAATGCCGATTTCTTTTTTGTTTTTTGGCTGTTATTTTAATTTCATTATACTATAATTATCTAGTAAAGCCCGTGGTTCGATTTATTACGGGTATGTCCCTTCCACGTTGTATAGCCAGGAGCAAAACAAAATCATTACATAAGTAACTTAATAAAATTGAAAGTCTAAGTTTGACATTAGAAATAATGGCTAGATTACCTATAAATATTGCAATTCTTTCAATTGGCTTGTAAAGTGGACTGAACGGACAAACGACCTAATTAAAGTCATAGAAAGTTCAGCCTTTCATTCACTTCAAAATCACAGCGTTGCCCAGTTTACATGGATTTACACAGAATTCAAAGCGGTTTGTGGGCTAATGTGCAAATCCTTCGCTTATTTTGCATGGCAAATCTGCTAATGTGCAGCATGAATGTGTGAAATAGTGTTTTGGATTTAATTCCATAATCCTTTGATAGGCACTAAGTTTGTGCCAATTCTCCTTTATGTTGGTGATAAACTGGAACAAAGATTACATTTTTAATTTTCTAAAGATATTTGATACAGATAATGGTAAGGGGGAGATCTAAACGAATTTTCCTTTTGAATCAAAGGGATTTATTTGGAAAAACTAATAAATGTTAACTGTTAGTCTCTCTGCTCTTCTCTCGTTAGATTAGCTTTTTCTGACATTAAATTTTAATGTGTACTCTCAAGGATTCTAACCCTGATGCAGACTAGCGTTGGAAATTGAAAAGATATTTTGAATCCTTTTTATATTGCATATTAGTATAAGAGCACTGAGAAAATGATTGCGATTCGAATCACCCATAGCTTAGATTAATCTTAATCTGAGACTCATAGATATAACGGTAAAAAAATATCTAGGTCTTTTGAATCACTAGAACAAGACAACTAAGGCAAAGAGTTTATAGTGGAACAACTTTCAATCAATCAATTTATTTACTGGGTAATAAAGACTCACCAACCTTACATGGTGACAGCTATGTAATGATATTAAAATGTTAAGACTTAAAAAAAACCTTCAAGAAAAATGTGTAACAGCCTCCTTTTTCCATCGCATATAACTTTTCCGTACTGCCATAGAAAAAAAGAAACATTTATTTAATTCAGGAAAAGTTCGCTTAGAATTTGAAAGATAAATTTTTCTATGCGGATATAAAGCTATAAATAACGGTACGACACGCCGAGGGATGTGTCTGACACTCCCATCCGGTGGCATGCGAATAAATCAGGGATGCGTTGATGTAATGATTTATTCGACTTCACCGGTACGCCTAAAAACAACATTCACACCTTATTTATATAAGGGTTAAGCTCAAAATCTGATACAATGCATGTTTTTGGTGTAAGCGTACCTAGCGGAAATAATTTTTTCTCGTTGCTGCGTATGTAGAATTCACTTCTCTGAAACTTTTACTTACAGGTGACTTTTATTAACAAAAGGTTCATATATGTATTATTAAAGAGTTGTACATTTTTGTATAGACGCATTGGTTAAATGCTCAAAGAGACAGATGCACTGGTACACGAATATAATAAACATACATACTTGTGACATTGACCTTCTACCTAGAATGACTAGCTTTTACAAGCAGTTCTAGTTATTCAGTTTGAAATAATATTTAAGTCTTTAACACTATGGCGGTCACCTGGTGACCGACAATTAGAATCTATTGTGTCTGCAGTGCTGACAGTCTAGGTGTTGATAAGCGTGCTCAGTTAGTGATATTGAACACTTTACACAGGAATGACATACTGAAATAAATGTTTTTTTAATTTTTGATAATAGATGAACTTGATGGTTGCTCCATTTATATGTCTATATATGCTCTTGTCGGTGGAGTATGAATTCTCTTCCATTTGTATCGTCCACCTACTGTTTTAATCTAATATATAAAATTCTCGTGTCACAGTTTTCGTATCCATACTCCTCCGAAACGGCTTGACCGATTTTGATGAAATTTTTTGTGCTTATCCGGTATCTATGAGAATCGGCCAACATCTATTTTTCATCCCCCTAAATGTTAGGGGTAGTCTTTATATGGCAAAACAACGTTTGCCGGGTCAGCTAGTTTGCTATATAAATGACACGACGTTCACCTGTCATTTATCGAGATGAGATGACTAGCGAGAAAAACAAATCAAAACAATGATGAGTTTGGGTTGCTCGCCGCATCGCCTATACTATATACATGATTTGCATTTTTGCCCATTCGATCGGCTTATATATTAGTATATTTTTGTGTGGTAGTTTTTTATTTTCTCCCAGACCAGCATGGAAGGAATAAATAGTAAATACAATAGTAAGTATATTTTATGTTTTAGCACCACAGATACTATAATACTGGTTAGAACTTAAGAGGAAACCTCAAGAAATGTTTTCAGAAATGAAAAATAGGTATTTGTAAAATCTATTGCTGTCGCGCTGTGCCCGAACTACAACCGACCAAGTGCGATAGAGACATACTGCAGCTTGGACTGTAAATACCTATTAAAAGAACAGAAAATCAACGATTCATAGTCCCCTGATTTATTCTCCAAAACTTAGCGGTGTTCCTATGTTTTTTTTATTTTTTATTATCTAGTCAAATTTGTTTTCTGGATGTTTGAACACAGCGGAAAATCTGGCCATTTTTTTAGGTTTTTGAACTTTCATATCTCTTTTAATAAATAATTTATGAAAAAAAAAGAAAACATAAAGACATGCTAATAGTGGCTATAGGTATTCAGGAAAAAAATATAACTCTACCGGTAAGCAATACCCGACATAACAAACCCTATTGCGATTCGATAATCGTAACATAATACAGAGCAAAGCAAGACTTGAATTCAATAGTGCTCCACAAAAATGCTTTTATAAGTTGAATGGTTCGAAAAGCTAGCTCTGTCAACTATTCCGTTTAAGTTGGAAGCAGTCCAATACTATTTATGGCAAGTTTTCGGTGTCTTGCCGTCAGTAGTGAGTTAAGGTATGTTTAGGTTGGAAGACCACCCAGTGCACTAGAGATGAAGGGGCGCGGAGCACTGTTCACTGAAGTTATCATGAAGACAACAGAAATTATGAATTGTCTAGTTTTAGTTCTTCCATTCTGATCTGGAAAAAAAGAATAAACCAGCTGCTTCTCTTTCCACGCAGATCATAAAATCCGATCGAGAGACTGGCCGAGAATCTGAATCATTATAATAGGCAATGCCGCTAAAAACTTATTAATTTATGAATCAAACTTTATTGTCCAAAGTAAAAATATACTTTTAACAAATGGCGGACTTAATGCTAAGAGCATTTTCTCCCACAACCATAGTGATAAGCAGAGAAAATTGTGCGGCGCAAAAGCTATAAATACCTATATACTTACATCAAAAATACTAAGTACTTCATACACACACTATTATACAAAATACTAGTAGGAATTTGAAAGGTGGGCGTGGACTTTCCTCTTAAAACAGAATTTAGTAGAAATTTCTCTAATGTCAACGGGTAAAGCATTCCAGAGTCGTGAAGCTTGAAGAGAAAATGATCATTATTTTGATTATCTTTTTCTGTGTTCACGCCTACCATCACGCTAAAACTGGCCTTACGGCTCTAGGCTCTGTCTACCTTGTTAGGCATAGAGCGTGATAATATAACTATATGTATGATTTAAAAAAAAAAGTTGTAATTTGCTCTAGGTTGCTTTACGTTGAAAATCAATATGTACTGTCAATCAATATATTTACTAAACATTTAGAGTATTACTGAGCACGTCGTACATAATCTCTTTTCATATGTCTCCTCATGTAAATACACACATAACAACCAACAAATAATTTTTATAAAAAAAAAAGATGGGGCTACTAACTTATTGTCGCCCAGGCGAATTGTAACCGCTTAAGCCGGAATTGGTTGCCGTCTTGTGGCATTCTAAGCGAGTTGTGATAAATCTCTCCTCGAAGTTTTGGTGGAATTATTTCACTCAGTATTTCATATCTTCTCCAAGTGTTGCTCTTCGAAAACTCTGGTGTATTTTTCGCCTTTGATTTATGCTTGAGGCATCATTATTCACATATTTGCGGTAAGTTGACAATAGTTTGTGAACGGAAATATATTTAATTTGACTGTAAGCCGTATCTCTCTATTAATATATGTTAGTGGCCAACACTTGTGTCTGGTTTTTTAAGCAGCGTTTATGATGCTTAACTAGTTAAATAATGGATACCGGTACGTCCCCCGTGCTTTGGTAAATTTACTTTGTATGAATAGTTAACCATCAAATGCATGGGATCTTTTTAGAACCTATCTAGAAAATCCCTTAATAGATAGCAAGTTTCAATAGCAGCTATTACTGCAATGTTCTGCCGCCGGAGTGCAGCAGCATTAGCGCAGACCATAAACAAATGTTTAAAACATTGTACGGAGGTAAGAAACCCTTCATGTGCAAGTCCGACTCGCACCTGACCGGTTTTTTGGAAATCACGAAATTACGGATAAACTAATGAAATTATTTTTTCTTACAATCATAATAAATATATAATAAAAATAAATAAGGAAAAAGGGGACTTTGACTTTGGTATTACGCCACAGGGCTCGTTAAAGTCTGGGCTTGCCCTTCAACTTTCGTATCGTTCACTGACCCGTGATACAAATTATGATATTACTTTACGGGCGACTTCCTGAGTGGAAATGTTTCCGCTCGAACAAAATGGCGTTGACTGTTGTAACAGGAACTGAATGTCAGTTATTGATCTCGACCCAACTCAAATCGTGCAAGAAAATAATAAATATAAATTCGGAAGCATGATTTCTCTTTTTTCTAATCCATACTTCGAGCTGAATTCTTTCATGCTGATCGGGAGCAAAGAAAAAACTTAGAATGTACCAGCTTCCTGCCCAGATTTTAGAAGCCGATCAAGGGAGTAGGTTGAAATGCGAATCATGTTAATATGCGATGCGCTAGTAACCCCATCACTGTTTTGTTTCCATTATCCACCTTCTAACCCACCATCATGCTAACACTGGCCTTCGGGTCTTGCGATCCTTAGCCCTGTCTGCTTAAAGCCGCCTGACCCAAATCTTCTGTCTGCTCCGTTAGGGATCATCATCTCGAGCGTACACTCATGTGGTTCCGGGTTAGAGTAGGACCACTAAAGGACTAATAAGCACCAACATCTCGTGCTACAATTGCATTCTCATGGAGGCTTAACGTCGGGCGGCGGCCGGTTTGTACAAACTTTTTGTAAAAATACATTCCCAAAGAGGGTTTTCCCAATCTACTGGAAGAGATCTTTCTTAAGATAAGTAGTGCGTACTTTGTACAACTATTATTTTATGAATTCTCTGTATACATTTTTCGTGTACATTAATTGGTAAATAAATAAATAACACAAGCGATTGTTTCAATGCAAAAATTGTTAGAGACAAGTCGAAATGCTAGAGGAAATGAAAAAAAATATGTGTTTTGCTGCCCGTGTGCAAGTGAAAAAAAATATACACTACTAACTGTATGTATTTAAATCACACTAGTGGCAATGGAGCAGCGGCATTAGGTGTAAGTATCATGGCTTACATGCCACGCGGCGCCCTACGTTGCCTTAAGTAAGGTTTGTTTGACCTTTATCATACTTGTACTGTAAGTAATTTAGGGCCGAGGGCATAACCTCACAAATTTAGGAACTTGTCGCGAATGACAATTTCCGTTACCATTTATTAACTTACCAAATATGACTTACCAAATATTTTTCGCTGACAATATTGCTGGATCATACTTACGGCGACCGAAGTACAACATACATATACACTATCACGTCATTATCCCTAATAGGGCAGACAGAGCATTTAAGGTCTTGCGGCTCTAAGCAGATAGTACCCAGGGCCAAAAGAACACTTTTAACGTGATAAAGTAAGGTAAAAACAAATTTATATAAGAGAAATATGCAAATATTCATTACATATAGATTGATAGAGACTGGTGACTGTAGAAGGCTGGGCCTACAGGCCCACTGTGATACATCACAGTTCACCAGTGATCACACAACTGGTGAATTTTATAACATAAATAGTAATAAGAGAAACGTATCATAAACGTGATGGTAGGAGTGAAGGTGTAAAAGAAACAAAAATAGTGATGGGTTGCTAGCCGCATCGCCATCTCTCAATCGGCCTTTACAGTGATAAGAGAAGCAGCTAGTAGATTTTAAGTTTTTTCTTATCTCCATTCCATTCCATTGCTTATTTTCTATTTACCACTACAGTTCGTTCGTTGAAGTGGTTTGCATACTGTCAGCGAGCAACAAAGGCAGCAGCGGCTCCTTCAAAGAAAAACACCTTGTGGCGCGTCAACAATTGCAAACAATTTGGGAGAATGAACTGTAAACATTATTATATATTACTAACGCTAAAACATAATTTATTCGTATTTGTAAACAACATGATGATTTTTATTATTAACTAGCTGTACCCTGCGCGCGTTGCCACGCCAATTTTTTTTCCTAAACTATCCCTGAACTATAACGAAAAAAACAAAAAAAGAAATTATCGAAATCTGTCAAACCGTTTTCGATTTTATAAAGGACATACAGACAATCATTAATTTTTATATAGGTATTATTTATATAATATTAATATTTAATATTACAATAAAAGTAGTACTAGTAACTAGTATTCACTAGCTATGTTTGTAATACAGTATATTAAGATTCTATTTACTTATGCAAATATCGAAGTTACATTTTGTTCAATAAAGGTGTACCTATTTTTATATAAACAAATAAGTGAGGGCAAAAAACGAAGTATTTAATCAACCAGGTATTATGTTATGTCGGTAACTACCTACTTACCTTAGTTTTATGACTTAACTTTTTAAATGTAAATACAATATAAACTTGCAAACTATTTTGTCGTTTCCAAATTTAACATTTTTTTATTTTACATTCAGCCTCAGGAAGTCCACTGCTAGTCATAGGCCGTCCCCAAGGATTTCCAAAACGACCGATCGGACCTTGCCTGCATCCAGAATTTGTCTGCAACGTTGCTGGTCGTCCGACCATCTACTTATTTTGTAAAAAAAGTTTTTTCAGAGCCTTAACTCTCTGTGATCACATACCTAATCTTTTGTCAAATAAAAACTTATTTTATTAAATGAGATTTTTTAATAAAATCTGAACAATTTACTATGGTATTTATACCACATGGGTGTTCACGTGAATATGAACATGTGACCTCCGGGCATTCACCCAAGAATTTGCAAGCAAGAAGATCGCAACGCAAACTAATTTAACGCATACAATTTTACACATAATATTGTAATTATACACACATATGTAGATAGTTTTTGTATATATAGTTAATGTTTATTTTAATAAACTCTCTTTTGGCTGCCTACGCTTGGACATCATACTGCTGGTTTTATTTCATCTCACTGTGGCCAAGACACCCTTAGCCTGTGACGGTCTTGTGAGTCTGCTTGACCGGCAGTGAGAAAATCTTCCTAATACCTTGAATCCTTCCCACTTTCCGCCTGTTACTGTCGCAAGTAACAGACATCCTGCATCTATTTATTTATGTATATATTCGTAGTGTATGGTTAGGGATAGGCTGTGTAGGTAGGGTAATAGGGTTGATTGTAGGTTACAGTCTCTCTCTTTCCATACTTCATTTACAGGTGACTAGCTATTACAGCACAAAACAGGACTACACACTTACACTTTAAATACACCCGACACAAACTATACAGGAACACTTTTATAGCTAGTTATCTGTACAATGGGGTTGTTTGATAACTCAGTTTAATTTATAATTCTGCCAAAATCCATTCTTGAGCAATATCCATGCACTACATAAGTCAAATTCTTCAAAGGCACTCTACATGTTACAATCTACCTATATTTTCACGTAACTCTTCCATAAGACCAGTTCAAAATCAGCAATAACAATAACATCAAGGAACTTTTCGTATTTTAGTTCAATACCTAATATTATCAATCTTTTCAACAGTTGCCAAAAACCAAAACCAGCCTAATTTTGCAACAGAAAGTCTTCACATTAAGTACTACTTATATCAAAACCAGTTCCAGGGCTAATTGACTGATAAGAAAAGTCAAAGCGCTCTTGAATCTTATTGCTAGGGAAACCCAAGAAGGTTATTCCGCGAACGACATTCCGCTTCTCTTACATTAATTGATCATCTGTAGTGGAGTGGTTAGTTTGCACCATGCGGAGCTCGAGTGGAGTCGCCCAGGCAGGGACAGTCCTAGCTAGGTGAGAGGAAGAAAAAAAACAAAAAAAAAAGTTTTTAAAAGTGGCCAGTGTTAGAAAAACTACCGAAAGAGAATCAGTGTCAGTTTTATTTATGGAATGAACGTTTGTATAGTTTGAAAAAAGTGGCCAGTGTATATTTTTACTTTTTACTGCAAAAAAAGAAACTATTATTTTTTTGTTTATAAAAGGAACAAGCAATACTTTGTCACTTAGTACACAAGCCGAAATTATGTCAGAAAGTGTAAAAAGGAAAAATTATTTTTATAAACAAAACAAATACATGCGGTTAACATAAAATAAAGGTGTCAGGTAACCTGCAAATCTACGGCTTTTATAAATATGATGATAATTACGTATATATAATTTAACATTTCTTTCTAAATCATTACGTAAGTACTGTTATTAATATTAGAAATAACAATAATTAATTAGGTATGTACCCACTTAGTAAAATATTACAAGGATACCTAATGACGTCAGCTGATACATGTTTTAAAAGCTTACTTAATGAATGAGGAAAAAATACTTAAATGTAGTCTTCTGATAGAAGATGTTGTATTTTTTTTTTATGTCTAGTCATTGACATAGAATATAATAGACCAGCTATCTTAAACATTCATTGGCCCCTGCTCTATTTGTGAATATATTCATACTTTTCAAGCTATTAAATATGGTTACATAACGAAGGAAAGTTATTTCTTTACATCTTGCCGTGTTACAATATAGTAAGAATAATTCAAGGAATTATTATTTTTACACAAGCATGTAATTCTTGTTTTAAGAGCCCGTATGTCCCTGATAGTACTCAGAGCGATCTTAAATATTATCAATATTAACGAAATACTTACTTTCAAAAATATCACATTAAAATAAAAACAGCAAATTTCAGGACTTACTCTATACCTATATAATAATGTTTAGAAAACACGATTGCTTCAATTTTTCTCGATAGAAAAGTTTGCGAAATTGCCTCTAAATCACCTCACAATTATAGTAAACCGGAAAGTGTTCAAGAAATACAATAAATTAGCCCTTGTAACTTTGGATTATACCTAATTGTATTAAACATAAAGCAGCGATCATATGTCTTATTTTTTAAATAACTCTTAAATATTCTTTGTAAAACGAAAAAAAAACTGAAAAAACAGAAACGCGTAAACCAGCCTCATTGGCTAGCTGTCTCGCTTGGGCTAGAGTAAATTTGTGTGCGTGGAAGCGGGACTGCGGGAGCAAATATTAGATTTTATTCACATCAGGCGCAGCCTTAAAGTTTAAACAATTATGTTATTAACTTTCATTACAATATAATTTAAAATGTAATTACACTTTTCAATTGAATGTACCTAATTAATAACTCTCATAATTTCGTAATTTCAATGTAATTCTCAATTTAAAATGACTAAAGCAGTATATCAAATGCGTATGCTGTGTTCGCTCCAAGTGTGTTGGTAACTTAAATACGCTCTAATTTTTATATCGATAAACTTGTGTGTTCAGCTAGTTAACGAACCAAATAAATAAAAAAGTGTCAAAAATAATGACTAGCGAACTGGTTTTAATACTTATGGTCGACAACCTTTCAACATTGAAAAAGGATTAAATAATCCTTTTCATACGTGCGTAGATATGCAAATGAACTAATAAAAATAGACCTTATAACAATTCCGTAAGCTGATGCAACAGTTTAAAAGGTTGCAGGGACACTGTCTTGTATACCTCTTTTTTTACTTAGAAGCTTGTCCTTGTTGGTGGAGTAAGGTAGAGATGGCTCCATTCCTCTCTTCTCTCTACCATCTTTTTAATGTCTTGGTAGGAACTTACTCCGAACTCTTCCTTAACTTGTTAGAAAAACGTCATCCTTGGTAATATACTGTAAGTATACAAAGAAGAGTAAAAACCTACATTATATTGTATACCTACAGAGCAGATAATACCTACTGCCTAAACTATCACAATCATAGGAAAAAATATTACCTAAGCTTTATCCGTCCTTGATATGCCAGAAAGAAAATTCAAAGCTTATGTAAAGAAAGTACTTTGTGAGAAGGCTTATTATAGGACCGATGACTATCTTAAAGACAAAAAGGTCTGGCTTGAGCTTGACGCGGGTCCCTCTTAAAGGTTTGTACACTTAGACATGTCATAATTTAGGTACATTGGTACATACTAAATTTACAAATTGACATTATTTTAAATTTCGTAATTTTTATAATTCAATTTAATTATGACATAACAAACAATGTAATCTCAGTCCATCCATATAACTAATTTTAAGTTTTTAGTTTGTTAGTTGACGACTTTGGAGAAAACGTGCAGTGCAGTTTGTTGCCGCTTCTTCTGCACTTGCGCCTAGTTAGCGGCGTAAACTTAGCTGTAAGTAACGATTTGACGTCAACATTTGTGCAAAACAAAACAAAGTGACTATTATTAAGAGATATTATAAATATCCTATGATAATAAAGATATTTTGAATTTTATGACGTCTTTATTTCTATAAGGCAACTTTTAGCTAAACAAATCATAGTGTTTTTGGCTCGTAGTTTACTTATGGAAATACAAGTTTTTAATAAAGGTTTTTATAATCTTTGATAACGAACGCACCTGACGATGGCGCACTGACGCACCTGAAGTGTTATCATGGCCTATGGCTTTCACTAAGAGAGCTGGTACCTGCCGGCCTACCGGCTGGTACTCTGCTTACTTTTAATTATAATTCCGTTTAGTATTTAAAATAGCGTATTAGGTACTATTTTATAATATCGAACCTTCTTTTTTATGAATTGCATAATTTTCAATAAAAAGTTGACTCATTCTTTACAAGGATATGTTTACACTAATTAGTTTTTTGTCGCTGTTCAAATAGACAAAACACAGTAGTTCCATTTCCTATTTCTCACGTTACATCTGAAACATACAACACAACAACTACGTAAACATAATGTTTATAATGTTTTGTGACAGAAGATTATGTAACTGAAATTAAAAATCTACTACTTTTCGTACATAGAAAAATCAAAAGCATTCTGTGTTTTCGTTGAAATAAAATGTAACACACAATTTACAACGAGTAAGTATCTGCTTAGTCAAATATTATGTAAACATACTGTTCGTTTTTTGTCATATCTATACTAATATTATAAAGCGGAAGAGTTTGTTTGTTTATTTGTTTGTTTAAACGCGCTAATCTCAGGAACTAATGGTCCGATTTGAAAATTTCTTTTTTTGTTGGGTAGTCCATTTATAGAGGAAGGCTTTAGGCTATATAACATTAAGTTCCGACAACCACGCGAACGAAGTCGCGGGCACAGCTAGTAAAAAATATATCTGTGTGTATTTATAGCTATAACAAATAGCACAGGCATGAGCACTTTACTGATGTACCGTTTTTTGCGAAGTAACGCCATCTAAGGGAGTTTACACAATGATTCATACATAAAATTGTAGTGAGTTAGAAATATCTAAATACTGCATTTGATATTTCCTAAAACTCATAAGTAATAATATAAATAAGTATTTAGTTATCTTTCTAAAAAAACCCTTTACAAACTAATAGGTAAATTACTCCGTAACATAGTCATTAATAAAATGCAGAACAATCTAGAGACTATTATATTTGTTATACGTACAAATATAATAAAATTAAGGTATAAATATTATAGCATCTATTGTTAGTGATCATGCCTCAGTTATTTTAGATTTCGGAAAAATTTCATAAACATACTAAAGTCATTATACAGCATCATCAAAAAAAAAGTTGAAAAGTTGTAAATATAAAATCATTTTCGATACCTTCTTACATCGTTACAATATTATTTATCAATACAGTAACGGATAGCACTGTTCTCGGAAAATCAATGACAAGCACTGATCGGTTGAAATAAAATATTCAGTATTTTATTCAGTTTTAAAATATTACGAAAATATCATGCTGTTTTGGAAAAATTATACAAAGCAACTATGGATTGAATCAACTCTTCAAATAGCTCACTTTTTCAGTTATACAGGTTGTATATATATAATTTTTATATTTTTAGGAATCGCTAGGATTTTTAAAAAGAAACATTTTTTTTTTTGAAATCTTAACATTGGAGCCATAAGAAAAGTTGTTACATGAACTATATGGTGATCGTACATTAAAGTATTTAGAATACTAGTAGGTACGAGTAAATTGTTTCTCTGATTGTACAACATTTCTTAGACATAATAACATCAAGAGGTTTCTAAACCTAAACCAAACCGGTGCATAAACGCCCTTTCTCGTATCTACTAAACAAATTGCACCACATTCTACTTGATTTATGTTCCTTCCCACACGCTTCTAGCCATTTTAATCATATTTTGTTTGCAGCCTCTTGTGCCTAGTGCATGGGGAGCTGGGAGGTTCTCAAGACAGAGGGAAGTATGCCTTCCCTGACGACTTTAAGTTTGGCGTCTCGACGGCCGCATTTCAAATCGAAGGAGGATGGAATGCAGATGGTATGTTTTCGACGATCTCTGTGGCCTAGTGGTCTCATGCCAGATGGTCCCGGGTTTGATCTCCAGTCAGGTCAAGATGGAAAATTATCTTTTTCAGATTGACCTAGGTCTTGGATGTTTATTTTTACAACCTGGAAATGGCATACCCGTAATAAATAAAACCACGAGCTATACTAGATGACTTAAGTATAATTAAATTTAAAAAAACAGTCAAAAAACAAACAAAAAAACCAACAATCCCATACAAATCGCCCAGGCGGCTGCACACTTTTGTATGGAAATGACGATTTTTTTTTGTTATGTGGCTGTTATTTTAATTTCATCATACTATAATGATATAGTATAGAACGTGGTTCGATTTATTACGGGTATGTACCTTCTACATAGTATATGTATTTGTTATAAAATATAGTATCGTTGAGTTGGTGTCCCGTATAGTAACACAAGTCTCGAACTTAGGTACTTTGGGGCTAGCTGAAGCTGTGTGATTTGTCCGTTTATATTTATTTATTTATACCATTTTTCTCTTACATACTTGTAACTTCTATGCTAGTTTGGGAGAAAAGAAAAACATGTACCAGCTGCTTCTCCTCACACGCAGATCGTAAAATCCGATCAAAGCAATAGGTGAGAATACCTGAATCATATTAATAGATGCTTCTCTTTGCAAGTAGATCGTATAAACTGATCGAGGAACTGATCATGTCATTGAGAGAGTGGGCGAGAATATGTATAATGTCAATATGGCTAGCAACCCACCACTATTTTGATTTACTACCTTTTCCACCTAGACGCCCACCACCACACCGTGGCTATTGGGTATTAGGGCCAGGAAGGACAATGCTTTTATACAATGTGGAAGGAACATACCCTTAATAAACAGGAAACAATATAAAAACAGTATATACAAGTTTAAAATAAAAGGATTGTGTCAGAAATATAAAAAAAATAACACAATAATATATGTGTTATTTTTTTTATATTTCTGACACAATCCTTTTATTTTAATCTTGTATATACTGTTTGTTTATTGTTTCCTGTAGATAAATATATGTGTTAAGGTCCTTTATGGCGTATGGTAACTCAAAACAAATCATATATGCTAAATAAACATAAACCGGAAATTTTGTAGTAGGTATCCTACAAAATCAGATCAATCATTACCAAGGTCGAAGTATAGTTTATCCAATGTCATTAATTATGTATTCACACGATACCACGTCATATTAGCACTATATTGACTTTAATAGCTGTGTGAATTATTATGCAACCATAATAAAGGAAAAAAATATCTTTTATCTCGTTCAGAGAATGACAACAGCTACTCAATGCCAAAGAGAATTTAGATAGTATTCCTCTGTAGTATTCTTGGCACTATAATGCCATAGATTTTTGTTTGCTCTAGTTGTCATTGAGTAAAGCACTGTCACACAGGTTATAACTATAAAGTAAGGAGCATCACATGCCGATGTTATTTACTTCAATTCTTAGTTTTAATTAATTTTTCATCGCACGAAGGTACTTAAAACGGAACTCAACAAGATATCCTTAATTGCAACTCCGATTGCATACAAGTTCTTTTATCAAAACCAATATACCAAAGGAACTGGTTAAAAATAATCTGTCAGAAAAAACAATGAGTTTATTTATAGTTTTAATCAAATTAGTACCACGGGTAACCGGTTTCTTGATCGTGACTGCTTTTATATTGATTATAAATCATACAGGCTGACTTATTGAATAATATATACAGTATGTAGGTCCTACTTTAATACCTGACTGAGTTATCTAATAATGATTATTCTATTAAACACAACTTTTACTTAGGAACCAACTAAAATCTCAAAAATAAAGAATCTTAAACATAACTAAAAAATATTTAGGGTATGCGTACATATGTACGTAAAAAAAATATTTTTTTTACTCTAACGGGGTAGTTAGAGTAGTAAGGGACGTGAGTCTATTTACTCTGTCATGATGAGTTGCTGACTTTTTGATTTTAATATTATTTTCACTGACAATTCGGACACCATCACATCATTGAAGCTTTAGTACAGTCAGATAAAAAAGTTTCAAATATGTGAAAAAAGCGTTACCTACCAAAAATATTTTACAGTGGCTTCAAATGCTGTGAAAAATACCATTTTCTCCCCACCTCTCGTACCATTGCAATGCCTGACAAGGTGCATGTGATGTTTCACTAAATATGTGCTATATTTTGTATTGATTAATCATGTGCAATGCAATGTAATTATTAAATAAATAAAAATACTGTGATTGTTGTAGGTTATATATTATTTAGTTTATAGTCTATATTGAACTGATTATTACCTATGATTTTTATAATATTTTAGTATTAAGATATAATAAGTACTTAATACCAAATCAATCAATGTGACTGTTGTCAAGATATTTTTAAATACGAGTATATGATTATATTTTAGTTAAGTGATTTCTATACATTCTAAGGGTAGAGATTTTTTTTAAGTAAAAATTAAAGCTAAATCATTCAATATGACTGTTATAGATATTTTTTATGTGATTTTATTGTAGATTAACAAAGATTTTTATACTAAATATACGTTTTAAATGAATTTAGTTTTTTTTAACATACGAGTACATGTCCACAAAGAAATTATTTAAAGCTACTCTAAAGTATTTTTGGTTACGCTTTTTTTCACATATTTAAAACTTTTTTTACCTGACTGTACTAAATCTTCAATAATTTGATGGTGTCCGAATTGTATGTAAAAAAAAAACGAACGGATTCGGACAGTGTGTCTGAATATATTGTTTCCGAGTTGTCAGCAACTCATAGTCTAGTTTATGTCCCTGACGGTACGCAGTATTATAATAAAATATTGTCACGATTAATTGTCATGCTATGGGCATATTAAGAGAAAAGCGTGATAACTAATCGTGACAATATATTTTTTTCACTTATATCGTAGGCACAGGCCGGAATCTCCTAAGGTACGCGCAATATGCGTCCCCGTTCCCCGTCCCCGCACCTCTCCCCCGTTTTCGCCTCGATTACTCACGTTGGCCGTCAGGAACCGGGGGAAAGGTGCGGGTGCAGGGAACGGGGACGCATATTGCGCGTACCTTAGGAGATTCCGTTCTGTTTAATCTTACTGTATTCTGTGTCGTAGGTAAAGGTGAAAGCATGTGGGACACATACCTCCACGAGCACCCCGATTTCACACCTGACCAATCCAACGGAGATGTGGCTGCTGATTCCTACCACAAATACAAAGAAGACATCAAGATGGTGAAAGAACTGAACGTGAAATACTATAGATTGTCTTTGTCATGGCCAAGGTAAGCTAAACTGATTCAGTAAATTTTATTGATTTATACAGAATTACAATACTAGCCGTATGGTTCTCAGCAAAGTAGAATAGGGCCACTCAAAGTCTTCCGTGGATGTCGTAGAAGGCGACTTAGGAAATACAAGCTAAACAAAGCTTATTGATACTCCCACACTGCTATTACAAAATGTTTACCATATAAACATTGGTATAAAGACACAACAGCGAGTAAACTGTAGGACAACTCCTCTGATTGCTCTGGCTTACATATGGATCTGGTAGTACAGAGATGGTCGTAATATATGGGTAGTTATGTAAAAAAAAGCGGCCATGTGCGAGTCGGACTCGCCCATGAAGGGTTCCGTAGCAGCAAGTAACGTAAAATAAAAAAATACGCACGGTATAGCAAATTGTGAACCCACGTCACCTTAAGGAAGATAATAATTATAAATGTATTTATCTAGAAGTTTTATCATAAATCATCATGTTGCCTTATACCTAAATAAACAAAGAATTGGAACCCTGCTGCCATTTTGACCTGGACTGCGCTCCTCACAGGTTTAAATTGCCTATAGACATGAAAATTACTATAGCCTATGCATATTTCAAATAACTCACAAAGTATAAATTGAAAATATGTGACGAAAAATTTCTCACGCCCATCACATCTGTACTATGAGCGCACTTCCAATTCTGCTACCGTGACTTCTAACCACCCTGACGAATTTCCTCATAACATCTTCATTTTTAGGGTTCCGTAGCCAAATGGCAAAAAACGGAAGCCTTATGGATTCGTCATGTCTGCTGTTTGTCCGTCCGTATGTCACAGCCACTTTTTTCCGATACTATAAGAACTATACTGTTGAATCAATCTTTTCATTCATTCAATCATTCTCTTAACTAGGCAATGCCTAAGCCACGACATGGTTAAGATAAATCTGTTAGTGCAAACAAAATTTTCAGCTAGGCTGTTCTTAGGCTTAGGTGTATCTTAACTAAGACAAGCCTAAATAACGTTTAGTGCAAACGGGTGTGTATTTCTATAATTTCTATAATCATTTTTGGAGAAAGAAGTGACTAATTCAATAAGAAATATCGTAGTATCACAGTATGAATTTATTCCGTAACTCTGGCTGGCATTTCAAAAGTCAACCTCTCAGAATTAGGTATATTCAGAGGACATACAAATACCAACTTTTAATAAGTTGGAATTTGTGTGTCTTCTGAATATACCGCGTGTAAATGAACCACCAACATACGTATACTTGAGGAGGTGACTCAGTCCGTGAAGTAAACAACTTTTCCCATAGGACTGCTAAAATGCTAATTTAGGATTCTAATTCTCTGTACGCGCAGATCGTAAAGTTGAGGATGGAGAATCTGATGCAGCTAGCAACCCATTACTTAACACCCAGTATCACACTAAATGTGATCTTTGGGTCTTACGGCACTGGGCTCTGACTACCCTGTTAGGGATATAAAGACGTAATAATGTATCTGTACATGTGTCCGTGTTGTACCGAGTTAGAATAGGACCACTCCATCTCTTCCTGTGAAAGTCGTAAGAGGCGACTAAAGGACTAAGCACAAACATCTCGTGCCACAATTGCATTCCCGTGGAGGGTTAACGTCGGGCAGCGGCCGGTTGTAAAACTTTTCGCACAAATACATTCCCAAAGAGGGTTGACGTCACGCAGGCGGCCGGTTTTAAAACTATAGCTAAATCATTTTAAGTGTTCCAGATATTTCTTCTCCATTTTGCAAGGTCTTTCGCATCCTTGGGTGACCATTGACATGCATATTATATTTGGAGAAGAATAAGCGGGAAAACGCACCCCGCGCTCCGAAGCAGCACAGCTGAGGATGCAACCGGGAATGCGCTTAGACGAAGAAGAATGTATCTGTACATATGATTCTTTAAAAAAATCGACTTTTCCATATACATAATCTGGTTGGCAGAACACGTTTAAATTGTGATATAAAAAGTAAATAAAAAAAAACAAATCCCAGCATTGGTTCCATAAGAAAAGTTTATCCGGCAGATTAACCCTTTCAATTCCTTTAAATTCGGGTCAACCGTAAATTTACCCGGTATAAAATCTTAAATCTGATAAAAACCATAACAGTCCTTTTCCTTGTAATTCACACAGAATCCTGCCTCACGGGACGGATAACCATATAAATAAAGCCGGGGCGGCGTACTATCGGACGTTGATAGAGGAACTGCAAATGGCCAATATAAGCGCTGTAGTCACTCTATTCCACTGGGACCTGCCGACCCCCTTGATGGACCTAGGGGGGTGGAGTAACCCGAAAATGGTCGACTATTTTGTGGACTACGCGCGGGTGGCGTTCGATCTCTACGGCGATATTGTCAAAATATGGACCACTATGAACGAGCCGCATCAGCACTGTTATAATGTAAGTATGATAGAATCGCGTATTTGCAGTTTGGGAAATTGTGGGACATTTTCGACTGACCTAAACATTTTTAATTTTATTCACGCACGTTACAAATAATACATTAATGTTGAATCTATTGCTATCCAAGTTTATATTATTATAGTATATTATATAATTTAATTTTTGTTTTAATTTTATTGGTTTAAGTTTACTATAAAATTACCAAAAAAGAAATTGTACCTACTTAGGTGCTACTTATTTGTAAAGAAATTTCTTCCACCTCCAAAGAGTAGGAAATGGGAAGAAAGAAGTAATTGGCGTGTAAAACACAAAACTAAATAAATAGACAAGATAACTTAGTAATTTAATAAACATATCATACCTACATAAACGTACATAAAAATACTTACATAAATAAATAAATACGAATATAGCATATATATATAATAAATACATATGATAATATTTTGTATCATTTATACGTACATAAATTCTTGTGTTCATGTTTTTACGACATAGAGTCGGTAATTAGAGAGTTGACGTTGTTTTCCAAGACACAAAGTGTTAATTTTTTTCTGCCTTCTACCGTTTATCCTAATGAAATAATGTTATTTACCAAATTATTTAACTACTTATTATCTTTAAATTTGTGAAATAATAGTATGTTAATTTTTCAACGTCCCGCGAAAAATTACGAATACAATTTTATTTTTTATCCGACTGCCAAAGGAAATTGATGTTTTTCGCTAATCTCTACAACAAAAATACAAAGATTTTAATGCAAATCACCTCTTTTTGCATTATTACACATCGCCATGCAACTGACATAAGTATGTAAAAAAGAAATCATATACATACAGTTAGCGTTTAAAGTTGCAATAAGATCATAAAATATACTAGACCTGCTGTAAAAAGTTTATATAGCAACATTCAAGGTCACAAAAAACTATAGAATACTGATTGATAAGCGAATTATTAATCCTAGAAATAGGCTATTTATCTACAAGCAAAACCAGTTTCAAATATTATAAATTGGGAATTTGCACCTTATCACTCGTAAACAAAAACTAGTTAAACATGAATATATAAGTAATCAGATAACTTGCATAATCATCCTAGAGAAAAGGGTAATTCTTGCCTGAGTTTAAGGAAAACATTTTGCTGCTTCCCTTCCCGTAAAAATTATAAAAGTGGACCAAGATTAATGGTTCTTTCAATATTCCTAATTCCCTTTTTCCATTTTGCTAAATGTGATCTTTTTGATTTGCGACTCTGTCTACCGCGAGCAGGATAAAAACGTAATAGCGTGTGTGTGAACAAGTAATTGTTTAATTAGCTGAGACCAGCAATCATCGGTTTTTATTTATAAGACTTAAGTATGCAAACAGGAACTTTGCAAACATTAAGAAAACAAGAAAAAAACTATTTTATACGTGAACGCTCGCTTTTATACTGTATTTTTAGATATGTAGGAATGTGCTCTATAAACGTAAGCGGGGAATAAAAAAAGCCTATATTTATCGCGTAGCTACTAGCAGTCGCACAAGTTGTACGTAACGCTCATATTTCGAAATGCTTGCGTGGGGCCTTAATCAACACGTAGAAACCCTTTGTAAAAGTTGATGTTATGTGGTTTACCCGCCCAAACCCGTTCTTAGTTAGGTATACAAATAAAATATATTATTCATCCTACTTACATTTAACAAGTTTCGGCATAAGTAAAGTCTAGTATATTTGTTAGTTATGTACAATAATCACATAAATTGACGCTAAACGTCACTGCAATGTGAATAAATTAATTTTCCATTGATAAGATCGGAAAAAGTGCAATAGGGATTCCAATATATTTTTATATAATTTCAGGGATATGGCAGTAATTATTTTGTGCCAGCTTTGGAGTCCCATGGTGTCGGAGAATACTTATGTGCTCATTACATGTTATTGGCACACGCTGAGGCCTACAGGCTCTACGAGAGGGAATACAAACCACATCAGCACGGTAAATTCACTCCTACATGCTTTCCTAATGCATAAGAAATAAAATAAAAATTGCCTCTCTATAAAAATCTTTTTACAACCAATGCACAATATGCTATATCTACGAGTAAATTTATGTTTTTTTTACAGATAATCAATTTTAATTTTTACATTATTTATTCCAAATTCTGACTGCTCTGGCCAAGTATGGCTCTGGTAATACAGAGATGGACGTGCTCCTGCAGTGGAGACTCAAAAAGACCTGATGATGATGATGATTATGAATTCCAAATTATACAGGATCTAACAAAATATGCTGAAAGGATTTTTGGCACCAAATAATGTCTTTTAATTTTTTTTATAACATATCAAATGGAAATGAAAATAAAGGATTTTATAAAGGAAACACAAAAATATACATCTACAACTTGTTTGTTTAAATGTTATTGAATGGAATGAGAAATGCTAAAAACAACATATAACCTCGCTCATACGAGCATGTTTCCGGTTGTATCCTAGGTATAATACGTGATACACCACGCAGTCAGGTTTTTTGTTTTTTTAGTAATGACTTGTTTGTAAACCAATTAGTCAAATTAGAAGTCACGTTGTAGGGTTTTTTATATCCTTAGAGGCACGGCCGTTTCTCTATTAGTATATAAATACCATAAATAATTCCACATTATCTTAACAGTTTCAATTCTTATTGTTCTACAGGTAGGGTTGGTATAACTCTCGATGCTTTTTGGGGAGAACCAAAAAACAGTTCGAACCCTGAGGACGTTGAAGCTGCAGAAAGATATACCCAGATGCATGTAAGTAGAATATGCAGAATATTAGAAATAATTTACATGTCTGTGTATCTAGATAATTATTCTCTGATATCTATTGTAGTTTATTTATTCAGTCAGTCTCATAATTATTATTCAGATGATCTTTATCTAGATTGTCTACAAAACATCCTTCATTATCTCTACATTTAGCTTGTTATGTATATTCTAATGTTTAGTTTTGTTGGAAAGAAATACGTCTATTTTACTATGTAGTTCAGATAGGTATCCTTTTTTCATAAAATATATGTATTTGCCTAGTTTATGATTACGTCTTGTTAAGCACTAAAATTCAAAGTATTTATTACACAAAGTTATAGTTATAATACTACTCGTAATAAAGGCAGTTTTTTCTCTTTCGCGTGTATAATCCAATGTGTACTATTCTATTACTTTAAAAACATTTTATATTTTCGAAGCATGTTATGGATCATTTTTATTCACTTTTTGACGAAGCCTGTTGCGGATAAATCCTTGTAGCTTTTATAACACAATTCGTGAAATTTATGTTGTACCAGTTTCAAGATTTATCCCAACCTACGTTTGTAGGATAGATTAATATCCACATTATATGTTTATATAATGTGGATATAAATCTATCCGTGTATTAAGTTTTCTTCTAATACTTTGAGTGGTTTTTTGCGTTTATTATTGCAAACAAGGACTACCATAGTCTACAAGTTACGGCTATTGTTATTTTTAAGTCGGTTCTGTTTTTTTTTGCAGCTAGGATTATACGCTCATCCTATATACTCAAAAGAAGGAGACTATCCAGACATTGTCCGACAAAGAATCGATGGGATGAGCGCGTATCAAAATTTCACGCGATCACGACTACCATACTTTTCACAAAACGAGGTATGTAAACTAATTTATAAAAAAAATATTTTTTATAGTTAATCGAAAAAGATTGTCCCATGGGCAGTTTGGTGGTGATTAAAATCCATGTTTTTATTTATTTTATTCAAGTCTTTAATCAATTAAGTTTTTTTTTTACTTATATTGCTTTCTAAATAATTCATCAACAAAAAGTGACACAACGTAAAACTAAGAATTAACTAAATTCTAACTAAACAAACTAAAATATAACCTTAATTGCAACTAACTACTAATTTATATTACATTCCAAATTTATTTAAACTTGAAATGTAATCACCCAGTGGACAACCTTATCTTATTTTAGATAGTTTAATATCATTCAGCAACATCTTTTCAAACTATTACATTTCGATGGAACTAAGGAAAAACCCTGATGAGTCTATATATAAAAGTCATTTGCGTATCTGTTTCTATTTTCCTTAAAATTCTGCCGACAAGAAATGCAGTAAGTACTTCTCTTGGTTCTTCTGTTTAAAAGGTAAGATCGTGAAATTGAATATATTAAATACTTCCAGATACAAAAATTAAGGGGAAGTTCAGACTTCTTTGGACTAAATCACTACACCACATTTCTGATGTCCAGTTCGCGCATGGAAAAGACCTGGAAGGTTCCATCTATGGATCATGACACGGGAGTCAAGATGGAACAGAATCCATACTGGCCAAAACCCGGAGCAGATTGGTTTACGGTACATTTATCTGAGGAGATTATCTAATTATTATTTGATAATTAAGTAAACGCGTACTCTGCGTAGTTGGTTGTAGTTAAACCGCCTCTATCGATCTGTTAACGTAGTCTTAAAAGATGTAAGTATCATAACAGAAAACGAACGTACCTTTTAAAAAACATAACCTCATTGAGTTGGGGCTTGTTCGACTTTTACAACTGATCTTGATAGCTATCCAGGGTTTAAAAACGAAACCGGAAGTTTCACACCATATAACTATGTACATAAATTAAAGGTTAAATTACTTAAGCGCTTAAGTCGTAGTCTATATATATATAGATTAAGGACATGTTTATTATTTAAGATCTTATGTACTCTATTTTATGTGAATAAATATCATTATCATTATCATTATCATTATCTAGTTTTCGGTCATTCTACAGTTTTTTTTCGCTGCCTAAATTACGCGTCACTTTTTTCACTAAAAAAAGCGACGCTATAATTAGGCGGAGAACGAAACAAGTCATTGTATAGTTCATAGTTTTTTTTTTACTTTTCGTGTTAATTGTGTCAAAAAGTGGAACAAAGATGACGCGTTAATTAGGTAGCGAAAAAAACCGGAGAATGAAAGTTTTAGTCCTATGTTAACTAAAACATCGGGATTACGTACATTGCATTTAAAATCTAATATAATATTATTTTGGCAAACGAAAATTATATTATGTTAAACAAAACCGGAAGGTAGTAGAATTCAATGTCGCATTTTTGAAAATTCAAATCATCTGAATTTTTTTCATTTTGTAGGCCACTGCCTAGGTCAAATTAATAAAATTTTATGTTTTTGTCCTTGACCAGCGTAATAGAATTTTAAAATAAAATGCAAATAGGATCAATAGCTACAATTATCAACTGCGTATTCATGTTAGACATAACTCAATTTAGTTCAATGAGATACAGATCCAATATAATGTTAGTCGATTATATTACATACATGTCAATGAAAAATGTCGTTAGAATTATTATTACACGTGTGTTATTGACACAATTGCTAGATATGTCTCAAGAGCAAAGTTTTTCTTAGATCTTTATTTATTTAATGGAGAAGTTTGTTAATACAGTAACTAGAGCAACCATGTTACATCTGGTGATAAGTGGTTACTGTAGCTAATAGACTAGTGTTTGGGGTTTTCCAAGAATTAAATGGGAAATTTGGAATTTGGGATGGAGATTGTCGAGACTTTCCAATCCTACTATAGACGCATGTCACCAGAAATCCCTCATGCGTGTTTTCAACCCTATTATATTATTATATTTTAAGTCTATACTTACTGTCCTACTGCAGGGCAAAGACCTATCAACCTTGTAGATATTTTTCACACTCTTTTTAAAGAAATCTTCTTCTTCTTTGTCTAAGCGCGTTCCCGGTTGCATCCTCAGCTGTGCTGCTTCGGAACCCGGGGTGCACTTTACGGCTTTTTCTTCTCCACAAATAACATGCATGTCAATGGGATGACTCTTTTTAAGATATATAATATATGATTTTGAAAGACCATGGTAAAAACTATGTATGTAATCATCAGGCAGTCTTGCATACCGTTGTTGATAATACACGTTCGTTCAATAATTTCTTTAGGGACAAATTACACTGATTGATTGATTGACTGACTGACTGATTACCATTTTCCAACTTGCCCTGGCTGGGGATCGAACCCAGAACCTCCAGAGTGGCGGACTGGCGTGTTAACCACTATGCTACGGATTCCGTCATTTATTGCAATGGTTTTTCCTACAGGTATATCCCCCAGGCTTCCGGAAACTTTTCAACTGGATCAAAAAAGAATACGGTGACAAAATACCTATAATAGTGACAGAAAATGGTAGTTGTGACTTTGGTGGCCGAGAAGACTACGAGAGAGTGGAATACTACAACCAATACATGTATCAGATGTGGCTAGCGATATTCGAAGACAATTGTAATATTGAAGGGTACTTTGCTTGGACTTTGATGGATGATTTTGAATGGACAGATGGCTACACGTAAGTACTTTTGTGTTCTTTACCAGCCTATAACAGTCCACACTGACTGAATTTTTTTTTTTTTATTTAATTTCGCGGGGCACCACGTGTTTTGATTATACAGGGTGACTTTTTAAACACCAGCCAAATTTTTTGAGCATGTTCAGTCCATGATATTGGACTACTTTCTATAAAAAAAGTGAATATTTTTTCGTCCTTCCATACAAAACCGTAATTCACCTTTCCATACAAATCAAAGCTCAGCCAAGAGCTTTGATTTGTATGGAAAGGTGAATTAGTTTTTCGTTAATTGTTTTTATGGAAAGTAGTTCTGTATCATGGACTGACTGACTTGCTCCATAAATTTGGCTGGTGAACCAAAAGTCAGCCTGTATACCATTAGAAAGTACTTCAGTATTATTTTTGAAATTTATAAATTTGACTTTTAGGGATCACTACCAAGTTTTAAAAGTTTAACTAAAAACTCAAAATCTGTATGTGTTAGATTCTTTTATTTTTATAGCCGGGACAAAAAAAAATATCAAAATTATTGTTGTTATGTATAAATCAAGATATAGAGGTAGATATTTGAATCATTTATTAGACTTATTAGAACTGAAGTGCGGGGTGGGCTAAATCTCGACGCGTCGTCGGTACAGGAGAAGGGTCAAGGGGAGGAGGGTATAGGAAGCGATTGTCAATGCGAGTTTCACTTGCTCGTAAAATGTGATATAAACACATAAATAAAACATTAATGAAACCATAATTTAAGCTGTCCTTCAACGCTTTTTGTAAAAATTTTAACAGCTGGTAGCGACCTCTAAATCTTAACAAAGAAAAACAAAAAAAAACTACTTCATATTTAGAGGTATATAATCAAATGAGAAGGTGTCCCGGGTATAATTCAAAAGTCAAAAAATAAGGACCACCCTATTGTGTATAGCATGTTAAAAGTATAGTGCCAAATGACATATTTTTGGTCATTTGGTACAATAAAACAATATTATGAAAAATTACGGGGAACATGATTTCACTCCAGACTCAATGGGTTTTCTCCAATGGCCCACCGGTGGGCCACTCGGCGTTTAACGTGTTGATCATTTATTTTTCTTTCAGAGTAAAATTCGGACTTTACGAAGTGGATTTCGATAGCCCAGAGAAGACTCGCAGGAAGAAATTGTCAGCAATAAATTACAGTAACATCGCGAGAACAGGACAGATAGATTTCAATTATATTAAACCACCGTTTGCTAGGTATCATGTTAATAAAATACTTTAGATTGTAAACATTTATAGGCATTATTAATTGTCGAATAATGGGTAACTGGTGATTCTTGGTTCTGGTCAAATGGCAATGAACTGTTAAGAAATCGTTTCCACGAAGTGTACAAAATTTAAACGCACTAAGCATGCGGCCATTGAGATATATGTACTTATGTCGATGTATGCGGCTGAACAAATATGATCATCGTGATTGATTGATGATTATAAATTTAAAGGACTATAGATGAATAAAGAAATAGAGAGGACTTAGTACAAACATGTTTATTTATTTGGAACTATAAACATTGGGCTCGATGAATAAAAGTTCATGTTCCGTTAATATACGATACATAAACATTGTGTTTAAAGAGCGAACATTTTATGAATCTATTAAGACTAGACTAGACACGTCTACGCTACTTATCGGTACGCTTTTAGCGCAAACGATTTAAACGTCACTTTTAATGTGATTTTGAATTAGGGAAAAAAAAACAACCGACATTATTTTTGTTAGTGGTTTCTTCCATAACTTCAGTATAGGCTTTTAAATAAATAAAAAAAATCAAATTCGGTTTACAATTGACGAAGATATCGCGTAACAAAAAAACACATTTAAATTATAACCTCGTCCTTTTTTTAAGTCGGTTAAAAAGAATTTCTGTTTATGGGATATAATTTTTTTTTACTTAGCAAATCATTTGCAACAAAATGTTTTGTTTAAAAACTACATTTTGATATTATGTTCATTATGAAACGCCCTCATATTTTTTATAGAACACAATGTCGGATATTGAATAAGTATGTATAATATTTCAATAAACGTGAATAAATTTTGAGCAATTATTGCATATGTTATAATATTTGCATAGGTGCTCACTAGCTAGCTATGATGATAAAAGTAGATAAAAATGTAATCAAACCCAGATTTTCAAATCCAGAGAAGGACAAATAAATCTTGGACATTTTTTTGATACCTTTATCTATTTACAGATCTGTGTTTGTCACTGCATATCACAATCATCATATACACAATGTACCTACATATGAATAAGTACCTAAGTAGATTTTTTATATGCCTTATAACTATGATATCTATCATACAATCACGATTATTATTAGCATAGCATATTAAATGGACATGTTTATAATTCATGCAATGTTCACCGTGTGAAATAACTCTGTTTTTGTACATACATATTAATTAAGTTTAGATATTGTACCTAGGATAAGTTATGTAAATAGTTATATTATTTGATAAATATAATTTATTGTGTGACTTGTGACTTATTACTCGTATTTGAATTTCTTATTATATTATGTTACACTTTGTTTGAACTCCTTTTATCTTTACACGAGTATGTCGTCAGATTAAAAAAAAAATAAACCAGTCAAGTGTGAGTCGCACGCGTACATTAAGAGTTTCGGACCTCCGTACAATGTTTTAAAACGCTGAAAAAATCACGTTTCTTGTATGATGACCCCTTTAATTTGTAATTTTATTTTATTTTTATTATTTGTTGTTATAGCATAATCGGTGAAAATTTCAAATATTGGCCCTCACCTTGCCCTCTCCAATCCCCTCTTTTGGATTTTTTTTTGCAACATCTAGTTTCAAATAAAGTCCTTAGTGTCCTCAGTTTGATTGAAATCCGTCATTAAATAACGCTACAGCAAAGTTCCCCTCTTTCCCCTGTATTTTTCCCCCAATCAAAACCTGTAGACGAGAAGTACGAGAACAGACAAATGAACAAAAGTAATTTTGACCAATCTTGAAGCAGATGCTTCGCTCGTTTAGACAAAAAATTGCAATAAAATCTAAATGTCATTGTAAACGTAACTTCTTTCATAGAGATAACCTCATGTTACCAATTTACAATTTGACACTAAAAGCTCTCTCTATATTTTATTCCCAGTAGCACATTTAGCCAAATATTCTGAACATGTAGAAAGTTTTCAGACGTATTATTTGAGTTCGGGGATCCGGGCCTGTTTTTATCTAGTTTTCTGTCAATCATTCGCAATGAACGTGACTTGAAAGATCATGCGAAGTAACAAGGAAATAAGTGAACAAAAATATTTATATTATCTCAATAAGTATATACCTTTTTTTATAAATATAAAATACTAGTGGTTCTGTGACCTCGCAAGCCCTTACAATCACGAAATAACCGATATTTTACTGTTTCCCTGGCTTATCAAAGCCATTTAAAAGTTATCAAACCAACCTAGCAATGCTTGAAATAAAATAGAAAGATCCATCCTTTACCCATAAGCCCCATCGTAGTGTATTCCCCTCCCCACTTAAACTCTTTACCCACCCCTTACATTTGCAAGCTTTTTTTAGTCGTTTTTCCTCTTCTATTCCTAAAAGAAGAAGTTTTATTGTACATAATCTGGTGAAGCGGTCTAAATTAAAAGGCTCCACGACTATATGTTCGCTAGCCGGCGAGAGCGAGAGTAGGAACATCCCGCTGCTAACTCACGAGTGGCCACCCTTGGCAGTGTCAAACCCTGCGATTTTCTCTGTGTTTATTTATTTTTTAATAGGGCGCTAATTTCAGCTACTATGGTGGACAAACATTCGCACTTTCGGTTTGTACTCTTAATGTATTTCTGTGCTTTCGGTAAAGCCTGGGTTCATGTCACAGGATAGCATGTGTATTTTTTTTATAATTTTTTTTATTTCAGGATTATAAGTTTATTCAGTTTTTTCAAATTTAAACATGATTCGCAGTATCATGCTTTAATAAAAAGCCAAATAATATTTTTAATATTTCGATGATGTTCCTTAGGGAAAGTTGTTCAATTTCACTCCCACTCCCACTTCACGTACTTCAACTTCTTTCATTTCAATTTATATTTAACTTTTGTACTAAATATAGTCTGTGGGTTTGACCAATATGGGTGTGAAATTTATTACTGTGTAATCTATAAAGCCTCCGTGGTCCAGTGGTCAAGGCGTCTGCCTTGTGATCCGGAGGTCATGGATTCAAATCCCACTGAGAAGCTTACTTTGTGAAAAGTTGTTTTCAGTCTGGTTAGGATATTGCAGGCAGAATCACCTGATTATCCGAAAAGAAAGATGATTCCGTGCTTCGGAAGGCACGTAAAGCTGTTGGTCCCGAACGCCATCTAGCGTTTGTACTTATCCTAGGATTGGTTCTGGTCTACGGAGGGTTGCGGAGGTCAGACGGCAGTCGCTCTGTGTAAAAAATCAGTAACCTTGTCAAATCACCTAGGTAAGGTAGCGGACCCCGGGCTCTGAAGCGTTACCGCTGAGGATGCAACCGGGAATACGCTGGGATGATGTTGAATCTACTCATAAAGCCCTTTCATTTGATACCGCACATGGTATGTTTATATAAAAAACATTTTTTTCTCTGTATCGCCGACGTCACAGTCACTACCCACCATTTTCGTACTTGTCATCCCATAGATTTGTATTTACGACATCATACTGAATGCACTAATACAAAATAATAATAACAAAAAAATCTAATGTAATTTTTGATATTTTTTTAAATAGCTGACATATGAGATTTTTTAAGTTTCGAACCCCCATAACTCAGCCATTTTTAAATATTTCGAAAAACTGGTTCGACAAAAAAAAACTATATAATTACCAAACCTGCTCACAAAATTTCATGAGTATCGGAGAAAAGACAGATGGACAAAAGAATTTTCAGCTAGTCGAAACTGAGACACTTGGTCGCTTGGTCAACGAAACTGAGGCGCTTCGCTCGGTCGGTCGACGAAACTGAGGCGCTTCGCTCGGTCGGTCAACGAAACTGAGACGCTTCGCTCGGTCGGTCAATGAAACTGAGGCGCTTCGTTCGGTCGGTCAACGAAACTGAGACGCTTCGCTCGGTCGGTCAATGAAACTGAGGCGCTTCGCTCGGTCGGTCAATGAAACTGAGATGCTTGTGCCAAACAATGTTCTACACGATTTAAACAATCGTATCACATAAAAAGAAAATGATCTTTGTAGTTTATTTATTTTATATATTGATCTATACAGCATTACAATACTCAAAACAATATATAAATTAAAATATGTGTTTGTGTATTTGTTTTTAGGGTTCCGTACCTCAAAAGGAAAAAACGGAACCCTTATAGGATCACTTTGTTGTCCGTCTGTCCGTCCGTCCGTCCGTCTGTCAAGACCCTTTTTCTCAGGAACGCGTGGAGGTATGAAGCTGAAATTTATATCAATTACTCAGGTCTACTGTCCCTTGAAGCTGTGAAAAAATCAAACTTCTAAGCCAACGCAATCAAAAGATACAGCCGTTTATGCCGCAAATTTTCGACACTTGCAAGGGAATCAAAACCTACAGGGTGCTTCCCGTGAACTCAGAATCTTGAAATTTGGTACGAAGTAACGTCTTATAGCATAGATAAAGGAAAAATTACGAAAACCATACATTTTTAGTTACATCACATAATATATATTTTTTTAATAATTTTAAACTTACTTGTCGTAATGAACGAACTTTGTAAACCTTGCAAGTTTGTACGGAACCCTCGGTGCGCGAGTCCGACTCGCACTTGGCCGGTTTTTTTTTTTTCGTGTAAGGCCTAGACAGGTGTCAGATTATCAAGCTACCAAAAGGCACTGACATAGCTTGATGATTGCCATACAGTGATCACAGCCGGGACCAACAGCTATACTCGTAAGTACCTCAAGCACAGATAATTTCGAGAATTTTATTTTATGCCACTCGTGGTCACCTATCCAAGTGCAGGCCACGCCTAGGATTGCTTAACTTTTGAATACTCATTTAATATAAATATTATATACTTATTTATTTACTAAACATTATTTCGTAGATATAAATAAGAGACTCAATAAGTTTTAAATTGAATACAAAATATATTTTTACTACCAAGGGTTTAACAAATAAATGAAAAAACGGATTCTAAGTAATACTCGTAACTTTGCTAAGTCAGTCTATCCTTGTGATATGATCATAATAATCTAGGTAGTTATGATTTAGCATGATCATATTATAATTAAGACTAACATGATAGATACTAGAGGACTTGCTCGTACTACACAATGATCTGGATGTATTTAGTGATTCAATAAATGTATTTATGGAAAATTTATTTACATTTCTCAATTCTATTAATTATATAATTTGATTAACTATGACATATTAGTATTAGTATCAATACATAAAATATCAATACATATTAGTATTGTCATTTTTTCCAATTTAATATGCATGACGATTTTTACCTTTTATTATTTTCCACACTGTTATTTGATTGTGTATGTTTCTATGTAATTTGACCCTATTGACAATTGATTCTTTAATTTTATTGTATTTTTTGACTACTGTACAGATGCTTTGGTGAATAACTGTCAATCTGTATGTGATTTATGAACAAATAATAATAATAATAATGATGAATCACTTTATAAATGAATATTATGCTATTAAAACTAACATGAGATATCAGCATAATTAATTAATTTAAATGGTTGTGCCTGATGCGAAAAGCGATGATGATACCACCACATAAACCTCGTCGGGTCGCCGTTCCTACCACTCGCTCTGGAGATGATGGTCTAAATCAATCGAAACCTGGTTGGCATATTATATAGATATGGCTTGCTTTTATGGGGTAATTCAGTAGATATCGACAAAGCATTCTTAGCGCAAAAGAAATGTATTCGTGCAATCTGTGATGTATCATCACAAATAACTAGCTGTGTACCACTGTTTAAACAACGAAATCTACTCACTTTACCATCTATGTATATCTATGAAATTTGCCTGTTTGTATTTAAGAGTTCAAAACTTTTTAATAAAAGAGGAGAGACTTGCAAATTTAATGCTCGTTTTCCCGACAAGTTAATGCTACCAAACAGCAGAACACGAATTTGTGCCAAAAATTGTTATGCTATGTGTGTAAATATAACGTCTAACAAAATATACTGAAACTATTTAAAGGGTGTATTCAGTCCATGATACTGAACAACTTTCCCCATGGAACATATATCGAAATATGAAAAATAATTTTTAGGTTTCCATAGAAACTCCGATCAGCTGATCGGTCAACTTGTATGGGAGGCCAGAAATTATTTTTCATATTTCGTTATATGTTCCTTGGGGAAAGTTGTTCAATATCATGGGCTGGATACACTGTTAAAATAGTTTCAGTATATTTTGTTAGATCCTGTATATACAATAACTTACCAGCTAATATTAAAAAACTTTCATTATAAAAATTTAAAAAAGAATTGCATAGGTGGTTAGTCAACAAATGTTTCTACTCAGTAAATGACTATTTAAAAAGAAAATTGTATAAATAGGTAGCTGTTGACATTGAATGTATAAGTTTGACTAGTTAATGTAATGTAATTTAAATTGATATTAGACATTTTATAATTTATGCATGGTCCTTATAACTGAAATTAAGTAAATGTTTGATCAATTATTATTTATATAATCAATATTTGCACACCCGAACAGGGTAAAATAAGAGTGCTTTAACTAAATTGTATCATCTTGTGTAACCTTATTTTTAGCAAATAAAATATCTTATCTTATCTTATTCCAACTTTATTACTAGAGTCAACCCTTTTTAAAATAATTAATTGGTTACAACAGATATAAATTATATTAAGTAATACAAAAACTGTACTTACAGTAACATGAATATTTTTTTACATGTAGAAATAATTCACAAGCATACTTTTAGGAATATACCAATCATCATTGTATAAGGTGTCCAAACATTTTTTCTTTCTTACATTGTCTTCATTAACGTTATAAACCAATAGATACTTTTAAATATTCATGCAATAAAATTAAACCAGAACTAAATGTGGGAGTTGGCATTCATGTTTCAACAGTAAACAAATCGACTGGCTAGCAATCAGCCACTATTTACAAGAGTTGCAACATCGAAATTAAATAGCAAGGTCTAACTTAAACAAGGAGTTCTAATTTTAATGTTTGAATGAAAAAATACAAATGTCAGCCATGATTGATTGATTTATACTTTAATGAATTATTTATTGAAGTAATGAGCAAAATGAGGTTCAAATAGGTCTGAACTTGATCTTGAACTGAGCGGTGATATCATGTTATGAAATATTCATAGAAACTATAAAAGATAAAAGCAAAGTTATTTAGGAACTTTATAGTTTATTTCCATTTCCTATATAAAAATCTTCCATGCTGGTCTGAGACAAAAAATAACTGAGAAAGTACCAGCTGCTTCTCTTCCCGCGCAGATCGTGAAGCCCATCGAGTGAATGGGCGAAAATGTAAATCATGTTAATAGGCGATGCGGCTCAACCCAACGGCTCACTATTTTGATTTCTTTTTCCACCTTCTCGCCAACCATTACGCTAAAAGTGGCCTTTGAGTCTTGTGGCCCTGGGCTCTGTCTGCTTAGATCCGCAAGACCCAAAATGGTTGTCTGCCCCATTAGGGATAAATACGTGTTAGTATGGATGTATGTATGTTTACCATCACCAGATTATAATAGGTATAGGTTGGTACCTAATTATAATCTGGTGATCTTTGAGCCTAGGTTTTGGTTGATTTAATCTCATAACTTTGATACAAATATAATTCAGTCAATCAAAGCCTAAGGGCTTTGATATAAGTATAACTATAGCCTAGCCATTATATGGGTTTATATTTAAGTTATAAAAATATTAATGAACATAACCCAAAATCATAAGTTGTATTTTGAATATATTTTTAGCAAGCCTCGCAATAGGATGTTGTTGGTACTTACGTAGTGAAACATTAAACTTACAGCTGACATATTCTAGGACAGCTTTAGTGAAAAGCCAGCCTAAGTCACGTCCAGCAAATGTTGTCGAGTGGGTGAAATGTCTGGCTTAAAATCTAGTCGGACTTGTCACAGCGTTATATGTCACTGCAAAATATATTGCTGATCTCGGTATGCTGTGGTCGTATTTGCTACTGTCAAGTGCTTATGGAATTTTTATTAAGTTTAAATTCTAAATCATGGCGTTTAGAATTAAAAATAGTCCATATTATGACGGTGACTTGTATCTCATCATCATCATCCGAGCGTATTCCCGGTTGCATCCTCACCGGTAACTCTTCAGAGACGGGGTCTGCTATATAACCAGGGCTTGGAATACCGTTAAAAATCTGGTAACGTTAATTCTGTAAAACGGCGTTAACGTTACCAGCAAAGATAACGTTGTGCTGGGTAACGGTATTTTTCCCAATATTTACTATTAATCAGATAACGTTACCAATGATATTAACGGGAAATCAAACAATGATATAACGGTATTTCTTTTCGATATTTGACAAAATAAATTGATGAGAGTTTGTCTAGTAGGCTACTAGAGCTATTTATATAATATTTTACAAGTATTGAAAAAAAGTATCGTTACTGATATCGTTAATTGATAACGTTATAAACTGTATTATCGATACCCTTTATAACGTTACCACGAAAATAACGTTGTTTAACGTTACTTTTACTGTGAATTTGGTATCGTTAACAAGCCCTGATATAACTATATATTCTACGTAATTATGAGGTTACTGGTTTTTACACTACTGACTGGTGACTTGTATCCATCTATCTATATTTAAGAGCTATGCTCTCGTCGGTGAAGTATGAATTCTCTTCCATTTGGCTCTCTTCCGCCAGCTGTTTAACTTCGTTGTATGACACGTCACACGACGTTCACCTTCTCCTTTCTTTGTTTCATGTAGAGCCTTGGTCTGCCTGGTCCTCTTTTCCTTTGTATATTTCCTTCAACAGTGACTTAAAATATTAACAACTTTCACTATGGGTTCAAATCTAAGCGCGAGGCAAAAAAAATGTATTTAACCGACTTCAAAATAGGTGGAGGTTATCAATTTGACTATAAATTTATGTTTGTATGAAAGTTCGAGATATATTTGCTAATTGTTAACCGATTTTGATAATTATTTTTTATTTGAAAGCCTTGACTATCTATTTAGTCCCATATTTATTGAAGTGGTGAAGATGTGACGAATAACTTATAGGAATGAGTGATAACGGCGTGGTCCGATATCCGAGTCTGATTTACATGTATTCGAATGAAATTTGTTCGAGAGATTTTTTTTGCCAACCACATGTAGCGTCGGATTAAAATTGCTGCGTAACGTAACGTTACGATGCTTGATAGCAGCTAGATAGCGATAGATACCTTGATAGCGAGTTGTTACTCGTCACTGTTAAAACAGTATAGGAGGGACTTAAAAGTCCCTCCTATTCCACCTACACACTCACCATCAAGCTAAATGTGTCTTTTGGGTAGATGGACTAGGGCTCAAGTCTTAGCCCTGTAAGGGATAAATACGCAATTGTCATATCTACAATAAGTCAATTTAATTTTACTGAAAGAGATTCCATTATGAGATAAGTCCGCCGTTTTCAATTTACTCTAGGGTAAAACTCGGATAGTCGCCCCGGGGGTATAGTTGCCTTTATTGCAATTACTCTAGTTTCGCAAATTAAAAACATGTTATTAAATTTATCTATCGAGAGACTCTGCATCTATAACTAAGTTGACCGTGTTGCATGTCTCTGTGCGATTGCATGGGACGGCTACGTGCGATCAAAGTTTTTGCGGGATAGATGTCCTTTTTCTCGACAGGGCATCTATCCTAAACGTAATTTACATGGAATAGGCAACTATCCCCTATATGGGATAGTTGTCCCAAAATTTAGAGGTCCGCAAAAATCGCCAATACTCAGGAAATATCAAAGATAATGTTTATTCCTTTTATACATTTGAAGATAATAAACCAAAGTACCTACCCGTTTGTCAAATAAAGTATCTTGCTCTTTGTACAAATAGATAATGTTGTTTTTGTCTTTGATTGTGTATTTTTATAGTATAATAAAGTTATTAAAAACAAGTGGAGGTCCATAGTCTCTGCCTACCCCTGTGGGAAACAGGCGTAATAGTATGTACTCGTATGTACAAACAAACAATTGTGTATTTTGGAACAAGAGGTATCCATATAGATTTAAATTCATTACTTTAGGTCCTTGGGTACCTAGACCGATTAAGAATAAGTGATCAAATCTATCAGTTCTGTTATTTATAAACCAGCACTAGTTCTATTACATCACCATCTCCTTTATGATCTCTGAGCAGAGCTAAGTTCCCTAAGGAAATTTCTTTAAATACGATCTGAAGATAGTTCTATCAACCTTTACGAGATATTAAAATAGCCTCTTAACCCGGTCAGCTATTCCAAGGCTGCTATTCTGTATGCAGTAGTCTAGTCTGCGAATTTTAATGTAGAAATGTTTCTAGACAGTGATTTCGCTTTAAAAGCCGAAGAATTTGTAATTTGGTTCAAAAAAAAATTATCTCTACTGCCTTAGTCAGTTATATCTTATTTTAGATTAAAAATATACCTAGGTATAATTATTTTGTAATTGATAAAATAATAGAACGTGGAAGGGACATACCCATAATAAAAATGGAACCACGGGCTATACTAGATCACTAAAGTACTAGTATCAGAAATTAAAATAACAGTCAAAAACCCAAAAAAATTTCGACATTCCCATACAAATCACCCGGGCAGCTGCACGCTTTTGTATAGAAATGGGCATTTTTTTTTGTTTTTAGCTATTAATAAATTTTACTATTTAAAATTTAATTTTTTTATACTATAATAATCTAGTACCTATAGAATGTGGTTTGATTTATTACGGGTATGTCCCTTCCAAGTTGTATATTTCTATAACCCAATTTTTTTTATAAGTAGGTATGTCATAATTATATTTTGGGTATTTCTTATTGAGTGTGGAGGTCAGATTTTTTTGAGTTGCCTATCATGTAGTAACAACAGTCATTATTATACCCTAGACTGGTGTGTAGGTTTCCTCACGATTTTTTTTCGGAAGCAAGTGGAGGAGTTGAAATTGACCATAGGTTTATGAGTACAATCTCAGAGGTAGAAGTCGTGCCTAGTGTGGAATGAACTCATGCCTCATAGATGCCCGACTACGGCAAAGCTAAACGGAAGGGTAATGATTTTAGCAGTCTATGTATGTATGTATGTGGATATCTTTGTGTGTTCCATCGTAGCATCCAAACTACTTATCCAATTTTTAAAAAAGAGATTTAAATCAATTTGTCATTATCGTCTGGGTGACAAAGGCTACATTTTGTATGCAAAAAATTCATGTAACGAATGTTACATTAAAAAAAATGAGTCAATTTTTTTTTTGTTTTTATATTGAGATCAAATGAAAGGTTTAAATGAACACATTTCAAAAATATATACATTGTTAGCCGTAAATGGCTGCCGAATTGAATAAAATACAATACAAAAAATATTATTGCACCAAATTACATTATCAAATTATTTTTCTTTTCAGTAAGAATTTTATCGTAGTCGGGTATTAGTTTTTTAACGTAAATCTTGTTATTACAATTATTGTCTGCGTAGCGTTAGTTTACTTCGTAATTACGTTGAGGAGACATAAAAAAATATATCACTATGTTAAAAAATAAAAAAGCACCGCTAATTTATATTGATTTTAGATTCAAATTTTGTATTGATTTGATACGTACTGTTTTGCCTAGCTTTAGCACACAGTGTTAAGTTGCATGTGTAATGCACAATATACAAGTAACTTTAATTACTTTTTGTCTTTTCTAATCTTATTATCAAGATACAATTCCTGTGCTTTGCAAAATTATAACGAAAATTGTATGTGATACTTAATTTTATCTACTCAGTAAGTCAATACAAACCTCAGTTTCTATGCCAACATTGCGGCTAGAATATTTTTATATTGTGTTAAAAGAAACTGTGACACATACATAATACAAGGATCGCATAATAACATCAAACGCTGATATATGACGCGTTTAATCGGATTATTAATTAAGTGACGTCACAGAGAGTGACCTACGAGACGTCGCTCGCCTTCAACATTTATGGCGCTGCTGACTTGCACAGATAAGGCGTCAGGTCGCATGCTGTTAACCGAAAGTAGGCAGCCCTTAGAGATATTATTCACAAGTCTAATCCTGATTATGAACATGATACGTACACTAGACTTACAACCATTTGTGATCTAAGTTGAGTATTGTTCTATCGACCTCAATAGAACAATACTTCGACTAAGATTAAGAATATATACCTATTTATTCTTAATATAATACGAAGGTATCTTTTTTGTAATATTTGTACTATTATATTTTTATGTATGTATGTAATCTTAAGGTCGTACCTGAATTTTCCGGGGTCCAGTGCTGCCCCCACTTAAAATAAATCATTTCAAAGGAAACGGAGACATATTTAAAATTTTGCTACTACCAAGTCCTAGATAAGATAAGTCCTTTTAAAGTACCTATTTTATGAACCACTGTTTACAGTTTAAAGTGAGAACGTTAAGCTTTACTAAGCACATTTGCGAAAAACGGCCACTTTTGGATTTATTTTAAATGAGGGCAGCACTGGACCCCGAAAAATTCAGGTACGGCCTTAATAGGTATCTTCTAAGTAGTGTGTAACTGTGTAGGTAAGTCCAGTATTGTAACTTCAAGTGAAATAATTAAATTTATTATTCTCTTTATTTAATTTGAAACTTAGGCCAGGTTTTGGTATACATTTATAAAAAGTAAAATATAAAATATACTACAAAATATAAACATTTACAAAAACCTAACCTAGCTGCCCACTGGCAGCGGGGCAAGGCCCAAGCTACCGGCGGTTAGGGCCGCAGAGAGAGAAACCTCCTGAAAATACGTGCCGTGTCCAGGAGTACTGCCTTCTGAATCTGACCCTTGATCCAGCCATCTAGCGAGAGAGTCTTAAGATGTTGGTCAAGACTCTTCGCTATAAGACCGTTCGCCGATACGACTATCGGGACAATGATCGTCGAATCCACATCCCACATAGCAGTCACCTCGTGGGACAAGTCAAGGTACTTGCTAAGTTTGTCCTTCTCGGCCTTCACGAGGTTCTCGTCATGCGGGACGGTGATGTCGACGAGCACTGCCTGGCGCATCAATCGATCTGTCAGCACGATATCAGGCTTATTGGCGACAATAGTCCTGTCCGTGATGACAGATAGATCCCAATAGAGCGTGGCACGACCATTTTCGAGAACTGAAATTTTATTATTATTATTATTTGCCTCCACGGGACAGAATATCATGGTAAGAATATTAAAAAAAAAAATAAGTATGGCGTCTGTTAAACATATAGGTGGTCAGTTAAAAGTTACCTATATACGATAAGAACATTAAGTTATGCTAAATCTTATTATGAATGGTTTCTTTTTATCGCTATTTTAATGAAAGGAAGAAATATTAAAATATGAATTACTAAAACCAGTTAATAAGCTCCCTTACTCGACTGAGATAACGGCAACAGAACTTATTAGTCAAGTTAATCGTGCGTTCACGTTTAAGCGTTTGTGGTAAATTGAGATCAAGCAAAAATATGGGCAAATGAAACATTTTTTTTTTCTTTTTACATCTGATAACGTGCATACAGTCAGTCTTTATATATAAACTAAAAAATCATGATATTTTTTTAAAACAAAAAACCGACTTCCCGACTTCAATAC
This sequence comes from Acrobasis repandana, assembly GCA_963576875.1. NCBI lineage: Eukaryota > Metazoa > Arthropoda > Insecta > Lepidoptera > Pyralidae > Acrobasis > Acrobasis repandana. The sequence continues at coordinate 8,525,519 of OY756221.1, read as the reverse complement.
GAGTATGTACTCAAAATACTTTTAAACTATCGCGTTGCATTATTATTAAATTAATGCATACGGGAATTAACGCGAAACGTACCTGTTTTTATTTATTTTGCTGACGTTTCGTTCGGGTTTCACCGAACGTGGTCCCAGCTTGACTGAAGCAGCGATGACGCCTACGCCTCCCCCTGCCCGGTGTGATCTTCGTCCACCGTCATATTGTTCATTCTCCAAGTACCGTCACACACTACACTCACAGTGTCCCTATTCCGTAACGCAACCGTATTCTGGTGGTTAACCGATTGTGCAACAAACCGGGCTTGTGTTTTGTTAATCACTGGATTCCACACTGCTGACAATTTAAGGCCATTGTATCGGCGCGTGTAGATACTTTTTTGTATTTATTGATCTGCCGTTAATGGTGGTGAATTTTGAGAGAAATGAAAATGCAGTTGTCTGATGGGAAGTTTGATGACGAGTATATTTTTTGATTTTGAATTTTTACATGTATCAGGGATAGAGGTGGTGGGAACAATTTCGACCAATGGTATATGTACAAAATTCGTGGTAAACCGAGCTTATTGGTTGACCGTCAATAACCGCCCGTCACGTGATGAAGATGGGCGGATGGTTGCGAGGTTCCTACTCTTCCTTCCGTCAGGGGGCTCCACTGCGGTGGGGTTGCCATTGCGTAAACATGCCCGCGGCCTTGAAAGCATCAGCTTTAAAAAGATTTCTCTACGTCTTCATTCTCCAGGAGAGGACAAATCTTTACATAGGGGCGTCTGATGATACCCGAGGACGTCTGGATGTCAGCAACTCGTGAAATGCCGTCTTTTCCGGGTATGCTTTTGATGACTCGACCCAGTTGCCATTTGAGAGGAGGAAGATTGTTGTCCTTCACGACGACGAGAGTATCTGGGTGAAGCTCGGCTGTATTATCCCTCCATTTTATGCGTGTCTGCAGCTCCGAGATATACTCCTTCGACCAACGTGACCAGAACTGCTGCCGACACTGCTCCACCCTTTGGTAGCGATTGAGGCGATGTACTGGAGCATCCTTGATGTCCTCCGCATAAACAGGAGTGGTGAGAGGACGACCGATGAGGAAATGTCCTGGGCTGAGTGGCTGCAGGTCATCTGGGTCCGTGGATAGCGGTATCAGCCGACGGGAATTGAGTACTGCTTCGATCTGGCTGAGTACCGTGGTAAATTCCTCGAAAGTGAGATGAGCATTGCCTATCACACGTCGCAAATGATATTTGCACGATTTCACCCCAGCCTCCCACAATCCTCCAAAATGCGGACTTTGAGGTACAATAAATGAAAATTTTATGGACTGGCTATGAGCGTATTCAATAATATCTGAACTACATTGTGCAAGAAACTGAGCAAAATCATTACGTAGACCCACAAAGTTACGACCGTTGTCCGAAAATATTTCAGACGGCTTACCCCTTCGCGATATAAAGCGCTTAAGAGCGAGTAGATAAGCGTCAGTAGTGAGATCACTAACCAGTTCCAAATGGATTGCGCGCGTAGCAAAACAAATGAACAGACAAATGTAACTCTTGACTAACTGAGCACCTCTGCCTTTACGGTTTAGAATAAAAACAGGACCAGCAAAATCGCACCCGACTCGAAAAAAGGGAAAACTAGACGTAACTAAACGTTCCTTAGGAAGATCGCCCATAAATGGGTTTAGCGTTTTTCCTCTAAGGCGCGTACAGGTAACGCATTGATGAGACACTTTACGAGCCAAGTTTCTGCCCGACACAGGCCACCAGTTTTCGCGTATAAGATAAAGGAGTGCCTGTGGGCCTGAGTGCAATGATTGAATGTGCTCATGTCTAAATAACAAAATAGTAAAATGGTGTTTACTACACAATAGTACGGGATGTTTTTTGCCATAGTCAAAGTCGGGAGAATTCCTTATTCTACCACCTACGCGTATTACATGGTTATTGTCCATAAATAAACTCAAACTAGCGAGCTTGTGTTTTGGTTTGAGACCCCTTCCGTGATTAAGTAAATAGTAGGTATCTTTGAACGATTCTTGTTGTGATAACCGGGCGAGCGTACTACCTGCATTCCTAAGCTCATCGACAGTGATCGCGCCCGACAGCCTATCTGTTTTGTTGCGCGCATTATGAATAAAACGAAGTAAATAAGCTGTAGAACGTAACATGCGATTGTATTGCGAAAACCTATGAAATGGAAATAATGACTCAGCTTCGTTATCATTATTTTTGACTACCAATGAATTAATTGAGTTTGATTTAAGCTCAGGTAGCTCGGACGAAGAAATATTATTTAAGTTACAATTTAAATTATTAATAAAATCTATTTCGCGTAAAAAATTGGGATCGCTCCACCATAGGTCTGATGTAGAAAGGTCTATTAGACTGGTACCTCTCGAAACTAGGTCTGCTGGGTTCTCCTTACCGCTCACGTGACGCCATGAAAATTCACTCGTCAGATCGTGTATCTCAGCAACGCGATTTTGTACAAAAGTTTTGAGTAAAGAAGGCGACATACGCAGCCAGCCTAAAACAATTGTGGAATCTGTCCAAAACATTACGTCATCGATCGGACGAGTGGGTGAAGCGCGAACCTTATCATAAAGCCTAGCACCTAGTAAAGCTGCTGTCAGTTCTAAGCGCGGGATGCTGACCGGGGAGATCGGGGAGACCTTTCCCTTAGATATAAGAAGGCGTACGACTACCTGGCTTTCGCGTATAGTACGCACATATATACATGCACCATATGCAGTTTGTGAGGCGTCTGTAAAGATGTGTAATTCTATCTTTGTCGAGTTACATTGAAACGCATGACGCGGTACGGTTATATTGGATAGATAAGGCAGACTGTCGAGAAACCGGTTCCATGCCTTTACGACATCAGCTGGGATAGGGTCGTCCCATTGCAATTTTAATAGCCAAAGTCTCTGTAACAACACTTTACCTATCATGACAAACGGACTTAATAAACCTAGCGGGTCGAAAATTTGAGAAACGACTGACAAAATTAAGCGCTTAGTAATGGGTTTATTATCCTTTTGATTTTGAAAAAGCGAATTGAAATTAAATTGGTCAGTATTGTTACAAAAACCCAAACCTAATGTGCGACATTGACTTTGTTCGCCTAAATTTAAGTCTTTAAAAGTGGCTGAGTCTAAGAAGTCACATGAGTCAGCCTCAATTGGAAAGTTGAATTTCCATTTGTGCAGTGGAAAGCATCCTGACCGCAACAATGCAACTGCGCCTTTACAATTTTTTAGTAATTCTATTTTGTCATCATCAGAGGTCAAAAGGTCATCTACGTAAAGGTCATCGCGGACAAGCCTTTGCACGTTGAGGTCAGAGCACTCGGCTGCTAGCTGCTTTAAGCATCTTACGCTAAGATAAGCTGAGGCAGCTTGACCGTAGGTTACAGTGTTCAAGCGATAAAACTGGAGAGGTTGAGATGGATCCTCACGCCAGATGATGAGCTGGAGGTCGCGCTGAGAAGGTGTAACTAATACCTGCCTATACATTTTTTCACAATCCGAAATAGCGGTGTACCTAAACTGTCTAAAGCGCAACAGTATGGCTAGCAAATCACCCTGTATAGGGGGTCCTACCATCTCAAGGTCGTTCAACGACTTGGAACTACTAGTTTTTGCACTCGCGTCGAACACAACGCGAAGTTTTGTTGTAGTGCTATGTTCGCGAAACACTCCATGGTGAGGAGTAAAATAGTGAGTTTTAGCTGGTTTGCTAACTTGAGTCATGTGACCCAGCTCGACATATTCTCGCATGAAATTAATATATAATTGTTTGTAACTATTAGGTGCGCGTGATAACCTATTTTCTAACGAAAAGAACCGACGTTCTGCCTGGGAAAGTGATTCGCCCAAAACCTCAGGTGATTCTTTGAGAGGAATGCGAACAATAAATCTGCCCTCACTGTTGCGCGTGGTAGTGGTAGCAAATAAGTGTTCACATGCCCGCTCTTCATCTGTTAGCGTAACAAGAGGTTTAGGTAGCTCCTCGAGCTCCCAGAACTTGCGTAATTGTAAGTCGATAGACTGAGAAAAATTACACTGAACCTGCCCATTTTTGCGCGTATTGTGATGGATGGGTCCCGAAATAATCCAGCCTAGTTTGGTATTTTGAAGAAACGGACCGTTTGGTAAGCGCATCTTGCCATCTACTAACAAGTCCCAAAACTTATCAGCACCTATCAAAATATCAATTTTTTGACGACCTAAAAAATTTGAATTTGCTAACTGTACATGGTCAGGAATCCTAAACTGCGCGCTTTGTTCATGTATAGCTGGCAAAGTCGAAGTAATTTCTGGTAGAACATAACACTTAAGGCGCATTGTGTAGGTACTTAGGCTTGATTTTATACAAATATCACAAGTTTGCGTCGACTGTGATACTGAATTACCTACTCCTCGTATTTCATTAGTGGACTGTAATAATGGAATGTCTAAAAGTTCGCAAAGTGATTGCGTAATAAAACAGCTTTGGCTACCACTGTCGAGTAAAGCGCATACCGTGTGATATTTATTATATTTGTCACGGATCTCGACTAGTGCAGTTGACAAAAGGACTGGTACACTTCCGCACTGTGTACTAGTGTGAGTGTTCATATGGATATCGCTAACCGGATTGTCAACTTGTTTTTTATGATAGATTTGTAATTGAGCCGTAGTGGGGCTAAGCGGTGCATCTTCCGAGGCCGCCTGCAGTCGGTCGGTATGGATCGCGTGGGAACTTGCATTGCAAACGGAAGTGTTATGCGTATTAGGATGAATAAGTGTGTTGTGCTTTAGGTTGCATTGCCTACACGGACCAAACTTACAATCATCAACGACATGTCCGGAACGCAAGCAATTCTCACACAACTTGTGATCGCTTACGAATTTAATTTTGGATTGTAAATCTGAGTTTAAAAATTTAGTACACGAGTAAATTGGATGTTTACCCTTGCACATCAAACAAGCTTTGTGTGAGAATCGCTCGGAAAACTGTGGCTTATTTGAAGAAACGGTACACTGTGATAAATGAGATTTAGTGTGTGTATTTGAATTTTTAAGTTCAGAATTACTCTGATTATCCTTGCTATGTGAAAGTGCCAACGTTTCTAACAAATCAGCCCTATCCCTGAGAAATTGCAATAATTGATCTACCTTCAACTTGACCTTGACATCAGAGTTAGACAATAGCGTACCTTTATGCTGCTCCCACTCCCGCTCAGTGGTTTTATCTAACTTAGTGACTACAATATATATAAGAAGCGTATCCCAATACTCTGTAGGCTCACCTAGGGTTTTTAGACAGCGTAGGTTATTGATGATGGTGTCAATGAGTTTGCGCAAAAGTGAAGGTGACTCTTTAGTCAGTGCTTGTATAGAAAACAGTGCTTTGACATGGCTTTGCACCAATAACCTAGTGTTGTCGTACCTTTTTAATAAGAGTTCCCATGCAACCGCGTAGTTGCTAGAAGAAAGTTTAATCCCGCTTATGACTAATTCGGCACTACCCGTTAAGGATGATTTTAAATAGTGGAACTTTTGGATGTCGCTAATTTCAGTGGAATTGTGTACTAGTGAAATAAATGTGTCCCTGTACGACAACCAAGTTTCCAATGACGAGCCATCATATGACTTCAGCGAAATGGTAGGTAATTTTACTGATGACTGTTTGTTAGAACAAGTGCCGTGATTGCATGATTTGGACTCGCTAGTGACCTCACTCTCATTGAGAATAGATTCAGCTCGGGCTAGTGTACTATAGTAGCTATCCTCAAACTGCTGACGTCGATCTAATTGCTCATCAATATAACTATCGGAAATATTCTCCTCAATTTTAGATTGAATATTATCGAATTCGGAGAACAAAGGATCTGCGCCTTTTATGCGTAATTTTAAATTTATTTTCGATTGAGAGTTTGGGGTCGTAACACTAACGGATTCTAAGTAATTTGAAAATTTGGTAAGCCTTCCTTTTATGATACCCCGTTTTTTAATTAGATCACGAATGATTTGCTCAGTTTTATCGTCAGAAGAATATCTATAAGGGGACCTATCGCGAGATTTAGGTACATTTTCAGAATCGGACGTTAACGGCATTTTGGCGGATTATGAGGAGATGAGGTACTTACGTGCGAATATCGTATGCTGGTCAGGACAGCTTGTGCTTGCAGCGGCACACGGCTGTACCGGACCCTGGGTAATAAGCAACACTCACCACACTCACTGGAATTCACTGGGCACCCTGCGAAGATCTGTAGGTGCTGGTTTCTTATTTGGTGATGAAGGACCAAGCGATGTATCGGCGCGTGTAGATACTTTTTTGTATTTATTGATCTGCCGTTAATGGTGGTGAATTTTGAGAGAAATGAAAATGCAGTTGTCTGATGGGAAGTTTGATGACGAGTATATTTTTTGATTTTGAATTTTTACATGTATCAGGGATAGAGGTGGTGGGAACAATTTCGACCAATGGTATATGTACAAAATTCGTGGTAAACCGAGCTTATTGGTTGACCGTCAATAACCGCCCGTCACGTGATGAAGATGGGCGGATGGTTGCGAGGTTCCTACTCTTCCTTCCGTCAGGGGGCTCCACTGCGGTGGGGTTGCCATTGCGTAAACAGCCATCTTCTCGGTTGAAATTGTTAGGATGTTTCTAATTTCAATCGCCTCACGTACCATCCTAGTGCGATAGTGGCAATCGTACGAGTATGTACTCGTACCAGAAAAGCTAAACATTCATAGGTACAATTGTTTACATAGATGACATATTTTTTCTAATTATTTTCGTTTGAAAAACAAATCACGTAACTGATTCAAATAAAATTTTTATTTACTATTACCATCTGGAAATTATACCCTTTCAAACAAAAAGAGAATTTTCAAAATCGGCACTGGTTTGACACTTCATAGATTCAGGGTAACATAATATACCTACTACTACTACAAACGAAACAATTTATCTGTACACACGTCGATGTGTGAGTTTTATACTTAGGGTCGCACCGCAGAATTAATTTAATACTTACCTACCTACTAACGTGTTCGACATATTTACGATTATATCTTTCCATATTGGGAGATTTGCGAACACTATGACGTAAAAAATATTCTGTTTTATATGTATTAAATGTTACATAAAAGTCGGAAACAGCTTTATAATATCACTATACAAATATTTTTTATTATGTCCATTGTCCATATCCATTTCACCATTACTTTACTTTACTGAATCAACAAAAAAAATATATAATTACGAGTATAAAACCTATTTTGTAAACTTCAAGAGAATCGGTTGATAAATGCGACCTGTAGGCGAGAACAAACCGACAGACAAACTGACGGACAAAAGCATTTTTTTCCAATCTCGAAACTGACTCGCTCGGTCAATAATTAACTACATACATTCATACATACATACTATCACGCCTCTTTCCCACAGGGGTAGGCAGAGACTATGGACCTCCACTTGTTACGATCCTGACAGACCTCTTTCCCTTCATCTACACTCATCCATGTGGTTCCGAGTTAGAATAGGACCACTCCGTCTCTTCCTGTGGATGTCGTAAGAGGCGACTAAAAGACTAAGCCCAAGCAGCTCGTGCTACAATTGCATTCCCAAGGAGGGTTAACGTCGGGCGGCGGCCGGTTGTAAAACTTTTCGCACAAATACATTCCCAAAGAGGGTTGACGTCAGGCAGGCGGCCGGTTGTAAAACTATAGCCAAATCATTGAAAGTGTTCCGGCTATTTCTTCTCTATTTTACAATTACAACAAAGGTAATTACATACAAAGGTCTTTGGCATCCTTGGGTGACCATTGACATGCATATTATATTTGCAGAAGAAAAAGCGGGAAAGCGCACCCCGGGCTCCGAAGAAGCACAGCTGAGGATGCAACCGGGAATGCGCTTAGACGAAGAAGACACTCATCAATCTGTTCATTTCCGTTAACCTACTTGCCCTTCGGTTATGGGTACTTCTTACCACCCATTTTTATTGGAACGTCTGTAATCTGATCGCAGAATGTTCGCCCAGGTCGACCCTATCCCCGCTCTTACTTTCACACTTGTCTCATAAATATTTTTAATTTCTTTTCATCCATCCTTTCTACATGCCCAAACCATCTTAACATCCCTTTCTCTATATTTCTCACTACATCCTCTTTTACTCCACACCACACGCTATAAATAAATATCTAAAACATATGGAAAAAAACTGCAGCCTCTTAACTAAATAACCCGCGAGTATGCTAATATAGAATGACAAAACAACTTGAATTAATCCCGCCATTATCTGCACATAACGACTCCACAGAAAACCTCATTTCCTCATTATTAGCCTTATGAGTTCACACATTAGCGGAGTTGAATAATTTAAACAAATACTACTTAGAACAGAAAATTTTGAAAAAATTTTGACATAATATTAAGTAGGTAGGTATTTTATCTATGATGATGAGACAGAAAGCAGTAAAGCGTTTTGATTCCCGATCTACGTTCGCGATTACTTTGGTTGCACCAAATTCTCGAGCTCCTCTGTGCTTCGGAAGGCACGATAATCAGTTAGTCCCGACTGTCATCATTGTATGGCAGTCGTCAAGCTATGTCAGATAAGTAAGGCGGCTTGAAAAATCTGAGCCACACAAAAAACAAAGCACATCCTATTTGGTAGATTTTTTAGACTTATTTTTCATATTTTTTTGGTTTACCAATTTTGATTAAATTGCAAAATGTGCAAAGCTCAAAAAATGCATGGGATTGATTTAAAATAAAGAACGGAATCCAGACTCTGGGAAGAGGTTATTGACATTTTCAGCCTTTAATTAACTTAATACTCTAAAGTACCTAACATAAAATTACGGTGGGTGATAAAGCCCTAACAGAGGTTTCATTTTAAGTGTATCCATTACACGGCTGGTTAATTTGCGCACCCACTAATGCCCACTAATTAACGTGGAAAGAGGAATAAAACATTTCTCACTGCGAAAGACAAACATTAGCTTAAGGATTGTTGCTCTTATAACGAAGACTCACTAGCGAGGTTATTTCTCTGTTTATCTTTAGTATGATTTAATTTAAATTTATGACACTATAGTGGTAACGCTCTATTATCTAGTGTATATATTTGGTCCCCGGAGAGGGCAAGAAACAATAAATCTATATCGGTTTGCTGTAGGTTTTTCTACAAATCCATCATAAGGGCCAGTCCTTTTATATGGTAGTGAAGCATGGCCTTTGCTTAGCGGCACAAGTAGGCACTGCCTGTCACGGAGATGAAAATGTTGCGCTGGATTCAATGGAGAGACCGTGTGAGAAACATCCGCATTTGAGGCAGCCTTCATGTCCGTGACATAGCAGACAAACTGCAAGAGAGTTGCTTACGCTGGTACGGTCATGTCTTGTGGAAACCAGCAAGTTATACCACCTCCGCCAGGCCCCGCAGACGTGGTAGAGCCAAGAAATGCAGGCTTGACGTCGTCAGGAATGATATGCGTGCCAATGGTCTTACAACTAAGGATGCTCAAGACCGAGCGAAGTGGAGAAGAAATAGCCGAAAAAGGGACCCCAGACTTTACAGCATTACAACTGATGATGCTACTGGGAATGAGTTGAGATGACAGAGAGAGAGAGAGAGAGATGTTTAATGTGGGTCTTTGACATCTATTTAAGTGTATATGCACTTCTCATCTAGCAAGTTGTATTCGTTCTTAGCTGTGTTGCTTTAGTGATATTAAAATATCGTAGATACACTATCGATGGTTCACTACCTGATAACTGCCGCATAAATCACGTGGATAAGAGCAAGTTATTTTATAATCTTACAAGAATCATATTTATTCGGGATAAATCCGGTTCAAAGCCGCGACCTGAGCAAGGTTGCAGGAAAACGCTGGATGCAGGCCGATCGGTCGTTTTGAAAATCCTTGGAGGAGGCCTATGTCCAGCAGTGGACTTCCTGTGGCTGATATGATGATGATATGATAAAGGCTGCAATTGATGATGATGATGTCATCATCATCATTTAAATTTTATCATTAAAATCCTATGCGTTAATTTAGGCAAAAATCTAACATGCCAAATTTCTCGAACAGCCATTTCGTCGTGATTGAAACATTCCACTCGACTCTCAGAAAAAAAAAATATTTTATTATAAAATAATATTAATATACATTAATACAGAGTGATTTTTTATCCACCGGCATAATTTTTGGAGCAAGTTCAGTCCATGATACTAAATTAGTTTCTATAACAAAAGTTATTAAAATACGATAAAAAACTGTTGTCCGCCTTTACAAATTCCCTTTGGATGAGCGCTGATTTGTATGGAAGGACGAACAATTTTTATCGACTTTTAATAACTTTTTTTATAGAAGGTAGTTCAGTAACATGGACTTAACTTGCTCCATAAATTTTGCTGGTGGATAAAAAGTCAGCCTGTATAATGATAAAATAATTTATATAATAAAATATATGACAAAAAATATAAATAAATTAATGTTCTCTTTAAAGTTCGCCTGATTTAATTCTGTTCTCAGCTTTACTCATTAGTCACACATAGAGCATAGAACAGTTTGCACAGAACTTGCTTAAATACTTTAAACCGTAGCTCATTACTAAGTTACACTTCGCTAAGCTACGAGTATCGGTCTGCAGCTTAGATGAAGTGGCTGCCTTGGCCGCAACGTCCAGCATTGTAGAATTTAACTCTATATTATAATTTAACTTTTAGTGCATTTAAATCTACAAAACTCACATGTGCTTATTGTGCTTCTGTTAAAATTAACGAATCAAAGAATCAAATATATTCAATAATTAGGCCTTTGAAGGCACTTTTACACGAAATTACGTGTTTATTAATATACAACCTGGAAGGGACATATCCGTTATAAATCGAACCACGGGCAGATCATTATAGTCTAGGGAAATTAAAATAACAACCAAAAAAACAAAAAAAATATTGGGCATTTTCAAAACGTGTGCAGCCCGCTTTGAACCCGGGCGATTGTATGGGAATGTCGATTTTTTTTGTTTTATTGACTGTTATTTTAATTTCATTATAATTTTGTGATCTAGTAAAGCCTGTGGTTCGATATATTACGGGTATGTTCCTTCCACGTTGTATAATCATCACCATTAAAAAAAATACCGATGCGAGCGATTCGCAACGATCACTGCTGAGAAATGGCGAAAGAAACTCATTTGCACAGACCAATAGGATGCCTATGCGCCGGAAGATCAGTTTACAAATATATTATGCCCAATTTTATAACAATATAAAATGTAAAGCTTGCGAACGAGTGCCAAATCCAATTTATAGAAATAAGAAATAAGTGATCTTAAAAACGGAGCTGAGCTGACCAGTACCAACTGACGTCATCTGTTCACGAGTTGACGCGTAGATCAGCCATCGTTGAGGGAATCGTCGTCATTATATACAATCATCATAATTACTTAGTTTATTCAACCTTATCATCATCATCATCAGGTCATTTTAGTCTCCACTGCAGGAGCACGACCCTCTCTGTAATACCAGAGCCATATATTAGCCAGAGCAGTCAGAGAATTTGGCCTACACTCTCCATGCTGCCCAGACGGGTTGGAGAGGTCTCACTGATGTTTATAAGCTTTGTTTAGCTTGTTTTTCCTAAGTCGCCTTCTACGACATCCACATGAAGACTTGGAGTGGTCTAAGTCTTCCGGTCTCTAATTCTACTCTGCCGGGAACCATACGGCTTAATTCAACCTTAATTGTCCAGTAAATACAAACTATACAGGACAAACTAAACGCTAAAAGCGTTGCCTACCAGCCATTTATTTAAATATTAATGAAATAGTCAGTTTGGCCCAACCATTTCATTCACATTAGGAAATTTTCACCTACTGTCTCGTCCTTTAATGTTAATAGGTTACATTCAGGAACAACCTCTTTAATAATATTGGTTTATTTCTGATTTAACCTTGATTGCTTAATCAATTTATCACAATAAAAAAGCGGCCAAGTGTGAGTCGGACTCGCCCATGAAGGGTTCCATAGCAGCAAGTAACATAATATAAAAGTTCTAAAGGTAAATTGCGGTTTACGATTTATGACGTATTAAAAAATAACTATCTAAGATACCGAGACCGCTATAGTTTTAAGTGAAAGTACACACTTTGAGTAATTATTTTAGTAATATTTCAAAAGTTACGGTGGGGGGGACACCTCAAATTTTAACTTTTATTTTTTATTAGATTATCTCAAGACTGGGGGGTTTGATCTACATAATTTCAAAGCAATTTTTGTTGCATTTTAAAAGACCTTTTCAACGATACTCCACATGTTGGGGTTAGTCCAATTTAATTTTTTAAAATTTCTTTTCGTTGTATGGAAAAAATCATTTTTTCATAATTTTAAAAACCAACTTTTGGAACTTCAATATCTATCTCTCCGCCAATTTTCGTGACAATCGGTGCAGTAGCGGCGGAGTACGAGCCCGGACGGACAGACAGACGGACGGACGGACGGACGGACATGACGAAACTATAAGGGTTCCTTGTGGACTACGGAACCCTAAAAAGGCCTTTAGTCCAGCTGTGGACTGTTAAAGGCTGATAAAGAAGAAAGAAGTTTAATTTTTAAACTTGCTTAAGATTACTGTGTGATTTCGAAAACGGCTTGGTCGAAATCTATAATTACATGTATTGTATTCAACCTAAACTAAAATAAACTTAAGAATAACTGCCTACTTTATTTCTGCCTACTGAATTTTATTTATACATACTCGTACATACTTAAATATATTATATTTTGTATTGTTTTGAATGTTTGAAATGACGTTAGATTAAGTGTGATTATTTCATATAACAAATGTGATTAAATACCTATGCAGATAGATTGCTATTGTCGCCTTTACAATCAAGTTTAATAGGAACGAATATTGTACCAAGAAACATAATCAGTGTAATAAATCATCAACATGATGTAAGGGCTTGAACATACGTTTGTCAAATATCATATCACCATTCAGTCGCAGGAACTCCGCTGCTAAATAAAAATAATCGCTCATTCTTTTAATCGGCTTTTAAGATCTGCGCAGGAAATGAAGCAGTTGGTATATTCAACTTTTTTCTTTTGTGCCAGACTAACTTGCAAGGTTTGAATGTTCTAAAGCCTTACAATATGCAACCATTATGATGTAACCAGTAATTTAATAAGGTTGGAATCAGTGGAATAGTGCTTTCGTAAGTTATGAGACACTGGACATGTTTCGTAAATGGATAGGTGACCACAAATGGCATAGGGTAAAACCCGGATAGTCGCCCCGTGGGTATAGTTGCCTTAATTTCAATTACGCTAGTTTCGCGAATGAAACACATGTTATTTTTTTAATCTATCGAGAGACTGCAACTACAACTAAGTTGACCCAGTTGCATGTGTGCGATTGCATGGGACGGCTAGGTGCAATCAAAGTTTTTGCGGGATAAATGTCCTCTTTCTCGACGGGGCATCTATCCTAAATGTAATTTACATGGATTAGGCAACTATCCCCTTTATGGGATAGTTGTCCCAAAATTGAGAGGCCCGCAAAAATCGCCAACACTCTGGAATATCAAAGATAATGTTTGTTCCTTTCATAAATTTGAAGATAATAAACCATAGAACCTACCTACTCGTTTTACAAATAAAGAATCTTGCTTTTTGTACAAAGAGATATAAAGTAATTTCAAAAATTAGGGCAACCATCCGAGTTTTACCATTAATATAATTTTTTTAGCTCCCCCATTCAGAAGGCACGACAAGGTGTTTGTCCCTGCTGTCATAATTGGCAGTCGTGAAGCTTTGTCAGATCCCTTTAGACAGCATGAAAATTCTGACACCAGTGTTAGCCAATTAGGGTTGCTTCACACTAAGTTAAGCCTGTGTCACTCCCCGTTTAGATATCGAAAATGTACCTACATTATTACTATGCGCGCTGGTAAATTCAGTTAAAAAATCGTTTGTCCAGAGTAATAAGAATGAAATTAGCTTGCAATGGATGTCTAGGTACCTATACGAAAAGGTGCTGAGTTCTGACGTGAGCTAAATTAAACCGTATCGCCTAGCCACATTAAGTAGATATTTCTTTGAATTCCTTTGCTAAGTAAGACTTCTGTACGTTAGTACAGTTTAAAGTGAGAACGATAAGCTTTAGTTTGCATTTTTGTGAAAAACAGCCACTTTTGGCAATAACGCAAACTAAAACTTCAAACTGTAAACAGTGGTTCATAAAATAGTTTGAAGGGTTATCTAGGTTTTAGTAGCTTAAAATTTTAAATGATATCTCCGTTTCCTTACAAATAATTTCTTTCAAATGGGGGCAGCACTGGACTCCGTGTATCATCTTAAGAAACCTATGTAAAATTTTAGAAAAATAAACGGCAGTAGTTTAATTACAGTAATTTTTCAAAAACACTCACAGTATTATGAGCTGTGAACCCTCAGTGCCTTAATAGGCGACGCGGCTAACAACCCATTACTATTTTGATTCCTTTTTCCACCTTCTCGCCCACCATTCTGATTCATCACGCTAAAAGTGGCCCTTGAGTCTTCCAACTCTGAGCTCTTACCCCATTAGGGTTAAAGAAATGAAAAATGTATGTATGTATTATTATTTAAAACAGAATTTTATGTTGATAGAAAATGTATGTAAACATTTTAAACAAATATTTATTAAGTAATTAGGCCTTTGCAGGCACTTTTACACGTCAATAATTATAGTGTACATTACGTGTACCTAATGTTTATTTATATATATTTTTTTATTTGAAAGCTACCGATACTAGCGTTTCGCAACGACCAATCATCATCATCATCCTCGCCTTCTCCCTATTTGGGGTAGGCTCTGAATGTCAACTCTCTCCATCGTTTTCTATCATTTATTATAAGTATATTATATTTATTTTATTATATTTATTATATCTGTACTAACCCCCCTGTCCATCATGTCCCGCTTAACACATTCCCCCTACGTCTTTCTAGGTCGTCCTCTATCTCTGTGGCCATCCACCTTCAAGTTAACCATTTCGCAACGACCAATGCTGAGAAGAAACGCCGAAAGAAACTCATGTACACAGTATTGGTCGCCTACGCGCCAGAAGGGTTTTTTTAGTTTACAAAAATATAATGCCTAATACAATGTTATCACAACATAATATGTAAAGCTTGCGAACCTAACCATGGATCAAGATAGACACAGCCGCTGTATGAATTTGCGTGTCGATCTAACGTCAAATTGACTTCATTTAGGACTTCACTTTTAGGCCTTTTATGTTAATTCATTAGAGCTTTCTACTGTAATTTAGAGGAAGTTATAAAAAAGATTTCTTCTGTTTGTAAGTTAATTTCTTATTATATATTGTATTGAAACTTGGCACGCCAGGTTTTCATACAAATTGTATACTTACACACATACTTTCTTCATCTATTAGTATATACAGATCTTTTTATGTATGTATAATATAGTTATTAAACAATATCAACAACAACAACTTTATTAAAGTTAAGTATAGCAATAACACAAACTGAACTCATATAAGGAAACTTTCCGCGGACTCGAATTTGCTTCCAAAATGTTACTGGACAAGAATAAGCTTAATCCCAGCTTATTAGATATTGTGTAGAGGACAATAAGCGTTATACCTACTTATACACTATAACGTCTTTCTCTGGAAGGAGATAGACAGAAAATATGGAAGCAAGATCTTAGATAAATTTAAACTAGCAGTTTATCTGTGTTAGATATTAAATATATATGTAGTATCTTTTATAGAAAACAGAGCTCTGAGCTTGATATTTTTTTCTTTCTTGAAGATGATTTTTAAATGGTTTATACATCAGACATGTTTAAGTTGCAAGATAGCAGAATCATGTTAAAAACTAAATATAAAAAATTCGTTGAAAATTAAATGTTTTTGTTTATTTTACAATACATCTGAAACATAGGTATATAGAACTCTGAATAGGACCTAACAATTGCAACCACAAATTGCACGAAATTGTATCTTGGCCCGCTTTTGCTCGCGCGTTCGAAAATCCCAAAGCTCCCAGCACAATCACTACGTACTCGTAACAGATATTGAGCGTAAAAATGGCATTGAACCAGCAGTTCATCTGTACTGGATATAAAATGTATGGTATTCAGCCGCGTAACTAGAACAGTATTTTTCTGTGTGCGCTGAATATTAACCTGTATATTTTTAAAATTTACCTATAGTTCATTCGAAACGAGAAAAAAATGGTCGTACCTACGAAGCACACCAAGTTTTTTTTTTACAAAGACATTATTTTCTCGTTAATCACTTTATTGTTATATATCAATTTATTTTTTACTTTTTAGTTCGTTGTTACCACTAAAGTTTATTAGTTTTTTAAATTATATATATATATAATTATATATATACACATATATATATATATATATATATATATATATATTTATATATGCTTTTATTTTTTAGTAACTGTACAACGCCATCTAGTGATATTCGTAGTGATTCAAATTAAACAATGAAATAAGAAATGGTGAAAAATACCACGTGTGCAGGACTTGAACCCGCGATCTTGGTCTAAATACGACCATGCTCTAACTTTTTCAAGTCCTGCTCACGTGTTTTTTTTTTCACTATTTCTTATTTCATTATTTTGAGTACCTACTTTAGTACTGTATCTTGAATGCCTAAAAACACTATTGGCATAGCAGGTTTTAAGCTGAGTTTTAACTTTAGACAATACCATCTAGTGAGATTCTTGTTGTTACAAACTATAATTTATTTTACCTAATGATCCTGGTAAAGATAACGGAACAAATTTGATATGTGAAAATCGCACTCGAAGATTCCGATACAAATATACAAGTAAATCAAATAAAAAGCGTGTACAAAAAGAATTTATCTTTCCCTCATATCAGATTCTCTACTGATGACATAAGATCAATTGTGAATTTTTCACCGCGGCACGCCGCGCTTGAAAGATGGATATTTGTTAATATTTTAGATCAGGGTTCGCGCGGTGCCTCAGCAACGAAAATCGCTGCCGCGGTAGCGTAATTTTATTAAACATAACTCTAAGAGTTTTTACACTCTTAGAGTCATGTTTAATAAAATTGCACTCCGCTTTTACGTCCCTCGTGCTGTCATGAGTTTAAAATCTAGTACACAACATCCTTAAGCACTAATAGCACGCTCATTTGCGAACATTCTCAACTTACCGATGCAGCAAAATGCAAATGCAGACTAAACACTTACGAGCTGTTCTGAATAAAGTCGCGAAATTAGTCACGCGTACAACTTTCGTGTCGAGATTAATGAACGCCTAGCTTCATGGCTCGCTTCTGGTGTGCTCCTTTTTGTGGCCGTATTCCACAAATAGTTTGGAAAATCCAAAAGTGCACGCCTCATAATCTCATTTTTCACAATTAAATTGATTTTGATTGTTTTATTGCTAACTTAAAACAAAGAAAAGTATGTATCGGCTTTAACGCACGACTGGAGATTATTTTTAACTTCCCGCTGAGAAAGATATAGCGGGCACTGTGAAGGAGGACCCATTGCAAACCTCTTTGCCTACACCCCGACGATCTACGCGTGCGCGAAGAGCAGCTCAAGTTCTGTCACCCTGATTTGTTTTTGACAGTAAGATTTTGGTTTGTAACAAAATGGCGAGCTCACGCGCGACGATTTGAATTTTTTTGCTGCTCGCTATAACTAAACTACATTGAATTAGACCGTGATCTTCGAAAGGACTTAGTTTTGTATAATACTGAAGCGTATAAAAAATAAATGGACTTGATCAGATAAGTTTTTCGGGAGTTATCGTGACCACGCCAGTTTCCATATATACAGACACACGGACGTCCACAAAATGATTTTATTATCATTGTTTTTATTTATTTAAAAGGCAAAATGTCTTTTAAAAATGTCGTATGTGTTGAAACTAGTGTTTTTCCTTGACATTTATGTGTAAATATTATTGTACAAGTGCGATAGAAAATAAATAGAGACACATTTAGTTAAAAAAAACACTTGATTTTTGTAAGGCGAGAGTAGAGCACTACCTCATGCGCTTCGCTTATGAGGCGTGCAAAATGAAAAATAAAGCGTAACGTTTTCACTTTAAACTGTAAACAGTGGTTCATAAATTGTTTGAAGAGTTATCTAGGTTTTACTAGATCAAAATTTTAAATGATATCTCCGTTTCCTTTTAAATAATTTATTTCAAATGGGGGCAGCACTGGACTCCATGCATCGTCTTAAGGCTTGAAACTGGGGGGTTACTCCATAAAATAATACGACAGTCATCCGATAGTGACGTCCATGTCAAACCAAATTAGACTACAAACCTAATGATAAATTATGTATTAACGCTTAATGTTGTTCGACTCTAAAACGCAGATACACAGTTACGTACGTCTTATGTACCGCTTTTGGAGTAACCCTACTGCGTTGGTCATGCGATTACCGCCGGCGCGGTTCCATACAAAAACGCCCCGGGCGGGCACCGTCGCGTGCCCCCGCGCGGTGTCCGCTAGCGGCTAGGGATGTTCACTGTTCAGCATAGACTAAAGTGCAGATAATTATGGATGTAATCAGACGATCGACTGCCATACATATTTCTACGTAGCAAAATATTAAATTCTCCATCAACACGACTGTAAATGTACGCCGTTAAAATTAAACTCACGCGCGTAAGCCCGTGACGGTCACCCGTCGGGGGCCTCGTCTTGACGTAGTTTCAAGCCTTAAGACCAGACCTCACTAAAACCATATTATAATTGTTACCGAGAAAAAGAAGAAAGAAAAGAGAGAGAATTTTAAGAGGTTCAAATCTCACGGACGTCATAAGAGGCAACTAAGGAACCTACGTATAGTATTAATAACGAACAGCAAATGTGCAACAGCATCCTGCAAGCAATGCAAGATTTTATACTATCTACTGCGATTACAAACGCTCAGCGTAATTATTATGGACAAATTCTCCTTTATCGAGACAGGCATTTAGACCAGCAGTTGACTGATACTTATAGGATGTAAATAAGAATGTTATATATAAAAAAATTGCCCTGAGACTTAAAGAAAAATTGGTATTGCTTTTACTTACCTTTTTCATCTGGTACTGTGTATACTGGAAATTAGCCCTCAGCCCAAGTTAGCGAGTTTGTGTAAACCAAAAGTAAATACTAACACTACATAATCCCACACAAATTATTACTTAGAAAATAAGTTAGGTCTAACGGCCCTGGCCTCTTGGCTCATTTAGAAAAAACACGCTTTACGTAGATTATCAACATTATTTGCACTTCCATGCTACACCGTTTGGGTTATCTATCAGCTATGACATGCAACTGAATATTATAAAATACAGTTCGAAATTTTTGGAGCATTGCAGAATCTACTTTTCCCCACTCGCCCAAGTTTAACGAGACGGCCCCTGTTAACACATCAAACCCCCAGTTTGGGATGTATTATAAAATATTTCCTCCCCTTGACAGTTACGGATTGAACCTGCAACTTGGAAAGTCTGTTATAGTTAATTTGTTTCGTGTTCCAGTGACTAGTAATTAGGAAGGGATTCGACGACCTCTGTGGCGTAGTGGTTAACACGCCAGCCCGGAGGTTCTGGGTTCGATCCCGAGCCAGTGCAAGTTGAAAAATGGCCTTTTTCAAATCGTCTTGGGTTTTGGGTCTTTAAGTATTTATTATAAAATATAGTGTAGTTAAAATAGTATCCCATAATACAAGTTTCAACTTAGTTTGGTACTAGGCTAGCTCAATCAGTGTGATTTGTCCTTAGATATTTATTTATATATAAATAAGCATTGCGAACTATACAAGATCTTTCATAAACATTTATTACAAATAAACAAGTAACTTGATAGCTCAACATCACAGCTGGGTGTGGGCTTTATCTTGAGTTCCTCTGGGCTTTGAAAAACAGGTTTGAAACAGTCATAGAACAAAGAAGTTTACAAAGATAACCAAATAGCCTTTAGGTGAGCCGTTTTTAATTTGCATACTTTTAAAACCAACATGAACAAACATGACACTTTTTTCCATCTCATGCAAAGAAGTAACCAAAAAAAGACGATAAAGGCACTTACACTGAAGAAAATGACAATAACATTGTGCTAGCTTCGAAAGCCTGTATAAACATAGCTCGTATTGAAAGGAAAGGTTGGCTATGAATCAGCGGTATTTTTCCGGCTTATAAATCACAAATTCGTTGGCTTATTCCATTTTAACAGGGTCGTTTATGTGGAATTGAAACTGCGGTGGCCAACCTCTAAATTGTGACGACGGCAATAAATTTATAGTATAATTCACCAATTACTCGTATTGTGGTTTGTACGGTTCGTAGAAAACTTGTGTGAATTGTTTCAAATGTAAGGTTTTACAAGTAAAAGTAGTTTTAGTATAATATTGTACTCAAGAAAGGTTTGTGTGAACTTTTTTCTTAAATAGGTATTTGTTTGAGAAAGTTTTGATGTCTTTAGGTAAGGCATTCCAAAGTCTCGTAATTTGAAGAGTAAAAGAGTTAGACATAAATTCAGACTGGAATAACGGGAGATGAAGTTCGCATGGTTTTCAGACTGATAGCTAAATTTAATTTTCTTAATATTGGGGAACTATTATATCACCCTATTTACTTCTTGATTTTGTACGTTAGGTAAACTTTCGCATACAAAACTAAATTATTTAAATTTAAGGAGATTATTCCAATGTAGATTAGATAAATTATCATCACTAGTAACCTAGTGTGCAGGTTTCCTTTACTAGAAGCAAGTGGTGGTAGTTGAAAATAACCGTACATGAGTTCAAATTCAGAGGTCTTAGCTAGGGCAGACTTATACTTATAAGTCGGCCCTAGCTAAGATCAAACTCATGCCTGACAGACGCACAATCAATGCCTTAACCGTTTGGCCACAACCGCTTTAATGTATGTAGGCGTGTTTGTATAAATATACCTAACATATTCAAAATGTTTAAAAAAAACCAAAATAATTCTTTAAGTGATTCTTAACTCTATAATGTGGAAGGTTTTACCCAAGAAAGAAATTTCGAAACACGAAGATAGAAGTGTTGTTCAATACAAACTTCTGAGGAGTCTGACTTTCAGATCAGATAAGAAACACAGAAATACTACGCCCCAAAAAACACATTGGGAACGTTCGACAAAAAGTTGCCACCCTAAAGTGGAACTGGGCAGAACATGTCTGCCGCATGCCCGACAAACTCAAAACAAAGCAATTACACTGTATATTCCACAAAACGAAAGTCGGAAGCCCAGTAAGCCTAAAAAGAGAAAAAGCGACGAGCTTGACTCCCGTTAGGGGGCTTGGGCCTCGAAGGTCCTCGATCGAAGAGGAAAAACGCATACCTGATGATAATATTGCTAAAAAATATTGTATCATATCTAAATAAAATGTGTCAGTCACAAATGTGTGTATAGCCTTAAATTGTCTGTGCACATGGATCTGACACACGCAAACACATCGATCATTATTAGCAAACACAGCTTAATTAATACAACGGAGTGTGTTCAGGAAAGTTGGACGAGCATTAACATTGTACACTGAGTGAATGATGTTATGAGATCACGTGAGAGACAGAAATAAATCTTGCTGTTCCAGATATGAAATGAATATTGTTATAATTTTCAATACCTTACTACATTATCTTCATCATTGTCAGAGATAGGCCTTTTCCAAGGATTTCTGAAATATAAAGAGCGGGCCTAGAGCGGCCTGCGTCTTTCGCGCGCGCTTTCTAGCGACCTTGGTCAGATCGTCTGACCACCTTCTAGGTGGGTGTCCTACGCTTCGCTTGCCAGTACGTGGTCACCATTCGAGAACTTTTCTGATCCTTCGGCAATCGGTTGCTCTATGTGTCCCGCCCACTGTCACTTCAACGAGCTAGTCCGCTGGCCATAGTAAGGGATCACGTTTTACAGTCATAAGTCATCATCTTACTCATTTATAAAATACTAAAAATAAACTGATACGTGGTATTTTTTCACCATCTCTTATTTCATTATTTAATTGTGGCGAAATTCGGCGTGCGGAGTTGAACACGTGATGGCTCAGATGGTAAGAGCATAATCATATTGAGACTAAGGTCGCGGGCTCAAGTCCTGCTCACGAGGTATTTTTATAACCATATCTTATTTTATTATTTAATTTGAGGAGAAACTTATACGAGATAGAGCACTCAAGAACCTCAGTACCGAGTTTGTAGGAAAATTAACCTTAATTTTCCTACAAACTATTGTACGGTATATACGGTACCATCTGAGCCATCACGTGTTCAACTCCGCACGCCGAATTTCGCCACAATTTATATTTGTATTGTATATTTTGTATTATATATTTCGCAATTTGATATTCCTACACGCATTAGGCTTATTATTTAATTTGAGTACTTTAGTACTGCATCTTGATGCCTAAAAACCGTATAAAAATAAGTTTCTCCTTATTTACTTTAGGTGTGAAACTTTTTTAGTTGCATTCAAACTATTTGGCAATTCATTAAGCAACCCAACAACTTTCTGGAAAAAAAATGTATTAATTATTATAACAATTATTTTTTCTTCTCAATTACGAATTAACTTAGCGATATTATCTTCTTCTTCATTTGTCTTAACTATATTATCGTCTTTTCTTATTCTTTATATCGAAATTATACTTCTTTATAAGTAACAATTTAGACCAGTAAGTTCGCTGCGATCTTTCGCGCTACCATTCTTCGCACCTACGTACTCGTACTATCACGTCACCTCTTCGAACTTGCGTCTTTTGCACCTTAGTGGTGCTCTTGCAGGTATGTAGCTATAGCAGTAATATTTATTCGGTTTAATACTAGCATTATTATGGACTGTTGGATATCATTATTTATTTAACTTTATTACAAAAACTGGAACAGGCTGATTTTAGGCCTTTTCTGCTAGTCAACCATTATCATCATCATGGTCATCGAATTTCACTAATCATTGTATTATATGTTCTTTTTTTAACGTTCCGTACCCACAGGGTGCAAACGGGACCATATTACTGAGACTCCGCTGTCTGTCCGTCTGTCACAGGGCTCTATCTCTTGAACAGTAATAGCTAAACTCTTGAACTTTTCACCAATTATGTATTACTGTGGCCGCTATAACAACAAATACTAAAAAAAAGTTTAAAATTAAAGGGGGTCGCATACAAAAAACGTATTTTTTCAGCCTTTTTAAGTAGATCTTTATAATGGAATTAACTAGAAACTTGAAATTTTCACAGATTATGTATTATTATGGCCGCTATAACAACAAATACTAAAAATAAGATAAAGTAAAAAATTTAAGGGGGTCGTCATACAAAAAACGTGTTTCTTCAGCGTTATAAAACATTTTACGGAGGTACGGTACCCTTCATGTACGAGTTCGACTCGCACTTGCCCGTTTATTTCAGATCTGGCGGGGTCAGCATGAAATATAATATAACCAATAATTATTCCATTTTCGGGCTCACTTTAAAAAAAGCTTATTAACTATTGATATAATAAAAATATACATATACGCCATTACAAGCACCACTTGAAATAAAAAAGCAAAAAATCCTGATGAATGATGACAGAACGCACCGCGACCCGCTCGGCACTTGAGCGTCATTTCGACGTAGAAAATTGCTATCGAAACACGTTACATTGGAAATTGCTGCAATTTGTTAACGTTATGCGTCCCGGGAGAACCCTCCACTCAGTCCAATTTTTAAAAATTTATAGCATCAAATTTGTGGCCCCTGCGTCAGGTAAGATTGCGGGGACTATGAGACCTACTGGTTCTTATTTATTCTACTTGTACAATTATCAGGCCGATACATACGGCCAAATTATTATATAATGTAGGTACTCTAAAAAAGTGCCATAAACCTTAAAGCAAGCAATGAAATAAGAAAGCGTTTCGTTTAAAAAGAACATACAATACGATTACAATAATAAATAGGTTTGAACCGCCGCCTTTGTTGCATTTTGTGACATGCTGCATATAAAAATTCAAATTTGTTTTTAAGTATTTGTCGCAATGAGGGTAGATTGATGGCCAATAATTAATAATGGGACGGTAAGGTCAACCCCCCTCCTCGTGTTGAACTATGGGAAGCTTCCTTGTGAAACCACACACACAGCCCGCACAGTTATCCTGTGCCCACAGGGCTTACCGTCCAGGTGAAGTAGATTGTCATAATAACGAATAGGCAGGTGATCCGCATTCCTTATAATAATCGTATCTGAATGAGTCATTGCTACGCCAAGTCACAGCTACGAATATTCACGAGATGTGCACCATGCGGCCGCCCGAGCCAGACTGAGCCTCAGTCTGGCTCGGGCGGCCGCATGGTGCACATCTCGTGAATATTCGTAGCTGTGTAGCTGTGACTCGTAAGAGTCGTACGGTCGATTAGCTCTTTTATAAGCGGTACACAACAAGGCAAGAGTGGGAGTTAACGAATTTTATTATTTAAACTGACCACGTGGCGCCTAACGCCATGTGTTAACTACTACCCCGACATATTTAAAAGCAATGTATGGTGCCTCGTCAATTTTTAGATCCCACTCATTTCGGGATCATTTTTCGTATTTTTTTAGGAATTAAGAATCGAATTTTCAGTCGATATTTGGAAAAAATATGAAGTGTAAAATACATTATATATTAAAATAATATATTTTTCATACTTTTTTATTGCAAATGACTTAAGCAACTAATGACGACTTAATCCCTTAACCACAGAATACATAAGAGTACAAACAGAATGGAATCTCAAAGCGTCTCCCGCAAATTGGCATCCCCGCACGTCTCCCCCGCACTTTGTGCGCCTTTTTGCGCTGTAAATCAGGGTTTAGTTACTAGCCGCACGCAATTCGCGACGTGTCTCGTCTTGAGAACTGTCAACCAATAGTAACCATCATGGTGAGAAGATGCGCATATAATAATTGTTTATCCACCGAATACAACAAAGAATGTATATTTCATACATTTCCGAGTGATGAAAAGCTAAAAAGATAAGCAAACCAACAATATAATTTTACATTATTACCCAGCAAAGATCTTGAACACCGATTGATATCTCGCTCTTTCGCATTGGCGGGAGTATACACAAGAGAGTACACAAAAATATTTGTGAAGTGATATTATGTAGCTGTTTCAGACTTTTCTGTAACATTTAATACATATAAAACAGTAATTTTTACGTCATAGTGTTCGCAAATCTCCTGGTATGGAAAGATATAATTGTAAATATGTCGAACTCGTTAGTAGGTAAGTATTAAATTAATTCTGCGGTGCGACCCTAAGTATAAAACTCACACATCGACGTGTGTACAGATAAATTGTTTCATTTGTAGTAGTAGTAGGTATATATGTTACTCTAAATCTATGAAGTGTCATACCAGTGCCTTAACCTTGTGTGCACCCCACACCAGGTGCAAAAATCTATGATCAATAACACGATCGGTCTGCGTAATGATGGGCGAATAGGTGAAAGGGAACCAAAATAGTGACGGATTGATAGCCGTGTTGCCTACTGATATAATTCAGATTCCCGCCTATATCCTTTAACAACTTTTACGATCTACGCGAAATAACGTAGGTACATTTTTCAATTCTCTAGTATCTTATACTAGCACAAAAATAGAAAATACAGTAAATTTCACAAAAATATACCTAACAACAGCGTGTTAAAATATCGCTATCGCTCCAGTAAATACACCGTTGCACAAACAAAACTAAATACAATGTGAAATCGAAACAAGAAATCATGCGGGCTGAACCAAATTTATGCATAAACGTGGTATTGGCAAAGTATCATATTTCAATATGCTAATGTATTTTCATTTTTACGATTCTCCTCTAGCAATTGTACGAAAATTCCTGTTGACGAACAATAGAATTTTTAATTTGTAATAAAGTGCAGTCAATCCACCTTGCGAATAAAGTTTTTACGTGAGATCTTTGTGTTTTGTCCGATAGTTGCTCCCTATGATAGTTACAGGAAGAGATCAATGGTCCTGTTCTTAACCAAAAACGAAACAATACAATATTTCATATTTAATTCTTGATCTTAAAGATCAAGTGATACGAACCCATCTTTTTTTCCTAAAATTCCCAAATATAGAAAACGTTTCTAAACTGCAGCTCTTACGTAACAGGCAGCTTTAATAATGCACATTCGCAATACGTCCCATATAAAGGGAAATGCAAACTTTGTCGCCCCGGAAATAAAACTGTGAACGCTAGCGGCCGGGTACGTGTCGCGCCTTCAAATAACCGATGTACTCAAATTACAGCGCGCAATGTACTGCGTGGTATTGGGCGCGACATGTTACTTTTGTATTGTTACCTTTTGTGCTGATCGGGGAAAAAAGGTAAAGGTAGAATGTTTCAGTTGTAGAACTAACTTTAAATTTAAATGTCATAATCCACGCGTGAAGAGAATTCACGCGCGGATTATAATAGACCAACTAGAGCCATAGAGGTGCCATACTTTCATTATTTTCTCACTAATCATTTGTTATCGATTTACTGAAACAGGGATCCAAACTCTTAAAGCCTTAGGTCTGATTTTTTTAATTAACCTAATACTATATACTCTGACAACTATTTTAATGCTTTCTGTAAGCATTCAGGGCAATTGAATGGGCTCAACATCCTGCCAGACGTAAATTCTGTAAAACACGTGTACACGTCTCTGGTAGGATGTTTGGCAAGTCCAATTGGTCTTGCCATATATAAAGCATTACAATAGTCGACAGAGTAATATTTACCTGGCTTTTAATAAGCCTAATAATTAATTGTTAAAAAAATCTAATCTGAAAATGGTAATAAACACCATAACGCTATAAACCTAGTCACTCATACTATAGGTACCACTGACTTTGTTGATATCAACAGCTCAAAGGAAAACACGCATAATTGCCGTACTTATGGAAATACGTGAAGTAAGCCTACCCGCAAAAGGTCAGCATGGTGACGGTCCCTAAATCCCTTTTTATCGAGGGAAGGTTAGCTTCAACAATACTAACACTTGTGTAGGACTTGAGGATATCACATGAATCACTATTAATCTTAAATATAAGTCTGAAATAAAATAGGTATGATCTTTTTCAGATTGAACTGGGTCTTGGATGTCATCATCATCATTCGAGCGTATTCCCGGTTGCATCGTCACTTTAGAGCCTGGGGTCGGCTACCTAACCTAAAAGGTGATTCGACGAGGTTACTGGTTTTTACACAGAGCGACTGCCGTCTGACCTCCGCAACCTAAAGGGTAGACCAGAACCAATCCTAGGATAGGTACAAACGCTAATATCGTTGATTTAATACGAGTATCTAATAACACAAGTCTCGAACTTACTTTGGGGCTAGTTCAATATGTGAGAGTACACCATGGAGCCTGGCGCCAAGACCGCTGGTTTCATTTTACGCTGTATCGCGATACTGATTTATTGAGCGAAAAATAGTACATCTAAATACATTACATTAATTGCATCCATTCATATTATAAAATGAAGCTAGAAACTGAAACTGATTTTGACGCAATTTTCAATAACATATAGAGGATTTCTCCGGAAACGGTTACATGTATAAAATAAATACCCATGCAATACCAGGGTATGCTGCTAGGTGAACAATAAAAAACAAGGTCAAACTATAATTTTGTTTCCAATCAACACAATACAATAACAAATATTTACAAGAACCTACTCGTGAAATAAAATAATAACACTTTTTTATTCAATACAACCCGATCAAAAAGTTCGTTATAAAGAAAAATAAAATGAATAGAGCCAGCTGTAATAGCTTGCTCGTTATTCAGAATATTCTGAACACTGCATTATAAATGGTTGGCGCGGCTCCAGTGTCAGCGCTGGAGAGGCTTCGAGTGCAAAATACAGAAGCTGCGAGCTGATGAGGCGGTACGTGATCGAGAGCGACACTTGCAACTACACTGGTGACCGAGTCAACCACGTCTTTTGTGCAAGATAATCGTAATGTTGTAATTTACACTTGTAAAAGTTTTGTTGTATCGAAATGTACCAAATAGAAATATTGTCACAAAGGAGCCAAATGGAACGTCTTTCTTAATAGTACAGTGACGATAGATTGTGCAGCAATCGCTTAAATCGATCTGTCAATGTCAAATTCGTTTTCAATGTTCGTGGCGTGTGTTTGTTTTTTGGACAAAAAATATTTAATGAATTATAGTTAAATTTAACCATGTAGAAAATTTCCATAACATGACAGAAAGGCAAAAGGATTGAACCAAACAGCCTGTCAGCCAGTCCTAGTAGGCATTTGTTATGAAAGAACCATTTCAAACTATTAAAAGACGTCTATTAATAACGTTTTTAACCTCTTTTGTATTGGAAAGCGCCTCATAAGAAGAATTATGAATTAAATATCAGTTACTGTTCAGCCTTTTTTTAACTTTTCTGAGTCTACTAGGATATTTTAGCGTTTTTGTTTGACAACAACTCGAACTTTGTAAGACAAATGAAAAAGCAATTTCTTGACAATGGTCGAATTTTTTTTTATCATTACTCTATTAATTTTCATTAAGTTTGTAAAGATACCTACAATATGTATAGTCGAATGTCATAATACGAGTATACATACATACGCGTTATGTGGCCACGTTTGCTAAATACATTCCGATAGGTGGCCTATTCGTATCAAAATGGACTCCTGATATACAGGGTTACTTTTTAAACACCGGCAAAGTTTTTGGAGCAAGTTCAGTCCGTGATACTGAACTTCTTTCCATAAAAACAATTATCGAAAATCAATAAAATAATTCGTCCTCCCATACAAAATCCATTTGGCTGAGCGCCGATTTGTATAGGAAGCCGAATTTTTTTTTCACGGATTGAACTTGCTCCATAAATGTTGCCGGTGTTTTAAAAGTAACCCTGTATATTTATACAGGTCGCAGGAGAGTGGTAGGCCCAGGAAGCGTTGGTGTGACGACTTAACAGTTTGAGAAGAAACGGCATACAGTCGAGATGTTTGGAAGGAGATGGACAGACCTTTGTCCAGCAGTGGGACAGTAAAGATTTAAAAACAAAAACATACGTACGCCAGATCATCTTAAATGCAAAGACCCGAACTTTCGCTCGATTCACTCGCTACTTTCATTTATGTACCTGAAGTTAAAATAATTACAGAGCTCAATTTAAAGCATTCCAAAATGCCGATCCTGTACAATAACGTAGGAATCGAATATGAGTAGCGGTAATTAAATTAAAATTGATTGCATTTTCCGCAATTTTGGATTGTATTTTCCACAACTTTTATACTCGTATTATGAACGGATACTTTAAAAGCTTCGATTGCCTCATGAAGTTGCTGCTGTTTCGTTATAATAATATATTTTCCATTTATCGAGATTGTTGTCTATTTTATTGATTGTACAAGTTTTTATTTTACGGATATCCGGGTGTTTATTAACCTAAACTTCATGAGGGTACATAACATAGAGTTGTTTAACCACTATCCTGATAAAAAAAAGTGTGGCACTCGGGGACTGCCGCGGTAAAGCTTTTGCATACGTCGTTAAATGATGCACGGCTTTCAACGCCGCGCCGCTGTGCCGGTCAGTAGGCGGAGTGGGAGGTTTTATTTTCGTTACGGAATTTCTAGATTCGGTCGCCGCGCTCAAAGCCCGCGATAAAAGCTATGCTTAAAAATATTAATCTCTCTTAATTCAACATTGCTATTATGGTTTATCTAGATGCTAGTATATCTTGTTGTACACGGAAGTACTATAAGTATATTGTGCTAATTTTGTTAAAAATGTTACCTACTTACAAAATTTTGTAGAACTCATTGCGACAACATAATAATATTTTAATTGAACACTGCTATACCTGGCACATAAGTTGAACCAAAATGGCGGTCACTGCGCACACTTTTTCCTCTAATTATACCTGCGCAGAGCCGCCATTTTGGGTCAACTTATGTGCCAGGTATTGTACGTACTTTTATGAAACAAGTTATAAACCATAAGAACAAAGTTGAATAATTATACGTATTATACAGGGTCTAACAAAATATACTGAAACTATTTTAAGGGTGAATTCAGTCTATGATTCTGAACAACTTTCCCCAAGGAGCATAGACATATCGAAATATCAATTTAATTTTTTTGCTTTCCACAGACACTTGGATCAGCTGATTGGTCAACTTGTATGGGAGGCCAATTTTTTTTTCATATTTTGATATATGTTTCTTGGGGAAAGTTTTTTAGTATCATGGACTGAATTCACCCTTAAAATAGTTTCAGTATATTTAGTGAGAGTACAAAATACTCTTCTTTCTATAATTCATCATTTGTAAGCCATGGGGCTCAAGGGGGTGGTAGCAGAAAAGGTAGTAAATGGTTACTACCTTTTTCGGCTACCTCCCTGAGGTGAAATGGTAGACAATGCTTAGCATTAACTTTATCATAATTACCTTTTGAATCATAATCGTTAGATTTTGTGCAAAAAATATAAATAAATAAATATATAGGGACAAATTACACTGATTAAGCTAGCCCCAAAGTAAGTTTTTTTTAAACTTGTGTTATGGGATACTAACTCAACGATACTATATTTTATGATAAATACATATATAGATAAGCACCCAAGACCCAGGACAATTTGAAAAAGGCCATTTTCCAACTTGCCCTGGCTGGGGATCGAACCCAGAACCTCCGGATTAGCGGTCTAGCGTGTTAACCAATACGCTACGGAGGTCGTCAATAAAATAAAATAAATGTATATAAAGTTTAGTACGTACTGTATAGACAATACAAGCGTACTCCAGTTGTAACTGCTTCTATTCATGTTTACTCGCCATTCTTCATGGCGACTAGCACAAGATTCTAGGCTATTGTTGAGTGTGGAGAGACATGCGTCACGACCACGTCCTGTTTCCGCCGCGCTTCCTCACCGTTGTTCTCAGTATATTTCTCTTTTACGCAAATATATTCTATTTTAGTAGGTATCTTATATTACAAGCTAAATAAATAAAGCTTATAAAAATCAATAAGACCTCTCCAACCCGTCTGGCCAGCAACGAGAGTGTAGGCAAAATCCTTTGGCTGCTCTGGGCTCTGACCAAGTATGACTTTGGTAGTACTACCAGAATCTCTTTTTTAGTCTAAACTACAGGAGCAGTGGAGGCTAAAAAAAGACCTGATGATGATGATGATGTTTTCAGTACGTTTTCGTACAAAGCAATATAATATTGGTTAAATTTAAGAAGTGGTAGAGTAGGTGGTAGGTGGGTAGGGTAACAATATACCTACCAGGTGTGACTGTACAGTTCTTGTCTACCCTGTGGAGCGGAAGTCAGACGGCAGTCACTCTGTGTAAAACCAGTAACCGCGTCAAATCACCTAGGTTAGGTAGCGGACCTCGGGCTCTGAAGCGTTACCGCTGAGTATGCAACCGGGATGATGATAACTGTACCGTCTACACAATTTGAAGGGGTAACTCTGTACTATCCCTTAACCCCCGAAGCAACGGTCCTGCCGTTACTCCTTAAAATGAAATGACAGGCGTCCGATAGTCTCGTCCAAACAGTTTCTTTCATCATTATGTAGAGTCGCTTTTGGAGTAATGATCCTGTCTCTCTTTACTGTGCTCAAATTAAAATAAATTAACTTCGTATAAAGACCAGATCGACAAATGTAAGCTAAATGTACACTAATAAACATAATGTATGAACATTAAGTATTAACATATTGTTCCAAAGCCAAACATACTCAAATTCAAGAACAGCTAACCTCGTCTACACAATACCGCGACCACCTCAAAGGAAAACTTTGGTTCTAGTCGAGGAACGTCAAACAAATTTGTGGCCGGCTGAACCAATTTTAGTACCTACATCATTTTACTATGACGTGTTTTTGGTGAATAAGTAAAGTGCTTTTGAAATTATTAAAGATAATGAAGTATATGCAGCGCAGGTCATAGATATGTGCACTTTCTGGGTTTGCACCTTTTCAAAATAAATCTAGAAACTTGTCATTATGTTTTACTATGGTTTCCCTCTCCTGCTGCATGACTTTTTGCGAACAATGTTTCGTCTACCCGTTTTTAAAGTTAAAACTTCTTTAGGCGCGTTGGGTATCTTTTTAAATGGGGAAAAACCATTGAACTCGCGACAATGTTACTGACACCACCTTGTTAAAGTTTTCACTTTTATCGGCACTCCCGGAGTGTCACTGTTTTTTTTATTTTAAAATAGGTACCTACAGCTCAAGACCGAGGATGAAGTTTTTCCAATATTAAAAAGATGGCAGACAGAAGAGAGGAATAGATGCATCTCCCCTTAACTCCACCGACAAGAGCAAGCTCTTAAATTACAAGAATAGATAGCTTGTATATACAAAAAAATATAATTGTTAAAGTTTTTTGTTAAACGGTCAATAACGTTTAAAAAAAGGAAAACTTTTTAATTCTTCTTCAATAATAAGAATAAAAAAGAATACGAATGTGAGATACGTTATGTAAGTGAGATTTAATAATAATTATAAACTTTAAGCGAAGTAGGTACAATAATAAACATCGTTCAAAGGAGACCGGAGCAATCCGCACAAAGGGAAGTGGAACAATAGTCTTTATTTACTTAGAAAACAATACGACAACATTGAGACTCAGAAGGTGGAGGTTTATGGAAAATCTTCATTCTCAATCATTAAGCCACTGATGGCAAATTAAGGTTAATTGTTAAATAATTGGAAAGACAGGATAATTATGTGGTTTATAAATAAATTTCGAGTTAATTTTTGCATAGTTATTTATAAAATTTTCGAGATCTTAGTTGTACATAATAAATAAATAAATAATCATTTTAATCCAATTATTAGCACTTATCTATCCATATTTATCAACTTTATCGCTGAAAATAACTATATAAAATAATATATAAAAAGTAAAGTAAAATAACGTTTATTTTTCTCTTCACACGAATATTACTGAGTAACTAAGTACTTATCACTATTTCATAACTCTTGTTATGACTTGTGAAAAGACTAGTGCCTGAAATAGGTCCCATGGGGATTTCTGTGTTGGTATAGGTAACTAGGCCCCTCCCTCGGAATACTTGTTTTCAAGTTTTACTTATTGGACAAAAATTTACTTATTGGAAGGATTTACTGTAAATAATATATGAAAATTATTAATAAATATTATATAGATAAAGCCACATGTATGCAAAGCCTTACTTACTCGTACTCGTATAATTTTAGAAGTTACTCAAGTAAACATCTTAAAATTGCACAAACTGTACTTCAAATCCTGAATGTTTTCACAAAAGCATTTTATTTATAGCACCCGTAACGCTGAGAACGAATCACTGAAAATGGAACCAGATTCCTGCATTAAAGGATTAGTTAATTAATTTAAAAACAGGGGATAAAGTGCTATAAATTGCAGATGAGATAGGAAGACGAAATCTTTTTATTTGAGGCAATTTATCAAAGTCGCTCTAAGATTGCGTAAACAAAATGCTGTAATTAAATTGCCAAAGTGCAAAGAGATTTGAATGACTTTAGCAGTAGAGGCTATCAAGACTAAGCTTGCTTGAGTGTTAACGGTTTACATTTTTCATTTTACTGTAATACGTAATAAGACATGTTAAATAAATCAGCTTTGTCCTAAAAAATGCCGTTTACCGCGCTAACCAATGTTCTTTTCTTTCTTAGGTTTGGTTAGAGAACTACGCTTAATTTCCAAGCTGTGGTAGTTCCAAAACGCTATGAAGCTTTTGCACTAACATTTTTGGACTTTGATTTTGCGCTTATCGTAAAGAGGTTAGCATCTTATCTACCTCTATAGAGGGATCTGAATCCAGTAAAATTATCTAGACTTTACTCAAATACGTTATGATATGCAGAATTATTATGTTTTTCTATAAAAAAATATAATATGTAGGTTAACAAACACCGTGTTCTACTATCAATTATTTATTAATTAGATAATATTTAAAAAATAATATAAAGTAGGTACATTTTCTAGACGTAAGTAAACTTAATTTGTGTTACTAACCTATGTTATTCAATTCTTAGGCAAAAGTCTGAATTTCTATTTTGTTTATAAATAACTAGCAGTCCACCCCGGCTTCGCCCGTGGTACACACATAGCCTTTGTCACTCGGGAATAGTGTAGCTTTCCAACGGTGAAAGAATTTTTTAAATCAGACCAGTACTTTTTGAGCCCCTTCATTACAAACATACAAACATACAAAAATAGGTACAAATCTTTCCTCTTTATAATATTAGTATAGATGTACTTAATTGACAATGGCATTACTAAGCAGAAACAAGATATAAATATTTTACGTCTCTACGTATATTCTATTGAGCATACGATTGAAATTCTTTGCCAAACTGCTTTGAAGATTTTGGCAAGACTTTATACAAAAGTTTGCACTAGTTTAAGGCATTAACTAAATTAATTTATTAATTACAATGTCATATTTAAAGAAGGTCAAATATACCGCATAAACTATTTAGTACTTCTCTTTTTATCTTCTTCACAAAATGACTTCAGTAAATTTTCAAATTTCGTATCTACTCAACAGTAAGTTTTTGGTTAATTAGTTAATTTTATACGAGTATATGTGTACTATTACGTACTAGTACGGCATTACTCAGAGTAGATCATCCTAGAACACTTACGGACCCAAAACGAATAATGGTGGTCATGACCCTTAGTTTTGACACAGGCCGGAATGTCCTAAGGTACGCGCAATATGCGTCCCCGTTAGGAGATTCCGTTCCGTTGACTCTTACTGTATTCTGTGGTTTTGAGGAAAATGATAAAGAATAAGAACAAAGCCTAGGCTTTAATTACAAAAAGAAGTGAATGTCTTAATTCCTTTTCCATTGTGATCAAATAAGATTTTTACTTTCTCAATAACAGCGTGAGAAACAAGTGGAGCTCCCGGGATTCAAGTGGATAAGCCCGCATAAAAGACACTCAAGACAGATAAAATGCAAGCCCCAGGTAATCTCTCCGAGACTGTTTTTCGTTTTACTTGGACGTAAATCAGATGTTTTGCAAAATAGACTGTTTTTCACATTTCTTCTTTAATTTACTGCAAAAAAAGAACTACATACACAGGGTTTTTTCTTTTTGTTTCCACGGATACTCAATTACTTGATTGCTCAATTTATAAAAGAGATCAATTTAAATTAATCTTTAAAAAAACCAAAATTACTTTTTAAGGACGGGGTGAAGGTATAGGCAAATGGCCTTGAAGTGGTGCCCTCATTTGAAATAAATGGTTAACTCTTAAATATGGAGATAATTTCCATATTGCTCTTCCTCATGCACTAGATAGCCCTTTAAATTATTTTATGAACCACCGTTGAAAGTATTTACATTAGTCCGTCTAGCTTTAAAACTTGGTTCCGCCAAAAGTGGCCACGGCAAGTTTTAAAGCTAGACGGATCATCAATAATAGTTTCAACGGCATTTCATAAAATAATTTAAAGGGCTATCTAGTGCATGACAAAGAGCAATATGGAAATGATCACCTTATTTACGAGTAAACAATTTATTTCACACTTCAAGGCCATTTGCCTATATCTTCACCTTAGTATGTGAAGCTACATCGTAGTTTACAAAAAGTAAACGAGACGGCACTAATACTCGTAGTATCCATCATCTTGATATCAGAGTTCTAGTTGTAACTTGACATATTCGTGTGGCGTCGCGCATCATATTCGCCCTGATGAAGACCTCCGGATGAGGTCGAAACATGCCGCCGGCCAGTAGTAGATTTTTCACATGAGTTACCCGTGTATAACATATAGTAATTGACATATGTACATCTTCCGACAATACACCATCGAGCTGCGGTTCCTCAGGCTCAACAAAATGCTTGGCGGGAAGATCTCCATTTGTGGCGGTCGAGCATATTACCGCGCTACCACAGGCTGGAATCTCCTAAGGTACGCGCAATATACGTCCCCGTTCCCCGTCCCCGATGACTCACGTTGGCCGTCAAGAACCGGAGGAGAGGTGCGGGTGCGGGGAACGGGGACGCATATTGCGCGTACCTTAGGAGATTCCGTTCTGTTTACTCTTACTGTATTCTGTGGCGCTACTGCTACAAATATATAGCGTCATTTTTTTTACGACTAACTAAAATACCTAGGATAAATACCTAGGATAAAATGTGCGACCGCTATTTTGGTCACTCTTATTGGATAACGAGCCTATTGGGTCACCAAACAGGTCACAGTTGAGTGTGAACATTATTAGATTTAGGTGTCCAGGAATTTCACGAAAGAGCCGCCATTATGTGTACATTAGAGGGCGCCGGGGAAATGCATCCCCAACACGCAAAAACTTTTAGAGAGCCCACAGTGGATGCGAACTTTTTTAATATAATAGCCGAGTTCTCGAGTAAAAACCTCTGTCATTATGCGGAAAATTTGTGGCGAACCCGTGTTCCCTGCGATGTGACTAAATGCATTACCCCGTGTTTTGTTGGAGTTGGGATTTATTCGCTACTTTTGGTTTGTATTCGACACGTTATTCCTTTTTCACGATTTTTGGTTCAACATTTAAAGCAAAATAACATTCAATAATCTATTATTAGAATATCTAGGCTCCGGGATATCATGAAATTTTAAATCGAAGCTAAAGTAAAACCATTTCGACTTGATTGACTTGAAGAAGAAGAACTACGGGATTTAACAAATTTATTAATAAAGACGAATAATATACGAGTAAATCCGTGACTTCCGTCTTCATTTTGTCGCTATTTCGGTTTCTTTTTTAAATACAGTTTTGTATTCGTATTATGTATTGTATTCATAGTATAAATGTGGAAATACTCTTTCAGTAGCTCGAACGAGTTTATTTATAAAAACAGTAGCTCCAGCTATTCTTGAAGCTAAAAAAAAAATTGGTTGCCTGTAAAGTCGGTATACGGGCGAAAGTTTTACGTGACAACGACTTCACTCCACTTCACTCCAAACTTGACTTCCACTCGGGCATGGTTAGCCCGCCTAAGAGCGAGAGAGACAGACATAAAAAGTGAAAGGCACGCGTGCCTCTCACTCGCTCTCATTGTGAGCGCATAACGTGAGCGGAGCGTAACGCAGTTTCTTGAAGTGTCACCCGGCTAACCAATTTATAAGACGTTGTCACGTCAAAACGCGTCTTTACTCTACATTGAGATCAAGGTATTTATATAATATTAAACCTTTCGGTTTATATTGAAATATTTATGATTCAAAGAATTGTGTAACAATATGCAGTTGCAGTCTGAAGCACTTTACATTATGGCACAATTGTGGTTTTAGGTATTTTATTTTTTAAACACAGTTCCGATGACGCAGTACAGCTGAACACAGTGCGTTGGTAGGCTGGCTATCGACACTGGATTTTCATTTCCGAGAGCCCGGCACGTGGAAATTGCGATCCATCCTGCGTGCGGCCGTCGCTTTTTGCTTACTTGTTTATGCGATGTACGATGATTGATATTTGTGTCCACTGACGCATTTTAATCAAATTTTAGATTTGATTTATGAAAAAGCTCTTTCGGTAACGGTATATGTTTCTTTATGCTTACAACAGGTTTAGATTTACTCATTCATTTATTTATTTATTAAACTTTATTGTACCAACGTAAAAATATACTTTTAACAAATGATTGACCATTTTTTCTCAGTGAATCATAGGGATAAGCAGAGAAATATATGCGGCGCAAAAGCAATCATTAATAAATACATAATAAATAAATATATATTTATCATACATACAAACATCAAAAAACACTACTTCATACATATACAAATAAATAAAGACGTGATCACATAAATAAATATATCAGAAAAAATAACTACTTACACAATACATACACTAATAAATATACTTACATAGAAATAGCTAATGAAAAGAACTGAATCATGATGACTTTATGAAGAAAAGGTGTTTAACCTAACGTTGACTTTTCTCTTAATAATCTTTAAAGGCGTTGTTTCTAATAATGATTTTTTAATGCCATACTTCAGGCTGATCGTGTTGGTCGTTTCACTCTAAGAGGAACCTAAAAGAAATTCAACGACCAAATCATACAATTTCACCTCCGCACTGAAACGGAAATGCGTACGAGAACCATAACGCAGTGAACGTGTTAACATGATTTTCGCGCATGTTAGTACCATTTTGGTACATTCTAAGTTATTAACTTTTTTCCCTTTCTCGACCACTATTGAAATTTTACCATTCAATTTAACCAAGAAGTCTAGGTACCAAATTAATACACACGCTAGATAAGATCTTGTAAATGTATTACGCACAATGATAGAACTTGTCCCATAAATTCGGAAACTTCGATGATACAGAACAAACAACATTAAATCAATTCTCTCGGACGGTGCGGAACGGAAGTTTCTTGTTCGGGAAGAACTAATGATGTGGGTACATTCATTTGTGCACCTGATAACATAGATGTCAGAATGCCGGAGTTGGCGTGACGTTACAATAAAGCAGACACCCCATCGAAATATAATATCTAGAAATCTAACGCTCCTACATTCATCGCTTCGATTCTGATTCCATTTACGCAAACAAACTAACAGTAATTACACGAAACACTCAAACACACACATAGACAAGCGCATGCGATTGGTCGCGACAAGGTCACGTACGCGTCATGTCGGTCAAGCAGCCAGCTCCCCGAAGCCGGCTGCTTCACCGACACGGCTGCGGTCAACGCCACGAGCGGTGAGGTACAATATTAAAATGTTTATTTACTTACATATGGAAGGTGAGTCCTGTGTTTTTCATGTCTGTATAGCTTTTACACCACTTCACGGCACATGACGGCATTTTTAATGAATCGATTATCGCAAAAACAGCAATATTTTCAAAGGATACTTCTTGCAACGCAACCGCACGACTCGAGTGTCAAGGCGAACTGTCGCGCCACGCTGTTCATATTTTAAGCCCCGCCCGCCGCGGTAAATATTGCGTGGAATGATTTTTCGGAATTATTTACGATTCTAGAGAATTATTGTTCATAGAGACACCCTTATTACGAGCAAGTTACTCAGTAGTAGAACTAGTAGACCAGCATCTTCGAGAATACGGCGTCGGCACATCTCCCCCGTTCTGGGCGGCGTTTGATGGATTTGAACGCTGAAACTCACACATTGACGTGCGCAGCGTGCGCACGGTCGTGCGAGCAGGGCTCAGAACACAAAAAAAAGTGGCCAAGTGCAAGTTGGACTCGCCCATGAAGAGTTCCGTAGCAGCAAGT
This sequence comes from Acrobasis repandana, assembly GCA_963576875.1. Lineage (NCBI taxonomy): Eukaryota > Metazoa > Arthropoda > Insecta > Lepidoptera > Pyralidae > Acrobasis > Acrobasis repandana. The sequence continues at coordinate 8,486,198 of OY756221.1, read as the reverse complement.
AACATAATATAAAAGTTCTAAAGGTAAACTGCGGTTTTCGATTTATGAAACTACTTACTAACTCTCGTTCACACCAATTTTCGGTGAAAGATTGCATGGTAATGTACATCATATATTTCGTTATTGTCATATCATTGTTTCGTTTGTAGTAATAGTAAGCCGAGGGACGAGAACCATCTACGTCAAAAGCGAGATAAATGGTTGATTTATATAGGAATATAGAAAATATAAATATTTTTACACGAATCTGATCTTTATTTTTAAATTAATCACTTTACACTGTTGCTTACAACTAAGCATCATCGTCATCCTCATCATTATAGGCAACGTCAAATTACTGCGTGTACCGTGATGTAAAATAAAAGTTTCTATATTATAAGACAAAGTGTAATTTAGACATAAGTAAGTATATTTTGATTTATTTTGAATTTGTTTTTGAAGTTGAGCTGCATAGTGTGTCAGTAACGGTGGGACTTAAGATGAATATGTCCAAAACAAAATTTATGAGCAAAAACACCGCAACCACCCACATTACTGTGCACGGGCAAGCTTTGGAGAAGGTCAGGGAGTATGTGTACCTCGGACAATCACTGAGCCTTGAAAAAACTGGACAGGAAGAAGAGATAAAACGCCGCTTTCAGTTAGGTTGGGGAGCATTTGGGAAACTGTCTGACGTGCTCAAAGACAGGAGCATACCCATAAACCTGAAGCTCAGGGTCTACTAGCAATGTGTCCTCCCCGTGATGGTATACGGTGCAGGAACCTGGACGCTTACGCAGCAGTTCATGCAAAGGCTGCAAGTCACACAGAGAGCTATGGAACGAGCAATGCTAGGTGTTTCTCTCCGAGATCGAATAAGAAACACGGAGATTAGTAGACGGACGAGACTCACCGACATAGCCAAGGTGGTAGCGCAAAGTAAGTGGCGATGGGCGGGCCATATATATCGAACCATAGACCAACGTTGGGGAAAAGAAATGCTTGAGTGGAGGCCTAGAACTAGTCGCTGGAGCGTTGGTAGACCAACTACAAGGTGGACGGATGATCTGGTCAAAGTTGCTGGAAAGACTTGGATGAGGAAAGCTAAAGATCGTACGAAATGGCGTGCATTGTTAGAGGCCTACACTCAGCATTGGGTGACAAGAAGAAGAGGCTGTGGGCTGAAGAAGAAGAAGAAGTAAATATTGAATATAAAAAAATTGCGCTAAATTTTCTTATTTTTTCGTTTCGCTATTAAAGTGGAAATTGATGGCATAAAAAATCCTTCAAAAAACTAATCTTAAAAAAAAGCATTTCTCAAAACACTAAAAGCTCATTCTTAAAACTGATTAATTTTAAGAATTGCTGCACTCCAGCTGAAAATAAGCACGTGACTTCATAGTCATGTACATTAGCCATTTAGAGCAGGACTGGAGTGCACATAGTGTGCCTTCGCGCTTAAAAGCGTCCTGTACAAAATTTATATTGCGATACTGCAGAATGGTCACAGAGTAAAGCTAAGGCTCATTATATACTTTTAAGAATTCCTAAATTAAACCACGTGAATATACTTATTATTTATTTAGACAGTAGCAGTGCACAGTGTGCTTTTTGGCGTTGAATGCAAATGGTCGTAGAGTAAATATATGTTGAAACTAAGGCTCATTATATACTTATAAGAATCCCTCAATTAAATCACGTGAATATATTATTCATTTAGACAGTAGCAGTGCACAGTGTGCTTTTCGCCGTTGAATACAAAATCAAATCAAAAATCAAATATTTATTTAGTAATTAGGCCTTGCAGGCACTTTTACACGTCAATAATTATTATAGTGTACATTACGTGTAATGTTTATTTATATTTTATTTTTTTTCAAAAGCTACCAACACTAGCCTTTCGCAACGACTACTGCTGAGAAGAAACGCTGAAAGAAATTCATTTACACAGTATTGGTCGCCTACGCGCCAGAAGGGCTTTGTCAGTTTACAAAGATATTATGCCTAATACAATGTTATCACAACATAATATGTAAAGCTTGCGAACGAGTGCCAAATCTAATTTACAGAAATAAGTTACACTGAGTAGTCTTGGTGGAGCCGAGCTGATCAGTCCCTACTGGCGGCACCCGTTCACGAGTTGACGAGTGGATCAGCCATCGCTTGACCATGCAAATGGTCACAGAGTAAATATATGTGAAACTAAGGCACATTATATACTTTAAAGAATCCCTAAATTAAAGCACGTGAATATATTATAATTAATTTAGACAGTAGCAGTGCACAGTGTGCTTTCGCCCTAGAATGCAATAGGACCAAATGTTTTGTGTGTTGCGATACTGCTGTATGTTCTCAGAGAAGATACATATTTGTGGCGACCTCTACGACACTTCGAGGAACTACAACCACAAATAGCGAAGCTTACAACATAGTTGACAAGAAGCATACGAGATGGCGCTGACAGTATTCTATAACTCGACATCAGAGTTCTGGTTGCAACTTATACATCCTCCAACAATACACCGTCGGAGCCGCGGTTCCACAGTTTCAACACCATGCCTGGCGGGAAGATCTTCCCTTTTTGGCGGTCGAGCATATCACCTTGCTCCCGCTACATAATTAAACCTAAACTTCGTAAGTGAAATCGTCTTATGTTACATGTTTTCACAAGCTTTCATTTAGGGTTAAGTCTTGCATAACTCAACATGCTCTGTCTGCCCCATTAGGGATAAAGACGTGGTGTATCTGTATCCTAGTTAATGGTGGTTTACTTTTATAACCGGAATTTATTTAATAGGTATAAGTGACTATAAAACATTTTGCATTGTCAGTAATTTTTTAATATAAGATAATATCTGCAGACACTTATAAAAACAATAACAATTGTACTGAAAATGAATAAAAACTTAATAGAAATTAATCACAAGCTCATTTGAATTTGAATTGAAATACGGTGGATTGAATTATGCTGTGGAAACCGACGGCCACTTTTGCGGCTACCTCCCGGCGACTTCTTTTTATAAAACATATTATTCCATGGCTCCTTTTTTCACCAAAAGTTCAGTTCATAAATACCTAAGTAATTTACGGAGATTTATACCTATTATATTTTGCTTACTATTTCTCCCGGGGTTTCTCTAAAATATGGCATAATAGGCAAAAAATATCGCCTTATCATGTCATCCACTGCTCCAATAAAAATAGAAAATGTTTTTGCTGTACTTTTATTGGGGAATGTAATTAATACTAGGTACTTACCTAAGTAAGGAATGTGACTTGGCACGAGTTAAGTACACATCCATGCCTTTGATTTATAAAAACCCATCTGAATAACCACTGCGGTGGCCACTAGTTGGTTCGCACTGTGTTAGAAACCGGAGACACCGGAGAGACGCATTTTTAAAAAAAACACACGTCATCACTCAACGTATTATTTGCGTGAGAGTTTTAAAAAGGCGCACTTGAATTTGATTGAATCGCTCTCGTACGCAAAGGATTTGCAACAATGAGCTTAGGTTTTGACCATTAGAAAAATTCTAGGTCTGTGGTATTAATTCCACAGAAATAAAAAGAAGTTATAATGTAAATAATATTGCAATAAATAATATTGTTAATATTTTTATTGATAAAATATATATATATTGTTATAATTTTGCAATACCCGAAAGGGTCAATAAGAAGGACTATATTTTAATTATAATACAACATTTTACTCTTTAAATTTGAATTATCCAACACTCGTATTTTGACATTTGAAGCGTACACATGTCAAAGAAACCTACGTGTTGTTTGTCACGAAGAATCCGTTCCGTTTCACGCTGCTTTTTTGTTTATGACGAAATTTTTAGAAATCCATTGATTTCTTTTTTAAGTTTTCTGCGAAAAAGAATCTTTACTTATCGCTTCCGCAAAGGTTTTTAAAATACAATGCAATACGTTGAAACGGGAGTGATGATTTGGAAAACTATAGGTAGGTACGTTTTGTGTTTCGCTGACTCCCCTGTTGAAAAAAATTATCCGAAGAACAACACCTGATAGTTTTTCTTATACCTTCTTTGTTTTTGTAGGCTTTTACAGTTGTTGTTCGAATCGGTTAAACCAAAAACTTTTGGCCTATTTACATTAAAAGTTAAACTGTTTATCATCGATTATTCTTGTCTATTATCCGAAAATCATTTAATCGGGACGTAAAGGGATGAAATAATAAACTCTTGCAGAACAAACACAAACTTCAGCTTATAATATTAACCTACAATTACCATTATTATGATAAAATATATTTATTCATGAGTTAAATCCTCAGTGTTGTAATTGTTGTAGTATTGTTTAGTTAGACCAGTAGCTTTAATTTAAATATCTACAAACCACGATTAATATGGGTGAGACAAATTTATTATAATAGTATAAATTAATACTATTTTATAGAGACAAGTGGCTAAATACCGATAATATACTTTAAATTTATCTTTTGTATCAATTAAAAATAAATCAAAAAAGGTAATAAGCATAATTTCGTGAGATTTGGATGATAAACGCCTGTCTAGTTTTGTTCTTTTTATCTATATCGTCATACATTTGTTTTAAATAAAAGCCACCTCAGACTAAAGACTGCTGATTTTAGCCGAAATTCTATTATTACTTTTAAACTGGCATACTGTGAGCTAATTCCAGATGCAATGGAATATTTGTAATAATATAAGATTGTTTCGTTCTCCAATAATACAGTACATCATTCTGCAAAAAGGTCATGTTTCTAACAAATTCTCAGTAGAAACGGATGTGGCAAAATTTATGGGTGGCTAAATTTTAGCTGCTATTGGCCAAACTGTTGGACGCAGCCTAAGTGGATTAGCCATCGGACGTTGAAGCACGACCCGTGTCCAAGCTTTGGTGAATTCACGGAATTTCCTTTGAAACTGTCGAGTGTCCATGCTTACGTAACTACGGACTTGAATTAGTGAAATAGATGTTTCACGTTTCCTTCGCTTGGTTTATGGCGGATTACTACAGAGTAATTTTTGTTTCTAGACTATTAATAATGCTTTATTTTCAGTGCTTTGTGTTATAGCTCAGGAAGTAAAATTTTAGGTTTTTTTTTTAATTAGACAGTTTAAACATTTACTCATAGGATAGGATGATAAGGCCCCAGGTTTTGAATTTTCATTTTAGTTAAGGAATAGTACTAGTTCTCTTCTTTTAATGTATGAAATACTGCTTTAATATAGTTCAATACAATACAATACAAATTATCTTTATTGCACCATAATAATTCATAAAATAAAAATAACAAACACAAAGAAAATATTGGTACAAAGGCGGACTTATCGCTAGATGCGATCTCTTCCAGTCAACCTTTGCCTTCAATGCCTGTGATCTATCGATTAGAATTAAAAGTTTTGTTTATCTACTCATCGAACCAAAATAGAAACGTTTACTAACATACAGGCAATAACATGCAGGCAAACCTATACAGATTCAGCCCGCATCCAAAGCAAGTATCTTTGGATGCGGGCTGAATCTGTAAATTATTTACACAAAAAATATTTTTATTTTTTTAATCAAATTTTTATTTATCCCACAGTTAGGCAACGATCTCCCCTCCCATTTCTTCAATATATTGCAAAATCCGAGAGTCAGATGAACTAAGTATTATAAAAATTGAAGATATTGAATTGCAACATTTTTAAAAAGCATATTGTGACATTCTCAAAATACTGTGAGCGAGTGTGGTGATGGCAAACATACAAAGATGATAAACAGCTATTATTTAACTAATACCAACATTGTCCAAGGACTGTTAAAACTCAACATAGTATGCGTCAGTCAATGGCAAGAAAGTGTTATTGTCATAGAAACGATAGCTACTCGTACGATGGCAATCAATAGCTATGATTAAATTGTACTTGTATGAATGTAAAAATGCAGTGGAGACTAAAAAAAGACCTGATGATTAAAGATGAGTAAGTATAAGTAATAAGTACCAACCAAAATCGATAAATAAAAATATCGTTTAAAATTCGTAAATCAGTGTTGACTACACTCAGTTCAGTTCAGTTCAGTTCAGTTCTGTGCCCACCCAGCCAGCGTTTCGCAGCAAGAGCGTAGGAACTAAGTCCACCTTGGAGTGAACGTGACTGCACTTCACGCAACGGGCCGATATATGTACTTATCGTCTCCGTTTTACTAGCGCAGCCACGTCAGACCGCGTTAGACCTGTACCAGGCTCGAGAAACCAGGTGAGCACGTATATAGGATATGGAGTGTGTGGGGAATTGCAGTCTGGGAAATGGGAAGGAGGAGGGAAATTAGAGTCTACCGTATACCAGCAACAAGTAAACATATGGGAGATAAATTCTATACTTGGTGTGTAATATATAATGAGGAAGGGATAAAACTGCGTGTTCTGCTCTTCCTGATGTTCCTCTTTCGAAGGGCTGTGCTGGCTGCATCATGCTTCATGGAGTCATAGATAGGGTTTGGGATTCTGGTTTCTCTGACGCTTCCTTCTTAGTTTTCTTATATCTTTTATCGGTCCTGAGGTATCTTCTTTGCTTGTAGAGCTACTCGTACTGCCCTCGTTATGTACTCTAGTCAGCTGCGTTTTTTTTTTTTTTTTTTTTTTTTTAATATATATACTATACTCTTATTTTTGTGTACATGGTTAATTTGTTAAGTTGAGTCAAGATAATGGGTATGCCTTGTAGATGTACATACGGAACGTCGAAAGCGTCAAGTCGGCTGCGTGGATCAAACTATCCAGGCGTAGATCATATGAAGTATATACGTATGTTAAATAATTAAAGACATATGTCGGGATGGGCCCTTACGAGTATCTTATTTATGTGTTGATCTAGGGTACTTTCCATAGATAGTGCTGGGGGGTTCAGAGACACCTGTATCTGTGTATGGGGGAAGGTAGATGGTAAAAGGTGCGATTATTTAGTAACAAACAGTCGGTAGTAAGTTAATTTGTGATGTGGTCAAGGTATGTTCTTCTGGTTCCAGGTCGGTTTCTGAATCTGTCTCGGGAGCATCATAAATCTTTTCGGCTTCATTTTTCATTAATTTTCTGTTTTCTGCTATTTCTCTCCATTCCATCTTTGTTTTATTTGTGTAGTAATGGATGTCGTAATTAAGGGAGTCTTCCCATGTATAAATGGGGCGCCCCACTTTTCTTTTGATTTCTTTGTGTTTGTAAGCTGCTTGCAGTAAGTGCGGAGTTGGTCGTCTTAGTATATGTCCATAGTAAGAAATTCTCCGTACCTTTATTACTTTTGTAATTGTTTTCCCATCTAAGATGGCTTTTGTTTTTTGTTTGGGCGTCGTTTTGGCGACGGATAACATATCGTGAAGAATTTGACGTTCGTATTTTCTAAGCCTGGATCTATTCGCTTTCGTTAATGCTGATACGTTTAGACCATACGTAATGCACGGTCTAATCACCATTTTATACATTAAAAGTGCAATTTTCCATTCTATTTTATTGTTTTTTATGAAGGGCAGTATCATTTTGCTGTTTTTGATTGCCTTTAAGCAGCGTTTTCTGATGGTGGAACGTCGATTGTGTGAGGCTGTTATGTATGTGCCAAGATACTTGATCTCTGGTACTGGCTGGATGGTAACTCCCCCAAGGACCCGGCTTTGTTGGTGTGAGGTCGTTGGCGAAAAAGGATCGCGTACTACGAGTTTAGATTTGTTTTCATTAATGGTGAGTCCGACTGAGTTGAGTAGTGTCTTCATTTTGGTTATTACGCGGTTTAGTACCTCAATATCTTCACCGATTAATAAAATGTCGTCTGCAAAGGAAAGGATTATGGGCAGGGATATTTTTGAGTCTTGATCTAGTCTTACTGCCTCATCTTCTTCCTCAAGCGTTCTGAGTACTTCGTCAATGATTATGGTAAATAATCTCGGAGATAGTGGGCAACCTTGTTTTACTCCCTTGCCCTTCTTGATGGTGTCGGAGTTTTGTCCACACCATGAGATGAAAGTCTCTTCATTCATGCACGCCTCGATTATTTTGTTCGTTAGTGAGGTTCCTACTCTGGTTAAAAGAATATCTTTAAGAGCTTCCAGATTGACATTATCGAAGGCCTTTTCCAGGTCAAGCCCCACCACGAACACGACTGCGCCCTCTCTCCATTTGATATCTAGGACTCTACGAAGTGTGAAAATGTGGTCATCCGTTGATCTATTATTAAGAAACGCTGCTTGATAATTTCCGAGTGCGTCGATGGTAGCGTCAAGTTTTTCTAGTATGTAGTTTGCGTAAATTCTGTAACCTACATTGCATATGGATATTTTCCTAAAGTCACTGATTTGTTTTGGGTGTGCTTGTTTTTGTATGGGCACTTGTTTGGTGAGGCGCCATTCATCGGGTACCTTATTTTTAAGCCATATTGATGCCATGGTTTTAACTAACTCTTCTAAAAACTCCATTGGAGCGGCCTTGTATAATTCCGGCACTATTTGGTCTGTGCCCGGGGCTGTGCCATTTTTCATCCGTTGGATGATATTATTTATTTCCTCAAGATTTGGGGGCTCTAAGTGTGTAACTCTATTATCTTTTCCGGAAACGTGAGCTATGTGTTGGCCTTCGCTTTTTTTTAGGTCCGCTATCCAGTTGGACATGGGAATTTGGTGTTTTGTTTGCGCTCGGGCACATTTTCTTTTAAATTTGCGCAAGAATTTATATGTAATTTTCATTCGGAGCGATTCGTGTTTACTGCTGAGTCCCTCGAAGAAAAATTTGGCGTCGTACGCTTCCTCTTGTTCCTGAATTCTTTTAAGGTAGCGGCGGGCTTTCACTACTTTTTGATGTAATGCTAGATTATGGGGATTTTTAGATTTTTTGAATAGCGCTTTTTGTAGGTTTGCTAGTGCAACTCTTCTTTCCTTTGTTTTAGCGATTGGTTTTTGGAGGGTTTCGTGTGCGGACTCTTTCAAAATTCCATTAAGCGTGTCCCATTCTAATGGGATGTCCTTAGTGGGTGTCTTATTAGAATTTTCAAGGTCATGTTTTGCTTTTTTTATTTTCTCTATTATGGCTTTCTGGTAGGCCTCCGCGTGGGCACTCCCTTGTAGGAGCTCATAGTTGTAGTTTCTATGTTTATATTGAATTTTTTTGTTTTTATTTTTTTGGTGGGTTCCATATGTCCCAGATATTTGTGATTTGTGGAATGATGACATTTGGATGCTGCCCCATACTAATTTGTGATCAGAGTTAACTGCTAGATCTTTTTCGCCTACTACGCTATGGAAGTATACTTTTCTTTTTAAACCAGTCATAATATGGTCAATTTGTGATTGCTTTTTCCCCCTAGACCATGTGGTCCTACATGTAGGTCTGCCCCAAGTACTATTTACCTTGAGTTGATGTTGTTGAATTAAGTTTAGTAAAAGATGGCCGTTCTCGTTGGAAATTTTATGATAAAGGTTTTTTCCTACTAATTTCTCGTATGTGTGATTTTTACCGGCTCGTACGTCTTCCTTACCTATGTGCGCGTTGAAGTCGCCTATGATTATTAAGTAAGCATTTTTGGGGCTGTTTTGTCTGACAAGATTTCCTATTTGTAAAAACCGTGATGTTGATTTTACTGGAATGTGAACTGTGATAACAAAGAGATTGATTGGGTTGTTGACATCTGCTGTTTTTAGATGTAGATGTGTTGCAAGTACGTCTCTACTTTTGCGATATACCTGGATAATTTCGTGTTCTACTTTGTTGTTGATTAATATCGCTATACCTCGAGATTCCTTCGCGTTTTTACCGCCGCACAATATCCAGTTGTAGTTTTTCGATTTGAACTCGCCCGTTGTAAGGTGTGTTTCTTGTAGGCCTGCGATAGTTATATTGCGTTCGGAGAGAGTCTTGTCTATGTTTTTCTTATCGTGAGGTTGTGCGCATCCCGAAACATTCCAAGTCGCAACGGAAAGCGACTCACAGGCCATAGGCAAATGAGTCGGTAATCTTACTGTTGGATCGGGAGAGCGTAGCCCCTTGGGGCATATGAAGCTGTTTTGTGTAATTTCAGTATCATTCGAGAGTATTATAAGTGGATGAGTGTTTTCCGTTGAATTCGTCTCGCTTGGCACAGTCGAAGATCTTTGTAATTCTACCTGTTTTTGAGTGGGGGGACTCGGTCGTTTAAGGTCATTATCGCTGCATTTATTGCTTTTCGACACGATTGAAACTGTAGTAGGTACTTGGGTGTCGCCTTGGGAATTAACTACTATTCCGTTAGGTTTTTCGTATGTTTTATGGGGCTCCGTGTTGCTTTCTACGATACTTGAAAACTGGTTGTGTTGTATTTCTTGGTTAATAATACTATCGTAGTGGTTATTTTCGAAGTAAAGGTAGATGTTTGCTACTGCGTTATCTGATGACGGGTGATATATGATCGGATTTCTATATTGCCCATATATGTAAACGTTAATAATGTAATATTCTGCTGCAGCTATTAGGATGTCCTCTCCTCCCCAGAAGCCATCCTCAAATTGTTTTTCTACGTATTTGTCTATGCGTTCCTCTAATTTTATATTGCTAGTAGAGCTAAACAGGTGGTTGCAGTCTAGGATATTATTTTGCAGGGCCAGATTGATACTGGGTGTGTGTTTATTGTTTTTAACGTAAGAAGCTAAGTCATTTCGTATCATTTGATAGTTGAAGGTTAATCCAAAGATGTTGTTTATTTGATCCGCTAACGCTCTGAAGAGACAATTACCGTCTCCAGTAATTTGTCGAATTTCTTTGTTTAGGTTTTTTTTTTCCATTGTGTGCACGTGTGTACTGGGCTATGCGTTTCAGAAATTTATGGTCTATGGGTTACGTTGCTTTTGGTTATTTATTGTTATGGGTTTGCGTCAATTCTCTTTCAGTGTTGTTTTTTTTTTTTTTTTTTTACCCGGATGATTTAACAGAGTGGTCTGCATCTGTGGGCTTTTGTTTTACTTATATATTTTTTGTTCCTTTATGATTCTTCGAGCGAGGCCTTTGGTTTGAATGCAATTCTGTGTTAGTAATTTTTCGTGGAATATTTTTAAATGCACTGGAGGCCGTAGGTATTGTTTTGCTTAATGGGTGGGAAGATTTATGTACTTGACTGTTTCCGGAGTGGTTACAATATATGTACGTCGGTTACTAGGTTACGTAGGTTACTAAAGGATGTAAAACTGGCTGATATTTTATTAAGTATATTATTTACAACCTGACTATAAACTATGTTATATTACAACCGTTTTTGGCGAAATGTTTTATCACAGAGAAGTGTGGAAAAATTATTTTAGAAGTTTAATACATTAGGTACGCTATGTGGCAAGCTTCTTACCGGGATGATGTAGTTGTATATTTTTTTTTTTTCGTCTTCAAATTATGAACTTTATTTTCTAGATCTGGTTTTATTCAATAAGTAAAATTTCCTATGTTGAATGATGATAATAACTTTACTTATTTTCAATAACAAAGCCAACCTCTTGCGAAGAAAGGGGAGCCATGATAATCGGTTCGGGCTAGCCGAAAAATAGTCAGTTAAGATATCAACCTACTATTGTTCTTGTATTGGGCTGTCAACAAAGAGCGCGTTCCTTAGCCGGTATTTTGAGTAGGTAACTTGTGCTTCCGGGGGATAGCTTTTGTTTTTAACCTGTTTCAACATGCATGATTATCAAGAACAAAGGAGTCACTCTGCTACTAAGGTGTTAGTTTTGATCTAATTTACTTTTTGTTTAGGGTATTTAGCATATATCGATTTTTATAAGTGAAGAAAAATTATTTTAGAAGATTAGTATATTAGGTACAATATGTGACATGCTTCTTACCGAGATCAAGCAGTTTTCATTTGTGGTGCTAGTTCAAGATTCTTTTATGCGAGACATGATTGTATTTTGTTGCTATATTTAAGTTTGTTTTCTTTATTTTGGTTTCCCTGCGGATTTTGTTGGATTTTTTTGTTTTACAGCTCGGCTGGTAATCTAGTGTCTTGACTTCGAAACCACAATTTGAAGCTCGTTCAAACAAAAGGGTATTTAGGATCACGGTTGATGACTCTTGTAGTATGTATCTCTCAGATGCTGAATTTAGGATGTTTACTTACTATTACGTCACTCTTGAATTTGATGTCTTAAGGCTAACCAAGTTTTAAACAGGGTATTTGCAGTTTTTGATGACCTAAATAGGCAGCCTATACAAATAATCAAATTATAAATAGATAGATAAATAAATAATTGGAAAGACCTCACCAGATTTCTTCACGGCAGTAAGTAGATTTTGTTCTAGGTTTTAGGGCGGCCTTGTTGAATGCACAATTTACGCAAACACACTACACTCACAAATTGTCACAAATTGCACATTTTACTTAAACCGCGTCTGTCCCAGTAATAGCAGAACGTAAGGCGAGCGAGAGGTTTATGATCGCAGACTTTTTATGTCCGGTCCCAAAATGGGAGACAATGGGAGACGACCGTTCGACACCGCAGTCGGCCCAAGACCTAAATCAGTGTTGACTACACTCACGAAACAAACAAAAACTATATGCTTCTTATTTATATATATAGATTATAAAGAGAAAAGATTTGATTAGGTATGTGTGTGTGTATGTTTGTGCGTTTGTATATAAATAAACGCTTCTTATTTGATAATATTCTTCCAACCAATTACAGTGATGTAACTGCTCTCGCTATATTTATAGTTTTCGGACTGACCTGCACCGGTTTAGTTTCCTAGACTGAATTATTTTTGTAACAAAAATTTTTTATAAAGGTAAAATAGCAATAAATTGATAACAAATAAAATAAACATAAACCAAGTAGAAAATTTAGTAAGTATATTTTTTTAATATTTATGTTTTATTTTATTGAAATTATCTAATTATTAACGTTAAACATATGCTCTAAGATGTAAGGAATAAGATCTAATAAAAGCAATCACTACGTTATTTAACATAAATTAAAGCCACAATATAGAAATGATTATTCAATTTTTTGCGTAAACAATGACATTACCTTTAATAACTTCTACAATGCTTGTTTATCGGTGCTTCGTCAATCCGTTTATTTGCATGTATTTATGTTTGGAGTAAATTCTAACTACATACAAACAAACGCTATTTAGCCTAACAAATTTTCTAGTTTCTGACTAAATCTTGAAAATTTTTTAGGCAAGTAGAAACCGAAACCAAAAAGATGATTTTGATCCAAATTGATTAATTTGTCATATTGCGAGTACACAATTCGAGAAGAAATAGTAATTATTTAAAGTCTTTTTTTATGTTTTTTTTTAAGGTTTTAGTTTAATTTATTTAGGTATTATTATGAAACATGGATCTAGTCTAGCGTCTTAGACATTTGAAGTCAATGAGTTGTCACAGTGGTTATTTCCTATGTCGCGGCCACCATTCAGTAGTGTGCCGGCGCAGATACCTACCAGACACCCGCGAAGATGGCTAAAGTAAGCAAAAAGCAATATATAGACTAGTAAAGCTTTTTAAATTTTCAGTCTAGTGTCTTACTCATTTGATGTCAGTTGTTTGTTTGTTTTTCGAATGTATTAGTGGCCAACACTGAGAAAAAATATGTCGGTGTAGGTACGTCACGTCACGGCTATTAGTACGAGTAGTGTGCCGGCAGCGCCGGCGCAGATACTAGACACCCGAATGGGTTCACAATTTGAAATACTGTGCGTGTTTTTGAAAAATCACTGTTATTAAACTACTACAGTTTATTCCACAAAAAATTATATACAAATCTTAAGGATTTTCTACAGACACTCACAATAGCCAAAACACGATTGAGCATTTTTAAAATCACTAACATACCTCTAATTTGCCTAAATTTGCCTTTATAATACATATTACTTTTTTATAAAATCACTTTTATATATGAAAATTATCCCAAAAAATTTATTTTCTAGATATCTATCCGTTTTGGCTACAAAAAAAAATTATAAATATAATACAAAAAATAATAATTAATAAAAAAACACTGCGAAATATCGTCGAGCACGGCTCCGGGCCTTTTTTCTCTTTCGACGAATATTTCACTGTGTTTGATTTATTTATTTTTTTTCTATTATTTTTATAATTTTTTTTATAGCTAAAACGGATAGATATTTCAATAATAAATTTTTTGCTATACATTTTATATAAAAAAGTGATTTTATAAAATGTAACATGTATTATAAAGGCAAATTTAGGGGTTTGTTTGTGATTTTTTTCTATCGAGCCAAAAATGCTTAATCGTGTTTTGGCTATTGTGGGTGTCTGTAGAAAATCCTTAAGATTTTTTGTAAACTTTTTAAGGAATAAACTGTTGTAGTTTAATAACAGTGATTTTTTTAAAACACGCACGGTATTGCAAATTGTGAATCCATGTCACCTTAACTCAATTTCTTTATTGCTTTCAAATTCTACATGTATATACTACACAGCCACTACCTAAGATAGTTGGTACAACATGAACTCTGATAGGGCATTGAAAAATAACAGTGGCACGGGATGCGGATTTTTACCTGGAATGTATTAATGTTTAAATAATTATGTATTATGTAATTTATTTTTTTATAAATTTAATTTTTATGTCTACATTTTAAATTTATTTATTATGTCAATATTTTATGTTTTTAAATAATGTAAATTATATTGTTATTTTATTAATTTAAATTTCAATGTACATTTTAACGACTTTCGTAGCATAGATGGCTGGTAGTAGCACAGAATAAGAAGCAGTATAGAAGTCTTACTCAGCAAAAAAATTCAAAGAAATGTTTACTCAATGTGGTTAGCGATATGGTTTAATTTAGCTCACGTCAGAACTCAGCACCTTTTTGTTTATATACCTAGACATCCATTGCAAGCCAATTTCATCCTTATGACAACCAACAACTCTGGACAAACGATTCGTATAACTGAATTTATCACCCCGAGGGGCCGGCTGCGCGCATAGTAATAATGTAGGTACATTTCGATACCTAAACGGGGAGTGACACAGGCCTGGTAGTAGGTACCTGTATAAACCAATAATAAGTTTTCTTAATTTAGTTGTATTTTATACATTGTAATGAAATAATTTTTGCCCATGTCTACTGCTAGACATAAGCCTTTCCCAAGGTTTTCCAAAATTACCGATCTAGAGCGGCCTGCATCCAGCGCTTAAGAAATAATCTAGGTAAATTGTTAATGATTTAAAAGGTAACAGAGAGCGAGATTATTATAATATAATCTAGCTGTGCCCGCGACTTCGTTCGCGTGGTTGTCGGAACTCGAAACGTAATGTTATATAGCCTAAAGACTTCCTCTATAAATGGACTACCCAACAAAAAAAGAATTTTTCAAATCGGACCATTAGTTCCTGAGATTAGCGCGTAAACAAACAAACAAACTCTTCCGCTTTATAATATTAGTATAGATTTTACCATCTACCGCGATTACCAACCCACCTGCCCAGAATGGTAGTACGAGTAAAGAAAAATCTTCATTTTATAAGGAGACGCCTTTAGTCAAGCAGTAAACGAATATTGGGGTTTTTGGCGGGAAGTCAAGGGTTCGGTTGGGGTTTTCTTTAAATTATTTTGCAAATTGATTTTAGTGGACTTTATAATATGAAATTGGTGTTGTTTGGAGTTATAAATGCTCATGCTCATGAACAATATGTAAAATAGTTAAAGTGGACATTCATAGTGGCTGTAGTGATATTTGTTTCGCGGACTGTGTGGGCGTCTTCGGGCGTCGTCCGCCACTCAATCGGCTATGAAAACCAGTGGACTCGTATAGATTTGTCGCCAGAAGCTCCCTTAAAGCAATCAAAGGCCTACACTAACCTTTGATTGTAACTTGTTAGGAAAAAAGAATTTGCCACGTTTTATTAACTAGTTCCTGGCTAAATACGCAGTAGCGTTAAGCCATTAATAAAAAAAAATTAAAATAAAAAAAAGAAAACGAATATTGGCTGGTAAATAAAATATTTTGAATTTTTTGACTATCTATCTTGGTCCCACTGCTTGGCAAAAGTCTGGGTACATGCATCCAAACACTCCCGTTGTTCGCGTTTCTTTTCCAATCCCAAAACAGAGCGGAAATGCGGCTACATCGCTGACTCTGCGGCATATGTTCTCTCTTTCTCGCTCTAGCAAATGACAGTTCTGAGCGACAGTAATTATAACAGCATAGGAAAGTGCTGTTCCATGTGGCTAGATGTAGCTCAACCCTTAAATAGTCTCAACACACCTTGTTTCTTGGTCTGCCTCATTTTTTTTGCCGTCTTTCGGAGTCCAAACAGTGCCAATGTAAGTCCATCTTTCCGGTGGCATACGACAAATATGGCCAGCCCAATCCCATTTTAGCCTTCCTGTCTTTTTGCTGACATCTAACACTTTTGATACGGAACGTACTCGTAGGGTGGTATTTCTGACACGATGGTTTGTCCGTTTACTAGCATGCTTGGCGTTCAAAGCGTTCTATTTCGTCATTGTCTGATGATGAAAGATGATTGTAATCCGCCGTTGAATAAATCGTGAACCAAGCAAACATCGCGGACAACGGCTTGCGCGTCGCGGTGAATGCGCCAGCGCGGCGCCAGCGATAGCTCGTTGATAAACCTGCAGTTTGAGCCTTTCAGGTTTGTTTCGGGACCAAGTTTGACAAATATTTTATTATGAAATAAAAATAAAAACTAGTAATACCTTAATATTTTTTTTTTCAGGTCAATATACCAACTATCAAGCTAAACAATGGCTTGAGCATGCCATATCTAGGCCTAGGGACCTGGCTTGGAATTGGCGAAAAGGTATTTACAAGTATTACTATGTTTATATGTATACCAATTTTAAAAAATGTTATATTCAATAAATGAAGACGTTTAGTTAAGGATTACATTTATCTAAAAGCAAAACATTATGGTAAATGCATTTTATTTTAAATTTAATTAGGGACTTTTCAGGCCACGCTCCATAAAAATTATACAGATGACGCTGGGCAACGCTTATGTTATTCGTCTTGTTTGTAGTTTACTCTTGTCAACTATTTTGTTGTGTTGTGATCGTATTGAACTAGTCTTTCTAATTTGTGTATTAAACTCATATTAAACTTAAAAAGAGCAAGAAAGGATGTACCTTAAACTAGATAATTCTCAAGTACGTGATGTGCTAAATTAACAAAATATTAATTGCTTATTAACTAAATACATATCCTTGTGTACATCACGTACGAATATAAGGATAAAGCCATAATACTCCCCTGTTTTTAAAGTTAAAAGAAAAAAAAAACTATTTCCTACAGAGATATTTTCTTTGATTTCCAAGAGCCCTAACTTCCAAATGCATGAGAACCTCGTTGAAGTATTTTCATTGTAAAGATGTCATGTAGTAAAAGAAAAAGGAAAATACAAACCAATCAACATTATCGCTATCGATAACCCAGAGTTCCCATATCTCTGCGATAACCAGAACAAGAGCTCTTGTGGTTTTATTTATAAATAAAAGAAAATATCTGTATATTTTGTTCATAAAGAAAATTATTACACAGCCATGGTCAATGACGTACATAATAGTAGTTTATGACACTGTCACATAATGAGGGGTATTACACACGAGTGTGGATTTAAAAATCGAGCCGCCAGGCGAGATTTTTAATAGTATCACACTCGTGTGATAATACCGAGTTATGTGCAGTATCATACACTACTTTATCTAATCTCATAAACTAAAATTAAAGCTATTAAATAAAATATCAAAGTTGAAAGAGAAAGAAGTGGTTGTTTGCTTAAAATAATGTTTATTTTCAATATTTGGACACATCGACTTCGTTATACTTATACACTCTATGCACTCTGTGACATTGAGTTTTAGACTATAATAAGGAACACTTTAACTTCACAATTTCTGGAAATAAGTCTTACGTTTTCCGAAAACAAAGAACCGTGGTTTTGCATTTTCCATGCCGTGAAATCCTGATAACACTTATTAATGGTTTCTCGACTTTGCTGGTATAATATTGTAAGTCATCGAAGAATCTCGGGCGGAGTCCTATTTTCTTCAAATTCACTAGGTACTATCAGACATTTTTACAAGACGTAGGCAATATAAGGAGAGTACAAGATATTTATTACTCAAAAACGTATGAGGCGCCATAAATAAATTATAAGGACACAGATAATTAATTCTTTTTTTTACCCATGAATAAGAATACTTTTGAGCCAGCATACAGGAATCATAACTTGACTGTAACGCTATAAAAATGGTGAACAGCGTCTATAGCGTTTCATTAATAAAATAAAGAATCCCCAAGGATTTCTACCATCAATTACAAGGTTACGGAACGCATAAATGGTAAAAAAAATTATGTGGCTCAAATTACATGTATTCAGGGCCGTAACAATAATTGACCTGTATCGTAATGGTTAAAAAAATAATTAAATCAGTGTTTTGTTTGAGAAAAGTGTTATAATGGAATTTTTAAAAACTATTTTAAAATTTTGGTATTTTGTTCATAGATCATGATCATCATCATGACATGAGATTAGATATTGGCACATCATAAATTTCTAACACAATATATAAGTTTGTAGATGTACTGTACTGCCTCTGACGATTATTAGGACTCATTTACAGAATTACGTGTATGTAATTAAAGTCAATTAAAAAAATGCATCCTATACTAGTTCCTTTTAAAAATAACTTTTTAGATACCCCAAATGCAAAGTGACTAGACGCCTTGGGTCTAAAAGTTTGGGCCTGGAAGGCTAATTGATTAAATTGGACCACACTATTCTATACATTATCAAATGGTAAAGCCTTTTAGTTTGATAAAGATTCCATTCTATCAATTCAAGTGTACAGTTTAGTTTGCTGAACTAGTGAGTGTGTTCAAGTGACTATCAAAGTCCACAAATATACTATGCAATGTACATAATTAAACAAGTGTTATTGGAATATTTACGTAAATTTTTTATAGTACACGTTTGTATGATTCAGGAAGTAATTACCATTTTATCTAGTTTGACTTTTCTTAGCATGTCAATATTTACAATTTATTCAATATGGCCAATTTCGTAATGTAGTTGCAATATTAAATATCACTTAGGATGTGTAAAATATATATTAAATATCATTTTTTCCTTGAGCCGTCTATTTTGCCGTTTTTTTCCTTCCGTCAGGAATCTGCTAGAATTTAGGGCTCTAATATACCTTGGTGTATTAATTTTTTTTTCCAGTTCAGTATGTTCTGCAATCTGCATACAAAAAAAACATAATTATCAGCTTTGTTCTCACGGGAAGAATAGAAAAAGTTTAATTTTTTCTAAGGCCTTTCTTCGGCCTCTACGCCCTTCTGGCACCCACAAGATCTTCTCGTGGAGCGACCACGAAGGAGGCGGCGAGACGACATCGACAGTTTCTTGAGGGAATGGCAGCACTCTGCAATGGAAAGGGGAAAAAGAAAGGGAAGGCCTTTGCCAATGGCGGGATGCAAAATAAAGCTATTCAAAAAATGTTTTAGATGCAATTCCTATACGATGATTTCCCAAAGCTGGTCGATGCGATGTTCTACGCCATAGACATTGGCTACCGGTATCTGGATACTGCACACCTGTACCGAGTGGAGCCCGAGGTAGGGCAGGTCGTAAATACGAAGATTAAGGAAGGAGTAATCACGAGGGATGAAATGTTTATCACCACTAAGGTCAGAAAATTAACATATAATTTTATCCCTATTTTATATTTACTCTCTTATCATGATCAGCTTTAGCAGCATCTACGACGTTTATCTGAAGCTTAATGTTAAGTCAAAAGAAGCGTTAAAGGTCCAGTGGTAAGAGCATAACCTTTAACTGCAAGGTCCCAGTTTTTTTTTTTTAATTTTGGTACATCTAACTTATGTACAGTAATTTTTAGGGTTCCGTACAAAAAATGAAAAAACGGAACCCTTATAGGATCACTCGTTCGTCTGTCTGTCCGTTTGTCTGTCACAGCCAATTTGCTCCGAATCTACTGGACCGAATCAGGTGAAATTTGGTAAAATATTGTAATCCTATGACCCAAACACATATGTAAAAAGTAAATAAATATAGTTTTTTAAATAAGGATCATTTTCGATAGACAAATTAGGAAATTAAAAAAAAAGTTCTGCAAACCTTACTGTGTCAAATATCAAATGAAAGGGCTCGTGTTGAGGATCTCAAATATATTTTTGTTATTATTGTAAATTGAATAGTTTTGATCTTATTCATGAAAGAAGACAAAAATTGACCATCCCCCCCTGATATCCGAAACTACTGAGCCTAAAATTTTGAAAAAACTACAAAATATAGTTCATTGCTTGTAGATTACAAGAAAACCTATAAGAATTCAATCAATTGTACGGAACCCTCTCCACGCGAGTTTAACTCGCACTTGACTGGTTTATTAACAACCACTATTTGCCTCTGGTGAAGAAAAACATCATGAAGACACATGCACACTAGTTCACTCGTATACAAAAATGACTGTTATCAATAGATGACGGTTATCAAGCTACGTCAAATGCCTATGGGCAGCTCAATAAATCTGCAACCAGTGTTAAATTTCTATTAACACACTCAGTAAGAATAAGTTTAAAAGACGATAGGTATTATTTCTTCACGCTATATAAGCGCTAGAAATTCATTATCTAAAATTACGTATTACTCAGTATTAATTAGGGCAGGATTTACACTGGTATTCTTTATTTACTACTTTCAAATAAAACGGTCCATTTAGAGCAAGAATCATTTCAGGTTTTCTCCCCTCCCTACTTCTTTAACAGGCCCTTTTTAGTATCCACTGCAGGAGCATGACCCTCTCTGTACTACCTACTAGAGCTATACTGGCCAGAGCAGTCAGGGGATTTGGCGTACACTCTCCACGCTTGCCAGACGGGGTAGAGTTCTCATTGATGTTTACAAGCATTATTCAGCTTGTGTTTCCTAAGTCGCCTTCTTCGACATCCACGGGATGATCCAAAAGACTTGGAGTGGTCCTATTCTACTCTACCGGGAACCACACAGAAAGCACTAAGTAATACTAATATATAATACATAAATAAATATATAGGGACAAATCACACTGATCAAGCTAGCCCCAAAGTAAGTTTTTTTTTTTAAACTTGTGTTATGGGATACTAACTCAACGATACTATATTTTATGATAAATACATATATAGATAAGCACCCAAGACCCAGGACAATTTGATTAAGGTCATTTTCCAACTTGCCCTGGCTGGGGATCGAACCCAGGACCTCCGGATTAGCGGTCTAGCGTGTTAACCATTACGCCATTGAGGTCGTCGACTAATAAAAGCTAAACACAGCCTTTGATTAGCTTGTATTTCCGAAGTCGCCTTCTACGACATCTATGGGAAGACTTGGATTGGTCTTATTCATTCTACTCGGCCGGAAACCAACCCTACTTGACACAATTCAATATTAATTTTGTTTTAACTTTCTTATTAAGCTACCTACACCTCATAAATACGTTTAAAAATACCTAAATACATTGAATTTGTAACTTTTTACCTTCTATTCTATAAGTTAGTTTCTTGCCACTGCGCTAGTAGCCACCAATACCAAAGATAATATAATTATTACCTTCTTATCATAAAACGCAGACTAACTGTTCACCCAAATTAAGTTGACAAAGAAGAAAGAGAAGGTGAAAAATTGCGGAAGGTCTTTTTCTTTTGGGTGGGATAGTGGTAAAAAGTTTAAACCAAGTAACATCGTTAGTTCGCGTTTATAATAAGACGATTACCATTTCTATTATCATTAGAATGATCACACAAGTGTTAAATGATGCAAAAAGTTTTATAATAATACTCTGAATATTTAAATGTATAGGTGTGGCAACACCATCATCGCAAGGCGGACGCTATCCAAGCAGTCAAAGACAGCGTCCGTCGTCTTAACTTGGACTATGTGGACCAAGTCCTTGTGCATTGGCCACATTCCTTTACAGTAAGTAGTTATCTTCTTTATTCTTAATCAGCCTATAACAGGCCACTGCTGGACTAAATGCCTCTCCCAAGAGGTGATCAGAGTACGCTGCTGCCCGTACTCTATTACTTAGGTATACTCCCTTGGTCACAAGTACGATTAGGCTAAATACTCCATGCTTAGTAGGCGAGGAAAGGGGTAATGACAAATTGTATTCTACTCTGCCACCACACGACCAATCAATCAAGTACCTATTTTACAGAATAAAAACTTCATAGTATGTATGGTCATACAAATCATGATGATGACACAGAAGACGGTAAGAGTATACACAACGGAATCTCCTAAGGTACGCGCAATATGCGTCCCCGTTCCCCATCTCCGCACCTCTCCCCCGTTCTTGTGCGGCGGCGTGCGCCGTGCAGTGTGTATTCGCCCGCTCTTGCCCCTCGACAAGGCGAGAACGGCGGAGAGGTGCGGGGACGAGGAACGGGGACGCATATTGCGCGGGGCCTTAGGATATTCCGTTCTGTATACTCTTACTGTCTTCTGTGATGATGATTACTAAAACTACATAGTTTTTACATTTATTTCATTTGTATGTTCTTTCAAACTAATATAGTTTTTAAACACATTTGAACAAGCAAAGTCTACATAAAGCCTTTCAGAAAGATAAAGACTCGTTTTTTGAAGGTTTCAATGTCGTATCGGTTCGGGAACACCACTGCAGGAAGTTGATTCCACAGTTCGGTCGTACGTGGCAGAAAGTTCCTTTTAAAATGTAAAGTTCCTTTTGATCTAAGCCTTTTTTTCTTCATCGCCTTTGTTGTCACTTAATAAATTACTATTGTTGTTTATTTTGGTTTTCTTTACAGCAAGAAGGCATCGATGAAAAAATAGACTACTTGGAAACTTGGAGTGCCTTAGAGACGGTTTTGGAGATGGGTTTGGTAAAGTCCATCGGCGTTTCGAATTTTAATGTCGACCAGATTAAGAGATTGCTAGCCAACTGCAAGGTGCCGCCCGCAGTGAATCAAGTAGAAGTAAGTGTAGTTTTTGTTTCTTTTATAACCGCGATAAAATTAAAATTAATAAATATATATGTCGCAGACATCTGTTTAAATTAGCCAGATAACTGGACGCTTATATCTCCTTGAACTTCAGCATCCAATTGGACGCCTAGGTCAACAGTTACTCAAAATCTAGAATCACTCAACTTTTACAACTTGACTCAGCCAATAATTCAAATTTAGTTTAGTTTCTTGCCACTGCGCTAATAGCCACCAATACCAGAGATAATATAATTAATAACGTATGTATACCCAGCGTCATACAAACTATTGGAGAGCACGTTAATTGAACCTACATTATCTACCTATCGCAGGTTTGCTAGTAATTTGTGTACTGCTATCTTTGTGAGCAGCTGGTACTAATATTTTTTCTACAATTTTTAGCTATTTACAGGCTCCCATATCAGAGATGTTGGAGGTGTAGGTACATCCTTTCTTGCTTTTAGTCTCAAATAGTCGGTTTGGTATGACGTTGAGTGACATGCCAAAACAAATATGGCGTCAACAGCGCAAACCCTGAATATTATTTTTCGTTCTTTTCGTTCGTTAGTTACTTAGTGGTAAGTGGTACTATAAGTAAAAAAAAGTCGTACATAATTTGTGTTTCAGATCAACTTGAACTTAGGCCAAAAGGAATTGGTCGACTTCTGCCAATCCCAAAGCATAGTGATTGTAGCATACTCCCCATTCGGAACCATGATACCATTCAGGCAGCCCCCTGACAGCCCTGAACCTAAGTTGAATAACCCGACGATGTTGGCAATAGCTAAGAAGTACGGAAAGACTGTTACTCAAATCACTTTGAGATATTTGGTAAGTAATTAATATTCAAAATATATTTATAAATTATAATGATGATTATCGATTGATGCGCCAGGCAGTGGTCGTCGACATCACCGTCCCACATGGCGAGAACCTCGTGAAGGTCGAGAAGGAAAAACATAGCAAGTACCTTGACTTAGTTCATGAGGTGCCTGCTATATGGGATGTGGAATCGACGATCATTGCCCCGATAGTCGTATCGGCGAACGGAACTTATGGCGAAGAGTCTTGCGTGACCAACATCTAAAGAGCTTACTACAATGTTATAACAAAATAACATGTAAATCTTGCAAAAGAGTGCCAAATCCGAATAATATAAATATGTAATATTGAGAAATCTTAAAAAACGGAGCCGAGCTGATCAGTCCCTACTGGTGGCACCCGTTCACGAGTTGACGTGTGGTTTATATGATTTTATACTAAGAAAGCATGCGATTAAAAATAAGGGTAGAATGCGTTCAAGCCTTAAGGACCGTATGCGTAAAGCCACGTGGTCGGATTTGGCTCTGAAATATGCAAAATTTTCCCGCTAGGGGGATAAAAATGTCAAGATGAAGTTACATAGAGTTAATAATGTGTAAACGGGACAATAGATGTAGGTAATCATAAATTGTAACGTAGAATTAGTATACAGCTTACTTTTTTCTTTTCGTCAAGACTTCCAGTCCGCGATACTTATTAAAATTTTCAAATCAATCAAATCAAAGAATTATTTTGTTTGAATTATTATTTCTGAATTAAGGCCTTGGCAGACGTCATTATAATGTACTTAACACTTTAGTAGACAGGCTATCAGTAGAAAAAGTAAAGTCGAAAATACAGTAGTGTGCGTGAATGCAAGACGTTTATTTAAAAAGCGAGTTTAAATATATGTGAAATTCATATAGCACTTTCTAAAAAATCCAAGTTATAGTTATTCGAATCTTGCGTAATATTTATTACTTTTTCAATTTATTAGTCGACCTCCGTGGCGATTCCTTAACACGCTAGTCCGTCACTCGGAGGTTCTGGGTTCGGTTCCCAGCCAGGGCAAGTTGGTAAATGGCCTTTTTTAATTTGTCCTGGTTCTTGGGTGTTTATTTTATCCCATGAAAAACATAAATGTAAAAATGCCAAGTTCAAATTCCGACAAAACAATTGAAATTTAAATAGCTGCTAAGTTATGTAGGTAGAGAAAACTGAAATTTATTCATAAGAAACTCAACATTTAACTTGAACAACATTAAGATTGAAAGCACGGTCACCCATCCTAACTGTGACCAAGCTAGTAGTTGCTTAACCTGTAAAAGCACGGTCATTCATCCATCAATTTTTGAATTTATCGTATGCGAAGTGGAGTGAAATATTAGCACAAGTGGTTTTGATTACTCGTATTTTGAAATTTGTTAAAGCGCAAATGATAAAGAACCCTTAGAATAGGGAATCTGTTTCGTTTCACGCAACTTTTTAGGGTTCCGTAGTAAACAAGAAACCCTTATAGTTTCGTCATGTCTGTCTGTCTGTCTGTCCCCAGTTTTACTCATAGACTATTAGTACTAGAAAGCTGTAATTGGGTATGGGCGGGCATGGATATGTGGTAATAAAAACTTGAAAAAAAAATGTGTGGTGTGAGACGTCGTTGAATAGGTCTTTCAAAAATATTGTAAGATTATGAACACCCTTTTTCGTTTTAGCAATCCGTTTGTGAAATATTTGGTTATTGATTGCAAATTTTTGTTAGAATCATGTGTCTCCCCTCTTTGTCAGTTAAACGGTTGTATATGGACATATAAAAAAAAAACACGGCATTAGTATATAACGTCTCCCTGTACTAAAACTAATTTAAGGTGGATTCAGTTCATGATACTGAACAACTTTTCCTAAGGAACACATTATTAAATATGAAAAGAAAATGTTTGCTTTCCATTCGACCTCCGTGGTTTAATTGTTAACACGCTAGACCGCTAATCCGGAGATTCTGGGTTCGAGCCCCAGCCAGGGCAAGTTAGAAAATGGTCTTTTTCAAATTGTCCTGGGTCTTGGGTGTTTATTCATTGAGTTAGAATCCCATAATACAAGTTTAAAACTTACTTTGGGGCTAGCTTAATTAGTGTGATTTGTCCTTACATATTCCATACATATATTACATAAATATTACATTTTGCCAAATCTTGTGTGTAAGAGATCAAAAATATTTTTTTTATTTCGTTTGTTCCTTGGTGAAAGTTGTTCAGTATCATGGACTGAATTCAGACCTAAAGTTAGGCAGTTGTTAGTTACATAAAACAAGTAGGTACTGACTACGGAACCCTACACTGCACGTGGCTCGTCACGGCACGTGGCCGGTTTATTTTGGTTAAGTTGAAATTTTAGGGAACCATAGACAAATTTATGATATTTCTGCGTAAATCAATATTACTTATCGCTGACAGGACGTTCTCAAAAATACAATCAAATAGTATTTTACGCGAGCGGTGACTTGGAAAACTACACGTTTTGTGTTCCACTGACAGAAAATATACACATTTGAATTTTCTTTGTGAAACAATACGTTTAGCGACCATCTGCAATCGTAACACCTTTCACTTCTATTCACCTTATTATGTAAATTCGGAGAGTAAAGACAAGCGAAACCCTAAAAACAGTAAAAACACCAAAAAAATCAGTTCCTATACAAATTTCCCGGGCGGCTGCACACTTTTGTATGAATTGTATACTAGCAGTCCACCCCGGCTTCGCCCTTGGTACACACAAAGCCTATGTCACTCGGGGATAGTGTACCTTTCCAACAGTGAAAGTTTTTTTTAAATCGGTCCAGTAGTTTCGGAGCCATGTAATGCAAACAAACAAACAACCAAATCTTTCTTCTTTATAATATTAGTATAGATAAATAGCCTACTATAGCCTGCCTGCCTAGCCAAGTATAGATTTAGTATAGCCTGTGGTTCGATATATTACGCATAATGTCAATTCGTATTTTGATATACATTCATGGGGAAAAATTGTTCCAAATTTCAGACTGAATCACCCCTCAAAATAATTGTAAAACCCTAATTAAACAGCACCTTTTATTACAAAAACAGTTAATATGATTCCGCGACCCGAGAAAGTTCCAATCGGATTTTCACCCTAATCGCCAATTAAAAAATATAGGTAATAAATCAAACCAAATTTTTTTTTTCATTGACTTAATTTTCAATAAAATAAAAATAAAAATAATGTGCGATGCCGTATCTGCGATAGCATTACATCTTTGCTTGAATGTCAACAAAATGTCAAACTGTACCATAGTGTAGCAAAAGTATGACATAATTTGGCAGTTTGTACATAGTTTTTTATTGAAATATTTTAGACTGTAATGCAATTTTACGTAATTCGAAAATGGATTTTTTTGAAAAATTCGACACGGCCTCCTTCCTGAACGCCCGGCGGGCAACTGAATTTGTATGGAAGAATCATGGCCGCCATTTCAGAGAATTCTGTCAAAAACGTTGCAAAACATCCAATTTTTAAAATTATTTTTTTTATTATTGCGTGATTGCATTGTAAGCAAATATTAAGAATAATGTTTCAAAATAGCCTTTATTTTTATAAAATATATGCAATCCCTTGCTAGAATATTTCTTTACGCAGAAAAACAAGCCAGTTTGTAGCAAGATTTTCTAAAATATTTCTATCAGGTTTACAATTATCTTACTTTTTCTGAATGAAAATTAAAAAAATACGGTTTTCGTCTACTGGCTAGTCTATTCACCTATAACTAGGTATATAATTTTCTTAGTGGTCTTTTCTACTTAAGCCATAACTATTGCCCGCGCAAAGTGCGTTTTGCATGTTTTTGGGTAAATTCAATGCTTGTTTTTAGGAAAACTACAAAGTATTTTAAAAAATCCTTTTTTTCGTCTACTGTCCCAACTCTTCCTCTATCTATGTGTATACATTATTTGACTTAAATCAAACGCTTTCTGTACAAACTTGTTGCCCGCGCAAACCCAGTTTACATGGTGCCGACCCTTAATAAATAAAAATAATAAGCTTGGGAACACCCAAGTAAGGATACATCCTTACTAAAATTCCAGGACATTCAGCCAAAGACAATAGTACGTCTACAGCCGTAAATTTCAGAAACAAGTATGTCAGAAATACAAAACAAAAATTAAACTTTAATCAAATTTTCAATTTTTCAGTACCAACGAAATATAGTAAGCATTCCAAAGACCGTAACCAAATCCCGTTTAGTGGAAAACGCATCCATTTTCGACTTCAAACTTGACGACAGTGACGTGAAAACCCTCGCCGCGTTTGACGTGCACTACCGCACAGTGTTGCCAGTGTTCTGGCAGGATCACGAACATTATCCGTTCTCGGATGAAAGGCGGCCGTACAAAGAAGAAATCCCGCTTTGTCTAAGAATATGGAAGAACGGCGCTAATGCTGATATCGATTAAGCTGAGACAGATGTAAATATTGAGAAGAGTAAATATGTATTTTTAGTGATTAAATTTTTATGTCGTTCATTTATTTATTACCTACCTATATATTTGCTATTAAATGCTATCAAATGGTTTATAAAAATAAAGTTTGTGAATAGTAACCACCACCGTAGGGACCGAATTTTTTTTCTGTACACAATTTTACAATTTGTTTTTGTTTTAATAGGTAACATATTGTAGATTAGAAAAAATTGTGGACATGTAGGTATGTACTTTTTCTTGTAAATAAAATTTACTTCTATTATATTCTACATAAGGGGCAAGCGCAGCGTAAGACTCCTTTTAGATGGCTAGAAAAACTAAGGTTGAAAAGGTCAGCTAGAGTTAGGATCTTATCGATAAGTTTGAATATAATGCTTGGTTTAAGGTCATTTCCAGCAGTGAACTTTATGTAGCTAAAAGGATGATGATGACAGCAATCAATTTAAATGTAGCTAGTTCATACTGTAGTAGTTATAATATATATAATCTTGTCAAATTTGTTTGCTAGATGTTTCAATATCGTGGAATATCTTACCAATTTCTTAGGTTTATGAAGATTCGTATCTCTTTTAAATATTGTCTTCTTCGTCGAAGCGCGTTCCCGGTTGCATCCTCAGCTGTGCTGCTTCGGAGCCCGGGGTGCACTTTCCCACTTTTTTTTTTCTCCAAATATAACACGCATGTCAATGGTCACCCAAGGATGCCAAAGATCTTGCAAAATAGAGAAGAAATAGCCGGAACAGTTTGAATGATTTGGCTATAGTTTTACGACCGGCCGCCTGCCTGACGTCAACTCTCTTTGGGAATGTATTTGGGCGAAAAGTTTTACAACCGGCCGCCGCCCGACGTTAACCCTCCTTGGGAATGCAATTGTAGCACGAGATGTTTGTGCTTAGTCCTTTAGTTGCCTCTTACGACATCCACAGGAAGAGATGGAGTGATCCTATTCTAACCGGGAATCACACGGGCAAATGACACGGCTCTTTTAAATATTATATTTTGAAAAAGAAAATAAGGAGGAAAAATCTACTGACTGAACTGAAAAAAACTGATTTTTTTGGAAAATAATCATTACTCTACTGGCATTATCTGGCGAGGAATCAGGGGACTACGCTTGTATGGAAATACGGCCCATCGATTTCCTCTTAACTACAGACAGTGCTTTTGATTCAGTATTAACATTAGATAGCAAGCTTATCAGTGACAATAACAAAATTCTACTTTTGATGATGACAGTGACTGGAAAAACCTAGCCGCGTTTCACGTGAGCTACCGCTACCGCACAGAGGTGCCAGTGTTCTGGCTGGATCACAAACATTATCGACAGAATATAGCTAAGAACAGAATAACGAGGTATTGGTAACCACGTTAGTCCGCCTCTTGGAGATTCTTGGTCGATCCCCAGCCAGGGTTGTGAATGTCCTTATTTAAATTGTTTTGGGTCTTGAGTGATAGATTTAGGCTGGTTTCACAGCAGTACGCGAGATCCGTAAGGAATGCCCGTACGTGCTCTCAGAGCAGTTAGACATATGAGGAGCTAGAACATCGTTTCACAGAGATAGTGTATTTATTTATTTATTTAATAATTACATTGCATTGCACATGAAAAATTCAATTCGAGTAGAATCCGTACAACGCCACTCTCGCAGTATCCTATAACACAAGTTTAACACTCAATCTCAAGGAAAAAAAACTTTCTTTGGGGCTAGCTCAATGGATATGGCATTACACAGAGTTCCTTTTTCAAACCGGCAACGTTTTTGGAGCAAGTTCAGTCCGTACTACTTTCCACAAAAATAATTATCGAAAATTGATAAATAAATTCTTCCTTCCATACAAAATATATTTGGCTGAGCGCCGATTTGTATGGGAAGCCGAATTTTTTTTTATATAATATTTTTGTGTATATATAATAAAATAAATGTTTTTATGGAAAGTGGTTCACTATCATGGACTGAACTTGCTCCGAAAATGTTGCCAGTGTTTTAAAAGTAACCCTGTATAGGTATTTATTAACCGAGCGAGTGAAGCATCTCAGTTTAGAGATTGGCCAAAAATGCATGGTTGTAAGAGCTTCCGAGGTCTACTAAGTATTCTCACAGAACGACTAGTTTATTAGGGTTCCGTACCCAAAGAATACAAACGGAACCCCATTACTGAGACTCCACTGTCTGTCTGTCTGTCTGTCTGTCTCAGGGCTCTATCTCTTGAACTGCAAGACCCTTGAAATTTTCACCGATTATGTATTATTGTAGCCGCTATAACAGCTAATACTAAAAATAAAAAAAGTTAAAAATTAAAAGGAGTCGTCATACAAGAAACGTGTTTTTTCAGCGTTTGAAAACACAATGTTTTCACAAACGGAGGTACGGAACCTTTCATGTACGAGTCTGACTTTCACTTGCCCGTTTTCAGATTAGAGGCGGCCATACAAAGAGTAAATTCCGCTTTGCTTCAGAACACAGAAGAACGATCGACGATTGTCGATTGAGAATGCATTTTTAACAAACGTGTATTTAAATTTGATTCTTAATTTTTTCGTTTAATAATCCTTACTTTATTATAAATATTTAAGTAAATTTTTGTTTTTTGGATGGCATTGAAATGTGACATACTCGTAGACTACCTCTACATATTTCCTAATGTGATGTGTTGTCCATTTATGCACACTATCAAAGAAAAAAAAACAAAAACTTTGTAAAGTAGTATTAAATTAAAATGCATAAATGTTTTGATTGTTTCTTCTTAATAATTTAATTATATAAAAGAGTAAAATAAAGCAATAGAAAAGCGAACATTAGATAAGCAGTTTTAAAATAAATGTATTCATCAAAGCTCTTAGTCCAGGTCAGAGTTCTACGGACTACAGGTCATTAATTCCGGAAGATCTGAGTGCAGATAGTAATAATTAAAGCTGAGTGATCGTCGCTGCAAATGAAATAAGTGGTGCTCGACCTGCTGTGTATGAGATATTTGCACTTTAGAGATTACCTGCACCGAAATCCCGGAAGGTGTACGTACCTATTTAAGCGATACCATTACTCTCTTTCTTTTAAATTTAAATTTGATAGTTTACTATTGGGAGTGAAGAAAATTCGTGTATTATGTACGATCAAGTGCAAAAATCAATTCATAGCTAAAAATGTTAATGGCTTCTTCTTAGCTTTCATTATGTGGCAGCCACACAATTCACTCATACATATATATTATATGAGTGAATTTCTGGGAAGCCACACAATTCACTCATTCATATAATTTGTATGAGTGAGTTGTGTGGAAGCCAAAAAAAGCGATTAAAATTTTTAGCTACGAAAAGACTTTTGCATTTGACCGTACAAGCTGCATTTCTCCGTGAAGCCGATCGAATAATGGGCAAGAATCTAAATAAGGGTGACGACAGGGTCAGAAAAGTATTATTCTAATTAGTCCGTATTGTAGATTATCTAAAAATAATATGACTATATTTTTCGAGTTATCAAAAAAGTAAAAATTCACAAAGATACAGAGCATCTGAGTTCCAGAGTAAGAGTAAGGGATTGCGTCACCGCTTTGTAAAAATCGTGCCTAGCTGAGACGTCACGCGAAATTTAAGCATCCCCTTACCCTTGACTTTCCCATACAAACGCAGTCTACGTTTTATTTTGAAACGACATGTTAGATTTCAGTAAAAATTTGTAATGAAATTGCATATATCTAGATATATGCAATTTCATTAAGATTACAAATTTTTACCAATTACAACCCTAGGGTTGTAATTGGTTTTCAAAGTCAAAATAGAAACTTGAAAGAAAATATAAGGATGTAAAACTTTTCCATACCGATGGTCAAAAATGATATGATACACTATATTTTCTTTCAAGTTCATATTTTGACTTTAAAAATCAATTATAACCCTAGATATATGCAATTTCTTTAACGTTACAAATTTTTACCGAAATCTGACATGTCGTTTGAAAATAAAACATAGAGTACGTTTGTATGAAAATCTCGGATTTTGTCCAGGGTAAGGAGACTCATAAGTGCGCTGTATCTTGGTAATTTGTTATTTCCCAGAGAAAAGAAAATTACGTGTACAATATTTTATAATAATCTAAACGATGGGTCAAAAATATTTTTCCAGTCGTCATGCCTAGCCTACTGATACTCATTGTTTTCTTCTCTTAGTGAACTTCCATGCGCTGTTCTGTCTTGGTGTGAAGAAAAAGCATGTAGGTATAATGCACAAGCTGCATTACTTCCGTAAAGCCGATCGAATGGGTGAGAATGGCGATGCGGCTAGTACTCGTAACCCGACAATGTTCCGGTTCTTTTTTCACATAGTTTATGTAAGAAAAGCCAATCAACATCATTAGGCACTACAGCCTCGTGTGGGCATTGGCCTGGTGAAGCAAATCTTTCCAGTGTTCTTCGCCTTTTCTCGCCAATTTCTCACTCCAAGCACTTTTAAGTGTTGTTGTACTCCATCAAGACATCTGAGTTTTGATCTACCGGGGGTCTTTTTCTTCCAATTAGGAGGCGCTTTGGAGCTCTATCATTGTTTATTCGATCTACGTAACCAGCCCATCAGAGGCGTCCTATCTTGATAAACCTCACTATGGTAAGTTCTTAGTACATTCCCTAGAGCTCATGGTTGTACCTCACTCGCGAGGTGTCACCATCTAGTACTTGTGCCAAAAATTCGATTTTGTTTTCCATGAAATTCGAACACACATAAAAAATATTTAATTTTAAAAGTTAAAAAGAACAAGAAATAGAGATATTTGATAATACCCCATACATATGATTTAGGGATTTTCAAGGCAAGAGTAAATAGGCATTTTTTGAGCCTGCGTGTTACACCTTAGACCTCATATTAGCTTCCCATCATGCTAGATGGAGGTCAAACGCACTCAAATCTCTGATAAAAAAATAAAAATATGTTTCATAACAATAACTAAAAATATTGGATCTTACATCACTTATACGATAAAAAGATTCCACTTACACATCACATGTGATTAATTCCCATAGTTATTGATACCACAGTGTACTTGACCTCTGGTGTTATGAAAATAATTCTTATCAAGTCAACAAAATTGACGCGGGATAAATTGTGTTATGTAATTAGTGTGTTATGTCATCATCATAATGTCAGCCGCATTACGTCCACTACTGGACATAAAAGTGGCAAAGAGGGTTGATGTTAGGCAGGCGGCCGGTCGTAAAACTATAGGCAAATCATTTAAACTGTTCCGGCTATTTCTCATCCATTTTACAAGGTCTTTGGCATCCTTGGGTGACCATTGACATGCATGTTATATGTGGAAAAGAAAAAGCGGTAAAGCGCACTCCGGGCTCCGAAGCAGCACAGCTGAAGATGCAACCAGGAACGCGCTTAGACGAAGAAGAAGAACATTTACCGCTGGACATAGGCCTCTACGAAGGATTTCCGAAATGACTGATCTGGAGCGGCCTGCGTGCAGCGCTTTCCTGTGTGTTATGTAACTACATAGTAGAAATTGTTTCTTTCTTGTTTTTTATTCACTGGACTTGTTCCGTTAAGTTGTGAGACACATGTACCTATCAGACTTCATCATCATCATCCGAGCGTAATATAGGTACATTGCATTTAATATATTAATATAATATACAGGCTGACTTTTTATCCACCTGCTAAATTTTTGGAGCAAGTTCAGTCCATGATACTAAACTACTTTCTATAAAAAAAGTTATTAAAAATCGATAAAAAATTTTCGTCCTCCCATACTAATCAGCGCTCAGCCAAACGGATTTTGTATGGGAGGACGAAAAAATAACTTTTTTTATAGAAAGTAGTTCAGTATCATGGACTAAACTGGCTCCAAAAATTTAGCAGGTGTAACAAAAAGGGGGTATCAACCCAAAAGGGAGTTAACGTACTCACCAATGTGAACAATTTTTACTATTGGACCACCCCGAAAATCGCGAACAAAAAATCTGCAGCTCCGTACATTTTGGTACGGTAGGTATTTAATTTTGTATGGAGCTGCATATTTTTTTTACGATTTCAACGGGTTGATATACCAAATAAACCCACATAAATATCTATTAGATATTTATTTATCTTCTGACAGTCCATAAAGATTACACACAGGCAAGGCGATCACGGGCCTTACGAATTTTGACGGAATTTTGAATTTATTGAGAGAATCGCGGAAGTCCCGTAATGTGAATAATAAAGATTATTTACATTACGGGATTTCTGCAATTATTTTTATTTTGTTTTAGGGGTACATATTATATCTATAGTCCGTAAACATACAACACTTTTGCCAAGGACAGCTTTGGCCACTCATATAATTAGGTAGATCGATTAAGTGACCCGAGTTTTTATGGTAACCAAAAAAAAAAAGAAACAAGTTGGGTACCTTTATTGTTTTGTTCCTAGGAGAAAGTTCTGTACGAAATGGAGCATTACCTTCTTTTAAATAAGATTCAGTGTATTTTTGTGTAGACCTTTTAGAAAAAAGAAACAGGTATGACTTTGGTTTTCTTATATTACGTTTATATGTTTTCCTCGTGTTGTTGTTACGCTAGGCTACTGGTAGATATTATATAACGCAACGACATGTGACTATAATATTAATTATCTCAAGTTATTTTATTGACCCTTCCTTATAGGCTACAGCGGTGTTTTTTTACACCCGGGTGACTTAGTTTTTTGCCTGCTTTTTTTTCGTTTATAAAGCGCCTTGAGATTTGGGATAGATAAATATTTTTAAAACTTTGCGAAATTGGTAATTGCGTTTTTAACCGCCGGGAAAAAAAGGGGTGTTAAAACAAACCCGACAAAAAAAATATTTATATAAGTTTATTTGGTATGTATATATAATTATTAGCAAGTAGATAATTTATATCAATATGTATTAAGGCCGTACCTAAATTTTCCGGGGTCCAGTGTAGTTCCGTCCAGTAGTTCATAAAATACTTTAAAGGGTTATCTAGGACTTGGTAGTTGCAAAATTTTAAATAATGACTCCGTTTTCTTTGAAATGATTTATTTTAAATGGGGGCAGCACTGGACCCCGGAAAATTCAAGTACGGCCTTAATATAAATTATCTATTTCACATTCATATCTTCATATTGGAAAGCACGTCGAACCTTAGGTTTATATTGTACTTACCCCCTTGTCTTACTCACCCGCGATTTCTAAAGAAGGACTGCATAAGCTTTAGAATATCACCTGTTGTAGTGTCTGTAGTCCTCTAACTCAGGATATGCTGATCCGAAGAGGCCCATGCACTTACCAGCCATCAGTCGCTGTACACACATAATGTGTTTCATTGTCTTCTCTTGTTTCATTTCTCACATGCCCGACATTTTGGGCTCTCACCTGGGTGCCACCAGACCAGCCCCAGCTTGTTGTGCCTGCCCAGCTGATTTAGGACACGCATACCATCCCAAACCAGTCTGTAGGCGATCCTGTTGGAACTAGGGTCCGCTAGGCTTGCCGTCCATCAGAATATAGATTTGGCGGTTCTTTACGCCTCCTTCTAAATTCATTTTAGCACAAACAGTTACCGCATAAGTTTCAGCTTGAAAAACGATAGCATACTATCCCATGCTCTGTTACAGTTGTCTGCCCTTTGAAAAGATGCCCACTCCTGCTCCATGGTTGGTTTTCGAGCCATCCGTGTACCAGGTCAAGCAATCTCGATTTGAAGGTCAAAGCTCTTCTTTCCATTCCTTCCTTGTAGGGAAATATTTTTGCTCTTACTTTGGTCTCGCTTATTTCTGCTAGTGATGTGCCGTTCTCCGGAATTTGGGAACGTTCTCGTATTTCTAGGGAATGTTACGGAATATTAGTAGTATATTATTAGTCTCTGCCTACCCCTGTGGGAAACAGGCGTGATAGTATGTATGTATGTTACGGAATATTGGATATATGTATTTGTATTATACAACGTGGAAGGGACATACCGTAATAAATCGAAAAACGGTCTATACTAGATCATTATAGTATAATGAAATGCAAATAACAGCCCAAGAACAAAAAAAAAAATTAAGCATTTCCATAGAAAAGTGTGCAGCCGCTCGGGCAATTTGTATGGGAATGTCAATTTTTATTTTTATTTTTCGAATGTTATTTTAATTTTATTATACTATATTGATCTAGTATAGTGAGCCGTGGTTCGATTTATTACGGGTATGTCCCTTCCACTTTATAGAGGTATATAACCATATCAAGTGATACATTTACGTAAAATATATTTACAGTGATAAAAAATATGTCTGATAAATAAAATTACAACTTTTCCTGTTATTTCCATTTTTTGGGAACATTCCCGGGAACGTTCCCGGAAATCTGGGAAACGGGAACGGCACATCACTAGTCTCTGCCCCACCTGTCGGTTGACTGGTAGAGAAAGCCCAAGGCGTTAAGTTCGCCATTTAATTTTTTTATAGTAAAATTGAATAAATAAAGGGAAGATTTGCCCATAATCACCTAACTGGTGATCTCAGTAGATGGTATAGGTTTACGAAAAGGACGCTGCTGCCCGTTCTCAGTTACCCACACCTTCCTTAAGTCTTTCAACGTCCGTGGGAAAGAAAAGGGACGAACCTTTTCTCACGGCACAGCACAGCCATGTGGTGACCACGAGGTCACCACATGGCTGTGTGTCATTGTTGTGCCGTCATCACACAGCATGGCACACATATTTGATCTTAAAAAATCATTATTCGTAATCAAAAAAGAAATCATAAACTTATTTTGAAAGTCTGCTGTCTTTGAAAAGTTATTGATTGATTGATTTTTTGCTCCATCATTCTACAACTAGAAGTACATTTTAAGATTGTATGTACGCATGCTACGAGGTGAAAATAGGTAGTTTATAGATAGATTGTTGTTTTATATTCTTTTGTGCCTCCCGGACGTTTTATATTTTTGGTAAAATTATTGTTTCGAACTATAACTGTTTTCTACCTTTATAATTTTATGTAATTAGCTAATTTGGGTACTTATTTTGGATGGGTGGTTTGGTTACTCATCCATGGTAGCTTAACCTGTGAATGAGTGACCACGCCTTCTCATCCTATTAGAGACCACGCCTTCTTATCATATTAGTGACCACGCCTAGAGTTGCTTAACCTGTAAAAGTGTAGTCACCCATCCAAGTTGCAACCACACTCAATTGGCTTGCCAAAATTCGGTATAACTCAGGTCACGATTTCATTCTTTCCTTTTTGCCGTAATGACTAGCAGGATTATCACATCGAATTTCGCTTCGTGACCGTTTTTCATTAGCCACAACGCGTTATGCGTTGCTTTAAGCGTAACATAATATACTTATATAATACTAAAATAATAATAATGACAACCATGGCTCAGCAAAGTGATAATAAATCTCGATACCTAGGTACCTATTTCACCTCATAAGTGATAACAAAAGGCATTCTATCCAAATTCTATCAATCAAACAGCGTATTGAAAACAAGAATAAGGCCAAGCCTTCTCTTAGGATGAGCGGGTCTGTGATGTGTTTTGTTTGACACTTAATTGAATTCTGATGTCACATGTGGACATTCCAATAACGAAATTTCATTGGTTGTTAAAACACAACACATTATCTCATAAGGATGCTCAAAACTAAAACTACTTAATTTTATTAAATTTCTTTATTAAAAATAAAAGTTACCATACTAAAATATAACGGAGTTTCAGAGACGTCAGATGGGAAGTAATGAATTTAACGAATTACATTTAGTGAGTACTTAAATCTAAAATTTGTACATTTTTATTAGAGGTACTCTCCCCGATCACTATTCATTAGTTATCTACATACATTGTCACAGAATAATATTAAGTAACGAAAACGTTATCGTTATCAAAATAAATAAAAAATACACTTTTTTACTTACGTTTGATAACTAACTACCATTATTAAAAAAAAAACTAAAAGTTTGTTATTTTACCCAATGTTACTTCATAATCCTTTTTTTAAATAAATCCTGTTTTAATACATTAAATTACCAAATGTATAATCAACTTTTACTATAATGAATATTTAGGCAATCTTTTACAATATTTTTTGACTCTAGCCTGTTTAATTAACGAAGTTTCTTATCCAAAGTGTTAGGTTCTGTCTTCATAGTAACCTTAATATGTTGGATGAACAATTCCAACTGCCTTGTTAGTCTAAAATTGGCTTTAAACTTAGCGACATGGGCTAAGAACGTCGGATATAAGTAAGGTAGGATTTCGTGATCCAGCGTTGGGAACAAATGATGAAGAGTGTGGTCTCCGAAGAAGGTCAACACCTTGAAGAGATTGCCGTTGATGTCTTTCCGGTCGATTACTGCGTCGACCTCGTGGATGCCCCAGTCTCGAGTAGGTTCACTGAAAAGTTAGGTATTTTAATAAGGTATTATTTTCTCGAGATAGCTGGTTACATGATTAACCCAAGAATACGTAATCACTTGGGAGTGTGGCCACTGTGTATGATTAAATTACCAGAGCAAAGTGCATTTTTTAACTTTACAAACCAATCATCAACAAATAATGCAATAAATAAATTTATTAAATATTTAACAGATGAATCACACGATATAATAAATTAGTAGTAGTAAGTTTTTTATTTTATGTTCATTAACTAATTGAGAAAGTCCTTAAATATACTAAAAACCACTGAGAAACAAAAACAATTAGTAGTAACACCTATCTTGACATTCGTGTCGTATTCTTGGGCTATCGCGGAAAGTGAATAACCATATTTTATTAAAGGTACCATGGCTAACCGTTAAAATAGGATTATTATCTTTGACATCTTAGTACTTACTAAATTAATGCATACGGGAAGTTTTATTTATTTCCGCTATGTTTCGTTCGGGTTGCACCAAACGTAATTTCAGTCTGACTGAAGCAGCGATGTTAGGCCTCCTTCTGCCTGGTATTATCTTCGTCCACTTTCAAGTTATTTTTCTACAACTACCATCACAAAGTGGAGAAACCACCACACTAAACTCTCCAAAAAAGGAGTATGAAAATGTCTATTAGGATGGCTCAAGAGAGGGAGACATGGAAACTACTCCACCGACAAGAACGTAGTTCTTAAATTATAGATAGATAGATAGACCATCACACATTACACTCACAATGTCCCTATTCTGTTACGCAATCATATTCTGGTGCGTAACCGATTATGCATCAAAGTTCAAACCGAGGTTGTGATATGAAATCACTGGACTCCACGCTGCTGCAAGGCCATTCTCTCGGTTGAAATTGTTCGGATGTTTCTTAATTTCAGTCGCCTTACTCGTTAATTCCCGTATGCATTAATTTAGTAATGATGCAACGCGATAGTTTAAAAGTAATCTTAATAGTTTCCCAGTTGTATCCTGAACTGTGCTACCTTGGAGCCTAGGGTCTCTTCTAGGTTTTTTTTCTCTAATAAGCATGGTCTTTAGCATTCTTGGTTGGGTAACCGCTACATGCATATACTTGATAATGGCAATACGGCATGGCCTGATGTATTTTGTTTCCTACGTAACTTGAATTTTTCTAGATCTAGAGATTCTAAGTGTCTAAAAAACTGTATTGAAGTTGTGTGGCAAATTTATTTTTTAATGAAAAACGCGATATACGTTTGGCATAATGTGCTGCTTGTTATTAAAATAGCAATGCAGGCGCGTAATTTCGCCAAGTTTAAGTTTAAGCTAATTTCGTAGGGGGGTGCAAGAGCCCGCTGCGACCTGCTGTCGGTGCCCATGTGTATATTTACAAAATTAAGAGATTTCCTGACAAATAATTTTTAATTAAAGTTACCTAAGTTCATCTCCATCGTGGAATAAATCCGGGTGATGATGGGCAGCATTCGATCCAATCGTAAAGAAAGTTAAGCTTGCGGTACAGTTTATCCATAACCACAAAATAAAGGTGTCATAAAACGAATGACTGCTAAATAGATACATCCAGAAGATTGGCAGCAATCCGAGAACGTCATGCCAGCGGTAGTGGCGCTTGAAGAAATCTTTGCGAATAAAGTTCGAGATAAACCTGAAAATAATGTGATAGGGAAAATTAAATATCCACTTAATGGTCAAATGAATACGTAAAGCGTATGCAATTATTTATACAGGATCTAACAATACAGAATATAACAGATACACTGAAACTGGTCAATTCAGTATAAGATACAGCACAACTTTTCATAAGGAACATAGCGAATTATGTAAAATAAATTACATGTTTGTTTAGCTAGGCTTATTCTGTCCGTTAGCTTGCTCGTTAGGAGGCAATATATGTTATAACGT
This sequence comes from Acrobasis repandana, assembly GCA_963576875.1. Classification (NCBI taxonomy): domain Eukaryota; kingdom Metazoa; phylum Arthropoda; class Insecta; order Lepidoptera; family Pyralidae; genus Acrobasis; species Acrobasis repandana. The sequence goes on along the minus strand of OY756221.1, from coordinate 8,445,669 downwards.
GTAAACTGACAGACATTATGATAATGTCCTTCTGACGAGTAGGCGACTAATACTGTGTTAATGAGTTTCTTTCCGTGTTTCTTCTCAGCGGTAGTCGTTCCGAACATAACATAACATTCTTGTTATTTCAAGTAAATCTCAGTAGCTTTACTTGAAATAACGAGAATGTAATGATACAAACCAAACCTTTTAACGTGTCAAATGGACTGCAAACGCCTATTTGCAGAATAAACATTTGATTCTTTGAGTGCAATTTAAAACATTTTTTTTTCGCCTTCGTTGTACATTAATTCATTCGTGAAATGATTATATAATTTACTGATAAATACTCATACAAATATTAAGAGACGATATATACCTTTTGAAAAAGTTTGTGAGAAAACTGAATGGAAAGGCCAACTCCTGAATCACGATACCAAAGTATCCATGCACAGGCTTATCTCTTCTTGGTATCCAAAATACTATAGGCTCGAATGCACTTATCTCTAAATCCATTAGAGTATTGGGATAAAGATGATGGGATAACACGTGTGATACTCTGAAATCTCTGAAACAAAAAAAAACAATAATATACATTTGCCCAGCCAGAGCAAGTTAGAAAATGGTCTTGTTAAATTGTCCTGGATCTAAGTTGTTTATCTTTAGGTCAATGTCTCTCTTTTGTCATTTAAGCTTCTTGCACTTGTCGGTGGCATGAAGTGGAGATGCCTCCACTCTTTTTTTCTGCTTTTTATCTGTTTAATGTCCTTTTAAGACCTTAACACAAGTTTATAGTCAAGCGAAAAATGCAAACAATAATTAATTCCCTTGTTTAATTATCGTTCATTACTGTTTTGACTCTTTGGCAATAATACAATATGCGACCGTTCTCGTCAAGAATCCAATAACGACTCCTGGAGCGTGTTTAAATCTTTTTCAAATAAAGTATGAATGAATGAATAAATTTAGATACTCACTGCCAGTAAAAAAACTGGCAGTGAAGACTTAACTTCCAATAAGCAATTATGAAAATAATGAACATATTCTATTATTATAAATCAGTTTCTAATAATTACTTATCTGAATATGATACCTCACATAAGTAAAAACAGAAATTAATACCTGTATGACCACAATCCAAGGTTGAAAAGATACATCCTCCAATTTGTTCTCCTGTGAATGTAATTATGAGATGCTATTACCACCCAAGCCATGGTCACAGATGCCACTAAATAAGACACCATCACAACCCAATAATTTTCTGCCCAACTATTTATAGCCGATGCAATCAAAAATGTAGTAAACAATCCATCGATGATTCTGTCTGCTCTTGAGCCTGTGCCTACGGGGACATTTTTGAGCTCTTCGACTACAGATTTTTTTAAGGTACGGTAGAAGCCATCCTCTTTAAAGGTGAATGGAGAGTTTCTTGGAGTTTTCGCATCGCGTACATAGTATTTTTCTAAAATCTTGTCCACGGTTGGTGATAGATGATGAACTTCATAAGCTTCAGTTATATCCGTTCCCTAAAAGTAAAAGTTTTTGATTTAAAATTAATGTATAATATTCGATTTGTCAAGTTTATATTATATAAAGGTGATAGTATATTTATTTAAAGATAAATTTAAATTAAATTAAAGCTAGGTAACTATATCATAAAATTTTAACGAAAACTAAGCTAAGGCTCTTACTGTATTCTGTGGCTAAGGTAACTTATGTTAACAACTAAGTTAGTAGACCGGCTGTAAAGCCATTTTATATAGCATTACTGATGATGTGTCATTATAGTGCGCCTTCAGTGTATTGATCTGCATAGATACATATATGTTTAAAACCAGTTTAAAAAAAAATGTTTTAAGCAAAGTTTTATATTCTTTGCCAGTTATGTGTTCTTTCTTTCATTGTCCATTTACTGTCCAAAATTATCCCTTCCTTTTTTTATTGATATGTTATCTTAGGTATTATTAAAATTAATTTTAATATGTTTACCAGAGAAAGAAATTTGTTGATATTTTGGCACGTTTACAAAAATTCTAATTTTTGTAGTATTCTGGTACCCTGTTAAGGGCCCAGTCCTTATTTTTAATGATTTTGACTGCTTTTTCGGAGCTGATTGGAGCCAAACTATATTAGTAACAATATGTTAAGATATGTTAAATTGAAGTTTATTTAAGTATTAAAAAAGTGAATGAGACAATTTATTAATTTTCATTGTAATAGTTTGTTTAATTCCAAATAACCTGAGACGTGTTTCGATTTTTTGCGGTGTGCGAAGTTTATGTCATTGTTGTTTACACGGAATTTAAAACATAAATTTGTATATAAATTACAGAGAAATAAAAACAAAGGAATGAATGAGAAGATTTTAATAAAAAATAATAAATTCATTCTTAAACTTAGTTAAAAAGGTTAAACTTTGAAGAAAATATAAATGAATACGTCGTCGGATTTCTTGCGCATAAGACTGAGTTAAAAAATACACATATAGGAAGATTGATTCATGCTTAAACACGTACAATAAATAAATAAAAATAATTTGTCTTTTGTAAAAAGATAGAAAAATTTAAAGTTCTCCGAATTTCTCAAATAAATATGGGAACGAAAACGCTGATAAGGCAGACCGCTCGCTGCGCTTCTGAATTCGTCTAAATTCGTCTCCATGGTGCATGTACAATACAGCGCAATGCGTATTTGTAGATAGAAAATATAGATTCGGGTGTTCAATCCAAAATTTCCACGGTCGAAGACTGCAGTCTTAAGCGTATTTTGAAGAGTTTCTCAATCCTGTATATTGTTTATTTTGAAAAATATATTCTTGTCATCTATATACAATAAGTGTCTACACGATGTAAAACATGTGTTAATGTCGAATATATTTGCACTGTACAATAATGGACCTAAATGTGATCCATATGGAATTCCTAAAGGGATAATCTGACAATTACCTGATTCAAGCCACCTATGAAAATCACCGTGAATTTCCACACGGTCAAAAGCTTTCTCACAGTCCGTGTAGATCGACAACGTATCTTCCCTCTTAGTTATTAAGTACAAACTCTATAAATTCTGCTAAATTAGTCGTCGTTGATTGATGAATGATTAATCTGTTAAAAATTAATTAATAAATCTGGTCATAAGCAACTTTATAAAATATCTTACTAAATATGTTTAAAATTGAGACACCTCTATAATTTTCATTCATCATTTTAGATTTATTTTTGTAAATAAGAACAACATGGGCTGTTTTACATTTTTGTGGAAAAATGCCCTCGGATCTTTCAAAAAATATTTTTAAAGGTTTCACTAGGTTATTTGCAGACCGACTAATAAATAACGATGAGATATACCATCCAAGCCTGCTGATTTATTTGTATCAACCGATTTGAGCAAATCCAGTAGCTTGTCTTCTGTAATTATAATTTTATTTACATTATTTGACTCATTAACCATGAGTGGCAGTTACAAGTTCTCTAAATTATATTCGGATGGTGGTTCCTCAAATACATTTTCAAAGAACTTGTTAAAGCCACTACAAATATCTCTTCTATTGTCAAAATCTTGAGAACCAAGAGATACTGATTGAGAATAGTCTTATCTGCCTTTTTTGACATAATCTAATTCCACATTTTTTTATATTTCTTAGAAACGTATTATACAATTCACCTACAATTCTAATTTCTTTGTTCTGGCTCTAAGCATAGAAAATTTATTGTAATCTAGTTATCTTTTTAAACGCTTCAATTTTTAGGGTTCCGTACCCGAATCCGTCTGTCCGTCTGTCCATCTGTCACAGGGCTCTATCTCTTGAACCGTAATAGCTAGACACTTGAAATTTTCACCGATTATGTATTACTGTGGCCGCTATAACAATAAATACTAAAAATAAAAAAAGTTAAAAATTAAAGGGGGTCGTTATACAAAGAACGTGTTTTTTTCAGCGTTTTTAACTAGATCTTTATAATGGCATTAACTAGATACTTGAAATTTTCACAGATTATGTATTACTATGGCCGTTATAACAACAAATACTAAAAAAAAAATTACGGGGGTCGTCATACAAAAAACGTGTTTTTTAGCGTTTTAAAACATTGTACAGAGGCACGAAACCCTTCATGTACGAGTCCGACTCGCACTTGCCCGTTTAGTTATGTGATTTGTATTTCTCACGAATAAGTTTATGCAAGGATCTTGTGTACCAAATAAGATATTTATTACGCCTCTATAATTTTTAGACGCCTTTACAAAAATATAGATCTACAAGTCTGATCTGCTTTGATCAATAGTTCAAATATGATTTCTAAAATATTTTGTTTCCCTAATGGGAGTCTGGTTCGCTCTGTTTCATGGCATTAGTCACCAGCACATTTGCTGCCGTCGCTCGCGATATTGCGCGCGCAGTCACGGCACGCCCAAAATATGAAGCGCAACAGCGACTTGTTCGTGGCATGCTTCATACGTTTCCTAGATTTTGTTTTTTTGTCGCCATCTTTCGGTCGGCTTTCGCTATTTGCATTTTTGCATATATATTTAAATAAGTATATAAGGACTGATTACTAAATGATCTTCAAAACCCCTCAGTGTTTTGAAAGGCCTATCTAATGATACACTACAGTAATATAATACTAATCTTCTAGAAATCTCTAAGCTAAGCCGCGGACGAACACAGAAGGAAATGGCGAAACTATTAAGGTTTCCTTGTCGAACTATTAAACTTCGGAACCTTAAAAGTAGCAAATTGAAAGTCTGTTTACCTTAGTCAAATCCAGCCACTCTTCACCTCCAGGATGCTTCTTCATAAACTCAGTCAAATCGTAGATGCCGTCATAAACTCTCCATAAACCTTCAGCTCCATCATCCATAGCTTTTCCACTTAACCATTGCACTGGATCCCTTAAACCTTCATCCCTGAGAGAAGGGTACTTTAATTGAGGAAAGCTAACATGGGTTTTCTTTTCTGTAGCTCTTTGATGAGCTATCTCCAAATACTCATCGGCCCCTTTTGGCGCCATTTTTTAATTTATTACTATATTTTTTTGCGATATATTATTATGGAGAGGTCTATACAAGTTGATCGACTGAACCTAACTAATACAATGTTTTATGCGTTAATGATCTGCAGCTTTATACACAAACAACCGTCGATAACATTGATACAGCAATATCTCTCATAAATGATAACTTGACCCATGTTTATCTTTATATGTTTTTTTTTTATAAACTACTTAATTACTTTCGTAATTATTATTGAAAATCGAAGAAAATCCATTCGGCTGAACGCAGATTTTTATAGGTCGTTTTTTTTTCGTTTTTATAAAATTATTTTCATGTGCAGTATCATGGACTGAATTGCCCCAAAAATTTATCTGTCTGATAAATAATCACCCTGTATACACGCATAGGCGTGTCCGTACAGCCAACGCGCGGCCAACATAAACTGAAACACAGAATATGTACTAGTGCTCACGTACAGAAGTCACACTCAGCAAAGAAATTCAAAGAAATATATACTCAGTGTGGTTTAATTTAGCTCACGTCAGAACTCAACCTTTTCGTTTAGATATCTAAACATCAATTGCAGGCCAATTTCATTCTTATTACTCTGGACAAACGATTCGTATAACTGGATGAATTTTACACTCCAAGTGGTCGCCGCGCGCATAATAATAATGTAGGTATATTTTCGACACCTACCTAAACCAATATACTATACTACGTGGAAGGGTATACCCGTAATAAATCAAACCACGGGCTATACTAGATCACTAAAGTATAATGAAATTAAAAAAAACAGTCAAAAAACCAAAAAAAAATTGACATTCTATACAAATCGCCCGGGCGGCTGCACACTTTTATATGGAAATGCCAATTTTTTTGTTTACTTTAAATTTAACTTTACATAAACGATTAATGGTCAACATTCTATATAGACTATAATTTAAAATCGACTAAAATTTAAGAATGGCTAAACAGTTATTTTATGGAATTTTATCTAACAAAGGTTCAACGTGATTAAAAAAAAAACTGCCTATTATTTTTTTTTATTTACATAAACGAACTTTATAAAAATGTATATTGAATATTTTATATATGTCGTAGTTGGATGGTATAAACCGCTAATTCACGAAACCTCTAGTTGTTTGGCATTACAGCTCGGTTTTGTTAAACAGCCGAATCTCATTCAGCTGGATTGTCTAAGATTGCGCAATGTGTTACGTTCATTCAAACCGCTAACCACGTTTTCAAACGGCTAGCGGTTTTGTGAAACAGTAGCGGTAATCCGCTGTTTGACGAAACCGTTACACAATCCAACTGTGACACACATGCATGATAAGGATTTGGTGTAGGGTTACCATAATGAAATATAACTGGGTGTCTATTAGAATACAGATTTTTTCGACATCGAATTTCATTTCCCAGACAACTATTCCATGATTTTTATTGCTATAGGTTTGCCCTAACCTAGTAAAATAGATAAAACTTTTCTAGCGAATGTTGGTCGCAGTTCTAACCTAACCTAACCTATAGGTTTATGCTAACCTAGTAAAATGAATAGAACATTCCTAGCACTCGCCGGCCGCTGCCGCGGCACGCTCGTTTAGCTCGCTCGCCATTGCCACTTCGTAGGCATTCTAAATTATATATAATTTCTTTAGATACAATTGTTCAACAACTTCTCTAGCCGCATGGATGAATACAAGTCGATCATTCCATCCCGCGTATTAGGGTTCGCTGTTTCACAAAACCGAGCTGTAATGCCAAACAGCTAGAGATTTAGTGAATTAGCGGATTATACCATTCAACTGCGACATATATACCGTAATATAAAATTGACTAAAGTTTTAGCCAATGAAACTAAACAGTTATTTTAAAGCATTTTACGAGTATCTAACAAATGTTCAACGTAATTTAAAAAATATATATAACTTTTTTAGTATATGAACCAATTGAAATAAAAAAAACATTTAATTTAAATACCACAAACGTAAGTGAAAACTGAACTCAATCAAATCGGTTAACCCGTTTCTCAGATAAACGCACGTGATAAACGCACAGATACCTAAACAAACAAAAACCTAAAAAAAATAGTTAGTTTTGGGTTCTATTGCGTTGATAAAAGCCCCTCAGCAATATTTTTTTTATGCATCTTCCATGTACAGACAACGATCGTTTAAGTTTTAATTGTATCAATTGATTGATTAATGATTGATTTACCCTTTTTAAGGCAGTGGAAAATATATTGGCCCCAAAAATTGAACCTTATGCCTCAGTGATAAGGTCCAAAACAATTATTTTTAATTATACCTACCTACTACCTTAAAAAGGGTATTGATGATATTGATGATTGATGATGATGTATAAAGTAGCTTATATTAAGAGTGTAGTCAGTCCATGGCAAACAATATTCACCAAAAAACTTATATCGAAATATGAAAAAAAATTTTTGGCCCATACAAGTTGACCAATCAACTAATCAGAGTTTGTATTGAAAGCAAAAAAGGGCGCTATACAAATTGTATTTTATAAAATAAAGTTAAAGTAAATAAATGTATAAAAGGTTTAAACATCTGTGACTTCTTCAATACATTTATGGTTGCGATAAGTAATTGTAAAATTATTGGCAATATGTTTTATTATTGAAACAATTACAGATATCATGGTCTTGATAACAGCTGACTTTTGACTTTACTTACTTAAATTTAGTACACGAAAATGCAAAATGATTAAGTTTTATTTATAATAGTAATAAAAGAGTCTTGACGAGGTCTTGACATCTTCAGACTTTCTCGCTAGATAGGTAGCTGGGTCAAAGAGTCAGTAGAAATTGACGTTTAGTTCTTCGTTTTGTTACTGTATCAGATCTGATACATCGGCTTTTTGCCGGGCACGTTGTATTTTTTAATGTTATTTTGATAACTGTGTATACAGTGTAACAAATATGAACTCCTTCAACTTATCATACAAGGGAAGATCCAAGGCAGAAGGAGGCCTGGACGAAGAAGAACTTCGTGGCTGAAAAATCTACGCCAATGGTACAAATAAGAGTACTCGATCCCTATTCCGAGCAGCCGTCTCAAAAGTGCAGATCGCAATGATGATTGCCGACCTTCGTTGAAGATGGCACTGGAAGAAGAAGAAGTATATACTGTGTATAAAATCGTTTTTAGGGTTAAGTACAAAAATGAAAAAACGGAACCCTTATAGGATCACTCGTGCGTCTGTCTGTCCGTCCGTCAGTCACAGCCAATTTGCTCCGAATCTACTGGACCGAATCAGGTGAAATTTGGTAGGATGGTGTAATCCTTTGACCCAAACACATATGTGCAAAGTAAATAAATATTTTTTTTTAAATAAAGGTCTCCATACCATCTCCAACCCAACATTATCAAGTAACATCAACATCTCTTCGTGTATGGCGTAGCGCCGTACAATCATTACTCATTATGAGGATCTCAAATATATTTTTGTTATTATAATAAAATAAATAGTTTAAATTTAATTCATGAAAGAAGACGAAAAGTTCCCATTCGCCCCCAATGATCTCCGAAACTACTGTGCCTAAAATTTTGAAATAAAAACGAAATATTGTTCATTGCTTGTACATTACCGGAAAACCTATAAGAATTCAATCAATTGTACGGAACCCTCTTCACGCGAGTTTAACTCGCACTTGGCCGATTTTATTTATTTATTGTTCTGGCTTTCACTCATAAGCAACCGGGAGGACCTGCATTTAGGTATTTTGTATATATTTTTTATTTATTTATACTTTTTCGTGACCAACTCTCTAATTATTCTTCGGCCTTACATTCATTAAACTTAGAAAAAAATTCTGTGATTTCTCATTCTCTTCAACTTTCCCCACCCTATAGGGTAAGGCATCGTCACTCCTTCGCCGAAAGTCTCTAACCTGCAAGCGTTAAAAAATTGCCGTCCTATTTCAATTTATCCTGTAATTTCTAATTTGTTAAAAGCGGCTTCACGTTCTGGTCTCCGCCGCGTTTATACTTGATAATAATTAGGTATGAAGTATTTATTGTATGCCGGAGATGGCGTGTGGTTCCCGGCAGAGTAAAATAGGATCACTCAGCCTTTCCGTGGAGGTCGTAGAAGGGGACTTAGGAAACACAAGCTAAACAAAGCTTATAAACAACAATGATACCTCTCCAACCCGTCTGGCCAGCGTGGAGAGTGTAGGCCAAATCTTCTGACTGCTTTGGCCAAATATGGCTCTGTACAGTACAGAGAGGGTCGTGCTCTTGCAGTGAAGACTTAAAAAGACCTGATGATGATGATAATGATTTATTGTATAGAAGACAATTCTTCTTTCTTCCTTACAACCTGGTCTATGCACAGGACGAAAGACCCGTGCATAGTACCGCTACGTACTGAAATTCTTAATGTCACCGAAGACATTCTTCTTGGTATGGAGAATTCGTTTTCGTTTTGAACCTTTTCTTCGCACATTTGCGAAAAACGGCCACTTTCGGCAAATGTGCGAAGTCTTCACGTTCTTACTTTAAACTGTAAACAGTAGTTTATAAAATAGTTTTAATGGTTATATAGGACGTACTGTAGACAAAATTTTAAATGATATGATAATGATGACAGTATCACTGTACGGAGATATTATTTAAAATTTTGCACTGAACCCCGAACAATTTATGTATCTTTTTTAGTATTGATCCTTCTAATAGATCCTTTCTTTTACCAACATCACCTGTCGGTCACTGGTAGAAAAGGCCTTGGGCTTAAGTCCGCCTGTAAAATTTTTTGTACTCAATAAAGTTTAATAATCTATACTAATATTATAAAGCGGAAGAGTTTGTTTGTTTGTTTGTTTAAACACGCTAATCTCAGGAACTAATGGTCCGATTTGAAAAATTCTTTTTTTGTTGGGTAGTCCATTTATAGAGGAAGGCTTTAGGCTATATAACATTACGTTCCGACAACCACGCGAACGAAGTCGCGGGCACAGCTAGTAGTAAAATAAATATAAATCATGAAAATAATTGCGTCATTAACAAGAGTCATATAGTAGGTACCTATATTACGACTTGTGAATGACGCAATTATATCACGAACTTCTTTTCTATAAAAGCTTTTATTTTTTTGTTGTGATAAGTATTTAATAATTCAATAAGTATTTTTAAACTCAAATAACCTTGAGAAACATACTCAAAATATGTTTCATAACGTTTCAATATGAACACTTGGTTTACGTAACGATAAAAGAGTTATCACACTGTTATGACAAACAAACAAAATAATATGACAGTCATTGTTATCAAATATACCTTATTAAAAATAAACTACTTGTGAGTACTTATTTACGATATTAATAAGCTTATTGATAAACGTTATTTACGTTTGTGGTGACATCTACGTCACTATATAAGAACTACTTACACAATGATAAGGACATGGAAATAGTTCATAAGAAGCATACGAGATGGCGTTGCCACATCCTACATCTCGATATTCGAGTTCCTGCAATTGTAATGATAAGAGAATAAAACGTCACAAAATAATGTCAGTTGTCATACATCATGGATATGAATGGATATTTTTAACGTGATTTTTGATTTAATAATGCCGAAAAACTGATATTAGTAGCGCTAATTGACTTCAAGAAACTATGACGTCACGCCGTGCGTTTTTCATTGAAATCCCATAGAAAAAATTGTTTTGACGTTTAGAAAAAAAGTATCTGTTTTGACTTTTTGGCAACTAGCAGATTTAATGCTTTATGCAATCTCCGACAAGACGCAAAACCATGCCTGGCGGGAAGATTTGTAGCTCTCGATACAAGTTTATTTGCATTACAGTAAGTAATGCTCATTGAAAACTTAACAAAGTTTTCACCCGTCGAGCAATGCGTCTACAACTATAAATAAAATAAAATAAAATAAAATAAAAATGTTTTTATTACGTTAACAGAGGTGATCTTACGTCTATAGGTGTTGAAGTCTCCTTTTAGGCTATCAAAGATGCCTGTGCCAGGAGGCTTCGCTCTTCTTTATCTACATTTACTTAAGATCTATTATAACAACATTTTACATTTAATATAAAGATATGGGTGTGTTGTGTGTGTTTGAGTGTGTATCTATATATGTAAGTGTGTGTGAGTGTATGTGTGTGACTGAGTGTGTGTCTGAGTGTGTGTGTAAGTGTGTGTGTGTGTTAGTGTGTGTGGGTGGGTGTGTATGTGTACGTTCGTATCTGTGAGTTTATTACTGCAAATGTATATGTGATGATCCGTAGTTTGAATTTTATTTATTATATTTTATTTATTTATATTACATTTAGCCTATTTCTAACAGCGATTCAGTTTCCGAATAGTTTAAGGTTTTTATCCACTCATTAAGGTTATATTTAATCACATGATAAGTTTTTGAGTATATATCTAGTTTTTTATTAATTTTATTGTATAAGTAGCAGGAACGTTTAGTATATTGAATACTGGCAAAGTCTGTTTTTGTGAATGGTACTTTAACTACAACGTGCTTTCTTCTTTTCTTTAATTGGTTTATATCAAAGGTCAAGGTTTTGTGCTTTTTTAGGAGCAGCTGTATGATGTACAATTTGCGAATAGTTAATAAATTACAAATTTGGTATAATGATTCGGTAGGGAAACGTCGTTTTTTAAAAAACATTACCTTCAATAAACCCCTTTGAGCTCTCTCTACTTCTAAGAAGCGAGTTTTATATGCGCCTCCCCAGACTGGGATACAGTAGGTAACTATAGACTGCACCAAAGATTTGTACACGTCAATTAAGAGATTTTTTGTTTTCTTGGTATCACTGGTTATTTTAGGTTTGGGGACTATGTATCTCAAATGTTTAAAAAGCCAGCAGAATTTTCTGATCCTTGAGGATATAAGCTCAATTTGCGGATACCAAGACATCCTCTGGTCCAATATTACACCTAGATATTTGACTTGTGTCATTTTACTTATAGAAGGGCAGTTACATTGATTTGTCAATTGTTTATAATTGCAAGTGTGAATTTTTATATTCAAATCATTAACAGGTTGTGACGAGTTTTGTATAGAAAAACATACGTAATTTGTTTTATTACAATTTAGTGTAAGTAGATTATTTTTTAGCCAAACTGCAACTAAAGCCATGCCTTTTTCTGTTTGTTCTTTTACATTTTCCCACGATTTTGCAGTAAAAACGATAGCAGTATCGTCAGCGTAGCAGAAAATTTTAGCATTAGGGATTTTTTGATTACACAGATCATTTATATAAATAAGGAACAAGGTAGGACCGAGAACACTACCTTGTGGTACGCCAAAAGATACGCCCACCTCTTCACTGCAAAACTGTTCAAGTTTAACCCTTTGCTTCCTATTTGATAAATAATCTTTAAAAATGGAAAGTTGCGCACCTCGCACTCCCATCTTTTCCAGTTTTTGTATAAGGATGGGGACAGAGACGGTGTCAAAAGCACTTTTTAAATCTATAAAACAAGTTATACATTTATCACCTTTGTCTACTTTTTCTGTTATTAATGTTGTTAAAGATGTTACAGCATCCTCAGTAGATACCCCTCTTCTAAAACCAAATTGGTTTGGTGATATTATGTTATATTTAGTTAAATAATTAAGTAGTCTGTTATTTATTAATTTTTCTAATATTTTTGCTATTACTGGTAGAACTGAGATAGGCCTATAGTTACTCACTTCATCTCTGTCCCCACTCTTATATATAGGTGTAATAATTGATTTTTTCAGAAGTTCAGGGAAGGTACCAGTACTGAAGCAGCGATTTGCTAAGTGAGTTATTATAGGAATAATCTCATTTTTTATATATTTCAGATATTTAGTTGAGATGTTATCCCATCCAGGAGCACTGTCCGGTTTAAGACTCATGATTATATTATTTATCTCCTCATGGTCAGTGTCTATCAAAACAAAAGATTGTTGTTGGGAAGGTAAATTGTTAATATAATTATCAAGATCTTCCTTGTCTATATTGTTTTGTATTTCTTTAGCAAGTCGCTTTCCCACACCAGAAAAATAGTCATTGATGAAGTTAGCCGATTCAATAGGGGTTGATTTAATGTGGATTAATTCCAGGTGAGATTTATTATTTTTATTTGTATGTGTTATATTTTTTATATTTTTCCAAAGCTGTTTGTTATCATTAGCAGATTCAATCAATAGTTTTCTCTCATAATTTCGTTTAACCTTTTTTAATAGGTGGTTACAAAAATTTCTATAACGAGTATATGTAATTTTTTTAATTTCATCAAAAGGGTTATCTCGCAGTTGTTTTTGTAATTTGTTTCGATTTCTGATACATCTCAGTAAACCAGTAGTCATCCAAGGTTTTATTATGCGTCTATTTTTAGGAATATTTATTGTTTTTGTGTTTAGTTTTATTGAGTCAATAAGTTTTTCTAGAAGCGACTTAATGATTAAATTAGGGTCGTCACTATACAATAATTCAGACAATTTTTTTTCTTGTAAATATTTTAAGGCCATTTCAAAATTAATAGAACTTTTAGTTTTTGAAGCAATATTGTTAAGTTTTGTTTTTGATAGTTTTAGAAAAGTAGTTGCATGATCTGTGATTGTAGTGTTTAAGATTGCAATAAATGCGGATACCTTTTTTTTATTTATTTTTAACATGAAATGATCCAAACAACTATTTTTCCTGGTTGGTATTGTATGCCCTGGTAGGATACCGTGCACAGACAACATTTCGAGATAGTAAACCCTATTTTTGTATTCGTGTGGCTGTTCTTGCTCTTTCGGTATAAGATTGATATTTATGTCTCCTGCAACAATAATGTTTTTTTGAGTTTTTAATGTATCAATGTAGGTACATAGTGAATTTGTGAAGTTTTCTGCATTTTTATTTGACGGAGATCGATAAATACATAAAATAATATTATTTAGTATATCTAGCTGTAAACATGATGCATCAACTAGTTTTATTTCTTTGACCTTATTGAAAAGCGTGTCTTTAATATATACCACAACACCGTCATTTTGATTAAGTAGGTTTGACGTCAAATGTGAACAGTAATTTCTTAATGTTGGTATAGGTTTATTAGAATCCAGGCGGCATTCTGTTAATATTAATACATCAGGTTGAAAATTAAATTGGGCAAGATTCGCAGTGAAATCGTGAAAGTTGTGGTAAACACTTCTAATATTTTGTGAGAAAATGGTAAGGTCAGATCTATTGAAATTACAAAACTTGTTTAAGTCACATGCATCACATTGTACAGATTGGGCTGGATTTGTTTTATCTATGGCATTTAACTTTCTAAAAGAGCCGAAAACTAAACGCTCGAGGGTATATCTTAAACAGTTTATTTGCTGCCATTCTATTCATGAAACAAACGCATGAAAAAGTTTAAAAACAATCTCTCAAAACTTTTTCATGCATTTTTCACTTCCACATTTTCCACTTCTCCAAAACATAAATTGTCTTATTAGGTATAAAAACAGGACTAACTTTGTTACTAGGTTTAAACCATTACCCGCCCAAATCAAGTTGACTTTAGTAATATCACACTATCTCACCTGTCAATGTCAACTTGATTTGGGCGGATAATGGTTTAAACCTAGTAACAAAGTTAGTCCTGTTTTTATAATAAGACGGAAAACGTTTTACGTAGGTACTAACTTTATCTTATAGGTCTTTAAATCTTTGACACGATATTCTCTACTCCTTGAAGTAAAGACATGATTAGTATGTATGTTTATGGCAGTACTTTTTTCTCTCGATATTCCTTGTCTATGTCATCTTAAAAAAAAACAAACAAACATTATTTCACAAAATTGTCGTTAATAATTCTGCTCACACCTGTATATTTGTTTTCATGGAGGCGCTTGTATTTTAATTTGAGTAAAACCACTACCGGATTGTAAAGATCCAACGCTTTTGAAGGTTCGACCTTAATTTAAAACGTGGCTGTCGATACTGCGCAAATTACCAAGCCATTTGTTCTCAGATAAGATCTACTATGTACTGAGTTGGGCTTTTGTCTGAAAAGGCCTATATGTTGGTGTAAAATTGTTTAGGGTCGCCTACAAGTAATGGATGATAACTTCCGTGTTTATAAATTTCAGCTGTGGGTTATTAGAATTTAAAGCATATAATTAAATCGTGCGGCATCCTTGCAGGCGTGCAAAAGCTACGGTAACTACCACCAGATGTTTAGTAGACCTGTTTACTTGCTTAGTTTATACCAGTAATAAGAAGAAAAAGTCCGTTTCAGGAATTCCACTGTTGGATATATTTAGATTTTCCATAAAAATCTTACATACATGCCATGATATTTAAAAATGGCCATACAATTCTGCCTTTTTTAATAAATTATAGTTAAAAATATTGGTCACCGCATTCATAAATTCAAAAAGTAACGCCATCTTGTGAAACGAATAAACAAAGTTGAATTAATTGCTGTATCATTATTCCCACGAAAATAATCGATTTGGAAGGTAATTTTTATCAACACTAATTAAAAATTACCTACCAAATCGATTAATTTATATATTATAACATACCGCAATAGTTACTAAGGGATAACTTTATATTTGTCTATTAACCTTGACATTGTCCTAAGTTATTATTATTGGGCTATATGTCGACAGTCACGAAATAATAAGTACAAGAGTCTATGTCAAAATAAGGGTCGTATTAATCATGATATTCAGGCAATCAACGGAAAAATTACAGTCGAGTATATTATTTTTATTATCCCATATTCGTGCCCTGGAATGCCTTCCCCTCATTTTCTGTAAAAAAATAGAGATTACAGAGAGACAACTTTAAAGAAGCTCTGTTTTATTACACATCCAGTAGATGCAAGGCTTATGAGATGGAATTAATATACTTATCTAAAATAATTCCCCATTTATTTTGAATAAACTTGACTTAAAATTTTCGTAGTGCTAGAGCACGCACTATATAAAGCATAAAGATGTATATATAGATTGTATCGTATATATTCACATTACATACGAGTACATATAGAGTGTAAATTGGCAAATAGGCCAATTTGGAGGTTCGATGGCACATAGCCATTTTAAATTTTTGTTTTGTTGTCTATTATTTTAAGTTTTTATGTGTTGTAGATTTTCCAAATAAAACTTTATCTTATGTTATCAAATAAAAAATATTACTGCCTTAATTGGGATTAAATGGGATATCATAATCATGCTGGGAAAGAAGTTATATCCCGATCTAGGTGCTGAAAAAGATTTGAACTTTTATTTTCTGTGCATCACGCACACTACTGCATCATAGTCTTTTTTTTTCAAGTCTCTACTGCAGGAGGACGATGCTCTCTGTACTACCAGAGTCATAATTGATCACAGCAGCCAGGACTTGGCCTACACTTTGCACTCCACGCGGGCCACACGGATTGAGGAGGTCACATTGATGTTAATAACCTTTGTTTAGCTTGTATTTCCAAAGTTGTGTTCTACGACATCCACGGGAAGACTTGAAGTGGTCCTATTCTACTCTGCCGGGATCCACACGGCTAAGTGTCTCATCTATCAGCATGGAACAGCACTTTCCTATGTTGCTATCCTTTTCTGTCGCTCAGAACAGTAATTTGCTAGAGCGAGAGAGAGCGACGAAACGCTGCAGCACGGCCGGTGCTGAAGCGTCCCGTTGCTCTCTCTCGCTGTAAATGACGCTTCTGAGCGACAGAAAAGGATAGCAACATAGGAAAGTGCTGTTCCGTGCTGATAGATGAGATTCAACCCTAAAACGGCTTTCATAGTCTAAGTTGTGTTAATTCTGTATAGTCTCCGTTTTGTAACCCAATGTGCAGACTGAAGTTATCAGCACATCGAAGCAATTCATTCTCCACAAATTGGCTATTCATCCTCGCATAAGCGTGAGTTATTGAGGTACCCCCATTTCCTAGATAAACATCTTTTAGCCGTGCGTATAAAATTTACAACAAAAAAATAATTATCTCCTTTTCTGTAATGTTTTTGTGTGTATGCAAATTGCTGGTTGAGGTGAAAATAATAAAATAATGTTATTAATATCACTTCCATGCTTTTCATTTATTAATGAACATTTTACACAATTTGCTTTTTTATTCGTTTATTTCTATAATATGTTTATTGCATATTACTCAAAAATGAAACTTGAACAAATACTGCCTTATCCCAGGAAGGGATTGCTTACAGTTTTCCCGAAGAGTTTAAACGCATAAAATAATCATTTTCTGTATAGTCAGCCATTTTCTGATTTTGAGTCTGTTTTGACCGAGTCGAATCAAGGCTTCCGGTTCAGCTTCGGCAAAAATCTTTCGTCTTAATTCCAGTTTTCAAGTTGTTCTTGTCTACTACGTCGTATTCCAATTCTCGTGAAATTTTGTGAGCGTTTCAATAATTATTATGTAGAAATCTTAGTCAAGTCAGTTTTTTCGAAATGGCGGATATATTGATATATGGGCGTTGAAAACGTAAAAAATATCATATAACAGCCATTTCTAAAAATATTCAAAGATGTCATGAATTTTTTTTGTTATCCTTATTAAGACGCATCTTTTTTGTCTGAAAAACTATTTCATCCGAAAAACTTCAAGGTATGTAAGGGGAAATGCAAATACATACAAACTCGCAAGGTCTACTACAATACCTAGTAAATAGAATTTACCTTTAACTTCTACTCGTATCTGTTACAACCACAACATAAAACTTCATTATCTTTCGTTCATTAGGTAAAATGAAATGTACGCGTTACCAGTACCTATTTACCCAATATCTAATTATCTAAAGACCAACTTGCAAACCATATCTCTACCACACAAAAGCTCAAAGATTGAAATCCGAGTAGCTTCTGTAACGTAAAAGTGAGTTTAATTGGACACGTACGATGGCTTTGTCCCTTAATATAATTAATTATAGGGTTTTTGGAGAAAGTTCGTAGTAGCTGTAAGATATACACACGTCCCTACACAAACTATACCTAATTGTATATATAATCTTTACTAATACAGGTTTCTCTTACAGAGGTATAATTATGCCTTATAATTATATATACCAAATAATTATTATAAATGGAATGGATGGAATCATTTACACACCGCTCTTCATTTTATCTCATTCCACTTGCATATCTTATCCTGAACACATATTCCGGATTACCCATATAAGTACTTATTATAATATCTGCTTATAATTTTAAGGATAAATATAACTTTGATATCAGCGCTATAAAGTATATCAGCACAATAAAGTTATTATAATATCTGCTTATAATTTTAAGGATAAATATAACTTTAATATCAGGGCTACATATAAAGTATAAAGACAAATCACACAAGTAAGTTTCAAACTTGTGTTATAGGATACTAACTCAACGATACTATATTTTATGATAAAAACATATCTATAGATACACACCCAAGACCCAGGACTATTTGAAAAAGGCCATTTTCCAACTTGCCCTGGCTGGGGATCGAACCCAGAACCTCCGGATTAGCGGTCTAGCGTGTTAACCATTACGCCACGGAGGTCGCCATCTGTATCTGTTTTGTTAAGTCTCTCTGTTCTCCACTTCCACCTCTATCTTCTATTTACTCCCCTGATAGCGCCGGGACAGATCAAGGTCCCACAACTTCACGCCATTGCTGGTCCAATCAATGGCTGCTGCATGATGCGTTATAGCAGATATTGGCCGACTGTTGATACTTAGTCATGCGACAGTCAATTTATATAAACTTCGCGCAAATAGTCAAGAACCGAATTCTGATGAGAGGGAAAACTGCGACAGCGAGATAGCTGGGGACTGACACTTACTCCAAATGAAAACAATCCCACACTGCGCGAGGAAAAATGTTTACCCCTAGAATTATGACAATGGAAAACTTCGTAAAAGGGAAAATTTGCGAACCCCGCATTTAAAATTTACGGATGTAATCTCTTAATTAATCCCTATTTCGGATCGAGTATTTTTGTGTTACAAAAATGTTAATTCAATTTCAATGTTTCCGAAAAATGAAGACTTAAATTAATTGGATTATTATAAACTCTAATCCACCTTAGCGCCTATCTGTTTGTACTCAATAAACTCTAAACTATTTTTGATGCGATGCAATGCGATTAAAACCGTTTACACTTTTCACCGTCACGGCAGCGGTTTTCGCTGCTGCGGCGCCACGCGTTGGGCGATTCATCCACTGGCAACGCGTCCTGTTGCGGTGCGCGGAATCTGCCGCGTTTTAACGGAATCTGCCGTGTTTTTAGTGGGTTGACTAGGCGTGTTTCCTATACAAACTGAGATACTTGCATACAATGTTAAAATCTGCCGCCCCGCGCTCCGCGAAGGTGCGCGGTGCAGTGGGATCACCGCCTTTTATTTCGTTTTCGCCGCAGCCACTGCGGTGCCGCGGCCGTTGTTACATCGTGTGAAAGGGTCCAAACTTAAGGGTCCGAACAAATAAATACAAAATCAACAGTGCACGTCGCCGAAGCGGCGAAAACTGTTGCTGTGGCGGCTTAATGTTTGAACGCTCGAACATGTAGATTAGGTTTGAAGTCAGCTTACAAATATAAAACCTGAGCGAAACCAGAGCTAGTTACAAATAAATACGTGCAGAAACAAGCATTAAAGGCTGGGCTTATTACAACTTTAGCCATTGTTGGTGTAATAGCAACCTAGTCTGCGATGGGAATTTAGGATAATTAGGCAGTTTGCATGGCAAAGACGCATGCATATTATTGTCCATGGCTCGGCCGTCACGTTTAACCTTTTGATATCACAAGCAATATTAAGTACAGTAGATCACAGGGTCATATTAGTTATGTCAATAAGATA
This sequence comes from Acrobasis repandana, assembly GCA_963576875.1. Lineage (NCBI taxonomy): Eukaryota > Metazoa > Arthropoda > Insecta > Lepidoptera > Pyralidae > Acrobasis > Acrobasis repandana. Next base: position 8,425,884 of record OY756221.1, on the reverse strand, counting down.
TCTGGCTAGTTACAACTTTGAAAATTTAGACTCTTTTTATAGTTAAAAACTAAAGCTTTATTGTTATCATCAGGTGTTTTTTAAGTTTCCTCTGCAGGAGTTTGACCATCACTTTACTACCAGAACCATAGTTGGCCAGTGGCTTTGGTCTACGCTCTACACTACTACAGCTTAGCTTGTATCCTAGGCTTATTCTACTCTGCCTGAATCCACATGGTTAGAAATAAAACTAAGTGATTAATAAATATTATGCAGAAAAACGCAGGGTAAGACCCTAACGTTTATAGGCAGTACGAGTAACAGCTAATCTATTATAATAAGTTACGGTTAGCTGAGACTATCGATTTATTTATTTATCACACTTTATTATTCCAAACTGTCAGACATCATTTTTTGATTCGTCAGACGTTCAGGTCAGGGCAAAACAAAATGGCGACGACTGTTATATAGGAGTTAATTTCACGTGATTTAAAATGAATTACTTTTATATTGAATTGACCGAACAAAAATCTTGTTTTTATGTTTTGTCTGCTGTTAGGAATAACTTAACATTCCTCTGTTGTGTTATTCCTAACAGCAGAAAAATACTCAACCGTTTTCAAAATTTTCATCCCTTCTCTATTGGATATCAAAATGGCGTAGCGGTTTTTCACGTCCATCATTTGATCCACGTGTATTTTCCATCTTGCCGGAAGGTAGGCGTCAAAATTATAACTGTGAGTTAAATTTGTTAGTGAAATCAAGCAAAACTAGCAGAGTTAGCGTTTTATTATCTATAGCTCGGTGAATATCATCAGTCACATTCTCCAAAGCAATAGAAGTGCTGTGGCTTAGTGGAAAGCCGGACTTAAAGAACCCAATGAGGTTATTTTTTTACTCTTGTAAATAAGAGAACTAATTATATGCAATTTACTCAAGTACTTAAGTCAATATAGATATAGGGCGAAAGTTACAAAAATAACAAGGGTCAATGTGACATTTAATTCCATTTTCAACAGTGTGTGTTTCGCCGCGCTTAGACCCGAATCTTATTATTTATACAACATTAGACAACAAAAAAAATCACGTTTACTGCATGGGAGCCTCCTTAAATATTTATTTTATTTTAATGTAATTGATTATTTATTTTTAAAGTAAATATACAACTAAATATTCTGTGAATATTTCAGATCAAAATAAAAAAAAGATTCTGACGAATTCGGTATTTTGATGGGTCTAAAATAAATTATTTGGTACTATTAATAGAATAAAACGCCACAAAATAATGCCACTTGTCATTGATCACATCCACTTTGAACGTAATTTTAGATTTATTAATGCAGAAAAACGGATATAACGAGCGCTATTTGACTCCAAGGAACTTTGACGTCATAAATCGATATTTCATACAAATCCCATAGAAAATGTGTTTGTATGACTTTAAGAAAAAAAGTATTTGATTTGACTTGTTGCAAAATAGCGTATTGAGAACCTCCTCCTTTTTAAAGTGGGTAAATAATATCTGAAACTAAAGTGGATCTGTGAAAAAAGTAGTAGATATGAATTGAAAGAGGTCTGCAGGACCATTGCTAGTTCTGTACATACAATACAACCTACCCCCTTCAAAGTTTAGTAAGAAGTTTAAAATTTGCAACAATCACGTGTCTCAATTATATTATAATAATATGTAACAAAAGTCACATATTATTGGTAGTTACCTTTAGTTACATGGTAGTCATATATCGTTCACGTATTCTATAATCTTTGCTTTTCGGCCGGTTCAGGAGCTCACCAGCAAAAGAGATGAAAAGTGCGACTTCCACAAGAACGCAAAGATTTAAAACCTCGTGTTGGTTGTAAGCGGCTTAAAGAGTCAACTGCATGAACTTGTTCGTCGGTCTCGACGTGTACATATCATTTGTTTTCTACTTCACTTACTTTAAATATACTTTTTTAACTTTTAAAACTGATTTTAGTAGGACTGGGAGAATTAGGTTCGTTTTTTTTACATAACTGTAACGATATGTACGTATACGTAATGCCTGTTTCAATAATTTTTTAGAGAACATACACTTTTATGGTAGATTTATAAACAAGGTTGTAAGCGATCAATTACACCTGATATATTTATAGTTATAGTTCGGGGGTGAAATTGATGACTTACACTCGTTAACTCGAGAGTGACATTCTACTTTTCATCATAATTGCGAGGAAAAAGTAAAAAACTGTTACAACAGTTTTGTATCCGTTGAAATCGGTGGTTATAAGTTTTCTATGACTACCTTTGTCTCTATTTTTTAGGCGTCAAAACCAAATCTTCACTTGAACCCCGTAATTTTTTGTTAAATATATACTCATATTTGGAATTTGCTAGTTTTACAACAAAGATTTCAACAAGAAAATTTAGCACACCAAGCCGTCTTTTTTTGACCTTGCGCTCTTGGCACATTCAGCCATCGTGGTGGCCAGTGCGCTTGTTTTAAAAATAAAACCAAATTCATACATTTTATAGGAGCCTTGGCGGGCTGGTTCAAGTAAATCGAATTACAACTCGGATTTTGAGTTAAATACAACCTCATTTAGAGCTAAAATAAGAAAAAAATATTATCATTCTTATTAAAAAAATAACATTAACAAATCTATCCAGTGATATGAAAAGCGTGACTGTCGTTTATACCGGCGTCTACACAGATAGCAGAAGATACACAAATTATTCTCTATTGTCTGAAAATACTCCGTGCACTACACACGCGTGCACGTGATTTAGGTACAAGCTTAATATTAACTAAATAGACAAATATCAAAAACATACATCAACATCATTTTAAAATTATCGTAAAAAAAGTCTATTGGTTTACGAGCAATCAATGCGTTATGTAATGGACTGTACCACAAGCCAGCTTGACTGGCTTATTTTGTAACAACATGTTTATTATTTTCTGCTGTATCCACATTTAAAGTATTACTTTAATTTCAAAACAGCAACCTACGAATTGATATGAAAAGTGGGACTGCCGTGTGTCGCTTTACAGAAAGTAGCGATTTAAAGGATCGGAGTTGCGCGCTATAAGCAGCTTAGTGTGGCCTCCACAAGCCTGCTTGACTGGCTTATCGTTTTACAACATTATTTTTGTTTCCTGTTGCATTCAGTGTTATAATACTTTCATTTTAAAATAGAAACAGTCAAGTGATATAATAATTTTTCAAAACTGAAAACCGACTTCAACACCAAACTACACAACCGATTTTTATAAAAAATCCTATGGGACCACCCACAAGTATACCCTTTAAAACAAAAAAGAATTTGAATGGATAACAAAGTAATCCTATAAGGGTTCCGTTTTTTCTTTTGAGGTACGGAACCCTAAAAACCATCAAAGATTCCGACGAATTGTGAACCTCCTCCTTTTTGAAGTCGGTTGAAAAGTGCGATTGCCGTGTGCTAATTTACAAATAAGTAGAGATTTAGAGAATCAGACTGGCTTATCTTTTTACAGCATTATTTTTGTTTTCTGTTGCATCCATTTTTATTTTAAAATAGTAACATTGATAAATCTACCAAGTGATATGAAAAGTGGCACTGCCGTGTGCCGCTTCACAAGAAAGTAGAGATTTAGAGGATCAGAGTCGCGGCTGTAAGAAGCTTAGTATGGCCTCCACAAGCCTACTTGACTGGTTTATTATTTTTCAACATTATTTTTATTTTTTCTTGTATTCACTTTCACATAACTTTCATTGTAAAATAGTAATATTGATTAATCGACCAAATGATATGAAAAATGGGACTGCCGTGTGCCGTTTCCCAAGAAAATAAAGATTTAGGGAATCGCGGCTCGCTCGATCGAGCGTCGAAGGCTATAAGCAGCTTAGTGTGGCCTCCACAAGCCTGTTTGACTGGCTTATCATTTTACAACATTATTTTTGTTCTCTGTTGCATTCAGTTTTATAATACTTTCATTTAAAAAAATAGTAACATTGATATATCTCCAAGTGTGAAAAGTCGGAATGCCGTGTGCCGTTTTACAAAAGAGTAAAGATTTAGAGGATCGGAGTCCGATCCGACCGATGTATCTTCATAAATCTTTATTTTTGTTTTCTGCTGTATATATTTTTATATTACTTTCATTTCTTGCATGCATGCGTTTGGTCGCAAAACCTTGTTAAAAACGGTCAGGTTTATAACATAATTTTTCAAAATTTTCAAAATTATTTTGTTTGTTTGTAATAACTATATTGTACCAAAAATGTATGAAAAAAAGAACATAATACGAAAGAGCAAATATACAAAGGCGGACTTATCCCATGTAGGGATCTCTTCCAGCCAAAGTTTTTATCTGTTGGAGAGAAAGGAATAATAATACCATTCAGCATAACATTGGGAACAACGGCAGATTGAAACTTTGCCATGAAATGTGGACTACCATTACTATTGCTTGGGATTTATCTGCATTGACCATAAGCCCGAAGTTATGGGACCAAGTCGCAATAGCGACAAGGTCGGAATTGATAATGCTCACTGTGTCGCTGAAATTATCGAGAAGGGCGGCCGTATAAATCTGCAGATTATCTGCAAACAAGTGAAAATAAGATTCAAGAGAAGACGTGATACCGTCAATGAAAATTGAGAATAATATTGGGGAAAGTACTCCACCTTGAGGAACACCGGTAGCCAGGTCACACCATTCAGATTTACTCTGATCAATTTTCACCAACTGTCGACGCCCATATCGGTAGGAATGAAACCAAGTAAGAGAAGATGCAGAGAAGTTATGGGAATTTAGAACGCCAAGTAGTATGTCGAAATCTTGAAAAATGACAAAAAAGTCTAGACTGGAAAATTGACTTTCATTAACATTTCTAACAATCTTACAAGTTAAAAACGACGGTAGTAAATAAATTCGCCTTAATCACATTTACTTGGCTCCGCCACGAACCATTTGCCCCGGAACCTCCTCATTTTACGCAAGATGGCCATAATTATAATTAAAATTGAGAAATCACCGCTTCTAAATTGAAATAGGGAGTTTTAGATGCGAGTTGAAAATATTTTGTAAATATGAAAGTCTTTTGAAAAATTACTTTTATTAGTAGCCGGAAAAAGTATTGTACAAGGGATATACAGATACACAGCACACCGTTTCGTTTTAGTTTTTCATGTCTATGGCCAATATAGCTTGTTGACTGCTAGACAGACATAATTAAAAATGTCTTGGTGTGTGTTAAAATACAGTAAGAATAATCAAGGAACACGGCAAAGTGTAAAGAAATAACTTTTCATCGGTAAGCAACCAAGTTTCATTGTTTGAAAATACGTAGGTATGATAAAATTCACGCTGCCATATATTCAAAAACTGAACAGGGGATGAAATGGAGAAGGCAATGGCAAACCACTCCATTACCTCTGCCAAAAATCGACATTGTATGCGGTACTTTCCATATTATATGAACCTTAAGTGTAGAAGAAGGATTAAGAGCTATTTGTATTTTTTATGAATACTTACGAGGGTAAAAGTCTGTACTGACAAACAAAACCACACATTTTAGTTACTTTTTTTATAATATGGGGGCACGGTAGTGCCCCCGCCAAGTCGAGCGCGTAGCAAACACTGCCGTACCATCCTTTACTGGAATAATTTCACCGCATTTTCAGGCCCCTATTTGAGAACCTCTGGATAAGACCAGAACGCAGAAATTTTCGTCATCCAGTAAGCTATAATCACATACTTAAAATCCAAAATTTTAAGTCTGTAGGTCATTGAGTTCCGAAGTTAAGCGAAAGCAAAGTTTCGTATTTATGACACTCACTCACTCATGATCATCAGAATAGTTGAACATTCTTTCTACGTTAGTGGGTACAAGTCAATTTTGTTTACATAGCCTACAATTGCCTGGTTATTGAATCAACGTTTTCCAAGTGGCAATTTTCCATCGTCAATGGGTAGCGGTTCTGGCAACAGATTGGTATAATGGTTTCATGGAGCACCTGGTTTTGTACCCTTGTGTACCCTTCAAAGGCCAAGTCACACAACATTAACTATAATAATAAAGAAATCGCAGTAAGGAACCTCAGACTTGGCACGACTTTGTCTAGATTTCATTACTTTTTAGAGATAAACAAGCAGCTCCATCGAGACTTGGCTAGTTTTTTACAGAATGTTTTTGGTGGGATAATAAGTTTACAAAAAGTCTAAAAACAATAATATATGTAACGGTATGGTGTTTCTGTGGATATATATGTATGTGTGTATTGTTATAAATCTTTTCATGTATTATTTAATATAATTATGTTGAAATTATTAATATTTAAATTAAGTATATGTATTTCTTGTGTAATATTATGTAGGAATGTTGTATTGTAATACTGCTACAACTGGGGTGCAAGTTGTAGCAGTATTACAATACAACATTTTACCAACTTCTCGATGTGTCCCAAAGGCAAACTGGTAGATATTGCATAGCGTTAAGTTTGACCCATTGTAATCAATCAAATATGAGATTGTGTGCAATAAACTTAAATAAATAAATAACGAAAAATCTGAAAACGAGAATTTGACGAGAAGATTGGTTTATATTACCTTTTTAAGTCCATACAGATTGTGTACAATGTACATTCCAGTTAATTAAGTGACAACGTAACGCAAGTTGAGATGGCATCCGTGACGAGATCTAGTTACCACTAGCTCCCAGCTTGTGTTTAAACCACATAACACGAGGCTAGATAAGTTTAACAGTGGTGTCTCATATATATCGGATACACCATTTACCACATACCACCACCAAATACCAATTTCGAAAGTAAAATGGCAAATAGAAATAAAAGTCTTGGAAGTGACAATAGAATAATTTTTTTCAAATAGTTTAAAAAAATTTATACACTATACAAAATTTTATAACAGTCCTTTTATCTACATATTTTATAAATGTCTACTACAATGTTTTTCTTCTTGCTTTACAACTTATAATTTTTTTTCTTCTTTTTGAATTTTATGAGTCACAGCCGACGCAAGTTGCGTGAAGGTATCCATTAATAATTTAACGATTATAATGAAGCCTATTGGATTGACTTTCCCTCTAAAGAATGCAACAGTAGAATTCAATAAATCGGGTGCACTTGCAATGGGAGATTTTTTAAATGCATTTGTCGCCTGATATGGTTTTAATTATAAAACAATGTACGAAGAACAGAATTTGTAATATTTATTTCATAAATAAAGTTAAGAAGCTCAGAATCACACAGTAAATAATAAATAGTAAAACCTAAAGATGTGTATTGCTTCCGCAAGCACCAAAACACTTACAACAACTACATAAATAAACCAGGATTGTCTGTTTCACCCACCACATAAACAAGGAGTCAAAGGGTAAACAATCCCGAAATTTGATTAGAATCCGCGGTAGCGAGCTTTAGACGTAACATTTTGTTATTCGGCCGCACCCATTTACTAAATCTTCCCTCAGGAACGTTTGGAAAATATTGATTGTGTTAGTTCTCCTGATTTCGCAAGTGTTGATTGCAAATTGACGTATTACTTATGTTGTTTACATTTTTGGATATTTTAAGGTTTGGTAATGATTTTCTTCTAATGAAATCAGTTTATTTAAATAATCCATTTAATAATTAGTTTTCAGGCAATACAATCCAAAGTGTGATTCACATGAATTCACAACTACATTATTATACCAAAGCCGAAGGTCCACGATGACAACCATCTTTATCTACACTAATATTATAAAGAGGAAAGATTTGTACCTATTTTTGTATGTTTGTAATGAATAGGCTCAAAAAGTACTGGGCCGATTTAAAAAATTCTTTCACCGTTGGAAAGCTACACTATTCCCGAGTGACATAGGCTATGTGTGTACCACGGGCGAAGCCGGGGTGGACTGCTAGTTTTCTATATTCTGACAGTCGGGCACTGCATTATCTACATCTACACTAATATTATAAAGAGGAAAGATTTGTACCTATTTTTGTATGTTTGTAATGAATAGGCTCAAAAAGTACTGGGCCGATTTAAAAATTCTTTCACCGTTGGAAAGCTACACTATCCCCGAGTGACATAGGTTATGTGTGTACCACGGGCGAAGCCGGGGTGGACTGCTAGTAGTTTATATAAAAGTACCTATATGTAAAAATTACAAGTATATAGCTTTTATACGGTTCAAGAGATAGAGCCCTGTGACAGACGGACAGACAGTGGAGTATCAGTAATAGGGTCCCGTTTGCACCCTTTGGGTACAAAACACTAAAAACGAAATAACCCTACCGAAAAGAGCATTTTAATGAATAGGATACGAAACCCGTCTTTGTGAATTCTTTGTTTCTAGAAGTTTAGATGTAAATTTTTCTCACTCGACTGCATCTATTTGTTAAATTCTCGAGAAGAAACGTTTGATAGTGGAAGTAACTTTTGTCCGCTAGCTTTTCAAAGGTTTTATCTGGTAAAAAAAAATATCTATATTGCTTTAAATTAAAAAGTGACCCATTATTTTATTTTTTTTATTTACCCTTTTTTTTGGAATCACGGGTTTTTTCACCCCGGTCCTTTGGGAGGCTTGCGTGGGAATATACTCGTAGTTCCACGTACACGTATATGGAACCCGTCTTAGTGAATTCTTTGTTTCTAGAAGTTTATATGTAAATTTTTCTCACTCAACTGCATCTATTTGTTAAATTCTCGAGAAGAAACGGTTGATAGTGGAAGTAACTTTTGTCCGCTAGCTTTTCAAAGGTTTTATCTAGTAAAAAAAAAATTTATCTGTATTGCTTTAAATTAAAAACTGAGCCACTAGTTTATTTTTTTTATTTACCTTTCTTTTGGAATCACGGGTTTTTTCACCCAGGTCCTTTGGGAGGCTTGCGTGGGGATATAGTTCCAACACGTAGAGGCCCTTTGGAGAAGTTGATGTTATGTGGCGCTCCTACCGAAACTCATTCTTAAATATACATACCTGGCCTTGAGTAGGTTTTGGCAAAAGAAAGATCTATTGTTAGAAAAAGAAATGTATGTTTATGGGTGGATATGGAATAAGGTTGGGATGGACTGATGCTCGTCTATTCTATAGAAACAGCACCTGCCATAATCATGATTACTGACTATTGTAGACAGGTGGTGACTTTCCGCCCACTTGATGGGCCCCTTAAACGAGCTGCCGGCAAATTTACCTTTTTCTTACTCGACTGCATCATTTGTTAAATTCTCGAGAAGAAACGTTTGATAGTGGAAGTAACTTTTGTCCGCTAGCTTTTCAAAGGTTTTATCTGGTAAAAAAAAAATATCTATATTGCTTTAAATTAAAAATTGACCCATTATTTTATTTTTTTTATTTACCTTTTTTTTGGAATCACGGGTTTTTTCACCCCGGTCCTTTGGGAGGATTGCGTGGGAATATACTCGTAGTTCCACGTACACGTATATGGAACCCGTCTTAGTGAATTCTTTGTTTCTAGAAGTTAATATGTAAATTTTTCTCACTCGACTGCATCTATTTGTTAAATTCTCGAGAAGAAACGGTTGATAGTGGAAGTAACTTTTGTCCGCTAGCTTTTCAAAGGTTTAATCTAGTAAAAAAAAAAATATCTGTATTGCTTTAAATTAAAAACTGAGCCACTAGTTTATTTTTTTTATTTACCTTTTTTTTGGAATCACGGGTTTTTTCACCCAGGTCCTTTAGGAGGCTTGCGTGGGGATATAGTTCCAACACGTAGAGGCCCTTTGGAGAAGTTGATGTTATGTGGCGCTCCCACCGAAACCCATTCTTGAATATACATACCTGGCCTTGAGTAGGTTTTGGCAAAAGAAAGATCTATTGTTAGAAAAAGAAATGTTTGTTTATGGGTGGATATGGAATAAGGTTGGGATGGACTGATGCTCGTCTATTCTATAGAAACAGCACCTGCCATAATCATGATTACTGACTATTGTAGACAGGTGGTGACTTGCCGCCCACTAGATTGGCCCCTTAAACGAGCTGCCGGCAAATTTACCTTTATTATTATGAAATAAAATATTTGATAAATTATATGGTCAAAAATAAGCTACCTTATCAAGACACGTTCAATATAGGTATTAAGATACTTTATACAGCTGATAATTTATATATCGGCAATAATCGGCATAGTTAATTTGTTGATTATTGCCGATAAATAATTCAACAGTCAATAAGATAAAAAAACTATACCATCCGCGGAAATCACATCGGTTGACACTTTCATAGGTTTTACTATTTCAATATTGAGGTACCAGCACGTATTTGAGCATGTACATGAAAGGTCAAAATAAAGTAAGTAGGTATAAAATTAGTTACATGGAAGTTACATTAGTATAACTAGTTGGACGTTTTATTCTTGGACGTTACATTATTTACAAAAATTATTTTAATATAGATAATTATTGAGACTTAATTGAATTCTGTTCTATTTAGTTACATTGTAGTAGCTACTTAACAAAACAGTATGAAGTTACTGAAGTCTCAGTGAAAAAATCTTCAACAAAATTACAATAGGAACTAAAAGTAATTTTCAAGTGCAAGAAAGTTATTTATTTATTTTACTCTTTATTGCACACAATTTAACAAATTAGACACAAATAATAGAGATACATCTCTTCCAGGCAACCTTAGGGTAGTATGGATACAAAAGAAATTTAGCTACAGGTGAGGTGCAAAAATGTAAAGGAGATATACAAATAAAATATTATAGATACATATAATACATACTTATATAAAAAAAATATTTACATATATATATATATAATATAAATAAGGTAGTGTACACGAAAGAAAGTAAGAAACTAAACAAAATGCGAAAGGAAAAGAGTGACTTACAAAGAAGAAAGGAAGTGTGATTTGACTTGTGATTTAAAGCTGGCTAGCGTTCGAGCCTGTCGGATGGACAGTGGCAGTGCGTTCCAAAGCCGAACAGCTTCTACAGTGAAGTACTGAAAATAAAACCGGGTGGAAAGTTAACAAAACTGTCTCTCTGATTTTCGATACTTTCATTTGAATAGGTACATCAGATCGATGTCGAGCCTTTCCAGTAAAAGGATAACAAGGTTACGTCGGCATGGACGTGAAAGCAAATTGAGTATTAGGTTATACCGATGGAGCGTCACTAATGGCTATCACTAGTGCTTTGACACCTAAATTTTATAGTCGAAACGTCTGCAAGCGAAATTCTAAATGCTAAGCTCAGCTTTCTGCGAGTTTTATTCCACGTGATTTATTTGATACATAAGAAAAGCCTATTTTCAAAGCGATTTTTTGTTACTTTATAAAACGAGTGGATGCAGAAAGAACGCAGAAAAAATTATAAATAAACGGGCAAGTGCGAGTCGGACTCGTACATGAAGGGTTCCGTACCACCGTACAATGTTTTAAAACGCTGAAGAAACACGTTTCTTGTATGACGACTTCCTTTAATTGACAACTTTATTTTATTTTTAGTATTTGTTGTTATTTTGGTCATATTAATACATAATTGGTGAAAATTTCAAGTATCTAGTTAATGCCATTATGAAGATCAAGTTAAAAACGCTGAAAAAAACACGTTTCTTGTATGACGACCCCCTTTAATTTTTAACTTTATTTTATTTTTAGTATTTGTTGTTATTGTGGTCATAGTAATACATAATTGGTGAAAATTTCAAGTATCTAGTTAATGCTATTATGAAGATCAAGTTAAAAACGCTGAAAAAAACACGTTTCTTGTATGACGATCCCCTCAAATTTTAAACTATTTTTTATTTTTAGTATTTGTTGTTATATCCGCCACAGTAATACATAATCGGTGAAAATTATAGTATTTATTAAATCGGTAGTCATAATTGATTAATTTTTGATTTTTGCGCCGAACAAATTACTTTTCTGTTTATCCTTATGGTTGACTGGGAGAAAATGCTCTTAGCATTAAGTCCGCCATTTGTTAAAAGTATGTTTTACGAGTACTTTAGAACAATAAAGAGTGTAAATTAAATAAAATAATTAAATAAATAAAATTTCAAGTGTCTAGCTATTACGGTTCAAGAGATAGAGCCCTGTGACTGACGGACAGACAGACGGACAGACAGACAGACAGACGGACAGACAGCAGAATCTCAGTAATAGGGTCCCGTTTGCACTCTTCGGGTTAGGAACCCTAAAAAAACTGTTTAAAAAATATAAACCAAAACCATAAAGGTTAAACAACATGCCACGTGAATTTTATTTTTTGTGATTTGTTTGATACAATCGGCTAAAATGGTACTGGTTCTAATGTTACATTATGGTTAATTTATCGGGTATGTTCGCGTGCGCGCGCACCGATTGCTTCTTCACAAACGCATGCGGAGCACGTCGCTCGTTGGTGCGCAGGGTGCGGCCAGCTCTACCATCATTCTGCGCATGATTGACAACAGATTAGACTGTCCTTACCTGCGGCAATGCTGTAACATACATGTCGCAGTAGTCATGCCGCAGAGAAGGTACTAAATTTTTTAGGTTTTATGTTATCTTTTTATTTATTTATGACATGTTTTTATATCAATGTACTCACAATCTACGGATCTTAGTAGTCCGAAATAAATGAATTATTTTTTTTTACTTTATTTTTGACGTTTCACATCAAAAATATCCTAATATAAGTTATTATTGTTACAAGTGCAACTTGGATTAGTAACAATCATAACTTATTATCATTGTTACTAACCCAAGTTGCACTATCTTTTTTCAGCTGTGTAAAAAAGGATTTAAAAATAACATTGTAACGCAGTAATAAACATACGTCACAAAACTTGGCTCCACGTTTTACACCCTCTATTATTTACTTTATCTCCAGTAACTGTATAGTGACATTTACGTATTCGAGATGCAAGTGTAGTACAAGCGTATCATTTTATTTCTAATAGTTAACATATACAGACACTAACTCAGTGGCTAATCGTTCCAGTTGGTACTAAACAAAATAATTTAAAACGTGTGTCTGGAGTAAGTGAACCTCCTCATTTTTTTCTTTCTTTTTAGTATTTTATGTTATTTGGATTAAGAAATACCTACTAAAAATCAACAAATAACCTCAATCATCCAATCACGTTGCATCCTATGCATATCTTGTTGTATCTTTTACTTATTTACGAAATGTATTCTGTTAAATGTAAATCATCATCCACACTCTAACTAAAGTTTGTTTTGTCTTTGACAAATTACTTTTTGCAAGCTTTTATTTTGTTTCACCTGTCTCGTTGACTGTGTGTCCTTAATCAAATATAGCAAGCTAAATTAGACCTACTTCCCATAATTCGATTGAGTTAAAACTACACATACTTATGTAAGTTGGGTGACAATGCAATATTATATTACCAATGACTTGATTTCATCATGAAGCCGAAAGGTGGCCACGGTATATCTATGATAAAATAATATAACCCCACCGAGTTTGGACTCAATTGATTCGTCTCGAAAAGTGCTACACTTTTAAGTTCATTATTACTATTTATTATTATTGTTTGTGGTAGTTTTTCAACATTTCTTATTTCATTGTTTAATTTGAGTACTTTAGTACTGCATCTTGAATGCCTAAAAAAACCCTTATAAAACTATTTTAGGTTCATTTTTTTTAATAAAAGATTATTTTAAAAATATTTTTTAAATGATTACTTGATATTATAATTATTAACGATCAGCAAAAATAATGCCGTAGTCAAAAATTTTAAACGAACTTCAACATCACAGCTTAATTAAAGTCAATTTAAGATTGCAGAACGTCAAAAACAAGCTGTGAAAAAATAGCAGGTGATGCAATTTAATTTTTTTTGTTTGAAGATAATGCCGCCTCAGGAATCAGAATGGACAACTATAGCTCAAAGACGAATAGAAGAAAGAAAGACTCATGTAAGCTTTCCTCAATTAAAATACCCGTCACGCAGAGACGAGATGATCAGGGATCCTGTAAACTGGCTGCAGGGGAAAGCCATGGATGACGGAGCAGAAGGCCTGTGGAGAGTTCATGATAAACTATACGATTTTAGTGTTTTTATGAAGAAACATCCCGGTGGTGAAGAATGGCTGGAATTGACCAAGGTGATTAAATAGATTTTTTTTTGGAGTCCCCTAACCAAAATTTTTGCTTTTTTATTTTAAAAAGAACTAGAAAGTACTTACGAACTTGTAAACTTTATAAATTAAATTCAATCTTTTTCAAACCGAAAACTCTTCAAATCCAAACTTTACAAAATTAAAAAAGAGTAAAATACGACCCCATTTCACGGTTCAGTCCCACTAGTACTATTGAAATTTGTCCCATGGTACCTACTACTGTGATCGTTAAAGTGACATTAGTTCCATTTCATATATTGATGGTACTAATGCGACTAAAACAAAATGTGGGTCTCAGTAGTTCCAATATTAACATTTCCCAAGGAACGGGAGGGTGTATTAATGGAATGGTTCTGAGATGTTCTGGTGGTAATTTTAGAATGGAACAATAATCAATAATCAAAGACAGGGCAGAAAAGGCTAAAATCGGGTCCATTACAACTACTGACACTCATATTTTGCACTAGTCGCATTAGTTCCATCCTAAAATAATCGCCAGAAAACCTCAGAACCCATTCCCTTAATACACCCTCCTGTTCCTTGGGAAATATTGATAATGGAAATACCTGAGACTCGCATTTTAAAACCATGGAACAAATTTAAATGGCACTAGTGAGAATGAATCCATTTTACGGCTTCCTCTTTTGCTTGAATATCCCTTTAAAACTTTTCATTATTTTCCATTACGTAATGAATACTTTCTCCCGTAATATGGCATTTCAAATTTTAGGGTACGGATATTACGGAGGCGTTTGAGGCCCATCACATTAATCCTGCAACAGAGAAACTTCTGAATAAATATTACGTTAGAGAAGCAAGCACCCCGCGGAATTCACCATTCACATTCAAAGAAGACGGATTCTATAGAACACTGAAAAGAGCGGTGTATGAAGAATTAAAGAAAATACCAAAAGATGTATCTAAAACTGCGGATAGAATAACTGATGGGCTCTTTGCATCTCTTTTAACTAGCTCTGCGTTGGCATGCTGGGCAGAAAATGATTATGCTGTCAAGTTTTGGTATCTTTTCGCTTCTGTAAGTCTTGCCCTTTTGACAGTGGCGTGTCATAACTTCATTCATAGGAGGACCAATTGGAGGATGTATTTATTTAATATGAGTATGTGGTCTTACAGGTGAGTCTCCATACATATTGTTATAGTTGAAGATTTGAAAATTGCTTTAGTGAAGAAACAAGATGAAGATTGAAGAATTAGAAAAATATCGTAGTTTGGCGTTAGTATCCATTTATTTAATTTGCAATAATTTCATACAGATACCATTTACTCCAAAAAAGGTATTCACTAGACTGGCCATTGCTACACAGTGAAGAACTGTATGGGTTGAAGAAAGTTATAAATGTGGTTTTTTAAGTAGGTAAATTATTATTTTACTGGCACAATGTTGTAGTTGTGCGTCTAATTCTTGTGTGTCAAAAATGTTATCAGATCAGAATTTTACTTATAGGTAGTAAAGAAACAAAAATTATCACTCAAATTTTAATCAGCTCAGATGCCTTCTGATGCTTGTGAAATTAGAATCTAAATTCTTCGTTGCAATGGAAAATTTGAATCATTTACCAATCACGTGAATATGTGTGATAAATACAGGATGTGCATATTGTTTACACTGTTACTCGAACTTTGCACAATATAATGATGAGGTTATCATTTCTGCATATCATTTGTCTAAACAATAATTGCTTAATGGTTTGTAAATAGTAAGAGCACAATCTAACACATAAATGTAATTAAAAATATTTAAAGAAAAACTCATAATTATGTCATTTTTATTTTATGGAATTGCTTTTATTAAACTTTTTACTTAATTTCAAGACTTGCATGCTGGTCTGGAAAAAAAATTACTTAAAATATACTTACCAACTGCTTTTCTTCCCGTTTAGATCGTAAAAGCCGATCGAGGGAATTGGCGACAATATGAGTCATGTCAATAGGCGTTGCGTGTTGTCATTCAATAAGTTATTAAGACACTTATCATTAAGTAAAAAAAAAGTGATCAAAAATTTGAGAGAAAGTAAATAGGTATAGATATAACAGCTGATTTAGGGTAATTACTGTATATAAAATAAGGTAATGGGTAATTATCATATCATTTATCATTATCTAATTTTGATTCCAGAGATTTCCGCGTGTCTCACGTAATATCACACCATCTTTACACAAACACTTTGATGGATTTGGAAATCAGTTCCCTAGAACCAATCTTAGTCTTTAATCCTAGGACAGATAAACCGCTTCACGCAAAATTGGGATTCATAACGGAGTTGTTCCTGTTTCCGTTTATATTTCTTCTTAGTTTTACTAAGAGGTATGTACGTATAAGTAAAATTAAAATCCTTATTACCTATCTCTACCTACCTTATTACCTATATATATTTGCCAAATGGTGCCAGAAAAATGGGCTCATATTACTACTATATGGACGCCAGAAGACGAGGTACGATCAAAGGGAAAGCTTAAGATGAGATGGAGGGACAATCTGTCTGCCTTTGACAAGGATTGGAAAGAAATAGATAAAGATTAAAGTAGCTGGAAACAACAAGGCGAGGCCTTTGCCAACTATGGGACCTGAATGGCTAGAAAAAAGATTACCTATATCAGAGCGCTCCTTATCATCTTTAGCTATGCTGATTCTGAGCCTGAAGTGGGCTTTCCAGCTTTTTCTATACAAAAGGTGATATGAATGTTAATAGTCATCCGAAGTCCATGCGAAGTGGAGAAGAAAATGCCATACCCAGTTTTGCAGATTAAGGGTTAACTGGAGGGACGAAATCCCATACAAACGTACTTTCGTTTTAATTTCGAAACCATAAAACTCATCGTATTCAAATTTTTTACAAGCATTAAGATGATAAATATCTAGATCTGTAATTAGTTTTGGTTCGAAAATAATAAACAAAAAAAAAAGTTTTAGCAACTTAAAATTTGCCTTTTTTATCGACGAAATCGAGTAATATTTAGACGCCTATTATACTTATAATTATATTTTCGATCCTTATGGAAACTAATTATACGACTAGAGTGAAGACTCTAAATTCCAAATAATTTAGTTTTATTTGGGTATGTATCGTATTTATCGAAATAAACGAAAACTACGAAAACTACGATTCATGGCCTATAACGGCCCGTTTCGCTGGCGTTCAGTGCACTCTCTTTGTCGTACGCGGGGGTGTAGCTCTCACATGCGGGGGTCGGGACGGAGCTACATTTTTTAGCGCCCTTTCTCTTTCTCGACGAAATAGCAACACGACGAAGCGCGTCGGTAGGCAACTCGCTGTGGAGTTCGCCCGCGCCTCCAGTACCACCTTAAGTCTTGGTGGCAAAACTGGTTATAGTTTGTACATATGCGTATACGTTCTTATCCCTTAGCATAGGTATGACACTTATGGCAATGTGGGTGTTTTCGCTCGCCAACACCCTCGACAAGGCGAGAACGGGTGAGAGGTGTGGGGACAGGGAACGGGGACGCATATTGCGCGGGACCCTAGGAGAATCCGTTCTAGGCTGTAATACTTATATTAATTCTGTGCCCTTAGGCTTAATAAGTACCTACCTAATTTCATTTGAATAAGTAAAACCAAACCGGCCAGTAACAGGCTCACAAACTAGATCGATTTAGGATAACATAGAAGTAATTGAAAATCACAAAAAAGCGCTCAAGTTTACTCCATACCCTTGTCACTCAAGCCTCTACCTACTTAATAAAAAGGTTTCACTTTGTCCCCCAAATACCTCAAGCGAGATAACTAAAATGAAGTACCTAGTAAGCTATATTAGAGTACATTCGTGGTTTATTTGAATAGTACCTATTTTTTTATTTGTTCATTTTTGTATTTCTCTTAGAGAGTTGGTATAATTGTAGTTGTTAATTTAAACCTTGTTTTGAATGGACTTTTTAGGGTTCCATACCCTGAGGGTGTCAACGGGACCCTATTAATGAGACTCCGCTTTCTGTACGTCGGTCCGTCCGTCTGTCACAGGGCTCTATTTCTTGGACCGTATGAGCGAGACACTTGAAATATTTACCGATTATGTATTACTGTAACCGATATAACAAAAAACACTGAAAATAAGATAAAGTTACAAATTAAAGGGGGTCGTCATACAAGACACGTGTTTTTTTCAGTGTGACAACAGTCATTATTATACACTAGTGAACTAGTGTGCAGGCTTCCTCACAATATTTTCCTTCACCGGAAGCAAGTAGTGCAGTCGAAAATTACCATATATGAGAACGAACTCGCGATTAGTGAGGATCAAACTTGTATCTCACAGACGCACAGCCAGTGCCTTAACACTTGGCCGCTTGACACCGCTTAAAATCTTTCTACATCAATATATTTATACACTATGGTCAATAAAGATTTTTTTTATTCCAGATTTCTATCCGTTTTCTACCGCCAAGGGTTCCTGAAGCAACATTACCGCTGGCATGACGCCATTGGTTTTCTTTTACCAGTCTGGATGTGGTTCGTCAGCGGATCTCCAGTCCTCCGTGTTATTTATACATGGCTGTATATAAATTGTACTGGAAGTCTAATTTTTTACTTGATCGGCGTGAATGCGGCTCATCATCATCCCGATGCGATCAAAGATGGAGATCAACCGAAGTAAGTATCTTTTTATTTTTATTTTCATCTCGTTTTTTTTAAGTCATTAAAGGTTTTGTCTCCACGACGTCATCGTCGACGTCAATACTTGCTTCTACGAGTAGCATCTAAGTAAGTAATATGTTTCCGTTTTAGGGTTCCGTACAAAAAATTAAAAACGCGGAACCCAGGATCACTAGACGCACGAGTGTCTGTCCGTCCGTCTGTCACAGCCAATTTGCTCCGAATCTACAGGACCAAATCAGGTGAAGTTTGGTAGGATGGTGTAATCCTATGACCAAAACACAGATGTGCAAAACTGCAAAGTAAATAGATATTTTTTTTAATAGGAAATAAAAAAAAAAGTTATTATATTTTTGTTATTATTGTAAAATAAATAGTTTTGATTTTAGTCATGAAAGAAGACGAAAATTTACCATTCCCCCCCCCCCCCCCTTGATCTCCGAAACAACTGAGCCTAAAATTTTTAACAAATACAAAATATAGTTTATTGCCTGTAGATTACAGGAAAACCTATGTGAAGTACGAAACGCTCCTCAAGCAAGTGTAAGTCGCACTTGACCAGTTTATTAAATGTATTGTTTGTAAATTTTCAAGTGTACTTGAACCAACAAAATAAAATAAATAAAATAGGATACTAACCGCCGCGCCGTGAACCTAGAATCTAACTGAAACTACTTTAACGGTAGGTACTTCGTATTTACTAATACTATACAAAAAATTACATGTGTTTTTGTTTTAGTACAAAGTACCTATCTTCAGGATTTTTAGAATATTATCTTTAAGGCCGTACCTAAATTTTCCGGGGTCCAGTGCTGCCCCTATTTTAAACAAATCATTTCAAAGAAAACGGAGACATTATTAAAAATTTTGCTACTACTCGTACCAAGTCCTAGATAACCCTTCGAAGTATTTTATAAACTACTGTTTACAGTTTATTATTGTTGTTGTGAAAAAGTTGAAATGGGCAGCACTGGACCCCGGAAAATTCAGGTATGGCCTTAAATCAGGTACAATCGTTTTTTTTATTTGATATGATTTAATTTATTTCCAAAAAAGAATGTCTAAACATTGTATCTTAATCTAAATGAATCCCAGCAATTAAAGTTCACGCGCCGCTTGTCGGATTAAAATCGTGCGTTCAACAAGAAAATAAATGATATATCATATGAACACGTGATATCTCACTGTATCTCACTGATATTTTGTCGTTTTCCTCCCTCTTTCGAGCCTCACATGATAAATGGACGATCCCTAAAAACAGACAAATAAACACCTTTTCATTGAAATATAATTGTATTTTTTTCAGAAGTGAAACTCCAGATTGGGGCCTTCACCAAGTGGAAGCACTTCTCGATCGGAAGGACATAAATGGAAACATTTTCGCCGTGATGACATTATTCGGGGAACACACCTTACACCACATGTTTCCTACTTTCGACCACTGCGTACTGAAGTATTTAAAGCCTGTTTTTTTGGAGCACTGTGAGAAGTACCAAGCGAACTATAGGGTTTCCACTCAGTTTGAAATGGTCATAGGACAGATAAGAGAGAATATGCGCACGGAGTTCAAAACCATCAACTGATAATAGAGCATTGGAAATCACTACAAAATTGTTAATTGTTTAAAAACGTCATTTTTAACCCAGATAAGCCTGAAATTTGTTTTTTCTGAAATTTCTAATAAAAATTGTTTTATTTAGTTTAAATATGTCTAAAATAAATTTAAAAAATATTAAAAAAAATATCGGCCGGACGGTTTTTCCGGAAAAGCCTGTCCTATATATAGGACAGTAGGATAATAGGTAGGATGTAAGTTAAAATATCAATATAGACAAAATGAAACATTTATTTATGAAAATCAGTACAAAAAGCTAAATGAAGATAATTGCCATATAAAACTAAAATGAATAAGGAATGGTAGTCAACAAAACACATAATACATACTCCTACATCTCCAAAACCAAGGTCTTTATATTTTGGGTCACAAATAGTCGTGGCACCCTGATAAGGCTCCATCCATAAAACATACCCCAGCCGTGTAGCACCAACCCATGATTTGAAACCATATCTGATGGGCTTTCCTGTATGTGTTGCTTAGAAACATGTCTGCCATAGTATGGGATCATTCGAGTTGCTTCATCTACGCTGTAATATTCTCCCACTGGAGCTAATTCCAAAAATGTCTTATTTAGCAAAAATACCAGAGGACATATTATACTTTCGTGAATTTCACGTGAACATCAAGTTCATGATTGACATGAAGGCAAAATATAAAATGGAATCTATCCCTCTAGATAGCTGAACTAATTAGCTCATACTTTGTATCAGGATAGTATTCACAGTACATGCTTCTTCGTGGTGGAAGCCATGCATAACCGCTAATCAATAAAATACCGATAAAACATATCATCTCTTCATTAGTATCTCCTGGCCTGTTTTTTTTTTCGGCAAACTTATACCTTTCCAAGACCAATAATGATATCACTCTTTCGCCTATACAATTTTTGAACCATTCGATTGGAAGATTTTCATGATAGACTCCTTGAACTTCTGGCCAATCTACTGGGGACGTTTCTATGTCCTTTTTACGCCATGCATAGGTTCTCTTGCGTTTAGATCGACTACTGGTAGGTTCTTCTTCAGCGTCAAAGATGGGATCATTCCCTTGACTGAGGATTTCGGTA
This sequence comes from Acrobasis repandana, assembly GCA_963576875.1. Lineage (NCBI taxonomy): Eukaryota > Metazoa > Arthropoda > Insecta > Lepidoptera > Pyralidae > Acrobasis > Acrobasis repandana. The sequence continues at coordinate 8,404,520 of OY756221.1, read as the reverse complement.
GTTTGAACTGAAATGTTTCTTTGTAAATTGTTCAATGTCACGTTATTCTCATCTCCCGAATCTTCATCAGTTGGGCAATCAGGGTCAACGGGAGGTGGTACAATGCAAATCGCGACCTCTTTGGTACTATCTTCATCATCGGATGCGTTTTCTAAGGCATTCAAAATCTTATGTGCAGTCAACTGCCTGCAAACAAAAAATACGCCCATTATCCTACTGGCCTATATATAGGACACCTATATTTACTAGGAATTTATTACCACGTAACGAAATATTTCACAATATTTTATTTATACATAGTATTGACAACATTATTCACGACGTTATAAATACTAAATTTGATTTTAAATAGTAAATATTATAAAAGTTGTTCATACCTTTGTCTCTCCATATCTGCTATGCACTGTTATTGCTCACTTTTCCATGAAATAATCATAAATTTGCAAAGAAGAACTGGATATTTACTTTGTTATATGACAAAGCACTCTAACCTCACTTCGAAATACGAAAACTTAAGCTAATATCTTTAGTAGGGAGTTTGATAATTTTAATTTTTTGCACTGTCCTATATATAGGACGGTAGGTTTATCTGGGTTAAAGTTAAGAAATTCATTCCTGTGGTAAAATATCTTACCAGGCAAAATGTAAGTCGAAAAGTCAACCACCATTTTCATATCGATGTCTATACGAGTAAAATTATTGTTTCTTTTCATTTAATGATGTTGTAATCAGAATAAATGTAATCGTATTAAAACATTATTTTTTAAATAACTATTGTTCATTTGTCCTGAATTAATCATCACCAAGCCTCCACTGCAGGACCACGATCCTGTCTATATATAATACCAGAGCCACACTTTGCCTGAACAGCCAGAGGATTTGGCCTACACTCTCTACGCTAGCCAGACGGGTTGTTCCCGTGTATTTGTTAGTAAAAATTAAATATTTTCTTTTTAGATTTTTTGTTTGTTGTTTGTTTGTTAAAACTTTATTTATTGTACACAAAGAACAAATACAAATTACACGTAACATCAAGACATCAATAGGTACAAAGGCGGACCTATCCCAGATTGGGATCTCTTCCGGTTAACCTTGAATTGAAAGAAACATTTACAAGACAGAGTAGAGAGTGGGTACAAAACACAACAGAAAACAAAAAAAATAACAATCAATTTAACATAATTACTACTACATTAAAACTTTTAAGACTATTCAAAATTAATTCTAATACATAGCCAAAAAATAATTATAATATAATACATAATAATAATAGTTTTACAGCTTTAGCGTACATAGGTACTGCGCGAGTATTTTAATAGCCGAATAATCTTCAGTTTACTCAGAAAAAGGCATTACCAACGTCTTTATCGCTTCAAAAAAGGTGGTACTTTCAATAAAACCGGATGCCTGCGCTCCTGGATTTTTTGTTCGGCGTTTGACATGAAAGGCGGTTTTTACATTGTGAGCTAACAACAAAGAACAGCCTTTGTTCCTTTACATCAACGCCCAGCAACAAAACATTGGTAGTATAGAATTAAAATAACTACAGATACAAAAAAGACTAGACTTAAAAAAAAATATGTTGGTCTAGAAGAAAAGAAAATAAACCGGTCAAGTGCAAGTCGGACTAATACATAAAGGGTACTGTACCTCGGAACAATGTTTTAAAACGCTAAAATAGACACGTTTCTTGTATAACGATCCCCTTTAATTTTGAACTTTATATTATTATTTAGTATTGCACGCCTCATTAGCGAAGCGCATGAGGTAGTGCTCTACTCTCGCCTTACAAAAATCAAGTGATTTTTTTAACTAAATGTGTCTCTATTTATTTTCTATCGCACTTGTACAATAATATTTACACATAAATGTCAAGGAAAAACACTAGTTTCAACACTTATGATATTTTTAAAAGACATTTTGCCTTTTAAATAAATAAAAACAATGTTTAATAGAATCATTTTGTGGACGTCCGTGAGTCGGGACGTATGGAAACTGGCGTGGTCACGATAACTCCCGAAAAACTTATCTGATCAAGTCCATTTTTTTTATACGCTTCAGTATTATCCAAAACTAAGTCCTTTCGAAGATCACGGTCTAATTTAATGTAGTTTAATTATAATTAGCAATAAACTGAAATCCACCTATCGCTGTTATATCTAAATCTATGTAAGTAAGGTTCGTTGACATTGACATTTTTTTTTTAAATTTTTTTTACCGCGTTTAGCGTCTGCCTTTTAGCCATTCTTAATTTCCATTCGTTTTCTGGATACAATGTTAATCTTTTCATTTTTATTTTCTTCTTGACATTGACAATACATGCGCAGTACCTTTCTTTTCTGTGTGGGCAATGGCGCGAATATTTAAAAGTAATTTTTTTATTTTGTTCATAATACACCGATAAATATGCAATATTCAAGTTCTGTTTTTTTTTGTGAAAATTGAGTGACCGCTATGAGGCGTGCACTTTAGGATTTTCCAAACTTATTTGTTATTATAGCGGCCACAGTAATACATAATCGGTGAATTTCAGTGTCTAGCAATTACGGTTCAAGAGATGAGGACAAGGTGCCCTGTGACAGACGAACGGACAGACAGCGGTGTCTCAGTAATAAGGTCCCGTTGGAACCCTTTGGGTACGGAGTCCTAAAAATGTAAAATGTAGATAGGTACCTACTGCATCTCTTTATAAAATACTAAATCATGCTTTAGTTAGTGACTGAGCTAGTTTAAATTAAATTTAAAACAATACATGATATATAATAAAATTTCTAATTATAAAAATATTAGTCACATACATTAATGGCAGCTTTACAATTTATTATAAAAAACTGCATTCTATGCTTATTTTATTCTCTCTGTTACATATTTTAGCAGCTATAAAACAGCTCCATTTATTTATCTATGGTTTAATTGAGCGAGCAAAGCGGAGAAGTTCTCCGAGTCTAACAATCCATCGTTTGCCACAAACATCCATACATATGTATATACCATACCTACATAAAAACACCACATTGTTTAAGTGTACTCAAAGAACTAAGCTCCATTCGCTTGCTCGTTGAATTAATAAGACATACCTAAACTAATTTTAGTACAATAGCTTTACTTCTCTACTATTCACGTTTCGTAACTCAGGCTTCACTTGCACTCTGCGCTTTGTTTAGTCACTGAGACCTTCATAAAACTTATTAGATTTTCATATCTCCTTTTTTACTCTTTAATTTTTTTTATGTGCCTATACTTATATCTGTAGTATTTGTGATGTTAAGTTTACTCTATTTGAGAAGCGACAAGCGTTTTTATTCAGCACGGAGAGTAATAAAAAACTCACATGCTGTCCCGACTCCACGTAAAGTGGGATAAAATGAAGAAAAAGAAGTTTATTCGAGTACGGAGAAAAAGTTGTTCAGTATCATGGACTGAATTATACTGTTAGACTTTATATAAATAATAGTTTAATAGTGTGTGAAATGGAGAAGGCAATGGCGAACCATTCCATTATCTCTGCCGAAAATAGTAATTGTGTACGTCTCTTGCCATACAATGACAACGATAAGAGCCTAGCTCTTAAATGTACCTAGACGACAGACATGATAAAACGAAATAAATACGCAATCATGGTGGCATCTATCCGATTCAAAACCTCTAAACGTGTTCAATATGCAAACTAAACACATTTATTTACAAGCAAAACTAGCGGCTAGTTACATCCCAGTCATTCAGCTAAAGTTTACACTGTTTGTTCGCGTCGAAAAAGCTCGCTGTTGCTAAATCTGTGAGCACAATTTGCCAGCCGTGGGCTGCCTGGCCGCCATAATCAATTCCGCTTAAAAAACATTTATTGCAAGCGCTTCCGACGCCGCCGCTGCGTCGGACTCGTATTTTTTATGCAACTATGTACGCAAATTGCCGTTTGGCCTTCCTGAGACTCAGCTGTCTGTCCGTCTTAGACAGATGCTTGAAATTTTCACCGATTATGTAAAACTGTAGCCGCTATGAAAACGGTAAGTAAAAAAAAAGAGGTAGTCGTACAAGAAACATGTTTTTTTAAGCGTTTTAAAACATTAAAACATTGTACGGAAGTACAGAACCCTTTAGTACTAGTCAGACTTACACTTGACTGGTTTTTTATTTACCACATTATTGATAAGGAATACGTTCAGATATAAACTAGCAATATCAGTTCAAAAAGTTTTTGAAATACCTACTTGGTTAAAATTAACGTGATACACAGTCATTATTAATATGTGATACACGGGTAACTCTCTTAAAAAATCAGTGCGGCTCAGGACATCTTCGTGTACGCGTCGCGAGTCACATTCGCCCTGAGGAAGGCTTCCGGATGAGGTTGAAACATGTCGGCGAGTAGCTGACTTTTTACGTGAGTTACAAGTAATCAATACATAGTATAAAACAAAGTTACTCCCCAACATCTGTGCCTCTGAGCAAGGTTTCAGGAAAACGCTGGATGCAGGCCGCTTCCGATCGGTCGTTTTGGAAATCCTTGGGGGAGGCCTATGTCCAGCAGTGGACTTCCTATGGCTGATATGATGATGATGGCCTGTACCTCTGTATGTATGTATATAGGTACTACGCTTATTTTTTTAAATAACGTTACGAATTTGAAAGCGGTTTTCATCAATAAATAGAGTGATTTATGAAAAAGGTAAATGCTTACTTATATATAATATATGCCCGGGGCGGCTGCAAGTAATTTATATGTATAGTCGGTACATACGAAGGCAATAGATTGGAATCCCCAAGGAAGGCATAAAGTCGGCCACCCTAAACAAAACTTGCGACGTACAGACCCAAAAAAATACCTAACCAGGCACTCTACCTATATCTTGAATTTTCTTTTAAACTGAAAATGTATATTCAGAAAGATTTTAACGAAGTCTTTCTCTATATACTTTCATGTTGTCATCATTTTCAGTTTAAGAGAAAATTTAAGATATAGGTAGAGTGCCTGGTCACGTATCTCTTTGGCTGACGTACCAAGCTCGATGAAATTAAGAAAATCGGCAACACCTGGAGTGAAGTTAAGCGCGTAACTCAAGACAGATCAAGATAGAGAGTCTTTGTGGACGCCCTCTACCCCTGATACACACCTTACACACTACCATAAGTAGTAGTATAGATTTCGATTTATCATTCACGTTGTCGCGTTTTAGTTCATAACTTATTAGTAAATCATCCAAAGAAATAGACGTACCAAATAACAGTATCATCATCATCAGGTCTTTTTTAGTCTCCACTGCAGGAGCATGACCCTCTCTGTACTACTAGAGCCATATATTAGTCAGAGCAGCCAGAGGATTTGCCTGCCTACACTCTCTACGCTGGCCAGACGGGTTGGAGTGGTCTCACTGATGTTTATAATCTTTTTTTAGCTTGTGTTTCCTAAGTCGCCTTCTACAACATCCACGGGAAGACTTGGATAGTTCTATTCTGCTCTGCCAGGAACAACACGGTATGTAACTAAAATGCAAACAAAAGTACAAAATGATCAAATGTTAAAGTGAGTGGTATGATTAGAAGTGTTTTGTTAGATACAGTTTCCTAGTAAGTTCCCATTGTGAAACTATGATCGCTTTGCGGAGAGCCACAGAATAAACTCTGTTCTAGCACTTAGCACAGTTGAAGCATAAAATGACGAGAAAACGTATGAGTAGCATAAATACTATGCTAACTCTCTCTTTATAGTGAGTGACTTGCAATCTTGTTGGCAAGTAGTTTCTAGAATAAACTTTATAAAATATTTTATAGTTAAATAAAATCATTCGTTTGTCCAGAACGTTAATTTTTCAGTAAGAAATAAAACTCATATATGTGCCAATAACCCTTCCATACCTTGTCCGACCAGACACCGAAAACGTTCATTAGTTCCGATCAAAAATATTATCAAAGAAATTAATAATAAATAAAAAACCAAATCAAAACTAATGAATGAGAAATACGATTACATAGAGACAAAGTGGTTATACGGTGTTTATACATACATGCATATTATGGCTTTTAACGATAAAGTAAATGAAGTGTCATCTCTGTAATTTTGAAGTTTGTAGTCTAGAGGTAGAAGCAATGTGAGGTCGACACAGTTAACGTTTAAATTATCATCGTTCATTTACTTAGTACTATTATACGGAGGAAACTAGTGAGAATTTATTCAAGCTTTTACAGGGTTCCGCAGCTGAAAACAAGAAACTCAGAATCATCTCAACAGTAAATCAAGAAAAATCAAACCTTAATAAAGTTTCAGTTTCATTTTATTAGGCGGGATACAATGTTAACGGAAAAAGAGTATAGGTAGCCGAAAGACGATCGATCGATGTTATTACATCAAGCGTCAAAATGAGATCAACTAATTACAAAAATATTCTTCAATGAATAAGAAAAGCGAACTTCCCTTGTTTTTAACCGACTTCAAAAAAGGAGCAGGTTATCAATTCGACTGTATGTTTTTATTTTTATTTTTTTTGTATGTTTGTACGATATCTTTGCCAATTGTGAACTGATTTTGATGTTTTTTTTTATTTGAAAGCCTTTACTACCAAATTAGTACCATTTTAATTTGGTGAAGATATGATGAAGAACTTTAGAAATAGGTATGGAAGAAACTCATAAAAAAATGGAAGTTGGTTGTTTTTTTTGTTAAAAATTTAATTATTGAGTAAGTACTACCTTAGTCCGCTGTTTGAGCGACCAGATGAGGATAACCTTTAAAATGAGAGCTCCAAAATATTCCGATCTTTTGGAGAGGAGTAGACCGCTTCCATCTCACGCAGATCGCCTATACCATATCATTCCAGTAATATTTGATAAACCCTTTCAAAATCCTTACTTCCTTTGCGAGTCTTGGTCTACTGTACCTGCTACTGAGGCCAGTGACAGAGCGAATTGAGAAATCATTCCGCTCTATAACTGGCCTCCCTTCTCCAGGATAGGTTTCTGCCTATTCTCCTTAGATTTACCGCGAATTGGTCCCTCCAACCGCTTTCAGGGTCTTGTTCTGGGTCTCTTCTGTTCATGATTCACTTAGCCCTGGTGTCATCCATTCTTTTCAGGTTACCTACCCATCCCCTTTGTGACATGCAGAACTTGACAGTCGTCTCTATAAGGATCAGTTTTTAATTTAGATATTGTTTTGAGCATTTTAATGCTGTATAAAGCAATAATTTTCATTTTATAATATAAATAGTAACTGCGTCATTTTAATAAACATTACATTTTGAGCGAAACCATAAAATTTGAAAATGCTATCTAATATCCTGTCACCATGTGTTCAATCAGAAAATTTGCAGTTTCAATGTAAACGCGAAATCAAATTAATGATAAAATGCAAGTGAACCGTAGGATTTCCATTCGAAGCTGGATTTTCGCTCCGTCTGCACTCCAAGATGTTCAATGTTTAATATTCATATCACTACGCCAACGTTGATTCCTTACTCAAGAAATTAGATATTCGTTTCTCAGCAGGAATATTAGCCTGTGAATGCCGAAGTTCGGCATCAGCTATCGTATGTTTGTTGTTCTTAATGATTATTTGTTCCCGACTGCAGAGAATGTTATCGCCGAGACGATTCCGTGTAATGTACTCAACTACTCGTTCTACCTATGCAGTTTTATTTAGTGATGTGCCGTTCCTGTTCCCCAGATTTCCGGGAACGTTACCGGGAATGTTCCCAAAAAATGGAAATGTCAGGGAAAGTTGTAATTTTATTTATTAGACATATTTTTTATCACTGTATATATATTTTACTAACGTAAATGCATCACTTGATATGGTTATAACACAAATACATATATCCAATATTCCGTAACATTCCCTAGAAATACGGGAACGTTCCCCGGGAACGCTTCCGAATTCCCGGGAATTTGGGGACGTTTCCAGGTAATTTGGGAATATTCCCGGGCATGGCACATCACTAGTTTATTATGTTTGTCGTTAAGGAGAGTGTATCATATCATACACACTATCCCTAATGTCTAATGTTTAGGTCTTTATCCCTAATGGGGCAGACAGGCACTTTTAGCCTGGTGATGGGCGGGAAGATGGAAAAATGAATCAATATAGCTATGGGTTGCTAGCCGCATGGCCTATTGATCTGATTTGCATTTTCACCCATTCCCTCGATCGGCTTCTATGATCTGCGCGGGAAGAGAAGCAGCTGGTACATTATAATTTTTTTCCTTTTTCCCAGACCAGCATGGAAGAGTGTATCATACAAGTACATTTTGTATCGTTATATTCTCATTATAGATATGATAGAATGAATAGGTGTCTACTTGTAGCAGGCTTGTGTCACTCCCCATTTAGGTATCGAAAATGTACCTACATTTTTACTATGCGCGGAGGCGGCCCCCCCGGATGGTAAATTCAGTTAACCAAATCGTTTGTCCAGAGTAATAAGAATGAAATTGGCTTGCAATGGATTTCTATGTATCTATACAAAAAGGTGCTGAGTTCTGGCGTGAGCTAAATTAAACCATATCGCTAGCCACATTGAGTAGATATTTCTTTGAATTTCTTTGCTGGGTGAGACTTCTGTACGTTAGTATTATTTATTCTGTGCTTGTAAGTACTTCTATTTTTCAGACTACCTCCTCGGGAATTACGCTCCTCAGCTATGATTGCAACCCTATCTTTCAAAATTATGACCAAAAAGTTTAAGTCAAAGACAATAATTCCACCTAAAGGAAGAATGGCTAATTAAGCTGACAGCAATACTTTTCATATAAATACACACTATTACGTCTTTAACCTTAATGGTGCAGACAAAGTCCTTTGGGTCTTACGGCCCTGGGTAGACAGAATCTAGGACCGTACTACTTAAAGGCCACTTTTAGCGTGATGAAGGGCAAAAAAGCGGAAAAAAGGAATCAAATTAGTATGAGTTACTATGTGATTCGTATTATTGCCCATTCCCTAGATTAGATTATACGATAGATGCGAAAAGAAAAACAGAAAAATCTTTGAAATTTATACCAATATTTCAAAGATTTTTGTATAAATAAATTGAAAAATAATTTTTTTATACATCATCCGTATTTTTCGTCGATTACTTTAAGCGTAGTTTTTAAAAACCTTACAGAGACCCGCGCCGAAGTTCAATTCATTAATAATAATTGAATTTTCAACAAAAAAAAACAACCGATCTTTTTTTAGGAGTTTCTTCCATATCTCCAAAGTTATTCATCATATCTTCACCGAATTAAAACAGAACCAATTTGGTAGTAAAAGCTTTTAAATAAAAAAAGAATCATTACAATCGGTTTACAATTGGCGAAGATATTGCGTAACAAACATACATAAAAAAACATACAGTCGTATTGATAACCTCCTCCTTTTTTAATTTCGGTTAAAAATAAAGTAATAACAATACGGAAAATGGACGAAATTCAAATACGGCCAGCAGAATTCCAAAATATTTGCAAATGAAAAGTATTTATAAAAACTAAGAGGATTACCGTCAAAGGTTAAGCTAGTGAAATCCGCAGTCTGCCAGATTGGAGCAGCAGCAGCTGGACAGAGCTGTAAAAGCGGAATATCACTGTCTGCGCGTTGTATGATAAAGTTCATGAGGTTCATGATTAATTTCAAACATTTAGATTTTTAATTCAGTTTTATTATTTTTTAATTTAGTTTAAATTAAGATTTTAGTTATCTGCGTGTCGATGGCTTTTTTTGTCTCTAGATTTTGTCACTATATTTTGTCAGCCCAGTAGAGAAGCCACTTCGACGACGACGAGATTTTAGTTAGATAAATATTTATGTAACTTTTTATAACAAAATGTTATCGTTTACGAGTATATGGGACTATAGTAAATATGTGCATTTACGTTTATTTAGTTCAACGAAAAATATATGTAGTTGGTTGTCTCACTTACATTAGGTATCTAATTTATTTAAGCGTATTGGCAGCCAGCAGTCTAAATTCGAAATGATTATCTGGACGGCGATTAGTGGATAAGAAAAATGTTTAGATAATCGGTGGATGATTACGTGGACAAATAAATCTCGGAAAATGGTAATACATAATATAATATAACTTTTTTCATCTATACTAATATTGTAAAGCGGAAGAGTTTGTTTGTTTGTTTGTTTGTTTAAACGCGCTAATCTCAGGAACTAGTGGTCCAATTTGAAAAATTCTTTTTTTGTTGGGTAGTCCATTTACAGAGGAAGGCTTTAGGTTATATAGCATTACGTTCCGACAACCACGCGAACGAAGTCGCGGGCACAGCTAGTATAATATATACCTACATAAGATTAATGTCTCCATATTATCAAGTAAGTTTTTACCAAATTATACAACATGTAATTGACATATTCGTAATAAATCGAACCACGGGTTATAATAGATCACTGAAGCATAGTGAGTGATATTAAAATAACAGTCAAATAACCAAAAAATCCGACATTCCTCTAGCGCACACTGCTAATTTTTGTATGGAAAATCCGTTTTTTTTTTTTGTTTTTGACTGTTATTTTAATTTCATTCAATTTATAAATAAATAAATAGGTAGGGGCAAATCACACTGATTTTCCTAACCCAAAAAAAGTTTAAACTTGTGTTATGGGATACTAACCCAACGATACTATTATTATTACCAAAAAAATACATATATAAAAAATACCCAAGACCCAAGAGAATTTAAAAAAGGGAATTTTCCAACTTACTGTGGCTGGAGATCAAACCAAGAACCTCCTGTGAAGGACTAGCGTGTTAAACATTACGCCACGAAGGTCGTAATTACTACGCATGTGTCAATTACACTTTGACAATAAACATCTCCTCTCACGGGCCTACTGGAAGAGATCTCTTTTGAGATAAATAGTGCCTTTGTACAACTTTTTGTTTATGTATTTTCTGTAAATATTGTCCGTGAACATAAATTGGTAAATAAATAATATCAAAAGTTAATTAATCACTCTAAAACTATTTCATTTGGAGAAAAAATACTCGAAGTCAAAAAGCAAATCTAATTTCAAAATTCTCTCCCTTCCTATCTAAAATTCCGACAGAATCTCTACGGAACATAATTATCTTGATAAACTTCTCATGACTTCGGTAATTATTATTACATGCTTGTCTTAATTACTAAGCATGTGAAATCAATAAGCTTCGCGATACTGAGAATGACGAGGAATAAATTAAGCGGCTTTTTAATTGCCACGCTCCAACTTTATCCGCTTGGAATTAGCGCCTGATGGAGAATCAGTTCTAGTTTATTAATTAAGAGAGGTTGGTAAAATGTGTGTATTTTAGCTAGCACGTTCACTAATTATAAGTTTATTGTCCTGCCTATGTCAAATTTTCATCACTTCATACGTATAGGTTTTACTTGATTAAAATCAAAAGCTGATAAAAATCTTTATTTTTTATAGAATTTTTTAATATCACATTTTAATGATCCGAAGTCCCTACGAGGAACTCTTATTGTTTTGGTATGTCCGTCTGTTCATCCGCGGCTTAGTTCAGAGACTGTGAGACTCCTATAAACATAAATTGGGGATAATATATTTTTTCGCATGTACCTCATATTGACCCCATGTCGTTGGATAGGCCTTTGGATGGAAAAAACCTTTTAGGATTTGCCGAGATAACTTTTCGATTTTGTGACTCGTTTGCAAAATATTAAATTGTTTTGTTTGAGTTAAGCCTGCGTGTGACCAAAATTTATGAAGTTATAAGGGTAATATTTGAATTTTATTTCATCAATCAACAATCTGTATGGAAAGGTAAATTATTTTTATCTTCTTCTTCTTCTTCTTCCTCCGGCCTTATCCCATTTCTATTTGGGGTCGGCTCTCCTAATCGTCCTTCTCCAAAGAGATCTCTTTTGGGTCGTCGCTGGTTCTGTGTTCGCTTTCTGTAGATCCTTATTTATGACAGATATCCATGTTAATCTAGGCCTGCCGGGGCGTCTCGGAAACGACTTGAAGTCCATCACCTTCCTGGTTATGTGACCGTTTGGCCTCCTCATGACATGGCCGTACCATCGAAGGCGTGCCTCTTCTAACTTTTCAGGCATGGGTCTCACTTTAAAAGTTCCTTGGATAAGACGGTTGGGCACTTTGTCGAGAAGTGTGACCCCTGCCAACCATCTTAACATTCGCATTTCAGCCACTTGCACCTTATCAGTTTGTAGTTTGCTAAGAGGCCAGCATTCCGCTCCATAGGTCATGGCGGGTCTGACTGCAGCTTTGTAAACCTTGCTTTTAGTGTATATTGGCATTCTGGCATCGCAAAACACTCCTGTCAGCTCTCTCCATTTCTGCCAACCTGTGTTTATTCTGTGCTTGATGTCGGCATCAATGGTGCCGTCACTGGATAACACACTCCCGAGGTATTTAAAGGAGGACACAGTTTTTAAGGCGGTGCCCTGGATATGCAGGGTAGGTTGGATATTCACATCAGAGAAGGGACAGTGCATGTGTTCCGTCTTCTGTCTATTTATTCTTAGGCCAGATCTTTCTAATGCCATTCTCCATGTGTCCAGGGTGTGTTGGAGTTTAATCGGGTCTGAATTGAATTTAATCGGGGTGAATTTTTTTTATCGTTTTTCATTAATTGTTTTTATGGAAAGTAATTCAGTATCATGGACTGAACTTGCTCCAAAACTCTGGTGGTTAAAAGTCAGCCTGTATACATACATAAATTCACACATAAACCCGAAGAACATAACTCTCCTTTTGGCATAGTCATGTAAATAAATAACTGTTATCAAAATGCTTAGAACTCCCTAAATTTTGGAAAACATCATACCAATAGCCCCACCCGTTTCTGCTGGCCGTACCCCTTTCCACATTAAGACCTGTTGAATTTCTGGTTGGTTTGTGATTTTAAATATGCTGAATACGATGGTATATTAATCATTACCCCTGTTCCAGGGTAAACTAGCTATGTAACAGGTCAAAAAATTTATTATCCCCAGGCTTCTCGGAATCACAGCTGAGGATGCAACTGGGAATATGGAGAGAGAGTTCAAACAATTATGTCAATCAGTATTTCGTGTAACGCGTGACATGTGGAATTAGTCGCGACCCCGCAACATGCGAGAAGAAACTTCGTTCCAAAAATTATAATGGTAGTGTAAGTAAACTATCATGGCTAAGTAAGCTTTGTTACTTCAAGATTCACTGATCTGATCACTTCAGATTGTTTGCACACACCCATTCTTCAATTAGTTGCGCTGAGGAATCTTGTGACTGTACTTCACTAGAGATAACACATCTTAATAGATATCTAGGTGTCATAATAGATTCAAATCTTAACTTTGCAGCACATATCACGCAACTCTCTGCCCGAGTAAGAAAATTGCTTTATATTTTCAAAAAATTACGCTACATAGCGAATGCTAATATCCTACACATGACATACTTAGCCCTATGTCAATCTATTATATGTATTATATATTATATCACGTCCTGGGGTGGTGCTTCTAAATCCCATCTAATTGTTCTAGAAAGAGCTCAAAGAGCCATCCTAAAAGTATGTACCTTTAAGCCGTACAGGTATCCTACAACAGATCTATACAAACATTGTCAAATACTAACGGTTCGACAACTTTTTATACTTGCTACAATGATGCAACAGCATGCTAAACTTTCTTACCGTCCAGAACTCCTAAATAGAAATAAAAGACTAATCTTCTATCTGCCCTGTTTTAACACAGAGTTTATAAATAGATTTTTCTGTTTTCTTGGTCCGTACATTTATAAGAAAATCAATTATAAAATTTTAATATATCCATTTAATAAATATAAATGCAAGAAAAGTATTGATGCGTGGTTGAAAGAGCTGACGTATGATGAGACAGAAAGTTTATTAATAATCGTAAAGTGACTAAACTATGGACAAACTATCTAAATAAGATTAATAAAATTATATAAGTTATAAATAATATAAATGTTTTGTAAGATACATACAGTTGTCTTTTTTCACTTAGTTATAAGTTTATGTAATGTCTGCATTTACTATATTTGCCAATGACGAGTCCTAGTGACCTGTAATACAGGTTCTTCGGAAACCTAGCACAGGCACCAGCACTCCACTTATACTTATTTTCGATACCTTTTAACATATGTCTTTTTACCTTTTTATACATTGTCTTAGTTCTTAACTTAGTTTTAAGATAAATTGTGGAGAAAAATAAATAAACATTTATTATTATTATTATTATTAACAGATTACAGCCGCCTTAAATTAAACCTATTTGTTTTTTTTTTACAACATACTCGTTAGAAAACAAAACTAAAATAAAGTTGTTACTTGTGTAAAATGGGTAGTAAACATGTTAAATTATGTAAGACTAGCTTTTGCCCGCGACTTCGTCCGCGTGAACGTATTCTTTACGATATCTGATGTCGGTTGTGACCCAATCAGTCAAGATCTTTACTTACTTGAAAATAATTTTGAAATAAAAAAAATCACTCAAAAGAAAAAAATACCTATTTATTATTTATTTCCATCTAAAATTCGTTATTTTTTCTTTAAATAAAATTTAGTTATTTAACAACTTCTAATAATCTCAATTCAATGAGAATTAGATACAACTACTGCTTATCATCTCGACATAACATTTATTACTTTCTAAAAATACAACGTAAGGTGATTATTATTTATGATATTTCCTTATAAACAACATTCTTAACTATTTTTGAGAATAGATCTAAAATGACCAGACCGCGAGGTGAGCTCACACGAGAACACGCAACGTAAAACTGCCCATGTGAAAAAAAGTCCTACCGTAATTCGATTCCTGAAAATTTCAGAGCTGTGCTGCTTTGGACCCCGGGGTGCCGCCTTTCCCGCTTTTTCTTCTCCAAATATGAATGTCAATGGTCACCCAAGGATGCCAAAGACCTTGCGTTGGAGAAGAAATAGCCGGAAGAGTTTGAAGATTTGGTTATAGTTTTACGACCGGCCGCCTGCCTGCCCTAGCTTTGTTACTTCAAGATTACATCCGCCTTAAATTAAAGCTATTGTTTTTGAAGTGAAAACTTCTTTAGCGGCGTTGTGCACTTTTTTTGTAATGGGTAAAAAATGTTAAACTAGCGTCAGCACACGTATCCTGAAAGAAAATTCGTAAGACGGATGGAGAGTAGACAGCCGGCGCGGCGTAGGAGAGGAAGTATCCCCCTCTCTTTCTATCATCTTTTCTTTCTCGGCGCGGCGAAAATGTATGCCTGCGCCTGCTGTTTCGTTTAGCTGAGAGATAAACTTTTTAATGTAATATAAATTGTCATGTTTGTGTACGATAGCGCAATAAATAAATTTGTATTCTACCACATAAATGATAGCACTTTTATACTGATAATTAAAGCAATTCGTGCAAAATTATTCCCTAACCATTCCAAAATATCAAAAATGCACAACGTTAATATTCAAGTTTTCACTTCTGCCGACACTCCCGGAGTGCAACCCGTCATTTTTTTTTACAACATACTCCTTAGAAAAAAAGCTAAGATAAAGTTGTAACTTGTATAAAATGGGTAGTAAACATGTTAAATTATGTAAGATAAGTCCCTGTGTGTTACTTCGGAACTCTACTCTAAGCGTGGCCTAACACTCTTTACCAGTTACTTAATTTTGATTTCACATCGATTCATGTAAATTATATATTACTTAAAAAATTAATACGAGACGGTTTTTATTTTATTATGAAAAGTTTAACAGGTGACGTCTTGTTTTCAAGAAAAAGTGTTCGTGTCGTGTATCACTTTAATTTCGTTTATTTATTAATCTTTACTTTTGCTATGTTATAATTACATTTACTTGTAATTTTTCGATTCTTTATAAAAGATTTCCATTTAAAACAGGGTGAGGATATTGTAAAACGGCATTTATCGTAAAGCCAATGTCCGATCAATTTCTTTGGATCTCTGGAATGCTGGAATACTTTGTAGAAAGAGCCGTTTACTTGAAACATTATGTGGAATAACTTGCGAGTCCAATTCACTGGAAACTGAATAATAAAGTGTATTGCATTTCTTCAGAAGAATATCCGAAGTGCATAAATTTACATTGTCTTCCGGTTCTTTTTTCTTTAAAATTTTTCGCATCTGTTTTATTATTCGTTAACATACACTGAATCCATCTTGACTGCCTTCTTGGTCTAATGGTCAAGGCGTTTGACTTGTGATCCGGAGGTCTTGGATTCGAATCCCACTTGAAAGCATACTTTGTGAAAAGTTGTTTCCAGTCTGGTTAGGGTATTGCAGGCTTGAGTCACCTGATTATCCGAAAAGAAAGATGATTCCGTGCTTCTGAAGGCACATAAAGCTGCGGGTCTCGAACGCCATCTAGTGTTTGTTTAATACCCTATCCTAAAATTGGTTCTGGTCTACCCTTTGAGTTGCGGAGGTCAGACGGCAGTCGCTCTGTGTAAAAACCAGTAACCTTGCCAAGTCACCTAGGTTAGGTAGCGGACCCCGGGCTCTGAAGCATTACTACTGAGGATGCAACCGGGAACACGCTTGGATGATGATGGTATACTGAATCCATCTTATTATACAGTGATTTAGTTTAGGTATACAAGTTTGAATTACCGACAAGCGCAATAGGACACTGGTTGCAGGCCGCTTCAAATCGGGCGTTTTGGAAATCCTTGGAAGAGGCTTATGTCCAGCAGTGGACTTCCTGTGGCTGGTATGAAAATGATAATGACAAGTGTAAATATTTTGTTGTTCAACTATATTCGTTGTGATTTCTCAAAATCCCATAACCCTGTACTATCATTAGCGCCATCTACAAGTCAAAGTCAAAGTCAAAATTTTTTATTCAATGTAGGATAAATATATCACTTATTGAAGGTCATTATTTGTAATTATTTTTAGTGCAAAAGCTACCGATACTATCTATCTATAGTAAATAAGTGTAAACCTATTTATTCCTGTTTACCTGTAGTTCTAAATAAAAAGTAAGTCGTTGTCACAGAAATACAGAAATATACTGGAACGATTTGAAGGGTGAATTCAGTCCATGATATTGAACAACTTTCCCTAAGGAACATATATTAAAATATGAAATATTTTTTAAAATTTTTTGCCTCCCTTACAAGTTTTGATCAATCAGCAAATCCGAGTTTGTACGAAAATCTAAAAATTATTTTTCATATTTCGATATATGTCCATTAGGGAAAGTTGTTCAGTATTATGGACTGATTTCACCTTTAATATAGTTCTTTTTAGATTCAATATGTTTTGATATACGTTATATTACTTGGTATATTATATATTAAGTATTTGGTATAGCTTGTATTTTATAATGGGTAACTCTAGGGATGCGCAATAAATTCAAATCCCCACGGGTGCGCCACGAACGCTAACATTTCATATTTGCATTAGTAGCTGCAGCATAGCAGGTTTTGTCGGCACTCCGGAAATTGTAACTATTAAGTACTGAAATATGGCTTTTGATGAAGTTTAGCAATTCAGCAGTACAAACGTACTGGGTGTTAATATACTGCCGACATGTACATGGGGTAATTCAACTTGTAAACATTAAAAGTTGTTCATATTAAAGGGCTGAGTTAGTCATGGGTCAACGCGACTTGTCCCTCTGATTTTGTACTCATATAAGGTAATTTTCAACTACCAGCACTTGCTTTCGGCACAGCGGCGACACTCCCTGTACGTGAGAGTTCGAACGCCGGTGATCTTGAGCTCGAAGCTCGTAACGCTAGGGTTGATACCGAACCGAAATGAAGTATCGTGCGGTACGTGAGAGAGACGCGAACTAGGTACCAGCCCTCGGCCAAAGCAGTCAGCGATAGCTCGTTTCCCGCCCCGCGCGCCTCTCAAGGCCCCCTCGCACATCCAGCCACCCACACACAGTGGAGACTTAAAAGGCCTACGGGTAATGAGAAATTATTTTTCTGGGATCTGTGTACAGCTAGGATCAGTCCATGGACCCCGAACCTGTGAGCACAGAATATAGTAAGAGTATACAGAACGGAATGTCCTAAGGTACGCGCAATATGCGTCCCTGTTCTCCGCCCCCTCTCCACGCGGGTGGCATGACGGGTTGGGTAGGCGTCTTATTTGATGTTTATAAGCTTTGTTTAGTTTGTGTTGCGTCTTAATAAGTGTAACAATAAAAAATATGACATAGGTATGACGAGAACAAACCAAAAAACTGACGGACGAAAGCATTTTTTGGCAATCTCGAAACTAAGACGTTTCGCTCGGTTCTCTCGCTTGGTCAATTATTATTAAATAAAAACAGCTCATAATAATCAATAATAAGTAAAAATCTTTTAACCTTTGTTAACATTGTTCCGAAAGGCCCTAAGGACAGCACAGATGTTGCACTTCCAAACAAACTTTCGATACAAAGAATCAACACGTGGCAAATTGGAAACATCAATTGTATAAGATTGATCGCTACCTCTAATAACTTTCATCTTTTCGGGCCACGTCGAAAACGAATGCATTTTTTCATAACCTTATTTGCTTACGTGATAAGGTTCAAAATTATTTATGCCCGTTTTAGACGTACTTATGCCAATTATCTACTTTTTCCTGAATCATGCCGTGATCATAAATAATGACAGTTTTATCCGTCCTCCCTACTGTGATCATATTATTATTAGTAAATCTACGAATCATCACCCGTGTGGTTCCGGGTCAGAATAGAACCACTCCATCTCTTCCTATGGATGTCGTAAGAGGCGACCAAAGGAAAATTAGCACTTAAAACTTGTGCTACAATAGCTTTCCCAAGGAGGGTTGACGTCAGGCAGGCGGCCGGTCGTAAAACTATAGTCAAATCGTTTAAAATTTTTCGGCTATTTAAATATCTAGCTGATAACTTAAATAAACCGGCCAAGTGCGAGTTAAACTCGCGTGGAGAGGGTTCCGTACAATTCATTGAATTCTTATAGGTTTTCCTGTAATCTTCAAGCAAAGAAATTATTTTTTTCAAAATTTTAGGCTCAGTAGTTTCGGAGATCAGGGGGGGTATGGTCAATTTTTGTCTTCTTTCATGAATAAAATGAAAACTATTCATTTAAAAATAACAACAAAAATATATTTGAGATCCTTATAACAAGCCCTTTCATTTGATATGTAACACAATAAGGTTTGCAAAACTTTCTTTTTTAATTTCCTAATTTGTCCACCGAAAATGACCCTTATTTAAATAAAAAAAATTACTTTGCGCATATGTGTTTGGGTCATAGGATTACAACATTTTACCAAATTTCACCTGATTCGGTTCAGTAGATTCGGAGAAAATTGGCTGTGACAGACGGACGGACAGACAGACGCACGAGTGATCCTATTAGGTCCTTACATATGAAATTGCCGTTCAGTATCAAAAAAGTGAAACAAGTTTTTTTTAATGAAATTATTATTTAATCAATCGAAGTACGTGCCGTTGTTATCGATACACTTCCGCCATTTTATAGGCAGATCATTGATACCTTTGGAAAAAAAATCCTGGGAGCGAGAGTCTATGAACTGTTTGAAGGCGGTTTTGACTGCCTCATCAGATTTGAAATTTTTTCCTTGTAAAAAGTTATCCAAATTGTGAAAAAAGTGGTAATCGGTTGGGGCAAGATCTGGAGAGTATGGTGGGTGACGCAGAGGTTCCAGTCGCAGCTCCTCTATCTTGGCGATCGTTTGATGTGCAGTGTGTGGTCTAGCGTTATCCTGAAGGAGCAGTGGGCTAGAGCAATTCATCAGTCTCGGTTGTTTAATGGCGAGCTTTTCCATCATTGTTTGCAATTGTTGGCAATACAAGTCTGCAGTAATCGTCTGGCCTGATCTGAAGAAGCTGTAGTGGATAACACCAGCACCGGTCCACCAAACACTAACCAGAATCTTCTTTTTGGTCAGTTTTCGCTTAGGGCAAGTCACGATACGGTTCAAAATCCACTCATTATTGTGGCGATTAAGCAAAGAAACGCAGCAAGCAACGCGTGTTTGTTGGTTTGCTTCAGTCAATTCGTGCGGTACCCACTTTTCGAGTTTTTTAATTTTTTCGATTTGGCGCAAGTGGATAAGTATCGTTTTGTCACTTACACCGAAGGCTGCTGCTAATTCAGAAGTGGTTTGAGATGAATCCGCTTCCACTATCGCCTTTAATTCTTCGTTATTTACTTGAGTATCAGGTTGTCCACGAGGCTCATTGTGTAAATCGAAATTTCCAGAACGGAAACGTTGAAACCAAAAACGCACCGTTCGTTCGTTAGCGGTGCCTGGTCCATACACGTCGTTAATTCTTCAAGTCGTTTCTGCAGCACTGGTGCGACGGTGGAACTCGTATTCGTAAATACCGCGAATTTTCAATTTGTCCATAGTTGTTGTTATAGCAATGTTGAAACTCAAACAAATGATGTTAAAACAAATGAAATACGAATTTTAAAACAATATTTTTCTGGCTTTATTTCGAAATAAATTTGAATTTGGAATTCCTAATGAAACGCAAGATATTTGATTTTAAAGTTGCCAGTATTGAAAATCGGCAATTTCATATGTAAGGACCTAATATAAGGGTTCCGTTTTTTTTATTTTTTGTACGGAACCCTAAAAACTAACGAGATATACACGATTAAAAATGTCGTGCCACGTCGATAAAACATGCGTGCACGGCAATCAAACAAGCGTTTACGGCTATGAAAGAACTGTGCCACGGGAATTAAAGAATCAATCCACGGAAATAGAAATCCATATAAAACATAATATTTTATATACTAAGCTGAGTATTATACTTACATATAATAGATACACGCCTGTCTCCGAGAGGGAAAGGCATACCCAGACTGTGTCTCTCTATCGGATTCTATAAATTCCTCCCATACCACGAACAATGGCTTGGCATACCACAGTTTGTGTATGGGAGAAAGATTTGGATAGATATTACAAAGGAAGAATGGGAGTAGAATAAGAAAATAAAGACTGTATTATTGAGGTCTAAGTGTTGCGAGTCAATAGTCCACACCACAGTCAGTGTTTCTTGACTTATGTATTCTATTTACTTTTACTTACTTATTCTACTCTCATTCTTCTTTTGTGATTTCTCCTTACTGAAATTTTGTTCCCATATATGTGATGAGGCCAAGACCTCCTCTGAACAGCCATTTTTAACGTCTTTTAGACATACTTATTCTTGTAATTTAACGAGTCCTGTGCTGTTAGTATTCGGTACTACCTGTATTACAGGTAAATATATTTTCTTTGCCTAATTATACCATGGCGATGAAAACATTAGTTACGAAAATGAAACACCTGGCCTCGGCAATGAAACTAAATAGTTTTACAAGGCAAAGCAATGAAATTTTTTTCATTGTCGTAACTTTTGGTCATTGCCATAGCAAATTTTGGCCACGACACCACGGAAAAAAAGCACGGTGATGAAAATCAATGCAAAAATATAAAATAACAAAAAATCTATTAATTATTCGAAGTAATAAACACTTCACAAATAAACATTAGAGTAATGGCGTTCTATCGAAGCTGAATCAAGAGGACAAAATTAATCAAAGAGAAGTTATACCTATCCACGGCGATGAAAGAAAAAATAACCAGTAACATAAAAATGGAATACTTATATTTATGGTGCAAAAACGCAGGCACGTGTTGACGCCCTTCCACGTCGAGCACTTAGGCGGCACTAATATGCAACGTTTAGCGCACAGGACGGGGGACGCAAGTCGTTAGATAAGACAATATTCTTAAACATGTTTAAAACACGGCGATGAAAGGTAGTTCTGGGACAAATGTGTTTTTATTAACCATTCGTTGTATTGTTTAAATATTTAAATAAGTGTATTCCGTTACAATACTTTAACTATTCACGTATCAAATAAAACTAGGTTTTAATATAAATAACCAATAGATTTTTATCAATGAGGTATAATACACATCAAGGTGACGTGTGGACAAACACGGCAATGAATGATTTCGAGGTTTAATTTTTTATTTTGGAGTATCTATTAATCCTATTAATAAAATATTTTGTGCTATACGAGTACATGAATAACTATATCACCCAACCAGAAAAATGTGAGAACATTATAACTATGTTTTGACGTGACAACGTCTTAAATTAGGTTGCGGCTGGGAGTCACTTATGAAAAAGTGTAACGCTCGGTAACGTTACGATGAGTCACCGAACGAGAGAGAGGCCCGCCGAATGCCTTGCGTCTCTCTCCCACTCAACTATGATCGGTCTGCCGCGCGCGTTGTCACGTAAAATCTTCGCCCGTAAAACCGACTTTACAGGCAACCATTTTTTTAGTACCGATTTCATCGATGCCAGGCAATTTTTGGTCCGGGGAAATTCACCCCAGGATATGCAGATCCGAAGAGGTTACCAGCCATCGAGTCGCAGCTACACGTGATGTGTCTCATTGTCTCCTCTGATTCTTCACATGCCCGACATTTTGGGCTATATCAACAAGTCTCATTTTAAAGAGATGACTGCGATTGTGGTAGTGTCCAGTCAATGCTCCTAATAGAGTTCTTGCCTGTTTTCTGTTAAATTTATTTAATCGTTTGTGCAACTTGGAAAAATCTTCGCCAAGTGTCTCTTTAGAGACATACATAACTAAAATAGGTACGATATAATAAATTGTCGAGAGCTGTGACGGTCTTAGAAAATAAATAGAATATAAAGACATAAATAAATATTACACGTAATCTACGCTGAATTAATTGACGTGTTAAAGTGCTTTCAAATGTCTATAATTACTGAATAAACATAATATTTTTTTTTAATTAGAAATATCAACAAAATGCTTACAAAATTACTTTGAAATAATAATAAAAAATGAAATTTAAACTTTGAACACAAATAGGGTTAACCAAACTTTTAAGTAAAAGTAATGGTGAGTTTATACTAAGCATCAATACTACACTTCTTCACCTATTATAATTTTTAACATTTCTTTGAACTCAAACAAAGACTTAAATTTGAAGCTATCTAAATAACGCACGCGATTACTAAAAATTTAGATTTAAAGTTCGTTTAAAGTCTGTTGGTTTAGATATTTTCGACTGTTCATTTCATATATTTATCTATGACGTAAAAAAAATAACACATACCTTCGATTTAAAAAAATATACGGACATTAGCTCTTCATAAAAGAACAAGTAGAGATCTTTTTAGGATTCTGTAGACAAGACAAAAACCTGAATAGTTTCACCATGTTTATATCCCCAGATTAGCTCAGTGACTATGAGTACTATAACCCGGCCTGTGTCACTCCCCGTTTAGGTATCGAAAATATACCTACATTATACAAATGCGTGCAGCGGCCCCTCGGCGTGGTAAATTCAGTTAAACGAATCGTTTGTCCAGAGTAATAAGAATGAAATTGGCCTACAATGTATGTCTAGGTATCTAAATGAAAAGGTGCTGAATTCTGACGTGAGCTAAATTAAACCATATCGCTAACCACATTGAGTAGATATTTTTTTGAATTTCTTTGCTGAGTGAGACTTCTGTGCGTGAGTACTGGTACTTATTCTGTGCTATCACAGAGTAATAATGTATTAGAAATATGTACCTAATTTTGTTTAAGTATATTAATCACGCCAACAAAGTGCAAAAATAAAATAATAATAATCATCTCACTTTGTAGATAAAAAGGTACTAAAAGGCCTCTTCATGTTGGCTTTGACCCCATGAACGCCTCAAAGGACCGGGTCCCCATGCACCCGTGGCTAAAAAGCGTACCGACATAATAATAATAATAATTTTATTTTCAGACCAATGATCCATACAATTTTTATAACATAATCACAGAATAAATAAAAAAAATGTACTAATGTGATGTTGAAAAAAACATTTTCAAGAGTTCCTCACCAATAGGTACGGTACCTTATAGTGTAGGTTATCGTTGGACACTGAATAGTTTATTCAAAAGACATTTTTCAAGGCTAATTTTTGTTAATTTACTTATACTTGTAATTTCTATTAGTAACCTCCAATCCACTCTTTCTAACACTAAGTGAATAGTCATTTTTATCTGTAAATTCTTTTTTTTTATGATACTGGTGATGGTGAATGCACCATTTAACTACACAATTAAAGTAACTTGGCCTATAAAAAAAAAAGAAGTTACAGATAAAAATGACGATTCACTTTTTATGAATATCATAACAAGAAAACCGAGGAATGGAGTTACGGAGTTCCCTAAATTAAAACTTGAGCAATTTAACTTTTTGTGGCTCCTCAATTACTTTTGACTTTAGTTGGGCTAAATCTTTGATAAGTTTATGGGGGATTTGTTTGGCTTCCACGACGTGATGTGTGTTGTTGTTGATGTTTTATTTTTATTTTTCTCTTCTAGAGTTTACTTTTTTTTTAAATTATATAACGGCCCTGGATACGAGTCCTTTATAACATATCTTTAGATTTTAGTTTCTTTCTACCTTACTCTTAACAGTCTTAACCCATCAAGTTTCAATTAAAGGGTGGTCTATAGGTCCTTTGATTGCTTCAAGGAAGCTTATGGCGACAAATCTATTCGTTCGTGTTATATTACTAATATTAAACAAAGGCACAGCGTTGCCTATTCTTGGCTTAAACTTGGCATGAGCTAGGCTAAACTGAATTTTAAATTCACAATATGAAAGAAAATTACATTATACCTCTTAGTATTTCTGAACTCATCTTGCCCATTCAAATAAAAATCTCTGTAGATAAGAATACTCATTTTCTACAAAAGCTTAAATCTATTTTCTTTAAAATACACGTCTGCAAATTCACTGAACAATACATGCAAGTTGACTAATAGCATTATTTAGACTTTAGTTTGCACTAGACAGTAACAAATGAGTGTCATATTCTGAGATAATTCCCCAGATACCTAAATCCGTTTTAGCGGTGTCATTGATCTGTAAAGTATGATGGCCGAGATCAGACGACAAGTCTGGCATACAATGAAGGATTTGAGGCGTGAATTTCTTGCAACTATTTGAGATTTAATATTGTAATGCAGAACTTTAAACCTCTAATGCAAAATTATATTTATTTATGTATCAGTCTGTGAGTAGTCTATATCAACATAATTCTCGAACGGATGAATAAAAAAATCATAAAACCTTTCTATGTAAAAGGTGTAGGTACGTTTGATCTAAGTCAAGATAAGAGTTTTTATATTTTTAATTCATTGTTGATATATTTGTATCATTACATTTTTGTAAGTTACTAACTCCGGGATTGTCAACTGATGAGCTGATAAGTCTAAAGTTAAGCTTAAGATAAGCACATAAGCACATTAATTTCTTACTCGTTTAATTATCATAATAGGTAAATGTCATAACATTTACCCAAAATGTCAGTTTCCTAAAACGTTCATTTTTCTAAATTACCTTTTCTCAAAACATCCGTCTCTCAAAATATCATCGTCAAAGTAAACGTATATCAAAATATATCACTTATCTCCTTAATTTAAAAATGCGTGGTTCAGAGTTCTTAAAGTTAAAATGTTTAAAAAAAATATTTTTATCATCGAAGTATTTTTCTATTTTTTTGCATTGAATTTGAAAATAAATTTCGCGTTAAAAAATAAACAGAATCAGACCAAATAAATTCACTTCAAAAGTCTAAACATCGTTTGAAATGAATTAGGATTTTTCACTCGAATGGGTATAAAAGAAACAATAAGGATTACTGTGCGCTCAGGCGATAACAAGCAATGTTTCCATAGAAATAAGCATCTATATTAAAGGTCACAAAGAGAATTTTTTGTGTAAGAATTGGCTTTTAACACATGATAAAATACAGTCTTCTGGAGTGTTGCATCTAGCAACACTATACTACTGCATTCAATTTGTACCATGGTAACATGCTCCTCCTGACTTCCAAATACACGCGTCGTCTTGGAGCACCTCTTATACTTCCAGCAGAATACCAGAACAATCTTACAGTCCACACTAGCTCAACTTTTCACATGGAGAAATTTTCATTACAAGGCAGGCACCTATAGTACCTATTTCATACGTACTCGTACATCTTATTACTATAATCAGGCTGCAATTCTTGTAAATATGTTTATAATGAGGATCTTGGAAACAACTCCAACGATTTCGATGAAACTGAGTAGGTATTCGGGTTTCGGGGCCGAGAAATCGATCTGGCTAGGTTTTTTCTTGGGAACCTCATTTTCTCAGTGTTTTTTATTTCTCGAGTACTTATCTTTATTTAGGCAGCTGACACTAGTATTTTCTATGCATGAATACTTTTTTCACTTGAATCAAGTCAATTTTAAGCATCGAAATTAGCTTGATTCAAGAGAAAGAAATATTTTACGTTACCCAGTGTTGCTTATGTGTTCCTCCAGTTGAACAAGTCCTGTGCTTTTTAAAACTATGTTGGCTTTGCATGATAATGGTTTCAGTAGGCAGGCAATGCTAAAGGTCCTGAAATAGGTTTAGTTTTATGGCATAATTGCAAGGTAAAGAACAATGAGTGTTTCTCGTAATATCTTTATTATATACTAGCTGTTTGCCCGCGGCTTCGCTCGCGTAAATTTCGATTTTAATGAATCCTATTTTTAATAACTGAGCAAAATTAAATGGATCACCTTCCTCTATTTATAGGTTTTTAATTCTCTCAATCCAGCTGGTAAATTTTATGTAAAGGTTATTGTAGAAAAAAGATACCTATGTACATTTTTTAATTAATTTTCTACTACCAAAGAATCTCTTTATATCACAGTCACGGTAGAACGAGTAGCATTGGGAGAAAAGATTATGAGACTATTAGCAGAACTCACTCTGAAACATGCCACATAGAATTGTCCGTGTAATAATCAGATCTTAAACCTTTCCTAGCGATTTTCAATGACTACCGGTATGCGAGGAATGAAAACAGTTTCCTCTTGACCACATCCAGTGAGCACAGTAGCCTCAGGAACTAGGTACGTTCAAATTTATGATCATTTTTCCCCTTTTTACGCCCATAGAGGTAGAATTTCAAAAAATGCTAAAACATGTGTTTTTTTATTTTTGTTAAGTAACATTTATGGCAAGTTTCAAGTAAATCAGTAAAGATTTTTTTTTTCATAAAAACTTTGCCCCCAATTTTTACCCCTTAGGGGTTGAATTTTGCAAAAGGCTTTCTTATCTGAGCACTATGTAATAACATAAAACTACTATCCAAATTTCACGTTTATAGCATTTATGGTTAAGGCTGGGCGTTGATGAATCAATCACCCTTGTTCTTTTATATATAAAAAAATATATTATATTCTAAATTATTTTATACAAAAGAGTTGATAAATGCCCTCTTGTTGCCAGTGTTTTTTCACTTGCTCCTATTGACACTTACAAAATGCTCTCACGTACTCGCAATCTTAGTAATATAGCAACCAGACTGTGTTATAAATATTTTGTTTATGAGTATCATTGAATATCTCCAATGACATCTTCATGTTTATTTTATCCAGACATCTCTATATGTTTTTCTTTTTATCCGAGGCTTTTCTTTTTATTTGAACTGTATTTTTTTTTAAATCCACCGCACCGTCGTATCGAATTCTGGGTTCAAGCGTTTTGTGATCCTAACACATTCTTTTCGATCGATACTTCCAATATATACCTACTTTAAAATCTCGAGACCTGTCGGGGTCCTTGACACATACTCGTATGTAAAAATGTACTCGTATCAGTGTGTTAGATTTTATTGCAGGTAGAATTCAAATTTTAAGATAGATAGTAGATATAGCGATGTACTTATGATAGTACTTATAGCGATCTTAAATAGTAACGAAATACTTAATTTGAAATAAAAACACAGTAAAGTTCGGGACTAACTCTAGTCATTATATGTTTTACGAAAACGATTGCTTAAAATTTTTTTTTTAATAAAAAAAAGCGAAGTTGCCTCCAAACATACTAAAATGGAAAGTAGGTATTTAAGAAATACAATTAATTAGCCCATGTAAATTTGGATTATAATTGTATTAATTGTCTTCACGATTTTTGAACTTCAAGATCTTTAAGGTTTTTACGAGTGATTAAATTTCGTATGCAGTAAATACAAACAGATAACTTTAAAATGTTTCTATACGGCAAAAGGTATGCAGAAATAGCCTTATTTGAAATTAATGAGTCGTTTTCTAGTGAAAAAAGAATCGAGATTAAAAACATTCTCAATAGATGGCGTTAAACGTGATCAATAAGATTGAAATCGTTCTGTCAATTCCAAAAACGCACACCATAAAAATTTTAAATGAATTTGACATTGACAGACCGATTAAAGTTATTGCTGCGCCATCTGTCCTAAGTTACTGTACTAATATTTTTTTAATAAAACGCCTCATTGTTAAATCGTAAGCCGCTCTTTAAGTGGCAACCTTCTGGAGGGAAAAAAAAATAATAACATTTTGAGCTTTCGATACGAAAAGAAGAAGAAGGCCCTTTAAATTTTTATCATTCAAACTCTGAAAGGAGGTTGTATTTAACTCAAAAATTCGGGTTGTAAATTCGATTTACAACCTTAAGGTAGGCTTACGAGGTAAGCTTGGTAAGTACCTAAATTTAAAAATCGAACGAGGCCACCAAGGCTCCTATAATTTGCATGAATTTTATTTTATTATTAAAACAAGCGTACTGGCTGAACGCGAATTCTATAAAAAAGACGGCATGGAGCGCGCTAAATTTTCTTGTTGAAATATTTGTTGCATAACTTGCAAATTGCAAATCTGTTATAACAGTTTTTCATTTCCTCGCAATTATGATGAAAAGTAAAGAGTTCAACTACACCCTTGAACTACAAAATATACTGAAACTATTTTAAGGGTGAATTCGGTCCATGATACTAAACAACTTTCCCCAAGGATATCGAAATATGAAAATTATTTTTTTGCTTTCCATACCTACAAACTCGGATCAGCTGATCGCTCAACTTGTATCGGAGGTCAAAAAATATTTTTCATATTTCGATATGTGTTCCTTGGGGAAAGTTGTTCAGTACCACGGACTGAATTCACCCTCAAAATAGTTTCAGTTTATTTTGTTAGACGTTATATTGCGCCCTCGTTTGCTTCGCTCGCTCGTGCGCCTAAATATCTCAGGCACAGAATACATAAGAGTCAAACAGAATGGTCTCTCACAGCGTCTCCCGCAAATTGGCGTCCCCGCACCTCTCCCCCGCACTTTGTGAGCTTTGACGGCTCCAAACCAGGGTTTAATTACTAGCCGCACGCAATACGCGACGTGTGTTGTCTTGAGAACTGTCAACCAATAGTAACCATCATAGTGAGAGGGTGCGCGTATAATAATTGTTTATCCACCCAATACTCTAAAGAACGTATATTTCATACATTTCCAAATGATGAAAACAGGTAAGCAAAGCAACAATATAATTTCACGTTATTACCCAGCAACCATTTTGATATATATACCCTTCTCGCTCTCTCGCATTGGCGGGAGATACACAAGAGCGAGAGGGGTATTAGCAATCCGGTAATGTTACATTGGCTCCTCGCTCACAGGTAATCACATACACGCAAATGCCAAATAGATTTCCGCGGGTTATAGTGTAAATGCCATTGTTGACAATGACAACTTGACATGCTGTGCGTGAAAATGTGATAAACATTTGTTTATTTTTATTGAATTTATTCATATAATTACCGTATAGTTTTGCGCCGAATATGCAAATTACTATATTACAATAGTGAATTAGTGCGTTACATTATAAATGACTCAATAATAATCAGTAAAGTGAACTAATGGTGAAATGGACAATGGACATAATGAAAAATATTTGTGAAGTGATATTATGTAGCTGTTTCCGACTTTTCTGTAACATTTGATACATATAAAACAGAATATTTTTTACGTCATAGTGTCCGCAAATCTTCAGGTATGGAAAAATATAATCGTAAATATGTCGAACTCGTTAGTAGGTAAGTATTAAATTAATTCTGCGGTGCGACCCTAAGTATAAAACTCACACATCGACGTGTGTACAGATAAATTGTTTCGTTTGTAGTAGTAGTAGGTATATATGTTACTCTGAATCAATGGAGAGTCCTACCAGTGTCTCAGGTGTAATTGATCACTTACAACCCTTGATCATCAATCTACTATTAGATATGTACGAATAACTGTTATAAGTAAAATTTCTAAACTGTCTAGCATTTTTATGCATTTAAATACTGTATTATATGCATAAAAATAAAAACTAATTATTAAAAAAATATTTATTAAAGTTAATACTTTTTGTATAACATAAATACTTTAATATGAATTTTATACATGTAAATTAAATATTTATTTTACAAGTATTAAACTATAAAAGTACAATAAGTAAGTTGTACCTACCCATGTCAAATTTATTTTCACAAGTATTAAATAAATTTTAAGGCTTATGGGAATACGGAATAAGGAAACAAAACCTTGAAATAAGGGACAAAGGTTTACTGAGAATAAGTAGCAGGCGTCGT
The DNA here is from genome assembly GCA_963576875.1 of Acrobasis repandana. Classification (NCBI taxonomy): domain Eukaryota; kingdom Metazoa; phylum Arthropoda; class Insecta; order Lepidoptera; family Pyralidae; genus Acrobasis; species Acrobasis repandana. The sequence continues at coordinate 8,374,103 of OY756221.1, read as the reverse complement.
GTGGTATTTTACATGAGAACATGAGTTCAACATTTCAACACAATGTATTTTGTATAAAGATTAATAAACTGAACTGAACACATATTATTTTGATTTTTACAGAAAAGTTTTCTCTTTGAAATCAACTCATTTTATGGTTTAGTTAGTGTAAGAAAAGACAAGCTACAATTTTTAAAGGCTTCGGACATAACTTGACGAATGCTCATGGTAACCTCTGGGACCAACGGCGTTTTTAACGTGCTTTCCGAAGCTCGATGGAGCTCGTGATATTTTATGCCATTTGTACTCGTAGTTACCTGTCCAATTGATGCCTACGCCCGGGGTAGCTTAAGAGCCCGTATGACCCTGATAGTACTTAGAGCGATCTTAAATATTATGAATATTAACGAAATACTCACTTTGAAATAAAAATACAGCAAATTTTAGGACTAACTCTATGTATACATAATATGTGTCAAAAACACGGTTGCTTAAAATTTTCTCAATAGAAAAAAATATATAATACTAAACCGGAAAGTATTCAAAAAATATAACAAATCAGCCCTTGTAACTTTGGATTATAATTGTATATGGACGTCGTTGATATTTTACTCCTTTTTTCAATGTTTTTGAATACCTACTCAGAAGAAACAGTACTAAATAGTTTATAAAATGGTCATTAGGATTATGTCCTGTGTATACAACCGATAACATTTTGTAATCTAAATAACTTTTGAGTTTCATAAAGCGGAGATCATATGTCTTATTTTTAAATAACTCTTAAATATTCTTTGTAAAATGAAAAAAACCTTTAAAACCAGAAACGCGTAAACTAGCCTCATTGACCTCCTGTGATCTTTTCACCCCGCATGGCTCGCTGTCTCGCTTCGGCTAGAGTAAATTTGTGTGCGTGGAGGTGGGTGCAAAATTTAGGTTATCCACATCAGGCGCCCTCTTAATACGCTAAGACTCTAGTATGCATAGTCCTCTCTAAATGCTCAGTGGTCCTTTTATTAGGTTTAAGATATTTTTTATCGACCTGTTTAAAGAATATTTGTTATTCGCATGGACATAGGGAAACCCTGGTCAACAGTTAAATCCGTTGTTTACCGTATGTTTGATAACAATGGAATTTTCTTTAAACTTCCCGTGACAATGCATTCTAATTTGCTTCCCGTTTAAGTATGTATAGCAATATGTCACTTACCTAAACATACGTACATACATAAACGGGAAGCAAATAAGAATGCATTGGCACGAGAAGTTTAAATATTATTATAAAACAAATGATCGAAGACTAATAAACAAACGAAAGAGGTATATCAAACAAAAGTTATTTTCACTTAAACAAAATATTATTTGGCATAAAGATAAATCTTACCTTTAAGTGAAACATATGCTCATCTGTCGACTGTAGATATAAAAATATGTTATTTGAAAGACATATGTCATACTCAGCCATACATTCGTTTCTACATACAGGGTGGGATCGCGGCATGCGGTCGCAATGCGCAAATAAATATCTCACCGTAATGAAGAAATCTTTAGATGTAGCAACAACGTATAAAACATTGGTTTTCAAACTATCGCACTTTGAACACATGATTTATACAACGTGGAAGGGACATGCCTGTAATAAATCGAACCACGAACTATGCTAGAGCATTAAAGTATAATGACTTTAAAATAATAGGCAAAAAACAAATATCAATTTCGGAATTTCCATACAAAAATGGGCGGCCTCCCGGGCAATTTGTATGGAAATGTTTTTTTTTTTTTGGTTTTTTGACTGTTATTTTAATTTAATTATACTTTAGTGATCTAGTATAGCCCGTGGTTCGATTTATTATAGGTATGTCCTACCACGTCGTATAAATCATACAGTTAAGATAAATAGCTTAGAATTTTTACGAGATTCGATATCTGATGAAAACATAACATCGTTGGTCTTTCATTGTGACGTCAGTGACACGAGCTCGCTTATTAGTTCTTTTATGTCGAGTGGAAATGGAAAAATAAGTCTCAGATGAATATGATTGAATTCTTTACTTCTGTCGACGAATCAGTATTATTATTTCTATACATACGAAAACCCGTTTCATTATTATGCTGATAGAGCATGAATTTTTTTTAAAAAAGAACTTCAATTTTGTCGTTTTATCCTCACATAAAAGGAGAGATTACTGCCTCCGTGATCCAGTGGTCAAGCCGTTTGCATTGTGATTCGGAGGTCGTGGGTTCAAATCCCACTGGAAAGCAGTATTAGTGAAAAGTTGTTTCCAGTCTAGTTAGGATATTGCAGGCTTAAATCAACTGATTATCTGAAAAGAAATATGATTACGTTACTATGGGTCCCGAACGCCATCTAGCGTTTGTTTAAACCTATTCTAGGATTAGTTTTGGTCTACCCATTGGGTTGCGGAGGTGAGACGGAAGTCGCCATGTATAAAAACCAGTAACCTCGTCAAATCACCTAGGGTTAGGTAGCTGACCCCGGGCTCTGAAGCGTTACCGCTGTGGATACAACCGAGAATACGTTCGGATTTCAAGCTACCTAAAGGCATCTGACATAGCTTGACAACTGCCATACAATGATAGCCGGGACCAACGGCTTTTACGTGCCTTCCAAAGCACGGACGGTATGTCTTTGGGTGTGATTATCTTTATCATTCTAGCTCCCAAATTAATTAACCCTATTTGAAGGTCACATAATCAAATATTCCTAGCAGGTCATGCATGTTTCCCACAAAGGTTCGCATACACTATGGACCTCCACTTGGTACAATACTGACAAGAAAAAATGAGACTTCCCTATCTGCTAAATACTGATTATATATTAGTTAACTATACTGGGAAGTAAATGAAATGACTGTAATACATAGGACTGATTTATGCAAGGAAAAAAGATTACAAAGTTGTAGTTGTTGTATGAGCTGTTAAAAATGATGATGTGAACAAAGGAATTACGTTAGTCATCAGTTTTTGAAAATTTGATGTTATTCCCCTGGTGTTGCCCGCGTAGGAAATGCGTTTTGTTTCTTAATTGAATGCGTTTTGTTTATGTTCTTTAACACTGGCAGATCTCTCGCTTCGTACACTCGTCAGTCTCTTCATTATCCGTGTGGTGGGAACCACACGGGAAGACTTGGAATTATCCTATTCTACTGTAGTAGTAGTAGTACAGTAGAATATGACCACTCCAAGTCTTCCCGTGGATGTTGTAGAAGGCGACTTAGGAAACACAAGCTAAACAAAGCTTATTAACATCAGTGAGACCCTTCCAACCTGTCTGGCCAGCGTGGAGAGTGTAGGCCAAATCCTCTTGACTGCTCTGGCTAATATATGGCTCTGGTAGTACAGAGAGGGTCGTGCTCCTGCAATGGAGACTAAAACAGACCTGATGATGATGACTCTCTTCATACATACACGCCCCACCGGATACAGGTACTTCTAACCTCCAGAAAGTCTGCCGTTGAACGTTCGCCGAGGCCGACCCTGTAGAGAGTAAATTTAAATTTTATTTACATGACTATTACAAGTATTATTTGAATTACATGTCTTCATTCAATGTTTATTCCAAAAAGGTGAATATGGTTGTAAGTAGATGACAAAGCCAACATAATATTATTTAATGCTACAAAGACATGTACTCTTTTAGAACGTCATAATTTTTCTCCCTTTTACCCACAAAATGGCAGAATAGGTAATACCTAATAACATGAAACTATATTGTACCGTACTTCATCACTCGGAAATTTATAAAATTTACTTCTTTCATTGTTTGAGGTGGATAAACGAAGATTAAACGCGCAATACACTTCTTTACCATTATGCCATTATGGTTATTGTACAAATTCTCAAAGTTTTAAAAGACGTCGCGTAACGTACGACTAGCAACTATCCCTGTTTTCAAAGCCATCAAACGCACCCGAGATCGGGGAAGACGTGCGTGGACGCCATATTGCGGTGGACGCTGCGAGTTTCTGTTCTGTATATTTGTACTTATATTAATTCTGTGCCATGGGCCTAGTTTTTTTACTGATCTTATCAGTAATGTAAACGTTCAATAAATAATAAAATAGTCGGTTTAATTCATTACTTTGTAAATAATCACAGGTCATAGTTCAATTTGAATTGAAAATGGAAAATATTTAGGCCTCTTTGTCTGAATTTTAATTCTTTCCGTTCTGTAAATGTTAGTAGTAGGTACCAGTATTGATTGAATGTTTAATCTGATGATAAATTAAAAAATTACATATTTAAATTTATAAAGCAACATTAATAACACTGATTGATGAATACCGATACTAATTTCAAATATTAAACCCCGCAAATTTAAGCACCTAATTAATTTAATAGGCCACGGTAATTTGTATGCATATTTTACATTGATGATATTAAAGATCATATATCTTTAATAGTCCTCCTACGACATCCACTGGAAGACTTGGAGTGGTCCTATTCTACTCTGCCGGGAACCACACAGCTTATCTCTTATGATCTTTAGTATAGCTCTGTATATTTGTCAAGGTCATAGTTTTATTCACGTGACAAAAAAATGTTGGTCACACAGTCAGGATGATATCTTGACATAAACCAACATATTCATGAGACAACTTGAACACAATGTACTTAAACTTGAACGAAACTTCTTACTTTCTCCCTCACTGCAGTGCAAGTACCTAAATGTCTTCGTAAAATATGAAAGCTCTCCGATGTGTTTTCAACAATGCAAATTTCCTTTTTACAGAAAGCGCCTTAGCGCTGCCGTACATTCTTTGTTAAAAATGAAGTGGTTACGATAAGAATGACACTAATACCTCACGCTTTTATACCAGTGACGGGTTCGCGGTGCACATCATTAAATCAGAATGGAAGTAAAAGATTTGTTACTGCTCGAGTTTCCAAGACAAAGCTCCTCTTGTTGGTTATATCTCACTTAGGAACAGATTCCACCAAATGCAGCGATATGCGAAGAGATCTTCTTATCGTGTCGCTGGCTCAAACAATTTTGTTCCTCCAGAACGGTACCACTTTTACGCCTCCCTCCAAGGCAGAGTATAGGTCATGCATGGTACAGTTGGTAGGGCACAAAGGGCATGAGAGGAGGTGCTGCATGGTTTGGTCATCAATGTCATGCAAAGAGATGAGAGTTGATATATTTTATTCCCAAAGAGGAATGACGTCGGACAGGCGGCAAATCATATAAACTGTTTCGGCTATTTCTTCTCCAATTCGCAAGGTCTTTGGTATCCTTGGGTGACCCTTGACATGCATATTAAATTTGGAAATTATAAAAGAAAAAGCGGGAAAGCGCACCCCGGGCTCCGAAGCACAATAGGTCGTCCGGCGGGAGAAGCGTCACCGGGTGTGATTCACACTTGAATAGGTGACCACAAGTGGCACATAAATTTCTCAAACTTCACCGTGCTTTAGAAGGCACATATATAGCCTTTGGTCTCCTCTGTCATCATTATATGGCAGTCGTCAAGCTATGTCAGATGCCTTTAGGCAGCTTGATAAAATCTGACAGAACACAAAAGTAAGTAGTAAGGTCTCTTAGTAAGTCTGTGAGCCCGACCCTGGCATGCTCACTAAAATGTCCAGACTGGTGGTGGCGTCGTGGGTCGGGTCGCTGGATTCCCTCTAATATGGTTGCGTTCAGCGATGATTGACCCATGCGTCAACTCGTGAACGGGTGCCGCGAGTAGGGACTGGTCCTTGGCTCTGTTTTTTAAGACTACTCATTATAACTTATTTCTGTAAATTGGATTTGGCACTCGTACGCAAGCTTTACATATAATATTGTGATAACATTGTATTAGGCATAATATCTTTGTAAACTGACAAAGCTCTTCTGGCACGTAGGCGACCAATAATGTATAATGAGTTTCTTTCGGCGTTTCTTCTCAGCAGTGGTCGTTGCGAAACGCTAATATCGGCGCTTTTTTTTAATATAAAATTTAAATATACATAACACGTGATGTACACTAAAATTATTGACGTGTAAATGTGCCTGCAAAGCCTATTTACTGAATAAATATTTGATTTTGATGATTTTGATTTTGAAAAATAAAACTACGTACACACGCATAAACGTGCAAGGTATATTTCCTCTTCTCTACGTGTTGGTGGAGTCCAGGACTAAAGTCATAACCAGCAAAAACAGAGCTGCGATTTCTCAACAAATTGCCCTTCCGTAACTTTATTGTTAACACTACAAGAGGGGAGAAGCAGCTCATCTTTATTGGCTTCTTAGAAACGACCTTGTTATCACCAGACGATGCTATGGACTGTACAGAGTTTATGCGTCACGCGTCGTAAAAGTCCATTCGTTAGCAAATGAAATAAAGCGGTGATATGCGAACCCACCGAAATTTGACAAAATGGATTTATATACTCAGCTATAAATCCTCCAGGTTCGAGGCTGTATATTGGAGGGTTACGCCTCACAAATTACGTGGAGATGTGCCGTGAAGACATTCAATTTGTACTAAGTGATTTTGTGAATAACTCGTTCGACAATTTTGGGGGAGTACTTACTTATGTAGAATGTTGCAAAATACGTCTTATTGGTAGGTATACTCGTACATCTCATCTTAGAGTGTTAACGGTTGCATCCTTTTAGCTGTGTTGAACTTGGACCCCGTTGTATATATAGTATAATTTAGGCATACAATATAAGTAGTAGTCCTAGTATTGGTCTGGAAGAAAAGAAAAAACTAAGAATGTACTCATCGTAAAAGCCGCTTAAATATACGCAAAATATATTTAACCGACCTCGCTAAAATGTCGCTAAAATAACGCTAAAACTGGCCTTTGGATCTTGCGCCTCTGGGCTCTGTCTGCTTAGAGCCGCAAAATCTAAAATGCTCTGTCTGCCCCGTTAAGGATAAAGACGTGATAATGTATCTGTGCTGGTGTCATAAACGTTCAATTATTATTTTTGCTTTTGATTTCTATACTAAATAAACTATAAACTTCGCGATTTTTGAATGTTTAATTCTAGGCAATATTCTTTGAGTATCATGAGTACTTGTACATTCTAGAAATCTTTAAGGAGACTTAGCATAACATTTTTTGTTTGCATCTTCGTGTCGTTTTTACAATCTTTTGTATAGCTTGCCTCGTTTGTCGTTTTTGGGTCAAATCTTGCAAGTTAAATATGAACCACTTTCCGGTTTCTGAGATGAAATTTTTTATGCTAATTTAAATCAGATGACAATGTAATATTATGACAAGAAGCTGATCTGATTACGGAGCCGGAAAGTGGCTATAGGACCCTGTAATAAAATGCAATCCCATCGAGTTTGGCCTTATTACATTTGTCTTAGCCTTACAATAAACAAATAAATAAATAAACATATAGGGACAAATCACAATGATTGAGCTAGCCCCTAAGTTAGTTTTAAACTTGTGTTATGAGATACTAACTCAACGATACCTACTATATTTTATAATAAATACATATATAAAAAAACAACCAAGTCTAGACATGGGTAACTCCGGATTCGAATATTTAAATGAGCCGATTCATCAACAGGAGCCGATACCCGTACTGAATCCCGATAATCGTTATCGGCTCTCGCGAGTTATTGAGTCCGCACCGATCTTGGTCCCGGGAACCGGCGGCGCCTGTTGGATCGCGAGCCGTGAGCCGCGTTTCGGCTCCACCGTGTCTCGGGAGGAATCGGGAGTCGGGAGTCAATATTATTATGTATTGAAACCGGTACCAGAAAGGACATCTGTATTCTGTAGATTCAATAGCGAAACTTAGGGGACCTTGGAGCTGGAGCCGATAAGGGAGTAGGAATCATTAAGATGAATCAGTATTGGATGCGGAGTAAGATTCAGTAAGCCGAAACACTCCTTGGAGTCGAGATTACCCATGCCTACCCAAGACCCAGGACAATTTGAAAAAGGCCATTTTCCAACTTGCCCTGACTGGGGATCGAACCCAGAACCTCCGCATTGAACAATAAAAGCTAGTATGAAAAAAAATATATTTTAAAACGTTATAATTAGTTATTTAATTCTCTTGTCTGCACCGTAGCAATTAGAATCGCATTTGATTATTAGTTTTTTACGTTTTCACTGCGGTTTTTCATCTTAATAAAAATTTGCGTTTCATTATTGCAGTACTCACTTTTCGCAAACAGGACTGAGACATGAATTTTCATTTAATAGCAGACAAGACAGACGTGAACATAAAAGAATTATTCATAAACCTTTCCTGTGAGTAAGGCTCTGAAATGAGCAGCCTTCACGAATTCTTCAAAGTTAATTTTATTCGTTGCTGTATCTCTTCTTATTAATCGTGTCCAGTTGCATCATAAGCTGTGCAGCTTCGGAGCCCGAGGTGCGATTTCCCGCTTTTTTTTCTTCAAATATAACATGCACGTCAATTGTCATGTCATTTATGTCAATATATTAGGTCCTTACATATGAAATTGCCGTTCAGTATCAAAAAAGTGAAACAAGTTTTTTTTAATGAAATTATTATTAAATCAATCGAAGTATGCGCCGTTGTTATCGATACACTTCCGCCATTTTATAGGCAGATTATTGATACCTTTGGAAAAAAATCCTGGGAGCGAGAGTCTATGAACTGTTTGAAGGCGATTTTGACTGCCTCATCAGATTTGAATTTTTTTCCTTGTAAAAAGTTATCCAAATTTTGAAAAAAGTGGTAATCGGTTGGGGCAAGATCTGGAGAGTATGGTGGGTGACGCAGAGGTTCCAGTCGCAGCTGCTCTAACTTGGCGATCGTTTGATGTGCAGTGTGTGGTCTAGCGTTATCCTGAAGGAGCAGTGGGCTAGAGCAATTCATCAGTCTCGGTTGTTTAATGGCGAGCTTTTCCATCATTGTTTGCAATTGTTAGCAATACAAGTCTGCAGTAATCGTCTAGACTGATCTCAAGAAGCTGTAGTGGATAACACCAGCACTGATCCACCAAACACTAACCAGAATCTTCTTTTTGGTCAGTTTTCGCTTAGGTCAAGGTTTTGCCGGTTTTCCAGGGTCAAGCCATTGTGATGATCGCTTTCGATTGTCGTACAGGATCCATTTCTCATCACAAGTCACGAAACGGTTCAAAATCCCCTCATTATTGTGGCGATTAAGCAAAGAAACGCAGCAAGCAACGCGTGTTTTTTGGTTTGCTTCAATCAATTCGTGCGGTACCCAGTTTTCGAGTTTTTTAATTTTTCCGATTTGGCGCAAGTGGAGAAGTATCGTTTTGTCACTTACGCCGAAGGCTGCTGCTAATTCAGAAGTGGTTTGAGATGGATCCGCTTCCACTATCGCCTTCAATTCTTCGTTATTCACTTGAGTATCAGGTCGTCCACGAGGCTCATTGTGTAAATCGAAATTTCCAGAACGGAAACGTTGAAACCAAAAACACACCGTTCGTTCGTTAGCGTTGCCTGGTCCATACACGTCGTTAATTCTTCGAGTCGTTTCTGCAGCACTGGTGCCACGGTGGAACTCGTATTCGTAAATACCGCGAATTTTCAATTTGTCCATAGTTGTTGTTATAGCAATGTTGAAACTCAAACAAATGATGTTAAAACAAATGAAATACGAATTTTAAAACAATGTTTTTCTGGCTTTGTTTCGAAATAAATTTGAATTTGGAATTTCTTATGAAACGCAAGATATTTGATTTTAAAGTTGCCAGTATTGAAAATCGGCAATTTCATATGTAAGAACCTAATATTATATTAGTAAACATTTTCAAAATTCAAATAAAATAAGATTAGTAATTATTTACTGTAATATTGTTATTATATAATTAATTATAATATTTATTATTTATAACAGTATTTAATTTTAACAGTGTCAGCGTCTCTAGTTTTTAATGTCAAATTATTATCACCACTTTTTGGGAACATCTGAATATTTTGATAAACATAGTCGTATACTGCTGCTTAAACGTAAACCCCGAAAACCCCGAGAACGAGGAAGACCCCGAATCACATGGATGTCCTTAGTAAATAAGAACCTCAAAGAAGCCCAATCCAACAAAGAGACGACCCGGGACCGAGCTGCCTGGAGACGCATGATGATTAATTTATTGCACTATTAAATTAATGTACAATAGGTATAATCTTAACGCTAAGCGCTGTCGTCGCTGTGTGTGTCGTATACTGCTGCTTGAAATATAACTTTTGCGGGGAATGTCATTATCATAAGAAAAATAAATAACTCCTTAGCATGATATATCCTAGAGGCGCGCGCGATCGCCCACACAGCTCTTTCTTGCATATTAAATACGCGTTCCCATTCCAACGAACGACCTCAGACCTCGGGTCCGTATTGCAGAAGTGAATGCACGCACCCCAAATAACACGTAGAAAGAAGTACTGCGGTAAAATCTTCATTATTTTATCATATTTTCAGCTACGGGAGAGCAACTGCTGGACATACGCCTCTCCCAAAAATTAAAAGCGGCCTACATCCAGTGTTCTACAAACTATGAGAAGCGGAAATTTCTTTTTTTAACCCTCTTTTTAGTCCAAGCTCAAGGTTCGCCAACATGTGATGGAGCGTAGCATCCTCGGTGTCTGCCATTTGGAACTCCACGCTGCGCTCAAAACCTCAAATAAAGGATGCAGGCTAAGGCCTATGCTCTTATATAAAATGTGGAAGGGACATACCCGTAATAAATCGAACTACGGTCTATACTAGATCATTATAGTATAATGAAATTAAAATAACAGCCAAAGAACAAAATAAAATTTCGGCATTTTCATACAAAAGTGTGCAGTCGCCCGGGCGATTTGAATGGGAATGTCGATTTTTTTTTGTTTTTTGACTTTTATTTTAATTTCATTATACTATAGTGATCTAGTATAGCCCGTGGTTTAACTTATTACGGGTATGTCCCTTCCACGTTGTATAAGAGCACAGCTTTAGTGGGACTAGGTGGAGCACGTCACGTCTGCCGTATGCGAGAAGATAGGCGGGCCAGGCCAGGATTAATCAGTGGATCCCAGGTGGTTGCCAAAAGCGAGGTATACCTCGAAGAAGATGGCGTGATGACTTAGACGCCTACATAGGCGAGTGCACAGACCATGGATCAAGATAGACACGGCCTCTGTATGAATTTGCGTGTCAATCTGAAGCCAAATTGACTTCATTTAGGATCGTTTTTAGGGTTCCGTAGTCCACAAGGAACCCTTATAGTTTGGTCATGTCCGCCCGTCTATCTGTCTTTCCGTCCGAGGTCGTACTCCGCCGCTACTGCACCAATTGTCACGAAAATTGGTGGAGAGATAGATATTAAAGTTCCAAAAGTTGGTTTTTACAATAATTATGAAAAAATGATTTTTTTTCCCATACAACGAAAAGTGAATTTAAAAAATTGAATTGGACTAACCCCAACGTGTGGGGTATCGTTGAGAAGGTCGTTTAAAACGCAACAAAAACTGCTTTGAAACTATGTAGATCAAAGCCCCCCCAGTCTTGAGATAATCTAATACAAAGTTAAAATTTGAGGTGTCCCCCCACCGTAACTTTTGAAATATTACTAAAATAATTCTGAAAAAAATGTGGTATATACCTCAAAGTATGTACTTTCAATTAAAACTATAGCGGTCTCGGTATCATAGATAGTTAGTTTTTGATACGTCATAAATCGTAAACCGCAATTTACCTTTAGAACTTTTATATTATGTTACTTGCTGCTACGGAACCCTTCATGGGCGAGTCCGACTCGCACTTGGCCGCTTTTTTATTTTTAGTCCGTGTATGTCAATTCGTTAGGTCGAACATTAATTTTCTACTGTAAAATAATTAAATCTGACGTTTTGAGCAGTAAAAGCTCGTCGAAAAACGTTGTAGGAAGTAATAAAAAAGTTTCCTTCCATTTGTTAGTGAATTCCTTATTAAATATTAGTATGAAAATTGGCACGCCAGGTTTTCATACAAATTGAAGGACTTTATTTATCTAGTATATGTGGGCGAGTGGCAAAGTATTGCCTTCATCAGGACTGATTGGAAGCAGAAAGGGGAGGCCTTTTCCCGGTTTTTTTTTTTAAATTAAAACGAACTGTTCTATATGTACGTTGGCAAGGAAAATCATATAAAACCCCACAAGAATTCGTATTGTTAACTTTAAACAATTTTGTTGCAAACTTAGTCCAAGTTAAGAAAAACAAAACGTTGAAAATTTCAACCGTAACATTGTCAAAGTAGAAATTTTGTTGCAAATAGGATGGCGGCCAGTAAACAACGAAACAAACAAAGTCCGCTCATGTTTACTATAAAACCGAATGGGAAACAAAAATAGTCTCGCTCGAAGGTACATCTAAATCAGGTGCTGAAACGAGTTTACGGATATACGCGAATGTATACCTTAATGCTATAGGAACATATTCTATTGTTGCAAATACAAGTAGACAGTTGCTTTAAATCTTTCAGGCGTAAAGGAAAGCATTGACGAAGAACGTTCCAACCAAAGCTCTATTTTATTATGTAAAGTTTTAATATTGGCTCGTTGAGCTGAAATTCCGCAAATCATTGCATAGCATAAAATCATACACAGTCATTACGATTTTTTTTAAAACTGAAACGACCTAAAAACCATACAATTTTGACAAATCGGCTTACTAAATTATAGTATATATTACGAGAATTAGTTGAGTAATGCGACCTGTAGTCTGAAACATCCGGAGATAGACATACAAAAGCATTTTTGCCCAAGCTTAAATTGAACGGAGACGCTTTGTTGGCAATTGCTCGGTCTATTTCCAGTCCATATGGTTTCCGGTAGAGTAGAATAGGACCACTTCAAGTCTTCCCGTGGATGTTTTAGAAGACAACTTAGAAAATACAAGCTAAATAAAGCTTATAAAACTCAATGAAACCTCTCCAACCCGCGTGGAGAGCGTAGGCCAAATCCTCTGGCTGCTCTGGTTATGGCTCTGGTAGTACAGAGAGAATCTTGCTCCTACACTGGAGACTAAAAATGACCTGATGATGAAGTATATAAAATGTATTGTACAGTTCATTTGTGGACCGAAATAGGCTAATTTTGCTTATGTTATAGGAGCGAATACATGCGAATGTGACTAGTAAATACGTACCACAATATAACAGAACGTTGTCCTTCCGTGACCAAAACGTTGAAGCTAACGACGGGATGAATGATTTATATAGGAACAACGGCCGGTTGAAGTAAATATTCGGGCCGCCAAATATATTCTAAGCTTACGTGGGATAGCCGTTGTTTTCCAATTTGAGAACTTTCCAGTTCTGAACAGACTTTTATATATTTAAAATCAGTACGACTTGGGACAACATCGTGCGCGCGTCTCAAGTCACATTCGCCCTGAGGATGACCTCCGGATGGGGCCGAAACATATCGGACAGTAGCTGATCTTTATGTGAGTAATCCGTTTATCGCATAAATATACTTATTCAAAACTTTAAGGTTTTCAAACCAAAGAACACCATTTTAGCGAAGTGAAATATTCATCGAGAGCGAAGAAAGGGCCGGAGCCGTGCTCGACGATATTTCGCAGTGTTTTATTTATTATTATTTCTTGTATTATATTTTTTAAAAAAATATAGGCAAAACGGATAGATATTTAGATAATACATTTTTTGATATAATTTTCATATAAAAAGGTGATTATATAAAATAGTAATACGTATTATAAAGGCAAATTTAGGTAAATTTAGAGGTATGTTTGTGATTTTTTTCTATAGAGCCAAAAATGCTCAATCGTGTTTTAGCTATTGTGGGTGTCTGTAAAAATTCTTAAGATTTTTATGGAAATTTTTTGAGGAATAAACTGTAGTAGTTCAATAACAGTAATTTTTCAAAAACACGCACAGTATTACAAATTGTGAACCCACGTTGCTTTAATTAAATGTAATTAAGTGTAATTTGCCTTATCTTTAAAAAAACTATTACATGCTGGGAGAAAAAAAAACTAAGTATATACCATCTCTTCCCTCAAGGAACGTATGACCCGATCTAGATGAAGGGCGAAAGTCCGAATCATAACAAGAGGCGATATGGGTAGCAACGGATCACTATTTTGACTCCCTTCTTTTTAAGCCCAACATCAAGTTATAAGTACGTGGTCTTTAAGTTTTACAGCCTTAGGCTCTGTCTACTCCGTTAGGGATAACGACGTGACAATAAGGAATATGCATGTAATACCAATCCGGCTCATATTTTTATTTTACAATTTCTTTTAATACGTTACCACGCCTAGTTAATTATTTTTCTTACTGACTCTTATTTGGATTAAAAATAAATTATTGAAAATATGCAAATATTGCGCGGGAACTTTTGACAAACAAAAGGGAAATGACGACAAAGTTCATAAAAAGGAAATGACAAGTTTGGGTGCGTTCGGTAGAACTGTCCGTCCATGTAGTTTGACTATAAATGATTTTCAGATGACATTCGAAATGTATGTACTTTTATATAGAAGTTTAACAAACATCACTGGCTGATAACATCGAAAGTACCCAAAAAAGAAAAACATGCGTTGACAGCTTCTGTCTCTAGCGGATATTGCAGACGTTGACGTCATATTTTAAAATGGCGTGTTTTAGTTGTTATAATCTACTTGCTATTTTTAATATTTATTTTCTACACCATATATATGATTTTCGGCACTGATTTATTTTTTGCGGCTATTTCTCGACGAGGACTATCGATTAAAAATATAAAAAAAATTCATGCATACTCTCTATTGATCGAGTGAGCAAAGCGAACAAAGGTCTCCGTTTCAGCTTTGGCAAATATTCTTTCGTGTGTCCGAATTCCAATTTTCCGGTTGTGCTGGCCGGTCGCATTTCTCAACTGACTCTCGTGAAATTTTGTAAGCAGGTTCAACACTTATGTAGATTTTTTTACTGAGCCAGCTATTCAAAATTTTTCAAAATGGCTGAAGACATAAAAATATTATTTTAGCTATTTGAAAAAAATATTAAAAAAATGTCGTAACTTTTTTTTTACGTTTATTAAGTCGCAACTTTTTGTCTGAACAACATTTTCATCCGTTAAACTATACATAAACTTCAAGGGATCAGTATGTGTCACTAGTTTATTTGAATTCATATCTAACTAATGTTTTATATTACATTGTGAAAGAGAGAAAGCAATAGAACTTCAATTTGCACTGCAGAGTACTTTGTGTATGTTACTTACGCTTTGACTAAAAAGTCGTAGCATATTCGTAGCACGTGCTACGAGTTCTACACACTCGTAAACTTTAATGCTTCCGTAGCGTTATGCGTAGGTACTGAAATGACAATGTCAGAGTAAATACACCCAACTTAAATCATTTCGGTGTGGCTTATACAACGTGTAAAGGAAAAATGCGTAGATAATATTCGAAATAAGGAAATTCGTCGTAATAAACTGTCGAAGAACCGTACATCGCAATTTTGCAATGAGGAACATACGATGTTGAGTAATTCGTTATAACATACTTTTTAGTCCACGTAAATCGTTTTATACAACGTCTTACAAAATATACTAAAGTATTTTAAGAGCGAATTTAATCCGCGATACTATACAACTTTTACCAAGGAACATAATATCGAAATATGAAAAACATTTTTCTGCTTTCCATACAAAGTTGGAACGGAACTTTATTTTATAATATGAGTAGCTATTTAGTCATTATGAAACATAATTTTAAATGAAAGGTCAATTTAATGTTCCGTGTAAATGAACGGTCGAGACATATATATTTAAGGGAACTAATTTATTGAGCTGTTATTTAAATATTCGAGATGTAATTATGATTAATTGGAAAACATATTGAGCAGTTATTTAATTTAATGGCGGTTGATTAATTATTGCGACAGAAAAATATGAACAGTAATAAAAAATCAATTAGTAGGTTATTTTATCATATTACTAGTTCTATTCATTTTAGTAGGTTAGGGAAACAGGCGGTATCAGTATCATGGACTGATACTTGAACGTGCTCCAAAAATTTGGCTGGTGGTTAAAAAGTCAGCCTGTATACTTATTTTAAATCCATCTCTTCTATGCTGATTGGGAGAAAGGAAAAAACTTACTACTTACTCATGTGTATATATTTTAAAACATTTCAATATTAGTATAATTAGGTAAGTTAGAAACACAGCAGTCATGGACAAAGAAATCCAGTAGCAAGCAAAAGTTCAGAATTGGCAGAAAAAATAAATTCTTACTGTCCCGACAGCATTATTACGTAATTGTCTCCCGTTGCTCTTTCACTGGCAATCCGCTTTGTACAAAGCGAAATTAGTTTTATTTCAACAAAATAGAAATATTTTTATAAGTAATACGGTATTTTAGTCTGTAGAGAAAAAACCTAAAAGTATATATTCTTAAGATAGCTTAGGCTTTAAACAAAATATAAAAACTAAAACGTGTAAAAAACCAGTAACTTCGTGAAATTACCTAGGTCAGGTAGCTGTGACTGAAGCATTACCGCTGAGGATGCAACCGGGTATAAGCTCGAATGATGATGAGTTTAGGCTTAAAACAGTCGGAAAATGTTAGTTTTAGTTCATAAAATAACTTTTTAAAATTCAATTGTTTATGACCACACAGAGCAATATGCCGTTCACACCGGCATTTCACGGGTATACCTCTATAATAAAGATATAAACCTTGTTGAAACACTCTATTGAAAACACCCGTAGTAAAATCCGTTGTGTAGTTAAAAAAATGCAAGATTACATACGTACATTTATACAGCGAAACAGACAGCAGGAAGCTATTATTTTATAATCAGCAATTAATAAATTAAAATTCGAATGCTCTACAGGACCCGATAATATTCCCTCTCAGCTTTTAAAAATATGCCAAGATTTTATAATTTTACCTTTACAACATATCTTTAATACAGCAATTCATACCGGTAAGTATCCTGATCAATGGAAAATATCTCGTGTCACTCCTATACCTAAATCAAACGATAATCTATCAGTAGATAACCACCGACCCATTGCTATACCATCAATGCCAGCAAAAGTGTGTGAACGAGTACTTCACAATAAAATTTACAACCAACTGCGCTCTTTTCTATCTGATGAACAACATGGCTTCAGAGTAGGACGATCAGTGGATACCAATCTTTTAATAATAGTTAACTACATTTCTGAAGGTATGGATAATGGTAATGAAGTAGACGTATTATATTTTGATTATCAAAAAGCTTTTGATAGGGTGGATAACGATATTTTATTATCACATTTACAATCCATGGGTTTTACACCAAAACTAGTGACATTATTTTCAGACTATCTTCGAGATCGCCAGCAATTTGTGAAATATGGTTGTTACAACTCTGAACCTTATCACACACGTTCAGGAGTTAGTCAAGGGTCCATATTAGGTCCACTATTGTTCCTTATAATGATAAATAATTTAGCTAAAGTTGTCAAACATGCAAAATGTTTGTTATATGCTGACGATCTGAAGCTAGCCTTAGAAATTAAGAATGATACAGACCGTCTACTATTGCAACAAGATATAGATGCTGTTCAAAAATGGAGTGAACAAAATAAAATGTCATTTAATGTAAGCAAATGTTGTGTAATGACATTTGGACGAAAACAATCCAAAACACATCATGAATATGTTTTAAACAAAAACATTATTAACCGTGTCGAATCATATAAAGATCTTGGTGTAAAATTTGATTCAAAATTAACTTTTAACGATCACATTTCATCTTTAGTTAAAGAGAGTTTCAAACGTCTTGGATTCGTTTTACGAAACTCAAGAGACTTTAATAATCCGTATGCAATCAAACTTTTATACTATGCATTGGTTCGCAGCAAACTAGAATCCAGTAGCTCCATATGGAACCCTCATGAAGCGACGTACACGCTGATGCTAGAAAAAGTTCAGAAGGCATTTCTAAGATACCTCTATAAACGTATCTACGGATATTATCCCTATCTCTATCCTACGTTGTTTCTTTTAGGGTCTCTTGGGTTAAACTCACTTAGAACCCGTAGAGATGCTGGGCAATTGGTAATCTGTTTGAAAATTTTACGTAATTTTATCGACGTCCCCGAGCTTCATAATCAACTTTGTCGCCTAAATGTACCAAATAGACGTTTGGTGCAACGCTCATGTCAGCCGCGAAAACTGTTTGCCCCACCGGTCACACGCACGGTATCACATGAGCAATCTCCTCTATGTCGCATGCTTACGGACCTTAACACATTCCTGAATCAGCAACCTGAGTGTGATGTGTTTGTTGATGGAACGAATATGGTTGTAAGGAACCTATTGGTATATTGCGAGAATGACAAAAATGTTTTTAAAATGAAATGACTAGAATGAAAAAAAAGTTTTTACTGTACATTATTAGTGGTGGCGCCCGTCGTACCAGCTGTGTAAATTTTTTAATTACATTTAGCTATAAGTTCTTTCTATATGCTGTAATTGGTGAAAGCCGTTGTATTTAGTTTTTACAATAAATAAATAATAGTACAATGTTTTTCGAAAAAAAAAAATCTACGTACAAGCTTTCATTGTGGGACCTAAGTACTCTATCTTATCTCGATGGGGTGGCGCCGATTTATTAAATAAATATAAAGGGACTAATCACACTGATTAAGCTCGCCCCAAAGTATTTTTTTTTTTTAAACTTGTGTTATGGGATACTAACTCAACGATACTATATTTTATGATAAATACATATATAGATAAACATCCAAGACCCAGGACAATTTGAAACAGGTCATTTTCCAACTTGCCCTGGCTGGGGATCGAACCCAGAACCTCCAGATTAGCGGTCTAGCGTGTTAACCATTACACCACGGTTCTTATAGCCACCTTCGGGCTCCATCATCAGATCACTTTCTTGTCATATTAATATTGCATAATCATCTGATTTACTTTAGCATACAAAACCTCATCTCAATGGGAAACCGGAAAGTTGCTTAAATTTAACCTTCAAAATTTGACCCAAACAACAAAACAACACAAAAGAGCAAGCTAAATTAAAGCTTGTAAAACTTAGATTAAAACATTGACTGACATAAGCCCATTCGACTATATAGAAGAATCTTCAAGTCGCAAGAGAAATCTCTCTTATTTTATTATCGTAATAAGTAGTGGGCAAGAAAAATATTTTTTTATTTAGGTTAATAAGATTTATTTTAATTTTTTTGGTTTTACTTTTACTTATACTTATATACTTTAGCTGATCTGTTTGTTATTATTCAGAGCTATAGACTTCTTTGTTTTACAAATCTTATTAAGCTCTATAAGTAATTGATAAATATGATAAATTATGTATGTATAAACAGAACTCGGACATTCTTGTTCCACTAAGTGGACTCATATCCATCATTTTCGGTCAGTGTTACAAAAGACAGATCCTCAATCTCCATCAATTCAGGCATCACTAGGGTGTTTAGGCTTATTAGTAGGCTTTTGGCGCTTTAGGCTAATACGGATGTGAAATTAGCTCACTATATTATTTAGCCGTATAGAGGGTGAATGGCTCATATGATAGAATAATAATCTTCATCATCATCATCTTTCACGCCTTCTCCCTATTTGGGGTCGGCTCTGTATGTCAACTTCCTTCATTGTTTTCAATCATTTACCATATCTCTACTAACTCCCCCTTTCCTTCATGTTCCGCTTCACACATTCCACCCTTACTTTTCTAGGTCATTCTCTATCTCTATGGCCATCCTCCTACAAGTTAACCATTTTATTAGACAGATCTTCGGCATGTCGTATGGTTAATTAAGTAAGTTAATAAGATAGAATACTGTCAGATATCATTACCGTGCTTCCATGGACTTTAATTAAAGTGACGCTAATTAAGGTCACTTGTCACATGTTGCAAAAAAAAACAGATAACTTACTGTTACCTGTGACCTTGCCCGTGTGTTCAAAGGGGGTATACATCATAAATTTCACATTAATATTATATGAGTAAGTAGATAGTAAGATAAAAAGATCGATAAGATGCAAACTAAGATTCTTCTAAGATCATAATAAATCGTCTATGTGTTAAGGTCGAGAGTGGTCGTAACTCTCGGTCATCTTAGCGCAGGCTTGCTTCAGCTTAATCCGTGAAGTGCAGTATTCCTACTTTATTGATGCAGCTACTATCTATTATACAACGTGTAAGGAATATATACGTAATAAATCGAACCACGGGTTATACTGGGTCACGATACATAGTTTAATGAAATTAAAATACGGTAAAAAAAACGACATTCCCTTACAAATTGCCTGGGCGGCTGCACACATTTTTGTATGATGCCGAAAAGCTAACTGGCCCGGGGCGCTTTTTTTTCCCTTTCTTAACGTACCTACTATAAACAAGTACGCTAATAATATTACAATCTAGCCTAAACTAAGACTAATAAGTAATTTAACATTGACCTAGTTTTATACGTTGTAGACTAAGAATGTGTCCATTGGCACTTTTCTTACTGTCTTTATTAAGGCGAAGGCACTTTGTTCGTGTGTCTCTGCTTGGGGCGCCAAATGTTTAAATACGCCTCTGCACTTATGATACTTTTACATCCAAATATTCTTAGGTACGGAGAAAATGGTTTTCATTGCAAATACCTATGTTAGTTCTGTTGCTGAAATTTACAGCCAATCTGTATGTAGTGTACGCGATTGCGAATATTTTGCATGCAGCTAGTGTACTACTGAACCTTAAGGCTTGTGCAAACGAGAGACTTTTGTCCGCAGAGAAAAAGAATCCCTCAATCGTTAAAACCATTACCATTGACATCTGTCAATGGTACAATCAATGGTACAACCCCTTCTGCTCAGTTGTGCAATACAATAAAATACCCTTTATTGCACAAAAGAAAAATTCTGGATATACGAGGAATTATATTAAAAACTAGGAAACGCACAAAAGGCGGCCTTATCGCTAAGCAATTTCTTCTAGGCAACCTGTTGTATATTGCACTATTGACAACTGATCCGGAGGGCAATATTAATTCGATACAGAGTATCAAGGATCTATAACTAGGGACAAAAAGTACCTTGCGGATAGTCTTTCGTCTGCGCAGACCTTTACCCAATATGGCTGCACTGCACTTTCCGGGATGACCGAGAGTTATGAGCACTTTTGACCTTAAGACGATTTATACGACCTTAATCCGCATTATCCATAACGCGCATATCTTAGTCATATCCTAGGAAAATATTAACAAATGGAATAACATATTTTTTATTATTTTTCTAAACATAATGTAATAGTTCTGTAGATATCTTCTTTATCACAATCTGAATTGAAAGTGCTTACTTCGCAACATGTGTCCTTGCAGTCCGTCCAATAGGTGGTTTTGCCTTCAATCATAGAATCAATGAATCAAATATTTATTGAATAAATAGACATTTTCAGGCACTTTTACATGTTAATAATTTTAGTGTACATTACGTGTAATGTTAATTTATACTTATTTTTTTAATGCAGCCACCACTCCTGAGAAGAAACGCCAAAACAACTCATTTACACGGTATTGGTCGGCTACGCGCCAGAAGGGCTTTTAGACAGTTTACAAAGATACTCGTATTATGCCTAATACAATGTTATCACAATATAACATGTAAAACTTGCAAACGAGTGCCAAATAAAATTTACAGAAATAAGTAATACTGAGTAGTCTTGTATGTAACTTTATCTTTAGACCTAAGTTCCAATTCATTGATAGACTTGCTCATTCAAGAATTGCTCAAGTTTCCCCCTTTGAAAACTTCCGGATAAAAAGAAAACCAACTAGTTATTTATAAACCGATCTAAACTTATTGGGAAGAAGGATTTATTCACCGGATGGTCTCATTGACTTACAAAACAAGTGTTGATAGCTTGAATCTCGTTTTCGCCTCACGTACCCAGTTTACTTTTTTCTATCTTCTTTGTTGAATTCAATTACGAGCAATGGTCTTTGATGTAAATAAAACGGAAGATATACTTGTAGTTACTTGACATAATAAGATATATTAAGATATTAAAAGTACGCGGCCTGCCACGAATATAGCACTTTATTAAAATTTATGATTAGATGATTGTTTTGAATTTAAAATAAATTGGTCAAGTGCGTGTTACACTAGCGTGAAGAGAGTTTCACAGATCTCATAGGTTTTTCTGAAATTTATAGGTAAAGAAAGATGTACTGTATTTTTTTAAAGTGGAAACTTCTTTCGCGCGTTGGGCATTTTTGAGAAGAAAAAAAACCATTGAACTGGCGACACTGTTACCGTAACACAACCTTTTTTACTTCTCTCGGCATTCCCGGCCACTGTTTTTTTTTTCAAAATTTGATGCCCTTAGTTTCAATATGATATATAAAGAGAGACATGGAAAGCACTCCACCGACAAGAGCCCAGCTTTTAAATATAAGAAGAAGAAGTTTCGATATATTATAAATTAAAGTATGGTTGAGTAAGTATCCCATAGCTCAATCAGTGTGATTTGTCCCTATACATTTATTATTTATTTATCCTCCTGACGTTTCGGAGCCCCAGGGAGCGCTTTCCAGCTTTTTTTTCTCCAAAAGTGGTCACCCGAAGATGTTAGAGACCGTACCAGTTTGGTTAAAGAAAATTTCAAAATTGGTATATTTAATAGTCAAATACAAATTTTTAACAATTTATAGAGATATAAAAATATGCGCAAATAAGATAAAGTTAAAGGACTTCTAAAGATATTGAAGACCCAATTTGGTCAAGGGAGTATCTTAAACTCCCCTCTGTTTTCATCTAAGGATCCAGCATTGCCGGGTAAACGCTTTCGTCCGAATAGCTTAGTTTTGTTCCGGAGCGTGTTTACGCTTTGTCCTCTTTAACATTTCCGGGAGATTTTGAATGTAAAATTAGTATAATGTCCCTAATTTTGAAAAACATTGTTTGTTATTTCTCAAAAAATAAAATAACTCCGAACTATTTTTTTCTACTCAAGTCAGATTTTTTGACAATTTTACATTTTTAAGCGAAATGACTTTTAAAAATAAATAAAAACCGGTTAAGTGCGAGTCGGACTCGTACATAAAGGTATCCGTACCTCCGTAAAATAATTTAAAACGCTGAAGAAACACGTTTCTAGTATGACAACCCCTTTTCAATTTTTAACTTTATCTTATTTTTAGTATGTGCTGTTATAGCGGCCTTGAAATTTTCACCGATTATGTATAACTGTAATACATATTCGGTAAAAATTTCACAGATGGACAGACAGACAGACTGCGGAGTCTCTGTGATAGGACCCCGTTGATACGGAAACCTAACAACGAAAAAGATATTAAAAATAAATTGCCCTTTATTTTAACCCTAAAATAGAATACACGATGTACATAAAACCACAACCAAAGCTCTAACCGATTTTTTTTTTACATTCAAAAAGGAAAATCGACTCAATTATACCTTTTTTAATGTTGGTTAAAAGGGCTAACGAACCGTGAAATGAATTACACGACGAGCGTGTCTGTCGTGTGTAATTTACGCTGCGCGTATAAAACTCGTGTACCTAAAGATCATTGATGTATATTGCTGGATACGGGTTGTTGGAAAATGCTGGATGGCCCCTTTCAATCAGTTGTTTTGGAAATCCTTGTGATAGGCCTCAATATGTTTAGAAGCGGATAACACATGAGATTTAACAAGAAAGTTTTAAGTGTTAACTCGAAGTGAATACTTAACTGAGACCCTTTAGCGCTCTCAATGACTTTTAATTATTTAGAAATAGAATAAAGTAATCAACAATATGGTGATGACAACCGTATGGGAGTTAATGTTACATTATTTAAAATTAATTATTAAAGTGAAAACTTCTTTAGCGACGTTGTGCACTTTTTTTGTAATGGGTAAAAAATTTTAAACTCGCGTCAGGACACGTGACCTGATTGAAAATTCGGCGTAGGAGAGGTAGTATCCCCCTCTCTTTCTACGGCGCGGCGAAAATGTATGCCTGCGCCTGCTGTTTCGTTTAGCTGAGAGATAAACTTTATAATGTTATATAAATTGTCATGTTTGTGTACGATAGCGCAATAAATAAATATTGTATTCTACCACATAAATGATAGTACTTTTATAATTAAAGCAATTCGTGCAAAATTATTCCCTAACCATTCCAAAATATCAAAAATGCACAACGTTAATATTCAAGTTTTCACTTCTGCCGGCACTCCCGGAGTGCAACCCGTCGTTTATTTTTTACATAAAATTGACTGAACAGAAGTATCTGATATTTTTTATGGTAAATAAGAATGCTATTCCTTACAGCAGAAAAATATTCAAGCAATATGCATTTTTAGACATAGTTACACGTCTGATAAAAAAGTAAAGGTACCATCTTTTTATTTTACAAGTACTTTTTATTACCGTTCTAGTCTAAAATCTAATTTATGAATAGGAGAACAATTTAAAATAAAAATCCCTTGGTTATTTATTATTTTATAATACGACTAAACGATTTAATTCCCTTGTCGCCTCCATTTGTTACTTATCTTTGTCAAAATGGTACAGTAGGGTTAAATACATATTTTACGACAATCCGCAACACCACGTTTATTTTATGCGTTTTGGCAACAATTAACATGTATATTTAATTTTTATTTGCCAAGATCTACTTTACTTAAAATTTTTTTACGCCTAAAATATACAAAAATACTTATATAAAATAGACTAAGTAACCGGAAAGACTTTAGTACCATGGACAGAATTCACACGCTGCCACAGGTTATGCTTGGGGTTCGTGGACTATAAAAAACCCTTCGATTCAATCGAAACACGAGCCGTGCTTCAGTCTCTCCAGCGATGCTGTATTGTCGGTATATTGAAGTCAGTCCAAATCCTTGGAAGAGGCCTAATATGTCCATCAATGGAAGTTATGCGGCTGAAATATTTTTGATAAATTATGTACGATCATAGCTCGTGAAATAATACGTAAGAAAAAAAGCTGCTTTACTCAGCAAAGAGACATAAAAACAGGCTAAAATGATTTGTGTACGATTCTTTATAATTTACAGCTCTACTATTCTACGAGTATAAAGCCCCGAACCCTACCACACATAAGAAACTTTCTAATTTAAAGTCTATCCGCAGGTCTAAAGATACTTTCGTAAAAAAGTAGCCATGAAAAGCATACGGTGCCTTTTTTGATATATGAAGGCAATATAACTCATGCAATTTGCTTTATGTAATCTGAACTCTCCTATAAATTACAATAAGTACATAAATTACTTATTTTTTTCATTTTAATTATGTTTTGTTTGTTTCTGTGAACAACTAGCAACTGCCCGCGGCGTTGCCCGCGTGCTCAAAGGGTATTTGTCAATCCCACGGAAATCTAACATTTTTGCTGGGATAAAAAGTATCATATGGGTTACGTGCCATTTTATTCCAATGTGTTTAGGCATTTAATTATAATTTAGTAACACCATTGTTTCTTTTTTATTTTGGTACAAAAAATTTTAATGAACGTAAATTAAATATTTGATCCATTCTGTGACTTATTTTTCCAATTCTTGAAAAAAGGTTTTATCTTATCCAATCTTTATATTAAGAGTGTCCTTCTGTGTTCTGTGATCAAACGTTTTTTCTATACTGTCAGGTTTTTATACTTGTATCTTACGGAGAAGATATACAAGATGCTTTTTTATTAAGTCCATCATTTAAAAAAAATATTTCCAATGATTGTATATAAAATAGGAAAAAAAATTAGTTGATAAAGTATTGAATTTTTGTTTTTGTATTTCTGTATACATTTATTTGGGAAAAGTTGTACAAAATTTTGAAAAGGTGGATGGAATTGCCTCTTATAATATTTGTACTTACATAATAAAAAAGCGATGTCTGTCTATATCTAAGTATACTTTTTATCCACTGGTAAAATTTTCAAAACATGCATACAAACAGAGACGAGAGCAAAGCTTTATTCTATAATGAGGATGAACAGGCATAAAGGTGCTCCGTGCCTTCCAAAAACATTAATTAAAACATCAAAGGCGTCCGTAAATTCAAACTGTAGGAAAACGGGAAAATAAATCCTTGATACGGTTTGGGATTGCGTCTGTCGGCGTCAGTGCCTCATCAGTCATCGAGTTGACAAGACAAATGACCAGCCCCAGGGTCTAATACACCGGCAGTCCTAATGCTAGAGGCTATTTAGATTAACATACTAGCTTGTTTTTCAAGTTATGTTAGTTTCAAATCTGATCAAAACAATATTGATTAATTCAAAATTATAAACGAATGCTTTAAAGTACATTCGCGCAGTCAAAGAATTCCTCAACTGTTTCCATACGTGCTAATGCAAAAACAATTTGGCTAGAAAGAGTTGAAATTAGAATAAGTTATTTAGTTTTTGGTTGTTCGACAAATACTGCTGAACCAAAAATTCCGGCTCGCTTATGTGTGTAGCAACCCTAACGTGTTTGTTGAGTATACCTTATCAATGGGTGGTTATTAAATGTGAGTAATGTGTCACATTACAAATAATTTATAATACAATCTAGAATAACTGCGAGTACCTAATAATCTCAAAAAAACAAAATTAAAAATTAAACTTAATGCCACGGTCATAAAGCTCATATTTTCATAATGCTTATGTTTAAAAACCAAACATTCCCAAAAAATGTACCTACCCAAAGTTATAGGCGTCCCTTTCCTGCAAACTGTCAGTGCAATAAAGTAGAAGGGGAGAGCTATAACTTTAGGTAATTTTTTTGGGAACGACTTTGCCACTTCGTAAGCATTCTAGATTGTATACAACTTCTTTGGTGACATGTCAATGAATGATTGATTGGAATAAGTCTACACATAGTTACTAAGCAGCATGCTTTAATTTATTTAAATATATTAACTAAATAATTAACAATGCCATAGTGCAGTCTCGCTCGCACATAGCTAGCGTACGGGCGTGTTTCGTGTCACGGTCACGTGTGTAATAAAATGGCGAATCGAAAGTTAAAGTGCAAAAACTGTGATATAGTAATATGTGAACTCTTGGCGTACGTGCAATATAAGCACGATGTAATGGACAACGAAAGTCTGATCAGGATGTGCGAGGCGACATATTCTGATAAGGAAATCAAGGAGGCAAAATCGCTACTTTTTGAATCCGTAACGTCACACAAACAAAAAATTACGCGAAGAAGCGACAAGAAATCAAAGAGAAATTTAGAGGACATCATTGTACTATTTAAGGAAGTAGACCCGGAGAAGATACCCATGTTTGTAGCCAGAGACCTTCAGAAATTGCCGCCAGCGTCAATAGACCACATAGACGTGGTTACGTTATATAAAGATGTCATTCAAATTCGTAACGAAATAGCTGGTCTCGGTGGTCGTTTTGTCACTACAGAACAACTGCAAGAAATTCAAATGGAAATCGAACATCTGAAACTAATCTCGATGGAACATTCAAGACACACGCAGTATGTAAATACAAGAAATCGAGGAGGCTACGCGTTAGATAGTGGACCGATAGGACTATCTCATATAAACAATTAGGAGGTAGTAAGCGAAAAAAGTGACGACATTTTTAACGATGTACCATGCGAAGAAGGACAGCTAGCGAACTGCTCGCTCAGGCAAAGAACTGTCGAGTCCGAAAAGTTGCAGCGTGACATTGACGGGAGTAAAACGTCAGAGTCACATTCACGTTCAAAATGCCAGCGTGATTTTGAGAGCTGTGTAATGTCAACGTCACTCTTGGTCGAAAATGATAGAACAACGGTACCACAAGCGGAGTCGTCATCATGTGATATGAACGCAGCTGCAATGCAATGTCAACGGAACGCACCCATTGTCAATGTCAGTGTCACTGAGAAAAAAATACAACAAATAAACATTGAAGAAACTCCGTGTCCGAGTCCTAAACCGATGCAGCCGCAGCCGCAACTCGAAATGGCGGATTTACTGAAAAAAGGCGAATGGAAAGCTAATGAACCAAGCGAGGACTGGATAACAGTGCAACGCCGAAGACTGAGAAACCGTTTCATTGGGCGAACCGGTACAGCTTTGACCGATGACACATCAAATTTCAAGGCAGCGGATGTGAAAATGCCGGTGTTCATTTCTAACGTAAATAAAGAAGTAACTGACAAGGATATTATTGAATACATAGCAACAAAAACAAAGTTGAAAGTTGAATTGGAGAAAATCAGTATGAAGGAGGATCGACCGTACAACGCTTTCAAAGTCATGGTGCCAAAACACAAAATGGAATTATTCCTCTCTGACGAATTTTGGCCTGATGGTGTAAAGTTCAGGCAGTTTGTACATTTTAGGAAACGATCAACGTTTGACAAGACCAAGCATGTAAAGAACAAATTAACTAAGTTAGATGGTACCAGTACAACAGAAGATCAGTAAATTTATTAGCTTTAATTGTAAAAATGTCAAAAGAAGTATACAAGACGTTCGGGATCTGTGCAAGATAGCTGATGTGCTGGCGCTGCAGGAGACGTGGTTGCTGCCGGGAGACCTGCCATTCCTTGGGGAAATGGACGATGATTTTACTTTTACGGCTAAATCAGGTATGGACACATCCAAGGATATCATACGGGGGCGTCTGTATGGCGGTATTGCGTTACTGTGGCGGAAAAGCGCTTTTCAACAAGTGTCAGTTATTAATTGTAACAGTGATCGAATCGTAGCTATTAAGGCGGTGACGGCAGACTCTCGTGAAATAGTAATTGTTAATGTATACATGCCCTTCTATTCTAACTCTGAGAGTATACCAATGTTTACAGAATGTTTGGCTATTATTAATGCAGTAGTAGAGGATTGTAACTGTGAGACAGTGTATATGCTAGGCGACTACAATGCTCATCCTTTAACACCATTTGATAAAGAATTAACAGAATTCTGTAAGGAGAGGCAATGGTTATGTGCCGATAAGGAGAAACTTGGTCAGTCGCCTGACATACACACTTTTGTGTGTGCAGCAACCGGAAGTAAGCGTTGGTTGGACCATTGTTTAACAACCCAGCGGGCATGGGACACTGTAAGTAATGTTGAAATTTTATATGGTGTATATTGGTCAGACCATTATCCTATTGTTATTGATTGCAATCTTAATGTAAATAATAAAAAATATTCTATAATTTGTGAATCTGTCAATAAGGTAGTATGGGGAAATAAAACCCAACAGGAAAAAGAAAAATATCTTAAAATATGTAATGAAAAACTAAAATTAATTGATTTCCCAAGTGAGTTACATAGTTGTGCAGACAATATGTGTAAGGATGTGGCCCATAGAGCTGTCATAGATTTACTATATGATAGCATTGTTAGCTCATTAAGTCAAGCATCACTGGAGAGTCATAGTAGAGTTCATAAAAAATCTTTTAAGGGGAAGTGCTTGATGGGTTGGAATAAACATGTGGCAAGGGCCCATAAACAGGCTCGTTTAGACTACGAAGCTTATTGCATGAGTGGTAAACCATCACAAGGTCCTGTGCATGACAAAATGTATGTAAGCCGTAAGATATTTAAGTCCAGATTAAAGTATTGCCAGCAAAACCAAGAGCAAATAAAAATGGATGTTTTAGCCACTCAACACTCAGCCAAGCACTTCAGTAAATTCTGGAAGAGTACTAGGGATCTTAATGGTAAGACTAAGTTACCTGTAAATGTGGATGGGAATGACAATCCACAAAGTATTGCAAATATTTTCAGGGATCATTTTATGGTGAAGTCTAATCTTGAACCATCTAAAGGGTTCAATGCTGAGTCTGTTCCCATTGATAATCCTTTGAGAATAACCAGTAGTGATGTGCGTAATGCAATAAAAAATATGAAAAGAGAAAAGTCTCCAGGGCATGACGGACTCAGCATTGAGCATTTGCAGCATGCAGGGCCTCACATATACAGAGTTCTGTCTATGCTATTTACATTCTGTATTAGACATTCATATTTACCACCTGGCTTAATGAGAACTATTGTAATACCACTTGTAAAGAATGCTTCTGGGGACATGTCTGATAAAAACAATTACAGGCCAATATCTTTGGCGACAATATTAGCAAAGATATTGGATAAAATACTAGATGTCACTTTGGCAGATAAAATCAAACTTCATGACTCTCAGTTTGGTTTCCGTGAAAATCTTTCCACAGAAAGTGCAGTCATTACAGTGAAATATGTGACAAATTATTATGTCAAAAGGAAGACTCCAATTTATGCCTGTTTCCTGGATTTGTCTAAAGCATTTGACCTTGTGGTCTATTATTTGCTATGGGATAAATTAATGAAGGCAGGCGTATCCCCGGAAGTTATTGGTCTTTTCTCATATTGGTATCAGAATCAAAAAAATGTAGTTAAATGGGCAAACGCTCATTCGGATGAGTATTCTCTGAATTGTGGTGTAAGGCAAGGTGGTTTGTCTTCACCTAGGCTATTTAATTTATATATAAATGAACTTATTTGTGAACTGAGCAATATGGATGTTGGTTGCAGGATCGATGGTGTTTCAGTAAACAACATAAATTATGCCGATGATATGATTTTGCTTTCTCCTTCACCGGGTGGATTGAGAAAGCTACTTCAAGTTTGTGAGACTTACGCTGTGCAGCATGGTTTAAAATATAATGAGTGCAAAAGTGAGTTCATGTTGTTTAAAGGCAATATTAAAGAACCATCTAATATTCCACCACTGATGCTGAATGGAGTACCTTTGAAACGTGTTGCACAGTTTAAGTATTTAGGGCATATCTTATCAGAAAATATGAAGGATAATTTGGACGTTGAAAGAGAACGCAGAGCGCTGTCGGTAAAGGGAAATATGTTGGCTCATAGATTTATTCGTTGCAACGCAGAAGTTAAAAAAACATTGTTTCAAGCATATTGCCAAAGCTTTTACACGTGTGCACTATGGACCAACTATACTGCCAAAGCCTACAGTGCTCTGAGGATTCAATATAATAACACATTCAGGGCTCTGTTGGGGCTCCCACGATTTTGTAGTGCATCAGGCATGTTTGCGGATGCTGGCATAGATGATTTTTATGCCATCATGCGCAAAAAGTCTGCTTCCATGATGCGAAGAATGCGTGGGAGCACCAATGGAATCTTGAAAGTGATAGATGGAAGAATGGATGCCGAAGTGTATATTAAACACAATGAACTACATGTTGAGTACGCTAGTATAGTGCGAGGAGACAGATGTAACTTAAAATAAGATATGGGCCACTGTAGCTTGAAATAAAAGAATTTTATTTATTTATTTATTATTTATAGTATTTTTAGTAAAATTTCAAAAATTTCAAAAACATTTTCGCTGTCTGAAAAAAGAAGTAAAATAGCTTTCATTTGTTCAGACAGAAAGGGTGCATTCGTGTATCGCCGGGTGCGTTTGTCCGCCATTGTTTGCAGATGACTTGCACCAGCGACGTTATTGCTTTCATATATTTGCACTGCATTTCATATATTTGCACTGCAAATAGATACCATCTTTTCATTTAGAAATGGAGAAAATTAGTTATAGAAAATGTGTTTTTCTTCTTACCTAGTGTACATATACATCTGTATCTACCTAGTAAAGTATCTACTTTATCACGTTTTCATGCCTAACGAGATAGATAGAGCCTAGCCTAAATATTTAAATTTTAGTGTGATGGCGGGTGTCAAGGTGGATAAAGGAAATCAATATAGTGATAGGTTGCTAGGTGTGCCTATAGACATGACATGACTGATTCAGGTTCTTGGCCATTTTCTCGATCGAATTTTATAAATTACTAGCTTTTGCCCGCGGCTTCGCTCGCGTATCCCACGGGAGGAAGGCCTCCGAATGAGGTTGAAACATGTCGGCAAGTAGCTGACTTTCAACGTAAGGTACCCCCGTGTCTCATATTAATAATGTCTGTATCTCGCGTTAGTTATAATTATTACCAAAAAAATATGACCTGCTCGTGAAGGGAAGCAGCTAGTAAATTCTACGTGTTTTAGTTTTTCCCAGACCAGCGTGAAAGAAATAACCTAGCATACTTTAACTCTTAAAAGGGTATAATGTTTTCATTGGTAATGAACTTTATATCAAAGGTATAAGGTTCAATTTAATGTGGTAACTTTTCTACCCTTGCCCTATAATGTTATTCCATCCCATCCGGGATGGAATAACTCATAGGAAGTTAACATTACTTATTTCTTTTTAAAGTACAGATTGTTTAAGAATACGGTGATAAAGCTATAACTATAAACGACGGACTTTCTAATAGCAAGTGACTGAAAGGTGGAAAAGATAAAACGGAAACCATTAAAATGATTTGTTAGGTCGACATGTTCGACTCGTTGAACTTACGAATCGATTAAATATAATTTAGAAATAAATCAAACGAAATAACAACGAGAAACATTTCGCAATGAAAAGATATTTCAATTCCATTGCGGGGGCCGCATGGTTAGTTAGTCGCATAAATAACATTGCCTGACAAAGCTTAAAGCAAATAAAGGAGACATGAACGTTAAACAAAGCGAGCTGACGGAATTTAGTTACAATGTTAACTAACAGAGACTTGCGTTTGCTGAATTCATTTCATGTCTTGAATGAACATGATACGTACTGTTCTACTTGATGACGTTATACGTATGAGGTCCAAATATCGATTGCCACTCGTTATTCTTTTTTTTTAAATTATCTTGGGTCCTATAATAATCTGTTAATGTATTTATTATAACATAAATATATCTTTGAATTAGAATCGTATCAACTTCAGGCCTTTTTTAGGGTTCCCACTGCAGGAGCTACCAGAACCATAATATCACCCAGTGTAGCCAGAGGAATTGACCTACACTTTCTACGCTGACCAGACGGGTTGGAGAGGTTTCATTGATGTTTATAAGCTTTTTTTAGCTTGTGTTTCCTAAGTCGCCTTCTACGACATCCAAGGGAAGACTTAGAGTGGTCCTATTCTACTCTGCCGGGAACCACACAGCAAGCGGGAACCACATAGCAGTATCCAAACACAAGTTTAAACTAACTTTGGGGTTAACGTAATTTGTCCTTATTTATTTTTCTATTTAAACATATTTATTATGGTTTTGCTAATTTTCAATCGCGTACCAAAGATCATTTGTAGTGAAGTAAGATGGTTTACCTGGTGCACCTGGTTCCGTGGACATTTTTCCGTGCCTAGGCTATTCTTTTAGGCCCTTTGCACGTGAGGGAGGCATCGACATCTTTCTGTGTCTCCCCTTTTGTGGGCCTGATATGTCGTTGTCATTTGAGCTAGCCCAACTGCTGCACGCGTCCATCAGCGTACTTGGAGATCCCAGGTACTCCTCTCTTGTTGATGCATAAGATGGTCTAATTTTATTTTACTTTAAATCTTTTTATACTCCGTTCATACAGATTTTAGGTAAGTACAGGTACTGGACAACCATACACAGATTGTTTTTGCACCTGGTTAATTCTAAATTCATTAATAGAACACAAGAACGTAAGAAAAAAGACTTATATTTAGTTTTTTTTTTTCTACTATATTTCTACTAAATTGGTAACCTACTAACTTTATCGTTGAACTCCCCGCTTGCCGGCCGCTGCCCGCCACGAGCCTGGTAGCAAGACTAGCAAGTGGTGACAGTCAAATAGGATATTTTTGGTATGCACTCATTGGCTGATATCTTTGGTTTTTATTATGAAACAAGATACTAAGACAGAATATGTATTTTTTATTGCGCTTAAAGAGTATACTATCCTTGAATATAGATACAAGGTTCAAAATCATTCTGTATGTACATACATGTACAATCTTTGTCATATGCGGCCATATAGACTCTAAGTTCTAACTTTTCATCATCACCAAATACGCTATCAAAAATTATAACTTCCATAGTAATTCAACAGAAATGTTTACATCTGCAAAGCTCAAAAACGAATTAAGTCCACTAAATGACGAATTTACGCAATTACACCCACCGGCCGACATTCTAATTATGACCCCTAACGCAGGTAATTTCCGACCCCTAAATTAGCTTTGGATTGTAGTATAATAGAACATGACTTTTGATTACGTATTTTACACAATCATGACATGGAGTTTTGTTTGCGCTGTTACATGATTGCTATATTTTTAACCCAAAAAAGAGGGGTGTTTTACGTTTGACGCTAATGTCTATATGTCTGTCTGTTACTCGTAGCTCTCAAACGGTTGGACTGATTTTGATGCGGTTTTTCTTATGTGAAAGCAAGTTCTTTCTTGCATGCGTTAGTTCTTTGCTAAGTTTCATGACAATCGGTTCAGACATTTAAAAGTTATTGGGGGTTAACGCTTGAAAGTCAGGGCTTTCTCTTGCAAATAATAGATGGCGTTACGGATATCAAGTCGTATCGATAGTTCCGCTACGTATCACTAGATGGCGTTCATGACAGTCGGGGGATTTTTAATTTGCCTAGCAAATAAACTTGTATAGGAAGTGTTTACAAACGATAGGAAAGAGAAAGGGTAGCAGCGTCCAGCCTCTGTGCAAAGACTTTACTGTGATCACCGACTCGTCTAGCAAGTGTGAAGATTTTGAGCAAAAACAGGGGGTATTTTTATAGGAGAATTATTATTTTATTTTAATGAGATACACATAACAAATTGTCACCAAAGTTAAACATTATGTATATACTTATATGTTTGAATATTATACCAAGGCAACAACTCAAAACATGTGTATGAGTATACAGCTAGTTTTAATTTAAAAACAGTTGAGAGCTTAGTATAAAGATATCAAGAGGAACGTACAATGGCTTACTAAAATAAATAGAGATGATAGCAAACCTATCCATAAGCATTACCAAGAAAGTCACTGAATGTGACTTCACACAGTGACATCTACAGTAGCACAGTACAAATAAAAAATAAACACAATTTTTAAACTGCATATTAAATATGTATAAATATTATTATATAATCAGGAGCTATTATAGGGAGAGGCCTTTAAAATTCCCCTGATATAAGCTGTAAATAAGTGCACAGTGCATCTGTAAGCACTGTGCTATGTGGCTTTGTGGCTTCATTTGGCAAGCATACAAATACATTTATCAGACAACCTACTAGAAGTAAAAATACATTACATGTTTTTTTAATGTAAAAAAAGTTAATCTCCGTTTAAGAAACAAAAAGTGTTAACTAAAATTCCTTTTTTTTTAAATTAACATAAGAGGTTTAATTAAAATACAATATAAGTAAAATCAGCAGCGAAAGTGTGTCACCAAATAAAAACGTTTACTAATGTGAAAACGCTTTTATTTGGACGTTTTCACGTTAGTAAAGGCTTTCATTTGGTGACATAATTTTGCTGTTGACTATACAAGAAGGATATAAAAAGGTTTTTCTACAGATACCCACAATCTACAAAACACGATTGAGAATTTTTTGCTCGATAGAAAAAAATCACAAATACTCGTATACCTCTAAATTTGCCTAAATTTTTCTTTAAAATACTTATTATACGAGATATACGTGCTGACATGGCATTCGTATGGCATGCAAAAAGAAAATATTTTTATATTTTTGTACAACTTTTTCGAGATTCCAGCATTAGTCCGATAGGAAGGGTAGTTCAGAATGACGGCCTGAATTGTCTTTCACTTGAATACCACTCCGACGACAATTTACAAACGCCTTGATATTTAAAACTGTCCGTGCCTTCTTTTTCAAATTGCACCTGCATTTTGAATAAAGCATATTGCAGGAAAATCAAATATGTAGTTGGCGGCACCTTTGCAATAAAATATTAGCGTTACGAGAACTCGGTCGGTTTCTAGACAAGTGGGACGAAAAGTAGCGGCTGCAAGTTATTGCATGCTGCTGCGATGGTTCTAGTTTGAATAAAAATGTACGCGTACCTGCACTGACTTGTCTCACATATTGCTGTGCTATGAAAGTTTTGGAGAATCACAAAGTTGTGCGACGAACTAGCCCTTGCTCACAATTCTCGATTGTACTTTTATTTAACAACGTCAATAGAAAAGTTAAGCTGAAAGAGGAAAATGTCGCACACGAAAAAAGTTAAAAAAAATAGTATTCTATTCATAGCACTTTGGGGTTATTTTTAATTAACCTTTTTGGAGCAAGATCAGTTCGTGATACTGAACCACTTTCCACAAAAACAGTTATTGAAAAAACAAACAAAAAATTTCGACTTTTCATACTAATCGACGCTCATCCAAATGGATTTTGTATGGGAGGACGAAATTTTGTTTTCGTTTTTCGACAATTGTTTTTATGGAAAGTGGTTCAGTATCACGGACTGAAATTGCCTTAAAAAGGTTGCCGGTTAATTAAAAATAACCCTGTATATTCGCATAAAATAGAAAAAAAAGTTTTAAGTACAAACCAAAAATTTCATGATATTGGGCAGAAATTAATATTATCCTTAATTATCCCTGACTTCTTTATGAAAACTACTAATCGCTGTTTTTTCTTTAAATATAACTAAACGTATCTCCATAATAACATCATATTATCCCATTGCGGGACATCCTGTTATTTACCGTTTCCTGTTTCAGCTACTTCACTAGCCTCCGTAGGGGAAGTCACGCTCTGGGGATATTGCACGAACTCTATGTATCGGAAGTAAATTAATTAGTACAACAAACAGGATAACAAAAGAAAAAAAATGTTTTCATAGTTGTTGATACAGCCAAAGATTTTTGTTGTGTGTTTCCAAGATAATTATTATAAATTATTTCCAAGCATACTAGGTATAGTTTGCGTTTAGATTTCTACGAGGGGTGAAGAATCATGTAAATATCTTTTACTTTGGTAAAGAAAAGCAAGTTTTTAAACAAATTTTGATGTACTTACAAGTAATTCAAAAACTAATTTTCGGGTTTGATATGAATATTCGTATGATTTTTTCGAACGATGGTATTTAAATAGTATTAAATTTATCAAACAGTTTTTATGTAAAACTAGAACACATATCACTGTTTTGTCCCGCTCAATTGTAGCTATCTCCGTAAACTTCACTTAGTCGCTTGCTAGCTCTTATACGCCTTGTACTCTTGACGGTTTATAATCAAAATCAAACGAAAACATGTCAAAAATAATTAAAACGCCTTGGTGTGTGTTATAATAAAGCAAGAATAATTTAAAGAACATGGCAAAGTGTAAAGAAATAACTTTCTATCCGTAAGTAACCAGATTTAATTCATCATCATCATCACCAGGTCTTTTATTTGTCCCCACTGCAGGAGCATGACCCTCTCTATACCAGAGCCATATTTGGCTGGAGCAGACAGACAGACAGAAGCCAAACAGGTTGAAGGGGTTTCATTGATGTTTTAAGCGTTATTTAGAATTACTTCTACGACATCCACAGGAAGACTTGGAGTGGTTCTATTCTACTTTGCCGGAAGCTACATGACTAAATATGTCAATGGAATTTATGCATTCTTTTTATATAATTGAATGTAAACTGAAACACAATAAAACTTTTCGATGCTGGCTTAATTTGTGAGATTTGTCATAAAAAATACATTAAAATTTTACGCATCATCTTACGGAAAATCTTAAATTTCATCGGAACATGTCATTAAAATTCGGGAATTATCCAGAGCGATAGAAAATTCTTCCCAAGAGAATCCAAAACAAATCCTCTTGCCGGGTATCCTCATGGCGTATTCATGGCTATCCTTTGAAAACATTATTTAGGCCTCGTAATCAAATCCGTCGTTCTATAAAATATTTTATTTACAAGATTTTGTCGACAGGGGTTTTTGTGTTTGGGTTAGTTTGAAGTGATGACCAGATCTGAGTTAACCAAGGTGGATTCTGTTGAGAACAATACGAGTATAAAGAACAATGGTGATTCATAGATGTTACTCTCCAAAGGGTTAATTAGATTAAAACTCAGATGGAATTGGTTAAATTGCTGTCAGTTTGAAAGCATTTTTAAATCTGACCTATTTTTTTTGTCTTTTGGCTTAAGTGGTTTTCATGATAGCTTAACAAAGTGGAAAGTCGTAGGTTCAAATCATAAAATCGCCTCCAATAGCCTAGTAATTTATCGTCACATATTTCACCCAGCCCATCGGGGACCCTTACGTCGATCGCTGTATCGTATACGTAAGAGTGAGATATGACACACCTGTGCGGAGATATGAGTGGAGGACGCTCCGAAACCCGTATGTTACGAGAACCCGCCGAAAGATACTGTGTCATCATAAAACGTGCCCATATTTTTATAATATTGCTTGAATTAAATGGGAAAAGATTTAGAGTAGTATTGAAGAGGTCGAAGGTTTTCTGGTATTGGGTAGTTTCCTGGGTCAAAAATAAATTATTTGGTACTGTTAAGAGAATATAACGTCACAAAACAATGTCACTTGTCTTTGATCACATCTACTTTGAACGTGATTTTAGATTTATTAATGCAAAAAAACTAATAATAAGAGCGCTATTTGACTCTAAGAAAATATGACGTTATAGTCCGATATTTCATAGAAATCCCACAGAAAAGGTTTGTTTTGACGTTAAGAAAAAAGTATCTGATTTGTCTTGTTGGAAACTAGCGTATTAAAGAAGAGAATTAAGGAAGACAGTAATATTTGCCTTTATTTCTTGTCGAGTGTTTATTACTAACACTGGCGTCAGATTTTTGGAAATGCCTAAAGGCAGACGTAGGTCTATGACTGTTATTTGGTGACAAAGGTCATTATTACACACTTTAGTGAATTAGTGTGCAGGTTTGTTTACAATGTTTTTACACGAAAAGTAAGTGGTGGTAGTTAAAAATGACCGTACATGAGTACTCGTACAAACTCAGAGTTTCAACTCACGATCTAGAGAAGATCGAACTCGTTCCTAACAGACGCAGAGCCAGTGCCTAAACCAGGTGGCCACTACCGCTTTTATCTTCGCCTTCATCTAAGCGCGTCCCAGTTGCATCCTCAGCTAGGCTGCTTCGGAGCCCGGGGTGCCCTTTCCCGCTTTTTCTTCTCCAAATATAACATGCATGTCAATGGTCACCCAAGGATGCTAAAGACCTTGCCAAGTGGAGAAGAAAATTTCGGAACAGTTAAAATGATTTGGCTGTAATTTTACTGCCTGACGTCAACCCTCTTCGGGAACGTATTTGTGCGAAAAGTTTTACAACCGACTGCCGCCGATGCACGATGTTTGTGCTTAAGACCTTTAGTCGTCGCTTACGACATCCACAGGAAGAGATGGAGTTGTTCTATTCTAACCCGGAACCACACGGGGCCACTACCGCTTCTATCTTTCTGTCTATTTTTGCCTATGATGCCAAGACGGACTAGACAGTATGGTCTAAGACCCGAAGTCAGATCGACATTCACTCATCTGCTTACCGGATAAAATAATATTTTTGTTATTATTTTTAAAAATTGTTAACAAAAGAATTACTTATAGAGATCACGGCCACTTCAAAAGCCTCATATTTTGTCATTCGTAGAAGAACGAAGGTCTGGAACTGACAGTACCAGCAGATTAGCTCATTGAAGTAGTAGACGGGGCACATACCTAGCACGAAGAATATAAATGTAGCATGCTCGAAAAACTAACGATATAGCAGCCATATCGTTCGTTTTTGAGCATGTGTATCTGAAGCTTAATGGCATCGTCAGATTACAATCTTGTGCGATATTTTATGAACTATCGGTGTTCACAATCAATTTTAACAATCATATGATAACACCTACAAAAGGGAGCGTAGTAAACCACGTTTTGGAAAAACGTCACATGTGTCAATCATCAAAAAAAAAAATTAAGTAAGTAAATTACCTCCAACAATCACAATGTTTTAACTCCGACTTAAGTAAATTACAGCTAAGTATATAAATTATGAATTCCTAAATTCAAACTCACGTAATTAGCAAAGTTCAGCGTCCTTATTAGGTATATTACAATTTAATTTTGATTTCGAAGGAAACCTTCCCTTACAGTGCGAGTTTGAAAATCAAATGAAAAGGGGTTCGTTATGTGGCTCTAACGATGTGTGGCAATGAAACATGAAATAAATACAGGGTCTATCAAAATAATAAGGCTGAATGCAGTCCATGATACTGAACACCTTTCCCCAAGAAAATATCAAAATAAATGTTTGGCCTGCCATACAAGTTGACTGATTTGCTGATCCAAATTTGAATAAAGCAAAAAAAAGTTAATCAAAGAATCAAATATTGATTCAGTAATTAGGCCTTCGCAGGCACTTTTACACGTTAGTAACTTTAGTGTACATTACGTGTAATGTTTATTTATAATATTAAATTTAATGTTTTTTTTTAAAAAAGCTACCGATACTAACGACTACTGCTGAGAAGAAACGCCGAAAGAAACTCATATGCACAGTATTGGTCGCCTACGCGCCAGAAGGCCTTTGTTAGTTTACAAAGATATTATGCCTAATACAATGTTATCACAATATAACATGTAAAGCTTGCGAACGAATGCCAAATCCAATTTACAGAAATAAGTAACACTGGAAAAAAGAAAATCATATTTCGATATAATAGGTCCCTGGAGAAAATTATTCAGACAGAATATATCTTTTACGTTATTTCAGTAGGTATATTTTGTTAGACGTTATATATGTACATAATTTATTATTTATTGTATAAAAATACTCCGTGCACTTACAGTCTCCCAACGCGTGCACGTGAGACAGGTTAATATTAACTAATAAGACAAATACTAAAAACATATTCCAAACAAATTTCTTAAAATTGTCATTAAAAATGTCTATGACATCCAAGCAACCAATGCGTTGAGCATTGTAATGGCTTGGCTATTTGGCGCATACTTGGCGGTGTCTAAACTTACCGCGGCCGGCGCGAGCAGCGGCCTGTTACTTATCACGTCCTTGTCATTTACGTGGTTTTTTCGTGTGTGGCCAACACTGGTGTCAGATTTTTCAAGCTGCCTAAAGGCATTTCATAAGTACGGCAAGCACAAAGACTTAACTTGCCTTCCAAAGCACGGAGGAACTCGAGATTTTTTTGGTCACCCATCCAAGTGCGGACCAGGCCCAGTGAAAGCGCTAGTAAGGCGTATTCTAGCCGGGTTACCAACCCTCCTAGCTATACGAGGTAGACAAAGCCCAGGGCCATAAGACTCAACTTTTTAGTGTGATAGAGGATGTGCAGATCGGAAAAAGAATTAAAATAATGACGAATAAGTAGCTAGCCGCAAAAAAATATAAAAGAAGGAAAAAGTTAAAAAGTTTTCATGTAAAAAGACTTTAGCTATGTTTATTTCCTTAATAGCCTTCTCTGTTACAATAAAGACCTCTTTTATTAAATAAAAGATACTCCTATAATCATCGCCACAAGTTTCTGAATAGAAACATTTTCATACTAAACAACAACTAGAAATAGACGAGAAATCGATAGTTATTTTAGAATAGTCTCGTCTATTTTAGTCAAATATATTCATTAGATGAATACGAATATCAAGTTTGTTGGTACGAGAAATACATTAAGGTTTTATAACGTATGCAATATAATATTCATGTTTAATAGTTATTAGACTTTAAAGGACGTATTAGTGAGCTTCAGTTTCTATTGGCTTTATTATTTACATAAAAGTTTTTACCTACTTTTCTAGTTCACAATCATACGGTGACAGATATGTCACCGTTTGATTGTGGCCAACGACAGTTTATAAACTATCGCGCGAGATCATAAACTGTCTATAAATTGTATTGTACTGATCACAATATAACATTTTAATTTACAATAGTTGATAATCTACCCACGTCAAACCGTTAAATTGTGAAAGAACCTGCACTTACATACAATCTCTTTGACGTTACTGCTCGTAAAAGTAATTGATAAATCAAATACTTTGCATCTCCTTCTATATTATTATTTTTCTCGGCATCACCAGTTGGTTGAGTGATAGGTAAAGTCTACATCTTTCAGTCCGCCGATTACGTTTGTAATGAAGTTAAGTTTAGTTAAGTTAAATATAAAAATAAAATAAAAATACATACGTATTTACTTAATTGCTATTGGGTAAGGGTAAATTGAATTTATTCGAAGAATAATAAAGCTCAAAGGCCACGCTTTGCGAGACGATGGAAGATGCAAAACATTAACTCCTTATTTATTTCAAAGAATTACCGCATGTTGAAGCATATGCCCTTCATTGAATTCCGCAATCCATGTGGAAGGAGGAACAGCTTGTAGGTATATTCTATGTTTCTGTTTTGCTCCCAAAAGTTAAAAAAAAAAATTAGTTATTAAAATGTTTAAGTTAAAAATGTAGGATAAAAATATCAATTTTGAAGGTCATTATTTTTAAATTATTTTAGTGCAAAAGCTACAAACTTCAGTAATAGGTCAAGTTCAGTAATAGGTCCCTACTCAGCCTGATGGGCTTTATTGCATTACAGATTTACACTTATTCTTATCATATATTTGAATACATATTGTATTCAAAAATTTGCCAGTTTTTATTCATATAATATAAACTACTTTCAAGGATTTTTTTATCAGATAAATAGTCATTGACATGATAATACGCTTTTTTAATAATTGATTTTTAAGTCAGACTTAAACTTGGATAATGGCAACGCTATTATACTGTCTGGAATTTTATTATAGACGCGCAATCCGAGACCAACAAAAGATTTTTTTGTTTTCTCTTTTCTTATGTTATAGGTCGGCAAACGAACAAGCGGGTCACCAGGGGTGTTGCAGCGCTACCGGCCTTTCAGGAAGATATAGACTAGTTTTTTGAAGGTTTCAATGTCATGTCGGCGCGGGAACACCGTTGCAGGAAGTTGATTCCACAGTACGGTCGTAAGTGGCAGAAAGTTCCTTTCAAAACGTAAGGTGGGTTCTTGCCAATTACCCAAGTGGTGTTGATGGGTGGTGTGGTGGTGAAATTTCGCAGCAGGTTCGAACAATTCTTCAGAGCATTCCCCATGATAAATGCAATAAAAATGCACAAGGATGCAACATTCCTACGTAGAATCAGAGGATCGAGACGGCCGAAGAGAGTTTCTTCGTCGATTATACGAGTTGCACGATTTTGAATATGGTCAAAAGGAAGAAGTTGGTATTTAGGTGCCCCGGCCCAGACTTAGTAACAATATTCCATATGCGGCCTAACTTGTACCCTATACAGCTGCAGGCGATGTGCCGATGTGGAATATCACATTGCTCTACCGAGCATACCCAATTTCTCTGTTACCGAAAAGCTGAGGAAGCTAATTTATTTTTATTGGTTCTAGTGTTAAAACTATGAATATAAATTTTTTTCTTAGGTAAATGTAGATATGTTTTTACCTAAATGGCTAGAAAAAAAATGTAGATATTGACGCACGTACATAATGTTCACATAGATGGATACCAGAACCGGAAGACTAAATAATTATAATGAAATAAATTAGCCACTGTACCTCAATTTAGACTGATTGGTATGTAGAGACCTGTACAGTTCTAACCTTCGAAGACAAAACAGCCCGCTCATGAATTATTAATAAAGGAAAAAAGTACGTACGTCACCAGACGGCGTGAAACTTTTCGCAGAAGTTAAAACCTTTTCATTACGCCGAATTCACTGGCGAATAATTATTACGTGAGCGGAATGCCTTTTAATAATTAGTGTTACATTAATGACAGAGTTGAGAGTGAGGTAAAATCGCAGAGACAAGTTATTATTATCATTTATTTAAATGATTTTTCATTCATCTTCCATGGGAGAAAAGAAAAAACTTACAATGTATATACTCCTCTCTCGCAAATCGCTCAATCGTAAAAATCGATCGAGGGAATAGGCGAAAATGCGAATCACGTTACTAGACGATCAACCCATCATTATTTTGATTCATTTTTCTATGTCTTCCATCGTCGTGATAAAAGTGGACTTTGGGTCTTGCGGACCTGGGCTCTGTCTGCTTAGGCGATTCCCCCACTGGAAACGCACCCCGCTGCGGTGCGCGGATGGACAAATTCCGCGCGCGGCGACGGAGGCGCAGATCTGCCTCGATGGCCCCGTGCCAAATATTCACTTTACAGTCGACCGTCGTGGAGAATGAATACCGAACTCATTTAAGAAAGCATCTTGAATGAGTGCCGTAGATTTCTTTTTTCTTTGTCCTTTATACATAAAAGCACGGGCGGTACTGTGCAGCAGTCTGTGGTGCGGCTAGCAAAGCCCGCCACACCGCAGACTGACAGAATCTGCGCGCGGGACACGCTCCAGCGCGTTGGCGCGTTTTCAGTGGGTTGGACTAGGCGTATTTTCTATACAAACTGAGATACTTGCATACAATGTTCAAATCTGCCGTCCTGCACTCCGCGACGGTGCGCGGTGCAGTGGGATCACCGCCTTAGAGCAAGAATGTTTCCTCTAATTATTATGCATTGTACATTTGACGTCTGCTAAATGAGTGAAGAATGCCTTTTTAGGGTTCCGTACAAAAAATGAAAAAACGGGACCCTTATAGGATCACTCGTGCGTCTGTCTATCCGTCCGTCTGTCACAGCCAATTTGCTCCGAATCTACTGGACCGAATCAAGTGAAATTTGGTAGAATGTTGTAATCCTATGACCCAAACACAAATACGCAAAGTAAATAAATATTTTTTTTTAAATAAGGGTCATTTGCGGGGGACAAATTAGGAAATTAAAAAAAAAAAGTTTTGCAAACCTTACTGTGTCATATATCAAATGAAAGGGCTCGTTATGAGGATCTCAAATATATTTTGTTATTATTGTAAAAAAATGAATGGTTTTGATTTTATTCATGAAAGAAGACGAAAATTGACCATTCCCCCCCCCCCCCTCCCTGATCTCCGAAACTACTGAGCCTAAAATTTTGAAAAAAATACAAAATATAGTTCAGTACTTCTAGATTTTTTTTTTTTCATCAGTAGGTAATTAATTTAATTTTAATACATACTCAAACTAAACTAAAATCTAAATTAAAAAACTAAATTACAGGAAATAT
Source organism: Acrobasis repandana (assembly GCA_963576875.1). NCBI lineage: Eukaryota > Metazoa > Arthropoda > Insecta > Lepidoptera > Pyralidae > Acrobasis > Acrobasis repandana. The sequence goes on along the minus strand of OY756221.1, from coordinate 8,329,246 downwards.
AATAATTCCAACAATCGTATAGACCCTCGCGACGCGAGTTTCACTCGCACTTGGCCGGTTTATTTTGGCCAAGACTAGATTTTAAATCGTATCTTGTATGAAGTGTTGCTGGTTGCAGCAGCATACTGCTGCATGCTGGTAGTAATAAAAATAGATACATTAATAGCGACAATTCACACTAATTGAGCAAGTTGTTAAACTTAAGGCCTAGCTCAATTAGAGCTAGGCCCAAAGTTGTTAAACTTGTATTAAGGGATACTAATTCAACTATACCATATTTTTTAATAAATACTTAAACAACGTGAAAGGAACCCATAATAAATCGAACCACGGGCTATACTAGATCATTAAAGTATTATGAAATTAAAATAACAGTCAAAAAATCAAAAAAAAATTTTTGACTTTCTCATACAAATCGCCCGGGCGGCTGCATACTTTTGTATGGAAATGCTGATTTTTTTTTTGTTTCTTGGCTGTTATTTTAATTTCATTATACGAGTACTATATTGATCTAGTATAGACCGTAGTTCGATTTATTACGGGTATGTCCCTTCCACTTTGTACATCGTCTAATTAAATATGTTTACTGAACCCATTTCAAGGATGAATTCAATCCATGATACTAAACAACTTTCTCTAAGAAACATACATCGATAAATGATTTTTTGATGATGAAAACTATTCGTTGGCCTCTGATACAACTTTACCGATCAGCAGATCCGACTTCGTATGAAAAGTATAAAAATATTTCTCGATATAAGTATGTTCCTTGGGGAAAGTTATTCAATATCATGAACTAATTCACCCTTAAAATAGTTTCAGTACATTGGGTTGGACCCTGTACAGATAAACACCCAACCCAGACCCAGAACAAAAAGGCCATTATCCAACTTGCCCTGGCTGGGGACCGAACCCAGAACCTCCAGATTGCTGGACTACCGTGTTGAGACAATTAAAATCAATCACATATATGTAGTAACTAGCTCCCGTAGCATGGCACTGGAGACAGTGTTTATTATCATCTATCACTATCTCACTTTACGGAATAGTAACGAGCGGGATGGCACTAGACTGTCGCGCGATGTAAACTTTATATGGGTTAATCGACGCTGCCATGTCACGGGGGCAGCTTCCCGATTACTGTATTAAATGACATACTGCAACTCACCGACAAAAGTAACTGCCACAGTGTTCTAGAAACGCATTTCTGACACACAAAAACTGCTGTAGCACACACATTATAAATTGTAATGCTTTTGTGTATTTTTTTTTTGAAGTATGTGTGTTATAGCAACAAATAAATGTCTTTTAATTCAATTCAACAAGAAGGAGAATAATAATATATATTTCTATAATTCTGTTATTATTTTACAGTATTTTCTATAGATATAAATTATATAAATGTTGTAGGAACCGAAATCCCTAAAATACAAAGTGAAATAGGATGTGTAGTAAAATTATAGTCTATATTTCTATAATTCTGTTATTATTTTACAGTATTTTCTATAGATAGAAATTATATATATGTTAAAGGAACCGAAAATTTAAGAAAACAATATGATGTGTGGTAAAATTATATAAATGTTGTAGGAACCGAAATCCCATAGAAAACAAAGTCAACTAGGATGTATAGTAAATTTTATCGTATTCCACATTTCCCTTTTACTATTCCATTACCGCGCTCAATTATGCAACCCTCATTTAGACGAATGTCGCCTCTGATTACCAATTGCGATCCCGAAATCATTTTCATTACGCACCTTTTGTACGGGACTTCATTAATCAGGCAGATTTTACATAAATTTTAGTTTTTTTTTTAATGTCATAGGATGGCAAACGAACAAGTGGGTCACCTGATGGTAAGTAATCACCGCTGTCCATGGACAACTGCAACACCAGGGGTGTAACAACAGCGTTACCGGCCTTTCAGGGGGGAGGGGTGATGGGAGGGGGGGCTCCGGCTCTCACACTCACCGAACGGAGCATAGAAGCGGTGAAGCTACTACTCAGACGTCGATTTTCTGTGAGAGTGTGGTACTTCCCCGGACGAGCCGGCGCATTCATGCTACTAGCAAAACTGAGTTTTGCCGGCAGCGTGGCTCTATCACAGCAAAAACTTTACGTTATTTTGTCTTCTTTTTTTCTTATCTTAGCGTTTCGCCAGGCATATCCATAGCTGTGTTTGTTGGTTTAGAACCCAGGGTAGGTTTTCTGGCTTCCTCTACTTAACTTATGATAATATGCGTATCCATGTTCACCCAAGGATGCCAAAGACCGTGCAAAGTAGAGAGGGAAAAGTCGAATTAATCAAAATAATTTGGCTATGGTTTTTAAATTATTAATTTTGGGTACATAGACATAGTATAGTTAAATTTTATGTAAGGCAAGCCCTGAAACCAATATACTCGTAAAACAAACGAAAATCCCATAGAAAACAAGTCAACTTGGGGCGTTATGTACAATCCATCGCCTTCCACATTCCCTTTTACTATTCCATTACCGCGCTTAATTATACAACCCTCATTTAGACGAATGTCGCCCCTGATTACCAATCACGTTCCCGAAATAATTTTCATTACGCGCCTTTTGTACGGTTTACTTCATTAATCAGGCGGTTTCTACGTTAAATATATTATTTTTGATAAATTTTATTAGTTATTGCATGACGGATATCACAAATACATATATAGACACAATTATATTTGTCATGCAGTCCAAATAAAGTTTTAATAGAAAAAAAAGCAGCCAATTGCGAGTCACGCTCGCCCATGAAGGGTTCCGTAGCAGCAAGTAACATAATAATATATAAGTTCTAATGGTAAATTGTGGTTTACGATTTATGACGTATTAAAAAAAAAACTACTTACTAGTACTAGATCTTGTTCAAACCAATTTTCGGTGGAAGTTTGCATGGTAATGTACAGCATTATTTTTTTAGTTTTATCATTCTCTTATTTGAGAAGTTAATATTTTTGTGCGAAAATCTTAATGCGGTTCACAGAATTCATCTACTTACCAAGTTTCAACAGTATAGTTCTTATAGTTTCGGAAAAAGTGGCTGTGACATACGTACGGACAGACAGACATGACGAATCCATAAGGGTTCCGTTTTTAGCCATTTGGCTATGGAACCCTAAAAATTATGAAGATGCAACGCATTTCATAAAAGAAAAATTTGGGTCTATTATTTTTGAATAATCTAACTGACAAACTAAATAAAATATTATTTTTTGGACCCAGTCCGCATACCTACTATTTATATAAAGTTGTAACTTCTCTAAAATGGGTAGTTAAAAGTAAACTTATGGAAAATAAAGTTTCCACGTTGTAACGTGTAACTTCGGAACTCTATTCTGAGCGTGGCCCGACATGCACTTGGCCGATTTATTTTATCTATGATAGGCAATTTGGACTTGAACAATACTATTTCAACCGACTATACTTTTGCAGTCCAAATAACCCTCTTGATGTATAACCAAGTGAACCCTCTTCACTTAGGTCAAGAGCAATCTATAACAATAACTATACAAACCCCAGACCAGAGTAGTCAAATGGAAAGCTTTTCAAGACCGCTGACCTGGATGGACGCAGAGTTTTTTGTTCAAAAATATTTTTCCTTATAAAAACATAGGCACTATGACTTGTAACAAATAGAAAAAATATTTATACCAACAAATTATGTTATAAATTTTTTTTAAGATTAATTCTATAATATTATAAATTATAATTAAGGCCCCGTCAGTTCAGAGCCAATAATAAATAATTACATATATACAGACAAATCACACAGATTGAGCCCCAAAGTAATTTCGAGACTTGGGTTTTGGGATACTAACTCAACGATACTATATTTTATAACAAATACATATATAGATAAACATCCAAGACCCAGGCCAATCTGAAAAAGATATTTTTTTATCTTGACCTAACCGGGGATCGAACCCGGGACCTCCTGTGTGCAGCCTGGCATTATGACCAGTAGGCCACAGAGGTCGTCAAATAATACTGTGAGAAATCACTGTAAACAAACTACTACAGTTTATTTCTAAAAATTTTACATAGGAATCTAAAGGCACCCACTTATGGCACTACAGACACCCACAACATCCAACGATTACCTCTAAATTTGCCTAAATTTACCGTCAATATACTTATAATTATTGTATATTATCATCTTTTATATGAAAATTATAACCAAAATGTATAAACTAAATTAATAGTAAAATTTGCTACGATTTTTTTTATAAATATAATACAAAAAATAATAATAAATAAAACACAGCAAAATATCGTCGAGAGCGAACAAAGGCCGTGCTCGACGATACTCTTATTTCGCTGCGTTTTATTTATATATTTTTTACTCTGTGTAAATAAACAAAGGTTTTACTTACGTTATTGGTAGGTCAAGATAACGTTTTTTTCCAAAGAGCAATAATGTACCTTATCTTGATTTTTGCATTCATTGTTTGTTTACCACTGTCAATAAAAAAAAGTATGACAAGACATTTTTCAAGAAAACCGATGTTCCTTCTCAAATATATAATGTCCCAGTACACCTTAGCCCTAAACGTGAGCTGTTTACACATGCGACATACAGAAATACAACCATAAATTGTTACCAATCCCTTACAGTGCACTAAAAGCTGAATAAAGCTGGCAGTAAGTCCTAGGGCAGGTATGTTTAAATAAAATATGCATTTGAACGCGTGGAACTCAAGAAAATAACCGCGTGAGACAAAAGCTTTTAGAGCGAGTGCATACGTATTCGAGAGTAACGGACTTTAAATCGTCTGAATTTTAAACGATAAGTTTTTTTTCACAGTACAGCACGGAGAAAGGACGGTATTTAAATTATCTATTTATAAGTAATGTGGTAATACTTACCTACTTATTATTTTTTACTCTGATGTTGTATCCTTCTACTAAAAAGAGGCCTTCTTTTTTAATTTGTCAAGTATATTCATTTATAAACGCCATGCCGAATTAATTTAAAATCCATCAAAATTTGTCATCTTTGTTGCTTCAATGCACCATGAACAAAGACTAGGGCAATAAAATTCTAAAGCTACTTTTGACAGGATGGTAGAAAAGATATCTGAATATTGATGGGGTTCAGTCGCATCGCGTGATGCCATGATTCGATTTTTTGCCAAACCACTAAAAACAAAACTAGTAAAAAAATAAAACTTGTGTGCCCACAACTTTTATACCTCAGTGCCTCTTAATTATGAGGCGTACCTCATAATTAAAATCGTAGTTTAAGCTAGCCAATAATAAGTGAATGACAAGTTCTTTTTGAATCTTGCCATAAAGAATTATCTTTTAGGTGTTATACCCAACTACCCACTTTCATTTACCGGTCTGAAATAAGCAAAACTTAAACGTAAAAAGCAATATCTCTGTTCTCTCTTCTTCGTCTAAGCGCGTTCCCGGTTGCATCCTCAGCTATGCTGCTTCGGAACCCGGGGTGTGCTTTCCCGCTTTTTCTTCTCCAAATATAACATGCATGTCAATGGTCACCCAAGGAAGGCAAAGACCTCGCAAAATGGAGAAGAAATAGCCGGAACAGTTTAAATGATTTGGCTATAGTTTTACGACCGGCCGCCTGCCTGACGTCAACCCTCCTTAGGAATTCAATTGTAGCTCAAGATGTTTATGCTTAGGCCTTTGGTATCTCTGTGCTCTACCATAACTCTCAGAGATAACAGTAACATACGATTTTAGCTAGTCCAAGATGAGTAGGTGCTAGGTAGGTAGGTGCAATAAGGTAACTTGCCAAAATAATTTACGAGTAACTTTCACTTCTTCTTCTTATTTAAGAGCTTAGTGGCTTTTGTCGGTAGAGTATGCGCCAAACTTCTCGGTTTTCCGTAGTACAAGATGAAAGGTGCTACTAAGGAAACTTACAAATATAATTCATCTTTTGGGCGGATTCCCAACTTTCAATTCTTCTTATTTAAGAGCTTGGTGACTTTTGTCGGTAGAGTATGCGCTAAACTTCTCGGTTTTCCGAAGTACAAGATGAAAGGTGCTACTAAGGAAACTTACCAATATAATTCATCTTTTGGGCGGGTTCCCAACTTTCAATCCTTCTTATTTAAGAGCTTGGTGGCTTTTGTCGGTGGAGTATGCGCCAAACTTTTCGGTATTCCACCTTACTGAGTGCTTGATACGAGATGACCCCTGCATTTTTTTCAGTTGGTCTACAAAGCTTTTTCTTAGACGTCCGTGACCTCTTCTTCCTTTTATCTTTCCTTGTAATAAATAATGTTTAAATAAGGAGTCATAACGTTACTTGTCTCATCATCCTAGCGTATTCCCGGTTGCATCCTCAGCGGTAACGCTTTAGAGTCTGGGGTCCGCTACCTAACCTAAGTAATTTGACGACGTTACTGGTTTTTACACAGAGCTACTCTCGTCTGACCTCCGCAACCCAAGGGGTAGACCAAAACCAATCCTAGGATAGGTTTAAACAAACGCTAGATGGCACTCAGGACACACAGCATTACGTGCCTTCCAAAGCACGGAATCATCTTTCCTTTCGAGTAATCAGGTGATTCAAGCCTGCTTATGATGATGTCGTTACTTGCCTAAAATAAGAAAAATCAATACAAATACAATACAAATTATCTTTATTGCACCATAATAATTAATAAAATAAAAATAACAAACACAAAGAAAATATTGGTACAAAGGCGGACTTATCGCTAGATGCAATCTCTTCCAGTCAACCTTTGGGTAGAGGAAAAATTAATAGTACGGAATAAGGTGGGTGCAGTATCTATACCTAATTATATACTTACATATTAATACTTGTATATATACATAAATAAGCTTATTCTATAATATATATATATAATACATATACGATGCTAAAATATTTAAATGTATTTAGTGACACTAGTAAAAATCACTTGTAAAAATACATTTTTCTGTGCCCACAACTCTTTAAAATCTGTTAAAAATGCGTAATTGATTTAGTTAGCTCATGCTAAGTGAAATAGGTATAACAAGGTTACTTTTCAAAAGAATTTATCTTTTGGGAGGGTGCCCAACTACACATCTTTCACTTACTCTACTAAAGGTCCACTGATTCCACTCGCTCTGTTGCATCGATTGTAATTCGATTTAAACAAGACCTTTTGACGTGAATCGAGGTTCCTGGTCATATCATTATGTTCAATGGATGCGTGAAATTGAATCGCTACTATCTATTTACTTTGGGTTAGATTAAATTCTATCTTCTTTACTGATTGTCTTGTCTTACAAGTTGGTATGTCTCGGGCAGCTGCAATTCAATGGAAGTTATTTGCTTACAGACTGATAATTAGATTCTGTTAAATGTGTGTTTTGATGAGAGAATGCTGTAAAACGTCAGCGTGGCATTGAAAAAAGGCAGTTCTTTAACGAAATAAAAATAATGTGCTTATGAATATCGTTACTTTAATTCTAATTATAATATTATTTTATTGAATTTCATTTAAGATATACAATATTATACATATATCATTGAAGTAAAAACTTCTTTAGGCGCGTTGGACATTTTTTGAGGTGGGAAATAACCATTGAACTCGCGACGCTGTTACTGACACCACCTTGTTCAAGTTTTCACTTCTGTCGACACTCCCGGAGAGTCACTCTTTTTTTTAATAACCGGAGAACAGCTCGTTAAATGCGAAGCAGAGGTAGTTACATATTATAGTTGACGTGTGTATTTGTTACTTTTTACATATATACACTATCATGGCTTTATCCCAAATACTCCAAAGACTTCAGGGTGACTTAGCGTGATGATGGGCGAGAAGGGCGAGAACGGGGGACAACCGAAGAAAAACAGTGATGGTTGCTAGCTGCATCGCCTAATCACACATTTCGCATATTTTTCCATTCCCTTGATCGGATTCTACGATCTTCGTGGTAAGAGAAGCGAGCTATACATTCTTTTTTCTTTCTTTTCTGACAAACCAGCATGGTCACTTTTTTGTTTATGAATATTGAATACGTATACAAAGTTGACTTCATCTGAAGTAAAGGTAATTATTTTAATAGACGACTATATTATCTACTATTTCGTTTACGTGCAGTAAAACAAACAAATCGATATTTCACTAGTAAAGGTTTGATTTAGTGTCTATTGAGTTACAATATTACAACTTCATAGTATAAAGGTACAGATCTTAGGTCAACAACACATTTCCTAGACAAAGTTTTAACCCCACAAACAGCCATATTTCACTGTCAGAATTTCCCTTATACATGCTCTTTTCCGTCATTCTATTCGATAAATCTATGACAGCGTTTTAATCGTTTTTCAGAGCTGTGATCGATGATCGCCTGCACTTTAAAGAATGCATACCACAAAGGAAGAATTTGAATTGAATAGAAGATTTATTCATTATTGTTTTTTAAACTATCGCGTTTTGAACCTATGATTTATTTATATATACCGGGACTTAGCACGAACCTTTTTTATTGTTTTGTCTTAACGTTTCGAAAAAGAGGTAACTCTTTTTCGAAACGTTATACATATTTATATATTTATAGATATATAGATTTATTCATGTTTTAGAAAAATAAGGATTAATCTTGTCATAAATTACTCTACGTCACGTTGGGGAATTTATGACAAAATTGTTTAAATGGGTGAATTTCAACAGGTCCATTAAAATCTTCATTCCGTGGACTTTTATTATCCTTAGGTTTTTTTTTTTAAAATAAATTAGTTTTTATTTAAGTTTTTGATAATGTATGTATTCTTGCTTTATATCTAGCAGATAACTCAAAAAACTAACGAAATATACAAAATTCGTGCCACGGCAATGAAATAAGCGTCCACGGCAATGAAAGAACTGTGCCACTGGAATGAAAGAATCAATCCACGGTAATCAAAATCCATATTAAACAATATTACCTGAGTATTATACTTATATATACAATAGATATACGCCTGTCTCCGAGAGGGAAAAGCATATCCAGACTGTATCTCTCCATCGGCTCCTATAAATTCATCCCATACTACAAACAATGGCTTGGTTCCACCCAAAGTTTGAGTATGGGAGTAAGATTTGAATAGATATTACAAAGGAAGAATGGGAGTAGAATAAGGAAAGAAAGACTGTAGTATTGAGGTCTCTCCGAAGTGTGAAGTTTACCGTCTTTCTTTACTTATTCTACTCTCATTCTTCTTTTGTAATTTCTTCTTAATCAATTTTTACTCCCATACAAGTTTTAGCACCAACAGCTTCTCTGAACAGCCATTTTTAACGCCTTTAAGACATATTTATTCTTGTAACTTGACGAGTCCTGTACTATCTGTATTATAGGTAAAGATGTTTTCTTTGCCTAATCATACCATGGCGATGAAAACATAAGTCACGGAAATGAAACACCTGGCCATGGCAATAAAACTAAATTGTTTTACAAGACATGAAAGTTAATTTTTTATTGCCGTGTCAATTTTTTCATTGCCATAGCAAATTTTTCCACGAAAACCACGGAAATGAAAGCACGGTGATGAAAATCAAGGCAAAAATATAAAATAACAAAAAACCTATTAATTATTCGAAGTAATAAACACTTCACTAATAAACATAAAATACATGGCGTTCTATCAAATGCATAATCATAAGGACAAAATTATTTAAATAGAAGTTTTACCTCCACGGCGATAAATGAAAAAAAATCCAGTAACAAAAAAATGGAATATTTACGTTTATGGCGCGAAAACGCAGGCACGTGTTGCCACGTCGAGCACTTAGGTGGCACTAATACGCAACGTTTAGCGCACAGGAAGGGGGACGCAAGTCGTTAAATAAAACAATGTTCCTAAAAATGTTTAGGACACGGTGATGAAAGGTAGTTCTCGGACAAATTATTTTTTATCAACCATTCGTTGTATTGTTTAAATATTCGAATAAATATATTCCGTAACAATACTTTAACTATTCACATATCAAATAAAACTAGGTTTTAATATTGACCAATAGATTTTTAAGTCAAGGTGACGTGTGGTCAAACACGGCAATAAAATATTTCGAGGTTTAATTTATTATTTTAGAGTACCTATTAATCCTATTAATAAAATATTTAGTGCAACACATAGATAACTATTTTACCTAACTAGAAAAAAATGTTAAAACCTGGTTTCTATGTATTGTACCGATTTCATCGATGCCACGCAATTTTTGGTCCCGGGAAATTCACCCAAATACTAAAAATATGCGGTCCGTTCTGGATGTGCATGGGATTTTTGAGATAAGCATGCACAGACAGAAACATGCTCTTGAAAATTTTAATTCTTAAATCATAGCATTGGTAAAATTTTTTTTTACTGTCACAAGCAAAGATTTCAAAAAAGTTTTAAATAGTTTGGAAAATCCAAAAGTGCACGCCTCATAATCTCATTTTTCACAATTAAATTGATTTTTATTGTTTTATTGCTAACTTAAAACGAAGAAAACTATGTGTCGGCTTTAACGCACGACTGGAGATTATTTTTAACTTTTATTTTACCTTCCCGCTGAGAAAGATATAGCGGGCACTGTGAAGGAGGACCCATTGCAAACCTCTTTGCCTACACCCCGACGATTTCCGCGTGCGCGAAGAGCAGCTCAAGTTCTGTCACCCTGATTTGTTTTTGACAGTAAGATTTTGGTTTGTAACAAAATGGCGAGCTCACGCGCGACGATTTGAATTTTTTTGCTGCTCGCTATAACTAAACTACATTGAATTAGACCGTGATCTTCGAAAGGACTTAGGTTTGGATAATACTAAAGCGTATAAAAAAAATGGACTTGATCAGATAAGTTTTTCGGGAGTTATCGTGACCACGCCAGTTTCCATACATACAGACACACGGACGTCCACAAAATGATTTTATTAAACATTGTTTTTATTTATTTAAAAGGCAAAATGTCTTTTAAAAATGTCATTCGTGTTGAAACTAGTGTTTTTCCTTGACATTTATGTGTAAATATTATTGTAAAAGTGCGATAGAAAATAAATAGAGACACATTTAGTTAAAAAAATCACTTGATTTTTGTAAGGCGAGAGTAGAGCACTACCTCATGCGCTTCACTCATGAGGCATGCAATACAAAAACAAAGTTACTTTACATAACATAAATCACCCTGTTGGCCTTATAAGTATACGCAATATCAATTTCAATAAAACTGCCCCTAAAACTACAACAAACATAATGATAGGTACTATCCTAATGTGTAATCTACAATACAAAGCCATTAATCATCATGAACATTATCTTTATCTATCAATGTCAACGCGTCATCCGATTTTCCCTTCCGCTTCAACTACTCTAGGGTTGATAATTAGGAACGTTATTAACCATTAATTTCTACCCTGACGAACTGCTAATAAAGTTATTGTGACCCTACTCGGCCTATTATTTTAAGGTGAAATGGTAGCATAAGTGGCGCCCTCATTTGAAATTAATTGTTTAAAACTAAATATGATGATATTTAAAAATTTGATTTATGGCAATGTCTAAAAAGACCTTTAAACTATTTTATGAATAACCTTTGAAAGTAATATTGGCAGTCCGTCTTGTTTTAAAACGGGTTTCCGCAAAAAGTGACCACTTTTGGCGGAAACCCGTTTTAAAACTAGACGGACTATTAGTAATAATTTCAAAGGTTATCCATAAAAAAGTTCGAAGGTCTTATAAGAAATTGATACAAATATTTTTTTTAAATATCACCATATTTAGTTTTAAACAATTTATTTCAAATGAGGGCGCCACTCATGCTACCATTTCATCCTTATTGAGGGACTCTAAATGTAGTGTGTGACGGTAGTTGGCAAAAAATATCGTGACGGTGGAGGGAGGCTGAGACTACGTTTGGTGCAACCCGGACGAAACGTTAGCGAAAATGAATTAAAAAACCCACCCCCTATCTAATCTAATCTAAATATAAAATAACTCAAAGGTGACTGACTGACTGACATAGTGATCTATCAACGCACAGCCCAAACCACTGGACGGATCGGGCTGAAATTTGGCATGCAGGTAGATGTTATGACGTAGGCATCTGCTAAGAAAGGATTTCGATCAATTCTATCCCCAAGGGGATAAAATAGGGGATGAGAGTTTGTATGAAACTTTGTCAATTTTAAACCGATCGGGCTGAGACTTTGCATGCATAAAGCTACTATGACGTAGGCATCCCCTAAGAAAGGATTTTGATAAATTACACCCCTAAGGGGATAATTTTTCTTTTTCCAACTTCTCATCCACTGTCACGCTAAAAGTGACCTTTGGGTCTTGCTGCCTTGGGCTCTGTCTGCTTAGAGCCGCAAGACCCAAAATACTCTGTCTTCCCCATTAGGGATAAAGCGTGATAGTGTATAAATATTATTAAAATATGTGTATCCGGCATCTAAAGGCACCGTCTAGATTTCACCTTATGGCGTCGACTACTCACTCAACATGAAAGTTGCTAATTAGCCATCAATTACAACCCTAACGAACTGTTAATGAAGTTATTGTGACCCTACCCGACCTTTGTATAGCTGAGACCGCGACCACTAAAGTAGTGTAATTCACACGAAGTTTTGGTGACGTCATTATTGTTTTATAATAGAATAGCAACTTACTCCGCCTACCTTGTGGTTTACAAGGTAGGCGGGGTAAGTTGCTCAATAAATTAATAGTGCTCCCACGCCTGGTGTTACGTGATATAGTAGAAAGAGGTCAATCAGGTTTCGATCGATTTTTTTTACGATCATCTTCAAGGCGAGTGTCTATGGAGGTAAATCAATTGTTATTTCTATTGTGTCTGTGTTAAAGTCCAGCAATGTGCTAAATTAATTAATTATTAAATAAAATACTGTTACAAAGAATAATAATTACAATTCAAATTATAATTAATATAAATAATACTATAATATAATATAATATAATATTGGTCCTTACATATGAAATTGCCGTTCAGTATCAAAAAAGTGAAACAAGTTTTTTTTAATGAAATTATTATTTAATCAATCGAAGTATGCGCCGTTGTTATCGATACACTTCCGCCATTTTATAGGCAGATCATTGATACCTTTGGAAAAAAAATCCTGGGAGCGAGAGTCTATGAACTGTTTGAAGGCGGTTTTGACTGCCTCATCAGATTTGAAATTTTTTCCTTGTAAAAAGTTATCCAAATTTTGAAAAAAGTGGTAATTGGTTGGGGCAAGATCTGGAGAGTATGGTGGGTGACGCAGAGGTTCCAGTCGCAGCTCCTCTAACTTGGCGATCGTTTGATGTGCAGTGTGTGGTCTAGCGTTATCCTGAAGGAGCAGTGGGCTAGAGCAATTCATCAGTCTCGGTTGTTTAATGGCGAGCTTTTCCATCATTGTTTGCAATTGTTGGCAATACAAGTCTGCAGTAATCGTCTTGCCTGATCTCAAGAAGCTGTAGTGGATAACACCAGCACTGGTCTACCAAACACTAACCAGAATCTTCTTTTTGGTCAGTTTTCGCTTAGGGCAAGGTTTTGCCGGTTCTCCAGGGTCAAGCCATTGTGATGATCGCTTCCGATTGTCGTACAGGATCCGTTTCTCATCACAAGTCACGATACGGTTCAAAATCCCCTCATTATTGTGGCGATTAAGCAAAGAAACGCAGCAAGCAACGCGTGTTTGTTGGTTTGCTTCAGTCAATTCGTGCGGTACCCACTTTTCAAGTTTTTTAATTTTTCCGATTTGGCGCAAGTGGATAAGTATCGTTTTGTCACTTACGCTGAAGGCTGCTGCTAATTCAGAAGTGGTTTGAGATGGATCCGCTTTCACTATCGCCTTCAATTCTTCGTTATTCACTTGAGTATCAGGTCGTCCACGAGGCTCATTGTGTAAATCGGAATTTCCAGAACGGAAACGTTGAAACCAAAAACGCACCGTTCGTTCGTTAGCAGTGCCTGGTCCATACACGTCGTTAATTCTTCGAGTCGTTTCTGTAGCACTGGTGCCACGGTGGAACTCGTATTCGTAAATACCGCGAATTTTCAATTTGTCCATAGTTGCTGTTATAGCAATGTTGAAACTCAAACAAATGATGTTAAAACAAATGAAATACGAATTTAATTAAAACAATATTTTTCTGGCTTTATTTCGAAATAAATTTGAATTTGGAATTCCTAATGAAACGCAAGATATTTGATTTTAAAGTTGCCAGTATTGAAAATCGGCAATTTCATATGTAAGGACCTAATATTATATTATATTATACTTAGAATAACAATATTACAATAATAAGCTATTTTATTTGAATTTTGAAAATATTTACTAATGTTTGTAAACATTTTGAACAGCAGTGCAACAATTTTCAACCCATAAAAACTCTTAATGAAGTTATTGTGACCCTAACCGGACTTTGTATGACCGAGACCTATTTGACCACAGTAGTTTTATTAACACCAAGTTTTGGTGACTTAGTATTGTTTAATAGTTAACGTACCAGTTTCACACAGATTTCCAGTGTCAAAAATGTAGATAAATAAGTTAAAAACTGAAGGAAGAAAAGAAAGAAAAATCACTGTAAATTAAGTACTACAGTTTATTTCTTAAAAAAAATTACATAGGAATCTTTAGGAATTTCTACAGACACCCACAATATCATATCTAAAACACGATGAAACATTTTTGTCTCGATAGGTAAAACTCACAAAAATACCTCTAAATTTGCCAAAATTTACCTTCAAAAAAGATTTACTACTTTATACAATCACTTTTTTATATAAAAATTACCTTTAATGATGCTCCCACCCGCACTGTTGTTCAAAATGTTTACAAAAATTAGTAAATATATTCATAATTCAAATAAAATAGCTTATTATTGTAATATTGTTATTCTAAGTATTATTATTTATATTAATTATAATTTAAATTGTAATTATTATTCTTTATAATAGTATTTTATTAAATAATTATTTAATTTAGCACATTGCTGGACTCTAACACATACACAATAGAAATAATAATTGATTTACCTCCATAGACACTCGCCTTGAAGATGATTTTAAAAAAAATCGATCGAAACCTGGTCGACCTCTTTCGACTATATCACGTGAGTTGGAGCTATCTCACGTTGGTTTTAATAAAAATAAAATTGAATTTTATTTTTAAGTAATTACCAAAAAAATTATAATCTAAATTACTAGTTAATTTCATTACACAATTTTTTTAAATATTATACAAAAAAATAATAAATAAAACATAGCGAAATATCGTCGACCTCAGATCCGGACCTTTGTTCGCTCTCCTTGACGAATATTGCACTGTTTTATTTATTATTATTTTAAATATTTTTTAATAAAAAAAGTGATTGTATAAAGTAGAAATATCTTATTTAAAGGTAAATTTTGGCAAATTTAGAGCCATACTTGTGATTTTTTTCTATTGAGCCAAAATATTAAGATTAAGATTCCTATGCTTCATTACAGCGATTTTTCAAAAACACTTACAGAATTGCGGGGTCTGCTTTCCTATATTTCTCAATGTGATAATGGAAACCACTCAAATATTTTGCGTGATTGAATTTAGCGAATAAGCTAATAGACATTAAAAAGCAATTCCAATGAATTATCTTTAGATTGATTAGGTACAAGCTGGTACAAGTAATGAATTAATAAATTATTAATATTGAAATGATGGTGTTATTGAATGAGAAGCACAAATCTTCTTTTTTTGTAAAAGAATAAATAAAAATTATGATCATGTCAAATGACTAAATCTTCTTAGACTTGATTAAATTTAAGACTTCCTTTATACTTTCAAGAGTATATAGACACGTCGGAACGTAGATCGTCCCAAAACAGTTGGCGGCAAACTCCACTCAAATTCCGCGGCCTTCCGGAAAAGATAAGGTTTCTACGACAAACAAAATAGTTGGGAAATTCCATACTTTGTGCCTCACCACTAGTTTCCTGGAAACTTCACGATAAAGTAGAAACTTTTCTTTTTGAATGGTTTTTAATTCTGTATTGGACTTCAAATGTTTAAGCGGCAAGTACGTACTTTACCGTCGTCAAATTTCTCTTTCTATTTCTTTAGTTACCGCTTATCTTATGGCCGAACGCATTTTCTATTTCGAGAGCTGGAAATACCTCAAATACGTATTTGTATTTGAAGCAAGCTAACTCTTGTCTTATACTTCTCTTATAATACCCTTACTCAGAACTGCAGACCTGACTGGGAAGTAGCGAGGCTTAATCAACCCTTATATTTTCAATGATACAATTATATATAATACACAATAAATATAGCATCTGGCAATGTTAAAGACCTGACTAAGTTATCTAGTTTATTTATGTTATTTTTCATTAATCTATTCTATTTAAACGCGTATCAATTACAGACTGCATTTCTTTGTAAAAAAATTGTATCTTTGAAAATTTAAGTGTTGATTTAGCCCCGCTACTCCCCAGCCAGGTCTGCAGTTCCAAGTTTGGGTATTATAGGAGAAGTATAAGACAAGTTTTCAGCTTGTTTCAAATACCTACTCAAAAATGTGTACCACCTCTTAGACTATTCATTGTAAAAGATAAGCAAGCGTCAGAAATTTTTAAGATAATGTTCTTAAAATGCGACCGCATACATTTTAAATTCTAATGAATAAATAATTATTGGAAAATTACTAAAGTTCAAAAAATTCAATTATTTCAGTTTCTTAGATGGTAATTTTATATTTTAGTTACTTATAAGAAACTGAAATATAAAAAGAAATATAATAAATTAATATAGTATTATAGTATACCTATTTAGATACAGTCCATAGAAAACTGTCTGGCTTAGCGACAAGCTCCATCCAAATTCCGTGGCTTCGGCTTTGAAAAGTTGCGGTTTCAACAGCAAACGAAATAGTTTGGAAATTCCACTCTTTGTGTTTCGCCACTAGTTTTCTAGGAAACTTTCCGATAAACTAGAACTTTACATTTAGGAAGGTCTTTGATTCTGTTACGGATTCCAGGCGGTAAATACGTTGGGATTGTTAAAGTTGCTTACTTATCTCTTAAGTCTTAGTTTGGTAAGTGGAATAGTGTTTAGTAACCTTAAAATAAATAAAATAAAATAATGAAATGAAATGATATGGTTTTTATTTTGACAACAAAGGCCTATTTGTTAGTAACAACACAATATTCCTTACATACTATATTAGTTAGCATAGTGACGAGCAGAGATTTTAAATGTGTCCAGGGGGGCCACATAATAATGTGTTGGCCTAGAATATAATTACTGCATGTACTTGTGTGACGAAGCCAGTCTTATTTTTTTCTTAATGCTATAGGCGGTGACGTAGTAAAAAAACACAAGTCCACTTAGTTGTGGACCTAAGGCTTGAAATAAGGGCCGGCGCACATATGACAAAGCGCAGCGCAGCGAATTACCTACGAACTTTAGTTATGAAGAAACTTTTACAGAGAATTATGGTATAATAAAAATATTTTTACATTGAATACAGGAATTCTTGTACAGAAGACGTGCTTCTAAAGCCTCCGTGTCTCGTTTACGAATCGCATGGCGTTATATGGCAACAAAGGAACACTTACCATTTCATTCGTTTCGCGAATAAATATAATAGGGCTTTTGTTGAACTGTTTTGGCAAGAAATTATAAATTTTCTAACAACATTGGATCTCCAAAAATTTTGTATGCCACTTATGGTCACCCATTCAAGTACGGACTATGCCCTGGTTTACTTAACTTGCGTAAGATCTAGTAATGCGTACTCCCACCGGGCCTGCGAGCTTAGTACATCGAACTTAATATTAACTTAAATATCAGTGACGATCTGTTTAATTAAGCCAAAACTTAAGCTGTCCTGGGAGAATTCCGGGAACATTAGATTGTTCTTGGAAACTTTAAATTATTAATCTTTTACAAGGTTTAAGTCGAGTCGACGTGCCGTTGAGTCCCACTGGAATTATAAAAGGTGGGAATGAATTAAAAATATAAAGTTTAATCCACAAATACATGAAACTATTTCGAAACACCATTTTTATTAGAATTAATAAATAAATAAGTAGGGACAAATCACATTGATTGAGCCAGCCCCAAAGTAAGTTTTTAAACTTACGTATTACAGGATACTAGCTCAACCAACGATACTATAATTTATAATGTATACTTACTTGTCCTAGGACAATGGAAACAGATGAAAATATATTTTTTAAACACATTTACAGATTTTAGGTTGGTTTCGATTATCGTTCTATACATTTGCTTTCGGTATTTATAAAAAGAGCACATTTTTGTGGATTAGCACATTGTGCTGATTTTTACAAGTATTCAACGTGGAAGGGACATACCCGTAATAAATCGAACCACGGGCTATACTAGATCACTCATCCAGGCGGCTGCACACTTTTGTATGGAAATGACAAATTTTTTTTTGTTTGTTGGCTGTTATTTTAATTTCATTATACTATAGCGATCTAGTATGGCGGACTTAAAGCCGAAGTACCAGTGATTTGTCCCTATATATTTATTTAATTTATTACGTAGAGCTGATTCAAGTACCTAAGATATTTTACTATAAATTTTGTTTGTTTGTTTGTTAAAACTTTATTTTACACAAAGAACAAATATAAATTACACGTAACATCAAGACATCAATAGGAACAAAGGCGGATTTATCCCAGATTGGGAGCTCTTCCAGTCAACCTTGAATTGAAAGGAACATTTACAACACAGGGTAGAGAGTGGAAAGGGAATTTTATGAAAAAGAATTAAGTACATATAAATAATATGGCCTCATTTTACATTTTTTAATTCGTTTCATAAAATACCACATGATTGCCAACATAAAATATAAGTGGAACAAAAACTACTGTCTGCTCAAAAATTTGCAAACGAAATCACATCGTAACTGCTTGGTTTAAAGTTGAAATTGCCTTTTAGGTTGGCGTAAATGTTATGGTTTGTTATCGGTTTACGTGCCATTTCTCTTGGTACTTCAGTGCATACACAAGACTGCCTTTATCTGTATAGTTTCACTAGGGTATATCCCACTTAGTATTCAACTTGTTGTCTAGGTATATTGTCTTTATGGGCCAAATTTAAATATTTTATACACAATTTGTAATTATTTTTTTTATTTTTAGTCTTTTACACAATTTGTATTTTCTTTAGTTTTAGTGTTTTGCTTACAATACAAACTCGAATCAGCTGATCGGTCAACTTTTCATATTTCGATAACTTTCCCCAAGGATATGTTCATTCAAACAGGAGGTATGTAAGGAAAAATATTTCCATGTTCAATAAAGTAAGTGATTTTACAGATAGAAATTTACGTAATAAGAATGACTTAGTTAGCCCGTATTACAGGCTGAATACAGTCAGTAAGTCTTTTATGGGGAAGTGTATACTTTTTTATAATAAACTGCCAGAATCGGTCCTTGATATGCCAGACAGAAAATTCAAAGCTTATGTAAAAAAAGTACTTTGTGAGAAGGCTTATTATAGGACCGATGACTATCTTAAAGACAAAAAGGTCTGGCTTGAGCTTGGCGCGGGTCCCTCTTAAAGGTTTGTATACTTAGACATGTCATAATTTAGGTACATTGGTACATACTAAATTTACAAATTGACATTATTTTAAATTTCGTAATTCTTATAATTCAATTTGATTATGACATAATAAACAATGTAATCTCTGTCCATCTATATAACTAATTTTAAGATTTTAGTTTGTTAGTTGACGTCTTTGGAGAAAACGTGCAGTGCAGTTTGTTGCCGCTTCTTCTGCACTTGCGCCTAGGAAGTGGCGTAAACTTAGCTTTAAGTAACGATTTGACGTCAACATTTGTGCAAAACAAAACAAAGTGACTATTATTAAGAGATATTATAAATATCCTATGGTAATAAAAAAATAAAAAAACATGGGTGGCACTCGGTGATGGTAACCTATCATACTTTTAAAACTGTTCTGTTCGAATTTTAGTTGTTCAGTATATAGGACTGAATTCACCCTTGAAATAGTTTCAGTATATTTTGTTAGACCCTGTTTAAGTAGTTTTAATTAATCTAAATCTATTTATTTAGTTTAATTCGTTTTATTTTATAAGTTAATTTATTAAGTTTTATTAAATGTTGTACCATGTTATAATATGTTGAAATTTAAATAAAGTAGGTTTTTTTAATGTCATAGGACGGCAAAAGAACAAGCGGGTCACCAGATGGTAAGTGATCACCGCTGCTCATGGAAAACTGCAACACCAGGGGTGTAACAAGAGCATTACCGGCCTTTCAGGGCCCTCCCCAGAGGGGAGAGGGAGAGGAGGGCTCCTGCTCTCTAACTCACCGAACGAAGCATAGAAGCGGTGAAGCTACTACTCAGACGTCGATTTTCTGTAAGGGTGTGGTACTTCCCCGGACGAGCCGGCCCATTCATGCTACTAGCAAAACAGAGTTTTGCCGGTAGCGTGGCTCTACCACAACTAAAGTACTTTTATAAAGGATCATTAATTTAGAAAATTTAGTGTTAAATAGTTATTCGATTGGTAAGTATCTACCAAAGGTACTAAATAGGACAAATAACAAAGATTCAGCTGGCCTCAGAGCAAATGGCTGGTTGCATCTATTGCTATGGGTCTTCGAAAGTCAGGGCAAGACCCGCTGTCCGGGTTTTCCTTTACCAAAAATAATAATATAAGTGTTTTTATAAGGTTTTTTAGGCATTCAAGATGCAGTACTAAAGTACTCAAATTAAATAGTGAAATAAGAAATCACTTATATTTAATAATGTTAGTGATCAAGAAAACTACAAAACTTAAAAAAAAAATTCATTTGCTTTTACAATTGGCCGCGTGCTTGACGCCAAGCTTCCTTGAAAATGTATTTGTGCGAATAGCTTTGCCGGTCATCGGGTGGATGGCTGCCACCCGACGTCTACTTACAAGGAAATAATTTTATAACATAAGACAGGAGTACCTATATGTTATTAGTGCTTAATTCTTTAGTCGTACATATCTATCCTTACAACGTTACTTAGTAGACTTTCTATTACATTTTGCTATATGTATGTCATCCGATGAATAACTAGGTACAATTTCTTGCCTTCTATGGTAATTCGCAAGTTGGTAAACGTGGTCATATTTCAACGACCCAACACTCGGAATTGGGATTTTGGTTACAGGCGTGACCTAATTACACCATAAAGCTTGCAAATTTATGACCTGCTGCGAGGATAAAGTCAGTCTAGCTCTTAGAGTCACTTAAAACAAGTGACCTAAATATAAATATATCTAAATTACGTAAATATGGTTGTTTATATGTTCAGCAGCAATGATCAGACATTAAATAACTAGATAACACTTACATATCCGAAAAACAAACTATTCATTTCCTACTTTTCCAAGTAATGTAATACGACGTTACTTAGAAAAGATATCTTTCCTAAGATAGTTTTCTGAATAACAATATTTCCAGGAAAGCGTTAACTAATGGTGTAACAAAAATAGCCCACCTTTGTGCTAAGTAAAGGTTAAATATTTTCCATGTTCCCAAAGGCCCTTTAACGCAGAGGAAGCAGTATATTAGGGTAAATAATAAGACGGAACGCGTGTTGAGGATGATATTAGCCCTCTTGAGGACGCTTTTGTTAAGACAAATTACAAGATTAAGCTCTCCTTTATGTTAACAGAGGAGTAAGTTTGCTGGTAAAGACCCCTTGACCCAAGCAATTTTTATTTGAAAACAGGAATGTGTACAAAACAGTGATGTGGCCAATAACTTCCTAAAGGCTGACTGGTAGAGAATGCATTTTTGTACCTTTTTGGTCAATAAAGATTTAATAAATAACTTAATCGTAGCCTTTGGGTCTAGATTTTAGGCTTTGTCTACCCCGAGAAGACTAAAGACGTTGTTAAGATATAAATATTAATATTAAAATTAATTATAATAATTAAAATTATTCAAAACATACGAAAAATAAGTTTGGAAAATCCAAAAGTGCACGCCTCATAGCGGTCACTCAATTTTCACAAAAAAAAAACAGAACTTGAATATTGCATATTTATCGGTGTATTATGAACAAAATAAAAATATTACTTTTAAATCTTCGCGCCATTGCCCACACTTATTATATCCCATATCTCTGGCCCACACAGAAAAGAAAGGTACTGCGCATGTATTGTCAATGTCAAGAAGAAAAGAAAAATGAAAAGATTAACATTGTATCCAGAAAAATAATGGAAATTAAGAATGGCTAAAAGGCAGATGCTAAAGGCCGTAAAAAAAATTAAAAAAAAAAATTGTCAATGTCAACGACCCTTATTTACATAGATTTAGATATACCAACGATAGGTGGATTTCAGTTTATTGCTAATTATAATTAAACTACATTGAATTAGACCGTGATCTTCGAAAGGACTTAGTTTTGGATAATACTGAAGCGTATAAAAAAAAATGGACTTGGTCAGATAAGTTTTTCGGGAGTTATCGTGACCACGCCAGTTTCCATACGTCCCGACACACGGACGTCCACAAAATGATTTTATTAAACATTGTTTTTATTTATTTAAAAGGCAAAATGTCTTTTAAAAATATCATAAGTGTTGAAACTAGTGTTTTTCCTTGACATTTATGTGTAAATATTATTGTACAAGTGCGATAGAAAATAAATAGAGACACATTTAGTTAAAAAAATCACTTGATTTTTGTAAGGCGAGAGTAGAGCACTACCTCATATGCGCTTCGCTAATGAGGCGTGCAATATCACTTTATTACGGAACTGTCTAATTGTCTATTACAGCAACGAAAAATAAATATACAACGTGGAAGGGACTAATAAATAAAAATCGTAATAAATCGAACCACGGTCTATACTCGATCATTACAGTATAATAAAATTAAAATAACAGCCAAAAAACCAAAAAACATTCGGCATTTCCATACAAAAGTGTGCAGCCGCCCGGGCGAATTGTATAGGAATGTCGAATATTTTTTTATTTTTTACTGTTATTTTAATTTCATTTTACTTTAGTGATCCAGTATAGCCCGTGGTTCGATTTATTACGGGTATGTCCCTTCCACGTTGTATACAGATTAAATTCTTAAAGACTAAAATAAAGATAAAAACACTACCCACTACTCTACACTATTTACTAATATTTGCAAAAATAAAATAAGCCGGGTAGATCTTTACCCTGCGGCAACATGCCCAGAAGGCTAGCAACATTGCCACGTTGTATGGCAATGCTTATTTTCGAAATTTTCGGTAACGGGAAATTTCAATTACTCGTAGTTGCCTATTATTACGGCTCTTGATTTGAATCGAACCAATGTAACCCTACACATACGAATAGGCTTATATTGGTTCGATTCCATATCAAAGGTTATACGAGTATATCCCTACTGTCTTTATTTACTTTCCCTCCAGTTCTCAGGTTTTCGTGGTCATTCGGGCAATAAATCGACACTCGATATGAGCTGATATTTTGTCCTTTGGCGCCGTATGGTATTGCGGCCGGCAGATTGTTTGACTTGGGATTTGTTCGGAATACAATTCAATATTTTTACGAGTATGACTTCATAAATTTTTCTACAAGATGTAAGAACGTTTTTTATTTATTTAAACTTTATTGCACATAAAAAGTGTACAAATGGCGGACTTAACGCCTTATGGCGTTCTCTGCCAGCTAACCATAACATATTTGTAAGAAAAGTTTTTATCTTATAAGCTTACTTACTTTTGTATCAATTTTGTTGTTTCCATTTTCCAAGCTATAGTTGCTACCAGTCGGCCATGTGGCTTCTGGTCTAGAATAGGACCACTCGATCTCCTCCTGTGGATGTCGTAAGAGGCGACTAGAGGACTAAGAAATATCTTGTGCTACAATTGCATTCCCAAGGAGGATTTTAAAAGCGGGCGGCTGCTGGTTGTACAACCAGACGAGGAGGGTTTTAAAAACGGGCAGCGGCTGGTTGTACAAACAGAATCAATAAGTTCTGGCTATTTCTTCTCGACTTTGGAAAGTCTTCGGCATCCTACGGTAACCTGACAGGCATATTATGTTTGGAGAAGAAAATGCGGGAAATCACACCCGGGCTCCGAAGCACCACAGCTGGGGATGCAACCGGCGACACGCTAAGATGAAAGGAAAAGGATGTTATCATTCGGCCACAGACTATGTCAGACGTAAGATTTTTGTCTAAATTGAATTTGACTCTGGACTTTCACATACCTACTGAAAAATAAAATTTCCTAAAACAAGGTGGCCCGACAAATAAAGGGATTTTGAAAGGAAAAGCAAATAACATAAGAATTTGGAAATATTTCTTCACGATATTCAATTGACCTGCATCGTAGGTCAAAAATTTCGTATTTTTTTTAAGAAAGTCCTTAACCCTATAATAGTTTTAGTAGCTTTTTTCTACTTTATACAAAATTTTTATTTATTATCATTTGTTATCATTCTTCTATGCTCAGCTGGTCTTGAAGAAAAGAAAAAACTTAGAATGTAGCAGCTACTCTTCCCGCGTAGATCGTCAAAGCTGATTGAGAGCGGAAAAGCGATTCATGTTAGGCGATGCAGCTGGCAACCCGTCACTATTTTGATTCCTTTTTCCATCTTCTCACCCAACATATAATTGTGTTATGCATGTGATTGTTATAAAGTTCAGTGCAATAAATCTGTTTAATTTGTGAGTGCAAGCCGGTCAGTTTATTATATCTAATTGTGTATTTTCATAGGAAATAAAGTTAGTACAAACAAACGTAAAAATGTTTGTCTCCTGTTCTATCTGCCCCATTAGGGATATGTCTATGTGTGTGTGTGTATCATTTTGTAATGTTCTTCGTCTAAGCGCGTTCCCGGTTGCATCCTCAGCTGTGCTGCTTCGGAGCCCGGGGTGCGCTTTCCCGCTTTTTCTTCTCCAAATATAACATGCATGTCAATGGTCACCCAAGGATGTCAAAGACCTTGACCTTGAAATGGAGAAGAAATAGCCGGAACAGTTTAAATGATTTGGCTATAGTTTTACGGCCGGCCGCCTGCCTGACGTCAACCCTCTTTGTGTGTGTTTTATTTTGTAATGAAATGGCTATATTTTTGCATGTTTTACAAAATCTCACAACGGTAAAAATACTCGTATTAAATATTCAATAGTTTTCTAAACATTCGTATGTGTACCAAGATTGATCACTAAAGACGTAATCATGTCTTGAATAACTGAAAGCGAATCCCTATCGTGTATTTATACCGGATGATTGATGTCTTCTATATGAGATATAAACAGATTGCTAATACCATTACATTTGCAGAGTAAATATCTCTGTACATAGATGATTGAGCTTATTCGAATAGGTACTTGTATGAATTGGAATAAGAGCACTTAAAAACATTTCTCTTTAAAAGTGGATTGAAGTATACATAGGTAATTCTATTAGATATACCCTTTATAGCAGAACTTTTTATGTCATAATATTATTATGCATAACAGCCAACTGGCATAAACTTCACTTCGCAGAAATCCTTTGGCATGCACTCATTTATCAAATTTATCATACATCTAAAACTCATAATTTTGTAAGTCAGAATCACTTTAAGCATAAATTTCATTTTCTTTGTCTAAGCGCGTTCCCGGTTGCATCCTCAGCTGCGCTGCTTCGGAGCCCAGGTGCGCTTTCCCGCTTTTTATTCTCCAAATATAACATGCATGTCTATAGTCACCCAAGGATGCCAAAGAACTTTCAAAATGGAGAAGAAATAGCCGGAACAGTTTAAATGATTTGGCTAATCTTCCTTGGGAATGCAATTGCAGCACGAGATGTTTGTTCTTATTCCTTTAGTCGCCTCTTACGACATCCAAAGGAAGAGATGGAGTGATCCTATTTTAACCCAGAACCACAAGAGTTTGTCTCATTATTATCAGCAGTCATTTAGGCATAAATTTCTTATCTATTATAATTTAAAAGTAGAAACATTATATCGCAGAAAGTTCTGTTGGAATCGTATTTTGGCATAAATTTTATATCTTTAGTCATTAAAGGCAGAACTGTCATAGCTTATAAAGTTTACAGTCACAATTTGCTTGTTGCCGTAAACAAGCAAGCATCCTACTCCTCAGCTCGCGGGCCACATCGGCTCTCCGCACCTACAAGGGTTTAAATTGAAATTAAGTTCAGGGAATCCTTGGGGTAGGGCAGGCAAGACAAAGTAGATTCGGTTTTGCAGTGATTCGTTTCTATCACTGACTTTCGCAGCACAAAATATTGACTTTTTAAAACAATATTTTATTTAAATTTTTTGAATGCGAATATATGTATGGATGTCTGGATGTTTGCTTTGGTTTTACGCCTACATGGCCGAACGGATTTTGGAATTTTGGCATGTTGATTTTTTTTACTTGGATTAACACATAGGCGATACTTATTTGTCCCGAGAAAATGTGAGGTTCCCATGGGATGTTAAAAATTCGGCCACGCGGGCAACGCCGCAAAGTGCGGTCGCCCCATACTTCAAAAGGGACTTAATTATTTATGACAAATACATTATGTAATATAAATCGAAAATAACGGATCCTAATGGAAAAACTCTTCTATTTTACCTACCTTAAAACTTTCAAAATGGGTTTTTGTCTGACCCAGGCCGCACTGTGCGCCACGCGCATTAGATAGTCATATCTAAAATAAATAAATATATTGGGACAAATCACACTGATTAAGCGAACCCCAAGGTAACTTCAAACTTGTATTAAAATATAATTATGAGATACTAACTCAACGATACTCTTTTTTATAATAAATAAATATACCTTAATATATAGACCCAGGACAATTTAAAAAAGGCCATTTTCCCACTTCCCCTGGCTGGAGATCGAACCCAGAACCTCCGGAGTAAACCACTATGCCACGGAGGCCATCATTATAGATTCCACTGACACGCACACAGCTTTGATAAAAATAAAATATACGGTTTCATATATAACTCACAAATTCTTACACGAAGAGGAATGCTGACAGCGACAGCCAACCAATTATTTTTATAAACATATCCTTGATGTCATCCTTGTCGTTTGATATTTCTATAAACATGACATAAATATGAAAGGCATTTTTAAATAAACTGGGTTATTACTATGCATTGCGTTTTCACACGTTCTTTGAAAACGCTTTTACTTGTAAATTGAATATTATTTTCTATGAATGGTTTGGTATGAATATTGTATGTAAGAACGAGGCGTATTTATGAAAATAACATGTTTCATTCATCTTCTTACTAAATAATAAACATAGAATAGACAACGCCTAGTTAACTTAGCCGAAATAAAAACCCAAAAAGTGGTGCTGTTTTTAATTTATATTAAACTTCCCAACAACAAACCAGAAAAATACAAAATAATCAGTAAAGTCACCAAAGCTAACCGAAATTATAATGACATTTCTTTTTCCCGTCTTCTTCTGATACATATTATCGTAGACAGCATTTTTTTTTCTCGAAAAAGACGCATTGCACTTCGATCAATGCCAAAAGAACGTTAAAAGAGTGAAACTACCAGCGTGAAATCAACATTTAGTAGGTTTAATAAAATCTTCGATCTAAGTTCTATTTTCATTCCAGGTAGGGGTGTTTGAGTGTTTTAATATATGTATTTATCATAAAAAAGAGTACCGTTATAAATAAATAATAAATAAATAAATATATAGGGACAAATCACACTAATTAAGCTAGCCCCAAAGTAAGTTTTTTAAACTTGTTTTATGGGATACTAACCACAGAATAAATACCAGTAGTACAGAAGTCTCACTCCGCAAACGTTTTCAAAGAAATATCTACTCACAGTGGTTAGCAATTTGGTGTAATTTAGCTCGCGTCAAAACGCAGCACCGTTTCGTTTAGACACCTACAGAAATCCATTGCAAGCCAATTTTATCCTTATGATTCTGGACATACGATTCATAATACACACAAAACCGACTAAAATAGACTCAGCGAGCGACGCGCTAGGGTTGACTACTACAAGAAGCTACTTTTGCCATTTAGCGCACCGTATTATCGGTCTTCCATGCTGGTCTGGGAGACAAGAATAAAACTTGAATATAAACATAAATATGTAAGGACAAATCACACCGATTGAGCTAGCCCCAAGTAAGTTTAAACTTGTGTAATGGGATACTAACTCAACGATACAATATTTTATACTAAATACATATATGGATAAACATCTAAGACCTAGGACAATTTGAAAAAGGCCATTTTCGAACTTGCCCTGGCTGGGGATCGAACCCAGAACCTCCAGATTGGCGGACTAGCGTGTTGACCATTACACCACGGAGGTCATAGCTGCTTGTCTCCCCGCGCAAATCGTAGAAGCCGATCGAAGGAATGGGCGAAAATGCAAATCATGTTAATAGGCGATGCGGCTAGCAAGCCATCACTATTTTGATTTCTTTTTCCACCTTCTCGCCCACCATCACGCTAAAAGTTGCCTTTGGGTATTGCGGCCCTGGGCTCTGATTGCTTAGAGCCGCAACACATAAAATGCTCTGTCTGCCCCATTAGGGATAAAGACGTGATAATATGTATGTATGTATCATCGTTTGGTAGTAAACTATAATGAATGCAATATAATACTAACATTAGGTTAAGGATATCTATGTTACTAACAATAAATGGACAATTGTCTGATTAAATAAATTTTATTATTATTATTATATAATATAAAATGAGCGAAATTAAAGACTTTGTTTTAGCTGGTTAGATACCAGCTAAAACAAAGTCTTTCAAGTAAATACCGAATTCTATAGGATGTACTTAGTAGGTACATACCATTTCTGTAACTTTCATAATTATTTTGCTAGCGAACAGAAAAGATCTAAGTAGGTTGTCCAAGGTAGGGTTAGGTACCTTTTTATAACGAAACAGATTGTCAATCTCAAACCAAACATCAGAAATTCGAAACATTTACTACATTCCTACTTATTTTCGTAACCTAAGAAGGTACCTAGGTCCTAGGTATTAAACCTACTTAGTGTACCTATCATGAATGACAACATAATAATAATAACTACTTTAAAGTAGATCTTACCTTTCAGCGTCCTTAGGAAGTCTAAAAAAAGTTAAATTTGCATTTCTTTTTATGTTTTTCCATTTTTTAAAACGGCCGGATCGGTGAAGTACCTAGGCGACGAACAAAGCTCGCGCGTGCGTTACTGCTCGCACGCGAGCCCCGACTGAATTAGCCACCCGAGAAGCCGCGCGTAGGTATATTTTTGATACCTACACGGGGAGTGACACAGGCCTGTACTAACTCAACGATACTATATTTTATGATAAATACATATATAGATAAACATCAAGACCCAGGACATTTTTAAAAAGGCCATTTCCAACCTGCCCTGGCTGGGGATCGAACCCAGAACCTCCGGATTAGCGGTCTAGCGTGTTAACCATTACGCCACGGAGGTCGTCAAATACAACTCATTTATAAATAAACCGGCCAAGTGCGAGTTAAACTCCCGTGGAGAGGGTTCCGTACAATTGATTGAATTCTTATAGGTTTTCTTGTAATCTACAAGCAATGAACTATATTTTGTATTTTTTTCAAAACTTTAGGCTTAGTACTTTTGAAGATCAGGGAGGGGGGGATGGTCAATTTTCGTCTTCTTTCATGAATAAAATAAAAACTATTAATTTTACAATAGTAACTAAAATATATTTGAGATCCTCATAATGAGCCCATCATTTGATATAACACAGGAAGGTTTGCAAAACTTTTTTTTTTTATTTCCTAATTTGTCCTCCGAAAATGACCCTTATTTAAAAAAAATATCTACTTTGCACATATGTGTTTTGGTCATAGGATTACAACATTATACCAAATTTCACCTGATTCGGAGCAAATAGGCTGTGACAGACGGACGGGCAGACAGACGCACGAGTGATCCTATAAGGGTTCCGTTTTTAAATTTTTTGTACGGTACCCTAAAAAACAACGTAATATTAGTATATCATAACACACGTTTCACATAGTGAAATATCTACATAACTTGCACCTCCTTCTAAAATTTTCTTTTTCTCGGCATCACCAGTGGGTTGACTGGTAGATAAAGCCTATGGCTTTAAGTCCGCCTATTACGTTTGTAATAAAGTTAAATAAATAAAATAGTGCGACGAACCGATAGCCGATGGGGCAGAAAGGTTTTTGAATAGCGACAACGTACTAGCAAGCAAAGCGTTGGACACCCACCCACAAGATGGTCAGAAAGCGCTGCAAGCAGGCCGCTCCGGTTATCCCACTGCACCGCGCACAGTCGCGGAGCGCGGTTTCTATATACTGACGCTCCCGCGCGGTGACTCGTTTTCAGTGGGTGGGAGAAGGCGTGTTTTCTACACAAACTGAGCTACTTGGATACAATGTTAAAAATCTGCCGCGCTGCACTCATCGGCGGTGTGCGGTGCAGTGGGATCACCGCCTTAGGAGAGGTCTATATCCAGCAGCGGACGTTATACGGCTGAAATGATTAACACACGTTTAAAAATTTCTTAAGGAGTAGCTTAATAGGTATGTGTGATTTGTTTTTATATATTTTATTTGTTAGTCCATGCAAACTATTGCCGGCCTGCGCCCACTGACTGCTGTTAGTCCCAGCATACCTATAAGTAGTATAAGTATAAGTTGATACATGCCCCTGCTGATGCTGTGACATCCATTGTGGCTGCAGCACCATCGGCTGTCGTGCCATGTTTTACTTTAAAATCTATCAGGCAGGAGATTTACTCCGAAGCTAAGTGCTAGCTCACGTAGCTACGTTTGATGTCGTGCAGCTTTTGAAGTAAATTTTCAGGGATCAATGTTACCAACGTAGTCCATTTTAGCATAGTTCTTTTATCACTACATATTGAGAAAAATAATATTACTGGAAATAACTTTCATATTTAGGTGCACCTAACAAACAAAAGAATAAAATTTTCTTGCACTCGGACAGTTATCGCGGCGGTTGAATGCCACTTCAAAACTTCCTGACCGCAAACTTTATATTATTTATGAGCTCACTTCCGTTGCGGTTGCACCAACAAACTATTATCGTCTATTCATACGAAATCTAGAGGAATCGAAACTTTTTACGTCCGCCATCGTCTCATGAATCGTTAAAAGTTTATTTGAAAGCAATTTTTTCTAACGTTCCATCTTTATTCAGTACAGAGTTAAATATTTTTTTAGTAAGTGTGCAAAAGGTTTTATTATCATATAATAGGAATAGGCAGACATGGTAAAAGTAGCTTAGAGATGAAAACTTGAATCAAATACCTTGACGAATTTGTGACGCTAGTCAAGAGAAACGTAGGTATATCTTAGGAAACTGTAGAGGAACCCTTTTATTTTTGATAAATAAGTCCGATTAAGACCTATGTGGAGTGTTGAAAGATGTTCAACATATACTAATAGAGTGTACCAAATACAAATGCAAAACTGATTTACTTATGAGGAAATTAAAGTTTAATCATTACGATCTCGGTATGGCTCATTATATTTTGTCGAAACCAGGCTCGAAAATCGCAAAAAAAATTGTAAACGTAAATTCCTTGTTCAAGGGTACAATAGGGCTGACAATAAGTCTGTTAAGATTGTTCTTTTTTCTCCTAAATCTTTAAGGACTTTTACCCTTAAAGAATTAGGAGAAAAAAGGAAAAAGACTTTGCCTAGCAGTGGGGATAAACAAATAAAACTAATAGAAAATATACTTTTGTTAAATGTGTTATTAGAGAGCATGATGAAAGATGGTGCTATTTTGAAAGTAAATTACATTCAGTAAGTAACAGGACTGAATGAGAACAATTTAATAAAGCGCTTATTAAGTTTACTCAAAGCGAGTTCTAGTTTTTGATTTTGGATCGCGAAGCAGGAAACTTACAAAGGGTAAGTAAAACCCCACTGACTTATATAAATATGCATATTTAGGCAACGCAAAATTATGCTACGTTTTCACCCAAACGTGGCTTGATAGATTTTAGCTTGAGAGGTTTCGTTGGGTTCATCTAAGTTGTCAAAGTAACACTGGGTGTATCATAAATAGAAACAAAATGCCGAATTTTTGGCGCCTTTCTTATTCAAAACCTATCGATTAAGGTATCAATGAAAAAGGATTTTATAAAAGAATTCCAATAATATATAAAATGTTTATGTTAAAATGTAATTTGTAACGAGAAACTAAAAAAATAAGCTACAAACAAAAACAGGCGAGTTCTCGGTTGCATCCTAGGCGATGTTGTTTTTTTTTTCTATTATGGTGTATTTACATTAGCATACAAAATCTCAGCTCAATTGAAAACCGAGAAGTGGCTTAAATTTAACTTGCAAGATTTGACACAATCAAATAAAAAACAACTATAAAAGCAAATATGGTTAAAATAGGTAACATTAAAAAATAAAGAAACAAACAGACATGACTAAACAAAAGCCTCAAAATATCAAAACAAATCTATAAATGACTGTATTAGATATAAAACTTTGTTTTCACTGTAAAAGGTTTCCTCTATCTAGTGTATTTATATCAGTGTACGACCCTCTCAAAATACTTCCTCTGTAATAAGCTTATTAGATTAAAAGCTAGCAGATATTCAGATGCTCGGATTTTGTGTAGTAGCTGTAGTTTTGGAGACAGTAACCGAAAATGCTACAGTACTGCCTTAACTGCTTTTAAGAACTTTACTTTTATTTATTTTCGCCTGTCCCGTTGTTTATCCGTAATCAAATTTGCAAGTATATTAGACCCACTTTCCATTATGCGATTGAGCTGAAACATCACATACATATTTAAGTTAGGTGACAATGCAATATTATGGTACCAAAGACCTGATCTCATGACGAAGCCGGCAGGTGGCTTCGGCATCTCTGTGATAAAACAACATAACCTCACCGAGTTTGGGGTCAATTCATTCGTCTTGAGGAGCACTTTAAGCTTGTTCTTAATAAAAAAATAAAATAATTACTTGTTGCATATTGCTTTTTCCCGTGTCTCAAATGTGTGTTCGTGTGAATGTCGGTATCTGTCGTAAATATCAGAAAAAATTAAAAATGGGTCCCTTATCACATGTAATGTTGTAACATCAGGTGTCTTAGATTATAATTACCCTTATCAATTAGATTGGGGGTCTGAAGCTACTTGGCTTTGTAACCATTAGAATAGTAATAAAAATATGTGCAACGAGTAGTAATTAAAATTACAAAAAACACGAGTGCGTGAAAAAAAATTTTACCTAATAATTCAACTAAAATATTAACCAATAAAAGCCAGCAGTATGCCAAGGATGGAATCGGAATTTTATTTATTTTTGCACGCCTCATAAGCGAAGCGCATTAGGTAGTGCTCTACTCTCGCCTTACAAAAATCAAGTGATTTTTTTACCTAAATGTGTCTCTATTTATTTTCTATCACACTTGTACAATAATATTTACACATAAATGTCAAGGAAAAACACTAGTTTCAATACTTATGACATTTTTAAAAGACATTTTGTTTTTTAAATAAATAAAAACAATGTTTAATAAAATCATTTTGTGGACGTCCGTGTGTCTGTATGTATGGAAACTGGCGTGGTCACGATAACTCCCGAAAAACTTATCTGATCAAGTCCATTTTTTTTTTATACGCTTCAGTATTATCCAAAACTAAGTCCTTTCGAAGATCACGGTCTAATTCAATGTAGTTTAGTTATAGCGAGCAGCAAAAAAATTCAAATCGTCGCGCGTGAGCTCGCCATTTTGTTACAAACCAAAATCTTACTGTCAAAAACAAATCAGAGTGACAGAACTTGAGCTGCTCTTCGCGCACGCGTAGATCGTCGGGGTGTAGGCAAAGAGGTTTGCAATGGGTCCTCCTTCACTGTGCCCGCTATATCTTTCTCAGCGGGAAGTTAAAAATAATCTCCAGTCGTGCGTTAAAGCCGACACATACTTTTCTTCGTTTTAAGTTAGCAATAAAACAATCAAAATCAATTTAATTGTGAAAAATGAGATTATGAGGCGTGCACTTTTGGATTTTCCAAACTATTTTAGTATTTCTCTTATTCCAAATTACATTGAATATATTTTTGTTGCGAGTAATCTTTTTATAAATTCTTTTATTTTGACACCCCATTGGATAGGTTGAAAAAATAAAATAAAGACATATATGTAATTTAACGCCAGTAATCCGCCATTTAGTTTCTTTTATTATTTTATATAGATATTTATTATAATACCATATACACATTATTATATCATATTATTATATAATATACACATTGTCACTCTGACAATTAAAACAAAACTAACGACACCTATCAATCTTAAATTCATCAAGTTGTTTAGGCTGCAAGGCATGCCAAAGAAATATACATACTTATATATACTCGAAAAACATAACCCTTCTTCTGGTCCAGTCTGACAAAAATGCTTTATTTTGTATCTGTGGCGTCTAATACTATACCTCTATTATACTCAGTTTTCCCTCCTATCTGACTCAGGGGTGGAATTTTACTGTAATGTCTCTTGAACAATAATTGCTAGTCCTAGAAACATTTGTCAATATGCTATTTTACCCGTTTTGTGTTTACGAGCATGCACATTCAAACTAGTTGTTTTAGTGTAATTTATTTCACTAGTTACACAGAAAACATAGTAAACATAGTTGGTAACCCGGGTTTAGCTGAAAAGTTTAGCAGAAATGAGCTGTGACTGTAATATGAAGTTAGAGTGGGTTTGTTATTATAATTCATTTATTATAAATAGGTCATTTTCCCAGGTTTATTCTAAAAACTGCAGAACTAGCTATTACAGTGTCAGATAATTTGATTTTCTTTGAGGTGTGCAGTGACTCGGCAAAGTTACGAGTTGGAGAGAAACTTAATTATCCTTTCTATTTTTTTCTTTTCTTTTTGATTTTTTTCTGGCTGTTCTGAGGTGTTGGATATCTGTTATAAAATACTTACA
Source organism: Acrobasis repandana (assembly GCA_963576875.1). Taxonomy (NCBI): domain Eukaryota; kingdom Metazoa; phylum Arthropoda; class Insecta; order Lepidoptera; family Pyralidae; genus Acrobasis; species Acrobasis repandana. The sequence goes on along the minus strand of OY756221.1, from coordinate 8,294,332 downwards.
GTATCCTTGAATTGAAGTCGATCGAGTTGCATCTTATGTTTGTTTTATTTTTATCTCTATGGAAGTTAAACTTTAATTCTTTTTTGACCAGACATCTTTGTTAACACGTACTGCCTGAAAAAGTAGGCATTAGGGAGCAAACTCCAAACAATTTTCATTATCAGCAAACAACCATGAAATTCTACCCGCGCCCGCGAGCTATCCCCGGCATCCGCGATTGATGTTAAAATGTTAATTGAATTTTTTTATCGCGTGAATCTTCGGAGCTCCCGTTATTATAGACACAAAAAGAGAGGGTACAGAAAGTCTATCGTATAAAATATATATGTATTTTGCATAAGCATATAGCCGCAAATTAGACTACTAGCCAGTCATGTCTCTTTTGACTCTTCTTTGATCATTATTTTTATAAAAGATTAATGAAAACTAGGTAATTATTACTTATTCAATTTTTTTTTGTAAATGCAATGGCGCCACTTCTGCTGTTGTATGATATAAAAATTAAAAGATATTTCAAAGCAAATTTTATGTATATTTTTATTGTAGGAACAAAACGAAACAAAATAGTGACAATATGATTAAAATAGAACTGTAACTTTTTATAATTAAATGTAATCTGTTTTGAGTAAAAATAAAATAATTATTCGCAAATAGAACAATTTCAAATTAACGATGACGTGACATGAGTCTCAAGGCGCCTGCGATCGACCCTGCAGAGGATGTAGTCAGAACCCCTAGCATGCATTTCAGATAAGTCGTGTTGATCTATTACCTACTTACCTACCTGTGACATATCTATCGTGTATGCCTACGTCATAAATAATATTTTTGAGTTATTCCATATAATAGTTCCATTAGCACATAATAGTGCTAACACAAAACTTTTTGTTGGGTCTAATCTATCGTATAGGAGTTACATCCTTTGTGGTCTCAGACGGAAAGTCCCGTCTATATAAGTAAATAAATCATATATAAAGCGCAATAGTTTAAAAACCAATATTAAATGACTCAAAATATTAAAAAAAATTAAAAAAATTCACAATTACAGTGTTGGTCTTATTATCTTATAGTAAAGGATTTCGTATGTCACTTTATTGATGAGCATGTCTTATAATAACATGTACTTCTGTTCTTGTTTGTTTTGTATATAAGGGAAAACCTAATGGCAATTAAGATGTGAGCGTCTAATCGGATAACAGATAAATCACTTTCAATCCCGCAAATAAAGTACAGATTTATGTATCGATATTGTCACTCATTTTGGTTCAGTTATCGCCATTATCCGGGTATTTCGTTGGCACATAATGAAAAAAAAATTGTGCGTCTTAGTCTTAGGACGTAGGTAGAGTTAAATTTTATTTTCATTGGAACATTTCCCTGTGTAATAAGGCAAATTTAAGGCCGTACCTAAATTTTCCGGGGTCCAGTGCTGCCCCATTTTAAATAAATCATTTCAAAGAAAACGGAGACATCATTTAAAATTTTGCAACTACCAAGTCCTAGATAACCCTTCAAAGTATTTTATGAACTACTGTTTACAGTTTAAAGTGAGAACATTAACCCTAGATAACTAAACTATCCTGGGAGTTACACAATAACTAAACATTCGTCTAGCGGACTACGCATTAAAAAATCTTATATTATCAACATAATTTAACGTGAGGAAGAAATTGTTACATGATTCGTATAAAGGGCTCGTTGTGAATAGAGACAAGTCGAAATAATTTTATACTAATGATGCCACATACCTTTTATACACATCTACATTATGGGTGCCACAAATTGCATTTTTACATCTAAGGCATCAACTTTTGGTCTTCCTTAGCAATTTCGTCGGGCAAACGTATAATTTTTTGTAATATTTCATACATATTATTTATTATATTTCGTATCTTTGCTGGTCTGGGAGAAAAGAAAAAAACATAGAATGTACCAGCTGCTTCTCTTCCCGTGCAGATCGTAAAAGCCGATCGAAGCAATGGGCGAGAAACTGAATCATATGAATAGGTGATGCGGTTAGCAACCCATCACTATAATGATTTCCCTTTTCCACCTTCATGCCCACCATTACGCTAAAAGTGGCCTGGGCTTTACCGCCCTTGGCTCTGTCTACCCCGTTAGGGATAAAGACCTGATAGTGTATCTGTATTTCATACATAAGGAAATGGAGCAGATTCTTCATATGATTTCACCAAGGATATCTCCTATCATAAACTTGATGTCACGTCTCAAAGTTACCGTCCGAACAAGTTGCCGCAACCAAGGCTCCATGAGGTGGTTCGTCAATTTTAAAACAAAATCTCGCCGTGTTTCTATTTTTTTATTATTTTTGATGTTATTCGCGACTTATCATAACAAAAGTAGGGGGAATCTTGGTGCAGATAACCATTTATGATGAGTTTTACTCGATACAAATCGAAGAGTTGCTAAAGCACATGTCGGATGCTACCTGAAGTATGTAGTACGTTTCTTTCCATGTTTGACAATATAAAATCATCCGAATCAATAATTTGGGTTCTGTTGTCTTTTACTTGGTACTAAAAAATCACCTTCAGAACCCAAAGATTGGCACGAGACATCAGTATCAATGCTGATATTGTATTGACTTTCAACCTTCCAATTATTTGTCATCACCACAGAAGTTAAATTATCTTGTTACTTTTATCAGAGTAATCAATCTTAATAATCGTGAATTTCTACTTTCAGCCTAGGACATATGTAACCATTTATAAATCCATCAATAACATAATATAATATTAGGTATATGAAAAAAAGTTGAAAACAATTAGTAGTATGAATGACATCTTACTAATAAACCCTAGTCATTAAAAAAATTACCGTTTTTATGAAGTTCATATTATTTCCTAGTATGCTTATAATATACATATTATCTAATTATAATACAAACATTTATTAGATTTATTTATTTGAAAATACTAATATAAAATAAAATGCAATTTAGATACCTTTGAAAATCTGCACCTGTTATAACTAAACTTTCGTCATCTAGACGACGCGGTGGTTATAAATCACAAACAAAGACAATTGTTTGCGCAAACGCCGCATTTGTGCCACATTTTACTCTAATTATGAAGGTATACAAAGGCGTGCAAGCAGGGGGTACGCGAAAGCTTGTGAACTAGACTTATGCAAGGGGTCGCGTAGTCTGCCAGACGAATGTTTAGTTATCTAGGGTTAAGCTTTACTACGCACATTTGCGAAAAACGGCCACTTTTAGCAAATGTGCGTAGTAATGCTTAACGTTCTAATTATAAACTGTAAACAGTAGTTCATAAAATACTTTGAAGGGTTATCTAGGACTTGGTAGTTGCAAAATTTTAAATTATTTCTCCGTTTTCTTTGAAATAATTTATTTAAAATGGGGGCAGCACTGGACCCCGGAAAATTTAGGTACAGCCTTAACGTTTTTTATTTCTTTTACTTTAAAAAAAATTGTAATACATAAAATAGTGTAAAATATAAATTATGTTTGGCAAAGGCTGGGCCTGGGCCGCTTTTCGGTTCGTCAGGGATTTCTTTAGTTTACGATAGTAACTATTTATTATAAACCTAGATCGTCATAAAAATAGAGTATTCGTACAAATACAGATATTTACCTTTATTTTTATTTCAACATGTTTATATAACATCGTGTTTAGATAAGACCGACTAATTAAAAATTTCCTTAACCTTGTCCAAAGGCAGTTTAATCTTAAAGTAAAATTGGGAAAAAGTAATTTCCGTGAAGATGGTTAAGCTATCATTTTAACTGATTCTCTTCGTTGTAAGCGTTCGGTTAAACGTAAGTCTGATAATATTTTAAAATGCTTGGATTTATCACAGTAAATATGATTCAAATGAATAAGTGCTTATATTTACCTAGTGGCAGCAGGTAACGCGTTTTGTACAGTATACCTATACAGAAAAAATATATATTCCTACTCGAACAGGGTTTCAATCTGCCCTGTAATAGTGCCACATTATGAAGGGGAAAAAACATTTTGTAAGAATCTGAAATGCAATGTCTGGCTTCGGCATCATACAAATTTTATCTAAGTGCTTACAGTGAATGTAAATACTTGTGATATGAAATTCTCCAACTGCGATTCAGCTGCTATGTAAATTTATCTCTGAATCCCGATATGCTTTGACAGTGACAAACTTACAAATAGAAAACCAATAGTAAAATATATATATATCCTGATTGATATCGCATTTAAAATCACTTTTACAAGTCAGTAAGTTTTGTGAACATTACCTTAAATATATCCCGACATATTTATATACCTATATATGTAAAATTATTAATTATTTTAAAAAATCGGTATTTCTATACAAAAGTGTCCATCTGCTCGGAAAATTTGTACGGGAATATCGAATTCGTTTTTGTTATTTTAAATGTTATTTTATTATCATTATACTATAGTGATTTAGCGTAGTCGGTGGTGGTTCGATTTATTACGCATATGTGAATTACACATTGCATAAAACTTATTTTCTCTATTTTTTATTTAGTATATGGTTCCAGATATCTCGTCTCTCATTCACTTCTCGTTCAATCGACTGTTTGTTCTACGTCTACGGCCCTGCAGAATTGGGATCAAATGAGATTGTACCTGTACATATCAATTGGTCCATATACAGGAATATTGCTGCCGATCGGATGTGAATATATCGAGCCGATGTTTGTGTGGCGTGGATTGGCTAATGAAATTGAATGATACACTTACATAGTAACAGACATTGTTATGTTCAGTAAGTATAGATACGTTATGTGGGTAAATTATTGTAATGAATGTGTTAAACCACTGACGTCCGAATTTCAAGCTGCCTAAAAGTATCTGTCTAAATAAACACATCAGTGATGTAACATCACATACGAGTAGACTGTAGAAAGTGCTCAAGCATGAGTGGCGTACGCATTACAAGTTCCAAATGGCTTGTCATTAAACTTTAGACCACAAGGGACATATATCGAGCAACTCCAGGCTTTAAAAGGCCCGTTTATATAAAAGCTTTCATTTTTACATGACAGATACCTTTAAAAAATATTTCAGCAGTGTTACCACAATCAAAATATTACATTCAGTACAAACAAAGTGTAAACCTATGCCCAACATTGGGTTGATGTGGGCTGAAAATTAAACTGAATGACAAAAGTGTAAAAAGCATTTGGTTGGGCTACGTTCAAAACTAAATACTTTTATACTTTTCAATCAACGAAGTGCTGACAAAAGCCTCTGGTTTTCAGCTTGTTACATTCACAGCCGCAAGCAACACAAACTAAAAAGATTCCCGTGAAAAAGTAGGAAATTGTCACTATTTCCACAATACTTGACGGAGCTTCCTGCGGAAAAGAAACGCCTTTGAGCAACACTGCTTTATACACAAGCTCAAAGAACTCCCTTCAATTGAGGAGTGCTAGTCAAGCCTTATGAAGTGTGAAAAAGCTACACAATCTTTTTGCATAACACCCCGTCTCGTTAATTCCTTATCAAAAGATTTTATTTGATAACCAATTTGAATACCTGAATAAACTTAAAGGGAAAATACTTAGAGCCATTTTACAAGTCTCTAAGCTACAGACGACTTGAATTGCGACGCAAACATTTGAATACGATGGCAGACAAATAAATATTTCAATATGTAGAGAGGGTTTATTTGGCATTCATCGGTTGAGAGAGTTGTTTAAGTGATACGTGTGTGTGAGATTTTTATGATAAATTTTGCAAAAATACTATCTCATTTTACCTAAAATATCTATCATAATCTATACATATTTTTGTAAACTTATTTATTTTTCTTAGTTATCTGTTTTCGGTTACAGAAGTGAGATTGTATTATAGAAGATTAATAATAAAGCAATGCAAAAAAAAATCATTATTACATAATTACCTTTTTATAACTTTAAATTTTTTTTTATAAGCGCTGAAAATATTATTTGTAGTCCGCCCAGCGGCGGCAGCGCCCAGCCACCGTATTATGGTTTAATAGAGCTAGATATTAGGTCCTTACATATGAAATTGCCGATTTTCAATACTGGCAACTTTAAAATCAAATATCTTGCGTTTCATTAGGAATTCCAAATTCAAATTTATTTCGAAATAAAGCCAGAAAAATATTGTTTTAAAATTCGTATTTCATTTGTTTTAACATCATTTGTTTGAGTTTCAACATTGCTATAACAACAACTATGGACAAATTGAAAATTCGCGGTATTTACGAATACGAGTTCCACCTTGGCACCAGTGCTGCAGAAACGACTCGAAGAATTAACGACGTGTATGGACCAGGCACCGCTAACGAACGAACGGTGCGTTTTTGGTTTCAACGTTTCCGTTCTGGAAATTTCGATTTACACAATGAGCCTCGTGGACGACCTGATACTTAAGTGAATAACGAAGAATTGAAGGCGATAGTGGAAGCTGATCCATCTCAAACCACATCTGAATTAGCAGCAGTCTTCGGCGTAAGTGACAAAACGATACTGTCTTATTCACTTGCGCCAAATCGGAAAAATTAAAAAACTCGAAAAGTGGGTACCGCACGAATTGACTGAAGCAAACCAACAAACACGCGTTGCTTGCTGCGTTTCTTTGCTTAATCGCCACAATAATGAGAGGATTTTGAACCGTATCGTGACTTGTGATGAGAAATGGATCCTGTACGACAATCGGAAGCGATCATCACAATGGCTTGACCCTGGAGAACCGGCAAAACCTTGCCCTAAGCGAAAACTGACCAAAAAGAAGATTCTGGTTAGTGTTTGGTGGACCAGTGCTGGTGTTATCCCTACAGCTTCTTGAGATCAGGCCAGACGATTACTGCAGACTTGTATTGCCAACAATTGCAAACAATGATGGAAAAGCTCGCCATTAAACAACCGAGACTGATGAATTGCTCTAGCCCACTGCACCTTCAGGATAACGCTAGACCACACACTGCACGTCAAACGATCGCCAAGTTAGAGGAGCTGCGACTAGAACCTCTGCATCACCAACCATACTCTCCAGATCTTGCCGCAACCGATTACCACTTTTTTCAAAATTTGGATAACTTTTTACAAGGAAAAAAATTCAAATCTGATGAGGCAGTCAAAACCGCCTTCAAACAGTTCATAGACTCTCGCTCCCAAGATTTTTTTTCCAAAGGTATCAATGATCTGCCTATAAAATGACGGAAGTGTATCGATAACAACGGCGTATACTTCGATTGATTAAATAATAATTTCATTAAAAAAAACTTGTTTCACTTTTTTGATACTGAACGGTAATTTCATATGTAAAGACCTAATAGTTACTTACAAAATGTTTCGAAGACTTATATAAATATTCGTAATGCGAAGTTTAGATAAAGTGAAAAAGCCGTTAATGTAGCTTGGAGAACAAATATTCGGTAAAACGAACAATCAGATAGATAAAAAGCAAAGAAAAAAATATTCCCTAAATTAAGTTTTAGATTAAACGTCATCTGGAAACTTAATTCCGTAAATAGTATTTCTGAATGGCGTAGGGAACCCACATGATACAAGGCAAATACGCGAGTCAAATTTATTGTTAAAACCAAAAATTTTCTTCTTCATAGTATAAATTATGCCTAGATATAATAAATACTATAGGGCAAGCAACTTTAATTCTAAAAAAGACAGGTCAGAAGCCAGAAGTGTGGTTTCAAACTCATTTGAAAGTGTAACAAAACTCGGCTATTCTACGGCCATTCGGGTCAGCGGCTCTAAAAAGCTTTCCATTTGACTACCCGCCGGGCACGGACCCATTCAGTTCTTCAATCTAGTCTCTTATAGATTTTTATAAGTAAATACGACGAAATATCAGTAAACAACTAATATAACGAGACTACTACCGTTTATATTAGTCATTTACAGTGTTTCTTCGTCTTCAGGGTTACATGGCCGAAGATTTTAGAATTCTGCATCACTCCAACGATTAAATGAGTACTAGCAGTTTTCGTGTAAAGAATTCAACTTGTATCGATAACGCTTATAATTGATTATTCAGATAGACAGTTTAGATGGTATGGATGGTACGAGTATGCTGGTCAAAATCTCAATGAAATTTACGGTTAGTAGGGTTTTAATGTTGAGAGAACAAGTGAAGTTCTCCGAGTCTACTCGTACATGGTCAATCTAGCGTTAATTACATATGTATGTTGGACGCTACGAACAATAATTCTCTATATTTTGATGGTTGGACGATAAGAAAAAGGCATTTTGTGCCCGCTACTCTTGCAAAAAAAATACTTTAATGTTGTTTACTCGTGATTGTATTCACACACTTCGGGCGTTAATAATGACACCTCGTATTCGCCTTCGGCTAAGGTAGCTAATTCCTGTGAGACTTTTAATCGTTCAGCTCTTTCGGAATATGACACTTAACCTATGTCCCCTGTGTGTCCCCTGGGTCCTATATCCCCTGGTTGGGACAAAGGGTCGCTACACTTTTCTTCATCTCGTTCTGACTTGAGCAACGTGCTTCAAGACATTTTTTTTTATGTTATAGGACGGCAAACGAGCAAGCGGGTCACCTGATGGTAAGTGATCACCGCTGCCCATGGACATGGACATGGATTGCAACACCAGGGGCGTAACAAGAGCGTTACCGGCCTTTCAGGGCCCTCACCAGAGGGGGGAGGGGGGAGACGGAGCTCCGGCTCTCTCACTCACCGAACGAAGTATAGTAGCGGTGAAGCTACTACTCAGACGTCGATTTTCTGTGAGAGTGTGGTACTTCCCCGGACGAGCCGGCCCATTCATGCTACTAGCAAAACTGAGTTTTGCCGGTAGCGTGGCTCTACCAAAATTAAACATTGAGATACTATGTACTGATATATAAAAGTCAATGGTTCAAGATAACCCGATTGTCTTTATTTTCGCTGCTTCCTGTCTTCGCCAGGTTGGCTTTGGTCGACCACGCTTCCCCTTTCTCTGAGGAATCTATTCTAGTACCTGCCTCGAAATGTGAGATTTTCTTCTGAACGTGTGGACAATCCATGTCCATTTGCGACGCGCTATTTGGTGACCGATCAGTGTCTCGCCACAGAGCTGCCATAGAAGTTCGTTAGAGATCTTTTCATGTTAAAATATACCCAAAATCTGTCGAAGGCAGCGATTTATAAAAGCTTGGATCTGCTGCATGATGTCTTTTGTCACCTTTTACATTTCGAACTCTCATAGCATAAGTAAGTGCATCATGCCTTCCTATGGCGCACATGAAAACAGCTAGAGTCCGTAGGTAACGCAAACTCTAGGTCTAGGCTGACCAATCCTGTCACCACGATGGTCCCCCAAAAAAGACCCACATAGCAGAACTTTTATCACGTTGGAGCGGAAGATCCACTCTCGGTGTATAATCTACTATTAAAAGCGAGGCAGTCGAAACTTTTGTTCAAAATATTCAAAAGGGGTGAAATCAAGATGTGAATGGGCCTGGGACCTGCCGGGCAGACTGGAGCGAAGTGTTTAGTTATTCTTATAGATTGCTCTTGTCCCAACATTGAAGAGGGTTCGCCTGGTTATAAATCAAGTACTTCATTTGGAACTGCAGAGGTACATCGTAGACATTTGATGAAGGATTATCTGAGATCAATTGTTTGGAATCTGTGCTGTTTATAAAGCGATACTTTATATATTGGTTACTACATTTATACTTTAAAAGGAATTAAACAAATATTAGGTAAAACAAATGTATGTTGAACCTGTAGTACTATATACAGTACTTGAAATTTAGTTTTTCATATCTTCATTTTTTTGGTTGTCAAGTTACAAAAGCATAATTAAATCCTAGTATATTTGTATAAAAATTGCTTCATATAGATATAAGTACAATAGTTTTTATGTAGGAACGGTCTATGATTGTAAAAGATACTCGTACAAAGAAACATAAAAACCTGTGACAAAACCTTCGGGAACCCGAAAGGTAATCACGAGCAACATTCGTTTCAATGGCGGTTGTATAATTGAGTGAGATAATATTGTAAAAGAGAAAATGCGGTGAACCGATGAATTTTCTACGCGTCCACGACTTTTCACTTTTCCTGTGGACTTCCGAATTTAGTAGTACATGGTAGAATTGATTTAGTACTCACACATCACTATATTTAAGAACTATGTTCTTGTCGGTGAAGTATTTTCCATGTCTCCCGATCCTCAGAAAAATGCTTGACGTTTTGTAAAAACAAAAAACTAATTAGCAATTATTTCTATTTATTAAAAGGCGGAGTGCCATAATTGCCACTGTTTATAGACATGTATGTCGGTATATATGTTATGCTCAAGGAACGAAATCGCTCTTTAAGCCAAATAATAGGGCACAACGCGTTGTGGCTATTGTAAAACGGCCACGACGCGAAATCCGTGGCGTTTTATAAAATAAAAGTTTTTAACCTTATAAAAAAAGTTGCAATTCTTATTCCAATAAAATATCTTAAACATCACCTAATCACTTTCTAATTGCATCGTTTGAAGGAACCTTTTTTTGTAAGCACCAAGAATTTTAATATCAAACAAATGTAGCCAAGATGGATGAATTCTTTGCAGTTAAGAGGAGCATTTAGTCTGATGGGCGTGATGTTTGAGATAATTACGCCTTTAATTTGATGTCTGGGGCTGACGAGCTTCGCCTAATGTGGTTCGGAGAGGTTAGCTTAATATCCTTTGCATTTATAACATTAATTTTATGATACCTTACTTATTACGAGTACATAACAAACTGGCACGTTTGACTGCCTCCAGTCCAGTGGTCAAGGCGTTTGCCTTGTGATCCGGAGATCGTGGGTTCAATTTCCACTAAGGAAGCATACTTTGTGAAAAGTTGTTTCCAGTCTGGTTAGGATATTACAGGCTTGAATACAAAGAACTGGGACCTTCTCCTTGAATCACCTGATTATCCGAAAAGAAAAAAGATTCCGTATTTTGGAAGGCACGTAAAGCTGTGGATCTCAAACTCCATCTAGCATTTGTTTAAACCTATCCTAGGATTGGTTCTGGTTTACCCTTTGGGTTGCGGAGGTCTGACGGCAGTCGCTCTGTATAAAAACCAGTAACCTTGTCAAATCACCTAGGGTTAGTTAGTTGACCTCGGGCTCCTCAGAGCCTCAGCGGTAAAACTTCAGTGTTGCAACACCGCTGAGGATGCAACCGGTAATACGCTCAGATGATGATGATGAACAAACTAGCACCTTTGCGGAGACTTTTTTGAGCTTTAATGTTACATCTTTTATCAAAGCCATTTTAAAATTTAAACTTTTTAAAACATGATAAATTTTGCCACGGATGTAATATTACATTTTTGGAGACAAGTGACTATTATTACATTTTTGCGACTGTTTGCGCGAGAACTTGTGTCCTATAAATTTTAATCAAAAACGCGGGGAGAATTTTGAGAGGAAATTATACGACACACGTCGGAATTCGGCAATTATTTGCAGCAAGGAAGATTAACAACTTGTAAAAAATATTAAATTCTGCACCAACTACGAGTGTATAAGAATGGAAGATAAATAGAACCTTTTTGTCGAGTTTTAAAAATGTGGCGTGGATTGAATTATTTTGGAATGTTTTAATTACACTACAGCTTAAAAAGTATTTTTGTATGAGATTTTTGTGGCCAGTCTAAATTATTATAAGCAGGTTTTGTTTTAAGTGAAGGTAAATAAAAATAAGAAAAAATATATCGATTCAATATTTTGATTTGTTATTAAAAAACTTTTTTTATATATTTTTTATTTTTGATGGAGAAAATTTTGCATTTAATTCAAAAATATCCTGCAAAATTAATATCCGGGAGCCACGTCATCTACCTTGGTACTATTTAAATTCAGATACAAAAATACTTACCTGTCCCATAAAACACGTCACTTCTAGGTAGAAGTGACGTGTTTTAAGGACATCATGGCATGGCAGGTGCCTTGCCATGCTTTTGATGTCCTTTTAGCGTAGTCAATGATAAAATGTATTGCAGATACAAAAATACTTACCTGTCCCATAAAACACGTCACTTCTAGGTAGAAGTGACGTGTTTTAAGGACATCATGGCATGGCAAGGCAGGTGCCTTGCCATGCCATGATGTCCTTTTAGCGTAGTCAAAGATAAAATGTATTTCTTAAGTATACTATATTTGGAAAAAAAGAAACGCAGAAATAGTACACAATAAAATGACCAACATTAAAAGCGCAAAATGCCTTTAATACAATTAATTCCTATCGCCCAAAATCTTCGAGTTGATAAATTAGATATTTCACTTTCGCAATCTGGCGAAGACACTCATTTATTCCCGGAAATCTCCCGCATTTCTCAGGAAATCCTAGGAATTCGTCGACTATTTTACGTTGCGTAAATACGACCACTAAATTAAATCGACACCATAAAATCCATTCACCCATACATGTCACATCGTATTTCAGAATGGTTTCAGCTTAAGTCATGTCACTAAACCTGTTAAAGGCTAAATTATGAAGAAGTATTTGCGAACCTTTCTCTATAGAAAACCGTTGTTTCAACGAATTAAAAAAATCTAATATTCATAAATAAATATAATAAATAGCTATCTATTTATTTATTATATTTATTCTTAAACTTGCAAACATATAGACACTTCTACTTCAATCATCTGAAATAGAAACGTCTGGCAAGAATGCTTTACACCTTATTCAGGCGAATTAATCGGCACAGCCGGACGGTAAAATCGAATATATATGGAGATGAATGTTCGGTGGAAAATCCGATATAATCCGCTAGATGACAACAAGTCAAATCAGACACTTTTTTCTAAACGTGAAAAGAAACATTGTCTATGGGATTTGTATGAAATACAAAACCGTGACGTCATAGATATTTGGAGTCAAATAGCGCTTTTAGTATTAGTTTTTCTGCATTCAAAAATCGTAAATCAAGTTGAAAATGGATATGATCAATGACAAGTAACACTATTTTGTGACGTTTTATTATGTTAACAGTACCATCATTTATTTTTGACCCAGTCATCTACCCAATTTCTAGGAGTCGGCTCTGTTGTTCGACAAATACTGCCGAACTGACAATGCCGGTACAAATAAGTGTGTAGAAACCCTCAAGCCGTGTGGCAGCGGCAGAGTAGAATAAGACCACTCCAAGTCTTCCTGTGGATGTCGAAGAAGGCGACTAAGGAAACACAAGCTAAACAAAGCTTATAAACATCGAGATGATGAGACCTCTCCAACCCGTCTGGCTAGCGTGGAGAGTGTAGGCCAAATCCTCTGACTGCTCTGGCTAATATATGGCTCTGGCAGTACAATGAGGGTCGGCTCCTCGATCATGTACATGTACAACCATCAAGTTGATGATGAAAATGATGGCCGCGTCAGGCTAATTGATGTCAGCGTTTTGGAATGACCACTACTAAGAAGACACGCCAAAATCCATATATATTAGTAATTTTTTTGTAACTAAGACACTATTCACATTTTTAATGTCGGGAAACAAACACATTCATTTATTTTTTACGAATGTACACAGAAATATACATAACATGCGTCTCAATTCTGCTCTAACTCAAGTGGTTACCTATCAAACTTCACCGAGATTGGCATACCCTTTCCCAGTTATATACCATACTTTTTAATCCCCAATCTCCTAGGTATTTAAGGGAACGCTTCGTTTTTTTCCGTGATGCAGTGTCACAAGGTCACAACTTACGTAGTGCTGAAAATCTACTTTTAAAAATGCCTACACACTCCACTGAATTTTATGCCAAATCATTCACGCTCAAGGCAGTTCGACTCTGGAATGCACTACCACCGTCCATCCGGCGTGCTGAAACGCTAGCCAGCTTTAAATCTCAAGTGAAGTCACACTTTCTATCCTTATTATAATATGACTTTCTTTATTTCCTTACTTATCTTGTTCGGATTTTCTTTTTTGTGTACATATTGATATAGGTATGTATGTTTTTATGTAAATATTTTATATTTGTATGTATGTATTGTATGTATCTTTATTAATTACACTTTTTTCTTCTTGCATATAACTTCGCACCTCACCTGTTTTCGTTAAACATCTCCAAGTACCTCGGTTGCCTGGAAGAGATTGCAGCTGCGATAAGGTCGCCTTTTGACATCTGTTTTCTTTAATCTATTACTCTGTATCATTATGTTTTGGTGCAATAAAGATTTTAACTTACTAACTAACTAACAAAATACATTCAATTTGTACAAGACTTGCAACTTGAAGACTTCTGTTTCTTTATATTGTCAAACACTGAGGTAACAAAGTTATTTGTTTACTTACCTACTTAGAAATCTAGCGACTGCTAAGAAAACAATCGTATCTTACAAGACTTTATCTCCGATAACAGGAAGCAATTATGTCGTTAATATAAGCAATTAGCTGTAATTTGTCTTAATATAAATAGCAAAGAAAACAATGTAGGATAAAATAATGATTTCCTTACCTATTGGCGTTAAGAGGGATCATGAATTTTTGGGGGTCCAGTGCTGCCCCCATTTAAAATAAATTATTTGAAAGGAAACGGAGATATCATTTAAAATGTTGTTCTAGTAAACCCAAAAGTGGCCGTTTTTAGCAAATGTGCAAAGAAAAGCTTCACGTTTCACTTTTAACTGTAAACAGTAGTGCATAAAATAGTTTGAAGGGTTATCTAGGGCTTACTAGGACAATTTTTTTAATGATATCTCCGTTTCTTTTCAAATAATTTATTTCAAATAGGGGCAGCAGTGGACCCAAAAAAAAGATTTTTTTCAACATCCGACATTGTATTTTTTTCCAGATTGCCTCAGCAATCATACTTTTTTGACTAATAATTTAAAAAATCTCGTCGATGTTGCAAATCGATTCATTTCGAATAAATAGAATATTCTGTGACTTACTTGCATTTTATACTTAAACCAAAAAAAATAATAAAAATATAATAATATAGCTAAAGCTGTAAAACTTACTAAGTTGAGTTACCAATACGATATGATTCAATAAAACGCAGATTTTTCTCAAATTACACACACGAAAAGCCATCCCGAACCCTATCCTCAACCAAGTTTCAATTTCACCGCATTCCGCCGTTTTACGATGCCTACGCATCCGAATACGATACAGTATAGTTAGCATCTTAAACGAGTTCAAGGCGGCTAATAAAAGTGGGGATAGGGGAGGGATCCGCCGGGAACTCCTAAACGACTAAACACCTGTTTGTTATTCCGAATTTTTATTTTCCAACCGCAAACCGGCAAAAACATAAAGACGTTGCGAAGCGTAGAGAAATAGTTGTTCTAAAAGTTCACGTCGTTGTATTGCTGTCTGATGTATCAATGATAGATTATTTAGCATGCTTGGCATTTTTATATTTTAAATAGTTTGGCTTAGATTTCTTTTTAAAGATTAAATCTTAAAACTTATGTATAAATAACGATGTCAGCATTATTTTGTTTTTACTTGACTTAGTACTTAACCCATAATATTAGTTTAATGTACTTTTTTACCTTACAGCACAATAGGGATGATGACTGGGTCAGAAAAGTATTATTCTAATTAGTCCGTTAGTTGATTATCTAAAAATAATGTACCCGTATTTTTCAGTTTATCAAAAAAGTAAAAATTCACAAAGATACAGAGTATCTTATTTCCAAAGTGGGGGCTTATGACGTCACCGATGTGTAAAAATCGTACGAAAGCGTGACGTCATGCGAAATTTAAATGCGCTGTATTTTCGTCTTTTATTGTTTCCCAGAGAAAAGAAAAAATATGTGTACAATATTTTTTAATAATCTAACCGATGGGCCAATAATGTTTTTTTCAGTCATCATGCCAAGGTATTATAATATTGTGCTTACAGTTACAGTATTACATTGTGACAGTTACTGCTGTGGCGAATAGGAATAAGCATTTGATCATTTGATTTGACAGACATATTTTGATTCTACCTAAAATTACAGATCTTATAAGTTTGTCTTATTAACTCATTTTTATTACTACCACACAAAGCAATAACATTAATTTTGTGACGGGGCTTAATTCCTATAGATCAAGCAAGGTTTTGTGTCAAGTTAAATAACCCTATAATTTGACTATACGTACATTATCACCGCGCTCAGTCTTACATTATTTTTAATTCGGTTTCCGTCCAACTTATCTCTTGACTTTTGCGGCTTTCAATTTTCGCGTATTTGAGGTGATACTGCAAAAAGTATCACGTTTCTGAACATTGATATGACATGATTATAGAGATGGCAATTTTTCTTTGATTGTATGTTAGAGGTTCACCCTCAAATTAGACTGGCTGGTCGCATGTTCTTCGTATTAATGATGAGTTTTATCCCATGTCAATTTAATATTTACTTATGCCACAGTAACACATGCTACTAAATGTAGAAGAAGATGTGTTTTATGGCCTTTAGACTACATTGCTATGCCATTTCTAGTTGTAAAGTGCCATGTATCGGAAGTTTTCATTGCTCGTTTTCTTTTTAAAACAACACCGTGTATAATGTTTTTCGACTGCCTTGTGATGTTGCCTATTCAGAGTTTTCTAATAAAAATTTCAATGAATAAAAAACAACAAATAAAAATGTTCGCGTTCTTTTATTATTGCCTTTGTTAGGGATGAGTGAGTATTAAATTAAAATTGCATTTTGTAGCTTTCTTTTGTAGTAATGGTTTCGAGTATTTTTGTCATTTGGTTGACCATCGTAATGTGGTAAAACCAGTCATTACTCGTACCAGTGCGTATAATTTTATATTCTCCTGAAAGGTTGGTAACGCTCTTGTTACACCCCTGGTGTTGCAGTTTATGGGCAGCGGTGATCACTTACGATCAGTGACCCGCTGACCCGTGACCCCTTTGCCGTTCTATAACACAAAAAGTAAGTCAATTTTTTTTTAAGTCGAGACACTCAAGAGAGCAAAATTATGGTGTATCTTTAATTGTGTTGACATAACTTTTGTCTAAGGTTTACTGCTTTGTATGATTTACATAAACCATAAAGATATTTATTAAAAAATTACGACGCCGCTGTGAAAGTTAAATTTATGTAACAAAACACATAAATTCTGTAGATACGTCACGCAGCTATTTTCACAGGCTTTTGCAAATTTAACCTTTATGCCTAATGAGATAAGAGGAAAACAGAGCAGTGACTTTCACGCTGTTGACAAAAGTACATTAATTAATCTTTGCTTTCTTGACATTTTATTAATTTAGTTGTTACCTTAAACTTTTATACTTACGTTACCTAAACTGACAACAGTGACGCCTTAATTTGAAAAAAGAAATATTTTCTCAAGAACAGTAAATTAATTGGTTTCTGATATAATAATGTAATTGGGTCTACAAACTAAAGTGGGATAAACTTAGTAGACTATTGACTATTGACAGTAGACCATTGACCATGAGTCAATCTAGTTAGATTCGGGAGCGATGTTTTGAAATAAAAACTATTATTTGTGCAAATTACAAGTAAGATTTTATTACTTGTTAAAATTAATCTAAGTGACAGAGGTTATGTCATATAGCTACGGCGTCTTAACTAATAATGGTCACAGTTCACACGCAATTCCTTAATAGTTTACATAAAAAATCTAAAGCGTCTAATAAGGATGGAGTTATGGGTTGCACTCGATATACTCAGAATGAGTAATAAATAACTTTTAAGAGTGTGAGTTATGGGCTTATGGCACTTATTAAAAACGGAAAAAAAGTAAAAAGAGTCGATCAAGTTAAGTGTGTGCCTAATGTTGACTGATAGGTATTTGCAATATATAACTCTTCCCCCCTTAGACCGAAGTTATCGGAAAATTTGGAAAATCTATATTTTTCAAGAACTTCGCTAATATTATAATTAAACAATTTAGTGATTAAACAACGGGTACAATGATATTTACTTATTTAACTAGACATAATCATATAAAAATTATAACTACACCTAAAGGTGGTCGTGTAATAGTGTATTGGTTTATACGGCACTTGCACTATTAGCACTATCGACACTGATTTATTGAGGGTTTTGCACTTCGATTTCACTTTAGCACCATTTTTACTTTAACTTTCTTCTTTATATTTCTAACTAATTCTTCTTATCTGGTAAACTGTAGCAGTTATAAAGGACATCGCTTTATGTCTTTTGGATTCGGGTTTTATCATTACTCGAAATTCCATTTAGGTAAGTCCTTAGATATGATGTTTCATAAAAGCAGCGTTTTATTTCTTCAGTTTTGTATGTATGGCGTAATAACTTTATATTTTAATTTTGGATCAGTGAATTTCTTTAGGCGTTATTGAGTAATCTTATATGTATCAGTATTTGATAAATCGTACACCTTCTATTGGGATAAGGAGTTGTTAATAATGAAAGTACTGTTATGGGTATCTAAACTTAAGAAAAGAATACAATTAATAATAATCTTAATTTTTATAGTTATGTATATAGGTAGTAAGCAATTACATAATATTAACCAAATATAATTATTTTAAATGTCAATTTACAATACTTATAAGTTTATTCTAAATTACATACATGTTTTGTATTTTGGTAAATAATTGAATTATTTAACTTATTTAGCGTAAAAGAAAAATAAAAAAAATTAATATGTATATATTTAATAATGTATTTACAATTGAATGATTTGATAAATTGATAATGAATAGTTTAGTTATGGTTCAGGAAGTTTTCGAATGTTCGGATTCTTTTTTGTCACTTTCTTCAAGAATAATTAACACCTTGGGAGGTCGTTTTATGTTTTTTATAGGTACCTTTGTATTTCTATCTTTAAGTTTTATCGGGACAGTATTACGTATTATCTTACCTGTAATAACGGCCTTTTGAAACCGGGGTTTGTCTTTGGCTTGTCTTTTATTAACTACTTTAGGAAAAATTGTTTGCCCTGTTTCTAATACCGGTTCTTGCTCACCACCTCGCATGTTCTTCACATTTTTCTTATGAGTGGTCATCTTTTCTGACAAGTACTGATATAATGCCTGAGTTCTCTTATTATGTTCTTTGATTAATTGTTGTTTATAGGACTTCTCAAATTCGCTGTTAAATACAGAATTTAATTCAGTATGACCAAATACAATTTCGAATGGTGTTAAATCAGTGGTACTATGTATAGTATTATTATAAGCCATGACAGCATATGTCATAACGGATGCCGCATCTGTAAACTTTTTCTCGTATTTAGCCAAACGGTATATTTCTATTATTGTGGAGTGAAAACGTTCGATTAAACCCATAGAATTAGGATTATTAGGTGTTCCGATGTGTAATTTTATTTTATGTAATTCTGTAAATTCTTTTAATAATTCGTTATTGAATTCAGAACCCGGATCTGAGCTTATTTTTTGGGGTGTTCCATAAAAAGAAAAATATTTTAAAAGTGCTCTTACTACTTCTGGCGTAGAACGACAAGGTATTTGTATAGCTTGACCTAACTTACTGAAAGCGTCAATTAAAGTCAGATAATACTTAGATTCTATACTGAATATGTCAATAAAGATTTCCTGAAACGGTGCTGTTTGAGTTTGCGTTAATTGAAGAAACGGTTTAATCGGTTTTCTATCGTATTTAGATGTTTTGCATTGTTCACAGGAATTTATAATAGCGAAAACGGTTTCATTCATATTTTGCCAATGGTAAGTACGTCGTATTCTTTTGATTGTTTCTGTAATACCACGGTGGCAAGTTTTACCTTCGTGTAATCTTATAACAATATCTCGCTGTTCCTGTTCATCTTCAACGTAAATTACACGTTCGGTACATTCATAAAAATTAACCATTCCTTTTTTAAATAATGAAACGATAATATTACAAAAGTTTTTCCTATGTTCTTGATTTTTAAAATAAATGAAGTATTTAATTTTTGACTTGATATATTTCTTTAAAAATTCTTTTATAAGTTCGAGGTTATTAAGGGGCAGAAATACTTCCAGTACTTTTTGTTTGTCTCTAGATATATCTCTTACTTGGATTTTATCACATGACCAACTATAAATAAGTATTTGGTTTGGTTTAGTATCTACGGCTTCGTTTAATATAGGTATTCCGTAAGATTCAAGGTCATTGGCTGAATGAATGGTTTGAAAAGTGGATTGAGATGTTTGACGATTATTATTTAGCCTTTCAGTTGAATTTGCGACTGAATGATCTATAGAACTGGCTGTAGCAGTTCTTTCAAAGTCGGAAATTGAGTCGGTCAAAGAGTCGTCAGTAATTTGTTGTTTTGTATATTCGCTAACCTGTTCTGTCAAGTTCTGAGGTCGTTTCTCATTTTCGTCTACGTTGACAATCATCGAAGTATTATCGGGATCATCAATTCCTAGTGCGTTGAGTTTAATACGCGATAATGCGTCTGCGTTCACGTTTTGTCTACCGTTTTTATAAATGACATTAAAATCGTACTCCTGTAACCGTAAACGCCAACGTGTTAACTTGCTATTCGGTTCCTTAAGTTGATACAACCATACTAATGGTCTGTGGTCGGTAAAGATGTCAAATTTATGTCCATATAAGTAAGGCCTAAAGTACTTTGTAGCCCAAACTATAGCTAACAACTCGCGTTCAATAGTACTGTATCGTTTTTCGGTATCTGACAAAGTCCTACTAGCATAAGCTACTGGTTTATCGCTACCTACAGGGCCTTGCGATAATACTGCTCCAATCGCTACTTCAGATGCATCAGTCGTTAATATGAATGGTTTATTCATGTCAGGATATTGTAAAATTGGAGCATTAACAAGGAGTTCCTTACACTTTTCAAAGGCTTCGATATATTTTTGATCCATGACAACTTTATTTCCTTTTTTTAAACAATTTGTTAATGGTTGTGTAATCTTTGAGAAGTCTTTAATAAATCGTCTGTAATAACCTAAGAAACCTAGGAACCGTTTAATTTCTGTTTGTGTGCGTGGTATAGGATATTTAAGAACTGCCTGTATTTTGTCACTGTTAGGTTGAAGTCCATCTTTAGTCAATGTGTGTCCTAAATATTGTACTTCTTTACGGAGGAATTCGGATTTATCCAATTGGACTTTTAAGTTGGTTTGACGAAGTCTATCAAAGATCTTACGTAATTTATTCAAATGATCTAAAATTCCGTTAGAATATATAATAATATCATCTAAATATACAAGGCAATGTATGCCCTGAAGACCTCTTAATACGTTGTCCATAGTACGTTGAAACGTGGCTGGAGCTGTCTTTAGACCGAAAGGTAACCGGCGGAATTCGTAATGTCCGTTTTGGCAAGAAAATGCGCTTTTCTCGGTGTCTGCAAGTTCAATTTGATGGTAACCTGACGCTAGGTCTAAGGTTGTAAAATAATTACATTTCCCTAGTTTATCAAATAAGTCACATATGTTAGGAAGTGGATACTTGTCATCGATAGTTATCTCGTTGAGTCGACGATAGTCTACTACCATTCTATATTTTACTTGACCAGAAGCGTCCATTTTTTTAGGAACTAAATGGACAGGTGCGTTCCAAGGAGAATGCGATTCTTTTATTATATTGTCCTTTAATAATTTTTCAACCTGATGATTGATTTCTTCAGTCTGCGCTGGGGCTTGCCTATACGGTTTAATGTATATCGGGTCTTCGTTTATAGTTCTAATATGATGTTTTACTTGATTTGTAAAGGTCAAAGGTAATTCTTCACAGTAAAATATGTCCTTATATTCGTTGCATATGCTATAAATAGCTTCACGTTCTTCTTTATTTAAGTGATCTAGTCGTAATTTTTTTAAGTTATCTGTTAACAATGAGTCAATCTCGACGTCTGTTAAGTCAGTTGTGTTATTTACTAGACTTCGTTGTTAAAGAATTGAGAGACGTTGAAAGGGGCTGTAATACATAATTGTAATACATTACTCGTAGTATTTTGTATAACAGTATAAGCAAAATAATTTTCACATTGAACAATAGCAGATGGCATACGGACTCCGTCCTGAAACTGTTTGTATTCTAATATTGCTAAACCATTTTTTTGATTTACTGGTAGCCTAACGCGTTTTTCTGTCCGTGGTTCCAATATAATTTCCACTTCATCATAATATACTATAGGGATATCAGCACCGTCAATCTTTAACGCTTTGTCCTTCAAGCATATATTTGCACTAAGTCGGGACATAAGATCCATTCCGATCAAACCATCATATCTACTGTCAACATTATAAATATAAAATTTATGAAAACCTTTCTTATTAAAAATAGAAAATAAGGGAATATTAGCCGCTTCATAATGAGGACTAGATGCATGTGTACTTGTGACTGTAAATGGCTCATAAATTTTTAGGTCAAAAAAATATTCGTTAGCCTTTTTAGGGCTTATAAAAGATCTAGTACTTCCTGTATCCAACATAAAATTGCCATCTATTTCGGGTACGTATATGTAGGGGTGTTTTAAATTGGCATCGAATTTAATTTCTATGTCTGGTATAATTGAATTGAATTTATACGAAAATTTTGTACGTCATTCGAGTCGTCATTATTTCCAGACGAATGCGGCAAGTCAATTTGTTCGGTGTCTTCGTTTTGGTGGTAATCATAAGAAGACATATTTGCGTCATAGTTACAGTCGTTCGACATATTGTAATAATTATAGTCGTAACGTGTAGTATCAGTGTCATAATTTTGTTGCTCTTCGGTAGTATAAAGTTCATTTATAGGGAAACCTTGTTGTGGTTTTATGGTTGCTGGGTCAGTTCTCATAGATACGTCACGATCGTTCGAAAAGGCTTGAGGCGGACGATAGCCTGAAGGTTGAGGAGATCTGTAACCAAATTGTCCTGCTTGCGGTCTGAAACCTATTTGCTGAGGTTGCTGAGAGCCTACTCCTGGTGGTCTGTATCCAAACTGTACTGGAGGTTTATAGCCAAACTGGGATGATTGCGGTCGATAACCACTTATTTGATTAGGTCGACCAAACTGTTGTTTAGGTATACCAAATCTGAATTGTGGTTGAATTAAAGTAGGTTTAAAATTATTATTATTATTCTGTAAAGGAGATTTTGAAAAAATAGGTTTTTGTTGAGATGAATCAAAGGAAAAATGTTTTTCGCGCGTTGGTAATGATACATTCTGCGGGCGATGCTGTAGCATTTTACTACGAAGACTATATTGTTCTTGGAAATTTACTTCTTCTAAAACGTATTTAAGGGCATCCTCTAATGAATTTGGATTTTTAATTTGTACAATCCGTACCATGTACTCTGGCAAATTATACATAAATACATTAAGGCAAGTATTGTCGTAAATAATGCGTTTCGCGTCTTTCAATGACTGAGAGTTATTTTGATTGACTTTGGATAACAATATGGCACGAATATCCTGAATTCGACTGCAAAATTGCAAGTATGACTCATTATTTCTGATTTTTAGTGTTTCTAATTCGATAGCTACACATTCTTCACTTCTAGGATCTCCAAAATGTTGCGTAAGTAAAGATTTTAACTCATCAAAGGTGTCAAAGTCGCCTCTTTCACTGATTAATGCGGCAGCTTTTCCCTTTAATTTACTAGTAAAAATTTGCATTAAAAAGTTATCACGTTCTGGAGTTCCGCGATGAGTTTGAATAACATATTCACATTTTCTTAAGAATAAGTTTAATAATTGCGTTTCTCCACTATATTCGGGAATTATACCAAACACAGTTCTAGGTATATCCTTAAATGAATCGGATGACGAGTTTTGACCTTGTTCCATTTTTGGTTATAATACAAAAAAATATCAATATTAAAAGGAAAATATTTGTTTTAAAGTACCGAAAAATTATTTGTACTTATTTGAACTAGGTCAAAATATTAATCATATAAAAATATCGTTAAGTATATTAAAAATTTAAAATGATACTACTGAATTTTGAAAATGAATCACTAATTTAAGAAAATTTTATTAAATACTGATTTATACTTCAGTTAAATTATATTTTTATATGATATTTATACACAAACACAGTAATAAAAAAAATAGAAACACACACACAGTAATAAAAAAAAATCACACAGAAAGAACACAAAAATGAAAATTATTAATAAGCTTAATATATTGAGATTTTATCAATATCAAACTAGAATTAAATTATATTTTATCATTACTTACTTAATTAAATCTAGGTTAAAATTCTATTAACAAAAATTATTTGAGGATAATGGGAAGGAAAATAGAAGGTGTGTCTTGGTCCTTATTCCTATTACTCACGGTACCGCTACAATCGCCTTCTTCTCTGGTATGCTCTGTTGCGTTTAATTTATTATTTTACGCGATCTAACTTATTTATTTGGTTCGCGGATTGCCTTTTATGGAGCGCTTCACTGATTCTAAGTGATTTAAATGCAGCTCTTTGCCACCACTGCGAAAATTTCACGACGTGATTTTTACACTTTTCACAAGTTTTCACACGCGGACTTTTCGCGAAAAGCAACAGCGGCAATCCTACCGGCTGCGCCAGTTAGATTCGGGAGCGATGTTTTGAAATAAAAACTATTATTTGTGCAAATTACAAGTAAGATTTTATTACTTGTTAAAATTAATCTAAGTGACAGAGGTTATGTCATATAGCTACGGCGTCTTAACTAATAATGGTCACAGTTCACACGCAATTCCTTAATAGTTTACATAAAAAATCTAAAGCGTCTAATAAGGATGGAGTTATGGGTTGCACTCGATATACTCAGAATGAGTAATAAATAACTTTTAAGAGTGTGAGTTATGGGCTTATGGCACTTATTAAAAACGGAAAAAAAGTAAAAAGAGTCGATCAAGTTAAGTGTGTGCCTAATGTTGACTGATAGGTATTTGCAATATATAACTATCTACCACTAGAATTGGCTCTGAACAATGTTTAATTTGAAGAGATAACTAAAAAAAAATAATAAAAGCGAATTGATATTGTCAGCTTTGTTATTAAAAATAATAAAAAATTAAAGGAATAATTACACTTTATTGTTCCAAAGTAAAAAAAAGTACTTCTAACAAATGGCGGACTTAATGCTAAGATATTTTTTTCCCAGTCAACCATTAGGATTAACTGATAAAATAATTGTTCAGCTCAAAAAGCAAAATTAATCCATTATGACCAATTTAAAAAATACCAATACTTACAATAGTACACCAATTTAATAACAAAAAACCATTGTTTTAAGTAAAAGTTACTACTTTTGTGTGTTTTTTGTTGTGTAATTACATCGCAGCTTTTATACTTGCGTAAACGAATTTCCACTCTCAAAATTAAAGTCCGACAAAATAACAATAGGGTACCCTAATGGGTGGAGTGTAAATCAGGTTTTCCGCAAAAAAGCGAGGATACTCCACATGCCCTCTCAATTAACGGCGGATCGGCGCCATGATGGTTTTCAAAGTAATTAATTGTAAAGTGCCTGCCTATGAGTGCTTACAGCAAGCTTTTAGGGTTGTTTCCTAGTGAATTGTACGAGATACTCGTAGGTTAGCGAGATTTAAAAATAAATTATTTTCTCCCTAGTACCTAATAATTTTTATTAGCTGTTTGTGTCCCACAGCTGGTCAAAAGCCTCCCAAGCAGCAAGATTGAAGTGAGATTGGGCTGGTCTCTTCTGTTGCATGCAACCGTAAAGGTGGGCCCATATTTTAACTACCTGGATTCCAACCGATGGGCATAGGAAGATAGGAAGGCCTAGAATAAGATGGTCAGACGACTTCAAAAGTTACGACAGGGATTGGAGGGAAAAGACCCCAAAGTAGAGTATATACACATATTCTATTAAAACTAACGTGAGTTAATTTCACTAAGGAAACTGCTTCGATATCTGCGGACCCCTGAAGTTATCGTTTCGAGCCGAGCAGCTTGGGTGGCGGCGCTGGCTCATGGCGACGCGCGTTTCAGCGCTCAGTGCAAATCGGACTGCGAGTGTCGCAGCTCCTAACACTCGCCCTGAAACCTGGTCGGTCTTTTTATTATTACAATATTACGTGACTTTTAGCCATTTTCATTAATTAATAAAATATTCGCCGAGAGCGAACAAAGGCCCGGAGCCTAAATCCGTTATTTACGGTATTTGTTTCTTTATTTTTAAATATTTGATACATAAGTCTTATCTTTAATAACAAAGAAACAACATTGAAATGCGTACCGGTTAAGTTATTTGCAACTAAAACTATATTGGTACGTCGCGCTATGTGTCCCGGCATAGTACTTAAGTCTTCCAAAGACTGCCATAGCCATAACTCTTTTAATGATAATAACTTAACTCCAACAGGACAGATTTGTATGTTTTTCTGTTTGATGAAAGAGAAGATTATAGCCTTTTATTAAATATATATTTCATCCCTGCACACTTTCAATTACCGAAAATATTTGATGTCCAGTTATTATCCAGTATAGATAAACCTCCCATTTCAACGTAGTCACTTAGTGTGAAGGGGTCTTTGTTTGGTTGAAAATTACTTTAGAGTTTTGAAAATGTTTTAATGCCCTTCGGACGGTTAAAATACTGCATTATGGCCTATTATTTAAAGTATGTTTGACCTTTTAGAGCTCTTGGACCAGATCTGCCCATGGACATCTCTCGGTTTTAAATGTTAATAACTTAAATCCACCGGTATAGATTTTTATGTTTTTCTGTTTGATAATAGAAAAGATCTAAGCCTTTCATATGGCATATATTGTATTCCTGCACACTTTCAGTTTCTTAAGAAAATCTGAAACAATGGTCTATGTTTTAAACATTCACAGTTTTAAATGCTAATAACTCAACTCCACCGGGACAGATTTTTATGTTTTTCTGATTGATGAAAGAGTAGATTAAAACCTTTCATCCGAGATATATTTCATACCTGCATACTTTTTTTTTTTTTTTAATAATCTAAAACAATCGTCTATGTTTCAAACATTTATCCGTTTTAAATGCTAATAACTCCACTCCACCGGGACAGATTTTTAAGATGTTCTGTTTGATTCAAGAATAGATTAAAACCTTTCATTTGATATATGTTTCATTCCTGCACACTTTCAATTACCAAAAATATTTGATGTTCAGTAATAGTCCAGTATGGATAGTCCTCCTATTTGTACGTAGTCCTTTAGTGTGAAGGGGTCTTAGTTTAGTCGCTAATAACTAAAGAGTTTTTGAAAATAATTTGATGCCCTTCGGACAGTTTAAAGACTGCATTATGGTCTACCATCCGAGGTATGTGTGACCTTTTAGAGCTCTTTGACCAGATGAAATAAACTGTAGTAGTTTAACCACAGTAATTTTTCAAAAACACGCACAGTTTTGCGGGCTGTGAACCCATCTCGCCTTAAGAGTCAATTAACTACGGTGAACTTATCCTAGAATCTTTACCAGTCAACCGGCGAATAAGTAGATAGGACAACTACTCACAGGAAGGGTAGAAATGCATACTTACATAGAATGTAAAAAAGTATCATAGATTTGAGTAATTATCAAAACGTAAAACTTTGTCTTCTTCAGCAATATTTCCACAAACATTTTCAATATAGAACCTAAAACGGATTAGTATCGCGGCACCTATAACCTCAGCTCTAATGGACAGACGTTCATAAAATACTTATTGTTGAGGATTTTACGGCGTCTACCAATGGCTCCATTTTTATATTTCATTCTTCGCTCCACAGGACACGTTAATTGAACTTTAGCGGCCAAGGAGCGGAACATTATTGACTTTTGCTGAGCACACATTTGAAATTGTACGGGTTGGGTTTGGGCTCTATTTCAATAGAGAGACATGTTTGTTTTCGACTGAAATTTGTAATGTTCTAATACACGATACTGAGATTCTTGACTTTTTTAAAGCCTTTATTAAGATAACATAGCTACATTCATGGTTCTTATCCTGCTAACATAGGTACATGAAAAGACAAGGCTTCTGGAGAAACTATAGTGTAGTCTTTAAATCAAAAGAATTAAATGTTTATTCAGAAACTAGGTCTTTATAGCTAGGTTATATTTTTTTTCAAAGGATAAAGGAAGTAGATGTAGTATTTCATAAAATAAGTTATCCACGTTTAAAAATTTTATTTTTACTAACAGAATTTAAATCTTTATGGTTCCGTACCCGAAGGGTGCAAACGGGACCCTATTACTGAGACTCCGCTGTCTGTCCGTCTGTCTGTCTGTCTGTCTGTCCGTCTGTCACAGGGCTCTATCTCTTGAACCGTAATAGCTAGACACTTGAAATTTTCACCGATTATGAATTACTGTAGCCGCTATAACAACAAATACTAAAAATAAAAAAAAGTTGAAAATTAAAGGGGGTCGTCATACAAAAAACGTGTATTTTTCAGCGTTTTTAACTAGATCTTTATAATGGCTTTAACTAGAGACTTGAAATTTTCACAGATTATGTATTACTATGGCCACTATAACAAAAAATACTAAAAATAAAAAAAGTTAAAAATTAAAGGGGGTTGTCATACAAGAAACGTGTTTCTTCAGCGTTTTAAAACATTGTACGGTGTTACGGAACCCTTCATGTACGAGTCCGACTCGCACTTGCCCGTTTATTATGTCTATTTTTACCAAAATAAACAAGCGAAAATCTTACTAAAGAAGAATTTACGTTGATTGTAATTTGTCAAGTTATAAAACCTCGATGACGTTCATAAGTAAATTATGTTCATAGGTTTGTTGTATGCAAAATAATCTTATATTATCTACTTTCTTTGTTTAATTTGATTACTTTCTTTAAAGATATATATAAATATGTATATACTTACGAACAAATCACACTGATTGAGCCAGCCCCAAAGTAAGTATCTTATTATGGGTTACTAACCGATTCAATATTTTACGAATATAATAGATACATATACTTACTTATACATAAAAAAACACCCAAAACCCGCAGGACAGTGAGAAAATTTTAAATACATCTTATCTTGAATAGTCTATGTAAAACACGTATATCAAGGCATGATGGCATTCTAAAACATTAGGTCACTGATCCCAATTCGAAGTGGAGTCCTTTGAGATTAGTTTCCAATTAACACCGCAGCCCGAGGAGATTATACCGACGTCGAGACGTAATTCAGGATCAGTCACGTATGTTATGTCGACCTTGCGGGACCTGTGCTGCAGATTGTACCCTGGAGAGTGATTCGCTTGGACTTGACTCAAATTCGATTATATTAGGCTCAGATGTAATATTTTTGTCACCGTTTGGTTCTCGGCAGAGTAGAATAGGACCACTCTAAGTATTCCCGTGGGTGTCATAGCCACTTAGAAAACACAAGCTAAACAAAGCTTATAAACATCAATGAGACCTCTCCAACCCGTATCTGGCAAGCGTGGAGATTTTACATGTAAAAAAAACCAAGTTTCACGTGATTATGAAAGTTTTGATTAACATTTATTGGGAAAAGTTGTTTAAAATGATAAACTAAATCACCCCTTAAAATATTTGTTAAAAACCCAGAAATTAAAAGTACCTAGGATATGTAGATAAGAATTGCATGAGCCACATAACATCACCAGAGGGCCATGAACCAAAAGGAGATACAATTAATACAATCTTGAGCATCACCAATCACCATCCCTTATGACGAAAACCTTATGTAGGCTGAGAAGGACAAGTTTTGCACGTACCCTGACTTGGTCCTCGAGGTGGCCGCCATATGGGATATGGATTCGATGCTCATTGTCCCGATTGCCGTTTTGGCGAACGGTCTTATAGCGACGTCTTGATCAACATCTTAAGACTATCGCTAGACGGCAAGGGTCAGATTTAGAAATATTATTCAAATTTTGGAATATATCTAAATAGACATTACAAATTAAAATTAGCCGAGCACCTTTTGGAAACTAACGCAACAAAATGGCGAAAGTAAGCCTGAGAGTCCATTAACAAGATACCCGAAAGCGGCTATTTTATGAACTTATTTGTAATAATCTACAATTCAAATTTTATGAAAACTTCCTCGTCCTAGGGGAATTTACATTGGGTCCCGGGCATTTGTTCGGTGTCTCCGAATTTTCATACGTAAACACAAAATAAAGTGGCACTCGAAATCAGTACCGACAAATGTTAATTTCCGCCACGTAAACTAAGATAGGTGATATAGACAAACCGCATCAATGAAATCCGCCTGAGGGATGCGGTGGAAGCGGGGACATGCGGAAGCTTCCGTGCAAGGGGAAGGTAAAATAACGCCTAAAGGTAAATACAAAGGTACCCCCTATTAATGCTCGAATTGTTGTTCAAACTGCTAATTTCGTTTAGAAGACGAAGGAACTTACACATTATGGTTTATAGCCTTGCCAGTAGGCATTTTTCATATAATCACACAATGATCAGTAGGTAGATCATTGTGTGATTATATGAAAAATGTTTCCTGAGCCTTCATGCATGCGTGGTTCATTTAGGCTCAGGAAACAGTTTTTTTATAATCACACAAAGACCCTAGAGGGTCTGCAGTAGGTACACAATCAACACAGCAGTGCTTCGCTTCCTGAAAGAATTGGTACCGTACTCTGTGCTATAAGTATCGCTGGTACCACTTCTCGTACCGTTCTGCTAATAAAAGATGTTTAGCGATGCATCACTAAACTTTTTTGAGTCTTGAAGAAACCGTGACTACTCCGCTCGCGTAAACCGACACAAGCAAGTTTGCGCGTTTTAAAATATATTTTAAAAAAATCATGCAAATATCCTAGTGGAATAGGTAATTAAATTTCCTCTCGCCAACATTCAGGCATGTCAAAATTGAGCAAAAAAAGTTTTTTTACTGACTTCAAAAAAGGAGGTTACTAATTCGACTGTTTTTTTTTTGTCTGCATGTATTTTACGCTATATCTTCTCCAATTGTGAACCGATTTTGGTTTCTTTTATTTGAAATCCATTACTGCTTAGTTAGTCTCATATTTATTTAGTAAATATATGATGAAGAACTATGGAGATATGGAAGAAACTCCCCAAAGTAAATTAAGTCGGTTGTTTATTTTTTTTTCATAAAAAATACTGTAGATTTTTATATATTAGTACTTCTATCCTAGGAGCATTTCCATAAAAATACAACACAGACTAACAAAGTTTAAAAAAAATTATTTTGCCTTCTATAAACTTACAATAGAAGGTTCACAATTTGATATCATACTTGTTAAATTTTGTTATTTTATAAGAGTAGTTCCTTATTTTCATGCAACCTAGAAAATTACCTCCATATCAATATATTCAAGTATGATAAATAAATAGATAAATATTCATATACCTATTCAAGTAAGAATAAAATAAAACTTTTCTTAAATTTCTTTCTTATATTAGTTTACCGTTATTTTTATAGTACCAAAGTTTCATTACAATAAAAATTCTTCAACCATGAGCAAGATCGTAGAAAAGAAAAAAATTATGATGCCATTTAAAATAAATTTAATACAGGCGCTTGAGCGATATTGCACCATAAAATGAGTAGGCGTTATCTAGCAAGTAGCGATAAACCGTTTCAGGACAGGAGTTTCGAAAAAAATAGAGTTCACTTCATAAAACAGAACATCTAATGCGATAAGCATTTATATTTTATAATCACAAATACTGGAGGTAAGATATATTCCGCGATAAATGTCAAAAATGTAACCTGTTTTAAATAGTGGTGTATTTTTTGAATACGGTATGCCAGGACGTGTATGACGCTACGAAATAGAAAAGTCACATTAACAGAAGGCAATGTTATTAGACAATGTCATTTAAATGTTGTAGTAAGCAGAAAACAATTATGCCCTGATGTTTAACAATATTCATAATGAATTTATCTCACAATAGTTTTAAATAAATAATTTTCAGTTCCAGTGGGTTTTGTATAAAAAGTATGCTTTCACAAAGTAGGTAGATACTTTAAGCCGGCTTTGTAGTCCGTCATCCCTTGTTAATTCAGCTATTATTTATTTGCACAATATTAATCTTTTATAACGCGTTTTTATCAAAACAGCAACACAAAAGCGAGCTATATTTCACTTACCGGGATACTCGTAAATCTGTTGGAAGTTGTTTGGAATTAAGTGCACTTTTGTTTTTCGTCGGCTTCCGTAAATGAAACATGATAGGATTTTGGTCTCATGACGACCTGGAACAAGCAGGTAGGTATCAAATAGAATTAGCGCCGTTTTTGCGCCATATCATTATTTTGTATGTTGTTATACTTTGATCGTTTTAAGTATTATAATACAAAGAGCAAAAAAGTTTAAAACCCATATTTTATCTCATTCCCTTCTTCATTTAAGCGCGTTCCCGGTTGCATCCTCAGCTGTGCTGCTTCGGAGCCCGGGGTGCGCCTTCTCGCTTTTTCTTCTCCAAATATTACATACATGTCAATGGTCACCCAAGGATGCCAAAGTCCTTGGGTTGGAGAAGGAATAGCCAAAAGAGGTTAAATGATTTGGCTATAATTTAATGACCGGCTGTCTGCCTGACGTCAACCCTTTTTGGGAATGTATTTTCCCGAAAAGTTTTACAACCGGCCGCCGCCCGACGTTAAGACGAAATAGAGGGGCGGATTTTCCATACAAACGTAGTCCCCTGTTTCCTCGCTGGATAATGCCGGTAGAGTTTTATTTTTTCCTGAATATACTTTTTTTTTTTACTATTTTTATCAGCTTATCAACTAGTTTCACCGAAATATAATTTTTGATAATATATTGGATGTTTAGGGCCAAATCCCTTTGAACTCACACTAATCACATAAATCCTATCACCCAAAGGTAAGAGATTGTCTTGGGGATAACGCCGCCTATTATATACATATACTATACTGACTGTACGTACATATTATTGAATATTATATGTGTTTTTGGTGCAATTCTTCTTCTTGAGTAGAAAGGCTATTACACTCGGCAAAACATTGTCACTTACATACAAATAAAGAAGTAAATAGAAGGTAATGTAAAACGAAAGTTACATTGCTTTTGTATTGTGAGTATCACCCAATATTATTTTTTTGGAAAGACATTAAAAAGCATTAAATTAATATGTCGTATCGTATAGTTCCTAACGTAGGTGTGTGCCTTAAAGTAGGTTAATACATACTCTCACATATTTATCCCTAATGAGGCTGACAAAGACCAGAGCCGCAAACAAAACTCAAAGGCCAGTTTATCGTAATGGTGGGCGGGAAGGTAAAAAAGGAACATATATATTAATTGGTTACTAATAGCATCGCATGATTCGCATTTTCTTTCGCCCATTTCCTCTATCGGCTTCTACAACCTGTGCTGGAAGTTAAGCAGCTGGACCCTTTTTAAGCTTTTTCTTTTCACCCAGACTAGCCTGGATTCCTTCGATGCTGGTAAGTTCCTCATAAAAAAATTGAGAAAAATAAATAAATAAAAATCCTTGATTGTACTTTCTCCTACAATATTTCTGTTCTACAACAGAAACAATTGCGGCTCAAATGGCATTATAATACTGTAGCCACAATAAATATAGAGCGATATAAATTTACTCCTCTAATGAACACTGATATTGCAACTTGAGTTATATGTCCTGCGGTATAAAGCACAATATTACGCAGTCGAAACAGCAATATCATTACATCAATGTTTCAGAGAGGTCTTACAAATGAATTGGCAGTGCAAGCGTCGGCGTACACTGAAGACACCGCCCTATGTTTCACAGGGACGCTGATTTTATTAATTTGTTTAGTTATTTATAACAATATGGAAGGTTATGCATAAACGTACAAAATAATATGAGATAACAATGCACACATGAACATACACAGCGAATAGATGGCAGTTATCACACTAATAAAGACTTAAATATTAATAAGAAATTGTTTTATTTTTTTGTTTGTTTGTTTGTTTGTAATAACGTTATTGTACCAAAAATTTAAGTATAAAAGACAACATAATACGAAAGAGCAAATATACAAGGGCGGACTTATCCCATGTAGGGATTTTTTTTAGTTTTAAAATACAAAGACGCAGAATTTTATTTTTGATAATGTCAAAAAGGTGCCGCCGCCTGTAGAAGTTAGGTACATCTTAAAGGTCACATCCACTGAAGGTAAGGGAGGCTGCTGTGCAGTGTTGTTGAACCCAATAAGATTTCGGTATTGATACAACTTAATAGTATCGGAATTCTATTTGCACAAGCTCGGTCAGCTCCAGAGGAGACTCTACACTACATATTGTCGAGGCGTCAGATTCTCGCACAACAAGTTTGTACCTAAGTTTTTTTCCTCGCACATAAGTAAGGTTTTTTAATAGATAGGGCAAGTCACACTGATTGAGATAGGTAGAATAGAGTAGGTTTAAACTTGTGCTATGATGGGATATTAACTCAACGATTCTATATTCTTTAATAAACACTTATACAACGTGGAAGGAACATACCCATAATAAATCGCACTACAAGATCACCAAAGTATAATGAAATTAAAATAATAGTCAAAAAACTAAAAAAAATTGACATTCCCATACAAATCGCCCGGGCGGCTGCACACTTTTGTATGAAAATGCCGAAATTTAGTTTTGTTTTTGGCTATTATTTTAATTTTATTATAATTTAATTTAATAAAATAAAAATTAAGGCTCGATTTATTACGGGTGTCCCTTCCACGTTGTATAGGCAAACACACAAGACCCAGGACAATTTCAAAAAGGCCATTTTCTATCTTGCCATCGCTGGAATTCAGACCCAGAACCTCCCGAGTGACGGACTAGACACCAGGGATTAGGGACTTGTTAACCAATATACCACGGAGGTCATCAAACCAAGTTAATTAACCTAATCTATTATCTACACTTTAATAAACATAATATTTATATTTTTAAAGAAATATGACTCGGTAGGCGTGCTGGGAGAGCATAACTGCTACCCTGGGATCTATATTTCATGTAAAATTGCTTCCCTGCATCATCTATATGTATATTCTCAATATAACAGCAAATAAAATTAAACAAATGGCGGTGACTATAATGTAAGACAAGAAAAATTGGGTTTTATGACTATTGGAACACTGAAAATTGTAGCTTGATTCTACAATGCAACTAGGTACTCGTACGTAGTTGTATTTTGTTTGTGATAGTGTATTTTTCGAACGGCTTTAAAATCATTTTATACCTGGTGCTCGCTCTAAATAAGTCACTTTATGGCCAAAGAAAGGCGTGAAAAATGAAGAAATGAGCGACTTTTATCCTACTTTACTTTTACAACTAACTAATAGGATTTTCATGCCACTAGACAGATAAACTGTATGTATCTCTTTCGGAGTGACGACAACGAATGTAAAACACAGCACATTGTCGCTGAGTTTTAATGCAATCTCAGTCTATGGATTAATACAGCGTCCTAGTGTAACAGAGGTGTATAGTAGCCATTCAGTGAAGGGAATAGATAACAAATTCAATAAAGTAGGAGGTGTAAATCTCAATTGTTGTTCGCCTTCATCAATACCGTCGCGATGGGGATTCAGTAGACACTGCCAATGAGGCTAGTTCCTCATTTACGACAGTTTCGATTCGCCTCACTAACTTAATATAAAAAAAAAATCAAATTATCTTGTTCAAACATAGGTTTTTAAAAACATATGCCAATAGCTGTAGGTAATAAATATATCCACCAATCACGACCAATGAAAAACAGAAATTTAAATAAACAATTATTAACAATTGATTTTTGGTATTTGTTTTACCATTCTTTAAACTTTGTGATATAGTACTTATTACTATTGGTACTGTATCTATCTTATTGAAGGAACGAGCGAAACAAGGGAAGCTCTCCGACTCTACTTGAACAATCTAGATTTTGTATAATGGTTGACCGGTAGAGAATACATTAGCGTTAAGTTCACTTTTTGTACCATTGTGGTCAATTAAGATTTAAAGTAAATAAATAAATATACCTTTACAATAGCTAACTCGAAAATCTTTGATTGCATCTTTTGTGGTAGTCGAGAAGACTAATAAAGATTTTTTTATTTTAATATGAACCAAATCGGTGAAGGAGAAGGTTTTTGCTGCATCCACGACCTTTTTGTGCTCCTGCAGTATACATCGCATCGCTAAAAACCTGTATGTAAATAATATAAAGTCATTCATGTATTTTATGTGTGAGAGAGTATGAGCAGTTTTTACAAATAAACGTTTTATCGATCTTATCTATCTAGTAAAAACAAAATTATTACAGCCTACTTACGAGTACAGTAGTAGTTTCTTGGTCCAGTGTATCCTAGAGATTAAAAACCATGACGAATAGGGAAAAAGCCGTAAATGGGCCCCAGTCCATTGCTAAATTTAAGACACTGATTTCGTATACATTGCCTGTTTTACAAAGCTCGATCAACATTGTATCATTATAAGACCAACAATGTATACAAAATCAGTATCTGAATTTCAGCAAATGGACTGGCGCCCAATTAGGTGGAAATTCGTGGAAGGTCCCAGGTTTCCATTTTTTTGGACAAATCACTACGATTTGGGATCGAAGGTACTTGCGGTCTATTTTACGATGTCAATAATTATTCGCTGCGCCAATAAAGAGGGAAAATAACATAATTTACTACAGACATGGAGGTAAATTTTTCGACTAGACAAAATTCATGCTGCTCGGATAATAATAAACGAATTACAGATAGATTAATACCTAATTACAGATAGAGTATACCTAAAAAAACAATTTCAGCGGTATGCTATCCAGATGATCTGAGAAGGAATAAATGAAGGTATATATTTTATAATGGGATTCTGTGTGTATAAGTGAATATTACGATAACATTTTCCTAAAATCTAGAAAAACCTGATAACAAGGTAGTAACCTAAGTCTCAGGTTCTCTAGATTATTGACCTTACTATAAAATCAATTCTTAGTACGCAACCACAGGTCGGAATCTCCTAAGGTACGCGCAATATACGTCCCCGTTCCCCGTCCCCGCACCTCTCCTCCGTTTTCGCCTCGATGACTCACGTTGGCTTACAAGAACCGGGGGAGAGGTGCGGGTGCGGGGAACGGGGACGCATATTGCGCGTACCTTAGGAGATTCCGTTCTGTTTACTCTTACTGTATTCTTTGACGCAACTTAAAATAACTTATGTAAATGTCATTAGTACAAGGTTATGTATGTAAGATTATGTATGTTGGGTATGTTCATAAGGATAAAAAAAAGTTGCCCCTCTACGTTTCAAGTACGGTCTTTGCCTGCGCCTTTGAATAGAACAACAACAGTGAATATATTGTGAATAAATTTTCTATACAACTGTTATATTCTTTCATAAACAAAATGTGAAACTAAATTTGTTATTTTTATATTTGCAATAATCTGAAGGCAGAAAAATTAACTTATATATTGTTACACGTATGTTTTAGATCATATAATAAGTTTTTCATCTATTTTTATTAAAGTGGTTACGAAATGGAGGTTTTTCTTTCGACCAAACATATGTGAAATTAAAATAAACTTTTTTTTTTGTTTTCGGATTTCTTACCTCAAAAGTAAACCCTTATAGGATTACTCACTTGTCTGTACGTCCGTCTATAACAGCCATTATGTAAAGTTATCTCCTTAATTACAGCCCTAATATTTTGTAAAAATACAGAAAATATTTCTTCACCAACAGAAAGAAGTACGGAACCCTCTTCACGCGAGTTTAACTCGCACTTGACCCGTTTATTGTTTTTTTATCTTTGTCTATCAATTAATATCCTTCTATAGTTATTATGAAAGCATCTCGGTGCCTTTATCTGCCTTTCTGTCTGTACTCAATCAACTCTCGAGTAATTGTTCAACTTGATTTTGATGCGGTTTTTACAACACTTAGAGCATTTTCCTTGAAAAAGATTACATGTATAAAAAGTACCCGTGCGAAGCCGAAGCAGGCCGCTAGTGTGGTATAAAAATAGTTCTTATAAACACCTTTATAAAACACATAATCCCCTCTCAGTGTTCGGAAAAACAAAGCGATTGTATCGTTCAGTTTGAACCTCCAGACATTTCCATAATACAATATTTGCAAGATCAAACCATAGCCTGATGTATTCCTCTTCTACCCGGTCCGTCGTAATTTCCCTGAACTTTTTTTAAACAATACTCGTAGTCTAAACTAACTATAGAATTTGCTTAACGTAAGCAAATTCAAAATGTTTTTAAAGTTATATTTTCTTAGTTTGTTCATTGTTTCATGATTTGTCCTTATATATATTTATTTAGTACTCAATATTTTTTACCAAAAATATAAAAACCTTCATAGAGCGAGAGAATAGGCAAACTTTAAAAATAATACCAAAGAGTAAGTAGAAATACGAAAGTATACATAGTTTGCTTGCTCTACAGAATGCATACACTAAATAGTAGCACATTTTTTTTTTATCTTTTTTTGGTTAAAACTAACGTGATTTTTCGTGTATGCGTCGCGAGTCACATTCACCCTGGGGATGGCCTCCGGATGTGGCCGAAACAAGTCAGCCAGTAGCTGACTTGTTACGTAAGTTACCCGTTTTTCGCATTTTAATCATTTTGTTTGTCGTTCATCGAATATAATGTCTCAAACACAAATTCAAAACAAAAGGGTCCAATCTTATCTGTAGTGACTACTTGTCAAGCAAAACTGTTATCAGATTAACTTAAGTAAAGAACTAAAAAGAAAGAGCTAATCGGAGCAAACCAAAGGGCTCCGAAGTCAAACGAAACTTCTCAACTGAAGAAAGGATTTCGAGTATCAAAATTGTGATAAACTTGGGGCAATTGTGCGGTTTCCTTTCATTTAAGATAAAGTTGCCAAGGCAAAGGCTGTCTACTTTTAGCGTTTTCTGAAGTGAGTTGTATCGACGTTACTGTCGGAATTCAATAACATTTATAAATAAGCAAAACAAGAGCTTGATGATGATTTTGTAGCTCTGAAATCTAAATAACCCTACGAACAATATTTCGATGAGATAACCTAAGAAACTAACCAAACTTAGGTTTTCTATGGGTCTTATAAGAAGGTTTTAAGGTCAAAATTTCCCAAAATCTACTAACTATAACCATTTATATATAGGTATACGTAACACGTTTATACGTAAACCAAAACGCAGCTATAGCTGTCAAAGATTTTTTTTGAGAATAATTTTACGATTCCGGATACGAGTCCTTTAAACACTTTAAAATCTTTAGTTTTGCTTTTTCTTTATTCTTAACAAGTTACAATCAAAGGTTGGTGTCAGGCTTTGAGTGCTTCAAGGGAGCTTCAAACGACAAATCTAAATGAGTCCACTGGTTTTCATAGCCGAGTGAATGGCGGACGACACCTAAAGACGCCAAGTCAACTAAACAAATATCCATCCTTCCGGCTCTATTACCAGGTCAATTTTCAATTCAATTCAAAATATCTTTATTATCATAGGATATTTATAATATCTCTTAATAATAGTCACTTTGTTTTGTTTTGCACAAATGTTGACGTTAAATCGTTACTTACAGCTAAGTTTATGCCGCTTCCTAGGCGCAAGTGAAGAAGAAGTGGCAACAAACTGCACTGCAGCATTTTCTTCAAAGACGTCAACTAACAAACTTAAAACTTACAATTATTTATATGGATGGAATGAGATTACATTGTTTGTTGTCATAATTAAATAAAATTCTCGTGTCACAGTTTTCGTTGCCATACTCCTCCGAAACGGCTTGACCGATTTTGATGAAATTTTTGTGCTTATCCGGTATCTATGAGAATCGGCCAACATCTATTCTTCATCCCCCTAAATGTTAGGGGTAGTCTTTATATGGCAAAACAACGTTTGCCGGGCCAGCTAGTTGAATTATAAGAATTACGAAAATTTAAAATAATGCCAATTTATAAATTTAGTATGTACCAATGTACTTAAATTATGACATGTCTAAGTATACAAACCGTAAAGAGGACCGCGCCACGCGCAAGCCAGACTTTTTTGTCTTTAAGATAGTCATCGGCCCTATAATAAGAATTCTCACAAAGTACTTTCTTTACATAAGCTTTGAATTTTCTGTCTGGCATATCAAGGACCGATTCTGGAAATTCATTATAAAAAGTATACACTTCCCCATAAAAGACTTACTGACTGTTTTCAGCCTGTAATTTGGGCTAACTAAGTCTTATTAAGTAAATTTCTACCTGTAAAATCACTTACTTTATTGAACATGGAAATATTTTTCCTTACATACATTATATTTTCAAATATTAACTGTGATGCAAAAGTAAGTATACCTATTTCTGTTAAGTTATTTTATTAAAATTATAAATTAGAGCACAAAATGAAAGACATCAGTATAGACTTGAGTTCATAGACTGAAACTTTATTTTTTAATTATCAAAGACATAGATTCTATGACATCTCCCTTTTTATAAAGAAAAGATTAAATAACAACAATATGTTTAAATGTACAATATATATATATATATATATATATATATGTATGAATTCAGATACAAACCATAACTTAAAATCTAAAGGTTGCTTTTTCCTAAAAAAATGGTTGCCTGTAAAGTCGGTTTTACGGGCGAAGATTTTACGTGACAACGGCGGCAGACCGATCATAGTTGAGTGGGAGAGAGACGCAAGGCATTCGGCGGGCCTCTCTCTCGTTCGGTGACTCATCGTAACGTTACCGAGCGTTACACTTTTTCATAAGTGACTCCCAGCCGCAACCTAATTTAAGACGTTGTCACGTCAAAAAATAACAACATTAATATTTGAGTCGTAATATAAAAGAAAAATAAAATATTCTTTTATTAGGTACCTACCTACTGAGTATTTTAAAGTAATCATCTAAAATATACATATCTTCATTCTCCTTTCTTTAAAATATATACGTATAATATAAAATTAACTAGTTTATAAATCTAATCTATCTGGTGGTCTTACAACTCTACCAGAGCGAGTAGTATAAAAGTTATCAGACCTATTATAAAAATTAGAAGTACGTTCATAAAATGTATCATCAACCGTTTGTGGCTGTGCTAGACTACTGCTGTCACAGGGATTTATATCATCATACTCAAAATTATAATCATCATGCAAGTCATGTCGCAGCGAAGGGTCCTTAATGATGTGCTTTCGGTTTCTTATTATTCTATTTCCTGATACAAGTTTAATCTCATAAGAACGATTACGTAATATTTTAGTTATAATTCCAGATGCAGCATCTAAAGTGCTAAAATACTTAGCTCCAGATAAATTAGAAAGTATTTCATCTAATGTGGGCAATCTAAAATACTCTCTCCTAATTGCATTATTTAATTCTTTCGGATCGAGACAAATTCGCAAGTCACCATTTGGTTTTTTAACTACTGTTATACTATTAACCCAGTCAGTGGGACCATCAACTTTAGCAATAATTTTTTGTGATTCCATCTCATCTAATTTTTTCTTCACTTGATCCCTAATAGCAAAAGGCAATTTTCTTGGAGCATGGACAACTGGAACAACATTATCTTTCAATTGAATTCTGTACTTACCTGGTAAGCAACCGATTCCCTCAAACACATCATTGTAATCACTTATAAAATTAGGAACATTCTTAGCTGTACTCTCCTCTACAGACATGACTCGACGAATGATGTCTAACCTACAGCATGCTTCACATCTGCAATGATAAATTCCAAAGGACACATTTTATTTTTATATTCTACTTTTAAATAAATTTTACCCAATACATTTATTTTATGTCCCGCATAACCTGTTAAAATCACATTTGTTTGTAACAAATCCTCCCGGGTGACATTTATTTTCGATAAAAAAAAATAAGGCAAAATGCTCGCATCTGCACCAGTGTCCATCTTAAAATTTATATAAAAAGAATTTATTTTTAAATCTACAGTCCAATCATTTCTATTATAATGATTTACCTGTTCATTGTTCTGTTCACCTATCGTTTCTACTTGATAAACACGGCACACTCTTGCAAAGTGGTTAAACCGTAAGCATCGCACACATTTCTTTCCGAATGCTGGACATTCATATCTTTTATGAGTCAATCCACATTGACCACATTGCATTGGTCGCACCATTCTTTGTTGCTGCTGCTGCGAAGGCCCAGTGCCATTGCTTACCAACGCAGACGTATCAGCACCTCGCCATCCACCCCAACAGTTCGCTCCTATTCCAGTTTGCTCCAATTTTCTTGTTTTATTAACATTAAAAATGTTATTTAAATCTTCCCTTCCTTTATTTATTTCATCAATGACAGTTTTTCCCTTCATATTTTCACAGTAAATTTTCGATTCAATTGCTATTCTACAAATTTCAAGAGCCTTTTCCAACGTTAACTTCTCCTCCCTTAATAATCTTTCTCTAATTGTATCACTTCGTACTCCACAAACCAGTTTGTCTTTTATTAATTCTTCGCTCAGAGTTCCAAAATCGCATGTTAATGATAACTTTCTTAATTCAAAGGCATATTGTTCAATAGTTTCATTTTCCTTTTGTTCTCTAGTGAAAAATCTGTGCCTTTCCATTGTTACATTTCTTTTAATTTTGAATTTTTTATCCAAGATCTCTAAAATGTCTTCCAATGTTTCAGGTTTTTTATTTTCTTGATCCACGACCTCTCTGCATTTTTCACCTACTATGTGTAATAATATATTTTTCTGTATTTCTGGACTCTTTTTTTCCAACTCACATGCTTTAAAATATATTTGGAATCCATTTTTCCACTTTTCCCAATTTTCCGTGAGTCTTCCCGACGTTACATCTAAAAATGAATCATCAAACAAAAATGGTGGCGGCGGAGCCAATACCGTTTCCATTTTAATAAATTGCAAACAATAAACTTTTCACTTTTTTCACTTATTATTATATTTGCTACTTGCTCCAATTATTTTAGTTTACCGGCTGCGCCATGTTAAGTTATTTTATTAAAATTATAAATTAGAGCACAAAATGAAAGACATCAGTATAGACTTGAGTTCATAGACTGAAACTTTATTTTTTAATTATCAAAGACATAGATGCTATGACAATTTCCTTGAATAATTCTTTGAGTGAGTCTCTCGATCCTAAACCGTAAATGGCACGAATTGCTCTTTTTTGTAAAATAAAAATAGTCTGAATGTCGGCTGCACTCCTCCATAGAATCAGCTTCTTGTCATAATAATATTGCATTGTCATCTAATTTACATTAGCAACAAAATACCATCTCAATCAGAAACCTATAAGTGGCCCAAATTTATGTTGCAAGATTTGACCCAAAGAAAAAAAACCGTTTAGCAAACAGGGCAAGCTAAATAAAAGCTTGTAAATAAAAAAGCGTGTATTATTACCGAGATCTTTATAGAGCCTCTAATATTTCAACTCAGTTGATACGTCACTGAAAGAAAATCTCCCAAATCAATTTGACATTGACAGGTGAGATAGTGTGATATTACTAGATGTCAACATGATTTGGGCGGGTAATAGTTTAAACCTAGTGACAAAGTTAGTCCTGTTTTTATAATAAGACAGTTAAAGTACAAAACAAGACAAAATGGGATGCTTACACATTTTTATGTACGCATTTCTTTCAAGCACTACTTTTACTATTCGTCGCGTAGCTGTAAAGAAAATGTAATATAATTTGGCAATGCTACATGACTTTTACATTAGGAAAGACTGCTCCATATTTAGAACACGTACACATGTACTTTACTTTCGTTTTACTTTATCACGGATT
Organism: Acrobasis repandana; assembly: GCA_963576875.1. NCBI lineage: Eukaryota > Metazoa > Arthropoda > Insecta > Lepidoptera > Pyralidae > Acrobasis > Acrobasis repandana. Next base: position 8,250,755 of record OY756221.1, on the reverse strand, counting down.
TCGAAAAGTGAAACAAAGCTTTATTATGAAGTTTCAAGAAAATAAATGTTCTTTTAATATTAGGTAGATATATATATTAACTTGATCGTATATATCAATTTTTCCGACTTTTTCCTAGATATATATGCTATAAGGAATCTCTATGCTTATAAAAGTCGTAACATAAAAGTATTATAGCGTCTTTGTCCCTTTTAAGGTAGCCAGATACATACCTACTATAATAATAGGTCCTTACATATGAAATTGCCGATTTTCAATACTGACAACTTTAAAATCAAATATCTTGTGTTTCATTAGGAATTCCAAATTCAAATTTATTTCGAAATAAAGCCAGATAAATATTGTTTTAAAATTCGTATTTCATTTGTTTTAACATCATTTGTTTGAGTTTCAACATTGCTATAACAACAACTATGGACAAATTGAAAATTCGCGGTATTTACGAATACGAGTTCCACCGTGGCACCAGTGCTGCAGAAACGACTCGAAGAATTAACGACGTGTATGGACCAGGCACCGCTAACAAACGAACGGTGCGTTTTTGGTTTCAACGTTTCCGTTCTGGAAATTTCGATTTACACAATGAGCCTCGTGGACGACCTGATACTCAAGTGAATAACGAAGAATTGAAGGCGATAGTGAAAGCGGATCCATCTCAAACCACTTCTGAATTAGCAGCAGCCTTCGGCGTAAGTGACAAAACGATACTTATCCACTTGCGCCAAATCGGAAAAATTAAAAAACTCGAAAAGTGGGTACCGCACGAATTGACTGAAGCAAACCAACAAACACGCGTTGCTTGCTGCGTTTCTTTGCTTAATCGCCACAATAATGAGGGGATTTTGAACCGTATCGTGACTTGTGATGAAAAACGGATCCTGTACGACAATCGGAAGCGATCATCATAATGGCTTGACCCTGGAGAACCGGCAAAACTTTGCCCTAAGCGAAAACTGACCAAAAAGAAGATTCTTGTTAGTGTTTATTGGACCAGTGCTGGTGTTATCCACTACAGCTTCTTGAAGTCAGGCCAGACGATTACTGCAGACTTGTATTGCCAACAATTGCAAACAATGATGGAAAAGCTCGCCATTAAACAACCGAGACTGATGAATTGCTCTAGCCCACTGCTCCTTCAGGATAACGCTAGACCACACACTGCACATCAAACGATCGCCAAGTTAGAGGAGCTGCGACTGGAACCTCTGCGTCACCCACCATACTTTCCAGATCTTGCCCCAACCGTACCACTTTTTTCAAAATTTGGATAACTTTTTACAAAGAAAAAATTTCAAATCTGACGAGGCAGTCAAAACCGCCTTCAAACAGTTCATAGACTCTCGCTCCCAGGATTTTTTTTCCAAAGGTATCAATGATCTGCCTATAAAATGGCGGAAGTGTATCGATAACAACGGCGCATACTTCGATTGATTAAATAATAATTTCATTAAAAAAAACTTGTTTCACTTTTTTGATACTGAACGGAAATTTCATATGTAAGGACCTATATAACACGTCTTTATCCCTAATGGGGCATACAGAGCATTTTGGGTATTGCAGCTCATAAGCAGACAGAACCTTGGGTCATAAGACTTAAAGACATTTCTAATCGTGATGGTAGACGAGAAGGTGGAAAAAGGAATCGAAATGCTAGTTAGTAGCCGCATCGCCTATTATCCTGATTAGATCACCATTCCCTTAATCGTCTTTTACGTTCTGCGCGGGATTAGCAGCAGCTGGTACAGTCTAAGTCTTATCTTTTCTCCCAGACCAGCATGGAAGAATGCAAGGCCAGATACACTGGTCGCTAAATTAACCCAAAGGATGCGCTTAGCAAAATGATGGGCCTATCGAATCCACTAAATGACTATAAGTCAAATTAGACACTCTTTTCTAAATGACAAATAAACGTTTTCTATGGGATTTGTATGAAATATAAAACCGTGACATCATAGATATTTGGAGTCAAATAGCGCTCTTAATATCAGTTCTTCTGCATTAAAAATCTAAAATCATGTTGAAAATAGATATGATCAATGACAAAGTGACTCTATTTCGTGACGTTTTAATCTCTTAACAGTATCAAATAATTTATTTTTGACCCAGTGATCTACCCAATTGTAAATAGTGACAGCTTCGCTAATTTTTCGCCTATTTAAAATGATTTCCAGGTGAACACTTAGGATGTGAGTAGAAGAAGCAGGTGAAAAAAAATGTTCTATGACTCTCAATCATATTTATACTACAAGGGATCCAGTGTCCAGCTATCCTCTCAAACCCTTTATGCTCCACCAGCTGTACAATACTTGACTTGTACTGTGCTTTAGAAAAAGAAAACAAGAGAGTGGGAGTAGGAGAGAGAGAGAGAGAGAGAGAGGGAGGCGTAAAAGTGACAACGTAGTTTCCTCTCGCGGGCCTACTGAAAGAAATTTCTTTAAAATAGATAGCACCTAAGTACTATGTTTTCCTTTTTTTTATATTATTATATTGCTTGTAAGTTTTGTAACTAATAAAATTTAAATTAAACATAAGTTCTTATTTGAAATGTTGACCTTCCAGTACTATAATAAATAGTAATAAGAACCAGACTCGTTTTTTTTTTAGATTTTCATGTTTGTACCAAAGTGTATAACTGGTGTTAGATTTTCCAAGCTGCCTTAACGACTCGGTAAGAAGAAGCGACCCTATTGGAGGTAAAATTACCTACTTCTTATTATCAGACCTACTAAGGATGGATTTGTGCCATTACTACAACCTTTTCCCACTATTTATTTATTTATTTACTGATTTAGGTACTGGAAAAATGTATACACAGAATACACGAAATAAAAGTTGTACAAAGGCACTAAATCTCAAAGGAGATTTCTTCCAGTAGGCCTGTGAGCGTTGTTAATAATAAAATAAAGGAAGAAAAAAAAAATTCCAAAGAGGGTTGACGTCAAGCAGGCGTCCGGTCGTAAAACTATAGCCAAATAATTAAAATTGTTCCGGCTATTTCTTCTCCCTTTGCAAGGTCTTTGGCATCCTTGCGTGACCATTGACATGCATGTTATATCTAGAGAAGAAAAAGCGGGAAAGCTCACTCCGGGCTCCGAAGCAGCACAGCTAAAGATGCAACCGGGAACGCGCCTAGACGAAGAAGAAGAAAAAGAAATTAATATGAAACTAATCAAACTATAAATAAACGTACAATGTACATATACATATATTTATATTTGTAAGAATACGATAGCATAAATAACAAAATGTAGGTATATCTCCTACAAAAGCTTAATAAAGTAAATAAATGTATTTAAGAGTGCAAATATATATACTTACATCAAAAGTATTTGAATGATTTATTGTAGTGGTTACTCAAACTCGGAAACTCCACATGCTCGTGTGCCCAATTTCAAATAAATTTACCCCAAAATGAAGGGAAAACTCCAACAAAATTTGAGTAGTACCTTATTGACAGCTAATTTACCCGGAGCACTTCACTCAAGTAAAGTTCGACAATTTCTCCCCTGGATCTTATTATGGGTTGGTATTTCCAGTGTTCAGGAATTGCAGGGCGATTGAAAGGGCGGGAAAGGTCTACCACACAGATATAGATACACATAGAGATGACATAATTGCACCTACTTCACATGTCTGAACCCTGACAAAGCGTCAAGGTTGGTTGGAAAACTAAAACTGCCTCGTTGCGTGATAATTAACTGCAATATCCAAAAATTGCAAGCACCCAAAGACAAGGACATATTCCTATTACAGGTAAGTTATTTAAAAATTATATTATGCATAAAATCATTTAAAAAGTCGGCACGCTAGTTTTCCATTCCATTCAAATCGTGATACTTGCGTCATTTATGTTTTTACATCTATAAAGGCTGACTTTTTAACCACCAGCCAAATTTTTGGAGCAAGTTCAGTCCATGATACTGAACTACTTTCTATACTTATTCTACTTCCTGTGGTCTACCAACAATACTACAGATTCGAAAGGTACCGATATAATTTCGAACTCTTTTACTCTTTACAGATAAGGAACAGTAAGCATAACTAGCGTTTTCACAAGTTAAGCAACCTTGGGCGTGTCCGCACTTGGATGGACGACCAACAACAAGTGGTATAAAAATTTTTCGAGCTCCTCCGTGCTTTGTAAGGCACGTAAAGCAGTTGTTCCTGCCATATGGCAGTCGACAAGCTATGTCAGATGCCTTTAGGCAGCTTGAAAAATCTGACACCAGTGTTGGCTACTTACGCACATGATAATTAAAACAAACATCAAGTAATTAAGTCCGCACCTGGATGGGTGTCTCCTCCGTGTTTCGGAAGGCACGTTATGCTGTTGGTCTCGGCTTGGCCACATTTTATGTCAACACACCTCTCTCACTCTTTGGTATCCAAGAGATAAAAATGGAAAAGAGGTAGACCGTTTAAGAGGTAGCAGGTGGTAATGGTCCAGATTGGCAAAGAAAAGGGAGGAGTGGGAATTCTTGGAGGAGGCCTATGCCCATAGGGGTACACAGACAGACGAGGAGACATAAAAAAGTGCAGTGAAAGTAACATGTATCTCTCTTCTGAATAAAGGCTACTATTATTATTATTATGTCAACACACACTCAAGAAGCTATGGCTATAGTTTTGCGACCGGCCGCCTGCCTGACGTCAACCCTCTTTGGGAATGTATTTGTGCGAAAAGTTTACTTTACGGTCTTTTCTTTTTCCTTTAATAATTCAATTTTCAAATTCAATTGTGGTTTGTTATACCCATGTGGTCACCAATTCCGAAATACGACATCATATGATCAAGATTTTTTTAAACTAAGCTGAAAACAAACCACAATTGAATTTGAAAATTTTATTATTTAAGGAAAAAGACCGTAAAGTAAACATTTTGGTTGCGTTTCTGATACCTTCTGCTTATTAAAAATGTTTTGAACTTGTCGCCTGTGGTGATTCTATTGCAAATATATTTAACAAGCTTTATTTAGTAACGTAGAGCGTTTAAGGTTTTATTTAGAAATTTGATCCGTGCTGGTACTTGTTGTAATAGCATTAATTTTATTAAAACTAACGTAAAATAACTCTAAAATAATTTAAAACGCTTGACTAACGTAATATAGTTGGAAAAGGCCGACCAGTGCTGAGCGGACAGCGACATTGTCAGATCGCCGTACCTAATATGTTTCTGCAGATGATCGTCAAAGCGATCGAAACCTGATTGGCCTTTTCCGATTTCATTACGTGAGTCAACAGTTTAAAATTATTAATTACGTGACAATGGAAGAAACAATACATTTAGAAATAACCTTTACACTTCTATAATATCATTGTATGTTAATTAGTTCTTGGTTTACAAAATTACAAACCATTTGCCGCCCACTCCCTGTTGAGAATTTTAGAATTTATTATATTTATAAAAAAAAAATTAATTAATTAATTTAATATATAATAAATAAATTTAAATTAATTATAAAGATAAAATTTGCACTAAATTAAAAATGTGCGAGGAAAACGCCACGAGTGACATTCGAACTCACGCCCTTCACGTGTGTACCGTGAGTGCACTTCCAATTGTGCTACCTTCTTAGATTCCGCTGATATATTTCTTCATCGCATATTTACTAACGCATTTAAAGCATGCGTTACCTACGCATTTAAAGCATGCGTAGGTATTTCTTAATTATATCCCCCTATTTATTTTATTTTATTTGGAAAACCCATACATACAGTTCTTATGTCTACATATGTAATAACTTAAATATCTATATAGGAACAAAATAAACAGGATTTCGCATATTGATATCGAAACTTGCTTACTAATATCATTGGCTTATAAATACTATTTGACCAATAACATAATTCATAACACACAAAAATTATAGAATAAACGGGCAAGTGCGAGTCAGACTCGTACATGAAGGGTTCCGTACCTCCGTACAATGTTTTAAAACGCTGAAGAAACACGTTTCTTGTATGACGAACCCCTTTAATTTTATCTTATTTTTAGTATTTTTTATTATAGTGATCATAGTAATACATAATCGGTAAAAATTTCAAGTATCTAGTTAATGCAATTATGAAGATCGAGTTAAAAACGCTGAAAAAAACACGTTTCTTGTATGACGACCCCCCCCCCCCCCCCCCTTACTTTTTGACATTATCTTATTTTCGGTATTTGTTTTATAGCGGTCACAATAATACATAATTTGTAAGAAATTTCAAGTATCTAGTTAATGCCATTATAAGGATCTAGTTAAAAACGCTAAAAACGCTTTTTTTTGTTTTTAGTATTTGTTGTTATAGCGGCTACAGTAATACATAATTGGTGAAAATTTCAAGTGTCTAGCTATTACGGCTTAAGAGATAGAGCCCTGTGACAGACGGACAGACAGACAGACAGACGGGCAGACAGACGGACAGACGGACAAACAGCGGAGTCTCAGTAATAGGGTCCCATTTGCACCCTTTGAGTACGGAACCCTAAAAATGTATAATACTTAAGGTTTATCGTTAAATATATAAAGTTAGGATAAGTTATTTTAAGAAAAACAAAAAACAATTATCTAAAAATTTTAATTAAAAAACCTGAACATCTAGTAGTAGTTAGTAGTGTGATATTCAACTTAATATTAAAAGAATTAAAAGTCGATTAAAGTGAAGAAGGCTTTATTTTAATTATTGATTTCACTTGTAGCGAAATTTGTCATCACATTTTTAATTTACAAATAAAACTTCGTTTCAACAAACAAGCGGAGGCGAGGGTTTACCAAAAGGGACCTTTTGACGGAGATTGAGTATATTGAAGTAAATCAGGGACGCAGCCGTGTACTACAGTACAAGAAGCCAAATGTATTAGGCGCTCACGACAAATAGCTACCAATCAAAATGGAAAAAAAATATGTTCGAGTTATATGTATATCTACGTTCGTTCATTTTTGTACTATTCTTAGCGTCTTCTCCTCTCTTCTTGTGAGTCGAATTAGCTATGTGTTTTAAAAGAACCTGAACAGTGTAAGGTCATCAGCGACAAAATTAATTTACAGTAAATTTTTGTATGCATATTATTCAGACAAAGAAATGATTGTACATATAGTAGGTAGAAACTATTTGCCAGTCATTTTTAGGGTTTCGTACCCGAAGGGTGCAAACGGGACCCTATTACTGAGACTCCGCTGTCTGTCCGTCTGTCACAGGGTTCTATTTCTTGAACCGTAATAGCTAACCACCTGAAATTTTCACCGATTATGTATTACTATGATCACTATAACAACAAATACTAAAAATAAGATATAGTTAATGATTAAAGGGGGTCGTCATACAAGAAACGTGTTTCTTCAGCGTTTTAAAACATGTACGGTGGTACGGAACCCTTCATGTACGAGTCCGACTCGCACTTGCCCGTTTATTATAGTTTCGGTATGTCTCTCCGTGGCTTAGGTCAGAGACTTTTAGTATGTACCAGAAAGCTGTTAATTTTTAGAGTTACAACCACCTAACTTATAAAATGTAGAACCTATTTAAAAAAATCGCACAAATTACATAAAATTGGAAAGTTCCAAGAGTGAAAAACGTATTTTCAACTAAACTCATTTATTATTTAGAGCACTTAGTTAACAATTAGGAAACGCACAAATTTTAATAATAAACTGATATTTTATTTCAACACACGCGGCACTTATTTTATTACTGACTACACTGGGCGGTTGCTTCAAGCAGACTGTGGATCAGTGTTGCCACAACTGAGTTCTCAAATAGTACATATCCAGCGCTGAAAAGGTACATTTTAGGGTAAAAAGGTACATAAGCATTTTTTTTAATCCAAGTGCTCCCGTATTCGAAATGAGTACATTACGATATAGTTTCGATATGCGAATCTTCATAATAAAAATCTATACAGGCAAAGAAAACTACAACATTAACATACAGCCATAAAAATTATAAAGACTTCCTCACAAAAGAAAAAAAACTGATTTATGGTGCTGGCAGCTAAAAAATATCAGAAGAAAAAATTACGCCGCCCTTAAAACGGAACGTATCAGGCACCGCTATCAAAAAAAAAAAACATTGCGTGGCGAATATTGTTGCGAATATTGATTTTTCGCTGTATATTTTTGCAAACAATTTTTTTTGCTTTCTTACTGAAAAATTTCGACAACATCCGATGAAGTGATTTATAAAATTACAAAGAAGGCCATATTTGCGACACAGTACTAAATCTAGTTGCCTCCCAAGAAGTCAACCAAACCTAAATAATTATCTCTTTTAAATATTTTATCTTCGGGGTGGATGCAACTGCACGTAACAGGTATTTTAATACTCATGTCATGCTGTACTATTTCGTCATTCGCTACGCTAATAACGAAAAATTGCACTCGTATTAAAATAACCCTCATTACGTGACAGTTGCATAAATAGCTACGTATTTTTCTCAACTCACTGATATAGTAAGGTAAACTAACACAAAGATCAGCTCGCGCGCTAAAAAATACTCTGCACTAAACAAATGAAAGAGAACAACAAAATGTAATGTTTACTTTACATGTAGAAACTAGAAACAAGTAGAAGTAGGTAAATAAACAAATCAAATCGGCGCGCGCTCGGGTGGAGTCGGGATTGCTTGGCTTCGGGCTCGGTTGGTCTCGACTCTCGACTCTCGGTCGGACTCATATCGGCGCGTGCTAGTGCGAACGAGATAGAACATCTGCAAATGGGGTGGGGCGCGTTCCGAAACGCACTCATGAGCGCTAAAACCGCTCACGCTGCTAACTTCATAGCAATGAGTTACTAGTGATTGAATGCTAGCTATGAAGTTGCAGCGTGAGCGCTGTAGTGGCGTTTCGGAACGAGACTATGGTTATTGGTTGTTTTAGTTCCGATACATGCAACGTTCATAAATTAGGTATCTTTTTTTGGCGGCGTTTTAAAAATGTTACACATTTTGGATGAGAACACAAAAGGTACGTAAACTGGGCCCCATTACACATAACACATTGGAGGCTGAAAAGGTACGTCAAATGTGTAAAATGTATGCTAACGGCAACGCTGCTGTGAATCCGCAATCAAACAATTCATAACAAACCCCCACTTGGCGGTAAAAACGTTTTCACTGACAACCGGGGCCGGGATCGTTCGAATTTAAGTCAAAAAGGCAACTGTACTAATGACAAATAAATAAGTAGGTACATTAGTAATTGTAGAATATTTATTATCATATATTTGAATATTATTAATAGATATATGTATTGTAATTAGTAAGTATTTATATTGCTTACACTATTGGGAAGTAAACATCTAACATGATGAAAAATAAAGTCGCCATTTTCTAATAAAAATAGGATCCAAGGCGAGATCGCGGAAAAAAACTACTTAACAGTAGTGTTGGTTTTTACTTAATTGCAACTTTACAACAATGTCTATGACAGTTTCAAATTAAAACATAACAACAGTTAATGATCCCAGTCAGGTAAGAAGATTGTCTGTAAACAGACACTCACGTGTGTCTTACAATTTTAACAAGATAATTTGCCAGGAAACGACCATAATAATAATAAATATTATTTTCACAATACATATATACGGCGCGCCTATTTTTTATTAGCCAGGCATCCTGGAAAATAAAAAAAAAATTTTTTTTTTAGTTCTTATCACGAGCCGTAATAAACGGAAAATCATAAAACAAACAGAATAATTTGTATCATTACATGATGATAGCGCAGTCGGCCGTCCATAGTACAATTGCCGTTTAATTGGGTTATTAGGCGAGTCACTCACTGGGCGATAATAACGCGATGATTTAGTTCAGTGGACCCAAAACGTTAAAAACTTTTAACACAACATTTATACAATTTATTCGATTGGAAAAGTGAGTGACTTACTTTAATGGCAAGTACAGTTCCTACATCAAACGAATAAGTTTCAATCTCTGATCTCAAACTTTATTAAGTATCTAATCGGTTATATTATACAGTAGGTCCTGTGATGTAATTATATATATAAGTACTGAGTTTGTACCCTAAAGTTAGTCACGTGATTTATCAGTTAGCGTGTATATTCCATCCTGTACGTAGATTTAGTGTATTTCGTTTGTGTAAGTGGCCATTGGTGTCAAAATTTTAGTTTGTATACATAGGTATATTTTTAATCAAATAGAAAACCTTGTATAATAGAGGTTTTGTCTCGATTTAAGTGCGTTTGGGGGCTTTGAGGTTTATAAACCCAGAACATCGGAGCAAAATATTTAATTTATATTTTAAAAATATTTTACTCTTTGTACGAGTGATAGTAACAAACCAACTATCTACCAAACCAACAAAATGAAAAATATAAAATAAAATATGAAAATAATTTATGCGTTACATAATGCATGTCAAACTGTTAACTTGTTGTCGTTGTCGTTGTCAAACTCACATCAAAATTACTTGTCATCTATGCGGATGTCAAACGTGTCTAGAACATACAAATTAGCATTTTTGCGGCCTAATGAGCGAAACACCTTACAATATCAAGTTCGTGGCGATACGAAAGAATGCGCGTACACAACCAGTTGATAGCAGTCAAAGTCGGCTGATGCGCGTGTGCTGTACAAATAAATAAGTTAACAAATAAATAAATACACAAATATCTTAGTTATTTTACGAAACGTAAATAAGGTTACTGCTAGTATTATAGTATATGTGATAAGTTTACAAAGGTTTCTTAAAAATCTTTTAAAATATTTCATTTTACGCCGTGATTTTTATTTTTGTGGTTGGTTTACTTTTTTGCGGTGATTTTGTTACCAAAACAAGTTTAGGATCGGTGGGTGAACTCATTTGTGGAAGGTATGTTATTTGTGGTAGGTACCTGTAGTTATATGTTATTAAGTAGATGCTTAGTTCCTCTATATAATATATTATGTATAATACGTAAATATTGTGATGCTTCTGCTTTAATTACATATATTATATTACTAGTAAACACTATCTTCAGTTCCTACTTTTACCTAATATATTAATATTTTTCTGAGGCTTTTTCAATTTCTCCTATTCTCCTATTTATTACACTAGTCAGACCTGGTTCGTAGATATTCTGATGAATCGTGTTATATTAGGCTTTGTTACTATAAAAGTAATATATGCAGATTAGCAGGATGACTGGTTCAAAAATATAATATACCTACTGTTATAAGAATAAAACGACACAAAATAGTGTCACTTGTCTTCGATCGTATCCATTTTCATCATTATTTTAGATTTATTACTGCAGAAAAACTTACATTAAGAGCACTATTTGACTCGAAAAAATTATATGACGTCACGGTTATAATTTTCATACAAATCCTATAGAAAATGTTTGTTTTTGACGTTAGAAAAAAGTGCCTCATTTGACTTGTTGTCATCTAGCGGATTATAAATTGTTGAATAACATTTTTCCTTAAACATTTCTACAAAAACTCGTCCTTAATTATGAAACGAGTTCGGCAACATCTACTTATAAAAGAATGGCAATGAGTGGAGAAACAATTTTTAATGTCTTTAACCATGACTTACATAAGTTTACCGATCTGGTGAGTGGTCAAGTTCGTTTTTCGGTATAGCGGAGTTTTAATGAAAAACTGTTTTAGTAATGAAAAGTAGTTTAAAGCATCTGGTATTAGATATGGGTAACTCTGGATTCGAATATTTAAATGAGCCGATTCATCAACAGGAGCCGATACCCGTACTGAATCCCGGTAATCGTTATCGACTCCTTATGAGCCCCTTACATTTTTCGAGGTAAAAAATATATCCTAAGTGGTAATCCACTTATTAAACTATCCACTTGCAAAATTTCATTCGAATCTGTTCATCAGTTTTTGCGTGATTGTGTAGCAAACACCCAAACTTACAAACAAAATGTGTTATATTATAGTATCCTTATCTTCACTATCACTATTGAGACTGCATTAATTACTTAGGCGGTGATCCCACTGCACTGCGCACCGAGACGGCGCGCGGGGCGGCAGATTTTATCATTGTATGCAAGTATCTCAGTAGTAGTGGGTTCACCGCCTAAATCAAGGTTCTTATAGTAGGTATCTAGATGACGGAAATTAAGTTACCTACTCCTAATAACAACTGGCTATTACTTAAAAAACTAAAGACCACATATCACCGTTTTGTCCCTTTCAATTGTAGCTATCTCTATCAACTTCACGTAGTCTCTTGCTAACTCTTATACGCCTAGTGCTTTGAGAGTTTTAAAGCGAAAACCATACGAAAACATAGTAAATATAATTTAAAATTCCTTGGTTAAAACACTGTAAAATTTAAGAAACACGGCAAAATGTAAAGAAATAAGTAACTTTTTATTGATAAGTAATCAGATTTCATAGTTTCTAAATTAAATACGTATGATAAAATTCAGGCTGCCATAAATTCATAAATAGAATGGGGGCACTGTTTGGGATAGCTGGTCTATACAGGGTTAAAAAAATATACTGAAACTATTTTAAAGGTGAATTCATTCCATGATACTAAAAATCTTTCCCCAATAATTTTGCTCGAATTGCTTTAATTATCAGTATAAAAGTACTATCATTTATGTGGTAGAATACAATATTTATTTATTGCGCTATCATACACAAACATGACAATTTATATTACATTAAAAAGTTTATCTCTCAGCTAAACGAAACAGCAGGCGCAGGCATACATTTTCGCCGCGCCGTAGAAAGAGAGGGGGATACTTCCTCTCCTACGCCGCGCCGGCTGTCTACTCTCCATCCGTGTTACGAATTTTCGATCAGAACACGTGTCCTGACGCGAGTTTAAAATTTTTTACCCATTACAAAAAAAGTGCACAACTCCGCTAAAGAAGTTTTCACTTCAAAAATTTGGAAAGCCAAAAATTATTTTATTGTATATTTTATATTCTATGTCAATGGTCTGATACCATGAGGTCGTTTGTGGTAGATATTTAGCATATACCTATGGTTATAAAAGACTCATTTTGTGGCATTAATTTGATTAAATCTAACGTGAGATGACCTTTTTTTGTATTGCGGTTATTAATACCTATTCGAGTATTCCATGAAATAAATTATCGACACATTATGTTGCAGGTCATGCCTCCAAATACAAACAGCCAAGCAAGCTTCCCACAGTTGAAGTACCCTATACTTCGAGATGCCGAGCCCAAGATAGCGCAGCAGTGGTTAAAGGGGAAACGGATCCAGGACGGCGCTGAGGATCTATGGAGGATACATGATAATCTGTATGACCTGACGGACTTTATACCGCAACATCCTGGAGGCTCACAGTGGATACTTTACACTAAGGTTGGCAATTATTTGTTTTATACAAGGTTATTATTAATTAAGTGTAAATATTTTAAGGGGTGATTTAGTCCATCATTTTGAACAACTTTTTCCAATAAATGTATATCGAAAAATGATTTTTCGAACGAATACAATCGTTAGACAGACGGACAGACAGACCGACAGACAGACATTAGCGTCAAACTTAATAATACCAAGAATCAAAAATGCCTCCTCGATAATACTTAGTTCATTCATACTCGTTCTGCTAGCTGTGTGTCCTCTACAGTAATGGCAATTCTTGGGCCATATACACAATTCAATATTTATTTGAGAGATTTTTGATCTGCGCGGGAAGAGAATCAGCTGGTACATTCTAAGTTTTTTTCTTTTCTCCCAGATCAAAAGAGCAGTCCCCAGCATTTTTTGGTTTGCGTATTGTATTTTTTATATTTATAATATCGCCAAGAATTCCGAAACCATAATAAAGTTGGACGAAACACAATCTGACCCACAAAGCCAAGAAAAATAGTCATAAAAAACTTTAATACCAAACGTTGCATCAACTGCACTCTGTAGTGTGGGGCAAGATCCACTTTTGCATTTTGGTTTCATAAAACGAATCGTAAAAATAAAACCGACAATACTATGCTTACACCACAGGCTTACATTGTTATTGTCTGTGTTTATGAGGTATATAATACACACGTAATTAATTTACTAGAACATGTGTAAATGAACTGCATCACATGCAGTATGTACCTATAGGTCAGTTACTAAGATCAGTAAGGTACTGCAAATTATTTCTTGGAAGTTACCAGCACTATATTTTCAAGTATTTAAAGATGCATGGGTAATGAGGGTAGATAGCAACTTTGACATTAATTGAAAAAAAATCATAATTGATTATTTGGTTAGGTTAGGTATGTACCTATTATTAATCAGATTAAGTAATCATAATCTGATTAATGCAACTTTATATAATATCAATATGTAAAACAATAGCTACGTTGATTTTATTATTATATTAATCACCCTATCTATTAATCTTCCTGACACAACTGATGCTTGAGACGTCACTATAGCATAATTAGTGTCAGTGGTTTTTCTTTTCCTGTTACCTAAGTAAGCCTATTCAAACCGTAGCGGTATCCGCTACCGCCGTGGGTAGCGGTATACCCAAGCGATATTCCGCCGGGTATTATGTATGGCATTACCCACAGGCATTACCGCAACTGTCGCGAAATCGGAACTGCATACCGTAGTGGCACGGTAATGACCGTGGTAATGATATCTAACAGTATTGTAACGCGGCCCGTTCCTTGAAATTAAATACCTTAACACGCGCTAGGGCTGCCCGCGTACGACGACCACGACGGTGCCACTGCGTGAGAATTTTGTCTCATTTATTCAAATTATGTAGGTAGATATATAAATTAGTAGATTATATATTTTAGTTTAGTTTTTGATACTTGTACTTATTTCAAACAAAATAATAATCACAAATCACACGCTTACGGCTTAAAAAACCATCTCTATTTGTTTGTCACTGCGGCGCATCCGTGTGTTTTAAACTCTGTGACGCGTAGGTATGATTCGTGTTTCGACCGTTTGTATGAAGACAGAATACTGTCAGATATCATTACTGTGACAGCGGTACGCACGCGGTACCGCGTGTTTAACATACTCGTAATTTGGTTATCCCCCGCATACCCGCGCCGCCCTCAGCCAGTAGCGCTTAGAAACGTCATTCGCGCGATAGAGCGTCATAGAGCAAGAGAGAGCAACGGAATGCGGCAGCATCGCTGATTCCGCCGCGGCGTTCGTTCGCTCTCTCTGTGAACCATATGTTCAAAAACCAGAAAATCAGAAAAAATATCAAAGTACCCTTATATATTTAAAATAAATTTAGTACCCTCATTAATAAAATCTAGTTAAATCTATGACCAATACATTTTTATCAAAAGTTGGCAGGTAGAGAAGTCTACTACCTAGATTGGCATTATAAAAATACATTTTTATTTTATCCAGGCGGCAAAGTTGCAAAAGTTTAATTTATTTCTAATAATCCTGTCTGATAGTTTGCTTCAAACAGTTCACTGCAAGTTCCAGTATATATTATTGCTTGGTATTCCTTTCAGGGAACCGATATTACGGAGCAGTTCGAAACTCACCATCTGAAAGGCATAGCCGAAGGAATACTACCTAATTACTTCGTACGGAAAGCCAAGGAGCCAAGAAATTCTCCCTTCACGTTTGAAGAACACGGATTTTATAAGACGCTTAAATTAAAAGTTATGGAGAAAATAAAAGACATACCGAAGAATCATAGAAAAAAGAGTGATATTGTTACTGATTTGCTTTTATTGACTTGTGCCATGCTAAGCCCTGTAAGCTGTTGGGCTTGGACTAAGAGCTATATCTTAGGAGTCTCTTTTACGGTTTTGAATAGCCTAGCTTTGAGCAGTTTGGTTACTTGTGCTCATAATTATTTCCATAGAACGGACAGTTGGCGTATGTACTTATTTAATCTCGGAGGATTGTCGTATTCGTAAGTTTTTTTTTTTTGTGACTGGGAGAGAACGCTTTTAGCGGTAAAAGTCCACCAATTATGTACAATTGTTATTTTGAAATAATAGTGTTTTAAGAAATAAAATAATAATTAAATAATGTAGGTATGGTACTATGATACTTTTTTTGACAATTAAATATTTAACAGAATATTCAATAATTACAACATTTTTTTAAGACAATAGCAAAAGTCAATGAGAAACTTTACAGTTAAATCAGTTTACGAGTACATCACAGGTTTACAATAGTTTTTTGTTTTTTCGTGTGTGTAAGTGGCCAACACAGGTTTCCAATAAGGACATGCGATAAAGAGTTGAGCTCGTCGCCAACATTATTTTTAACCACTCAATGTTGTTCATGGTACGTCATCGTGACATTCTTACCTGATTTTGTAGGTGACTTTAATGCAAAGATATTGTCAATACGGTGTCACCTATTGATAATTCTTTCAAAAATAAACTTTAATCTTTTAATTCTGTCTATAATCTTAACTGTATTTTTTGATGAAATTACATGATTGACTTAAGGTGAAATGGTAACATAAGTGGCGCCCTCATTTATAATAAATTGTTTAAAACTAAAATGGTGATATTTAAAAATTTGATTAGTATAAATGTCTAAAAAGACCTTCAAACTATTTTATGAATAACCTTTGAAATTATTACTAATAGTCCGTCTAGTTTTAAAACGGGTTTTCGCCAAAAGTGGCCATTTTTGGCGAATACCCGTTTAAAAACTAGACGGACTACCAATATTACTTTCAAAGGTTATTCATAAAATAGTTTAAAGGTCTTTTTAGACATTAATACAATTTTTTTTTAATTATCACCATATTTAGTTTTAAACAATTTATTTAATTTCACCTTAAGTATATGTTAATTTTATTTACATGACAAAACGTCATCACATTTTGTGCACAAAGGAATTATATTATCGTCAATAATTTGCATTATTCTGGCAATCTACAGAGGGTTTTTTTTTAATAAAAAAGTTCACCTTATTATTTCTTGTAAAAAGAATTTTCTTACAAATTCAAAGAGCTGTTGTCAATTTTCGATCAGCAGATATGGCTTTGACTCTATGGAATTCGTATTTATTGTTGTTTTTTGTCACGTTTCAGGGACTGGCGCATTTCCCATGCGATGTCACACCACATGCACACCAACACGCTACAAGACATCGAACTGAGTATGATTGAGCCTTTCCTTCAGTTCATGCCATACAGAAATAAGCCCCTTTGGGCACGCATGGGAACTTACTACTTTCCAGTCGTTTACGCTGCAGGATCTTTGACTATTATGATAAAAGAGTAAGTATGTTATAACATCATGTTTACAACATAATTTCCCAAGAAAAGTTCCAATCACATTCTAAGTAAATATCACTATGGATTATATGGATATATAAATATTTATATGGATTATAAATATGACCTAGTTTTATAAATACCTAATTAATAATGTGAACTTAAATTGCTTACAAATCAGAGTTTTATAGCTATAATAAGATCAATTTTACTTCATTAATAAATAATTAAGTAGGGACATACGATAAAACGAAAATGTTTGCTACGTTCTTTCATTAAATGCCGATTTCGTCTAAGTAAAAAACAAAAATACGCTCAAATAATACAGATTTTAAGGGAAATTTCAGTTATACTAAATGATTTATCTAATAAAATACGAAATAAATTCGTTTTAACCTTGATTTTTCAAGTCAGCTCAAAATAGACAATTTTGCCACAAAACCTTGTAATTATGTAAAGAGTTAAGCCACAGTTATCATATTCTGCCAAGCGTGAAAACAGTTGCTAGTTCTCGGCAGGCAATCTTAGTAAAATGCAATTCATCTGAATTTGCTCTTCGCTTTTCTTGGCACGGACTAATTGTATGAGATTATCTAGTAAATTAATACCCTAAGTGCCATATAAGACAAATTTAAATGGCAAAAACTATTGGTATAGGTTAAATAAAGTACCTACTGCGAACAGAAGTTTCAATAAAATGGTCAAGTGCGTGTTGAACTCGCGTAAAGAGTTTCCGTATGCAGTTACGGCCGCCGGTACTTATATGCCGTCGGGCTGTGTGGATTGGCCATAAAAGACATGCTACGACATGTGAAGGTCCATAGTCTCTGCCTATTCCTATAAGCAACAAGCGTGATTGTAAGTTCATTAGTTGGAGATACCAAATAGAACTAGGCAGGTCTGAATAATACAAATTTATAGGTAGATGAAAAGCAACGTTATGCGGCAAGAAACTATGGCATTACATTAGAATAAATATAAAATATAAATAAATAAATACATCATTATTTTTTTTTTTTTTCTTTCCAGTTTTGTGGTGTCCATCTTAAAATTTGAAGGAAAATCTTTGAACTGGTCTCACGTCATTCCGTTACTGGTCCCGGCGTGGATGTGGTACTTTAGTGACCTGTCATTCCCATGGGTGATAGCCGTATGGATTGCTACACTAATGGGATCCAGCTTCTTCTTCATAATATACGGGTTGACTGCGGGCCACCATGATCATACCAATTTCTTTGATGGAGACGTGCCCAGGTACTGAAATATTCGCTCGCTCAGTCTATAAGAATAATAGTAGTTTGTGAAACTGTTGCATAATGACGGTATTAAGATACAAGAGTGTGTATAATAGTATCACACGATTATTACGTTTTCAACGAAAGAAATAAATTAAAAGTAGATTGACTAATTTCGACTTTAAAAACCGATTTATGCATAAAAATTTTATTCATATGTACAAATGTATCGTTTTTAGAAGAAAACTATAAGCTAGAAAAATATATACAAATTTCAACTTCGAAACTTCTCGGATATCGTTAAGAAGCTATATCTTGCTCCAACTTTCTCGCGAAGTAGTAAAAGTTTAATGCATAAGTTTCATATATTTATTCAGCATGATAGTTTTAACTACAAGATTTGAGGAATACACGGAAAGGTGCTTATCATCTGTCCCCGTGTCGGTATGTAAATTAAATTAAAACTTTATACGAGCGTTTGTTTAAAAGTTGATAATGCACAAAGCTCTCCCAGGTGTCGTAAACTCCGTTTACTTAGAGCAAGTTTAAATGATGTGCGAGTAACATTGTTTTTGTAAATATATGATAATAGAGACGGAAATAACTTTAATATATACGAACAACATAATACCAATATTATTTGAGAACAATGGATTCGTGGAACTCTGGTAACTTTACCTTTTCTGTTATATTTCGAGAGCTAGTAGACATTTTTGTATTTATGGCAAGCTGAAAACTTGAACTATATTACTGTACTGTATTGTACTATATTGTATATACTAACTATACTATACCCTAACTCAGAACTACAGACCCGCTTCTTTTCAGCTAGGTCTGCAGTTTTGAATTAGGGTATTATAGGAGAAGAATAAGATAAGATTTCAGCTTGCCTCAAATACCTACACAAAAATGTCTACCAGCTCTCGGACCCTTATTTCTTCGTTGCAAATTATTTACATTTTGACAACACAAAAGACAATATCACGTCTTTACTAGATTAGTCAACAGGATCAAGGGTCATTCACGTAAGGAGGAGGTACTTAACCTAAATCTAGTGACCATTGACTTTCCCCACAAGGAAAAATATTGTAACAACAATTATTTATTTTGTATTTATGTACGTAAATTATTTATTGCAGAAAAGCGACAAAATACAATAGAAAGGCGGAAAGATCCCGGCCAGGAATCTCTTGCAGTCTTCCTAAAATTTACTTTTTACAATTTCAGTTTAACATTTTTTTCAGGGGCGAAACCATAGACTGGGGCATCCACCAAATGGACACAATCGTAGAAAGAATCGACTATGCTGGCAACCACTTCAAATCCATTACTCGTTTTGGCGACCACGCCCTCCACCACCTGTTCCCAACCCTAGACCATGCTGAGTTAAAGTGCCTTTACCCGACTATTTTAGAACATTGTGAAAAGTTTGAGACCCAGTTAAGAACAACTAACTTTTATGATGCTATTACAAGAATGAGAAAACAATTGGCAAGAATACATCCTAATAACTTTAGGGTTAAAGAATAGACACAAAACTGTGATAGTTGTGTTTTTAATGGTAATAAAATACTAGATCATATGTAGAACCTTTGAAAAGAACTGAGAGACAACTATGGCAGGTTCATGGTATAATTAAACACGATATTCTCTTCCCATGTCAGCTGAGTCACGTGATTGGTCCAAGAATACGTCATGAAGTTGGGAGTGTTACCACTGGGTGTGATTGAATTACCCGAGCAAAATGCATTTTTTAACATAACAAACCAATTATGAACTAATAACTCCAGATATAATAATAATAATAATATCCGTTTATTTTAGGCAACTAAGTTTACAAACATGGTTTACAAACAAGGCCCATATAATATACTAGCTGTGCCCGCGACTTCGTTCGCGTGGTTGTCGGAATGTTATATAGCCTAAAGCCTTCCTCTATAAATGGACTACGTGTCGTAAGAGGTGTCGTAAGAGGCGACAAAGGAAAAGAGAACTGGCAGCAGTGTTATCTTTGACACAACTTCATACCATAAAGAGGTATTCAAAACTGTAATTGTTTTTTAGGGTTTCGTACCCAATGGGTGCAAACGGGACCCTATTACTGAGACTCCGCTGTCTGTCCGTCTGTCTGTCTGTCTGTCCGTCTGTCACAGGGCTCTATCTCTTGCACCGTAATAGCTAGACACTTGAAATTTTCACTGATTATGTATTACTATGGTTGCTATAACAACAAATACTAAAAATAAGATGAAGTTAAAAATTAAAGGGGGTCGTCATACAAGAAACATGTTTTTTTCAGCGTTTTAACTCGATCTTTATAATGGCATTAACTAGATACTTGAATTTTTTACCGATTATGTATAACTATGACCACCATAACAACAAATCCTAAAAATAAGATAAAGTTAAAAATTAAAGGGGGTCGTCATACAAGAAAAGTGTTTCTTTAGCGTTTTAAAACATTGTACGGACGTACGGAACCCTTCTTGTATGAGTCCGACTCGCACTTGCCCATTTTTAGGGTTCCGTAGTCCGACAAGGAACCCTTATAAGATCGTTTAGTCCGTCCGTCCGTCCTAGTCTGTCACAGCAGAATATCTTCTACTTTTATGGACTGATTTGCATGTAACTTGGTTCGAGGATACTTCACATATAGATATCATTTTTAAAAATACAAAAAATAAAAATTACCCCTATTTAAGGGTACCTCCCCATACATGTAAAGGGGGGGTGAATTATTTTTTTGAGTGCACCCCCTTGTGTGGGGTATCGTTGAAAAGGACTATGAAAATAAGGTAGGGTTTCCATACAACACTTTTTTTATCAGCTTTACCATTTGCGAGATATAGCCCGCCAAAGTCGTTTACACGGTGTCCCCTCCCCCCTTGAATTTCTAAAGTGTTGAACCTATAAACTTCAAATCACTCACGTAAAGAAACAGGCGCGGAAACTCTTATTTAAAATTATTTCGGGTATCCTGTGATGAATACTTTTGAAATTATAAATAAAATAAAAATATATACTTTTTTCCAAAAGAACAGTATAAACTTAAAAAGTTTTTTTACATATTTTACTGTTAGGACTGAATGAAGCTTAATAATTTTAAATAACATCCAGAGAAGAATAAATAGGTAAATCATTTAAATATTACTTAAAACTAGAAAAAAACACACGCGGCGACAGACAAAATGAGCCGCGGCCCGGTCTAGGTGCGCGGTGCGGTGAGGAGGGGGAGGTGCTCGAGTGTAGAACCCGAAAGCGGGCAGCTTTGATATACTCCCTAGATAGAGCGCAGAAACGCAAAAAGCGGCCGAAAAAATATCCAACAGGGAAAAGGCTAGGGAGATGATGATGATGCAAGAAATGCAAAACAGCGCGGTGCCAAAAATGACTACGGAACCCTACTTTATGCGTGGTCCGACACGCACTTGGCCGGTTTTATTTTTTAATGATACTGAACCACTTACATCTTAAACCTTATGCAATCTAGGGCAATACATGCCAAGATCCCCGGGCAGTCTCGAAACAAGTACTAGACTTGTGAGGACACTTGAATGTGGCTCACCGTAGCAAGTGGTAGCACTACACTTACCAATATTCCAGAAAGATACAGCCACCGAACTTAGGCATACTGCCTTGTGTCTCGATACGGGTTGTAGAGTATTTAGTCAGTAAGTAAATGTTTATTTGTACCAACAGAGACACACAATACAATCAATAAAACCGGCCAAGTGCGAGTTAAACTCGCGTGGAGGGGGTTCCGTACAATTGATTGAATTCTTATAGGTTTTCCTGTAATCTACAAGCAATGAACTATATTATGTATTTTTTTTTTAATTATAGGCTCAATAGTTTCGGAGATCAGGGGGGGGGGGGATGGTCAATTTTCGTCTTCTTTCATGAATAAAATCAAAACTATTCATTTTACAATAATAACTAAAGAGATCCTAATAACGAGCGCTTTCATTTGATATATGACACAGTAAGGTTCGCAAAATTTTTTTTTTAATTTCCTAATTTATGACCCTTATTTATAAAAAGAACATTTATTTACTTTGCACATATGTGTTTGGGTCATAGGATTACACCATCCTACCAAATTTCACCTGATTCGATACAGTAGTTTCGGAGCAAATTTGCTGTGACAGACGGACGGACAGACAGACGCATGAGTGATCCTATAAGGGTTCCGTTTTTTTATTTTTTGTACGAAACCCTAAAAACAATAAATAAAAACAACGAAATTAACAGAGACATGCAAATCAGGCTGTGATTATGTGTCGCAATGTTAAAAATAGGCAGCCGCTCAGTGCGTATTTCGACATGGATTCTTCAAGCCTCTTTTTGACTTCGTGCTTTTTAAATTTTGTCTTTTTTTGTGGATTCTGTAAACAATAAGTAGTATCCACAAAAATATTTTAAATAAGAAATATGTAATCCTATAGAAGTATAAATAAATAGATAGGGACAAATCAAACCAATTGAGCTAGCTCCAAAGTAAGTTCAAACTTGTATTATAGGATACTAATTCAACGATGCGGTACTATAATTCATAGTGAACACTTATATACCTAGATAAACACCGAAGATCCAGAATAATTTGAAAAAGGCCATTTTCTAACTTGTCCTGGGTGGGGATCGAACCCAGAACCTCTGGATTGGCGGACTAGCGTGTTGACAATTACGCCACGGATGACGTCGAAATCGTCGATGAAGCATCGATAAACAAATCATCAACCTTATGCAACCCAAGGTACTAAATGTAAAGATCCTCGGAGCTCTCCAAGCAAGTACAAGCTTAGGAAACTTGAATGTGGCTCTCCGCAGCTTGTGGTAGCGATATACACCAATATTCCCGAAATACAGCAACCGAACATTGACTAACACTGCCTTGTGTCGAATACATGTAAATCAGAGTTGGATATCGGACCCGTCTCGATACGGGTTGTAGAATTTGTAGAGTATTTGGATACGGGTTTTATAATCACCTGGCGGATGAGAGAGACAAATGGAAGATAATTGATACTTCACTGACAAGAGCTCTTAGATATATAGATAGATCTATAGTCCTTTTTTACGCAGTGTAAATTTTTTGTAAGGATAATAATATAATGAAGGCCATTTGGGGTTTTAGCTAAGTAGTTCTTTTGATCACTGAAAATTTAGGCTTCTATCTTCTGCCACAAGGAAGTTACAGGTATGTCAAAAGTGCCTCGAATGGCTTCAAGATTGTTCATTATAGCTTTAAAAAAGTATGGTAACGGCTATGCCATTAGTTTGCTCGACTTGGCTAATACTTGAAGATCAAACGAACCTATAAAGAGTGAAGTTCGATCTCAATTATGTGAGCAGCATCATTCGAAGCGATTATATGTATGTATATATATATATATATACATACATATATATATATATATATATGATATACATATATATATATATATGTATGTATAGTCATATAAAAAATAAAAAGATAAGTTTTTAAAATGTGTTTGTGATTTGAAAAAAATAAATAATAAATGTAACCTAGGTATTAGAAACGGAATGTAGTCGAATTTAAACTAGGTAATTAATACAAATTATATTTTTTTTATTCTACTTTATCTTTTTTATTTACATAATGTATTTATTTCAAAGAGTTGGTACCACGGCTCTACTTCTATACTTAATTTATTACAATGCAAATAACACTTTTGATGTTATTGCTTTATATAAACAAATAGGTGTTGTTGTAACTGATTGTGTTCAGTTTAACGAGTATGCATCAGTCTTAACAAGGTTGAACAAAACCTCAACGAATTCCAAGTTTCATCCGCTGAAATGCTGTAAAGTCTAAGGTCCGTTAGGTTTAACAAAATGTACTAAAACTATTCTGAGCGCAGATTCAGTTCATGACAATGAGCAACTTTCCCCAAAAAACATATAAGTAAGCATTTACATTATTAAAGTAAAAATATAGCCTGTTTTCTGCATAATACGACAAAGTTTAAATGACATTGTCTAATGACATTGACTTCTTTTTAGGTGACTTTTCTATATAAGTACCTTCAATATCTCAGAGCACACACTCGTTCCCGCCCTGTCTGGGGTGTCTCGACGAGTGTAATAATATACAACACACTGTCACTAGTCTGTAAGAGCCCCAGTTATCAGTTGGTAAACAATATTATAAGCTTGAATTATTTTGAAAGCTCAAAACATTCCATCCCAAATTAATAGATACTTGTGAAATTATACGAAGAAATTCCAGAATCCCAGCGCAACTGAGGTTTAGATAAACAAATTTCACTGAAATATTCTGACAGAAAAAAATCTTGTGAAGTGTATTGTTCAGTAAGTAGGTACTTCATCATCATCAGCATTATCAGGTCTTTTTTAGTCTCCACTGCAGGAGCATGACCCCTATTTGTACTACCAGAGCCATACTTGGCCAGAGCAGTCAGAGGATTTGGCCTACACTCTCCACGCTGGCCAGACGGGTTGGAGAGGTCTCATTGATGTTTAGCTTGTGTTTCCTAAGTCGCCTTCTACGACATCCACGGGAAGACTTAGAGTGGTTCTATTCTGCCAGGAACCAAACGGCAACGGCATTAAGTACTTAGGTACTTTATTTACTTTTTTACAACTACTTATTTCAATTGAAAAAAAAAACTGGAAACAGATAAACTTCACTTTTTTATCCCTAACGAGACAGAGCCTAGGGCCATAATTCCCAAATGCCACGTCTAGTAATGTAATCGTTATGGTGGGCGTGTAGACGGATAAATGAAATCAAACTTAGATAGTGGGATAGAAGGAATAATGGATGAAACTAAATCTAAAAAAACCGGCCACGTGCGAGTTAAACTCGCGTGGAGAGGGTTCCGTACACTTGATTGAATTCTTATAGGTTTTACTGTAATCTACAAGCAATGAACTATATTTTGTATTATTTAAAAATTTTAGGCTCAGTAGTTTCGGAGATCAGGGGGGGGGGGGGGGAATGGTCAATTTTCGTCTTCTTTCATGAATAAAATAAAAACTATTCATTTTACAATAATAACAAAAATATATTTGAGATTCTTATAACAAGCCCTTTCATTTGATATATGACACAGCAAGGTTTGCAAAACTTTTTTTTTTAATTTCCTAATTTGTCCTCCGAAAATGACCCTTATTTAAAAAAAAAATTTATTTATTTTGCACATATGTGTGAGGGTCATAGGATTACAACATTTTACCAAATTTCACCTGATTCGATCCAGTAGATTCGGAGCAAATTGGCTGTGACAGACGGACGGACAGACAGACGCACGAGTGATCCTATAAGGGTTCCGTTTTTTTTTGTACGGAACCCAATAAAAAACTGAAAAATAGGTAAAAATAGTTGAGTTAGTAATTTCTAAACAACGTTTCACTGCTAATTCACTGTATTATCGATACACTTTACTGTATGACAGTCCTATATGCTTTTACGTAAGGCTTTCCCTAGTTCATCCATTCACTTACAAGAAGTTAACTCCGCAACAAATTGACAAACAATAATAAATTACTGCAGAGGCCGGGAAGTTAGGGATTGCCGGACGAGTAAAGTTGCTTTATATAAACAAATAATTACGAGTCGAAGCATTTATAATGCTTTTTTCAATAAATGTAAGGAAATCATGAAAAACGTAATACTGGAAACAAGTGAAAATAATTTACTAAAACCACTACGTGGTTTACTGAAGAAATTTGCTTTCCCGCGTTTTTTTTCTATAATTTTCAATTAACAATTAGTGTAAAGGAAACATTGCCTATACAGCCCAGTCATATTTTACACAAAAAATGTAATACCGTAGATTATTGTGTTTTTTTTCTCGCAACAACTTCGTGTGATTTAATACCAACATTTTAATAAAATTGTTGTCATGTTCATATACAGCTCGAAGAGTGCATTTTTTATAATGTTTGTAGCATTTGGGTGTATGATAAGCTAGTAAGCCCGGTGGGGGTACGCATTGCTAGCGCTTTCGTAAGTTATGCAACCTCGGGTGTGGTCCGCACTTGGATGGGAGACCACCAGAAGTGGCATAAAAAATTCTCGAGCTCCTCCGTACTTTGGAAGGCACGTAAAGTCTTTGGTCCCGGCTGTCAGCATTGTATGGCAGTCGTCAAGCTATGTCAGATGCCTTTAGACAACTTGAAAAATCTGACACCAGTGTTAGCCATTTACACACAAGAAAAACAAAAAAACAAAAAAAAAATTAAAAACAATATGTCAGATGCCTTTAGGCAGCTTAAAAAGTCTGACACCAGTGTTAGCCACTTACATACGAAAAAAAAAACAAAACAAACATAATTTATGTCAGATGCCTTTAGGCAGCTTAAAAAGTCTAACACTAGTGTTAGCCACTTTACACACGAAAAAGAAAAAAGAAAAAACAAAACATAATTCAAGTTACATATATGAATCAACAAGTTTTGAGCAGCGGAATGAATTTCCATACTTACTTTCCTGACCTAGGTCGGCAAAGTCATGCATGAGCCAAGAATTACAAACACGAAGTTTGTAATTCTTGGCAATTTCTTGGCATTCATGCATTACTATGCCGTACTGTCTTCTTTTTACCTACAATAATGCCTAAATTTCCAAGCAGGTTTAAGAAAATGTACATACTCGTTTATCCCTATAAACGAGTAATTTACATTTTCTCAAACATGCTTGGAAACCCTTGGAAACCCTTCAAAAATACCCTTATTACAGATGATTTTTATTATCATGTAAAAAACAAAAGAAATAGGTTTTTATAAAAAATATGTTTCGCGCCTCGTTTTACTTAAGGCTTTTCCGAATTCACCCACACACTGTCAGCTTAAACGAATTTACATTTCCAAGTAGTAAACTCCGCAACAAATTCGTATTAGGTACTAGAAAGTTCTGCTTTACGGCCGCCGCGAACTCTTGAAAGGAAACCATTGTATCCTATTTATTTCCTTCACACCAACAAATTAGATGGATGTTCCTTAGGAAACTTTGTTCAGGAGCTAACTCAAATACAATAGAAGGTTGAGTGGTTTCGTTCAGATTAGGTTCCAATGGGTTGGGATTTTATATTTAGAGAGGTAGAAAATCTTTGTTTCAAAACTACGGAAAGTTGAAAAAATTGGCGTATATCTAAACTTTCAAAAACCCAGGTATTACTAATTTACATACCTGTGCGGAGGATGGAAAGATCTCTAGTTACATTGTTACTTGCTCTCATATTAATAAATAAATCAGCCAAGTGCGTGTCGGGCGACGCTCCGATTAGAGTTTCGAAGTTACACGTTACAACATGGGAATTTTATTTATCATAATTTTACATGTTTTTACCCATTTTAAACAAGTTAAAACTTCATTTATGTATAGGTATATAATAGACTGGGTCTTAAAAATATTATTAAGATCGTCAGTCAGATTATCCAAAAATAATAGAACAAAGTTTTCAGTTTATCAAACAAACATACAGCCCATCGAAGTTTCGGCACCGTCTAGTGAAAATCGTTCTAGATCGTGACGTCATGTGAAGTTTAAATTCGCTGAATCTTCGTCATTATTTGCTATATTTTTAATAATAATCTATTTATTGGCCATAACACACAGCAATTTCTTCCAGGCAAAAGAAATTTAGTTATATTACACGTAAGGTGCAATATTTCAAGGGAAATATAGAACAGATACAATACTATGCGTACTTAACTATCTATCGTTTTTACAAAACTCAAATAAAATAAATAAATACTTGTTTAAAATATATACATAAAAATATAAATAAGGTAGTGTACACGAAAGATAGAACCTAAACAAGATCCAAAAGGAATAGAGTGACTTACACAGAAGAAAGGAAGTGTGATTAGACTTGTGACACCTTGTGATCTAAAGCTGGCTAGCGTTCGATCCTGTCGTATAGATAGTGGCAGTCCGTTCCAAAGCTGAATAGCTATTACACTGAAGGACTAAGAATAAAACTTCATGGAAGGAACAGGAATTTTTTGTCGCAAATTTTCGGAGCTGCGTAAGTTGCGAGTTGCAGTCTCACACACAATATAGACCAAAGGAGAGAAAGAAATGCTATTCCCGGCGACGTTTGATAGGCAGCCACTTGAGTTAAGAGCGAAAATGGGAGACATGATCGTATTTCCGGAATAAACCGAATACAAAGATTTTGGAGGCGCTTAAGCTTGTTAAGTTGCTCTACAGTAAGATTAAGGAAACAGGTATTGGCATAGTCAAGTATGGGAAGTAGGAGGGAATTTGCAAGTATACTTACGTATTATTTTGGTATCTACAGGAAGGAATTTATTCAGTCTTTTATACGAGCTTAAAACACCAGCAATTCTTTTACTTAATTTATCATCATATCAGCCATAGGAAGTCCACTGCTGGACATAGGCCTCCCCCAAGGATTTCCAAAACGACCGATCGGAAGCGGCCTGCATCCAGCGTTTTCCTGCAACCTTGCTCAGGTCGTCTGACCACCTAGCAGGTGGGTGTCCTACGCTGCGCCTGCCGGTACGTGGTCGCCATTCGAGAACCTTTCTGCCCCATCGGCCATCGGTTCTTCGCGCTATGTGCCCCGCCCACTGCTACTTCAATGAGCTAATCCGCTGGGCTATGTCTGTGACCTTAGTTCTTCTACGAATCTCCTCATTTCTGATTCGATCACGTAAAGAAACACCTAGCATAGCCCTCTCCATAGCCCGCTGAGCGACCTTGAGCCTTCTTATGAGACCCATAGTAAGGGACCACGTTTCAGAGCCATACTCGTAAGTCATCACTGGTAACACACAATGATTAAGCACTTTCGTCTTGAGGCACTGGGGTATTTTGGACGAGAAGACACTGCGTAACTTCCCGAACGCTGCCCAGCCGAGTCGGATTCGTCGAAAGACCTCTTCCTCGAAGCTGGAACTTCCTGCCTGGATCAATTGACCCAGGTAGATATACTGGTCTACAACTTCGAGGGTGGAGCTCCCAAAAGAAACAGGTAAAGGCGTTACGTGCATATTCGACATGACCTTCGTCTTGTCAATGTTCATTTTCAGGCCGACCTGTTGGGAAACTCTATTTAGGTCTTCAAGCATCGTACTTAAATCCTTCATCGATTCTGCCATGACAACGATATCGTCGGCAAATCTAAGGTGAGTGATATACTCGCCATTGAAGTTAATGCCCAGTCCTTTCCATTCTAGCAGCTTGAAGGCATCTTCATCTTCTTCCTTCTTCTCTTCTCTACATGTTTTTAAATAGGTCAATAGATGGCGTTTTTTACTTATTTTATTTATTCAACTTTATTACAAAAATTGTAAATGGTCAACCGACAGGTAGTGCAGAGACAAGTAAGATCATTGTAGGAGCAAAAAAAATTTGTAACCTAACCTAACCTTCGCTAGTTTTGCAATTTTAGTAAGTTTAGTAATTTGTGTGCTGCCATCTCTGTGAGCAGCTGGTACTAATAATGTATCTACAAGTTTCTACTATTTACGGGCTTACCAATAGTTTGTATGATCTTGGATATCTGTTACGTTAGTGAAATATATTTTTTCACTGAAAAAATATAACCTTCATGTTTCTTATAACGTACACCAGTGCAAAGCCGTAAAAGTTTGTTAGTTTTAATATCAAACTTAAAAAGATTTCTAAAGCTAAAATTTTCATACTAATTTACCTACTTGCGAAGATGGCCGGATTGTGTCAGTGTAATTCCATACCAAGTTGTGAACTTGTTAGGTAGGAGAACTTATCCAACTTAATCTGACTCCGCGATTTGAGCGGATAAACTAGGAACATCGATTGAGTAACCAATTCAAACTTGCTATTAGAGTGGGAATTGTGTGGTAGACAAGGCACTAGGTATAATATTTTTATGTCAATTTCTGTCATATTTTATGTCGTAATGGAATAGAATAGGTATTGTAGCCACTACAGAATACGTCGCGCTGAAAATTCATTACCATATTTGGTCATCAACTTGCATCGCACGCGCTATTCGTCGACAACTCCAAATTAGGAAATATATCGGGACACGGGAGCAGTGTCGCACCGCGCCAGCCAATCAAAACACAGGAACGAGAACATTACCTTATTTGGCTATCTGTTTGTCCCTAACCACTGTATATAAACCCGAATTTTGTAAATAAATTATTCATTCGACTATCGACTCAGGAGCATAGAACACGCATTATTATTTACCTCCAGCTAGGTACACGTACCCTACTACACACACCATCGTTAGCATCCATAAGCTACAGTGGTGACCCCGACGTGATACAGTGGTGACCGCCGACGACTCCGCGTGTCACGCGACACGTGGACCTCCAGCTCCAGCGTCAACCGACGCGACGTCCTAAGCAAGTGATGTAGAAGCACTCACCGAGCCCACATCCTCCGCACCCACGTCCAGCTGCCACCGGAAGAAAATTCTGCCCAGCTGCGCGCCGTGCACCAGGAACTCCAGCTCATTTCTACGCAACCAGCGTTACTTTTATCGTGCACTTCATTTCACTGGCACTGTATGTACCAAGCACTACGATGTCCACGACCGTTCAAGAATATCAAGAGCTCGTCCAGAGTCTTCGAAAACTATCACAAGAAATCGCGCACCTCAAGAAAGTCAGATCCGCCACTTTGTCAAACACCGGGTACAGCCATCAACATCGTCAGTCGAGTCATCACCGTCCGGCACGTTTTCATCACCGCTCACGAATCCCACTACCGCGTCCCACGTCACCTGCCCGTTCTACGACGACCTGCCACAAGGAAGCTAGAACTCTCGCATCGACAGACACCAGCGACGCCGCCGGAACATACCGCCTATTTGTCACTGATAAGAAAACCGGCTTATCATTTCTTGTCGATACCGGAGCCAACATCTCTGTCATACCGAGAAGAAAAGGCCAATTATCGACGCCTCTACCTTTCAAGCTGTACGCCGCGAACAACACTACGATAAATACCTACGGAGAAAAAACGCTCGAACTCGACCTCAGCCTACGCCGTCCATACAAATGGAAATTCATAGTCGCCGACGTCTCGAAGCCTATCATCGGAGCCGACTTCCTCAAACACCACCAGCTCGTCGTAGACCTCACAAATCGAAGACTTGTTGATGGAATCACGAATCTCCAAATTCACGCTCCAGTATGCGCCTCAAGCACTCCGACTATACGAAGTATCGACGTTCAACAGTCATACCACGACATACTAGCTGAATTTCCCGGCATCACTCGCCTAACACCGACAAAAGTTAACCCGAAAACAGCTGTTGAACACTACATCGAAACCCAAGGCCCACCAGTCTTCTGCCGTGCTCGCCCGATCCCGCCTCATCGCTATGAACAAGTACGAAAACTATTCGAAGATATGATGCAACAAGGAATATGCCGCCTAAGCAAAAGCCCTTGGTCATTAACACTCCACATCGTACCTATGCCAGCAGCGAGCCGCCCGCATCGCACACGCCGCCCGCGCGATCCAGTTTACGCATCCCGGCCGCGCCTGATACAGCGCTACTTCCCGCCACAAGACAAACTCGCTCCGGAAGGAACATCAAGTTACCGGTACGCTTTCGCTAAGGAGGGAGTACTGTAGCCACTACAGAATACGTCGCGCTGAAAATTCATTACCATATTTGGTCATCAACTTGCATCGCACGCGCTATTCGTCGACAACTCCAAATTAGGAAATATATCGGGACACGGGAGCAGTGTCGCACCGCGCCAGCCAATCAAAACACAGGAACGAGAACATTACCTTATTTGGCTATCTGTTTGTCCCTAACCACTGTATATAAACCCGAATTTTGTAAATAAATTATTCATTCGACTATCGACTCAGGAGCATAGAACACGCATTATTATTTACCTCCAGCTAGGTACACGTACCCTACTACACACACCATCGTTAGCATCCATAAGCTACAGTATAATAGCAGTATATAAGAAGTTAAAAGAAACCAGCAAATCCGTGAGATGTAGACATCGCGAGTCTTTCTTTGTATAGTTTAAAACTGAATAAATGTTTACCGCTCACCTTCAAACGCCCATAGTTCCACCATTTTGAAATATTTCCAAAAACAGACTCAACAAATAAAATCCATTGCAAAATTTTACGAGAAATGCAACCTATAGAGAAGAACCGACGGATAGACATACGAAAGCGCAATTTACCCGACTACGGCTACAAGGAGGTTTTAATGTCTCGTCGTTATGTACGTGTGTATATATGTATGTATGTACATATGTCCCCTCGTATCTGCAATGATATCCATGATACCTTGACAAATGATGCATTGTGGCAAGCGTCTTGGCAGTCCGCTGGTTATAGACTATGAAATCACTGTAAATTCAATGTGGCTACCCTAGTACATTAAGTGCATTAAGTAATGTACAGAGAAAAAAAGATAAGATACCTGTACCACCTTACGTAGTGCGCGACGCGCGCGGTGGCATAGGTAACTGATTAACCGTCTGTACTTATTAAAATATAAAATAAATCGATTCATACCGCATCAAATGAAAGGGTTTAACACCTTGTATTGGGGTCACCTGGTGACCGACAAACAATTAAAAATCTATTGTGTCTGCAATGATAGCTTATGAATGAGTTTCCAAGAGCAACAAATAAATAAGTTTTTTTCCAACAAGGTGTAATTCGGTCAAGCTGACACACTGATGAAGGAATTTGGATCAACATGTCGTATGAAGGCGCAGATTTCCCTCGGGAGCAACCGCCAGTCTAATGCCACTTAAACCTAACAGGTCACTTCTTTCAAGGTGTTAATTATCACATTTCAAAAATATAAACATTGTTTGCTATTTCTCCCTGCTGTGCTTGCATTAAGGTGGAGTTAGAAGCAATTGACAATTCAGTAAAAATCGTTCTACCTCCATAGTCCGGTTTTAGTTTTTAAAACTACTTATATCTTATGCCCAAACTAAAAGGGAAACGCTTGGCGTTCACTCGGTCAATTTTTAATTTTCTTGTGTCTCGATAAGGTAGGTTTGAAGAAACCAATTAAATCACATATATCCATAAACACCCACTGGCTATATTGTTTTTCATCAAGACAATCTGGCTTATATTTGGTGAACTATATATTTATAAAGTGTTAGAGATAAGAAAGAGCGGAGTCTCCTGGCACAAGGATATTCTTTGCTTAAAACTTAAAAGGAGGCTCCAGTAACAAAACATTGTAATTTAAGAGGGCGCCTGATGTCAATAATCAAAATTTTGCTCCCCCTTCCATGTACACGAAACGAGATAGCGCGCCATGCGGGGCGTCGGGAGTCGCGGTGGGTCAATGAGACTGGTTCTGGGTTTGAGGTATTTTTTGTTTTACAGAGAATATTTAAGAGTTATTTAAAAAGTAAGACATATGATGACTGCCTAATGTTTAATACAATTATAATCCAAAGTTACAAGTGCTAATTTATTGTATTTGTTTAATACTTTCTGTTTTAGTATAATTCTGAGGTGATTTGGAGGCAACTTCGCAATGTTTTCGTATCGAGAAAATTTTAAGCAATAGTATTTTCGAAACGTATTATGTTCAAAGTTAGTCCTGAACTTGCTGTGTTTTGATTTCGATATTGTTAATATTTACGATCGCTCTAAGAACTTTAGGGTAGTACGGGCTCTTAAATAGTTACCAAATAAATATTTTTCTATTTTATTTATACAAAAAATAAAACTGTTGACATGACTATGGTGTAATATAATGCAACGCGATAGCTTAAATGTAGTTATAACTTGATAGTATGTCAGTAAGAGCGTTAGCGTTTGTAAATGAGTTTCCAAGAGCAACAAACAAACAATAAGTTTTTTCCAACAAGGTCTAATTCGGTCAAGCTGACATACTGATGACGGAATTTGGATCAACATGTCGTATGAAGGCACAGATTTCCCTCGGGAGCGACCGCCATATACGAGTAGCTGATACGCGACTGATTTTTGCTAGGTTCGGAACCTAGTTACGGGATATGATACAAGAATTGCCTTGTTATCAATCAAAAGACTTATCTCAGAAATTCTGCTATTATAATAGCTATTATAATAGCAGAATTAATAATTGTTATTTTGAAAGGGATCTTTATTTGTTTATTCAGGAATAACAAACAGTTAGAAAATTCAATTTTATCTTACGAAAATACAATATGGGCATAAAAATAGGTACATAATTATATATTTTTACGTGACTATGGTACCTACCTAAAGCTAAACGATCATAAAGTTGAAACGTAAAATGTTAAGTAAAATTTAGTGTAAATATTCTATTCATTAGTCTTTTTTAACTTTAAATCTCAGAATTTTTTATTTTTTTATTTTATTAATGTCTTTCTTAAATAAACGTTGGTTTCAAATACTTAATTATCTAATATTTAACATTTTAAAATATATTTCACACTTTTAAAATTTAAACGACTTCTTCTTCGTCTAAGCGCGTTCCCGGTTGCATCCTTAGCTGAGCTGCTTCGGACCCGGGGTGCGCTATCCTGCTTTTTCTTCACCCAATATATGTAACATGCATGTAAATAGTCATCCTAGGATGCCAAAGACCTTGCAAAATGGAGAAGAAATAGCCGGAACAGTTTAAATGATTTGGCTACTGTTTTACGACCGGCCGCCTGCCTGACGTCAACCCACTTTGGGAATGCAATTGCAGCACAAGATGTTTGTGTGAAGTCCTTTAGTTGCCTCTTACGACAATCACAGGAAGAGATGGAGTGGTCCTATTCTAACCCCGAAACCACACGGGTTTTATATTCACGTGTATTTTTACTATTTTTTATTATTTAAAATAACATCATAATATATATTTTTTAATAAAAAATTTCATTTCAATGTAATAATAATGAATTCTCCAGTTTTTGTAAAAAAAAGTACCGTCTTAATAAGGGTGTAGTGAGAAAAAAATTGGTACATGATAAGATTCTATAGTTACACGATTCGTTTATTTAATTTTCAACACCCTTGCTCGTAAAATGGATCTAATTTCACCGGTTTTAGATGTATAAAGCAGC
This sequence comes from Acrobasis repandana, assembly GCA_963576875.1. Taxonomy (NCBI): domain Eukaryota; kingdom Metazoa; phylum Arthropoda; class Insecta; order Lepidoptera; family Pyralidae; genus Acrobasis; species Acrobasis repandana. The sequence goes on along the minus strand of OY756221.1, from coordinate 8,215,357 downwards.
CCATAAAACACGCGTGTTTAGAAACGCAAATTGTGAAGTTATATTCTAAAACTCACGATTTGCTATTGCGAAAGAAAGGGACAGAATTAATGGTAAATCCAGTATGAATGAGAGTGTAAGAAAGTTTGACAGTTGTGTGTGAGCGAGATAGTTAGATAACAAAAGGTGAAGGTTAGACAAAGAAAAATAATAAATCAGACATCGAACGTCATCGTTGTTTTAATATTTATTTTTGTATCTTACACATGCAACAAATTGTTTTTTTTTTTTTTCAAATTTCGAATTCGCATGCCGCGCGGCGCCTTCCAGTAGGCCGCGCGCCGTGCTGATTTTAAAAAGTAACACGGCGGGAAAGCAACAGTTTGCATCACAGATTTATATAAAGTTAAGTTTATTTAAAATCAAAGATATCAGTTTATTAGGTTTTTTTTTCTCGCAAGTGTGTTGAAAAACGTCGTACGATATACGTGCGTATATTGGTTAAAGACACTCAGCTACTTACGCCCTCGCCTTCGGCTCGGGCTGAAATTCCGCTTCGTGTGTAATAACCACCATAACGCACTTATATCGTAATGTACTATAAATAACAACAAAAATGTTTCAATTAAAACCCTAAAGAAACACAAATAGTAACTAACCTAAAAATGGTTGAAAGTTTGACTTACGAAATGTCCTTTTCTTGCTACAGTTTTACTTCTCTGCGGGATATCGTCTGTAATGTATTTAGGTAAGGTTATGTCTAAAGTCACAAGAGAAGAGAAGATCATTTTTATCCGGGTGATAGGCTACATTTTGTTTCTATAAAAAATTATGAATTTTAGTTACAAAGTGTTGCTCAAAAAAAATATTTTTCTTCTATGTCGAGTGGTAGGTATATCAAATGAAAGGTCTTAATAAGCATATTACAAAAATATACACTTTCTTCTTCTTCGTCTTAGCGCTCCATCTTTTCCTGTGGATGTTGTAATAGGCGGCTAAAGAACTAAGCACAAATATCTCGTGCTACAATTGCATTTCCAAAGAGGGTTAACGTCTGGCGGCGGCCGGTCGTAAAACTATAGCCAAATCATTTAAACTTTTCCGGCTATTTGTTCTCCATTTTGCAAGGTCTTTGGCATCCTTGGGTGACCATTGACATGCATGTTATATTTGGAGAAAAAAAAAGCGAGAAAGCGCACCCCGGGCTCCGGTGCGGCACGGCTGAGGATGCAACCGGGAAGCGGGAACGCGCTTAGACGAAGAAGAGGTTTATCCATATTTTAAATTTTAAAATTTTTACCTACATAATGTCTGTATTTTAAAAAAACTATAAGGTACTGCATTAAAGAGAGGCTTGAATGAATAGCCTTATCAAAATACTCTTAACCCCTATCGAGACACATGGCAGTGTTTGCCAAAGTTCTGTTGACATACGTTTCGGGAATATTTGTATGTTATCGGAATTACCACAAGCTGCCGTACATTCAAGAGTATCGATGCAAACAAATTTTCCTCAGCTAGTAGGTACTTACTTGCATCGAGAATGCTGAGTTATTATCACCCCGGTAAGTTCTGGGGAGGTCTATGTCCAGCAGTGGACTTCCTGTGGCTGATATTTTTCTGTTACCACCAGTTTCTATAAATTACAGACAAAATTATTTATTCATCGGGCATTAAAAACATGTAATAAATTTCGTTCCGAAAACGAATGCGTAGATACGAGTATATCACATTAGGCGTAGGTATAACTGAACAAAAGTTTTTCGATTCCCAAACCTCATTACTTCCTTTAATGTAATTTTAAGATTTAAGACTACAGATTTTTTTGGGTGTTTATCTATATATGTATTTAACATAAAATATAGTATCGTTGAGTTAGTATCCCATAACACAAGTTTTAAAAAAACTTACTTTGGGTCTAGCTTAATCAGTGTGATTTGTCATTATATATTTATTTATTTATTATTCATCAACCTATATTTTTAAAAACACAATATTGTGTAATCGTTTTTAGTTTCAGTTTATCACATTGAAATGTTGTGTCGTTCCTTGATTGAACTTAAATTAGAGTCAGCTAATTGGTCTAAGTTAGTTAGTTAGTTAAAATCTTTATTGCACCAAAACATAATGATACAGAGTAATAGATTAAAGAAAACAGATGTCAAAAGGCGGCCTAATTTTTTTCTAGAAGTGGGACCTTATTAATGGCTAAGTTTTATAACTATTTATTGTTATTGATTACATAGATAAGAAAAAGCTGTAAGTTTTCCGAAATAAAATAAAATTTTATGATTATAAAGGTATAATCATAATATTTTAAATAGTTTCCATAATTCCGCGTGAATTATAGAAACTTTTTATAGCGGAAAAAATTGCGTTAGAATTCTTGCAAAACTGGCATAGGATAACAGGTATTAAAGGGATAGTAATAATTCCGGTAGCAATGCGTAAAGTACAAACTGTGGTACTTAGTTTTATGTGCAACGTCATGACTGTTTATACCGTTTCATTCCGAGATAGACCCCTTTTTTTACTTAATCGACTGTATTGTGACATCTTAGTAAAGAGACTGTATTAATCACTTCCTACTAATTAAACTATGTAGAAAAGTTACAGTATTATAATATCAAAACGAACGCACTGCCCCATTATACCGGCCGTCTAATAATTTCAACTCACTAATACCACTTAAACCTAGCAAATCACTTTTGTAACTTACCAGAACAAATCGTCTTGACTGCAGCTTTCCTGCGAACATTATTTTAATTAAAATGTAAACCAATTTGAAATTATAATTACGAGTACTAAATTTGGGTGTTAATAAAAATCTAAACATTTTCTACGCTAAATTTATTTGCAGAATTTTCAGATAGAGTTTCAGAGAATTATTTACTACACTATAACGGCTTTATATCTGACGAGGTAGACAGAAGCTAAGGTGTGGCCTTAGGCCCAAAGGCCACTTTTAGCGTGACGGTGGGTGTGAGTGAAGGTGGCAAAGGAAATCTGAATAGGAAAGGGTTATTAGCCGCAACGCCTAATGACATGATTTAGATTTCCGTTCATTCGCTCGACTAATCGAGAATTATTCGAACGAGAAAAATATGAGAGCGTAACAAGGAAAAAAACATCAAAAAACGGCGCCCGGAAATTTTTTTGAAGAAAAGCTAGTGAATTAGCTATGCCGCCTCCGCCGGGCCATGGCAGACGTGGTAAACCCAAGAAATGTTAGCTTGACGTCGTCAAGGTGATATGCGTGCCAATGAGCTTACTACCAAGGATGCTCTAGATGCTCGTGCGAAATGGAAAAGTCAAAGCTGGAAAACAGAACCCTGGCTACACAGCATTACAAAACTGGGAATACGCTGAAATGAGAATAGGAAAACTAGCATAGCGTAGAGAAGTCGTATAAAAAAGAAAAGTGTCAGATCACATAAATAAGTTTAAGTGCTTAATAAGTACATCGTATATGATCTGAGTCAAATCAAATCACACAGATTAAGTTAACATCAAACCTATGGGATACCAACTCCAGGATACTATATTTTATAACAATATATATATATAAACAACATATATATATATATATATATATATATGTTGTTTATCTATTTATATGTATATATAAATAGATAAACAACCAAGACCCAGGTCAATCTGAAAAAGATCATTTTCCATCTTGACCTGACCTGATCGAACCAGAGATCTCCGGTATGACAGCCTGGCATGATGACTACTAGGCCACAGAGTTTATTAAATTCAAAGTTCATGTAAACTATTGCTGGCGGCTACCCAGTAGTGTAAGTCCTAGCATACCTGTGACCAATATTTGATGCATGCCCCTGCCGATGATGCTGCATTCACTAACAAAAAAGGCCAGGCCTCTCCTGTAGGTAATAATTGATTGGGTGGCCTTAACATATATACTAAGAAACTTGCATAACAACAGTCGTTACGATGCGTTTCTATTGAACTCAAATGACGTAATTTTAACGAGCAAATAACAAATGAGTTTCCGCGATGCTATCTCAAGATGACACGAATTGAACTACATAACTACATTTAAACAGAACAAGCATGAATTAGTACTTTTAACCAGATTACATAAATCAAATAGGTTTTGTTTTTCAATATGTTTACAAGAATTTATTGTAGCGTGTATTGTTCGGGTACTTCAGGCAGGTTCTACCAGGGCTATACAGTGAAAATTTTCCGATTCTATCTGTAATCATGTTTCATAGAAAGAACTCCTCAGAGACACATTTATCCTCTAACTGAGCTCCTACATCCCGGCCGGACGAGTGCACCTACTTCTTCTTTCGAGTTTATACTTACCTACTTATCAACACACATAAAAAAAGAAGCCAACTGAGCTTTTTGACGCGGCATAAACTCTGTTTATAATTAATAATAATTGTAACAATAAATATAAAGCTTGTCCAAAAATATTTGTTTGCAAAAGTGTCGTTGTTTGAATATAACGGCCTTTCCTATCAAATGCAAATCATTCTCAATTCAGGAAACATTCTCTACAAAATCCGATATACAGTATCAACAATTTCGTCACTTGGGTGAAATTAAGCCCAAACGCGGTGACCTTTTAGCACATGTATTCGTAAACACGTCGAAAATATGTACGCATAATCTAAATAGATCAGCGTTATATTAGGGGAATAAGGCGGAATATTTGCTTAGTTATGAAGTAATTTTAGACGTGCGACAATTCCCAAGAGATCCATTAGGTTATCTTGGAATCCTCTTCAATTATGTTAACAGCCTATTATGTCTGTACAATCATGTATGTATTATAACAGCACCCAAATACATATTTATTAATCAAGTGAATATTTTCACAATCGACATCTAAGTATTATAGAAAATGAAAGGAAAATATACAAATATTATATTTAGAATATATTAATTTTGATTTACCTACAGAAATAGTGATCAGAAAATTTTACTTAAACCCTATTGCATAGAAAAGTAAAACGAACATGATTATGTTTGTATGTATGTGTAAAAGCTAGGTTTTATACCTATCTAGGTTTTATAATGCGTTGTGTGGGATAACTTTCTTGTAAAATAAATTCAAAAAGTTGATATTTAAAAAAATCATAAGCAATCACGTCGTAGCAATTAATCGTTCAAGTTTAACTTAAACCTAATTAATTCTGTGCCGATAGCCTCTGTCCAGTGTCCATTATTTAGACAATTTGCGCCACAGAAGTCATTATTATTCAATGCGAATCGGACTTCCTGGTCAGCTTTAACTAATCTCGAGGACTCTATTGACTTTAAATAGAAAATCGCTGTCAATTCTAAACTTGTAGTCAAAGCTTTAAGATGACTCGAGAATCAAGATACAGATTTTTATTAGTTTAGTTCACCTTGTTACAATTATGACAATATTTATACATAATCATTCGTAATTATTATAATAGAACTATTTGAAACAACTTAATAAAAATGACCATACATTGAGAAAAGGTAACATAATTTTTTCTCTTATACTTATTACACTCAAATATCCATCGTTTTTACAAGCTTTTATTTAGCTTGCCCTGTTTGTTGGTTTTAGTTTTTTTTTTTATTCATATTGCAAATTAAATTTGAGCCACTTCCCGGTTTATGATTGAAATAAAATTTTGTATGCTAATGTTAATCTGAAATGCTGGACCAGAAGACTGAAGCTTTACGCTGGCCGTATTGTTGCTATCATCATCATCAACAGGTCTTTTTTAGTCTCCACTGCAGGAACACGACCCTCTCTGTACTACCAGAGCCATAAGCCAGAGCAGTCAGAGGATTTGGCCTACTGTTACTATATATAAAGGCTGACTTATTGTCCACCTGCAAAATTTTTGGAGCAAGTTCAGTCCATGATACTGAACTACTTTCTATAATAAAAGTTATTATTTTTTTTATATAATATTATATTAAAGAGACGTGGATTCACAATTTGCAATAGTTTATTCCTCAAAAAATTTACATAAAAATTTTAGAGACTTTCTACAGACACCCACAATAGCCAAAACACGATTGAGCATTTTTGGCTCGATAGAAAAAAACACAAATATACCTCTAAATTTGCCTAAATTTGCCTTTATAATACAAATTACTATTTTATACAATAACTTTTTTATATATAAATTATACCAAAAAATTTATTATCTCAATATCTATCCGTTTTGGCTACAAAAAAAATTATACATATAATACAAAAAATAAATAAATAAAACACAGTGAAATATTCGTCGAAAGAGGAGAAAGGCCCGGAGCCGTGCTCGACGATATTTCGCAGTGTTTTATTTATTATTTTTTTATAATATTTAAAAATTTTTTGTAGCCAAAACGGATAGATGTTTAGGTAATACATTTTTTGGTATATTTTTCATATAAAAAAGTGATTGTATAAAAAAGTAATATGTATTATAAAGGCAAGTTAGAGGTATGTTTGTGATATATTTCGATCAAGCCAAAAATGCTCAATCGTGTGTTGGCTATTGTGGGTGTCTGTAGAAAATCTTTAAGATTTTCATGTAAATTTTTGTGGAATAAACTATTGTAGTTTAATAACAGTGATTTTTCAAAAACACGCACCGTATTGCAAATTGTGAACCCACGTCGCCTTAAAAATTATATCAATGTAATGCTTTTGTTTCTAAAGATAACTCCTAATCATTCAAAATCAAAGTAGTTAATTGTTTTTGCACCATGCTTAACATTATTTATGGCATCATCAATATCTTCTAAGCTCGACCAAAAAAAATTTGAGATGTCACCACTCGTTAAGGCAATTAAGTCCTGAGTTAATGAGAGTAATTTGAAGTTGCTGAGAGCCACAGACGTACAAAGAAATAGATACGCCAAGTTGTACTAGTAATCGCTATGTGTGTACTATGCGATGCGCCTACGATGAAACAAAACACTCACCATTTCGTTCTTTCATCCTCCCCACGGGTGTACTAGAAAATATATTTTTTTAAACAAGGCATGCGGCAACTTAAAAAAAAACGTAGTACCTTCTCGAGTATGTTTCACGTATAATGAATTTTTGGGTAAATAGATAAATAGCGCCTTTGTAGATTTTAAACTTTGATATACTATTTCAATTGTATTTCTTTCTATTTTTGTTTTTAGTAATAATAATTGACATGACCAAAAAATACGTAATAAATTGTCTTAAGTATTTTAATATCACACTTTTAGAGAGATATAAGATATTTTTGCTGCAGTCTTGTAGTTTTTTTGTAAATATAAATTATGTTATCTGACATAATTTATTATTCAAAATTAACCTTAGTACAATTTTTACACAAAAGAACAACCTAAAGTAAAGTTAAACAGCCTGAATATGTTAAATATTTCTATCTTTTATGTTATAAATTAAAATCTACTTTAAACCAAGCTATTTTACCTCATAATTTTTAGGTTACCTAGGTTACATAGACTGCTCTTTTCACCTAATTTCAAACTTAAGAGTCATCATTTATGACCTCTAATAGGTAATTATCTTAATCCATTTCGATGATAGACAGTTGACCTTTACGTTAAATTATTTGTCTATTAAGGTAATGGATCAGTATTCTGCGCGCAAATGAAAAAAGACAAAAAAATCGCAAACGGACGCTTAATAAACTGGCCTGGAAAATGGCATTACTTTTGTTGGACAAAAATGTAATTGTGTTGTTAATTTTGTAAAAAAGCTTTTGTTCTGAGACAGTAATGAGTTTATTGTTTTATAACCATTTTTTGTATTATTTATGTACCATAGTTTATTAAAACAGTTATGACTCAAAACCTTGAGGATTTTTCGGTAACAAATTAAAATTACGCTAAAATAAAAATTTTTTGAAATGAAATGAAATTTATTTTGCATCAGTGTCGTACAATAGATGGAATACATTAAATCAAGATTGTACACTTAGCCGTTTCCAGCATGCAAAACATAGGTAGGTTTAATTTAAGTTTTTTTAATGAGTTTACTTCTATGTTGAGTTCGCTGATATGTTTATTAAAACAAAAGCCATAAAAAAAATTAAAAAAATAAGTTATCGTCTCTCTCTCTCTTACTTATAGCCTCTCTTCGGTGCAAATATATTTTTGACAGTTTTGTTTTTTTTTTTGGATCTCTGAAAAACTTTCCATTCCCGTTCAACTTGCGCTTCACGTCCACTACAGGTTTTTTCGATCGATATATTTTGATAAAGCTTGCTAGTTACTGTTTTTTCAAAAAATAGTTTACATATGGCCCAATACAAAATATTGCTTGCCTGAAGATTATGATGATGGACCAGAATCAATAATTGATTAACTTAAAACGGTTGACTCACGTTTTAAGTTAATCAATAATATCAAAAACAAACTACCCTCCTCAATACACTACCACTATGTCGGTCGTACATTGACGTGTCCGCACTGTGCACTTACATTCACCTCAAAAATAGGGTATGTCAGCCACATCAGGGCACATGAACGACGTCAACAATGAATTTTTGTTTGTTATTAAACAAAGTCAGTCACCACAGCCGAAAACGGCCAGGGAAGATATATATATATATATATATATATATATATCTTCCCTGATATCTTGATGATATATCTTCATGATATTATATATATATATAATATCATGATAGTTTTCCGATTATATTGCGTGAGTCAACCATTATAAATTAATTAATTATGGAGTTATCTCACGTTTGTTTCAATAATTATATTATTGTTTTTTAGGGTTCCGTACCCAAAGGGTGCAAACGGGACCCTATTACTGAGACTCCGCTGTCTGTCCGTCTGTCACAGGGCTCTATCTCTTGAACCGTAATAGCTAGACACTTGAAATTTTCTACGATTATGTATTACTATGGCGGATATAACAACACATACTGAAAATAAAAAAAAGTTAATAATTAAAGGGGGTCATCATACAAGAAACGTATTTTTTTCAGCGTTTTTAGCTAGATCTTTATAATGGCATTAACTAGATACTTGAAATTTTCACAGATTATGTATTACTATGGCTGCTATAACAACAAATACTAAAAATAAAAAAAGTTAAAAATTAAAGGGGGTCGTAATACACAAAACGTGTTTTTTAGCGTTTTAAGACATTGTACGGAGGTACGGAACCCTTCATGTACGAGTCCGACTCGCACTTTCCCGTTTATTTTTTTTATATATACGGACAAATTACAAAGATTGAGCTAGCCTCAAAGTAAGTTCGAGACTTGTGTTACGGGATACTAACTCACCGATACTATATTTTATAACAAATACATATATACTCTTACATAAATAAACATCCAAGACCCAGGCCAATCTGAAAAAGATCATTTTTCATCTTGACCTGACCGGAAATCGAACCCGGGACCTCCGGTGTGACAGCCTGGGATGATGACCACTAGACCACAGAGTCGTTTTGTACGTAACAATGACACTTTATTCTAAATAGTAAATTTTTTTTTTTGAGGTGCCCTTGACGACAGGTTTGTCAAGTGTAGAAGACTACTATGCTACTTAATATCAGCAAGTTTTTAATGAAATTTCAATACCTATGTACTACTTACAAACATTATCCCAATGGCTATTATAATATTTATTTAAAAAACTTTATTGTTCCACAATAAAAAAAATGGTACAATTGGCGGACTTAACGCTAAAAGCTAAATATTGACTGAAACAAAAAGAAAAATAAATTTTTTCGTTCATATTGTAAGCAAATATTTGGTATAGACATACATCTATCAAAATGAACTTTGCATAAAGGGACTTTTATTCCTTTTGAAAAACCGAACCCACAAATTGAGAAAGAATTTTCCATAACATGTTATTTTCGTACTCTTTAAATCATTTTAACACGTAAAGCCTTCCCCGCACAGGGTCGCTCTTATCGTCCGATATTATCCCAAGTATGTGATACCTATTTTTTAATCGTTTTGTATTTAAAATATTACAAGGTCTAAGGTACGAGTAGATAACATGCGTTCTTACGTTTTATTTTGTCCGATATATATTGTGTATACTGTCCCACTGCTGGGATAGTATCAATTTCTATACACTGACTACGATAAAAACGCTCTAAGCGCAAGCATAAGTTACACATTCACAATTTCCCACTTTGATAAAATAACTAGTATTTATTGAATAATATTAAATTATCACTTTTAATGATAAAGATTTTGTTTATTTGGTAAATATATAACGTCTTAAAACGAAACTTTTTAAAGGGTGCATTCAGTCCATGATATTGAACAACATTGGCTTTCCATACAAACTTGGATCAGCTCAACTTGTATGAGAGGTCAAAAATTATTTTTCAGATTTCGATATATTTTCTTTGGGGCAAGTTGTTCAGTATCATGGACTGAAACCACCCTTAAAATAGTTTCAGTATATTATATAAGACCCTGTTTAAAAAATAAAGTAAATATGGAGGGAAAAGAGCATATGACACACCAATGTCACTGTGGCTTTAAATTTGTGTTTCCGATTCAAACACATTGATAGTCTCGGTAATAACTTTCCGTATAGTAGTAGTACTCTACATACTCGTATCTTGTCACCACCCTTCTCCACTCCCACACACAGGCAACTAAGAAAGATAGATATAAGTAGGAGAAAACCGACCACTTCCTCTGTGCTAACACTTTTTAACCCACCTTCTATGATCACCAACCCCCCAGCCCAGCGTGGTGATTACCGGCAAATCCTTTCTTTATTAGGAGAGGCCTTTAGTCCAGGCTGTAAACTAATATAGGCTGTCAAAAAGAAAAAGCACCTCTAATAAGGAAGCAAAAAACGCATTCATGTGCGGCAAGCTTTACTCTCTCGTGAGTGAATGAAACACCATCTCGCAATCTAATAATGAAAGGACGAGTTTTCAAAACTTAATTTAGCTAGATAAACAGCTCGCACGAGATGAAATGAGAAAAATAATGGAAGCGTATATGCAATTATCCCTCTTCATTGGTTATGTCACAACATACTCGGCTGTGAGGTTTCGTCACACGTTATTACTTTGTTGAAAGACTGTACGAAAACATTGATTTTAATAATGTGTAAATGTATGTATGAAATGTTTGCTAAACCATGGCTAAACTTATTTTAAAGTAATGCCAAAGTATGTTTTGTCTCGTTTTTACTATTAAATATTGAAATGAGAGATAAGGACCAAACATATATTCTAACTAAAATATATTTAGCAAATGATTTATATAAGAATAAGATAAAACTATAAGTCCAAACGTATCCATAGAATTAATATTTTTTTGTAAAGAATCTTTCAGTTACCGGATATAAGTGTCTTACCTTATATAAATCTTTATTAGTATATTCCTGAATGCCACCACCTAAATCTACTTTACCATAAAAGAAGGCAATGTTTTTTGTTATATTCTATAGCCAAAAAAAACCTAACATCATCATATCATATCATCATATGCTAGTAATATAAATAAAATATACAAAGAACACATTATTTCAATAACAAAAAGATTTAATAAACAAGATAATTTTAAAATACAAAGAATGATAACAATAATATTTAACGTATTAACTATGTACTTTGTTAAAATTAATTAAAATATGTTATCACTGCTGAAGCGTGACAAAACCGCAGTCGCGTCAAGTTCAGACGCGAGTCGCGCTCTCTAACGTAATTTTCTTTGAAAGGCGATCGCTATCTTTTATTAAGGCCGTACCTGAATTTTCCGGGGTCCAGTGCTCCCCCCATTTAAAATAAATCATTTCAAAGAAAACTGAGACATTATTTAAAATTTTGCAACTACCAAGTGCTAGATAACCCTCCAAAGTAATTTATGAACTACTGTTTACAGTTTATACTAAGAACGTTAAGCTTTACTACGCACATTTGCCAAAAGTGGCCGTTTTTCGCAATTGTGCGTAGTAAAGCTTAACGTTCTCACTTTAAACTGTAAACAGTAGTTTATAAAATACTTTGAAGGGTTATCTAGGAATTGGTAGTAGCAAAATTTTAAATGATGTCTCCGTTTTCTTTGAAATGATTTATTTTAAATGGGGGCAGCACTGGACCCCGGAAAATTCAGGTACGGCCTAAACAACAAGTAAAAGAAAAAGTTTTACAATCAATTCGCAGAGATGATGAAGAAAGGTCATGAAAAGAACATGCCCTAATGTCAAGTTATATAAATATTTTCTAGATCGCTTATTTAGAGCAATCTGCTGTAAATGATCCATAATTATAGTACAAATTTAAGTCCCCCGGTATGTTTAGCTGTCTGTCCATCATTACTCGAAAAATTCTAATATTAATGGGTCGATTTTGATGCGGTTATATTTAACATGTAGAACATTTCCCTGGGCAGGTTTACATTTATAATTCATATCGTGTGTAGCCGGGGCAGGCCGCTGGTAAATCATAAACAGAAAAGTAGGTTACTATCAGGTCCGCAAGTATAGCATAAGTAATGAAAACGTGACAGTCTATCAAATCGTGGGCTTTGGATTTTTCAACACTTGACTCTATAAACAAATGAGTAGGTGAAAAATGGGAAACTGAAAATAGCTAGCCTAAGCAAGTAGCTAGCCTATCGCCAATATTGTTGGACCCCGAATTAAGAGCCCGTACTACCCTAAAGTTTTTAGAGCGATCTTAAATATTATCAATATTAACGAAATACTCACTTTGAAAAAAACTGGCCAATTGCGAGTTAAACTCGCGTGGAGAGGGTTCCGTACAATTGATTGAATTATTATAGGTTTTCCTGTTATTTAAAAACAATGAACTATATTTTGTATTTTTTTCAAAATTTTAGGCTCAGTAGATTCGGAGATCAGGGGGGGGGGGAATGGTCAACTTTCGTCTTCTTTTATGAATAAAATCAAAACTATTTATTTTAGAATTATAACAAAAATATATTTAAGATCCTCATAAGGAGACCTTTCATTTGATATATAACACAGTAAGGTTTGCAAAACTTTTTTTTTCAATTTCCTAATTTGTCCCCCAAAAATTACCCTTATTTTAAAAAAATATTTATTTACTTTGCAAATGTGTGTTTGGGTCATAAGATTACACCATCCTACCAAATTTCACCTGATTCGGTCCAGTAGATTCGGAGCAAATTGGCTGTGACAGACGGACGGACAGACATACGCACGAGTGATCCTATAAAGGTTCCGTTTTTTCGGAATTTTTTGTACGGAACCCTAATAAAAACAAAGCAAAGTTCAGGACTAACTCTAAACATAATAAGTTTCGAAAACACGATTGCTTCAAATTTTCTCGATAGTAAAACATTGCGAAGTTGCCTCCAAATCACCTCAGAATTATACTAAAACAGAAAGTATTTAAGAAATACAATAAATTAGCACTTGTAACTTTGGATTATAATTGTATTAAACATAAGGCAGTCATCATATCTTACTTTTTAAATAACTCTTAAATATTCTTTTAAAACAAAAAAAACCTCAAAACCAGAACCAGCCTCATTGACCCACCGCGATTCCCGACGCCCCGCATGGCTCGCTGTCTCGCTTCGGCTAGAGTAAATTCGTGTGCGTGAAAGCGGAAGCAAAATTTAGATTATTGACATGGTCTTAACGACAGTTTCCTAAATTGTCGGCTAATGATAAACTTCAAAAAAATAAGACAAATGCTTAGGGCTCTAATAGACTAGCGAGAGTATGCCCGCGACACTCACCGTCTTCGCCGTCGCACGACCGTCGGCGACCGTCACTGACTACGAGTATCACTGCTGTCACGAACTGTCGTTGCGCGACGTTCGCCGACCGTCGTCAACGTTGTCTGATAGAGCCCTTACTTTGAAAGTAATCTGACGATTGTGCCTACCTTATACTTTAAACCAAAATATGACTGTTTCCTGGGTATAGATTAATAAGTAATAGGACAGTTATTAAGTACCTTGAACTCTCTTTCAGCTACTCCAACACCTGACTTTCCTATCTTCCAGTTTAGTCAAACTACCGCTAGTGATGTTAAGAAAGCAATACTTTCCATATTATCGAATGCAGTCGGCAATGAAAGTATTGGTCGTGATATGATACTCCCTATCCTTGATATCCTACTTCCCATAATTACCACAATCCTGAACACCTCTCTTTCATCCAGTGTATTTCCAGCTGCGTGGAAGGACTCAAATGTCATCCCAATTCCTAAAAACGTAACCCTGCAGCTCCCTCTGACTATCGTCCTATATTCATTCTCCCCATCCTATCTAAAGTCCTAGAACGCATAGTCCAGCAACAATTAAACAAATTCCTTATCCAGAACAACCTCCTCAATTCACTCCAATCTGGCTTCCGTTCCGGGCATAGCACGACCACTGCTCTACTCAAGATTTCCGACGACATCCGCCTGGGTATGGACACCAAGGAGCTTACGGTGTTGGCGTTACTGGATTTTAGTAACGCTTTTAATACCGTAGACTTTGATATCCTTTTGGAAGTGTTGCATTCTATTAACATGTCTCCTAAGGTTATTGACTGGTTTCGTTCTTACCTGTATGGGCGTCGTCAGCGGGTTAAGATTGAGGACTGCTATTCGTCCTGGTCCAGTACATCTGTCGGCGTACCGCAGGGTGGCGTGTTATACCCGCTTTTATTCGCACTATTTATTAACTCTATTACATAACAACTTCGTGCTTCCTACCACCTATATGCCGATGATCTACAAATTTACACGCGATCTTCCTTTGAGAACCTTTCTTCTGCGATTAATTGTATCAATAATGACCTTCATCGCATATCTGTCTGGAGCAAAAATCATGGTCTCGCTGTAAACCCTAGTAAAACTCAGGCGATTATTATAGGAAGTTCGTGGTTCTACAATAGAATTTGAGGCAATTCCTAAAGTTGTATTTGATGGGGTAATAATCGAATATAGCAAATCCGTGAAAAATCTTGGCGTGTACTTCGATAACACTCTTTCTTGGCGCACTCAGATCTCCGAAGTCAGCAGGAAGATGTTTGCAGCTGCAAGCTCCTTAAGAAAGTTAAATAAATTTCTTCCAATAGATACCAAGATTGCGCTTGCTCACTCCTTATTGCTCCCTATCCTTGACTATGCTGACACTTGTTATCTAGATATTACCGAGGAGCAATTGGACAAACTTGAACGCCTCCAGAATTTATGTATACGGTTCATATTTGGTCTCCGTAAATATGACCACATTTCGCAATTTCGTATTCAACTCAAGTGGCTCCCTATGCGCTTACGTCGTGATTGGCATATCCTTTCTCTCCTATACTCCATCCTTTTTAGTTCCACATATCCTGAGTACCTCAAGGAACGTTTTTTCTTTAGAACCTCTTCAAGGCCTCTACACAGTGCAGATAAACTTCTTCTCAATATTCCAGTCCACTCGACCAATTTTTACAAATATTCTTTTACTGTCTATGCTATTCATCTCTGGAACACTCTACCCCTTTCCATTCGATTCGCCAAAACTTTGAATAAATTTAAAACCCTAACTAAAAATCACTTTTTTACTTCTGTTTAGTTCCTCATCTCTTTCCCCTACTATTTCTGTTTACATCATTGTGATATTTATTTATTTGTATGTATGTAATAAATTATTTATTATTATGCTATGTTATATTTATTTATATAAATATATCTTTCTTTGTATAATGTTATATATTTTGTATAAGTATTTTAATATCTATTGGTTATTTATAATTTATATTTTAAATTTAACTGCGCCACCTGTTATCTTACTCATATACTTCGCACTCCTTCTCTTTATGGTTGCCTGTAAGAGATTGCTTCGGTGATAAGGCCGCCTCTTGTACCTTATTTATTTATAAGTTCCGTAAACTTTGTAATTTTTTATTGTTTTTATTTGGTACAATAAAGATTTTTGTATTGTATTGTATTGTAAGTAGACTTTCGTCTACTTTCGTACGAGTAAGTAAGTAGGTACCTGAAATAAAAAAATTAACACAATAATTTCAAAGACCTATTTTGTCACCTCAAAAGAACACTGTAATTTTCAGTAAATATCTCACACAATTAGCGCGGTCTTAGATTATTCTATATATGTGACGATGGTCTTATGTAATGGGGCGTGGTGGTGATAAAACTTGAATGTAAAATAAAAAATCTACAGAAGAGACACTTTTTAAGAAATTAGAAACTAAATAAAAGTTATAAATAATGTATATAATATAAGTCATCTCTATATACTTAATACCTCTACATACTTTTAATGCATAATACTATATGTATATCATATGTAATTATACGTATTTTATTTTTATAAAATACTCTTTTTTCTTTGTTTTAAAATTTGTAATTAATCTTGCACCCATTTACTATTAACCTTTTCTGCTACGTTCCTAAGGTGAACTGGTAAACAATGCTTAGCAATAACTTTTTACCTTATGTATTGTTATCGTTACTTATTATTGTACAATAAATATTAAATAAATAAAATACTAATAAATATAGTAACCTTATTTACACTGCTTCATGTAGTGCAGTATAGTTTTTTTTATTCGCAAAGCAGGCCGTAAAGCTTTGTGAAAGTTTTTGCGTAAAGGCATAATATCTATAATACTACTGCATACTCTTACTGTAATCTATAATAATATGCCTACTAACATAATATTATAGATGTAGCATTTGATGTATCTTATGTACTATAATTATTTTGTAGGTGGGGTCAAATATATGCAAATAAATCCAAAGTTAATTACTATTATAAACCTTAGTAACCTTATCATCACACACATGACCTAATATTTACATTTTAATTGTGAGACCGAGATGTTTAGTTGATAGCAAATATTTAAATACATGGTTATAGTTATGTCACGATATAAATATTTAATGACTAGAATTAATTATTAAATTATTTAAAAAAATCGTATTTACTATCCACTTGTATACAAGCTTATTTTTAATTAAGTACAAATATTTTAAGAGGTAGTAAAGTCCATCACTTTGAACAACTTTTTCTAATAAATGTACAACAAAATACGAAAAAAACAATTTCACTTCTCATAGTAACTAGATCACGTGACTACTTCGATTTGTATGGAAAGTAATTTTTTTGTATTTCGATGTACATTTATCGGGAAAAGTTGTTCAAAATAATGGACTGAATCATCCCTTACAATATTTTTACTTAAAGTTAAGCTTGCATAAGTAAATACATATTACACATTGATGAGAGATATAATTTATGTTATATTAGGTCCTTACATATGAAATTGCCGATTTTCAATACTGGCAACTTTAAAATCAAATATCTTGCGTTTCATTAGGAATTTCAAATTCAAATTTATTTCGAAATAAAGCTAGAAAAATGTTGTTTTCAAATTCGTATTTTATTTGTTTTAACATCATTTGTTTGAGTTTCAACATTGCTTTAACAACAACTATGGACAAATTGAAAATTCGCGGTATTTACGAATACGAGTTCCACCGTGGCACCAGTGCTGCAGAAACGACTCGAAGAATTAACGACGTGTATGGACCAGGCACCGCTAACGAACGAACGGTGCGTTTTTGGTTTCAACGTTTCCGTTCTGGAAATTTCGATTTACACAATGAGCCTCGTGGACGACCTGATACTCAAGTGAATAACGAAGAATTGAAGGCGATAGTGGAAGCGGATCCATCTCAAACCACTTCTGAATTAGCAGCAGCCTTCGGCGTAAGTGACAAAACGATACTTATCCACTTGCGCCAAATCGGAAAAATTAAAAAACTCGAAAAGTGGGTACCGCACGAATTGACTGAAGCAAACCAACAAACACGCGTTGCTTGCTGCGTTTCTTTGCTTAATCGCCACAATAATGAGGGGATTTTGAACCGTATCGTGACTTGTGATGAGAAATGGATCCTGTACGATAATCGGAAGCGATCATCACAATGGCTTGACCCTGGAGAACCGGCAAAACCTTGCCCTAAGCGAAAACTGACCAAAAAGAAGATTCTGGTTAGTGTTTGGTGGACCAGTGCTGGTGTTATCCACTACAGCTTCTTGAGATCAGGCCAGACAATTACTGCAGACTTGTATTGCCAACAATTGCAAACAATGATGGAAAAGCTCGCCATTAAACAACCGAGACTGATGAATTGCTCTAGCCCACTGCTCCTTCAGGATAACGCTAGACCACACACTGCACATCAAACGATCGCCAAGTTAAAGGAGCTGCGACTGGAACCTCTGCGTCACCCACCATACTCTCCAAATCTTGCCCCAACCGATTACTACTTTTTTCAAAATTTGGATAACTTTTTACAAGGAAAAAATTTCAAATCTGATGAGGCAGTCAAAACCGCCTTCAAACAGTTCATAGACTCTCGCTCCCAGGATTTTTTTTCCAAAGGTATCAATGATCTGCCTATAAAATGGCGGAAGTGTAGCGATAACAACGGCGCATACTTCGATTGATTAAATAATAATTTCACTAAAAAAAACTTGTTTCACTTTTTTGATACTGAACGGCAATTTCATAGGTAAGGACCTAATATTATATTATACGTTAAGAATACGGTAAGAAATTTAATGTTCAACTTATTTGATACATAGTAAAATAACATCAAAATCAGGGTGATTTTTGAGATTAGTCCGTAAAGATTACAAACATACAAGGTCTGGCTTGAGCTTGGCGCGGGTCCCTCTTAAAGGTTTGTATACTTAGACATGTCATAATTGTCTGTCCGTCTGTCCGTCTGTCCGTCTGTCCGTCTGTCCGTCTGTCCGTCTGTTCGTCTGTTCGTCTGTCCGTCTGTCCGTCTGTCCGTCTGTCCGTCTGTCCGTCTGTCCGTCTGTCCGTCCGTCCGTCCGTCCGTCCGTCTGTCCGTCCGTTTTTGTTAAAAATAAAAGGGGATCGTCATACAACAGACATGTTTTTTTAGCGTTTTAAAACATTGTACGGAGGTACGGAACCCTTCATGTACGAGTCCGACTCGCACTTGCCCGTTTATTTGACTAATCTAAATGTTATCAACTCTATAAACAACAACACTATCACATCTTTATCCCTAATGGGGCAGATAGAGCTTTTTAAGTATTGCGTCTAAGCCTAAACAGACAGAGCCCCGTTTTACACAAACTTTTTACACAATTGAATTTCGCAAAATAAAACAAAATCTAACACAACAGAACTATGTTAAACCAAACTTTAAAATAACTAGATTGAAAACTAAACTCCAAGTTGTATCGTTCCTAGCAGACACAAGCTTTCCAATCTTCTAAAAGTTGTGTCCCTTGGAACTTTACGTACAGAGCTCGTCACGTGGACTGGACGTGCAAACCTCTGTTTGCATTACATATATATTAATCAGAGAAATCGACAGAATTATTTTAGGTAAATCTGGGATAGATGCCATAGAAAGATAGATGCCCACATTTGCATACTATAGCGACTTGTGCGAATTCAACGCTTGCAATTAATTTTTTATTTGAAAGCTTACTCCTTTTCTTCCTCTGGTTGATGACGAACACTTCGCTAAAATGAACGTATTGTGATTTATTGCGAAAAAATATTTTACGCCGCGACAGATTAGGGTAAATGTGAGATAGTTGCCATACTTTTTGAAAAAGGTGAATAAATCACAGAAGATAAACCCATACAATTGGCATCTATCCCCGTACGAAGGACCTTTTAATTTTGTTTATAACTAAACAAATAAAACAATATCAAGTTACCTTGAAAATATTGTTTATTAAGATTTTTAAATGCTTATCTTCTGTATTTTATTCACCTTTTTCAAAAAGTATGGCAATATCCCACATTTAAGGCCCATTTACACAGTGCAAGTTGCATACAATTTTATTGAAACAATAAATGATTTGTATGACTGACGTTCTGTTTAGACCATGCAAGTTTTCTATTCCTTCAATTAAATTTTATGCCACAGGCAAGACTGAAGACTGGTTGACTGGGAGAGAACGCTTTTAGCGTTAAGTCCGCCAATTGTAACACAATTTTGTTGTTAAGCAATAAAGTTTTAAAATAAATAAATAAATAAATAAGACTCTTGCTTTATGCTTTTAAACGACTCTATACAGCTACTCAATAGTAATATCAGTGAAAATATATTCTACATACACCCTCCGAACCACTTCGTAGCTAGATTTCTTAGCTGGCTTCAAACATACTATTTACCACGCCAGTTTAACCTACAACTGATAAAATATGCATAATATTGCCGCGTGGTTTCTGGTATAGAAGAAAAGGATCATTCCAAGTCTTCAAAATACAAGCTAAAAAAGCTTAATTGAGACCTCTGAAATCCGTGTGGCCAACGTGGAGAGTGTAGGCCAAAACCTCTGGCTACTCTGGCAAAGTATGGATCTGGTAGTACAAATAAGGTCGTGCTACTGCAGTAAAGACTAAAAAAGAAAAGACCTGATGGTAATAATGATGATGATGAACTACTGGTTACCTTTTTACTTAGTTTCTACGGTAAACATTCCAGTGTGTATCCTATAAGAATACCGTTTTTATCTTTTGAGGAACGGAACCCTAAAAAGTTTCAGCAAATTACGTCAAACTTTATCCGTATGACGCATAATAACTTTAGGAATTGGTTTTAACCATAATTTACAAAATGAAGTTGACAATAACAAAAGAGAAAATGACAAATTGGCGGGAGTCTTCTTGTTTTGGGTGGATAATTAAACCAAGTACTAATAATGTTAGTCCACGTTTTATAATACCTTACCTTAAGGTCCTGATCCTCGTGCCATGTGGTTCCCGGCAGAGTAGACTCCAAGTCTTCCCGTGGATTTTGTATAGGGCGACTTAGGAAACACAAGCTAAACAAAGCTCATAAATATCAATGAGATCTCTCCAACCAGTAGGTATGGCTTATATATGGCTCTGCTATTAAAGAGAGGGTCGTGCTTCTGAAGTGGAGATTAAAAAGACCTGATGATGGAGGTCCTAAGGCTGGTGGAGCAGAGAGCTTCAACAGTGTTTCTTCATCGCGATCGGTCTTTGGCTACGCGCTTTACTACGGGTCAGGTCTGCCCGATTGTCTTCATCTCCGCCACAACTGTGCATCGCTAGGTTTGCTTGAGACGGTCAACTTTTTGCTTGCCTTGGGAAGTCCACTCTAGGGCTTACCTCGGGATGTTTTAGGGCTCCCCCCTGAGAGTATGGCCTATCTATGTTAATTTGCGTTAGCTGCGTGATCTTTTTAGTAACCTTCCACATTTCGCGCCCATATAGCAAGTTCGCGTTTTATATGTATATTATCAGATTTGTTCAAGAATTCCAACAAAACATCCTAGTAATAAAACAATCGAAAGGGCCTTGCCTCATTTTCTTTACGCAACCAGGATGGGCCGTGTAAAGGTGTACCTATATCCCGAAAAGTCGTAAACTCGTCGGATGAAATGAAACCGTACAGGCTGGTGTACCTCAGGGAGTTACGTAGGTACGCACCCGCTGAAAGGATTTTAATATTACAAAGGGTACAGACAAAACATCCCGGAATCTCCCGGTGAATATTTAGGGCGCTTTGTGAGATGGATTTTGATCGGCGTTGCATCAGGCTGATTAACTGAAAAGCTTTATGTATATTTGCGGTGAACGAAAACAAGATGAGCGTAGCTGTTTTAACAAAAGTTTGGTTAGTTTAGTGGGTGATATTTCATAATGTTGAAATGGACTTGCCCATCCAACTTTGAAGGTATAAAAACTAACTTAACATATTGGCATTAATTTTCTATAGATTTTCCGGCGCATGGGTGTACGCATTACAAGCGCTTTTTCAAGTTAAGTACACCCAGGCATTGGATGGGTGACTATACCGACTGTTATCATTGTATGGCAGTCTGATACCAGTGTTGGCCACTTACACACACGAAAAACAAACAACTTAAAATGTATTTCAAAACCTCGAGATCAGTATCATCGGAATTCGTGTTTAATTGTTCAAGCTCGAGTAATAATATAAATGCAGTTTAAACCGAAGCGTCCACCTGAAGAAAAAGTTCCTAATCCACCTCCTCATTTGGGTTACGTGCCTGAAAGTCGTAATTACTCGTAAGGGACTGACGCAAATAACTGAAATAAAACTTTACAACGCCGTCGTATGGCTGTGCTTAAAATTATCACGTGGGTTTAGATAGTGTTGTTTACCTGACCTTTTTCTGTATTTTTACGCCCTTATCAAAAGGATCTAATTTTTCAGTAGATTTTATGTGTACCTATCTTTTCTTTCTTTCTTACTTTCCTTATCCCACTCTAGGTAGAGCCGGCACAGCATGTAAGTCAGTAATTATGTGTACCTATCTACCTACCTATAATTAAGAACTACGATCTTGTTAGTGGAGATACGTGTTCTAGATAATTATTTAATTAAACGAACATAACTAAATTTTTGACAAAAAAAAACAATTGAGTTTCTTCCATATCTCTAAAGTTTAAAACTTACTTTGGGGCTAGCTTAATCAGTGTGATTTGTCCGTATATATTTATTTATTTATTTACTAAAGTTCCTCATTTTATCTTCACCAAATTAAAATAGAACCAACTTGGTAGTAAAGGCTTTCAAATAAAAAAGAATCATCAAAATCGGTTCACAATTAGCGAAGATATTGCGTAACAAACATACATAAAAAAAATTCTGAACCTCCTCCTTTTTTGGAAGTCGGTTAAAAAAGACGGGTTTGAAGACTTGTTTTCTTCAGTCTTGTTGTCAATACTAGTGACTTGCACAGCTATTTTTTACAGGGTAGACACTACTTAATCTTTCCTAACTTACGAAAATGGCTCAATATCGAACAAAATACATTTCTCGCTAGTATCCTACTGGTATATTACATAAGAGTGGGTCGGGGTAGACAAATTCTATGTGTCTATATGAAATGCACGCTACTGTGTACACCTAGGAAGACCGTAGGCGTTAAAAAAATCGAAAATCCAACTTATATCATAAATTCGATAGGGTTTATGAATATACTGATGTATACCTATGTGTGTATGGATGTTTGTTGCACTTTTACGCTAAAATGGCTAAATGGATTGAAACAAAATTTGGCTTATACATAGCTATTTATAAGCCAAATTTCGTTTTAATCCTTATAATTATTATAAGCTTATAATAAATAAATATATTATAAGCTTTTAATTTAATTTATTATTAAATATTTACATGTTAATTCATTTTATATTCAAAATGACGGCATCATAATTTGGCTCCCAGTACAACGAATTCATAAAATCAAACTTTTAATTACGTGTTACATAATAAATTCGTGAATTCATCGGTCCTGAACAACTGAAAAATAAGTGGCAATTACCTTTAATACCGCGTTATTGGCTACACTGCGTCAAATTGGCAATATGTCGGTAGATCAAAGGTTCGTTCGGAATAATCCGCAAAAAACAATATTTCCTCTCATCAATCGAATTTCCCAAGCGGATATTTTTAAAACAATATGCCGAGGAACCGATGGAGTGTAAATTTCGTGATTATGAAGGATGAAATTTAATTAGTTAACTCATTTAGATGGCCCACCATTTTTACTCTTGATTGATTTATTCAATAGCTTTTAATAACAACTTTAAAGGGCCACGCGCAGTGTAGCATAATTTTTTTTTCCCGTGTAGGGTACAGCTAAAGTACTTTACAGATTTTGTATAAATGTATAAATTTATTTGATTTATTGGATAAAACTAACGTGAGACACAGACATTACAATTAATGTAAGCGGGTCACACACGTAAAAAATTGCCAGTAGCTGAATTTTACGTGAGTGACCCGCTTATATTAACTAGTAATTTAATTTACTTAATTTATTTGTAAATTGTTACTCTTGTTAGTTATGTATGAAACCAATAGGTTTCTTTTTATTCCAAAAACCATATTCTGATGATGACTGAAAAATTATTTTAGGCCCATCGGTTAGATTATTAAAAAATATTGTACACGTATTGTTTCTTTTCTATAAGAAACAATAAATGACGAAGATACAGCGCATTTAAATTTGGCATGACGACACGCTTTCGTACGATTTTTACACATCGGTGACGTCACAAGCCCCCACTTTGGAACTTAGATACTCTGTATCTTTGTGAATTTTTACTTTTTTGATAAACTGAAAAATATGGGTACATTATTTTTGGATAATCTAAATAACGGACTAATCAGAATAATACTTTTCTGACCCAGTGATCATCTCTAATTCATACATTAATTCAGGGTTCCGTAATGTCTCACGGTAAAACGACTAAAAACGTTTAAAAACATAATTGAAGATAATAACTAAAGAAACAGTTATAGAATCCAATTTGACAAGGGAAATTAGAAAAATATTATCTATTTGTGTACCACCGCGATAAGAGGCAAGCGATGGTAATAAAGATTCCTAACCAGAGTTACGTTTTGCCTGATGATCAAGAAGTAGCTTTTTGCACGCGGAAGGCACCACTTTTTGGCCCGAAAGAACAATCAATAATAATACTAAGTTCGAATCCCAAATTTACTTTTAAACAAAAAAGATGTTCTGTTTTGTAAGGCAATTAAGCATACTTACAAAACCCGTGACAATCGACTTTATTTTCGTGAGAGACTCCACTAGGAAATGTTACGGCATTGTCTGATTGTTGTAGCATAGACATACATAGAAATAGATAAATGAGTTATTTTTCTGTCTTTCTACAGAAAGTATTATTATTAGTATGAAATGATAAAGTATAGCATAACAATAATAGTAATAAAAAGAAAGTATTATCATTGTATGATCATCTCATTCACAAATCGAACACGGTTAGTTCAAATCTCATTTTAATTTTACATTTAAATATTACCTAACGAACAAACACTGGCAAGCGAAGCGTAGAACACCACACACGAAGTCGCTGGAAAATGCAGGTTGCTTTAGATCAGTCGTTTTGGAATCCTTGCAAAAGCAGTCCAGCACTTGACGATTTTTTTATTTCTTCTTTTATATAGCTGGATTACGAGTAATTTAAAATAAATCTTGATAGCCAAGAAACTTAAAAAAAAAACAACTCTACGAGTACATATATCAAAAGTGTATTTAATTTTAACAAAAGCTCAATATAGCTAAAATATGATGATAATGATTTTTTATTATTTTTAAGACCTATTTAAATGGGAGCGGTATCCGCTACCGCCATGGGTAGCGATATCCCAATATTTGCGAATAACGCGCTGTTCAAGCCGTAGGGGTATGCTAACGCGGGTAGCGCTGTTCCGATGACGCACTCGAACTGTAGTGTCGTTGTCGCCGTCTTGTTTGCTGCACGTAGATGTTTAGTGGATATGAGACGCGAGTGTGGTGACTGCCTCCGTGGTTCAACTGTCAAGGCGTTTGCCATGTGATCCGGAGGTTGTGGGTTCAAATCCCACTGGGAAGCATTCTTTGTGAAAAGTTATTTCCAGTCTGGTATTCTTGAATCACCTGACTATCCGAAAAGAAAGAAGATTCCGTGCTTCGGAAGGCAGGTAAAGCTGTTGGTCCCAAACGCCATCTAGCGTTTATACCTACCCTAAGATTGGTTCTGGTCTACCCTTTGGGTTGCGGAGGTCAGACGGCAGTCGCTCTATATAAAAACCAGTAACCTCGTCAAATCATCTAGGTAAGGTAACGGACCCCGGGGGCTCTGAAGCGTAACCGCTGACGATGCAACCGGGAATACGCTTGGATGATGATGAGGAGACGCGAGCGTTGCTTGGCTGCTGGCGGCGCGGGGCGTGTCCACGGGGGGAGAACCAAGTTTCATCGAACACGTGGTACGTATCGCTTACCGCTGCAGTATACGGTTCCGGTTTTGCGACAGCTGTAGTAGTGTCATACCAAAGACCCGGCGGGTTATCGCCCGGGATATTACCGCTACCCAGGTTGGTAGCGGATACCGCTATGGTTAAAATAGGCCTTTTCACACATTATGATAAAGATCCAGCACCAGCTTCTAACTAATCATTTTTTATGACAAATCAAACTCAATCATTTGCTTTTAAAAGAGATTTTCATTCTCTATTTAGATAGTTAGTCTGTGATCTTCATGCTTCAATTTAGTTCCTTATTGTTTTACTGGGATCACACATTTTTGCTCGCAGTGCTGACCTGCTTCCTAAAAACTGTTGTTAAACGATGGTTTATGTTCCGGCCTTAATTATGTGGGGAACTCTACTTCCTATTGAACAAGTGAAGTTCTCAAAGTTTTTTAAACTTTTGAGAAGTTTTGGGAGGCAAGTAGATGAGCCTAATAACGTTTAAATAACTTTTTTTTTCTCTTTTTGTGTACACATAATAAACTTTTAGACTTGAAACAGGCCTGTGTCACTCCCCGTTTAGGTATCGAAAATGTACCTATATTATTAGCCACCCAGAGGGGCCGCCTGCGCGGCCCCTCTGGCTGTTAAATTCAGTTATATGAATCGTTTGTCCAGAGTAACAAGAATGAAATTGGCTTGCAATGGATGTCTAGGTATCTATACAAAAAGTTGCTGAGTTCTGACGTGAGCTAAATTAAACCATATCGCTAGCCAATTCACTAAACAATTAATCTAATAAATACTCGTAGCTAGTTCCTCGCTAGGCATAGCCTGTCTAGACATCTAGTCTGCAAGTCAAGTAACAAATTCTGTCAAATACTGAAGTATTAAGCAACTAAAATTAAATTAAAGCGTAAATTCAAACATTTAAGTAAATTCTTTTAAGGCGTTATCAAGATATAGGGTTGAAAACTTATTTGAGGTGGACTACCTATCTCAACTATATAAGTACCTTGTTTTCATACCTCATTACTTCATCTAATCCTGTCCGCTTTTAATTCCATTTTCGAATCATTCCCACATCACTTTTCATTTAACTCATTCCATTTCCACTTATCATTCCTACCTGTTCTCTCATCTAGCTAACACATTTAGGAGAAGTTACCTATTAATTTATTCTTTATTGTAATTTTATATTAATATGTAAGAATCAGTAAGATTAAAGTATTTATATTAGTGTTGCATAACTCTTTCGCTACTCTCTAAGAGTCATATAAGGATATATTCCTCTTATACCAGCCTATTGTGTATTTTATGTAGGGCTCACCTTAGATGAAAGGTGGGTGCTATAATCTATAAATTGAATCCTTAGATCCCAAAATTCATTGATTGCACGCCATTGCAGTGACAATAATTAAGAAGTCAATAACTTATTGAACTCAGTATGGAGGTGCCGGATGATCGTGACAACCAATAAGCCAAGAACGTTGTCATTATTAATCTTATTAACTTGATCAATAAAAAATGTTTAAGGCAGTAACCAATATCGCTTGTCGGCGGTGTTGGCAGTCGATTATGCAATCATTGCGTTTGGTGGCAGATACCGTAACAATTTTACTGCATATTATTTACAGTAACAACTAATTATTAAAAAAAAAAGAAAAACCTGACTGCGTGATACAACAGCAGTACTTACCTATGCCTAGGCACTTACTGTCTTCTGTGGCCTGACACAACCGGGAATGCGCTTGGCGAAGCGATGTTATATGTTGTTTTTTAGCATTTGTTATTCAAAATTACATTTAAACATATAAGTTGCATACATTTTTGTAATCCTTGATTAAAGTTCTTTAATTTGATACCCCACTCGATATGTTTTAAAAAGAAAGAAAAAATTATGCAACGCAATTAGGCGCCTAAAATCCGCCATCTTGATTTCTAAGAATTTTAATATATTCTATGTTACTCTAGTGATTAAGACGAATCTAGTACCATGTATAATTTATTAAAATCGGGTTAGCCGTTTAGTAGTTACTAGGGAACATAGAATTATAACGCGCTATGAATAGGGCTATGCTCGGTGTATCTCTACGTGATCAAATCAGAAATGAGGAAATTCGTAGGAGAACAAAAGCCACTGATATAACCCAGCGGATTAGCTCGTTGAAGTGGCAGTGGGCGGGACACATAGCGCGACGAACCGATGGCCGATGGGGCAGAAAGGTTCTCGAATGGCGACCACGTACTGGCAAGCGAAGCGTAGGACACCCACCCACAAGGTGGTCAGACGATCTGACTAAGGTCGCTGGAAAGCGCTGGACGCAGACCGCTCTAGATCGGTCATTTTTTAAATCCCTGGGAGAGGCCTATGTCCAGCAGTGGACGTTATGCGGCTGAAATGATGATGGTGATGATGATGATGATGATAGAATTATAGAGACAAACATACAGGTCAAAGACATATACCCCCCTTTTCGGCTTTGCCGCATTCGGGTAAAAAGAACTTTATCAGATATTTCTATTTTCAAACTTGTCAGATTCCAAAAGCATCACGTGCGTCTACAAGTATTAAAACGGATAACTTTCACTTCTATAAGAGTAACTCTAAAATTAGGTACCTCCCTACAAAAAAAATTATCGATACGCACTTTCATTCAATGTAGTATTTGACTTGATTCGTGAGTAAAAAGTTTGTTTTCATTACTATTCACCTTAACTTTGCAATCGTAGTTTGTGTTTCGATTGTAAAGAAAAACATACATGAACATGAGAACTAAAACACGTCAGTTAGTTCTTACCTTGTAACCACATTACGGAAAAACGATTCCTAAATCAAAATAAATTTTAGATTTGAAGGGAAAAAAGCGATAACATCTCTCCCTAAGGACGACCCTGGGCAGACGACCGATTCGTCCCTGATTCCCTCGTGTTGAATATGTAATGTTATTTCATTGTAATAGGCATACATATACATTATCTGTAGGTGTAATGTACCTTTGAATATACTTCCGCAGACGGTACATCAATCTGTAGAATTCTTTGTTGGAAATGCCTTATTACTTAAATCTGTACCAATTATTAACCTTTCACTTTTTAACAAATTAAAGACAGTAGTTTCAAACAATTGACACAGTTGAAGAATACGGAAAGATCAGGAGGAAGAAGACCTAGTGGTCATACCAAATTTAATCAGAGACACCAAAGCAGTAAGACTTCGCTAGGTCACGTAGAGAATGGAATTTAAAAAAATTGTCCCGTCAAAAGATAATCGTCAAAGATACCGCTGAAAAGCCTGCGAAGACGTAAAAACTCTCCAAGAAGATCTGCGGATAACGCAGAATAGGGAACTGTCGAGTCTTCTGGTGTCGAAGGCCAAGATCTACTTTTATTTATTTATTTTATCTTTATTGTCCATCAAATACAAATTGTACAGAATAATAGGCGAACTTAACGCTAAAAGCGTTGTCTACCAGTCAACCTTTGGGTTATACAGAAAGTCTAAATGTGGGTTGCAAGATAAAGTGTAGTATACATAAAATACACAATGTTCATTGTTACATAAATATATATATATATACTTCCTATACATATACCTACACAAATACATACATATATATACGCTACATATACTAAACATAAAAATAAATAGATAAATGCAGCAATTCTTAACGTCGGGGGTTATATCAACTTTTATAACTTGGCCAAGAAGTGTTTAAATATCTGTGTCTTAAAGCTACCGCAACGCGACTACTTTCAGTCGCAATGTCATCACAATAAGTAAGTAAACAATTGAAAGCAACTTCCAGGGGCAGAGAAACACCATTTCATATAATTTGTTTCATAAGTAAAATAAGCCCAGCGGGAGCCCATCTGCAAATCATTTACACTGTTCCGGGTATTTCTTCTCCATTTAGCAAGGTTTTGGCATCCTTGGCATTGACATGCATGTTATATTTGGAGAAGAAAATGCAGGAAAGCGCACCCCGGGTTGCGAAGCAGCACAGCTGAGGATGCAACCGGGAACGCGCTTAGACGAAGAAGAAGAGCCCAGCTGAATATTATATGTCACTTTTTGTATATTTATATTGCGTACGATAATAATGTAAAGAGCGGACAATAGATTATGGATACAAGCTGAATAGCTATTGACTTAAAAACAATCCAAAGAAGTCAAACGTGGCGATAATATTCGTTTATTTTATTTCCAGCAGGTGATGATGACATAACAAAAGGTCTATTTTCAGCGGAGACTCATTGCGGCTAACACCCCCCGTGTGGTTCCGAGTCAGAATAGGACTACTCCATCTCTTCCTGTGGATGTCGTAAGAGGCGACTAAAGGACTTAAGCACAAACATCTAGTGCTACAATTGCATTCCCAAGGAGGGTTATCGTCGGGCGGCGGCCGGTTGTAACACTTTTCGCACAAATACATTCGGACCCCGGGCTCGGAAGCAGCACAGCTGAGGATTCAACCGGGAAGTCGCTTACATTAAGAAAAAGAAGATGATGAATGAAAAAGACGAACTTGCTTTCTTGTTTACTTTTAAGTACGATCCTGCAAAACTGAAACACATATCTTCTACACAAATATATATTTCTTAATAATAATATTTTGCGATACATATGGCATTCTTTTGAACCAGAATTGTATTGTACAATTCTGGTTTAAAAGAATGCCAATAACTCTGCGTCATTTGTGGGCGATTATAAAGTTGTTTCCTTACACAACAAATCATGAGTTAATTATCACTAATATTCTCAGGTGCAACCTAATTAGCGACAGGTTCGTTATGCAATTGCACCAAGCTTATTGAAATTTCAACTTTTTCCCGTATTTTTTGTATTAAAATCATATTCTACCAAGTCCTAGATAACCCTTCAAAGTATTTTATGAACTACTGTTTACAGTTTATAATGAGAACGTTAAGCTTTACTACGCACATTTGCCAAAAGTAGCCGTTTTTCGCAAATGTGC
Organism: Acrobasis repandana; assembly: GCA_963576875.1. Classification (NCBI taxonomy): domain Eukaryota; kingdom Metazoa; phylum Arthropoda; class Insecta; order Lepidoptera; family Pyralidae; genus Acrobasis; species Acrobasis repandana. The sequence continues at coordinate 8,184,688 of OY756221.1, read as the reverse complement.
GTAGTAAAGCTTAACGTTCTCACTTAAAACTGTAAACAGTAGTTCATAAAATACTTTGAAGGGTTATCTAGGACTTGGTAGTAGCGAAATTTTAAATAATGTCTCCGTTTTCTTTGAAATGATTTATTTTAAGTGGGGGCAGCACTGGACCCCGGAAAATTCAGGTACGGCCTTAACCTAAAACATTTTACGCAATGTTCATAACCTAGTTCTTGAAAATTGGAAGATTTCTGTTGGCTGTTAGAAATCTATTGAACCAGTAGTTAACGAAAGTGCTGTTTTGATCTAAAAACGAAGAACCCGTCAGACACCAAATGCCTCGGTCGCCTAAAACCGCCACTCTATTTTTTAATAATTGTTATAAAAATACTCGTGCTTGACGGGTTAAAAAATAGCAGTTTCAATTACCGCATTTACTTGCAATAAATATCATGGAAAAACATCGCTGTAAAAATCTACACATTGGATAAAATAAAATATACGAGTATGTAAGTATGTAGGCACTGCATTACAATGTCATTTCTGGCAAAAAACGTCCCTCAATGCATTTCTTTTTATAAAATGACACCAACTTAGCTTTTACGAGTAAATATACGAGTAAAAGTAGCATTAAGGTAAGCTTACTTAGGAAGATCATTAAAAAAAACTAATCCATCTGTAACTGTGGTATTCTGTGAATCTTCTTACCAAAGCAAGAACATGCAGTTCCAACATACACTTCCCTTAACTCCAAGTTGAAATTTGTATCCATAGTCCTGCAGTGCTATGACGTCATACTTATTATAAGTGGCTATTCCTCCACAGATTCCGCTTGGCTTATGTCGCCGTGTCAAAGGTCTGTTCTGCTGAATTTCGCTTTGATATACAAATCCCACATATCTGGGTACTCCATATTTCGACCTTTGTATTCTGTATATGAATTTGAATGGAATACTTTGATTTGTTCATTTACTAATTTATGAGTTTTTCTTCTAAGGCAAATGGTAGAATCAATCAATCAAAGAAATGAGCATAAACCTGCCTTAGTAGCATGGCACCGTTTGTATTACGCAAAGGACTAGTGCCTTCCCGCTTGTTATTACCCGTGTGGTTCCGGGTTAGAATAGGATCACTCCATCTCTTCTTGTGGATGTCGTAAGAGGCGACTAAAGGACTAAGCACAAACATCTCGTGCTACAATTGCATTCCCAAGGAGAGTTAACGTCGGGCGGCGGCCGGTTGTAAAACTTTTCGTACAAATGCATTCTCAAAGAGGGTTGACGGCAGGGAGGCGGACGGTCGTAAAACTATATAGCCAAATCATTTACACTGTTCCGGGTATTTGTTCTCCATTTTTCAAGATCTTTTTTTTTTTTCAAGATAAGAGCATGTTATGTTTGGAGAAGAAAAAGCGGGAAATCGCACCCCAGGCTCCGAAGGAGCACAGCTGAGGATGCAACTGGGAACACGCTTAGACGAAGAAGACTTTGATTTATTGTTTGATTTTGTTTATTGACTAATTTTATTTTAATTTATTTACAAAGTTTTTAATTATTATTTTTAATAGCATAACAATGCTCGGAAATTTATCCAAATTAAAAAAAATATGTGATGAAAAAATCCGCCACGAGTGGGACTTGAACCCACGACCCTCACGTTAACGCTGTTAGTGCACTACCAATTGTGCTATCGTGACTTCGAATCACTAATTTTCTTCCAACGCCAATGGTAGAACGCAGTTTAATCTACGAAATGAGCATAAACCTACCTTAGTAGTTACCAAAAATAATATAATTACTAACGTAACAGATACCCAACGTCATAACATAGAATAAATAATACTAACGTACAGAAGTCTCACTCAGCAAAGAAATTCAAAGAAATATCTCAATATGGCTAGCGATATGGTTTAATTTAGCTCACTTCAGAACTCGGCACCTATTCGTAAAGAAGAGATCGACATCCATTGCAAGCTAATTTCATTCTTATAACTCTGGACAAACAATTCGTATAACTGAATTTACCACCCGGAAGGGCCGCCTGCGCGCATAGTAATAATGTAGGTACATTTTCGATACCTAAACGGGGAGTGACACAGGCCTGGTCATACAAAGTTTTGGAGTTTGCTTCTTTTCGTTTCACTAATTGAAACGAAAAAGACACATTATATTTCGTCCCTCCAGTGAGTCGTCACTCTTACGCCAGTTTTCCGACGCCATGTCCAGGTCGTGTTTCGTGCAGCGGGTCGGGCTCGAAGGACACAATAGAAGGTGCTGCATGGTCTGATTGGAGTGACCACATTGGCATCGGGCCTCCTTCTTGTCAATATAGCGATGGTTGATTTTGATTTTGAGCCATCGTGGTGTAGGGATAAGTTCACTAGTACTCCGCGTTACCGAATACTAGCTATATATATAAGTGCACCGGAAGTCAACTGCTCGTCACTCGAGGAGGCTTACTGCACAAATTTACCCAAAGAGTTTTGGAGGGCACGTAAATAGCAAAAAGTTCTTGACACATTATTAGTAACAGCTGTTCACAGAGATGGCAGTACACAAATCACTAGCAAACGTAAATTGGGTGACAATGCAATATTATGGTACCAATTACCAGATCTCATGATGAAGCCGGAAGAAAACCACATCGAGTTTAGGCTGGATTGTTTCGTCTTGAGGAGCATCTTTCATTATCCTAACTCCTTACTAATATTATAAATGCGAAAGTGAGTTTGTATATTTGTTTGTTTGTTTATTACTTCACGCTTTATCTACTGAACCAGTATTCATGAAATTTCGCATACACATAGTTAGAAGTCCTAAAAACAATGATATATTAATAAACAAGAGGTTATATAATATATCATTGCCTGAGAAGGACATAGGGTACCTTTCATCCCAGAAAAATGTACAGTTCCCGTAGGACTTGGAATACGCGAGCGAAGCCGCAGGTAAAAGCTATTTTTAGATAAAAGCTTGTTTTTTTTTTAATGAATACTTGTTTCATGATATCAAACAGATTAAATCGCCCGATTATAAATCTGAAGTGATTCAAAATTGTTTGTAAAAATGTATTTAACTGAACCGAGATCACGAGATATTAAAAAGGACTAATCACGAATGATTTAATACGTGACTTAGCACGAACCTTTTTTATTGTTTTGTATAACGTTTCGGAAAAAAAAGGTTCGTGCTAAATCCCGTTATATATATATATATATATAGTGATGGCGATAGTTTAAAGACTAATCACGTATTTTGAGGTTACTGAATGTTACTTCAAAGGACTTAATTAGCATGTTAAGCCTTAAATAGGTGCTATAAAAGCAGCTTAAGCGATGTGCTTTTACCGAGCTTAGTAAGCTTAGTTTAACGAATATTGTCCAGTGTTGTCGTCCACACGCTAATGGTAGTTTTGAAGTACATGTTCATAGATACGATTAGTAGTAATAAAACTAGCTATTACAGGCTGATTTTTTAACAACCAGTCAAATTTTTGGAGTACGTTTAGTCCATGATACTGAACTACTTTCTATAATAAAAAAAAACCATAAAATATAAAATCCGTTTGGCTGAGCGCTGATTTGTATGAGAAGGTGAAATATGTTTTTTCCATTCTTGTAATTTTTTTATAGAAAGTAGTTCAGTATAATGGACTGAACTTTCTCCAAAAATTTGGCTGGTGATTAAAAAAGTCACCCTGTATCTAACATTTTAACAGCGAACTTTAATACTATGGAAGCTAATTAAAGCGCAAAAGTTCATTCAAGTAGGCGTTACTTTAAATTATTGTCTTTTTTGGCCAATACCATTATTGACGTCATTTCACGCAATACGGATGTGGACTAAAAATCTTTTTTCCCGCGGGTTCGCTCGCCTATCCCAAATCCCACGGGAACATAACTTTTTTCGGGTTGAAAGGTACCCTATATCCTTCTCAGTACTCCTAACCAACCATTGGTTCTGTAGATAAAGCGTGAAGAGGTAACAAACAAACAAACACACCAACAGAGTGGTACAGAGTCTTGCAATGTCAACCATTCCGGACTCCGTAGTTTTTAGGTAGACATATGCCACTAGCAAAGTTTGCATTTTTAATGAATAAAGTCGATTCACCAAATTGTAGTGTATGTGGCACTCTAGAAGATACACAACACTTGCTATTGGAATGTGTACGAAATGAAAGGGAGAGGCAGTTACTGTTGAGCAGCCTGAATTTGAATAAATTTGATATTGGCGTTATATCGTGCTTATTATCGGAGCCATCTTCGGATGGAGCAATTGCGGTACATAAACTAGCACCGGCTGCGCAACAGTAACTCTTTTTGATGTAAGCATGTTTAAGGTTTACGATAAGGCTGATATGTTTATTAAAACAAAAGCCTTAAAAAAAAACAAACAAAATATACAAACTTACTTTCGCATTTATAATATTAGTTAGGAAGTAAGGATTAATTAATTAATAACTCACCGTTTAAAATTACCGTTAACTGTATAAAACACCACGTGTTCCGTGGTGTTTCTATTTAAACGTGTTTTTATTATTGGACCTAGTCTAGTTAACATTTTTCCAGTTACTAAAATTTGATTTCAATATTGGTTGCCTATCGCTTAGTTTACTATAACTAGATGAGAAATTTTATATGATAAGTATATTTTTTTTTTACTAGAGATTTGAATGCGTTTGACCTCTATCTAGCCTGATGGGAAGCTAAGATGAGGTCTAAGGTGTAATAATGATACTTTTATTTAGATTTGAATCAAAATATCAATCAATCAATACTTTATTTGCATCCTTAATGTATATATCGAATAAAAGTATCACTACTCTGAATTTGGTATGGAACACAATTAACAAGTGCATTTATCATATTCATACGTATTATATAACGTCTAACAAAATATACTGAAACTATTTTAAGGATATATTCAGTCCGTAATACTGAACAACTTTACCCAAGGCACATTGTATCGAGATATGCAAAAATATCTTTATGCTTTCCATACCAACTTTAATCAGCTGATCAGGCAACTTGTATGAGAGGCCAAAACATATATTTAATTTTTCGATATTTCCTTTGGGAAATGTTATTCAGTATTGACCATTAAAATAGTTTCAATATATTTTGTTAGACCCTGTTTATATTCATCAAATAAATATTAAATTATAAATACAAAAAAGGCGGCGATCCCACTGCACCGCGCACCGTCGCGGAGCGCGGGACGCCAGATTTTAACATTGTATGCAAGTATCTCAGTTTGTGTAGAAAAAACTTGGCAGATTTCGTAAAAACGTGGCAGATTCCGTGCACCGCGGCGGGGCGCGTTGTCAGTGGGTGAATCGCCAAAGTTTTAACTTACTTTAGGTGCTTTGGGGCTAGCTCAATTAGTGTGATTTTCGATAAATCTATTTATTTATTAATCCAATATTTCGTGCTCATTGATAAAACAGGGTCAGTTTCTTTGCAGAACTTGTTTTACACAAGTAAATAAGGTAAAAAAGTGACTCACGCTCATATCTTTTATTTTATAGAGACTTATTGTTATATTTGGTCTGCATCAGGGGTCAAACATATTCGGAAACTGTCACACCGTTTCATTTCAGCTGACATCCTTTTTGGATGACTCGTCGTGTGACGTCCGCAGTGACCGTACGTGGGGAAAGTAACATTCTTGTCTGAATGTCCGGTACATCTATTGCTCGGTAACAGTATATGGTGAAATAGATAATTTGTAAGTGCTAATTTATCAATGAGCGAAGTCGTTGCAAAAAAGAAACAAATGTGACGTTCCACGGGTAAAGGTACTTTATGGACGGTGGCGCTTAAGACGTTTAGAAAAAACAATTGTACAATTAACTTAGCTTAAATAAACACAATGTCGTAACATCCACCGTCCATAAGGTACACAAATTATCTCAGGGTTGCTAAACACTTATTCGGGCCGGCATTCATCGGCACAGCCGGGCGGTAAAATTGAATATACAACGTGTAACAAAATGGGGTTCTCAACCCAAAAGGAAGTAAATATACTAATTAATGTGAACAACTTTTACTATGGGAACATCCCTGAAATCGCGAAAAAAATATCTGCAGCTCCATACATTTTGGCAGGTATTTAATTTTGTATGGAGGTAAACATAGTTCTTTAAAAACTTTTATGTATATTTAAAAAACCTACATATGTTTTTATTTAAAAAAAAACACTCATAGTACATGTAACTAGTATGAGAACCTAATTTTTTTTTAAAAAACCTACATATGCTAGGTTTTTTAAATATACATAAAAGTTTTTAAAGAACTATGTTTTATGAATAAAGGATACCTTCATTTCAATGTTGTTGGAAAAGTACAAAGTTTTCTTTGCATTGACCCCAGGAAATCAGACAATCCTCGCTTCTAACTAAGTAGCTATTATATCTACTTTACATCCAGATCACAATCGAAACCGGGGATAAAATACTAAAATCCTCGTGAAAAATGTTCTTCAGTAAGTATTACAAGATAAAATTATTTTTAGAATTTCCGATATCGTTTGCTGAGCTTGCGAGTGGCCTGATTTGCATTGGGGTGGTGACACACCAACGATGATCAATCTTTTACATTGGCCTACAATAATAATAATAATAATAATTTCTATGCAATTAGTAAGATAAACAGTGATAGGTTTAACTAGGAAATATCTATAGATCTTTATGGGACAAATCACACTGATTGAACTAGCCCCAAAATAAGTTAAAACTTGTGTTAGTGGGATACTAACTCAATGATACTATATTTTATAATAAATACTCATATAAATAAACACTCCTACTGGGAAGCATACTTTGTGAAAAGTTGTTTCCAGTCTGTTTAGGATATTGCAGGCTTGAGTCACCAGATTATGCGAAAAGAAAGATGATTCCGTGCTTCGGAAGGCACGTAAAGCCGTTGGTCCCGAACGCCATCTAGCGTTTGTACCTAACCTAGGATATGTTCTGGTCTACCCTTTGGGTTACGGAGGTCAGACGGCAGTCGCTCTGTGTAAAAACCAGTAACCTCGTCAAATCGCCTAGGGTAGTTAGCGGACCCAAGGCTCTGAAGCGTAACCGCTGACGATGCAACCGGGAATACTCATATAAATAAACACCCAAGACCCAGGACAATTTGAAAAAGGCCATTTGCCAACTTGCTCTGACTGGGATTCAAACCCAGAATCTCTGAGTGACGGAGTTCCGGGTTGACCAATACGCTACGGAGGTCGACATGAATCAAAATTAGTAACCTGGTACAATTTTTTTCTAAATCATCTAAACATTGCCTTTAGACCTTGTTTTTAAACTAAGTAGGTCTAATAGGATGAGGTGAGCTAATTTCTTATTCCTTGCCTGGTGTGCTCCTACACTTAAACCCTAATGCTTAGAACGGTATCAGGCGACCTGGTTGTCATTTCTGGAAAGCCTGACATAGAAATTCAAATAGGCATCCCGAATATGTGCTGTATTTATGAGGTGCCGGCTTATACATGGTGTAGCACAGTTGTTGTTTGAGGGGATTTGGATGTGGCTCACGTAGGTTTAGAGTTATGTGTTATAACGAACTTTTTTATGGCTCCGGACAGGACTTTGTTGGTATTTTGATTTGAAATTGGACTTTCTTTTAACATTGAAAATGTTTATGTGATCACCAGTGTATGTGCCCGATGTTCGTTCAGCCAAGTGTAACATAGCCGTAAATCGGTCAAAATTGGAGATAGGTATATATCTCTATGAGAGAGGTGTCAAAATGTGCGTGGAGATCTATCGTATGGCAAATTTGACTTGCATTTTCATAGTTTTTGAGAAATTACGGAAAAATAGAAAAAAATAAAAAATATCGACTAGCCGGACAAAAATTAGAATAACCTTTTTGGGGGCCTTAATTAAATTCGGAAAAAATGGTATCAGGAGATTAAATTGGGCTACAAAATAAACTCATTGAGAAGATGATGGAACGAACGACAGATGTGGGCTGCGGAGGTTCCTAAAGATGGGAGTGGTTTGTATTTCGGCCACGTTGAAGCAGTCTATATAACACATTGTGTTATTTCTTCATTTCATTTTTAATGTACTCATATAGTTGTGTGGAGCGTGAAATCTGTAAATTTTATGACATTTTCAATAGCTTTTGTTCTTACATAAAATTTCGCACCTATCTAAGAAAATTACAAGACGCATGTATCTCTCTCTCTCTATCTATAATATACCCATGAGAGAAACCTTTCTGTAATTGATTGAACATAACAATAATATATGCATTATGAACTTGTACAATATTACATCTTTAATCTTATAAGTAACAATTAAACATATAAATGCTTGCTTTGAAAGATAGATAAAACGGGACTCAGTAATAATTATAGGTTGCTATCAGATTAACATCCATTGTTTTAATCAACTTCTTCATTTTCCGTGCGAGGATGAGAAGCTCCTATACTTTTCGACAGTTTGTTGCTAATAGCTGCCAAATAATAAACTTTGTAAATATTGGCTATCAATCAAGTGTAGACCAAATCCTATGACTGCTCTGGCCAGTGTGGCTCTGGTAGTACAGAGAGAGTCGAGCTCCTGCAGTGGAGACTAAAAGGACCTGTTGATTATGATGATGATGAATCAGGTGTAGATTTTTACGGGACTGAAAAAGCCTTACGGCGTGTAGTACACGACAGACCACAAAATAAAAATAGATACAATACTCTGACATTCAACTACGATGTATCGAAAGGCCATTGATTGATTGTGACTTTTCTTGCGCAACAAAAAAAGATGGCGTGAGATATTGGAAAAAAGAAAGACCAAGCGCGTGCTTTGTACCTTCGACTTCAAAATTCATTGTCAGTCAAGTCTCGTCGCTACCTGGTAGCCGCACACAGGCAAAGGTTGATGTGGTTGTGTGTAAGCACCGTAGTCTCATTCCTATCTGCGCCCGCGCGAGTCGTCTCGAAGAAAGCCTCAGTGCTGACCTGGCGGCCGAAGCGACCGCACCGGCCTGCCTACAATGTGACAGACCCTGTGACTCAAGTGTGGTGAATTTGTGTTACAGCACAGTGCCCGTGCGTTAACCCCAACCCCTGATAGTGTATAACCGGATTTTTACATTGGAACGTGAGGGACCACTAAAGGTTTGTGGCTTATTTTGATTGATAATATGAGTGTTAATTTAAGGTAATGTGAAAGTTGTGACGATCGATTGGCGTTCGAGGAGTCGGCTATGTTGACACACTTTTGGCTCAGGTGTGGTGTGGTGCAGGTGGGTGCGCCGGTGTGTGCCAGTGATTCTTTCGACCAAAATTCCGATCTCGCGGGTCCGCTTTCGGTGGGGCAACTTTCTTCCGTCTCCGAGATTTTACTGCCGATGCATTATCAGCCGCTTTGATGCTCTGTTTGATGTAAATGTTGACTAACTTGTGTAGTAAGAAAGCGGAAGGTTATGCTACTCGCATCAACTGAAGACATCAACGCGCCGCGTTGTCGAGATCTCTAGATCTCTGATGCTTTTGATGATACTTTTATTTGTAGAGTAATCGTTTATGTTTTATAGTCATCTTTAAAATAATTTGTCTTTGTACAAGCTTTAAATTCCTTCCTCTAATTATCTATTTAAGTATGAATCACCTTTTCCTTATTGAATTGGTGATTGTAAATTAGTACCTTGACGAAGCGGCCTTAAACTTTGACTTAAAAGATATATCAAGACTAAAACTTTTAGAACCTCAAATTCAACATATAATAAAACAACTAAATTAGTTTCTCGCTTCACGAATACGATTTGGTAAAATTAACTTTTGTTTGCAGTCTGATATGTAAAAGAACCTGAATAGGAATCCTTATGAATACTAATGATAAGTACAGTACTAAAAACCTCACAACACAGCAAGGCAAACGAGGACGGAGTCCACTATCTTGGAACCGGTTGAACGCCCCCTGCCCGCGACGCGCCTGGCTGCATCCCCCATGGTTGCATTTCAATACTAAATACGCGCAAGACTTTCTCCGAGATATTCTTCTATCTTAGTGTGAACATTAAAACAATAATAGCACTCTTCATGTCTACTCGTGTGTAGATGTAGTTAATTTTAACTACTCTACTACTACTATTCTTATACATTTTTAGGCTACATAATTTTGTAGGTTATTATTCAAAGACTAATTTATCAAAGATGAATGAACGCATTCATCTTTGATAAATTAGTCTTTGAATAATTAAAGCTTTACTTATGTTTATATTGAAAAACTTTATGATAGCTACGTTCCCATTTAATGTGAAATATCTAATTTAAAAACAAAACGCGTAAAAAGTAATTTGGTACTTAAACTATTTTAGTTTATTTGAAATGCAAAAAAAGATGACATCTCATACAAATATTTATAGATAATAGAATATATTAGGTGATCCAAGTTTCAAAGGAAAGGAAAAATTTGAGTAGGCAGGTATTTTTTTTTAGAATTACTACAGTTATCGTGAAACTAATCTCTCGTTAGAGTTTTCGGTCAGCTGACTCAATGTTTGCAAGGCTAAAAAACCCACTAAATTATGTTCCTTAGAACTGATATTTGTAACTTTGTTTTGATAATTATTTATGTTTTAAATTATTAAATAAAATTTACCTACTTAATGTAAATCATACCTAGACAAGCACGAGTAATAAATAATGAGTTTGGGCCCCTGTACCAGAAAATCTGCCCTGTTTTCAAACTAGCGAGTATGCGTAAACTGAAAGTACATACCTACTAACGCCACTTAATCGCATACAAATTATTTGTTAGAAAATAAGGAAGGTCTGGCTCTTCTGTGATAACAGAACATCTCAGATAGATTGCAGAAACCCGCCTGCAGGATGATTAATTGATAAAAATGCATACTGTCTGATACTTTCTTTATCACATCCCGTAATATCCTATAAATATTAAGTTTTCCCCTGGCCACGAAGTGACCGTAATTTAACATAAGGACCAATTTGAATAGCCGCAGAATCGAGGCGAATCTAAGAAATTCACAGATTATAATAGCATCTAGGACAATAAAGTAAAAATTAGCATGACGAAAGAAACTTCGCGGGAATTCCCGTGTATTCCGCGGAAGTTCTTTTTGTTGACACAACTTTATGCATGACTATTTTGACAAAGAGTTTAATATTCTTTGTAAAGTTATAAAAATTCGCTTCCATTCTGCGGCAATATGATTTGGGCCTAAAATCCCACTTGGTGCACGGGAAGATATGACATAAATTCATGCATTGATTTCAATCCCAGCTCATCCATTCAAGTTCCAATTAAAGAAATGGAAATTCGTGCTCTAATGTTGAACTAATGTTCAGTGTTTCCAAACTGGTGTTAATTTTCTCTATTTAAACTGTGAACTGACCCGCACTGGAATTGAAATGGGAATGCGACGCCATACACTGAACATTTGAACAATGGCAATTGTACATTGAAACATTGTTAGAATATTACTAATTATATCTATGTTTGTTATATCATCAATATATTGACTATAAACAATGTGAGTTATTGTGTAGAGGACAGAACATTTCGTGGTTTTATTATCGATATAGATCAAGCTGTAGTATGCGTGCATAGCCGTTATATCGAAACGTCAGGTGGTAAGTCCATTTAATTTGATAGTTTTTTCTTTTACACAAAAAATCTTTATACACTTTACATGTACTTATTACATAGTTAAAGTTAGATTTTATGGATACTACAAAGTTATGACACCTTTTTAAAAGGTCGACAATAAGTCAGTAAATGAAATAAATTATGGTAAAAATATATGTACCTATAGCATTTAGTTTCTTTCCTTGAATCACAAATTGAACTATTGATTAGATATCATTTTAATAGCTATGATTATTTGTCTCGTTGTTTTTTTTTATTTCTTACTATTACAAATAGCTTTAAGTTAATATCTATCACCCCAAAATAAAAACAAACGTAAAACCACGGTTTTGAATAATGATTTTTTCAAATTAGTATTAAAGAACCTAATTATAGAACAGTTATAATAGTTTTTATTTTTGTTTATTGTTATACAAACAGCGATACAGTTTCTTATAGTTACAAAATAATACTTTATGTGGGCAAAAAAGGTTTATACAGTTGTTTTTTCATTGTAGTTGCACACGTTGATTGCAATAACAAAACAAAATTACTTGACTAATTTTAAGTAATTAATAATAAGTAGGTAAGTTATCTTACTTACTTACCTACTTATTATTAACTAGCTGTGCCCGCGACTTCGTTCGCGTGGTTGTCGGAATGTAATGTTATATAGCCTAAAGCCTTCCTCTATAAATGGACTACCCAACAAAAAAAGATTTTTTCAAATCGGACCATTAGTTCCTGACAGTAGCGCGTTTAAACAATCAAACAAACTCTTCCGCTTAATAATATTAGTATAGATTACTACTACTTACTAATTTTTTACTTTTACTACTTTTTAATTTTTTACTCACTAAAACTACGTTAGTATTATTTATTCTGTGCTAAAACATTGACATTCACTGCATTATGTCAGCATAGAAATTTTCATTTATTTGCTTGTTTTCTGCCAAGTTTGTGATATACGAGTGTAGAAGTCTAGTATCACGGCCGAAGTTTTAACTTATTCATACACATTATACATGAGTAACTGTATCCGAAACACCAAACTTTGATTTATGTTCCTAGTTAAGGGTTTACTCTAGAATTAAAATCAGTTCAAACAAACTTTATGATGTATTTAGGTACGGGATTTTGGCCATACGCTTGAATATTTACTTGTGTTTAAAATTTTATCCTATTTAATTGTCAATTTTGAAAGCTGCAAAACATCATAGTAATCTAGTCAAAAATCAATGTTAGCTGATTAAATTTCACAGTTTATAATGATAACAGACTTATAAGAATATTCGGTTTTACTTGTTGTAGGTCTTTTTTTTCTGTGGTAACATTAACGTGGCAAGGTACAGCCAATTTGTTTATATGTACAAATAATAGGCAGATAAGCCTTGTGTATAAAACGTCTAAAAAAATATACGGACCAATTTTCCCGTAGGAACATATTTCAAAATATGAAAAAAAATTGCTTAAAACTTAGTTCAGCTGATCGGTTATTTGTATGGAAGGCTCAAAAATATTTTTTATTCTCCGATACAGGTTTCTTGGAGAAAGTTGTTCAGTATCATGGACTGAATTCGGGATTAAAATAGTTTCAGTATAATTTGTTATACCCTGATTATGTAGGTATGCAAGCCCTGTCTAAGTATTAACAAGTGAAAATAAAGTATAGGTATCTTACTTAAACTTTTACAGGAATTAACATAATTACTAATTTGTATTATAATATCTGTGCTATTAGTCATCATCGCTAGACAGCTAATCCGGAAGTTCTGGGTTCGATCCCCAGACAGGGCAAGTTGGAAAATGGCCTTTTTCAAATTGTCCTGGGTCTTGGGTGTTTATCTATATATGTATTTATCATAAAATATAGTATCGTTGAGTTAGTATCCCATAACACAAGTTTAAAACTTACTTTGGGGCTAGCTTCATCAGTGCGATTTGTCTGTATATATTAATATTTATTTATCGCCTTTAATTTTTTACCCAAGCCTCAAAGTCCATCGAATATTTAGCTTACATAACGTCTAATACCGCAAAGCGATACTCTGCGCAACGGTTACCAACCCGTTACTGCTAAGGGGGTCATACGCAGACGTCGCGTGCGCACTTTCAAGACGCTAGGCATTCGATAAAATACCAGCGGGTACGCGAATTAGGACGTGTTTTTGCATTGATTGTTTTTAGAACATACGTTGCATGGTTAATATTATTTTATTACATTATTTATTCTTCCGTGCTGCTCTGGGAGAAAAAAAACTTAGAATGTGCCAGCTGCTTCTCTTCCCGCGCAGATCTTAAAAGCCGAGGGAATGGGCAAAAATGTGAATCATGTTAACGATACATGAATTTTCCGGGGTCCAGTGCAGCCCCAGCATTTTTGCGGAAAACGGCCACTTTTGGCAAAAAATGCTAAGAAAATCTTAACTTTCTCACTTTGAACTGTAAACAGTAGTTCCTAACATAGTTTGGAGGGTTATCTAGGGCTTCAAAAAGACAAAATTTTGAATGATATCTCTCCATTTCCTTTCCAATAATTTATTTCAAATGGGGGCAGCACTGGACCCCGGAAAATTCATGTATGACTATAACACAATTTGATTCTTTTTTCCACCTTCTCGCTCACAATTACGCTAAAAGTGGCCTTTGAGTCTTGCGGCCGTGGGCTTTTTCTGCTAAGAGCCGCACGACTCAAAAGGCTCCGTCTGTCCCGTTGGAGATAAAGACGTGATAATGTATCTGTTCATTATTTTAAAGTGCACTTTTTATACACTAAGTATTGATGGTTATAGTATTATAGCACATACGATTGTTGTTAAGGATAGCAGTAGGGTATTGTACATAATATTTTTCATGACTACTTATACCTACTCATCATAAAAAACGTCGAAGAAATAGCGAAATAAGGATAAATTTATATATGTACCTTATTTCGAAAAAAAAGAAGCTGATTTTTAATAAAATTTATATTTTAATTATTCTGTCGGTTTACGAAATCTATAGCAGATTATTACCGACGAGCCTTGTTTACTTTTTATTTATTGAGGAAAATAATTTTACTTTAACCAATCATTGGTAAAAATTAAAAATAACATTACACAATTAAGACAAAAGCACTGGTATGACACTTCATAGATTCAGAGTAACATATACCTACTACTACTACAAACGAAACCATTTATCTGTACACACGTCGATGTGTAAGTTTTTATACTTAGGGTCGCACCGCAGAATTAATTTAATACTTACCTAATAGCGAGTTCGACATATTTACGATTATATCTTTCCATACCGGGAGATTTGCGAACAACATGTTGTAAAAAATATTCTGTTTTATATGTAAAATGTTACATAAAGTCGGAAACTGCTACATTATATCACTTCACAAATATTTTTTATTATGTCCATTATCCATTCACTTTACTGATTATTATTGAGTCATATAAAGTGTAACACACTAAATACACTCTTGTAATATAGTAATTTGCATATTCGGCGCAAAACGATACTGTAATTATATGGTTAAATTCAACAAAAATAAACAAATATTTATCACGCATCCACGCACGGCTTTTCATTGTCAACAATAGCATTATAGCACTATAACCCGCGGAAATCTACTTGGCATCTGCGTGTATGTGATTCTCTGTGAGCAAGGTACCTAGGTAACTTTTCCGGATTATCCTGCTACGACGCGCGTGTGACCTTAGACGGGTACATTGCGGTAATGATTTAGGTAGAGAGAGCGCCAAGAGTATTTATATATCAATCGGTGTTCAAGATGGTTGCTGGGTAATAATGTGAAATTATATTGTTGCTTTGTTTTCATCACTCAAAAGTCTATGAAATATACGTTATTTGTTGTATTCGGTGAATAAACAATTATCATATGCACATCTCACCACGATGGTTACTATTGGTTGACAGTTCTCAAGACAAGACACGTCGCGAATTGCGTGCGGCTAGTAACTAAACCCTGGTTTAAAGCGCACTAAGGCGCACAAGGTGCGGGGACGCCAATTTGCGGAAGACACTGTGAGATTCTATTCTGTTTGTACTCTTATGTATTCTGTGACAAAAGTGAGGCTGGTACATACCTAACTCATTTCTAAGCCTAAGAGCTTAGAGCAGTAAATCTTTTTTAAAATATGCAGTCAAAGCACTAAGTGTTAATTAACTGAGTTCTAGTGCATGTGAATTTAGCATTAACATCTTCATTACTTTGTAACGTTTAGTTTAGTAACAAAACATTGTCTTAGAGCTTCAAACGAGAGAGTGATATGTCAAACACGATCTAATTTCAAAGAGAAACACAGGAACTAAACTCTAAATTAATTTGTAAATGAACATTGGTACAAATAATTTGATATATAAGTGAGGATGGACCCTTCCGCACTATTTACAGTACAATAAGTGCTAATAAATTCGATTACGTATCTACCGAGAATCCGGCATCGCTCCAATTTCCGAAGAGAATTACACTTTCAAGTACCGCCCACGCCCAAACCCTATTAACATAGGCGAAAGACTCAAATTTAAATGCAAATTTAATGCGAAAACATCTGTGCTTTGACTAATGTCGCCTAAGGCATTCTTCTTTACAAGCAAATTGAACAGTTTCGCGAATTGTAACAGCTTCTGAAAGTATGCGCTTTCTCTTCTCTTTAGCAAAGGAAATAATAGTCTCCTCCCGATACTAAATCATAGTCTTTCTAGTCTAAAATCTATTTTTTTTTTACTTTTAAATATCGTGTTTAGTAGCCCTATTATTGAAAATAGGAGTATCAAAAATATGACAAATACGTTGTATGCCACTAAAAAACTTTTCGTAAGATATTTCTCCTCAAATGAAATGTTATCTATTTTTATATTTTGTAAGCTTTACTATACTGAGAATAAATTGTAACTATTCTATGAATATTAAAGTAACGAATAATGCTACGATACGAGATTCCTCGCGAGAATTTGTCAAATATTCGCAAGTAAAATATGAAATCGCATCTAAGGATTCTAAGGGCATGTTGAATGGCGCGCAAACTTCGTGTAAATATTCAATCGATATTGCGAAATATTCTTGATGAAAGATACATACGTTCACGCGTGATGGGCCTAACAGTAAACATTTGTAGTTCGTGGCACATAACGGTTCGTAAGGTTTAAGTCTCATGTCATGTCTCATCTTTGAATATGAATATTGTCTGCTGTTCTAAGAATTCGCCAGCTGCATCTACTGACGCGCAGGTCGTAAAGTTTAATCAAGAGAACGAAACTATTTGCACAGGCCGGAATCTCCTAAGGTACGCGCAATATGCGTCCCCGTTCCCCGTCCCCGCACCTCACCCCCGTGTTCGCCTCAATGACTCACGTTGGCTGTCAAGAACCGGGGGAGAGGTGCGGGTGCGGGGAACGGGGACGCATATTGCGCGTACCTTAGGAGATTCCCTGCTGTTTACTCTTACTGTATTCTGTGCTATTTGCAAAAATTAGTTGTCGAGGGTTAAAGAGGGTTCAGGATTTTAGCTTTTAATTTTAGAACATCCTTTGGCCGATGATATGCTGTGTTTTAACTATCAATTACATTCGGTCATGCGATGATCAGTTCTGTGTAAAGAAAGACATTTTTTTATGAAAATGTAAGAGATTTATAAATGAGATAGAAGGACATGTTACATCCAAAGGCATGGTACAGATGCACTATCATGGCTTTATCCCTGACGAGGTAAACAGAGCCAAAAGCCGAAAGACCCAAAAGCCGTTTTTAGCGTGATAGCGGGCATGAAGATCCAAAGGCATGGATATGAAAGCAATGCCCATACCCAAAAAGCATGGCATAAAGAGAATAATGAGCATTAGAAATAGACACTCCACAAAATACGTTTGAAAATAATTCATAGCTTGTACTATATAAAGCACTGGCAACACCATTATGTAAATCCGAACAGGTATTAATAAGCGTGATTCTCTTGGGATCGTAATACGTATAAATTACTCAAAATACATCACGTGGGCAGATTACCGTGAAAGACGCTCAATATCACAGGCTTAATATATTATAATTAAATCTCCAGAATTTGGCGGAGCGAGTTTGTCGAAATTATTATGAAATACGAGTAGGTTTTATTTCCAATAATTTAAATTAATCTGTGCGCGTTTACTTTAATCCATGGAATAATTTATTTACAGGGTTAAGGGCCCAGTCCTTATTTTTAATGATTTGACTGCTTTTTCGGAGCTGATTGGAACTAAACTATCTTAGTAACAATATGTTAAGATATGTTAAATTGAAGTTTATTTAAGTATTAAAAAAGTGAATGAGACAATTTATTGATTTTCATTGTAATAGTTTATTTAATTCCAAATAACCTGAGACGTGTTTCGATTTTTTGGGGTGTGCGACGTTCATGTCATTGTTGTTTGCACGGAATTTAAAACATGAAAGTGTGTATAAATTACAAAGAAATAAAGACAAAGGAAAATCCTAAAAAGTGAATAAGAAGATTTTAATTAAAAAAAAATATTTCATTAAAAATCTTAGTTAAAAAGGTTAAACTGTGGCTGATATACCTATGATGATTATACATAGATAGCAAAACAAGAACATAATGAAAAAAAATACTTTAAGCATTAGTTAGTCCTTAGTCCACTGGTAAATTTAAATGAAAATAAAGGCCTTTCCCAAGTAAACGTTGGTTTATTAATGTATTAATTTTCGTACCAAATCTTCATTTTTATTCCTGGTTATTTTTGCCGACACAAGTTGCGTTGTTTACTTTTTTTATATAAAACCGATGAATCATTAATGGCTGTAATATATGATAAGTAAGTTATTCGAGTAATAGATAAAGTGATATCTTTATCTATTACTCGATTTATGTTATAGCCGAAAAACTTTCAAAAACCGGTTATTATCTTGAGTCGGTCTCTCAGACCGGTATAACAACAATAACCTACCATTGGCCATCTTACTTATTTGCATCTTCCAAATAATTTAGGAAACTTTAACCAGTTGATGACTCACACGAAAAAACTAAAGTAAATTTAAATTCATGATGTATTGACAAATTATAAAGAATATTAATTGATTATTTTATAAATAAACTTTCTTCTTATTTAAGAGCTTCACTCTTGTCGGTGGAATATGCTCCAGACTTCTCGTTCTTCCACCTTGTGCTTTAGCACTTGCTACGACCTCACCCCTGCCTTCTAAGTCTATGTAACTTTTCCTTGGTCTCTGTGGACCTCTTCTACCAGTCTTCTTTCTTCGTATTTCTAATTAATGAATCATGTCGTATCAAATGACCAATAATTTTCCCTCACCTATTTCCAATACCATCCAGAAGCTTTCTTATCTTCTTCACTAAGCGCGTTCCCAGTTGCATCCTCAGCTGTGCTACTTCGGAGCCCGGGGTGCGCTTTCCCGCTTTTTCTTCTCCAAATATAACATGCATGTCAATGGTCACCCAAGGGTGCCAAAGACCTTGCAAAATGGAGAAGAAATAGCCGTAACAGTTTCAATCCAGTAGCTTTCTTATATCTCTTACTTTTATATAAATAAACTTACCCGAAATCCTTCTTTACACCAGCCACGTCTCTCATTTGGTCTCTCAGACCGGTATAACCACAAAAAGTTAACCTGCTATTGGTCGTCTTGTTAATTTGCATCGTCCACATTATTTAGGAAACGTGGAATCTCTGTGTGTCTCTGTAACGGTCAGCTCTAAGTTGTCACGCAGGTTGTCGCTTAGCGCGTGATGGCCCGCGCATTTTTACACCTCATGGTTGGTAAGTGGTTTTGACCCAGGAATGCAGGATCTTTGGATTAGGACTAAGGCTTAACCTTAAAATGACGTGCACTATAATGTTACATCGTCTCCTTTTAATAACTACTTCTTAGTGTTTCAAAATTTTTATTCATTTTATGAAATATAGAAAAATTCCCCATTACTTCAAGTTTATAATAATAAGGCACAATTTGTCTACCTAATAGTTCAGGCTGTGTTGTAGATATGGCTAGCATACGACGGGATATGGGCTAGCACCTTGTAGTAGATATAATTGTCTTTCGAACATCATAAAAAGAACTTCTTAACATAACCGAATATTATAAAAGTCATAGCGAAGTATAGCAATTTTTCTTTACTAGTTATCTGACGGTGATAATTTTTTTTATTTATTTAGTACTAGGTATCATATAACACACTATGTATAAAAGAACATTTACACGACATTTTATAAACCACTGAGGTTTATATTGATCTTTGTTACTTAAGCATATATCATTTATCGTCTTAATCGTTAATGTTAATTAATAAACTATTAACACATACTAAATCTATTGATTTTCGAATTCAATCACAAAAGTACCTTTTAAACCAGTTCTCAATATATGGCTGGCTGTTATGTCGAGGAAGTTGGCGTTAAAATAGAAATATTTACAAAGGCACAGTTCCCTTCTCTGGCCTTGCGTTGTCAAGCTCTGTCGTTCACCTCGAAGGAATGCGCATTATGCAGCTATGTTGACGAACTCAGATATTAATCCTAAACGTATTGTTTGGGCAACTTGTCAACATTTTAGGGTTAAACATATTAGGAGCAGTTTCACAATTTAGCAGTAGACGCTACAACATAACTCTCGAAGTTACCTGTATTATTTATGTTACGAGTGTTCAAATAAGGACAGTTTTGGGCTACGTCGTTTACCTTGAAGGAATGCGCATTATGCAGCTATGTTGACGAACTCAGATAAGGATCCTAAACATATTGTTTGGGCAAATTTTCAAAATTGTAGAGTACGAGTGATCAAATATGGACAGTTTTGGGCTACGTCGTTCGCCTTGAAGGTATACGCATTATGCAGATTTATGTTGAATTTATTTTATAAGTATGTTCAAATTAAATCTTATATGAATTCTAAATGTATTGTTTAACAAGTTGTCATCATTTTAGGATTAGCATGAAGCAGTTTTACAATATGGCGACAACTATTGATTTTGAATGTTAATAATACACTGTTCAAATAAGGACAGTTTCAGGCTGTGTATGGCACCTCAAATATAGGTAGGTAACATAAGATATGCTGTGCAACTATGTTGACAATCTCTGATATTAATTCGAAGTCTCGTTCATTTCTATGTCAACAGTTGGAGTAACCGTCAAATATAATTTATAGCCATTGTCAGGCATCGAGGCAACGCACACATCTAAAATATACATAATCGTACGTAGGTATATATTTTTTTCAATATCATAATTTGTAAACGGATAAACGTAATAATTACCAGCCGGTAAGTTCAGTGATATCGACAATTTCTACCGTAATTTTTACGTTACCGGAAACATATCGTTCTTACAAATTTCTCGACAATCCGCTGTTTCAAGGATGATTCCAACAAAAAGTTTGTTTTTGTTGGCGTTTGAGGATGGATCTAATCGATTTCATTTATGAAATTTTACATTATAGCAGTTTTATTTGTTTACATAAGTTTTATTAGATGCGGTTCGTGTACAATTGGTTCCGAACTCGGTACAAAATCCCGCTGTACGTATTAATTCAAATAAAAAAAGAATAGGTATATTATTTAATTTTTCAATGTAATTTAATTTATGACTTGAATAATTTTATAATTAACTGTAATGTAATGTAATTTTCAATTTAAAACGACTGAGAGCTGTTTATCAAATGTGCATGCTGTGTTCGCTCCAAGTAGGTTGGCAACTTATATGCTCTAATTTGTATATGCTTAGATTTGTGTGTTGTTCAGCCAGTTAGCGAACCAAATAAATTAAAAAAAAACCGGCCAAGTGCGAGTCGGACTCGCGCACCGAGGGTTCCGTACAAACCTGCAAGGTTTAGTATTTGGTATGAATTTCAATTTAATACCTCTACGCGTTTATGAGGAAATGGGTAGTAAGTTTAAAATTATTAAAAAAAAATATATTATGTGATGTAACTAAAAATTTATGGTTTTCGTAATTTTTCCTTTATCTATGCTATAAGACGTTGCTTCGTACCAAATTTCAAGATTCTGAGTTCACGGGAAGCACCCTGTAGGTTGTGATTCCCTTGCCAGTGTCGAAAATTTGCGGCATAAACGGCTGTATCTTTTGATTGCGTTGGCTTAGAAGTTTGATTTTTTCACAGCTTCAAGAGACAGTAGACCTGAGTAATTGATATAAATTTCAGCTTCATACCTCCACGAGTTCCTGAGAAAAAGGGTCTTGACAGACGGACGGACGGACAGACGGACAACAAAGTGATCCTATAAGGGTTCCGTTTTTTCCTTTTGAGGTACGGAACCCTAAAAATATATATATTTTATAGGTTAAACTCTGTATTCTTAAAAAAAATTCACTCCGTTAGTATCATACAAGTATATCAGTTGTATAGCATAACGCTGCTGATATTTCTGTCACTTGCATAAAAAAGCGGCGAGTCGGACTCGCCCATGAAGGGTTCCGTAGCAGCAAGTAACATTTTACGATTTATGACGTATTATAAAAAACTACTTACCAGATCTCGTTCAAACCAATTTTCGGTGGAAATTTGCATGGTAATGAACATCATATATTTATTTAAGTTTTATAATACTCTTATTTTAGAAGTTACAGGGGGGGGGACACATTTCCACTTTGGTACACCACAAGTATGAGTTTGATAAAAAAAAAATTTTGAGTTTCAGTTCTAAGTATGGGGAACCCCCAAAATTTATTATTTGTTTTCTATTTTTGTGTGAAAATCTTAATGCGGTTCACAGAATACATCTACTTACCGAATATCAATAGTATAGTTCTTATAGTTTCGGAAAAAAATGGCTGTGACATATAGACGGACAGACAGACATGACGAATCCATAAGGGTTCCATTTTTTGCGATTTGGCTACGGAACCCTAAAAAGTCTCCACTGTCTTAATTGCTCCAACATACTCATTATAGGGCAGATTTTTTATCAATATTTTTTATCATCATAAATTTAAAAGCTATAATTTTGTCGGTAGGGTATTTTATCTGACTACACTTTATAATTTCTTCTCCTTATAACTAAAGAGTTTGTTTGTTTGTTTAAACGTTTATTCATTATAAAAACAGTACAATTACAAAATAAAGTATCTGCCAAACTGTGCAGCAGTTTGTCGGCAGCCCTTGTTGGTGGAGTTAAGTGGAGATACCTCCATTCCTCTCTCGTCTTTGCCATCTTTTTAATGTTCTAGGTTTCTACCCAGGACACTCTCCTACTTTAGGTACTCCTAACTTTCCTTTAATTTGTTTAATTTTTTTAATTATTTATTATTTTTTTTAATTTGTTTGTTGGAAAAACTTCATCCTCGGTCTTTTTTTTCTCGTGCCCCTTTTATTTTTCCTTCTACTATTATTCTGAAGAGATTCTCATGCCTTATTAGATCATCTTCCCTTGTCTCTTTTCAATAGTTTTTAAAATATTTTTTCTCTTTCTTACTCTTTCTAGTACACCTCATTGCTAACTCCATCCATCCAGATTATATTCTAAGGTTTAAAGATATATTCTCCATTCTCCTCCAGCACTACATTTTGAATAAGAAAGAATAGATACTTTCTCTGTCCTTCTTCCTCATTATCTTTATTTCACGTCCATAATTATAAAGCTGTTCTCCAAATTTGTAATATACTCGAAGATATAATAATAATTAAATTTTTAACCAAAAAAAAAACCACAGACTTCAATTTTTTTAAGGAGTTTCTTCCATATCTCCAAAGTTCTTCATCATATCTTCACCAAATTAAATTGGGACCAACGTAAAGGCTTTCAAATAAAAAAAGAATCGTCAAAATCGGTTCACAATGGGCGAAGATATCGCGTAACAAACATACATTAAAAAAAACATACAGTCGAATTGATAACCTCCTCCTTTTTTGAAGTCGGTTAAAAATAGAGTTAGAGAATTCAATAAATCAGATAACTCGAGCGAAATTGCGTCATTGAAATTAAAATGGTAAATCAGGTTGTGTAACAAATGACATCCGTAATTAATTACAAATCCAAATTACAGATGACAACAACGCAATACCTCCCACCACTTGACAGCATTCCACACTGAGGTCGACTGCATAGAAAGTATCTTTGTATAGAACAAGTTATTAGCAAGGTACTAATTGCATATTTAATAGATTCTATGACGGTTGTAGTCAATGACACTGGTAGAAAATAAAACGGAACTCATTATGGTCTTATGGTGTTTTAAAAGGAATTTATAGTTATTAAGAACTCCATGCGTTCCTTACGGCGGCGGCGTTTTTAATAAGTACTTTACATTCGTAAATGGCGGTCTTCCGTAATGGCTGTGGTAATGGTCAACAGGCTAGTTCGCCAATGTGGTGGATCTGGGTTCATTCCCAGCCAGGGCAAGTTGGGAAATGACCTTTTTAAAATTGTCCTGAGTCTTGGGTGTTTATTTAAATATGTATGTATTTATTATAAAATATAGTATCGTTGAGTTAGTATCCCATAATATAAGTTTAAACATTATTTTGGGGCAAGCTCAATTAGTGTGTTTTGTCCTTATCTATTTATTTATTTAATTCTACAGAATATACCGCCATATTCATAAAATTTCGCACATTCCACTTTTTTAGTCTCTACTGCAAGAGCACGACCCTCTCTGTACTACCAGAGCTATACTTGGCCAGAGCAGTCAGAGGATTTGGTCTAGACTCTCCACGGTGGCCAGACGGGTTGAAGAAGTCTCATTGATGTTTATAAGCTTTGTTCAGCTTGTGTTTCCCAAGTCGCCTTCTACGACTTGGAGTGGTCCTATTCTACTCTGCCGGGAACCACACGGCATTATATTCTATGTTCTTTTTTCTTATATGTTGAAATACTTGACTGATTAATGTAAATTAATTTATTACTAAATGACATAGCAAGATGAAACAGGTAATATTGAATTTTTTCCAACATGTAAGCAAAAAGCAGCTTCTTTTTTATAGTTTCATTACATTCTGACTTTACACTTTTTTATCCCAGGCTGAAGAAACTGCAAGTTAAAATTAATTCTACACGAAATCAATACAGACATTATTTATGTATATTGCGCCAGACCTGAAAACATTACTCATATACATACTCGTAATATTAAATGCAGTCATTACACAACCACTATATCTCAATGCGGTGACAATAAGCCTGTTAATTTTGTAGCCGAAGATGTGGCCCAAAGACAATAGCAATATGGTGTACATTTGTGTAACAAATGCATGTGCATCTAAGTTATTATGCATAGAAATCTCAAGGCAATCTCGCACTTAGATATAACAGGAGGTATATTAGTCCTAATAAATTTACATAATCTGGTATGTCAGTTGAATAATTAAACAAACCGAAGCTTGCTGTAGAATCTTTTGGTTGGTGAGCGGCTCGGGACGTCCTCATGTATGCGTAACGAGACACATTCGCCCTGAGGAAGGCCTCCGGATGAGGTTGAAACATGTCGGCCAATAACTGACTTTTTACACACATGATACATTGTGTTATCATTACATACATGTTTATCGCATATTAATAGTTGCTCTAGAATGTTATAGAATTTGTACAAATATTTAATTTTTTATAATTGACAAATAAATTTAAACATATCAGCCTTTCCACCTAAACCTTTCGTCATTTACAAAAAATTTCGGGTTTATAATAAATAAATAACTACAGGTATTTTATTTATTTATTTAACCTAGTATTCTTATTCGTAGATTTAACCTTTATTTATTGTATTTTAATTTATTTTCACATTAACTTTTATATATTTTTATTTAGTAAGCATCTTTATTTGACAATATTTAATTTTGTGACATGAAATCATCGTAACACTAAAAATTAAATAAATAATTGAAACATTGTATTTATATTTTATTGATGTAATTACATCAATAAAATATAAATATTTCAATTGAAACATCAAGTGTGCAGATTCTGTATGTTATTTTATAAATAAACAATTTTATTATAGATTGTAATTAACAAAACACTAAAATATGAAAAAAATATTGTAAAATACTGATTTACAATTTGAATACCTACTTATAAAAATATAAAAACGTTCCAGAAGTACTTACTTGTTCTATATTTAAGAGCCAGGCTCTTGTCGGTTTCATTGTGTGGAAAGAGACGCACAGAATGACAATTTACCATTGCCTTCTCCAGAAGTACTTACACATATGAGCAATGTCATGTAAAACAGTTTTCCTTGACATATGCATTTGATTTATACGCTGTTTCAGATTAAAAAATAGACGAATGTCTACGAATCACGAATCTAGATTATAGACTGCACGCTAGTTACCAACGTTCGAGAAATTGATCTAGACACCTACTTACTAAAATAATTTAAAGTTTTCACCGATGGAATCGCTGCTTCTTAAGGTGAAGATATAGGCAAATGACCTTGAAGTGGCGCCCTCATTTGAAATAAATTGTTAACTCGTAAATATGGAGATAATTTCCATATTGCTCTTCGTCATGCACTAGATAGCCCTTTAAATTATTTTATAAACCATCGTTGAAAGTATTTACATTAGTCCGTCTAGCTTTAAAACTTGCCTCCGCCAAAAGTGGCCACGGCAAGTTTTAAAGCTGGACGGATCACCAATAATAGTTTTAACGGCAGTTCATAAAATAATTTAAAGGGCTATCTAGTGCATGACGTAGAGCAATATGGAAATTATCACCATATTTACGAGTTAACAATTTATTTCACACTTCAAGGCCATTTGCCTATATCTTCGCCTTAAAATAAGAACTTAAAAATATCAAATAAGTAAAAGATGTCAAATAAGTTAAAACCTCGCAATTGTATTAATTGTGTTCTTAGATATTTAAGTTATTACATACATAAGTAAAATAAAAAAATAAAATATTGCGGAAAATTCTGGAATTAAATTGCCCATAACACAGACTTTGGTGGCGCATCATTTCAAGTCGACTTACTTATCTGTCTACTGACCTGGACCTGGAGTTACCGCCGCCGCCATCGTCCGCCACTCTGGAAGTTCTGGGTTCAATCCCCAGCCAGGACGAGTTGGAAAATGGCCTTTTTCAAATTGTCCTGGGTCTCGGATGTTTATGTATTTATTATAAATATAGTATCGACTAGTTATTAAACCATAACACAAGATGTGTAAATATGGCAGTAACAATCTACTTGTTTAGAAAACGTAAATAATTTTAACGTAGATACTATAACTAAGTAAAGAAAATAAAAGTGTAACATGAAGTGGGAGGCATTTGTAATGGGTTAATATTAGTTTTCTAAACACACAAAAATCTACTAATTAACGCGTATTTGGTGTTAATGAATGCCTCGACTTTACTTTCTTTTCGACTATGTAATACTTTTTTAATTAAAAGCGTGATGAGTACTACGCATAAGCAATATTAGTGCATAGCAGTTGAATGTAATACGTACGTACATACTCGTATACAACGTGGAAGGGACATACCCGTAATACATCAAACCACAGTCTATACTAGACCATTATAGTATAATAAAATTAAAATAACAGCCAAAAAACAAAAATAATTTTCGGCATTTCGGCCGGGCGATTTGTATGGGAATGTCAAATTTTTTTTGGTTTTTTGACTCTTATTTTAATTTAATTATACTTTAGTGCTCTAGTATATAGCCCGGGGTTCGATTTATTACGGGTATGTCCCTTCCACTTTGTATAATGTCTAACAAAATATACCTAAAACTATTTTAAGGCTAAATTCAGTCCATGATACTGAACAACGTTCTTCAAGGAACATACTCGTATATCAAAATAAGCAAAATATTTTTTGACTTTCCATAAAAACTTAGATCAGCTGATCGGTAAACTTGTAAGTTAGGCCAAAAATATTTTTCATATTTCGATATGTGTTCCTTGGGTAAAGTTATTCAGTATAATGGACTGATTCCACCCTAAACATATTTTCAGTATATGTGTTACACCCTGTATAATATTTGTTTCTAAGGTTTCTTACCGACCGCTCCCGGGCCACTGCCATAAACCCTGGAAATAATATTTTCCGTTCAAAACGACACGATAGAAAAGATTTATTACTAATTTTAAGTTTTTAGTTTGTTAGTTGACGTCTTTGGAGAAAACGTGCAGTGCAGTTTGTTGCCGCTTCTTCTGCACTTGCGCCTAGGAAGCGGCGTAAACTTAGCTGTAAGTAACGATTTGACGTCAACATTTGTGCAAAACAAAACAAAGTGACTATTATTAAGAGATATTATAAATATCCTATGATAATAAAGATATTTTTGAATTTGAATTTGAATTTAACATTTAAATTAAGTCTATTAGTTTTATTTCTTTTTAACCGGCTTCAAAAAAGGAGGAGGTTATTAATTCGACCGTATGTTTTTTTATTTTTTTATATATGTTTGTTACGCGATATCTTCGCCAATTGTGAATCGATTTTGATGATTTTTTTTTATTTGAAAGCGTATACTGCCAAGTTGGTCCCAATTTAATTTGGTGAAGAAATGATGAAGAACTTTGGAGATATGGAAAAAAGCCCAAAAAAATTGAAGTCGGGTTGTTTTTTTTTGTTAAAAATTTAAATCTGTGGTTTTAACTCATTTTTGACCCATAAATATGTATAACCCTTAGCTGAAATATGTTTTAAACAACTTGTAGAGTAAACAAATTATTACGAGTCAACAAAAACACTCTGCTTATAATACTTTAAAAAACCATCTTATAACTAATCAAGATTTATTTACTTATAATAATAACAATTAGTAAAATCAGTTTTATATCACACCATTTTTAGAGTTCTGTAGTAAACAAGGAACCTTTATAGTTTCACTATGTCTGTCTATTAATCCGCGACTTTACTCTGAGTTTATTAGTACTAGAAAGCTGTTTAGCTTGGGTATGTATATTAATCAAGCCAACAAACAGATAAAATTAAAATCTAGGGTAGCTCCTATACATGTACCTAATAATTAATTTATCATTTTTTACCCTAACCCATTATGTGTGGATATATATGAATAGGTCCTATAAAAATATTGTGAGTTTGTAATTACACTATTTTTCGATTTTTGTTAGATTCAAGTGTCGTCGTCGTCCCCCCCCCTCCCCCCCCCCTCCCCCTTCGGTCAGATAATCGGTTGTATATGAACACAAAAAATTCACGACAGTAGTATAAATAACAAAGTTATTATTATTAGTATTATAATTATTAGTATGAGACATCTCTAGTCATTTAACGGTAACTACCATGAGGCATGAACTCTAAGTCGGCATTCGCAACTACGGACACACACTTGGCCGGTTTTTTTTTTAAACTTACACTATCTTTAAATCTTTTTCCTTTCACGTAATATTACTGGGTCACATCTGCGCGTGTACATTATCCCATTATTACCTATTACGTGATCGCACGCAAATCTCATTCGGCGATAGGGAAGTGGCAATAGACACGCACTTTGCAAGTATACAAGTATTTCGCAAGCTGGTGAACTTCGCCAAGTCAAATATTCTCACGTATATCCTATCTTAACAAGTGACTTATGTGGTGGCATGCGTATTGTACTTGCATTTGTATTAGTTTACGCGGGTAATAGTTTATGATATTCTTATCATATAGAGAAATGACGTGCGTTTTAGGAATGCGTTGTCATTGCATCTGTTTTATTAAGTGCCCGACTACGGCGAAGCCAATAGGTTATGTGTTTCGCTGCTATCACAGAATAAATAATACTAACGTACAGAAGTCTCACTCAACAAAGAAATTCAAAGAAATATCTACTCAATGTGGCTAGCGATATGGTTAAATTTAGCTCATGTCAGAACTCAGCACCTTTTCGTATAAATACCTAGACATCCATTGCAAGCCAATTTAATTCTTATTACTCTGGACAAATGATTCGTATAACTGAATTTACCACCCGGAGGGGCCGCCTGCGCGCATACTAAACGGGAAGTGACACAGGCCTGCTGCTATGTATGTATGTATCAAAATCAAATTGCCGCTCAGACTGAGAACCAGGCCAAACTTGATTTGAATCGTCGAAAGAACCGTAGATTGCATGAACGAAATCACATCTGAGTAACCTGAAAAATCAGTATTCAATGAGAGCCAAATCACATTTCCAAAAGTCTGACTGATTTTTTGAAACAGTATTCTGAGCTGTTCAAATTTCTTGATCACAGACCCAGTGATTCGATAAAATCAACAGCTAAGCATTTGTGCGCTTGTCGACTGGAAGAATATTTTTGGCCTATCGAGAGATACGGCGCATTTAAATTTCGCATGACGTCATGTTTAAATATGATTTTTACATAGCGCTGACGTCACAAGCCCCCACTCTGTAACTTAGATGCTCTGTATCTTTGTGTATTTATACTTTTTTGATAAACTGAAAAATATGGGTCCATTATTTTTGGATAATCTACGAGACTAATTAGAATAATACTTTGCTGACCATGTCATCACCCCTATTATGGCTAAATTGTAATGTAAATGTTGAAAATGATTTGCAGTCAACTGTACCTACTCCACGAACGTATATCTTGTCTTTTGGAGAATCTGTTACAAACGCTAAACCACACCTTAGGCATACGTGACTGCTATCCATACGTGCTCGCAAATTTATTCCGATATGTTCGGAATATGTGTTGTAAATCACTGTTTTCTTTCCCGAATCTGAGGAATAAATCTTAAAGGAATATCCGCCGTTGGTATCTAGGCAATTTAAATAAAAAATACTCTTATTTGTACTTAGCACACACAAATGAACACTTTACATGTTTCTGAAGTGCAGTCAACGTCGCAAAGAGATCATTCACACTATTTTCATATCGCAAAGTATACGGACCTTAGTTCATTTTATATTACATTAATATATCTCGTCCTTATTTTAGTTTCCTTAATTAAAAGCTTTTGAGTCCAAAGAACACGCAGCACTTACGTCAAATGTTATTTTATTACTCGTACAGTATTTTCAGAAAAGTAAGTACTTAACAGACTCATTCTAAGACAGTCTCACCAGTCTCATAGAGAAAGGCGCATAATTACAACACGCTACAAGAATCGCAATTTCTTTTTACTTATTGTTAAAATCTCAACATTTGAGGGGTCATAATATGCCTCCATCTTTTTATTATTCTATTATCGTTCTACGGCCATTTCTGGAATAATAAACGTTAGCAAAAGCATTCGCTAAAGAAACTTAAGGTATGACCACTTTCTAACACCTATAGAATACAAAGTAACCTTTTATTTAAACTGTATATTAAAGAAGTACGTTAGTGTGCAGAAAAGGTATTTTTATTCCATTTGTCGCCATAAAAATGAAACTTTTTAAGAAAACTTTTATTTTCGCGTGTGTTATATTATAAGGTCTATTATCGCACTCAAACATTTCTTTGATTGTAATACCTTTAGGATAAATCCATAACATGTACAAATTTATTTTTTTGGGTCTATACTGACCACACTGGTACAAAAGGTAAACTTAACGCTAATGCATTCTCTACCAGTCAGTACCTTTAGGAATAACATAAATTGATTTTATTGCGATAGGCACTTAAAGATATAGTTAAAATACACTATTCACAAGTATACTTAAATACATTAGTTCCCTAAATTCCTGATTAATGTAATAACAAATTCTAGGCAATGAATTGCTCGAAGTTTAAAATGTAAATCACGCTGCAGAATTGTCTAAATAACAAGTACAGATTCTAGCCGTTCCTATTCAATTTGCGACTTGTTGTGTGCCCAGATTGCCTAAGTTTGCCAGGGCCCGCAACAGCCTTAGTGACGTGAGTATTTTTAACCGATTTTGGGTTCACGATTAAATCTGGAAAATTTATGAGTAAAGTAAACCGGATAATTTAAATCTCTTTTAATTAAGTTTTTTTCGTAAATTCTGTTTGTATATCTTTTTACCTATAGCCACCTCCCTTGATAAGAGTGCTAATTTCGCCCATCTTTTGCCCAACAATGAGCAATAAAAACCTGTTTTATTATTGTTTAATATTTTCTCTACATTTATTTATAACTCAGAAGTCCACTACTAGATATAGACCTCATCCAATTGTACTTAGAAATCGCTGCTAAAATACATAACAGTTTAAATTTTTCAATTTTCTATGTATGATTTGAACGGCTGCCGGCAACACTGGTCCGCTAGTCATTGAGAATTTATTGCACGTACTGCACAAAAAGCTATACTTTACTGCAATTGCTTGTAGGGACCTTGAGACATTGTCGTTTTTATAGAAAAAAACTAAATTTATTTTGTAACCGCTAAATATTCAATAATCCTTGATAGCAAGGCAATGCTACAAATGCAGTAAGGTAAGCGAAGTAAAAAAACATATTTTAAAACGTGATTAAAAAAAACAGACACGAAATTCAAGGTGAGGAGACCACAAACATACTTCACAGGCGGCTGTTATAGAGTCCTATTTACTGATAAACAAAACAAGTACTAGAATGTTCCAATTACTTAAAGCCAAGCTCATTCAATAGGTATTTTTCAGAAAACGTAAGGTATTTCTAGTGTTTTTATTGCTTCTAAAAGTATTTCTATTTGGTCTGATATTTACCCACGTTACATACACCCACACTTGATTTAGAGGACCCTAAATGAAAGATTCGGTATATTGGTTTTATGTTTTGAGAAGTAAGTCTACTTGAAAAAATTTAGTAAGATTTTTCTAATGCCTTTGAAAAACGAACGTCATTAAGTAGACAAACCGATAGCAATAAAAGCGACGAGCCACAAAAATGAGCAAATAAAAGTTTAAGTTTCAAAGTAATCCCTATAGTGATTTCGAAATATCGAGTTGATATCAGATAGCAGTATCAAGATCTGGCTGGCCAAAAACCGCCGTGTTAAAGAGATAAAATTTTATTAAATCCCAAAAGAGGCAGCCCTGCCGTTGACAATCGTGTCTCGAATTCGAGACCACATCCACTTCATTTGTACAGTCAGAAGCAAAAAAATATTAAGTACGATTTAGACATTTAGAAGGAACTGTTTAAGTATGCGTTACTTTTTAAAACCCGTATGAACCTTGTTACCTAATCTTATTTGTAAATATATTAACCTAATGTAATTAATATATTTATCTAAGGGCTTCAAAATCGTAGGTACATATTTTAAAAGAGACTTTCTTTTTACGAATAGTAAACCACTTTAAGAAAAGTCCTAGTGTTATTTTTACAGTTTTGTAAGCAAACGACTTTAGTCTGTCCTCGAGCTTATCTATGAGAAATAAATTCTGCAATTTGTCACTTAAATCTACTGCAGTCGTAGTCAGTGCGCTGCAATAAGAGTAATCTGGATGAATCAAAGCTACACTTGGAACTAGTTTTCACTAATCACAAACCTAGAAATTTCCGCTGAACTTTAGTGACTGGTTAATTCAAGCGCGCCAAGACCGAAGTCACAGCCGATGTTCTGCTCCGCCCAGCTCTGTTTCAATCACATTGCACTTGAATATTCTACAACTAGTGGCTCTGTGAGTTGTAAACCTCGCGACTCATCCCCAACCCGTTGAAGTTTGTCAGCTAAAAAGTTGTTCAGGCAAAAATGTTGCGTCTTAATAAGGTTAACAAAAAAGTATTATGTCATATTTAAAAATTTTTCGAAATGCCTGAAATATGATTTTCTTAAAGTTTTAAACCCCCATATCTCCGCCATTTAGAATTTTTTTAAAAACTACGTCAACTACGCAATATAGCATAGTTGCACTTGCATGTAATAAACTAAACTACGACATACTAATGCTACTTGGTGCCAGAACTTAAGGTGAATATAGAAGCAAATGCCCTTGAAGTGGCGTCCTCATTTGAAATAAATTGTTAACTCGTAAATATGGTGATAATTTCCATATTGCTTTTCGTCATGCACTAGATAGCCCTTTAAATTATTTTAGGAACCACCGTTTAAAGTATTTACATTAGTCCGTCTAGCTTTAAAACTTACCTCCGCCAAAAGTGGCCGCGGCAAGTTTTAAAGCTAGACGGATCACCAATAATAGTTTCAACGGCAGTTCATAAAATAATTTATAGGCCATCTAGTGCATGACGAAGAGCAATATGGAAATTATCACCATATTTACGAGTTAACAATTTATTTCACACTTAAAGGCCATTTGCTTATATATTCACCTTAAGAGATTCTATTCACACAAACTGGTTACTTCGTAACTACGGTTACATAGACACATGGCATATTATGTCATAGTTCATTTCACTCCCTTCATATACCACTCGATACACGGTGAAAACCGTTGCAAATCACTTAACGGATTGAGACTTATTGCTTTCGTTTAAATCACATGCCGTCACGATATGGGAATGAATAAACTTGTCTTGTCTCAGAATATACTGGCAATCATAAGACGCTGTAATTAAAATTTAATAATGCTTCTTTGTATATTGTAAATAAACCGGCCAAGTGCGAGTTAAACTCGCGTGGAGAGGGTTCCGTACAATTAATTCAATTCTTATAGGTTTTTCTGTAATCTACAAGCAATGAACTGTAATTTGTATTTTTTTAAAAATTTTAGGGTCAGTAGTTTCGGAGATCAGGGGGGGGGGGGTCAATTTTCGTCTCCTTTCATGAATAAAATCAAAATTATTTATTTTATAATTATAAAAAAAATACAATAATATAAAAATATATTTTAGGTCATTATAACAAGCCCTTTCATTTGATATATAACATAGTAAGTTTTGCAGAACTTTTTTTATTTATTTCCTAATTTTTCCCTCAAAAATGACCCTTATTTTAAAAAAATATTTATTTAGTTTGCACATATGTATTTGAGTAATAGGATTACACCATCCTACCAAATTTCACCTGATTCGGTCCAGTAGATTCGGAGCAAATTGACTGTGACAGACGGACGGACAGACGGACGCACGAATGATCCTATAAGGGTTTCGGTTTTTTCATTTTTTGTACGGAATCCTAAAAATTACAATCAATCTGGCACAATTCTTTTTTAGGTAATGCTAATATTTTAAATGTGAAATGCAAACTGAATGTAAATGCAAACTCGTTACCAGCTGATATTCTTCACAATGGAAATGTCGACCTCCGTGGCGTATTGCTAAAACCACGCTAGTCCGCCATTTTGGAAAATGGAAAATGGCCATTTTCAAACTGTTCTGGGTCTTGGGGGTTTGTATATAATGTTTTTATTATAAAACATAGTATCGTTGAGTTAGTATCCCATAACACAAAATTAAAACTTACTTTGGGGCTAACTCAATCTGTGTAATTAATAAAAAATTACAACGTTCGTCCTATAGCAAAAGTTTTGACGGACTGATATTGTCTATATAGTATCTATATCAAATAGATTTACCATTTACTACTAATACTATTATGTATTCTGTGCTACTAAACAATCTGTTATAGTAGCGGAACATTCCCGATAAAGTTACTTTTAGACCAAAAATGCACTCTTACGAGTTCATTCCTTCAGCTATGACGTCATAGACAAACATACACAACAAACTTTTAATACGCCATGTGTAAGGATATAAAGACATGTAAAACTTGTAAAATAACATGCTGACTGTGCTCGCGTTAGAATTCTTTAAGCTCTTCCTTACACTCCATCAGCGGTATTGTACTCGCAACACAAACTTCTCTTTGTTATTTTACGTTTCTAGCCCTAGAGTAATACAAAGAAAGTCTGTTTGTCTGTAACTAAGTCTATCTGTCTTTAGAAACGAAACAATTTTGTTAAATTCAAGCAAATGTTTGTAACATAAAATATTTTTTTTTACTTTGCTATAAATACTAACATCATCATCATAAGGTCTTTTTAGTCTTCACTTCAATAGCACGAAACTCTCTGTACTACCAGAGCCATACTTAGCCAGATAAGCCAGAAGATTTAGCCTACACTCTCCACGCTGGCCAGATGGGTTGGAGAGGTCTCATTGATGTTTATAAGCTTTGTTTAGATTGTGTTTCCTAAATTTCCTTCTACGACATCCACGGTAAGACTTGGAGTGGTCCTATTCTACTCTTCCGGGAACCATGCTGCATACGAGTACTAAGCGACCTAGTATTAAGCGACCTGACTGTGTTAGGGCTGGCATTATACAGGTCCTCCAACGTGCATGTGTCAGGGCAGCTCAGCAAGTGTGCCATAGTCTAAGAAGATGCACCATAGTCACAGACGCTGTTGTTGCCCCTATGTATATTCTAACAAGACATACTGAATATATTTTATTTTAATATTTTGTTTCCATAGAAACTCAGATCAGCTGATCGATCGAACTTGTATTGGAAGCCAAAAATTATTTTTCATATTTCAATATATGTTCCTTGGGGGACGTTGTTCAGTACTGAATCTACTCTTAAAATAGTTTCAGTATTTTTTTTTAGATATTGATATTTGATAGACCTTGTATATTTCTACTTTACTAAAACTTTGAATCGAATAGCCTGGGTTCCCAAATTGAACAGAATTTAACACATAACATCCGTCAAAAATAAAGGCTTAACACAAGCCTTACCCGGTACGAGTACCAGCTAGGAAACTTAATCAAAAGCATTTAAAATACAAAATAAATTTAACAAACTCCTATTTTTGTTATCTAAAAAAACGTGTCCAATAATGTTTAAGGAAATAAAACAACAATGCATTAATATTTTTGCATACATCAGCAGCGCTGCTGCACGTTGCAAGGCTACTCGTAAGTAGCGTCAGCAAATACGATAACAATCTGTATTGTTTATGATTGTTTAATTTTTACTACCTTTTTATCGTGGCCAAATTAATTATTGAACGAATAAACACTGTCTGATTTTTCACTTATATTTATATATAATATATTTATATAAGTAGTTTAAAATGCAAGTATTGTATCTACCTGAGAAGGTGTGACCCATATCCTAACGTCCAATTCAGCAGAAATTCATGCATAGGTAAGTCAATTTGGTGACAATACTATACTGTGACCACCAAGTTGATTTGATGACGGAGCCGAGACATAGAGCCTGATATACATACTCGTAGAAGGACCACAAAATTTAAGCTGCATTATTGATCTCACAATATACCTCTTCAATAAATTTTCTAACGTACGTAATTACCTCCTTCTAAAGTTTTCTTTTTCTCGGCATTACCAGTGGGTTAACTGGTAGATAAAGCCTATGGCTTTAAGTCCGCCTATTACGTTTGTAAAAAAGTAAAATAAATAAAATAAAATAAATAAAATAAATAAAATAAATAAAATAAATAAAATAAATAAAATAAATAAAATAAATAAAATAAATAAAATAAATAAAATAAATAAAATAAATAAAATAAATAAAATAAATAAAATAAATAAAATAAATAAAATAAATAAAATAAATAAAATAAATAAAATAAATAAAGTAAATAAAATAAATAAAGTAAATAAATAATTAATAATCAAATAATAAATATTAAATAATAAAAAATCTCGCAGTTTATACAAACTTTTATTTAGTTTATGTCTCGTGTCCGTAATCAAATCTAAATTAGACTAAGCTAAATTATAATTACTTTCCATCATTCGATTGAGCTGAAACTGCACATACTAATGCAAGTTGAATGACAGTGCAATATTATGATACCAATGACCTGATCTCATGATGAAGCTGGAATGTGGTCACAGCATTTCTGTAATAAAAAAAAATAACCGGACCGAGTTAGGGCTCAATTGATTCGTCTTGAGGAGCACTTTAAATTTTTTAGTTCATTGTTTTAGATAAAGGCTGGTTTTTAGGGTTCCGTACCCAAAGGGTGCAAACGGGACCCTATTACTGTGACTCCGCTGTCTGTCCGTCTGTCCGTCTGTCTGTCTGTCTGTCCGTCTGTCACAGGGCTCTATCGCTTGAACCGTAATAGCTAGACACTTGAAATTTTCACCGATTATGTATTACTGTAACCGCTATAACAACAAATCCTAAAAAAAAAAATAGTTAAAAATGAAAGGGGGTCGTAATACAAGAAACTTGTTTCTTTTAGCGTTTTTTTAACTTGATATTTATAATGGCATTAACTAGATACTTGAAATTTTCACCAATTATGTATTACTATGACCACAATAACAACAAATACTAAAAATAATGTTAAAAATTAAAGGGGGTCGTCATACAAGAAACGTGTTTCTTCAGCGTTTTAAAACATTGTACGGTGGTACGGAACCCTTCATGTACGAGTCCGATTCGCACTTGCCCGTTTATTATAAATATTTTTTAAGTAATTACTTGTGTTATACTTACGCAGGCAGCATTTGATATTTAATTGCGTAGGTATCTTTAGACTGAAAACTCAAGTCACTCGAATAATATTTCGACATTCCCCCAAAAAGCGCGTGATGAATAATACCATTAAATTAACTTTTTCCGCGGCCCTGAACTCTCCGCCCTTTTTATCCGTAACCGTAACGTTACCATGCTCAAGTTATCTCCATTAAGTGAAACTGTAACTGTTATGATACGAGAATGCCCGTGATCTTTAACAATGCATGCTTTTGAATATTAGTGTCATCACATTCAAGATGTTTTCGCCCGACTGACCCAAGATGTACCTAATTCATTTCTTTGTTGTTGTGTACTGGGCTGGGCACTCATGCTCATAGTTTGAAATATTCTTTTGAATTTCTGACGGCCTTGATTTTTGATTACTTCGGCCACACATGAGTATGTACTGGAACTAAACCAATGATGGTTCAGTCTCAGTAGTTCCATCCAATTCTTCCAAACCCTCTTCCAACAAAGTTAATAGCAGCAGGTGTTCTGGCTTTTAGCTCTTCTCTTTTAGAGGCATACTTATTCAACATCTACTGGTTTTCCAAAGACATTAAAACATGAAGGTTATCCAAAGATTTTCTGAAAATCGGTGATGCACGTTTGACACCTCAGATGTTGAAGCATTCATAACCTAAAGCAAAGATAATACTAATTACTAACGTATAACAGATTACCCTACGTCATACAAGCTATTGAAAGACACGTAAATAGCAAACTTGACTAAACAGGCAGCACACTAATGTGCTGCACATCTCTGTGAGTTGTTGGTACTAATATGTATTTAGTCTACAAGTTTGCTATTAACGAAAATTACGATTACGAAGTTGGCACCCACTGGCTAAAGTAACCACTTCTGAGATATTATTCATAATAAGTTAATAAAATATTGCGTATTATAAAAGAAAACTTATAGATTGAATATCTATAACTTTGTTTATCTTTGCTGCATAGTTTAGACGCAAATAACAATTATTAAGAATCGCCTTACCCTAGACTTTCCCATACAAACGTAGTCTACGTTTTATTTTGAAACGACATGTCAGATCTCGGTAAAAATTTGTAACTTTAAAGAAATTGCATATATAGGGTTATAATTGGTTTTCACAGTCAAA
This sequence comes from Acrobasis repandana, assembly GCA_963576875.1. Lineage (NCBI taxonomy): Eukaryota > Metazoa > Arthropoda > Insecta > Lepidoptera > Pyralidae > Acrobasis > Acrobasis repandana. The sequence continues at coordinate 8,145,704 of OY756221.1, read as the reverse complement.
ATATGAACTTGAAAGAAAATATAAGGGTGTAGACATTTTCCATACTGATGGTCAAAAATGATATAATACACTATATTCTCTTTCAAGTTCATATTTTGACTGTGAAAACCAATTATAACCCTCGATATATGCAATTTCTTTAAAGTTACAAATTTTTACCGAGATCTGACATGTCGTTTTAAAATAAAACGTAGACTACGTTTGTATGGGAAACTCTAACTCTGTCTAGGGTAAGGGAACTCTTAAGAATTCAGTCTTTTAAAGCGTATTTTTTCATTTATGCCATAATGCAGTTGATTTTTATTTAGATTTTACTAGAGTTATTTATTCGTAGTGATTGAACACCATTATTACGATTCGAGAATTAATCTATCCGTTTATTATTTCAACGCAGGGTACCTACGGTGTGCAAAAAAAAACATCATTAGGAATATTTATGAAACTTAAACAAATGTTTGCGAAAACTCTAGGTATGTTGTATAAGATTTCATAATTAGAATTATTTTTAGTATTACTGTCATATTCCAGCGAGGTCCATTCTTTTATTTTTTGCAGACAGCTGGTTTCGCATCTTGGACCTTGAACTTTATCTTGACTGGATTGCAGGCGCAATCGTTGGGTCAATTCATAATGTCTGCCTGATGTAAAAATTATCTTTAAAAGGATAATTCTTACTCATGGTTTTTACAGGCATATATTCCATTAACTCGTATAAGGAGTTCGTATTGGTGATGACGTAGATCATGGACATGACCCAGGTATGAAATTTTACGCCTTCTTTCCGTAATTATAAGAGTGCGTTTCACCTTCGATTTGCCGAAAATATCGTTGTCATGGCAGAATCCATAGAAGACTTAAGCACCATGCTCGGAGACCTTAATCGAGTTTCCTAACAGGTGGGCCTCAAAATGAACATGGACAAAACGAAACTAATGTTGAATGTCCATGTCGCGCCCCTACCTGTTTGTGTTGGGAGCTCCACCCTCGAAGTTGTAGACCAATATATCTACCTGGGTCAATTAATCCAGGCAGGAAGTTCCAGCTTCGAGGAAAAGGTCTTTCGACGAATCCGACTCGGTTGGGCAGCGTTCGGGAAGCTACGCAGCGTCTTCTCGTCCAAAATACCTCAGTGCCTCAAGACTAAAGTGTATAATCAATGTGTGTTACCAGTGATGACTTATGGCTCTGACAGTGGTCCCTTACTATGGGTCTCATAAGAAGGCTCAAGGTCGCTCAACGCGCTACGGAGAGGGCTATGCTCGGTGTTTCTCTACGTGATCGAATCAGAAATGAGGAAATTCGTAGGAGAACGAAAGCCACTGATATAGCCCAGCAGATTAGCTCGTTGAAGTGGCAGTGGGCGGGACTAACCGATGGCCGATGGGGCAGAAAGGTTCTCGAATGGCGACCACGTACTGGCAAGCGAAGCGTTGGACACCCACCCACAAGGTGGTCAGACAGTCATTTTGGAAATCCCTGGGAGAGGCCTATGTCCAGCAGTGAACGTTATGCGGCTGATATGATGATGATGATGATGAAGAGTGCGTTTGCTCTGTGGTTCCCAGCAGTGTAGAAAAAGACCACTTCAAGTCTTCCAGTGGATGTCGTAGAAGGCGACTTAGGAAATACAAGCTAACAAAGCTTATAAACTTGAGACCTCTCCATCCCGTCTGGCCAGCTTGGAAAGTATAGGCCAAATCCTCTGACTGCTCTAGCTAATATATGGCTCTGGTAGTACATAGAGGGGCGAGCTCCTGCAGTGGTCACTAAAAAAGACCCGATAAGAGTGCATGTATGGCCAATTCCTTGCAGAAATTCTACGTTTGCCTTCTGCGTCCACCTAAAGTAGAACCAACGTTTATACGTCCGTCCACGAAGAAAAACTAGTAATATAAAACGAATACAAATATACAATTCGATCTAATATCAATAACAAGTTATTTAAAATATGTTAACTAATTAATAATATACGCGCTTTATCTTTGTATAATTATAATACATTACATAAACTTACATACTAATGATTCACGAACTGCATTTAAACGGTTACTGATATAATTTGAATTATAAATCCGTCAACTTTCTTGAAAACTCGATCGACTTGTTTATTACGTTAGGTTTTACGTAACTGCCAGTCAATTACCAAACACCTTGACTTGCATTTTCTAATTCATAAAATTGTCTACGTAAGTCATGGTTTTACATTAAAATGAGTATAAAATGCGTATACTGAGAACCCACAATCAATTTAACCAAATTAAGATAAAATTAGGTAGATACTGACATTAATTTATTTCAATGCCTATTAGGTAATTGTAAATTGGAAATTATATTACATTATCACAATTATGAGCGCAGAAAAACAGACGTCATAATCAAAATTTGTCATATATAAAACAATTTGAATCCATTGACGGTTTGGGACCGATAGTAAAAAGCTTCAATTGAAAATATATTTTATAATCAAAACCAATTATAATTATTATTATCAGCATATTGTTTTAAGTTAGTTCAGGGCCAAAAATACTATGAGTGTTATTGAAAAATCACTGTAATTCAACTATTTCAGTTTATTTCTTTACAATACCTAAAACACGATTGAGCATTTTTGGCTACATAGAAAAAAAAAACAAACATACCTCAAAATTTGCCTAAATTTACCTTTATAAGACATATTACTTTATACAATCACCTTTTAATATGAAAATTATACTAAAAATGTATAATCTAAATTACTATTCGATTTCGCTATAAATACAATATATAAATATAATACAAAAAAAAAAACACTGCGAAATATCGTCGAGAACGGGTCTGGGCGTTTTTTCGCTCTCGACAAATATATCACTGTGTTTTTTTTTGTATTATATCTTATAATATAAAAATGAATCGCAAAATATGTTGGTAAGCGCATAACTCATCAACGCCTGGACCAATTCGGCCAATTCTTTTTTTTAAATGTTCGTTGAAATTCAAAGATGGTTTTTACGGCGAGAAAAATTCGAAATTGCCGGAAAAACCCTAAAAACAGCCCTTTTCTTTTTCCCATACAAACGTTTTCTAACTAAAACGAGCTTTATTGCTATTGTATAAAGTTCATATTGAATTACAAGCAGTCAATGTAGGAACAAAAAATGCCACATTACAAATCATTTTGACAGGCTATATTTGGCAGTACGAAGTCTGCCGGGTCAGCTAGTTTTTAATAAAAAATTTGAAGAATAAAATGAAGTAGTTCACAGTGATTTTTCAAAAAAACGCGCAGTATTGCGAGTTGTGAACCCACATCGCCTTAATGTTGGGATAGATTCTAAATATGCAAACCAGCTCTAAATCAAACATAACTCTACAAAAGAAACTAGCTAAAAAATCAAAAGATTCCCTGCAATGCAACTGATAGCAAATTTTTTGATCAAAAATGATGCATGGTCCAAATAGAGCAATTGAGAACTGAGAGCGTTGAAACGGGCCATAAATTGCAGCTGTAAATAAAAAAGAAAAAGCAATTCTTTGCTTCGCGAGTGGAAAAATTAAGCTCAAAAGTGAGCTAAATGTAACAGTGGAGATGGAGCAAAACACCGGGCTTCCGTCGTTAGGACCATTGAATTCACTGCAGACTGTGTTTTGTTTTTTCTTTATTTTCTCTTTTCACTGGCTGCAAAGGTTTGGCTAATACTGTTTGAAATGTAGAATTTCACGTTGAGGCAATAGTAGTGTTTGATTGGGTTTTACAAGGTATTCGTTGGAAACGACAGGATACTATTAAATAAATCTCTTTTTTCATCAACATCATCGTTCATTGTAGGTATGTATGTATTTATTTAATTATTTATGTATATGTATTTTATATATATATGAGTACGTCTTTATTATAAGTATGAATGTGAATGTATTACCTATTTAGTATGTTATACGTATATTGAATTATTTTGTGTTACAACGTGTTATCTGTTTATCCCTATGGTTGACTGGGAGAGTCGCTGCTTTTAGCGCCTCTTGTAAGACAATTCGGTATCGTGGAACAATGATGAATAAAAAAAAAAAAAAAAAACCCTTTATAAAGATTCGGTCGAGTAAACAACTGAACGCAAAAATGTGTAAGTATTTTTAACTAATAACAAAGAATGTTTTTTACCGTCTTAAACTATGTAGGAACTTTGAATATCAATCTATTTCGAGCATTCCGTATGTTTTGTTGGATCCCAATAAAGCAACAAAACGAACCAGTTGGCCTTGTACTCGACGCTGGCAGATCCTTTGTATGGAATTCAAAATTTACTGGTCTTGCCAAGGCGCCATTGTTGCGTTGCATCTACTGAGTATCAGAGGTCAATGGAGACATAAACTTGTGTGTAGTCTGTGAAATACCTTTTTTATGTGTATTTAAAGTGCAATTACACGTTTCTTAGTAATTATGGTGACGTTTGTAGGTACTCTTCAAAGACCAATGATTTTTTTAACCTTCCTCTTGGTAGTATGAACTACGCAATACTAATAGGTAGATATTAAGAGTCCTCTTATCCTAGACATAATCACAGGTCTAGCTTTTATTTTGAAACGACATGTCTGATTTTAGCAAAAATTTGTAATTTCAATTGCATATAGGTATCTAGGCATATAACTAGTTTTTACAGTCATAATGTGAACAGTGCTGCCCCCATTTAAAATAAATAATTTCAAAGAAAACTGATACATTATTTATAATGTTGCTACTACCAAGCCTTAAATAACCTTTCAAAGTATGTATTTTATGAACTACTGTTTACAGTTTAAAGTGAGAACGTTAAGCTTCACTACGCACATTTGCGAAAAACGGCCACTTTTGGCAAATGTGCGTAGTAAAGCTAAACGTTCTCATTATTAGCTGTAAACAGTAGTTCACAAAATAGTTTGAAGGGTTATCTAGGGCTTGGTAGTAGCAAAATTTTAAATGATGTCTCTGTTTTCTTTAAAATGATTTATTTTAAATGGGGGCAGCACTGGACGCAGTGTATATCATATTTAACCATCAGTATGGAAATCTGATACACCCTTATACTATGTAGTTATAGTCAAAAACTATGTAGTTATATGCCTAGATTTCGTATTTCTAAATTCTAAATATACCGAAATACAAATATAACCGAATATAAAAAGAAGTATTCTAGCTTTTTCAACATCTGTAAATTCTTCCGGCTAGCTCTATCACAGAATACATATTAGTACAAGTACCGGCTCTATCAGCATTCAGCTGTCCATGGTACAGGCGCACACGTACTTGTTTACAAACACCTCGCAAATAAATGTAAACATTTATCAACCTACAAGCAACAGAAATAGACAATAAAACAAACATGCATTGATAAAATAATAGTGAACTAATGAATGAACATTGAGTAGAATATTTTTTTGGCGCACAAAAAATTGTTTAATAACCAATATAACTACCTTTTTGTTAGTCTCAAGGTGATGCTTCAATCATAGACAAAAATAAAATACGCCATATACCTATGATACATAGTAATTTATAAAATCATATATAGGTACCTATACAAGTATAATTTAGTGTAAGAGTTAGAAACGCATGTGTTCCATTACTTCGTAGCTACGAATGTTCTCTACACCAAATACATATATCTATCTATGCATAAACATACATTGATCAAACTACATATAAAAATGTGTGTATTAGATTGAAAAGCAGAAAAGTATAAAATCATGTTTAAGCTAAATCTCTGAAAATGCATTAAATGATATTAACAAAATATATCGACCCAAGCCTGACCTATAGATATAATACCATCGATTAATACCTACCTGTGTTATTTATTATGTGCTTTTTGTACCAAACTAAAGGGATGCAAGTAAAAAAACCCTAGTTCGTGGGATTCCACAGCAGGTATCTCTTTGACAAGAGGATTATACATATAAGCTCAATTATGACTCATAGTCTCAGGTAAAACGTGTTTTCTATACAGACAGTGCAACAAGACGTGCGCTTGATGTCTGTGTGCATAGCGTGTCTATAGCTACGATATGCGTTCACTCATTCGCTCAATCTTCACTCACACTAATGCAAATCTCAATGTTCACCCGCACCTACACCGTGTCCGGTAAATGGTAATTGCAGTGAGAAAGGCCGGCCATTATTCGAGTTTGGGAGAAATCTCCAAAAGTTGTCATAAATCACTTGTTTGGAAATAAAACCTGCTTTATGGTCCGAACCATGCCATCGTCTCGCACCATTATTATTAGCCACCTTAAGGTATTGTCGTTTCTGAGGGAATAAATACCGTATATCCTGCTTTTAAATAAATCTATTTCCGTCAGTACCTACTTAAGGAAAAAGGTTCATTAATTAATTTATTTAATCCTATTACAGCTAACTTTTCGTTCGTTATAACTTTTTATCATGTGAATAATTAAATTATTGTAATATTAATGTCGACCAAACAAGATGATTGTTTAAAATTATCATTTTCTAGAAATCCATCCAAACGTTATGCATGATTGAGTAAGAAACATATTCATAACTTCCACTTTGTGGGAATTAGGTAGCGGTATTAATATTCTTCCATTAAAAAGCTACTTTGTTCTTTGTCCTATCATTAATGTTAGTGAACATGTTCTGATTAAAACAATGTCGACCATAACACATCATCTTATGGTAGAAACTAGCGTAACATGGAGCTAGAACAACAGTAACTTTAATTACGATCGGAAGATATATCCTGAATTAGTTTACTATGAAACGGATGCGAAACTTATCAAACTAAATTGTCCGTTATTTGTATAGAGAACAGTTTCAACCTCAGGAGTCTTTACTTTGCACAAAAGTGTGCGTTAATACTTTTTACCTATCTAAAATAAAACCAGATAACTCAAGATTTCGGTTTTGTATGATTTTTAAACTAAACGAACTTTGCAATAGATGTTTCTCAAATTGTACCGAACACTGGCCACGTTTATCAACGGTTTTATGCATTTAGTTGTACTTTAAAATTTGTTTTTTTTTTTATCATAATTTTCAACAATTAGAGCTACGCTACATGTTAATAGGCAACTCGGCTAAAAAAAACATCACTATTTTGATTCCTTATTCCATCTTTTCGCCACCATCATGCTAAAAGTGGCCTTTGAAGCTGGTTGGGCTCTGTCTGCTTAGAACCCCAAGAGCCAAAATTCTCTGTCTGCCCCATTAGGGATAAAAACGAAGTGATAGTGTACATGGAGCTACGATGCCTCTGTCAGACTCAAGATATACATTATACTCGTACATCAGTCTCGGGATCGGGAGTCCAAAAGAGAATTTGAGGCTCTCACTGCATATTAATGTTAAAACAACCTTATTTAGGTAAGTGCGCTCTGTTACTGAAAACTTTGCGTAAATAGTCCTTTTTACATCAGAAAAAAGGTAATGTAAATGGCACATGTTCATATAGGCAGTCAATGAAGCAAATCGAAAGCAGTTTTAAGTAACCCACTTTTTAATACGTAATTGGTCGTATTATCAACGATTGATGAAACTAATGTCTACTCGTATGTCTAATTATGTTATCTTATTAGAAATTTAGGTCTTGTTTCCATTTTGGTTAGCAAATATCTAGGCTTTCTTAAGTAGGTTCCTTCCTACCGAACGTGGTATAAAATGGATTGCAGACGATGATAAGGCTTAAAAATAACTGACTATTTTTAATTACTGGCAAATACATTATTCGTAGTGAAATTAGTTGCATTAAGACAACATACAAGATTGTTTTACTTAAAGAAAGCGTTGGGTAATAGGTATAGTCATTTAGATATTTAAGTTCTTTCTTTTTATGATTCATAAATTAACGGTGGCAAGTATAAAGAAATAGTTAAATACGTTTATATCATCCATATTCTTATGTATCGTAAGTATTTCTTTTGTATAATAAAATAATTTAGCTCTGCACCTAGCTATTAATGAAATGGCAACAGTTACAAGGGGACATTCGCATATGGAAGTTTTTATAAAATCGTTACTCAAACCAGTCTCGCAGTTATTGATGTAAAAACCTGTGCTTTGCATGTCTACAGGCGCTCATTAGGTTGGAGCAAGTTTATACATACGACCAAATAGAACCGGCGATCTTACACTACAGAATCTAGGAAGAAAATGCCATGACCAGAATCAAAGGGTTCGCAGGATACGCAGTTTAACTTTGTTTAATGTGTTTGATAAATCAAATGTTATATAAAACCAATTATTTGTTTCATATATCATGAACAGAAAACTATAAATGTCTGCCAGTGTCAGTTTGTAAATCAAATAAAGTAACAAACCAGTGGAAAATACTCATAGTCAGCAACTAAAATCTTAAAATAAAAATGCAATATATGCTGCAAATAGGGTGGTATAGGTAACAAACGAAATCTCTTGTTTATTTGCAGGCGAATAACGATAATTAAATTACACATAAAAACTGCTTGCTAGGCTTCAGAGCCGTGAGTCCACTCTGGACGTCTGCTTACCGAGCGACACGGAAGAGGGGTCCGAGCCCCGTCAGGTGTAACAACTGCTGTCGCGAATTACTTCTAGGCAGCTGTACCTATTCATAAAAATCAGGTAACTGTTACTTGCGGTACTGAAATAGGTATAGATAACTGGTATTTTTGGACTTTAAATTCAAATGTAGTTCCGACGATCAGCCTCGTACGCTTGGCAAATGTTAATTATTTTACAACATTTGCCAAACTAAAATCTGAAATACTAGTTCTTGTTATTTGTTGACCTTATTTATGAGAGAAAATTACACAAAACATAGGTACCCTCAACTCAACGTCTAGAACCTTGCTCTCCATTTTGCTGGGTGTAGGTTTTAGCCGTGCTTTTTGGTTTGAACATTGATTGTCTCTCTTTTGAGTTATAGACGTGATAATATATAATTCCACCAACTAAAACGTGGCTCTAAAATGAAAGAAGATGTATGTAAATAGAATTATTTATGTTTTATTTGGTCTAAATGAATTAACTATTGCGAAAATATTGGATGAATCTTTCGCGTGACTAAATATGATAATTGCAAGAATCTTAAGGCATTAGTGTTTTTTATTTAAGGAAAACATAACAATGTTTTAATTTTAATGAACAGTCTGTGTTTAAAACTTATTACCTAAAAAGCTTTTGAGACAGTCTCTCAGGATCGTTACTCCAATACAAAACTAATTCGAAAAGAAATTCAATCTAAAAGTTTAGTGATAAATTGGCATAATTCGTTTTCTTATAACTTCGAAATACAAACTAACAGCCTCTTCATCATCATCATTTCAGCCGCATAACGTCCACTGCTGGACATAAGCTTCTCCCAAGGTTTTCCAAAATGACCGATCTAGAGCGGCCTGCATCCAGCGCTTTCCAGTGACCTTGGTCAGGTCGTCTGACCACCTTGTAGGTGGGTGTCCTACGCTTCGCTTGCCAGTACGTGGTCGCCATTCAAGAACCTTTTGCCCCATCGGCCATCGGTTCGTCGCGCTATGTGTCCCGCCGCTGGGCTATGTCCGTGACTTTTGTTCTCCTACGAATTTCCTCATTTCTGATTCGATCACGTAGAGAAACACCAAGCATAGCCCTCTCCATAGCGCGTTGAGCTACCTTGAGCCTTCTTATGAGACCCATAGTAAGGGACCACGTTTCGGAGCCATAAGTCATCACTGGTAACACACATTGATTATAAACTTTCGTCTTGAGGCACTGAGGTATTTTGGACGAGAAGACACTGCGTAACTTCCCGACAGCTTCGTAACAGCCTCTTACCGTAAACCATTTCGATTCTGTCATGGGTCATACATAAAACATCCGAACAATGTTATTTTTGCAATAAATATGACAAGATAACACTTCATTTGAATATTTAAATTGTAAATCTATTCCAGTATTTCCGAAAAAATTTTAGTTAAATAGAATTACCTTATTTTCTCGTGCCTTTAACTCCATGAGCTCACTCGTAAAAACTTAAATTTGCCCAAGCAGCCAGTGACAAATAACTTGGAAGCATAATAAATGCAAACTGGACTCTTCTTCGTCCAATATGCAAATAATTTCCGTTAACAAGCGCAAAACTTTGTCAGGTCTGGCTTTTTGTCAACACCGCTCTGTGAGACTCGAAAAGACATGGAACTCTCTGATTTTGGATTTGAAAAGGTCACTTGTGATGTTCTCATTTGAATAGTATTATCTTTTTTGATACATAACTGGATATACATATATTTTGTCTATAGTTAGAGAAATCAATAAAAATCGCCAATCTATTGCAATTAAGACAATCTTGCAAACTGCGTAACCCAAAACGAGTAGGTCTAACGACTGAAACTTCTCAGTATCTAATCTAGCACCTATGCTAAGGCGATCTTAGTAAGACTGCTGGGGTCAAAACCTTTGAGCTTATCTGTTTGTAGCATTTCTTCTTTCTGTTTAGAAATTGTTGCAAAGATAAAATCAGTTACACTATAACACCAAACACTGTACTTGAAAGATTGTAAAGAGAAATTTAAGTAGATAAACTAAAGATTTTATAGCACTTATTGTATCAAATTTATGACATGAAAATTATGTAGCACAGATCACAGAATACAAAGGTAATCATGCCTTAATTGTACTTAATAATTATGTCAATTATGACATTGTCTAATTTAACGTTACAAGACGCATCAAACGCCTGTGATAGCTTAATTTGCAAGTCAATTGAATTTGATACCGGTTATAGTACCTTCGTGATTGCAATAGCAACAGCTGGGTTGCTATTTCTAATAAAATCTGGTTTATGCGCGTATAAATTACGACAGCATGGTAAAATATGTTGATGGTATAAATACTCGAATGAAGTTATAGACCATTAAGATCATTAGCATAGAAAGATGGAGGCAAGTAAACAATAACTTCAAATGAGATAAGCCTACATTTTACATCTAATATTTAAAAAGAATTTCCTAATACTAGACAATTATTCCTTAAGAAAATGCTATAATTGTAACTAGGTAATAAGTCACTTTGGACTTTGTGTCAGCTCAGAATTGAACAAAAATAGTAAAAATGCATGTTTAATTGGATGTAAGTTTTAATAGGCTTAATAAGAAACAAAAAGTAAGTAAGTTTTGGAAATACTTACTGTCATTAAAAAGTTCTCTGAATGCATCAAACAACTTCAGTTTCAAATTAAAGCGGAGAACAACTGGTGTGTAATCAACACCTTGAGCCAACTGCATTCATTAGGTAGGATGGGTGCGGAAGCCACTATAACCCGCACTTTTCACTCGTAGTTAGCTCCAAGAGTCATTCAACCACCACTGTGACATTTTCACTTTTGCAATAAAACATTGTTCCGCGCACGCCTCCCCGGAAAACAAGATGGCGTCGCAAAAAATGGCGCGAAAGAGCACGGATGTGTTCAGATAACAATGTAGAATACAAACGATGCATTATCTTGTTTCTGCTATATTCGGAGCATCGTTGTTTATTAACTGATCGCAGAACTAAACCACAAACTAGTCTCTTTGTGCTAAAAGCCTATCAAATCCATTTGTCCATGAATAGCCGATAGCTATTTTGTTGGTTTGACGTCCAACTAATAATTGAAACTGATATTCGTTAATTTAGTTTCATTAATTTTCTATTAAGTCTATAATGAATAATTATGCCTACAGCGCAAATGATTAAGTTTGCTTGATTTTTGATCAGTCCACATAGCTTCAATGCTTCCTTGTTTTTGAAACTTTTTTAAGGCTCAGTTTTAAGGTACTGTTCCCTGTAAATATAACAAGGTAATATTTAATTTGAATATTTCAAATTTGTAAATCTGTTCTAGTTTTTCGAAAAAATTGTATTGTAGTTAAATAGAATTACTTTATTTTCCCGCACGAAAGCCTATGTCAAAGTTTGCAAAAAAATATTTTTATAGTAAGTACCTAATTATAATAGCATTTTTTGCGAATCCTTATTCTATTTAATTTATCTTTTAAGTGTAGTCCACATGACACAAAAGTACCTGCAAGATGAAACCATTATTGGCCACTTACACACACGACAAACAAACCTGCAAGATGATAAAAGTTTACAAAAATCATGCTGTAGAAGGCAATAAGTCATTGAAGACATGACATGGTCTAAGATAGAGATTGCCCAAAGATGAATTGCGGCTCAGAGCTCAGTCGTAAAAAAGCAAGGAATAAAAGAATAAAAAGAAAAAAAAAAGTACTAGCCTGTAGATCTCCACCTATTTCTTGTTAATCCGAGCATATCATTACAGTTCATTGAATAATGTACATCTTCCAAGAGTCTACGGGTCAGCACCGTTACCAGTTCCTAGTTCCACAGAATCGGTTACCAATTGGCCAATTGTAATTTGTGTCATGTCGTTTGCTTGCGGCGAGAACTAATGCGTAAAGCAGCTAACGGTGTCAGTTCAATGGACGGAAAGTAGCGCTGGTAATAATAATTGCCACCTGCTTTACAAGGGAAGTGGGCAGCCTTATTTGGAGCATCCTTGAAGGAAGTCAGCTGCCAAAATAAGGATCGTGATAGACAAATAGATAAGGTTGATTGGTTTGTTTCATGATTACAATTTTCACTTTACAAAGTACAGTCAAAGTTTTATAGGCAAAAGATATAATACATTAAATCTCTCTTGGGCAAAATACAACACAATTTTGATTTTAACAAAGCATTGTAAACAAGAGAAACAAATAGCTACAATGCCAATGTTACATAAAGACGATAACCCGTACAAAACGTAAACAATGAGGCAGGAGTTGAAAATGAATTTAAATAAAAAGTAAAACTCGACATGATGTTCCCGCTGACCGCAACATTCGTTTCATACGTGAGCCCAAATCTGGGTTTTTGTGTTCTAACCTACAAACTTCTACAGATTTTATGACGATGGAACGACCTCTTTTTTGTTACTTTCGGCAAATTGTTTTCCTTTTACACATTATATGATACAGGCTGACTAGTAAATAATGTGGCACAATTTAGAAAATCGAGAAAAAATATGCTGTTTCATAGATTTTGTCGCGGTAGGAGACTATTTAATAAATACAATGAAGGTCATTTATTAATAAAATATCGAAATTTAAAAAAAAACTGTAGTCAGTCATTTCGGCAAAATACGGTTTTACAATTTAAGAAATGTATCTATACTAATATTATAAAGAGGAAAGATTTGTACCTATGTTTGTATGTTTGTAATGAATAGGCTCAAAAAGTACTGGGCCGATTTAAAAAATTCTTTCACCGTTGGAAAGCTACACTATTCCCGAGTGACATAGGCTATGTGTGTATCACGGGCGAAGCCGGGGTGGACTGCTAGTTTCTCATAAAAACAATACATATCATCTTCAACTTATCAATAATGAGGAATACAGGATATTTTAAGTATAACTAATTAGGTACAAACATTAACTTATTCCTGCAAGTATCGAATGATTTTTGTAATAATAACATAGCGTCATTACGAATGTTACGAAAATGATTCGCAAATAAGTCACAAAACATCCTTCGTCAAAAGGTATAAAAGTAACTAGATATAATAAACACAATTCACTTTGAATTATGCACCTCCAAACAACATTGTGTATTTTTTTAGTAAACCCGTTCAACTTTTACTTTTTAAGTCGTGCCTCATTTATGCACGAATCGTGTCAGTACCACAATAAATCGTATTCATAACATGAAGTAATCAGATAAAAGATATGACTGTATAAAACTTAAAACGTTTCTACAATTCTTGTACTAAAAATACTTTTACTTCACTCGTGAGGCCAGTTTCCAACTGTGACTTCCCATTTTCTAACGAGATTTTTTGTGCCAGCTCTCGAGTTGTTCAAGACTGGGCCCTCGATGCACACAACGGGAGTGGAAAATTCCTTACCATTGCATTGGAAGTGTTGCAACACTTCATTTCCTTATGATAGGGACAGAAGCTATTCAACTAAGATTATTAACTTACTGCTAGTCTACATTCGGACGCTCGGCCAACTGACTTCGGCGAATCAGCCATCGGGCTCATGGCATTCGAAATCAAGTAGTAAACCCCTACTTGGGCAATTGCGTTTGTGTATTTGTTTGACGATAATTCGTAAAGTATACGAACAATAATTCATTTATGAAACTTTTTCGAGTTTGCAATGTTAATCTAACGATAAGTTCAGTCTTTATTCATATGTTACACAAACTGTCTTATTCAGGGCAGTTGATTTTATTCTACACTCTATAAAGAATTTTACGTTAACATTTCCAAAAGAATTTAAATGGAAATATTTTTGTTCAGAACATCCACAAATATGAAAATTTTGACGCAGCAAAAACTGCGGGTAATGAAATTCCTACCATTGCTACAGAAATAAACGTAAACAGAAAGTTCCAAACATCCAAAGCTGCAAGATGAAATCTGACTAAACAATTGGAATTCCTGACGTCAATAACTTTCTCGCTAATTATCTACTTGCATAGATCTACCATTCGCCGTCAGTGCTGTCACAAAATGCTAAACTATTGTGAACTATCTGACGTTTCCAACTGTGTAGTGTACGTGGATTCCTGAACTTCGTGAAAATGACAAGGGATGGTAAAAATGTCTAAATATGTACTACTTTTTCCAATATTTTCAATTTTTTTTTTGTACTTATTTCACGTAATAGTTTTGTTTCAATACATCCTTGACAATTTCACATTTGAAACTTTCACCAATGACATTAAAATTAAGCGCATTTTTACATATTTATAAATTGCTCCTTTGGTGATCTTCTTTGCTGGTCTGGGGAAAAAAATCATAGAATGTACCAGCTGCTTCTCTTCCCGTGCAGATCGTAAAAGCCGATCCAGGTAATGGGCGAGAATCTGAATCATATGAATAGGGGATGCGGTTAGCAACCCATCACTATTATGATTTCCCTTTTCCACCTTTATGCCCACCATTACGCTAAAAGTGGCCTGGGCTTTACCGCCCTAGGCTCTGTCTACCCCATTAGGGATAAAGACGTGATAGTGTATCAGTATCTGTATGAATTGCTAGTTGCATTGTGGCACTTGGTGTACTTGGTGGAACCTTACAGTTCTTAAGAAATGTAAAAATCCATCACGGCTTTTACCTAGCCATTCTGTATTGGTTTTGTAACACAAGTACTGAGAAAGTTGCACGACACACTGACCGATAAAGAGCTTTAAACCTAAGTCTTAGGTCTTGTCAGTAACCGGAAACACCTACTTGCAGCAGGCGATGCCTTTCTCGAGGGTAATTACTCGTTGGACACGTTAAACGATGACCTTACAACTTACTACTCACTAGAGTGGTCTGAACTTACGTATCATAAACCCTTGCCTCAATATTGAAACAATAGGGTAGTAGTATCCAGGGTCAAAAAAAATTATTTTGTAATGATACGAGAATGAAATATATCCATTTTAAACGTGATTTTAGATTTATTAATGCCGAAAAACTGATATTGAGAGCGCTATTTGACTCCAAGAAATTATGACGTCACGCCGTTTTTTATAGAAATCAAGAAATTATTTGTTTTGACGTTTAGAAAAAAGTATCTGTTTTGACTTGTTGGCAACTAGCGGATTAGAGACTTTTACAGTGCAAAGACAAACACGCGGAACAGGAGTGCTATTTTTGCAATCAGGAGTCACAATACAAATGGTTTGCGCGAGCGTTTCCAAAAAGACGCATTTTTGAACCGGTCGTACGCGAAGGTCCTGACCCTCAGTCTTGACCACTCGTAATTTTGACATTTGTAGCGTAAATGTCAAAGAAATATTTTTTATTTATCTATACTAATATTATAAAGTTTGTTTGTTTGTTTGTTTAAACGCGCTAATCTCAGGAACTAATGGTCCGATTTGAAAAATTCTTTTTTTGTTGGGTAGTCCATTTATAGAGGAAGGCTTTAGGCTATATAACATTCAGACAACCACGCGAACGAAGTCGCGGGCACAGCTAGTGATAAATATTTAGAAAACCATTGACAAATTTATGATATTTCTTTGAAAACAGTAATACTTATCGCTGACACTGCGATTCGTAGATGTGGACTATAAAAATACTTTTGGCTCAACAGTTACATTATTGAAAAATATTGTATAGGTACGTATTTTTTCTTTTTCTATGATTTGCAAATAATGCGGACAGAGAATTGATACAGCGCATTTAAATTTCGCGTTACGATCTCCACTAGACTCCGAAACTTTGATGTATCTTTTTGAATTTTTGCTATATTTATAAACCGAAAAATATGGGTGCATTGTTTTTGGATAGCGTAACTGACGGCCTTAATAAAATAAAATAAAATTAACTCAGTTCACATACTCGACATCCCTATTACAATCTAGCTGTTAAAATCCATCTCTTTCTCGAACGAGAAGAATATTATAAGTGTGATTCAAGCGTAACATTCAATAGTAAAAGGCAAAAAATCTATTTCCTTCGAAGCGCGTCGGGGTCTTTCACAGTGAAATATGAATATGGACGTCGCGTCCGCACCCATCTAGGGGAGATAGAAAAAGGTAGTAACAGTAAAACAGTCAATGGTCGAGTGACACTGGCAATGAATACGTTCCGTTTTAGGTCGCCGTCACGTATGTTTCGTACGTGTGTCGTTTGCGGCCGAAGACACGTACGGACTTTCCAGCGCATCACAAACAGATGAATCATGAAGTTTCCTTTATTTTATCATACATTTGTGTTACGTTTAATGATGAAATAATTTATTTAAAAATTATTGATAATGGTGATTTCTTTGTAAATAAATATTTATTTGTATTAGTATTAGTATAAAACTGGATAATGGACTCAAAAGAGAATCACATACGTACTTGATTATTATAACATGTTTATCCTAGAATTACAAAAGAGTTGTGTGGCTGCTTGCAGCCAAAACTTTCGCTTCGTTTTTATCTCTATTTACTGTAGATAGCTACAAAAAGTTAACAGGTAGGTATATTGTAAACAGAGATACCAAGTTAAAAACAAGTAACCATTGTCTACTGCTAAAAGCAATAGATAAGCCCGTATTTTGTCGTAAAGATAAACCGTAACACATTCCGGCCAGTAATCCAATGCGTCGGCCATCTTGCGGCGATGCGTTCCGTTACACGAACGCTAGCTTGATTAACGAAGCGACAACTAATGCGATAACTTAGCGATCATTCACATCTTGATCTACCCGTAACGGTAATTACTTTTTATGCAATTTCAGATTTCAGTGGCGGATAAGCATTTTTTTTTAAATTTATTTAGTACTAACATATTACAATTATGTATAACAGAATATTTACATGACATTTCTATAAACCACTGTGGTTTCTAATGAAATGCCGACGAGTTTACATACAAAAATTTAAACACATACATAAGTATATCCTCGTACTCAAAAAGTTTGACAAACGCCTGCCAAACCTACCTATGTACTCGTAGTATGCTTTATAGAAAATTGCTTGATAGAAAATGAAACCTTTACATACTTCACACATATACGAGTACATAATACCTACTACAAGTTATATTTCAGTTACAAAATACATAATATTACAATTTCAGCTGTGATTTCCATCTTAATTTGGGTAGGTACTTTTTTTATTTTTATTAACCTATTTCTTCCCACTGCTGGTCAAAGGTCTCTCCCATTTCCCTCCATGCGTCCCTGTACACTGCAATTGCCGACCAATCGTTAAACGTTAACGTTAACGTTAAAATGCGTCAAAAAGTATACTTAAAATAAAAATACCATGCTACTAGATAAAACCAAATATATATATATAAGATAAAACTTAGAATAGCTACCTGCTTCTCTTCCCGCGCAGGTTTACAAGCTGACCGAGGGACTGGGTGGAAATGCTAGTCATGTTAAAAGGCGATGCGGCTCGCAACCCAGCACTATTTTGATTCCTTATCCTTCTTCTCGCACAACATAAAACTAAAAGTGGCCTTTAGATCTTAAGTCTCTGGGCTCTGTCTGCTTAGAGCCGCAAAATCTAAAATGTCTATTCGCCCTTTTTACCCAAATGTCAGGCCAAACTGGCTGGTCTGTCCGGCTATTACGTTTGGCGACCTGGCAACCCTACACCAAAGACCTTGTAAAATGGAGAAGAAATAGCCGGAACACTTTCAATGATTTGGCTCTAGTTTTACAACCAGCCGCCTGCCTGACGTCAACACTCTTTGGGAATGTATTTGTGCGAAAAGTTTTACAACCGACCGCCGCCCGACGTTAACCCTTCTTGGCAATGCAATTGTGCAATTTTCTTATTTATATGTTTATATATAACTTAATTTCCCCGACACCATTACGTATAGTATGTTGTTATTGTTATCTACTAATTTATTCATTACGACAACATCAAGGTGTCGCCATCATGGAAAGCAGTCACTATAAAAATGCTTGCTATCAAATAATTCGGTCCCTGCGTACTATAAAGGGTATTTATTATACTCTTACACATCACATAGAAAAGTCGGCTTCACTAGGCCGAAAAATATCGACAATTTGAGTCGAAAAATCCGGAAGTCACTCGCATTACTCCCTCACGATTGGGAGCTTTCCCGCAAAAAGGTTTTGCATTTTGGTCACCTAAATGTGCCCAAATGATCAAAAGGCAGACATCTTTTATGCAATGATCGATAGCTTCAACTTAAAGATTGATGAATATAGTAAAGTTTGGTAGCGAATCTTTGAATATGTATGTATAAGAAATTAACGTGAAAGGTTTTAGGACGACGCAGAAAAGGTCGGTTCTGAAAATAGTTTACCGTAAGCGTTTAATAAATAAAATATAAACTTTAATAAGATTTCCATTAGGAAAGAGTAAGTTAGACTTTTTGCAGTTAGTTTGACTGCCACCGCATAAAATGAAGTATCGTTGAGGTAGTTTACAATACAAGTTTAAACTTAATTTGGGGCTAGCTCAATTAGTGTGATTTGTCCTGTCTATCTATCTATGATGAATATACAAGTATGTGTATATTTTAAGCCATTGTAAGTCAATCATATTGACATTTTACTTTTCAAGGTAAAACTAAAATACATTCATATCTGTGTAAACAATATGAAATAATTTGTTCAAAAATATTCAATTAACATTGTCGCTGAACAAATGACAAAGCAGTGGTGCAACCATGCAACAATCAATGCATTGCCTGAACGAACGCCTGCACATTACCACACTGACCGTTACTTATCTGCATTACGGTAGATTTATATCTAGATGTAGAGTAATTAAAGATTGATCGATATTGTCTGTAGGTGGGGCACAACCTTGATCTTATTTTATCTTCACTTTTGTATTACAATGCATTTTTCGCACTCAAATGAAATAGATAGGGACAAATCGCACGGATTGATTTAGCGCAAAGTAAGTTTAAACTTGTGTTACGGATTAGTTACTCAACGATACTCTATTTTAAAATAAATTGTATAACGTGTAACAAAATATTCCGAAACTATTTTAAGGGTGGATTCAATCCATGATACTAAACAACTTTTCCCAAGGAACATATGTCGATATATGAAAAAAAATTTTTGCTTTCCCTACAAACTCGGATCAGCTGATCGGTCAACTGGTATTGGAAGTCAACAATTATGTTTCATATTTCGTATATGTTCCTTGGGGAAAGTTATTCAGTATCATGGACTGAATTCACCCTTAAAATAGTTTTAGTATATTTTGTTAGACCCTGTATAGATGAACACTCAGGACAATTTGGAAGGATCGAACCCAGAACCTCCGAGTGATGGACTAGCGAATTAAATTAACTAATACGCCACGGAGGTTGTAGTTTTGAACTTATGTTTCACTAAGGATAAATCGATCCGCTAGTTTCCAACCGAGCCAGTTAGCTAGTTTAACCGATTTCAAAAAAGGAGGAGGTCATCAATTCGACTGTATGTTTTTTGTTTCTTTTTAATTTTTTTTAATGTATGTTCTTTTATGTATATCTTCGCCAATTATGAACCGATTTTGATGATTTTTTTTTTTATTTGAAAGCCTTTACTACCAAAATATGATGAAGAACTTTGGAGATAAGGAAAAAACACCTACAAAATAGAATTCGTTTTTTAAAAGTTTAATTATTATTTTATCATTGTGCCATACAATGATACAATAATAATCAAATTTTTAACAAAAAAAAAAACAACCGCCTTAAATTTTTTTTCAGTCGTTCCGTCAGATGGCTTTAGGCAGCTTAAAATTCTGTAATCAGTGCTGGCCACACACACAATAAGCAAAACCAATAATATTTACTAACAACAATATTCTCTGTTTCAGGTAATTTCCATTGAGAGAAGCCGACACGTACCAACTGCCATTAAGGGAAGTGAAAATAAGTTTTTCTTTGCCCAGTCTTAAGTTACAAGTGCAAATATTTTGTGCAAAGAAAAAGCCGCCTCTCACTTTCATATCGGCCAGATTTTGGTCCACGTGTGAAAGTGAACACTGCAGGCGATTCTTACCGACACACGGCGTTTAGGTTTGTTGAAAACATATCGATATCGATACGTTGATATTTTTATAGATACATATTTATTTTATCCGTTGCAATTTTGCTGTAATACTTAGTCTTAGGAGTATTGTCTATATATTTATATTACTTATTTGGTATTACTGAATCGATTTTTTTAAGTTTAAATAATTAAGGTAGAGTCAGAAGCAAAAATATAACACGAAATAAAAGCTTAATAATTTGTAAACGCTTTTTAATAGGTGACATATTTTTGTTGCTTACTTACACTTTTCCTGCTGTGCTCTAGATATGAGAAATATAGGTAGAGTGGATCGTTTTAGTTGAAAGTTACAAATATAATCTTTTGAGCCCAAGTTAAAATAACAGTTGCAGAAATCCAATGTTTTTCTGAAAATCGTTACATTTAAATTTTTAATAATATTTTGTAGCAATCAATATCGATATTTTTTAAATATCGACTGCATTTCATCTATCAATAACTTCTTGGTATTGTCGGCACATCCACGCACCGGCCACTCGCATAGTTATTGGTATCGATTGTCGGATTGTCAATCAACTTTCCAATCAAATTGCTTATGAAACACGTAATGGAACCGGAATTCGTAGTCCGGCCTCAGTCACCTGTAAGCAATTGACTTTATTCATCATTCACCTTTGGAAAACACAAATGATGAATAAACTTAAACAGTCATGTTAGTTTCGCGGAATCGAAAGCACGTTTTAATTTTATTTTACGTTTATCGCTGTATTTTCCGCTACAAACCTGTTTTTTTGAGGATTAAACTGAAACCGTCTTGACTTTTATAACTCAACTCAACACTACGTAACTTAATATTTAGGTGTATACAAAGTGGAAGGGTCATACCCGTAATAAATCAAACCACGGGCTATTCTTGATCATTATAGTATAATGAAATTAAAATAACAGTCGAAAAACCAAAAAAAATTGACGTTCCCATACCAATTGCCCGAGCGGCTGCACACTTTTGTATGAAAACGCTGAATTTTTGTTTTATCTTTGGCTGTTATTTTAATTTCATTATACTATAATTATCTAGTATTGTGGTTCGATTTATTACGGGTATGTCCCTTCCACGTTGTATATAGTAACCAGGGAGTTTGTGTATGTTTTTCTCTATAATTGCGAAATGGATGTCTAAAAGCGTAGGTATTACGTTCTCATCTAGAAAGGCAAGGCATGGAATTAATATTACTACTCGAACTAACATCTTACAGGAAGTTATTAAATTAATGCATACGGGAATTAAGGCGTTATACCTTTTTATTTATTTTCGCTAACGTTTCGTCCGGGTTGCATCGAACGTGGTCTCGTAGTCTCAGCCTGACTGAAGCAGCGCTGTTAGGCCTCCTCCTACCCGGTGTGATTTTCGTCTACCGTCAAGTTTTTCTCCAACTACCGTCACACACTACACTCACGGTGTCCCTATTCTGTAACAATGCACATTGTTACAGGAAGGTTCGTAGGTTATTTTTGTATGTGTGGATATCACATTTTCTTCCACGTTAGAAGAAATGTAACTGATACACTATCACATCTTTATCCCTAACGGGGCAGACAGAGCCTAGGGCGGCAAGGCCCAGGCCACTTTTAGCGTGAAGGTGGAAAAAAGAAATCATAATAGTGATGGGTTGCTAACCGCATCGCCTATTGATATGATTCAGATTCTTGCCCATTCCCTCGATCGGCTTTTACGATTTGCGCGGGAAGAGAAGCAGCTGGTAGCAGCAGCTATTCTATGTTTTTTATTTTCTCCCAGACCAGCATGGAAGAAGAGAAGAAATGTAAATAAGTAAATAAATGAACTTATAAGGTTATCAATTTTCTAATATTTATCTATGTTTGTTTGGATGTTTATCTATGTTTTTGTAGTAAAATATAGTATTGAATTAGTATCCCACAAGTCACGAACTTACTTTGGGGCTAGCTCAATTTGTGTAATTTATCCGTATATACTTAATATTTAATAATATTGTATTGATGTGTCAGAATCACAATACAGTAATGAGCGATAATAAAACAAGCACATTACTTATTGTTGAATTGTGATCCCGAGCTTAGATAATTTATTGAACTTGAAAATAAGTACACGGTACATTGTAAACCTATCACTCGTGTAACTAATAAGTACACATTTGGCAAAAAGCACCTATTTTAAAATTTGTGAAAATCTCATTGATGCCGTATCAATTTCCACATTAACAAACGAGCCTAATAAATAATCCGGCGTGTTAATATAAATTGCTGATTGAATAATCCACCGCGATGATTAATGGGATCTGTATTCATGAATTGCGTACATATCCTGATTGTTTAACAGGAACGTGTAAACGTAAGGGAGTAAATACTGACGACTGGAGTTAGTGTACTTACCAATACTGGGTGGGTCAAAAATAATTTGTTTGGTACTGTCAATAGAATAAAACGTTACAAAATAGTGTCACTTGTCATTGATCATATCCATTTTCAACTTGATTTGCAGAAAAACTGATATTAAAAGCGCTATTTGACTCAAAAAATTATGACGTCACGGTTTTGATTATTATACAAATCGCATAGAAAATGTTTATTTTGACATTTATAAAAAAGTGTCTGATTTGACTTGTTGTCATCAAGCGGATTCTCACGCTTCCAGCAATAATTTCACAGGCTATACAGCATTTATTTTTGACTTTGAAAATAATCTTTGTCTTCGTAATTTAAGTATTGCATTTATGGGCTTAGAGAGGAATTAACAATAGGTATAACCGAGCCCACTACAGATCTGTAACCGAGCCCTAAACTGCAAAGCACGTAGTACACATTTTTGACTAAAATGATCATCTTCAGGTCATTAGTCCTTACTTCGACAACGGCAAAGCATTCCATAATGTACGCAAACACTCCTCGGATTTTATTTGACATGGAATTAACATTCAGGACAACTTTGGCCGGGTCCCGTTGTGCCTTGTCCACATAACGGCCGTGGAATCATTGCCCCCAATCTTCATATTTGGTGGCAGACTAGAATATTATTGACGGCCTATATTGTATTATCTTTATTTATTGACGTTTCACAACCATTGATTGCTATTGATATAGATGTAGGGCTCTTCTACTGGAGTTCAGTAAATCCAGGTATTTGTTGATACACCTCGGACCACCGACGCGACAGACTGTGAATTAATTGTAAAATTATAATCATAAGGCAACGATAAATGAATTATATTGCTTACATAACAAATATTTAGTCAATCAATGGAATGGGTGCTAAAGCAGAGAAGTAATGTAGGTAAGTTATTAATTTCCCTTAATAATTAATAGAAAAATTGTAACATAACGAAATTTCCTTTGTTTGATAATCTTTTTTTTAAACTTTAATAAAATTATGATTTATTTAAATTTTTGTGATGAAAATATATAAGTTCTATCAAAATATACTGAAATTATATTTTAAGGATAAACTCAGTCCATGGCTAACCAACTTTCCTCAAGGCATATATTATGACGAAGTATGAAAAATATTTTTTTGCTTTCCATAGATACTCTGACCAGCTGACCTGACCGGAGTTTTATAGGAAGCTAAAAATTATTTTTCCTAATTGGATATATGTTCCTTGGGGAAAGTTGTTCAGTATCTTGGACTGAATTCGTGTTTCAAGAAATCCCTGATCCAGTGCTGTAAAAACTACAGAAATGAATAAAATATTTTGATTTGATTCACCCATAGAATAGTTGCAGTATATTCTGTTAGACCCTGTAAGTATATCGATATTGGTAGGTAGATACATACATTACAATTAAAATGTTTTTTTATGGAAAAGCTGCCAGTATTATGATACTACACAATACTTTAAAGTAAGTTGAATATAGTAGGTGAGCGTTTCGTCCCATTAATTTTTCGTCAAATTGGGACGTAAAGCTACTTTCAAAAAGTTCAAAGTATGTGTTGTGCGATTCGTCCCAATAGTTTTATTATTATATTTTTTCAATTTATTTTGTACAGACAGCAACACAAGCTTAATCAAAATAAAAGACAAAATATTGATTTGTAAATAATATTGATTTGTAATTAAAAGAAAATCAACAATAAAATGACAAAAAATTATAAAATGGTAATCATTGGTAATGTTATAAAACCCTGAGACAACACCTAGTAAGCCTAATATTAATAATATATAATTCGTTTGATTTTTTTGCTGACATTACTTTTAGAAAATCAATGGGACGAATCGCACACAGAATTCTAAATACTTTTTTGTGTGTGTTTCGTCCCATTGCGATTAGGACGAAAATTTTATGGGACGAAACGCTCACCTACTCAGTTGAATACTAAAGTCGCAGAGTAAATATTGTCATGTACTTGTATATGTTTGTAAATATTTTGTCACAGAAAAGATTGTAGTTTTTTATAACAGACACAAAACTGAACGCATATGGTGGATGGCAGTTGGCACTGATAATTTGGTATAACAGCATTGACAAATCCAGTAACTCTGACATGGAGCCGGTCCCAATCTGACTTTAGAATTTTCCGTTATACACCGTCAGTTTTTCGAAACCGGTTTTCGCAACAGAAAATTCCTTTTGAATGGATCACTACGATGGGCTAGTCACGACTGCGGATACTCATCTCGTTTTGTTTTTGCAGTTTAGTTGCCAATCATAGTAATTGTTTGATTAGCTATACTTATTCAAATGGCTAAGTTGGTATTCTGACCAAAAATCTTAAGTCCGCACATCCCTCAGAAAGAGCGTAAAAAACTAAATAAAGAGCTTGTGAATTTTAAAACTGCTTTCTAATTACGCCTAAAGTATTTATAAAGAATACATACAATAATCTTTAAGTAGCTTTTTATATAAAAAAAATGTATCTAAAATTGTTAAATCTATATAAATTGTGCTATAAAAAAATTAAATAAAAACGTTTTTTTTTTTAAACCTTAACACTTAATTTAAAAAGCTACAAAAGTAACTCTATTTAAATGGGCTAGCTAAGCTCTCTCGTAGATACCTATATCTACATAATAATGTAGGCTATAGATTTTTATCTTGATTTTTTTTTCCATTTGGCCACTTACATACTTACATTATACAAACATACAAAAGAAAGTAAAAACACTATAAATCATGAATCTACGAGTAGATACTAAGAAACTAATAAGAGTAAAGTGGCATGAAAAAACTTCTTACTTCGCCTATAAAGTTTCATTATAAAGCAATTTCGGCGGCCGAAAGCCATCTGGCCAATAGTTTATATAACCTTTGGTTACGCAATCCCATCAGAGGTCAAGATAATTTCACTGACTTGGTATTTTATGACCCGGTCATACTACTTTACCTGCTAGTTTTTTTTAAGTCAAATAACCTGCACAATTTGATATTATTGTTGCGTGAAGTTAAGCAATGGACAGATTGTTACATTGTGCTTATAACTGGACGTTTAAAAAATACTAGGTAATATAAAATGTACTAAAATACATTTCTATTTTACACAGACCAGCTTTAGAATTAATGTAATTTTTAGCTTGAGTCGAGATTTCTCAATGTCTAAAATGTACTGAGATTTCTCTAAAAAACTGAAAATATAGTGTAACCAATACTGAAAATATTCTATTAAATATTTAATTTAATATATTAAATTTAGTTACAATTCAAAACGACTTTCCCCATATCTTAAATGAGTTTCTATGGGAAGTAATTTATTTTCCATATCCGATAAGTATAATACAATGTCAAAGTCAAAAATTTTTATTTAATGTTTACAGCGTGTTACTAACAACAAACTTATATAATACGGATAAGGACTAAAATATCTTTGGCTTGTTAGGTAGATTATTAAAAAGTATTGTATACGTATATCTTTTTTTTTCCGATTAGCAAATAATGACTAAAATGCAGCGCATGAGGTTACGATCTAGTACGATTTTTACTATACAGCTCCGAAACTTCGGTGCGTTGTATCTTTGTGAATTGTAGATACTTTGATAAACCGAAAAATAAGGCTCTATTATTTTTGGATAATCTTACTGACGGACTAAATAAATAATATTTTTCAGACTCAGTCCAAGTCCTGAATCCTAGTGAAGCAAAATTCTCAACAATTTATACTCAAATTACAATATTTCCACATGCGAATTTAAAAATTAATAAACTCTAGGCTATTTTAAGGGTTCCGTAGTCCACAAGGAACCCTTATAGTTTCGTCATGTCCGTCCGTCTGTCTGTCCGTCCAGGCTCATACTCCGCCGCTACTGCACCGATTGTCACGAAAATTGGTGGAGAGATAGATATTGAAGTACCAAGAGTTGGTTTTTAAAATTATCAAGAAATGTTTTTTTTTTTCCCATACAACGAAAAGTGAATTTAAAAAAATTAATTGGACTAACCCCAACGTTTGGGGTATTGTTGAAAAGGTCTTTTAAAATGCAACAAAAACTGCTTTGAAACTATGTAGATCAAACCCCCCAGTCTTGAGATAATCTAATACAAAGTTAAAATTTGAGGTGTCCCCCCCACCGTAACTTTTGAAATATTACTAAAATAATTCTGTTTACAGTTAAAAGTGAGAACGTTAAGCTTTACTACGCACATTTGCGAAAAACGGCCACTTTTGGCAAATGTGCGTAGTAAAGCTTAACGTTCTCATTATAACCTGTAAACAGTAGTTCATAAAATACTTTGAAGGGTTATCTAGAACTTGGTAGTAGCAAAATTTTAAATGATGTCTCCGTTTTTTTTAAAACGATTTATTTTAAATGGGGGCAGCACTGGACCCCGGAAAATTCAGGTACGGCCTTAACAGATAGATAGGTTATATACATAGACGTGTGGTTCCCGGCAGAGTAGAATAGGACCACTCCAAGTCTTCCCGTGGATGTCGTAGAAGGCGACTTAGGAAACACAAGCTGAACAAAGCTTATAAACATCAGTGAGACCTCTCTAACCCGTCTGGCCAGCATGAAGAGTGGAGGCCAAATCCTCAGACTGCTCTGGCTGATATATGGCTCTGGTAGTACAGAGAGGATCGTGCTCCTGCAGTGGAGACTTAAAAAGACCTGATGATGATGATGATGAGATAGATAGGTATTTATATTTCTAATCTCAATAAACAATTACAAAGTAGATTCAATAAAGCCACGAAATAGTTACAACAGGCGTGAGAGGGTTTCGAAAAGATGCTATTACAGAAGGCAATCATAAGCAGGTCATTCAGTAGTTCCCACTGTCACAATGGTCAATTAGAGGCGTCGGCCCGGTTTTTGTAACGGCTCGTGGGATAAACGCCGAAATCGCAGTTGAAATGAGAAAAATGGTAGATTACCATCTTTTATTTATGCTTTATGCGCAGGCTCATACGCTCTCGACTTTATGTCAATCTTTATAGAAATTTTAAATTTACTATACCATTTTGATTCTTGTTTATACTCTTCTTATCTTTTTGTATTTGCAAATGTATTCTTACGATACTGAACATACTGTATTAATTAGTTAGCTAAATAGTCAACGTTTAACAAAATATAGGTACTAAAAATATTTTAAAGATACTGAACAACTTTCAAATGTTTTCGTTCTGTTTTATCGGATTCTTGGTTGGCTGGAAGAAATCCCTTACTACAATAAGCCCGCCGTTGTACATTTCTATTTTGCACGCCTCATAAGCGAAGCGCATGAGGTGGTGCTCTACTCTCGCCTTACAAAAATCAAGTGATTTTTTTAGCTAAATGTGTCTCTATTTATTTTCTATCGCACTTGTACAATAATATTTACACATAAATGTCAAGGAAAAACACTAGTTTCAACACTTATGACATTTTTAAAAGACATTTTGCCTTTTAAATAAATAAAAACAATGTTTAATAAAATCATTTTGTGGACGTCCGTGTGTCTGTATGTATGGAAACTGGCGTGGTCACGATAACTGCCGAAAAACTTATCTGATCAAGTCCATTTGTTTTATACGCTTCAGCATTATCCAAAACTGAGTCCTTTCGAAGATCACGGTCTAATTCAATGTAGTTTAGTTATAGCGAGCAGCAAAAAACTCAAATAGTCGCGCGTGAGCTCGCCATTTTGTTACAAACCAAAATCTTACTGTCAAAAACAAATCAGGGTGACAGAACTTGAGCTGCTCTTCGCGCACGCGTAGATCGTCGGGGTGTAGGCAAAGAGGTTTGCAATGGGTCCTCCTTCACAGTGCCCGCTATATCTTTCTCAGCGGGAAGTTAAAAATAAAAGTTAAAAATAATCTCCAGTCGTGCGTTAAAGCCTTGCTTTTCTTCGTTTTAAGTTAGCAATAAAACAATCAAAATCAATTTAATACAGAGTATGCATGCATTTTTTTTATATTTTTAATCGATAGTCCTCGTCGAGATATAGCCGCAAAAAATAAATCAGTGCCGAAAAACATGTATATGGTGTAGAAAATAAATATTAAAAATAGCAAGTAGATTATAACAACTAAAACACGCCATTTTAAAATATGACGTCAAAGTCTGCAATATCCGCTAGAGACAGAAGCTTTCAACGCATGTTTTTCTTTTTTGGGTACTTTCGATATTATCAGCCAGTGATGTTTGATAAACAGTACATACATTTCGAATGTCATCGATAGTAAAACTACATGGACGGACAGTCCTACCGAACGCACCCGAATTTGCCATTTCCCTTTTGTGAACTTTGTCGTCATTTCCCTATTGTTGGTCAAAAATTCCCGCGCAATATTTGCATATTTTCAATAATTTATTTCTAATCCAAATAAGAGTCAGTAAGAAAAATAAATAACTAGGCGTGGTAACGTATTAATAGAAATTGTAAAATAAAAATATGAGCCGGATTGGTATTACATGCATATTCCTTATTGTGAAAAATGAGATTATGAGGCGTGCACTTTTGGATTTCCAAACTATTTTGTAATGCATATGATTTGGAACTTATTTTTATTTAAATGTGCAATTAAGTGCTAAAATAAACAAACAAACAAATTTTCCCCAAGGAACATGATATTGAAATATGAAAAAAGTTTTTGCCTTCCAGAAACTTGGATCAGCTGAGTTCAATTTGTGTGGGAGGCCGGAAATTAGTTTTTATATTTTAATATGTTAAAATTAGTTTCAGTATACTTTGTTAGATCCTGTATAAATGATGATTCCAAAAAGCAGAAATTAAACGCCACATTATCTTTGCTAGGCGTTGCTATAGGCGTATATTATGATCGTAATGGCCATGTTGAATAGGATTGTCATACCAATTTCGGCTAACGCTGTTATTTTTTTTTAAAGAGTACTTGCATTATACTAATAAAATCTTATAATAGCTAAATCACGGACTAAATACTTACCCCAGGGGCAATGACTCTTAATGACACTTGATAATGGTTTTTATCACAAACACAAGATGGAATGGTTGGCAAAAACAATGAAATCTGATAATCAACTAGCAATTTGCGGTACCGACAACTACACAAGAAAACGATAACTTTCATGTTTACTGAACATTGTAGACGGAACAACGTCCTCTTTCTTTTAAAATGATATTTAAGAAAGTTTTTATATTTTTAAGGCTTGGCTTGGGTTGTTATGATTATAACAGTTTTAGCTTAGTAATTTACATAGATAGATAGATAGATAAGGACAAATTACACTGATTGAGCTAACCCCAAAGTAAGTTTAAACTTGTATTATGAGATACTAACTCAACGATATCATATTTTTACATAAATAGATATACATATAGATAAACCCCAAGATCCAGAACAATTAGAAAAAGGCCATTTTCCAACTCGCCCTGGCTGGGGATCGAACCCAGAACTTCCAAATTGGTGGACCAGCGTGTTGACCATTGCACCATGGAGGTACACTAATTGGTACCTACACCAAAATTTTTTTGACAATTTATTAAACCTACATTGGATTATACCGATGACCACTTTGGCGTATTGGTAACCAGACTAGTCCACCGCTCGAAAGTTCTGGGTTGGATCCTCTGCCAGGACAAAATGGCCTTTTTGGTTTGGGTTTTTATCTACTTATATCTGTATTTATCATAAAAAATAGTATAATTGAATAAGTGTCTCATAAATCTTATAACACAAGGTTAAAAACTTACTTTGGGACTAGCTCACTC
The DNA here is from genome assembly GCA_963576875.1 of Acrobasis repandana. Taxonomy (NCBI): domain Eukaryota; kingdom Metazoa; phylum Arthropoda; class Insecta; order Lepidoptera; family Pyralidae; genus Acrobasis; species Acrobasis repandana. The sequence goes on along the minus strand of OY756221.1, from coordinate 8,115,122 downwards.
TGTGTGACATGTCTCTTAAATTTATTATAGCCATAACTTGTACGTCTCTAAAACAAACGTTAAAAATAGAGTGAGACAATTAATGATTTAATCACTAACTCTATTTTTTACATTTGTAGAGTTTAAAAAGGCAGAGGGTACATTACTAGCTCTTTGTAAACATATAAACAAGTAGAAATTATAACTCAATTCAAAATTAATATTCGTAATGCAACCCTGAGGTTAATCAATGACAGATGATCATAAATATTTATCAAAGAAAGTCGCTAACTAGGCGCTGAATAATAATGGAAAGAAAATTACAATTTCAATGCAAACCTCTCGCACCAAAGCCTCCGTAAAGTTCCCAATGTCTAATGGAAAGGATTTTATTTTTTATGAGTTTGTAAAGTTTTATTTTTCGGGCAATTTTTGTTTTCGGAAGAAACACGAAAGTAAAGTGTTAAACTTCGTAATAAATGTTGCTGGAATTTCGATGTTTTTTACTTGTTTTTATAAATAATTAACCTCCAAATTAAGCGCTTAAGGCCGGCCGCATGTGATAAGATTTTTTTATGTTAGAATATTTCTGACGCCTTTGAAGGCATTCTGAAGATATGGTTTATTCTACACCCCACATACTGTCAGACATGTCGGAATTTTGATCATCATCAGGTCGACTGCAGAAGCATGACCCTCTCTGTACTACCAGAGCCTCATATTAGCCAGAGCAGTCAGAGAATTTGGCCTACACTCTCCACGCTGGTCAGACGGGTTGGAGAGATCTCATTAATGTTTATAAGCTTTGTTTAGCTAGTGTTTCCTAAGTCGCCTGCTTTTTATTTTCGAACACATCCACGGGAAGACTTGAGGTATATTCTACTCTGCCGGGAACCACAACGACTTAAGAACATTGATAATAGAACTTAAATTGTCGTTATCTATTTAAAATTCTACTGACAATATATTTACATTTTGTTTTTGACTGCCGCCAATCTACATATACATTAGAATTTGTACACCTCTATTACATAGACTTACTTAAAACTGTTAGGAAAACTGAGTAAACTAAGAAAAACATACATTTGCATTGGTGTAAAAGTACCAACACAACGTAACTTATCCGCATAGCATCAAATGTATACAGTAGGGTTGCTGCCTTTCTTATATATGTAGATACATTTTATATTTAACTTACAATACTTAAGCATATACTTTTTATGTATACGTTTTATATATAAATGAGTGATTAGCTGACTGATAAATCATATCATAACATACTTTTAAATGTGGGCGTGTTTAGTACATCAATACGAACAATTTTAACTCTAGGACTTGCTCTAAAATCGCAAATAAACAGCATTATGGAATATTTACGTTATGTATTGCATGCTGGTCTGGGAAAAAAGAAATAAACGGGCAAGTGCGAGTCGGACTCGTACATGAAGGGTTCCGTACCAACGTACAATGTTTTAAAACGCTTAAGAAACACGTTTCTTGTATGACGACCCCCTTTAATTATTAACTTTATCTTATTTTTAGTATTTGTTGTTATAGTGGTCATAGTGTTACATAATCGATGAAAATTTCAGATGTCTAGCTATAACGGTTCAAGAGATAGAGCCCTGTGACAGACGGACAGACGGACAGACAGCGGAGTCTCAGTAATAGGGTTTCGTTTGCTCCCTTTGGGTACGGAACCCTAAAAACTTAGAATGTACCAGCTGCTTCTCGAAGGAATGGAATTATATATCATTAAGCTATGATGCTAGCAACCCATCACTATTTTGATTCATTTTTTCCATCTCCCCGCCCATCATCTCGCTAAAAGTGGCCTTTGGGTCCTGCGGCCCTGGGCTCTGTTTGCTTAGAGCCGCAAGCCCCAACATGCTCTGTCTGTCCCTTTAGGAATAAAGACGAGATAGTGTTACATTATTTCGCGGCAGGCATACCATTACGTATGGAAGCATCTTTGTATTTTTCCAGCGATTAAGATTAGGCCCAAGAAAAAGTTATTTTTATTAATGGACTGAACAGCAAAAACATATCTTTAAAGCATGTCTCACGATTTATCTAATGAGAAGCAAAAGAGAGATCGAGATGGCTTTGCTTGTCGTCATCGTCTGCCGCAGATTGCGGATATCTGTATGGTGAATTAAGTCCAAGTAAGTTGTAATTTAGCAGCCAGTTTGTAGAAGATATCATGGTGTCATAAAACACGGTATTATCTTCCCGTGGCAGCTGGGTAACGTTATAAGTCCTAGAATACGTCATCAGTTGGGAGTATTGCCCTGTGTGTGATTTAATTTCCCAAATAAAATGATTTTTTTTTTATCACACAGATTGAGCTAGCCCCAAAGTAAGTTCGAGACTTGCGTTATAGGATACTAACTCAACAAACCAATTATAAACTAATAATTAAATGTACATATTTATTAAAAAATTAAACAGATGAATCTCACTATATACGAAAAAGTTAGAAAGAAAACTCAAACTCAAAACTAATTGAGAAAGTCCTTAAAATTACTGAAAAGAACAATCATGGTAACACTTACCCTGACATTCGTGACGTAGTCTTGGGCCATAGAGGGAAGAGAATATACCTTGTTTTATTATACCATGCCAGTGACCATGACTGCAGTAGATTAAATATCTTACTGCGTTGACTCAGTGACCCAAAGTGGATCTATGGCTCCAAAACCAGAAGACGCCACTGTTCCATATTCTGCGCCATCTGCAAATCTTCTTGGAGGGCTTTGACGTCTTTGCAGACTTCGTCTCTCCAGTGGTATCTCGGACGACCCACCGTACCACGAATATCTAGCACAGAATAAAATCAATCGCAGCATGTATCGTAATTTGAATACTAGGATCTTTTAAAAATTTTATTATACTATTGAAAATATGTAGGCAACCCTAGTACACAAACAATGGGGGAGGATCGGGTACAATCGGGTCCGTGAGAATAGGCCACGGGGGCATGTTATGTCGATTCGCGGTTCCGATGAGTCTCGCTTACTTTCATCTCTGCAGTGCTTTTTATACGCATCGGGTCGCTTCATGCCGATTTGCAGTTTTGACACAATACATGCTCTTGAAAAATATAGACTTTCTACTTTTTAAAGACAGAAAAAGATGCCAGTCTAATATGAATAAATCTCTGTAGTTCCTTACCCTAGATTTTTCCTTACAAATATAGTCTAGCTTTTTTTTTAAAATGACATGACAGATTTACATATAACTGGTTTTCGGTAATGGCTAATGGCAGATGCCAAACGCCGTAAAAAAAAAACTAGTTTTCGTAATCAAAATATGAACTTGAAAGAGAATTTGACGAATCATAATCATATTTGACCATCAGTATGGAAAATTTCTACACCCTTAAATTTTGATTCTGTCTAGAAAAGTCAATTAACGCACTTGGTAAAGTTTATAAAAACGGTTTTGTAATCTACCCACGAACAAACACAAAGCTAATAAGACCTAATAACGCACAATTTAACATTGAAGTAGTTATGAAATTGGGATACAATTTAGGTTTGCGGTCCACATGATTATAAATTGTTATACGAGTATGCTTGTTATAACACTTCTCAGTGCTATAATGAGTCAAACAATGAGAAAGACCTTTGGCCAAAGTGGGGCAAAGATAATCAGCTTTTGATTTATGTTACGACAGTAATGCGTATTGTCATAATGTATTTTTGGTTTATTTTTATTTTTTATATCCTATATTGATGACTTAGCAGCATACATTGCTGATTGGCGGATTGGGGCTCTGAGCTCTGCACATATTTGAATGTACTTTTTTACGAATTAGGTATATTTGTAAATATTATGTGTACTTGTTGGGCGGGTCACGTTGGCCGTGTGCATCCGGAAAGATATTGCCACAAATTGGGTTTTAATCCAACAGATGGATACAGAAAGAGATGTAGAACAAGGACGAGATGGGCAGACGATTTGCGGGCATTTAACAAAGAATGAAAAGTGAAGACCAAGGATAGAGAATTGTGAAAGGAAAGAGGGGATGCCTTTGCTCTGCTTTTTGAGAAGTAAGACTACGTATAGACGTAGCTGATTTTTCAAGTCAATTTGTGAGAGTGCATGACGTCCACAGCTTGACATAGGCCTCCCTTCTTTTCCAGCATTCTTGTCGTGTCTATTCATCCTGTGGGTGGTTTAAAATATTTATGCTACAATCGATTTAAAAATTACAAAGAAGAATCAAGGAATCAAATTTTCATTCAGTAATTTGGCCTTCGTACAATTACATTGCATTACTACATACCTACTATTACGTCTATACTAGATCTTTGATAAACATTATGTGACTTATTCATGTACCTGTGGCCTTTTAGTGAATAAAGATTTTATCTATCTGTCTATCTATTTTCGCACGACATTTTTACACGACAATAATTTTTGTGTATATTACGTGTAATTTTTATTTAAGTATATTTAAAATATATTTTGTTTTAACCGGTACCGGTAGTAGCGATTCTCAACGACCACTGCTAAAAAGAAACGCCGAAAAAAACTCATTTACACGGTATTGGTCGCCTACGCGCCTGAAGGGCTTTGTTTACAAAGATATTATGCCTAATGTTATCACAATATAACATGCAAATACGAAGTGTACTTATGAAGTAAATAATAAGCTTAATCAGCTTAATCGAGATAAATAAAAAAAAGAAATAAATTAACTAAGGAAATTTTAACACAGTACCTAGAACCGTTTAACTGAATGCGTATTGACACACTGGTTTGACATATTGGTTTCTGTTTACCACTCATTCGCAATATTCGAAACCATAACGCCACGAGCGCAATTTGATCCCAGATATTAGCTTTAGTTAACAGCCTGGAACTTCGAACTCGAACTGAGGTCTGTGAGGAAGTGATCTGACCGAAAATATTTTACGGACTAAAAGTTTTTCTTATTGACGGGCTGATTCGCTTGTGTTAATATAACCTCGCCTAATCTAGTTATAAATAAAAAAAACTTATGTTAAAATTCATCCACTATACAGCCACAGTACCACAGACAAACTGACACACACATACACCTCCATCTATTCCTGATTGAGGGTTAAAATCGTAGCAATATACCGCCACAAAACGTCATAGGTCTAACCCAAGGATTTCCAAAATAACCAATCTGCATACTGCGCTATATTTAAATCTTGGAATCAGAATCCCTAACAGAACACAAAACTGTACGAATAATAATTGGTTTTGGCTAACCTACTGACCTACTACTGATAAAGGTTGAAGAAGGAAAAGAACCTACTGACCTTACTACACGCGCGAGAAAAGAAAGATCTAAGTAACAATTGCTTTTTTTCATGAAGCAAGCAATATTAACTTGTCTGTGACAAAAATAAAGTTACAAATATATACAAATACAAAACTGCAAATGAATTGTACCTTTGTTAAAAATAATACAAGATAGAATTTATTTAATTCATAAAACGTGATAGAGAAAGCACACTCTACTGTTTTGACATGGTTTTGACATTTGACACGCAACTGGCGCATAATAGTATGTATTGTATGCAAATCATTATTAAATTTTGTTCTATAAAACTTTCATATTCATCAATGGCTATTGTGCTATTTCTATGAGCTTTAAATAATGTATAATTTTTTGGTTAAAACTAACGTGAGATACATAAATTGCGGAAAACGGCCACTCTTGGCAAAAATGCTAAGAAAAGCTTAAGGCCATTTAAATGGGGGCAGTACTGGACCCCGGAAAATTCAGGTACGGCCTTAACGTTCTCACTATAAACTGTAAACAGTAGTTCATAAAATAGTTTGAAGGGTTCTCTAGTGCTTGACTCTGTTTTCTTTCAAATAATTTCTTTTAAATGGGTGCAGCACTGGACACCAGATAATTCATATATGGCCTTAATACCTGAGTATTTTATAGAACGATGTTATGTAATAAATTTTTAGCTTTCCATAAAAAGCTCGGATCAGCTGATCGATCTTGTATGGTAGGCAAAAATTTTTTTTGTGGATTGCAGTATAAATAAATACTTTGGCTGGCATCGCAAGAGTTGTCGACAAAAAATAAAGTGGCTTACTAGTAGGAGGCCTTTGCCCAGCAGAAAAATAACATGCGCATTATTATAGTTTCAGCACAGTGAACCGATTGTGCTGTAACAAATTCTAGTATATTTTTGCATAACTGTTTCCATGCTAAATCACCACTTCTACCAGTCCTATTATATATAGTGCAATTGGGTAGATGACTGGTATCAAGAATTTATTATTTGGTACTGTTAAGAGAACATACCGTCACAAAATAGTGCCTAGTGTCATTGACCATATCCATTTTGATGATTTTAGATTTATGAATGTAGAAAAACTGATATTAAAATCTATTGAATCCAACAAATTATGACGTCACGGTTCTGATTTTCATACAAATCCCTTAGAAAATGTTTGTTTTGACGTTTAGAAAAAAGTGTCTGATTTGACTTTTTGTCATCCAGCTGATTTAATTTACGTGGAGTCTAATGAATATTTTCTTCTATATTCTGAAGTGATCTTGCCACTCTATTAAGTTAATTGAGCATTGAGAGGCGAACGACTGAGATTTCTTGCGCAGTTGTGATTGCGGCAAATTTTTCTAAAATATTTCTTAATTCTAAGTAGAGCTCTGTGGTAAAAGACACTTCAAGTACTTCAAAATTATGCATTGGTTTATTTTTTCCTCTTTTGTAGCTGAAGTTCTTATAGTGATGATTTATATATTTAAATTCCAAACTAGACAAAATAACTACAACAAATCGTGATAGGATACCTAATCTTAAACAATTGACTGTGTTTGCTGATGAATTTCTTGCAACTTATTCTCTAAAAAGAGTTAAGATGATACTTCTGTAATAAAAACTTATACAATGTTAAATTATTTACCTAAAGACAACTCTCGGCGTTAGCTTCGCTAAAGATAAATACCAATAAAGTAAAAGAGCCAATCATAAAGTTATTTACACAAAGACTCTAGCATTAAAAATTTATTATAAACAATTTTTGCTATCATGCAGTACTGGACTCGCGTTCACCTAGTCAAAGACACGAAACCGTCAAAAAAATGTAATCTAGATGACATAACTAACATAGTTATAAGTTACCTTTGTTACTAACACTTTATGGGTTGTAAAGCTTGAAATAAACGATTTTTATTTTACATATTTTTAAAAAGCCCTTAGTTTTAAAACACAGATTAAATTTTACACGGATAAAAAGTTCTGGTTATTCTTGGATAGCCCAAATCTGCATTTCAAAACACATACGTCATCCCAACGATCAAGCAGACGTGAGATCCGGAATGGCATGATGTCAGACAGAACAAGCTAAGGTTACGGCATGCTTAAAATTAAAAGATTTTTTTTTATTTATTAGGTACAATTTGAGGAAGTAAACATCTTTCAATTTTGTTATATATTAAATTTGATTTGTTTAACAGATTTACTTACTATGTACTGCTTGTGGTTTCTGACCTATAGACATCTACAGGAAGAAATAGAGTGGTACGACCACTCAATTTCTTTCTGTGGATATCGTAAGAAGCGGCTAAAACACGAAGCACATCTTGTGGAACAACTGCATTCGCAAGGAAGATTGGTGTCAAGCAGGCGGCCTGCCGTAATATTTTCAGCCAAATCTTCATTCAGCACGGAGAGTAATAACCAAAGAAATTGTATACAATCTCGAATGCTTACGAAATGGCAAAGCTGTTCCCTAAAAATATACCTAAAGTTATAGCTTTCCCCTTCTACTTTATTGCACTGACAGTTTGCGGGAAAGGGACGCCTATAACTTTAGGTACATGTTTTGGGAACGTTAGGTATTTAAACATAAGCATTTTGAAAATATGAGCTTTATGTGCGTGGCAATAAGTTTAATTTTCAATGTTGTTTTTTTTTGAGATTATTACTCGTCGTTATTCTAGATTGTATTACACGCTGTGCCGACCCCACGTAAAGTGGGATAATATGAGAAAGAAGAAGTATGTATGTATTACGAGGAGGAAATGCGTACAGTATAGAAACTAAGACTGGTATTGCGTAGCTTTTACACTGACTTGAATGGCAGAGAATAAATAGATAAAGATCAAAACCAAACGCGTGTCATAACTTAAGGTTATACATGAATTTTCCGGGGAAAATGGCTACTTTGGGCAAAAATGCGTAGAAAAGCTTAACGTTCTCACTTTAAACATTTGTTTGAAGGGTTATCTAGGGCTTCACAACGACAAAATTTTAAATGATATCTCAGTTTCCTTTAAAATTATTTATTTTAAGTAGGGGCAGCACTGGACCCCCGAACAATCATGTATGGCCTTAATAAGATATGCAGAAGGTTAAAAAAAGTTATAAGTTGTTCTTTTCATAAGTACCTATGGCTATTACTGGTGTCATAAATGTGTATCCAAGAGTGTAGGTCAAAGTCAAAATTGCGTGTCGACACATCGATTAGAAGAAAAAACAAACACTAAAGTCATAAACTATACATACCTTGGTGACTAATTTTCAACCTAATTAAAATATGCATTATACCTCAAGGTCTTAAAGGCAACGAACTGAGTACATTACCTCGTTATATCCATTATTATGTCACTACCTCGTTACATTCGTACGTGTTTATGTTTGTTTGTAATGTCCCTCGTGAAACTCATGATCATAACCTAGACGGGTAAACAGACTTTGTTTAATAGGTTTGCGAATTACAGGGAACGTCAAAATTAGCAAAATCTAACAAATTATTTTAGGATTATCCTGAATTTAGCAAATCATTTGATAAGTGTAGAGAAGACAGTTTTTTTACTTTAAATGATAACTACCTATTGTTTATTTTAAATTGATAGAGACAAATCACACTAAATTAGCTCCAAAGTATGTTTTTAAACTTATGTTATGGGTACTCAACGATTTTATATTTAATAAAAATACATATATAGACAAGCACCTAAGTCCCAGGACAATTAGGAAAAGGCCATTTTCTACCTTGCCCTGGCTGGGGATACAACCTAGAACCTCCGAGTGACGGACTAGCGTGGTAATCAATACGCCTCGTCGTCGGTACTGAACAATTAAACAAAAGGCCTTATTTCTTGGCGGCACCTATTGTATTACATCATTATTTTTTTAATTATACACTGTTATCGATACAGTATTTTAATAAAAGAGTAAAAAATAACAATCTTTATAACTTTATTTGCATGGCTAATTTAAAAAAACTTTTTTTAGATTTCAAATTGTCTTCCTCACTTCTATACTTATACATACAGCGAGATCTATGTACTACATAAGAATTATTTTAAATGATTTTCATTTGAATAATTACTTGATTTATTTTCTTTAGCACCTTTCCTTTTTCGTCCTACCACGGGTGACAGGTCTCGGGGTCTATTCGATTTCGAATACGAAACAAAAACGTCACGACATTGTTTAGATCTCAAAGACATTCAGCTGTTTGCCCTCGCCCCAGTTTCCGATCGAGAAGTGAATTCGACTTCTATTTGCTCGTTTCTATCGTACGTGACGAGGGAACAACTATTCGTAGTGCTGAGTGCAGTGATGTTGTTTACTCAAAATGTCGCATTTTAGTCAAATTTCAACTGCAAAAGAAGGTAGGGATCTAGTTAGATGATCAAAATCAGAGTTTCGAATCGAACTTAATAGCTGTTGTCAGAATGTTCTGGCTTTGACACATGAAGTTCAAATTTAATTCATATTCAAAATATCTTTATTATCATAGGATAATTGTAATATCTCTTAATAATAGTCACTTTGTTTTTATTGCACTAATGTTGACGTCAAATTGTTACTTACAGCTAAGTTTAGTGCCGCTACCTAGGCGTTTCTTAGTCATTTGCTAGAATTCAAATTCGGTTTACAAGCTTTTTCGTATACAAATTTTTTTATCTAAAATCTGACACTAAATACTTGCGTCTAAAAAAATTTTATGCTTTTTCCAACAAATGCCATTTAGTGCAATGTTTTCAACATTTAGCCATATAGTGAATGCATTACTTAGTCGAGACTTTTTTTAAAATATTAGTGCAACATCTTCAGATTTCTTGATCAAAGGCCGTAGTGTCGTACCATCGTAGTAGTAATCGAAATACTAAACGTGTTCCTGATGAAAACTAAAGCAATAACATTTATTTTAGACGCCAAATGTGCTCATGTGTCATGACATAAAGTCAAAAGAATATGAGTTTACTACGTGATCCTAAACAATGTTTTCGATATTTGTACTATTAATAAAAATATAGTTAGAAATGTTTTCTATGTGTGATGAACAGACATAAACATGCATCATATTCCATAGGACAATCCTTGCGCGTAAACAAAAATCTCAATGAATTACTGTATACAGAACAAGAAAATTATTCATACTGCCACCAAAATCTAGTTCTTTTTTTAATAAGTTGGAGAATATTTTATTCAGGCAACAAGTGGGTATTTACATCATATTAAAAATAACATTTACATCTTGCAGATAATGACATAGACATGAGTCATACAGTCATTCACATCTTTAGAATTACCACATCAATGAAGGTGAACAGTTGATTGTCAGGCAGCAATGACTCACCGCTGCAATGTTTTGAATAATAAAATAAACAAGGAAATAAATATTCAATCATGATATGAAATATAAATATATAATGACATACTCATATGTATGTATATTTTTCTGAAAACAAAAATTTACATTTCGCTATCTTTGTTACGGTATAATCAGACAAAAGTACCTAGATAAGTAGGTTAGTAACACTATATTGCACAAAAAAATTTACAATATTCAGACGACGTTAACAATAAATAGTAAAAGATTTTGGCTTCTATTTGATTCAAGTTTCAAAAAAGATAATATAAAATACAATTTAATTCGCCATAGTTTTATTTACTACGAGTATATAAAATATTAACTGACTGTTCTATCGAACTTTATCATAAAGAGTTTTCTGGCTTCCATTTTTGTAGAATTACTTATTTCAAAGATGTAAAGCAAAGAAACGGGAAATCAAAGCGGGGTTTATTTTCCTTGAAGCGTTCATCGTAAGGGTGCTTGCACATTGATACCTATGAATGCTCGATGCTCGTTGCTTCGAATGAAGTTGTAATTATTTCCATTGAAATTCACTTTGTAAGTTCTTCATTTACTCGCTTACATTTAAAGCAAGTTTCTACAACCCACTACACTATTGATGCAATCGACTTTATGAATAGATTACAGTTGTCATCAGGTGGGCCACACAATCGACTGTAAAGGTTAAATATATAATCAGCATATGAATTATAACTCCTTGGCCATTAATCCGCCTAGGGCTTTTGATATGTTGGTACCTTCAGGACTAAGTTTTGTTTGACATTACGAGACTAACTGCGTATGTTCATAATATTTATTGTGACAACGAAATATTGCAGGATTAAATGGTCAAATTACTGGCAAAAAAGTAAAACTATAAGTATTGATATTTTTTTAAAACAAAAAACCGTCTTCAATACCGGAAAAGCTTAATATTCAAACAATTGTATACTTAGACTATATATTTTTTCTAGTTATTTTCGTTTACAAAACAAACCACCGAATCGATTTTAATAAAATTTCTATGGGACCACCTGGAAAATACCCTTTCAAACAAAAAAAAATCTATATCGTTCTTGGGATCTTCGAGTAAAGGGGAATATACAAAAAAAAAGATTCCGACGAATTGAGCGCCTCCTATTTTGAAGTCTGATAAAAAAAAATGTGGTTTTAAGTAAAAGGTATATAGAAAATTATTTAATATATTTTTTTATTTTATAAAAATGTAATGTAAATTTTTGTAGTTTAAAAGAAGAAATTCGGCATCATAACTAAATTTTGGAAATGATTTCTTTATTTTAATTAGATATCGGTAGCTTTTAGATTTTTTTTACTAGCCATTAGGTCCCATAGTTGGGCAAAGGTCTTCCCTTGTTGTTTCCAGCTACTTCAATCTTAGCTACTTCTCTCCAATCCTTGTCAAAAGCAGACAAGTCGTCCATCTCATCTGAGGTTTTCCCCTTGATAATTTTCCATCATTTGGAATTCATGTGGTAATAGGCATGACGATTGGAAGAATGTCTTAGGCCCATCGGTTAGATTATCAAAAAATATTTTTTCTTTTCTCTGAGAAACAAAAATTTACAAAGATTCGAATGACATTTCGAATGACGTCACGGCTATGTACGATTTTTACCTAGCGGTGAGGACACAAGCCCCCACTCTGGAAATTAGATTCTCTGCATCTTTGTGAACTTTTACTTTTTTGATAAACCGAAAAATATGAGTCCATTATTTTTGGATAATCTACAAGACGGACTAATTAGAATAATACTTTTCTGAAAAAGAAAATCCGAACCAATGTTACAAATGTACAAGAGCTCTAAAATCACGAATGTAGGGAATCAAAGATGTTACCAGCCATAATAATATTTCAATCTGCAAAAACCTTTTCATGGATCCGCGGGCACGGACAAGATGACATTCTTAGTTTCTTTGTGCGGACGCTCAAACGGTCTATCTATTACGCGATGGCTAGATATTTGAATGCCCTGGGGATTGGAAAAAGAACTTCAATTCTACGGAATCTCTTTTGAAATGGATTCTAGACTCATATTGGACTAAGTAGAGGCAAATTAAAATATTACCTCTGAGTAGAGTAGAGCATAAAAACATACTTTTTTTTGGATATTTATAATAAAATATACGTGCAACTATTTGAATTTCGGGAAGAATTCTAAACTTGGAAGCTCACTTGTTTGTCTCTTGAACTCTACGACGACATGTGTCTCATAAAAGCGGATCAACGTGTCAACATAACATTTTTCATACAGATGGATGGATAGGATGAGAGCAACATAGTCGTAGGCTATATTTTACCTTTTATTTTAAGATTCTCGAGATATGCACATGAACAGAATCGCGGGCGATAGCTAGCATCTTATATGATGACCTCGATGGAGTAATGGTTATCACGTTAGTCCGCCTACCCGGTTCTAAGTTCGATCCACAGCAAGGGCAAGTTGGAAAATGGCTTGGGTGTTTACCTATATATATATATATATTTATTATCAAATATAGTGTCGTTGAGTACAAGTCTCAACTTACTTTGGTGCTAGCTCAATCAAAGTCATTTGTCCTTATCTATTTATTTATTTATATGGACAGCTTAAATTCATTACCGAAAATTTAGTTGAATCTTATTTAGAATTTTCACTTACCTACCAGAATAGCATGAATTTTCAACAAATCCGGCTATTTTGTTGCTCTACATTGTTTGTAAGAGAAAGCTAAAATATGATGTTTTGTCCACAGATTTACGATGCTGATAAGGTGTCCGGCGGCACTGTGTGCCGTCGTGCTCCTTGTGATAGCCACACCCACCTACTCAGAGGTAAGTTTTATGTAAAACAATATTTTATTCTGAATGCCATTTTAATTTAACTATAGGTTTGGCTGTAAGATAGATTAGGTTAAGCTTTAAAGGCTATTTAATTTAGTTCAATGAAAACATTTGCGGGAAAGGAATTTCAGAAGTTCTTATCATTTCCCAATATTTTCTTACGTATTTCTTTTGTAATTTTTATCATGTCTATTATGACGAGTATTCGGGCACTTATTTACTTAAACTTCATGATGGTACATACATAGATTTGTACATAAATTATTAATAATAACTAAAAACAATCAAATCTATCAAATTAAGTCATAAGTAGTGGTCGGATTTTTAGGCGCCTATTTACCTAAACTTCATGACGGTACATAACTATAGAATTGGTACAACCACTAACATGATAAAAATAAATATCAATCTCATTAATTCAACCTAGCCCTTAATACAAATCGTCATTATAATATGCCAATAAAATATTCTTTCCTAAGATTACTTCGATACTTACCTAATTTCTGTTCTGTAAGTATCTGGATTAAAATAAATCCTTCAGTCGTTCAGGACAAGAAATAAAGTAGATAATAATAAGGCGATTTCTAGGATAGTAAAATATGAGATATAATTTTGGCAGCGCTCCTAATCGGCGACCTCTTAGGGACCTTTTTCTAAGTATCTCATTAGCATACCGTCCCCTACTGTTAATTAAGGGGTTTGGCATCTCTACCAGGCATTTGTGCCAATAACTTGTTTATGAGGTGATAACTTGTGTATTTCGGTCAATAGTGTGAGATATCTTAACGAAGATATAGACTTACTAGTTGATAAGAACAAATTGGAGATATAGCTTTTAATTGACATTTTACTAAATTTAAACATAATTGATTAATTTAAAACGATTGACTCACGTGATATAGTCGGAAAAAGCCGACCAGGTTTAGATCGATTTAGACGATCATCTTCAGGGCGAGTGTCAGCGGCGACCCGATGATGACGCTGGAGGGCTGCCACGCGCGTCACCTCCCGCGGCTCCGCTCGCTGTGCTCGACTCGAAACGATGACTGCTAGTAGTTCCGCCGATACGATACGATTAAATTAATCAATTATGGATTAATCACACGTTAGTTTTAATAAAATAAAATTAAAACATATTTAGTTAACAAAAAGAATTAAAATACTTGTAATTCACAAACCATTTTTCATATAAAACGATTCTTGAAGATACCATAAACAGAACAAATTAACGGTGGACCCTGGAGTGAGTAAGCCGATCAATATGAACTACTTTTCATATTGGACCAATGTTACATACATACACTATCAGGTAAATCCCTAATGGGGCAGACACAGCATTTTGGTTCTTGCATCTAAGCAGACGCCCAGGGCCGCAAAACTCGCGAGAAGGTGAAAAAAGAAATCAAAATAGTGATGGGTTGCTTGCTCGCCGCTTTGCCTATACATAATTCGCATTTTGGCTTTAATAAATCTACCAATTACTACCTAAGTAGGTATATAACTTATTATATTTGTTACAGATTGGCACTCTGCCATAAGAATCGCTCTGTATATGCATGCCGCGCGAGCGATTTCGTTTATCCATTGCTGTAATTGGTAAAAGTTGATATGTACACAATGCCTTACGAAACCCTTGCAATATGTTCAGTCCTGTTTTGTTTACCATACAATGAGGACGATATGATTGAGGAGAGGAACATCCGGTGGGTGAATGAATACCTGTCTCGGTTTGATGGTGTTTAATTGATTCATATTGTTTGGATGGCGTTGGTTCTTGTTTTAATTTGTTTATAATCACGCGCGATAAAGAAGATTTTGCAAGTACAGGGTGGGTGGGGCAATTTTCTGATCTGAAAAGTCAATAAAAAATAAAATAAAAGTAGTAAGGGAATTCTGTTATATCATTTTTATTGTAAAATACATTATCACATTTTTTTAAATAGTTTTGAAGATACATCGGTCATATGACGGTCTGAATGTTAACGGTGCTCTTAGTTCCCAAGATACAGGGTCTCCCTAGTTTGGGAATCATAGCAAACTCTTCTTAATTTCCCAAAATTTGGTAATAAATGCATTTTTATTTTTATTTTTTATTTTAATTTCATTTGCATTGAGTTGCCTGATTTCTGAAGCGCCTCATCGACCTTGTTTAGCCGGTCCGCCCCGATTGGCTCCTTGTGACTTTTTTGTGGGGCTATTTGAAATCAATTGTTTATAATGACCGTCCAAGGAGCCTACCTTACCTTTGACCTCACCTGAAAAACAATGTACGCGAAGGCATCGCCAACATACCCATCTATATCCTTAGAAGAGTTAAAAGAAACTTCATTCAACTTCAACGCACAAATACATTCCCAAAGTGGGTTGACGTCAGGCAGGCGGCCGGTCATAAAACTGTAGCCAAATCATTTAAACTAATCCGGCTATTTCTTCTCCATTTTGCAAGGTCTTTGGCATCCTTGGGTGACCATTGACATGCATGTTAAATATGGAGAAGAAAAAGCAGGAAAGCGCACCCGGGCTCCGAAGCAGCACAGCTGAGGATGCAACCGGGAACGCGCTTAGTCGAAGAAGAAGTTGAAAGAAACTTCATAAATCGGGTAACTCAATGCATTTGACCGATGTCATCTTTAAAACGATTTAATAAAAAATACAATCAAAATCTTCTATTAACTTAAAACAAATCAATTGAAGCTTTACATTATACATTCATATTTCATTAATCAACTTACTAATACAATACAATTAATTTTACAACAAAATTAATGACAAAATCAGGATAATTCGCCGCTTAGTTGTTAATTAATCTATTCAACCATTTTCTTTGCGCCTGTCGATCTATCTGTTCATCTCTATTGTTGTATTTCTCTTGGAAATTCAAGATGTGAAATAATATTGGGTTGATAACTGGGCACTAAAAATTTAAATTAAGTTTAGTATTTTTTGTGCATATTGTAACATCAATTTAATTTATTTTCATTATACTATAGTGTTCTAGTATAGCCCGTGGTTCGAATTATTACGCATATGTCCCTTACACATTCTAGTTAATGGCAATATAAAGATCGAGTTGAATACGCTGAAAAAAAACACGTTTCTTGTACGACGACCCCCTTTCATTTTTAACTTTTTCCTATTGTTAGTATTAGTTGTCCTTATTTTTAGTATTTTTAGTTTAGTTGATATAGCGGCTGACTGCCTCCGTGGTCCAGTGGTCAAGGCGTCTGCCTTGTGATCCGGAGGTCATGTGTTCAAATCCCACTGGGAAGCATACTTTGTAAAAAAGTTGTTTTCAGTCTGGTGAGGATATTGCAGGCTTGAATCACCTGATTATCCGAAAATAAAGATGATTCCGTGCTTCGGAAGGCACGTAAAGCTGTTGGTCCCGAACGCCATCTAGCGTTTGTAGCTATCCTAGGATTGGTTCTGGTCTACCCTCTGGTTTGCGGAGGTCAGATGGCAGTCGCTCTGTGTTAAAAAACCAGTAACCTTGTCAAATCACCTAGGTAAGGTAGCGGACCCCGGGCTCTGAAGCGTTACCGCTGAGGATGCAACCGGGAATACGCTCGGATGATGATGATGAGTTGATATAGCGGCCACAATAAAACATAATCAGTGAAAATTTCAAGTATCTCGCTATTACGGTTCAAGAGATAGAGCCCTGTGACAGACGGACGGATAGACGGACAGACAGACGAGTCTCAGTAATAGGGTCCCGTTGGCACCCTTTGGGTATGGAACCCTAAAAAGATGGTTTGGTCTATGATTGTATAAGATATATTATGGGTATATTGAACTTTCATTTAACGAAATGTCAATTGAAAGCCATGTCTGGAATCTGTAAACATTGGCGTGAGTTTGCGCTTTCCGCGTGTTGGTTTTAGTAAAATCAGTGCCCAATTTGCAGTGTCCATTATTAAATTGAATTTATGCAAACAACTAGGTACTGATTGGGATTATATTTTCATTTGTAAAATACCTGAAATAAATTCTGATTCTAATATCGCGTTAGCTTTGAGCGATGATGATTTTGTTTAAAATAAAACAAGTATTTCCACTACCTATCTAAAAATATTAGGTTTTTTTTATTTAGGTTCCAAGATGTTAATATTTTATATAACCTATCTGTAGATAAGAATCTACTTAAATACTTTTAGAAAGTGATCATGTCGCTCCATTTCCTTTTTTGGTATTGTTTCGCAGACTCACTTGGAATATAACCATGTAGTTATATATCAAAACGCGAAAAGCACAAAATGACACTAATTGTTACAAATTGTAGGCAATATCCATATAGAAAACAAATGCGCGATCATCGTTAATTCACGTAAATTTTTCGTACGAACGCGCGATTGTATTGATCCCAAATAGGTGTCCCAATCAACATTCACGCGATTCTATTTTTCACTACGAGATCTATTTTTGAACGCGCGAGGCAAACAACGAATCAGGAGCGCTATTTTTCATTCAGGGAGTCACATTACGAATGATTTGCGTAAGGTCTTGACCACTCGTAATTTTGACATTTGTACGGTACAAATTTCAAAGAAACGTTCCATGAAGAATCAGTTCCGTTTCTCGCTGCTTTTTTTATTTTTGTTGAAAGGTTTAGAAAACCATTGACAAATTTATGATATCTTCTGCGTAACACAATATTACTTATCGCTGACACGACGGTTTCTAAAATAACGCTTGCTCTGAACGCTCTAGTGGTGAGTTGGAAAACTACACGTTTTGTGTTTTGCTGAGTCCCTAAATAAAAATAGCACTCCAGAGTGAGCGCTTCCAAAGATAATTACTCGTTGTATGATTCCCGCTTTCAAAGATAGGTCTCACGCGGTTGTCACATCCCATAATCGCGCAATAATCACGTTGTCGCGTTGTATGAAGGCAACGCCATACCTTTACTTTTTTTAAAAGAGCAAAGCTTTTCTCTGCCATTATCTGAGTTATTATCTGATAACACTTTGTTCGGTCATTCAATCATTCATTGTGTAGTTCTCACCTCACTATCAGTTTGGAAACTACACTCAATGTTTCATTCCAAGACCGAACCACTATACAACGTGGAAGGGACATACCCATAATAAATCAAACCACGGGCTATACTAGATCATTACAGTATAATGGAATTAAAATAACAGTCTAAAAACAAAAAAAAAAGCCCGGGCAGCTTTTTTATGGTAATGTCGATTTTTTTTGTTGAAGAGTATAGACCGTGGTTCGATTTATTACGGGTATGTCCCTTCCACGTTTTATATGAATTTCCGAAAAACCGGTCGCACCGCAGATTTGGCTTTATGCTATATTTGCGAAACTAAAACAACGCTCCAAATATGTTTCGAACAAGTAAAATGTACATACGCTGTTTGAAATTTCATTTTAATTAAATTTGCCTTTTCATTTGCAGGTAGAAGTACCTAATTGAATTTGTTAGGTGGACGACCTTTCTACCTCTATAGTTTTTAGAACTTTACTGAAAGTTTCAAGTACTTATCCGAAAAAATTACGTTGATCGAAATTTATATTTTAATTTGAATAATTACCTTTTCAGCAATATTCGTGTAATATTAATCTTATTTTTTCTTTTTCAGAATCTCTTCACATGTCCAACGGGTAAGTGTTTTATATTCAGTTCATATACTTCATTACTTTTGAGGTAAGGTCGTTGTGAGGTCTAATTAAATATACTGAACCATTCAGAACACACTAGTACGTCCGGCAAGTGAAGCAAAGACAAACATAACCTTTTCAACTTTTACAAAAATTCTAAACATTTTTTATTTTATTTCGCATCATTATTTTCTAAGAAGGAAGTTGTCACATCAGTTTATTTTGTTACTTCCCGTAAAATTTATCTTCGTGTTTAGGTAAGTACTTATTTATTAAAATACAAATAATATTTAATGAAAAAAACATAGCAATTATTTACACAAACCTTAGTAGGTACATACTCGTGGGTGGTACAAGTTACAATGGTACGTGGGCACAAACAAACCGACAGTGAAATTACGCAAAACCTACGTAAGGCTAATTGTTGTCTGACTTTGATCTACGTGATGTAGGCTTTTAATTTAAAGGTTTTTATTTCAAGCCCTATTACTTTTAGATTGGATTTACAATTTAGTTTGGCATCCAAAAATAAAGACATTACAATTTTTTTTGTGCTTAACTCTACCACTTGCTTTATAGAATAGACATCTTGCTATTTTGTAAAAAAAAATTTAATTAACTATTAAATCGTAACTACCCAAAATTTTTCATTAAAAACTCTTTAATATCGGTCTATAAACATAAACTTACTTATTGTCTTATGTCCCCTGAGTAGGGCAGAATACCGCTACAGTAAACATAGTCCTGAGAATTAAAGTGATTGACGACAAGACTCTATTATCGAGAACTCAATGTTTTTTTTATTTGTTACTGTTGGTCAAGTATAGGTATATATTGGTCAAGTTCATTCTACCGTATACTCGTCAATAGCGCAAATTCGTCAGGCGCTCGTCAAAACAGCGTATTCGTCAAGCTCTCATTAATACGGCGTATTCGTCAGGCTCTTGTCAATATTACTCTTAAAAATTCTCTTTCGTTTTTCAACTCTTTCAAGTAAGTTAATAAACTGAAGTAGTCACGTCTATCTAAGCAGAAAATCGTTGCCTAAAAATACTAACACATACTTACTTTAAGTGTGATTCAGATTTTCAAAGTCGTGTGAGAGTATTTCTAAGCATTTAAGAGCTCTTGCATATATACAATAGATACCCGTATTATAAACATCACAATTTACATCTAAGAAAACAATAAATTAAATAGATAGGTATGCTTAAAAGATTATTAATCAATGTTTATAGCTTTGTACATCTGGAGATACATAATTATTCCATAAACATAACAAAGGCTCATTCTGTCTCCATGTAAATTATTCCAGAGATATAATGATGAAACATAATGCTCGGTTTCAAAATACATTTTCACTTCACATAATTGTGACCGAAGAACAATACAGTGTCGACACTTGGTACCGAATCGTCTCATAGTCGAGCATAGGTCACTCCTAAGACTTAACGTTTATTACTCGGGTTTGCTTGTATAATTAGCACGTGTGTACTAACATTTTTATTGTGAAAACAACACTATTTGTATAACTGTACTGAAAGTCGCTGTTTCAATTCACACTGAAGTTTGACATAGATACCCGTATCGGGTAACGAAATAACTTGTAAGTAATCCTTGCTCGTTTCCCATACGTCTAGTACGTCGTATAGTCTATTCGTTCAATTGGATGGCATGCTGTCGGCGCGCTTCAACTTCTTCCCTCGAGGACATTTTTTCCGCAATTTGGTCCATTGCGATGAACCCGTTTTGCGTGGGGAGCTCGCGCCGCTGTCAGTTCTTAAACTACCCCAGCTCCTGCAGGAAAGCGAGGACGCACTCCGGCGCCTTGATCGCCTCCTCCACGGTTCACTGATGTTCCAGGAACCCTCTTCGGCGCGCTTCAAAGGCAGCATCAGTTTTTATAAAGACACAGCCTTTGTAGTGCGCTGACGGCATGCACACCAACTTAGCAAATGAACTATACCTCGTATAGCTTGACAATCTTTTTTAATCTTTCTGTGCCTATTATTTAATACGTTTTTATACTTAACATGTAAATTGTAATTATACATTTTTGCGGCTTAGATATGGCTCAAGAGCACACCTCATCTTGATAACAAAAACAGTAACCTATTCTAAAAAATGTCTAGACAGAGTCTAACAAAATGTACTAAAACTGTTAAGGGTCAATTCAGTCCGTTATACTAAACAACTTTCCTCAAGGAACATATTTATTTATTTATTTAAACTTTATTGCACATAAAAAAAGTGTACAAATGGCGGACTTAACGCCTTATGGCGTTCTCTGCCAGTCAACCATTGGACCAAGTAGATAAATAATTTGGGTGGTGCGACAGAGTGTGTAAACAAAATTTAAAAGTATCTATAAATACCTACAAGAATAAATCAAGAATATACATAAATATTAATTTTAAAGAAATATATACCAATACAATAACTATAGATAAAATAAATATACAAAATATATAATTATGTAAATATAATACATAAAGAACTAATTATATATGTATGCGGATAGATATATACATATATGGATGACTACTAATTACCGCGCAGGGACACCACGAGAAGACATATGTCGAAATATGAAAAATATTTTTGGGCTTTCCATACATACTGCATCTGCTGATCGGTCAACTTGTATATACTGTTAGACGTTATATAGTAAGTCTATAATCTAAGTGTTTTATCCTATTCATAGTATCTCAATTACAATGGAAATCAAAACCTCTATTATATGTGACACCATTTCACGAAGCTTCTAGATTGTGAGTTATGACATGTCATGACCTAGCTGAACTATGGTATGATGGAATAATTTCTACAAAACAGATACGTTACATTACATAACGCTGAATTTATAGGGAAATAATACTCTAGATAAGCAGGTGCTTACCCAAAGTAAATGCACTTGTTTTTTACTACGTTATTTAAAACGTTTTGGTGCTACTTCTATAGATTTCTTTATCAAGAATTAAGCTCGGACGGACATATGGATGGACAAACGAAGGGTAAGTAATAAGTTCTAGTTAGATCCCTTTGAGTATTCGGCTTAAAAGCCATGTGTTCAGCTGCTAACACGAAATCATAAAAATAGTAACACGAGTAAAACGTTTATTTTCTCGCTTTTACAAAGGTGAGTCTTATAAATATAGGTTCTAAACCTAGATTACCATTTTTTAGGTTAAGACATGTTCACTATGGTTTGGAGACTAGTTCCTGAAATAGGGTCCTATAGGAACCCTATGCTACAGGTAGCTAGTCTAATTCGCCGAAAAACCGCCCAAATCGTCAAACTTAAACTCGTAGTTTTATGTTTTATTTGATCTATGCCTAAATTCAAATGTTAAGCGTATTATGCAACATTCCTAAAATTATTACCTATCGGAGAACACTCAAAATTTAATTTGGGCAGGAATAATCATGAGCGGAAGTGTTATTAGCCCTGTTCCCATCAGGGCCAGGCGGCGCGACCAATTTGTCATTTACGCTGATGTTTTCATTATAACTAATGAATTTGCCAGATAGGTATTGCGAATTTTCAATTAATATATATCAGAACTTTTAAGCTTTTGCTCATGAATTTGTTTACGCGCTTACATATGGAATATACTCTAAACTAGTCGACTATATCACATTCCACTGTCTCAAGTATCTACCTACAATCCTACATGTACTTTTGTACATGTCATTGTACATATCACATCGATTCGTTGTTTCGTTTTGATGCCAATACACAAGGTAAGAAATAAAAAGACACATTTTATTTTATGTAAGTAAAACTCGTTTTAAAAATTTATCAATTCAGCCCAGAAATGTGTCATTTTACAAGTTTTTATTTAGTTTCACCTGTCGTGTTGTCTGTAATCAAATCTTGCAAGCTAAATTAGATCCACTTCTCATTTTTAGATCGATTTGAAATTTCACATATTTATGTAGCTTCCAAAATGAATTTTATCTTTTCTTCTTCGTCTAAGCGCGTTCCCAGTTGCATCCTCAGCTGTGCTACTTCGGAGCCCGGGGTGCGCTTTCCCGCTTTTTCTTCACCAAATAAAGGTAACATGCATGTCAATGGTCAAGGCCAAGGATGCCAAAGACCTTGTATATGGAGAAGAAATAGCCGGAACAGTTTAAATAATTTGGCTATAGTTTTACAACCGGCCGTCCGACCGATCAAGATGAATTTTATCTCATTGGTGCTCAGCATTGGTGATGAAATTAGTGAACTAATCTATTAACATAAATATTTATTAACAAAGGCACTACTTGATTCTACTTTGTAGTCAGAAGTACTTTGTGAGAAGGATTATTATAGGACCAATGACTATCTTAAAGACAAAAAAGTCTGGCTTGAGCTTGGCGCGGGTCCCACTTAAAGGTTTGTATACTTAGACATGTCATTATTTAAGTACATTGGTACATACTAAATTTACAAATTGACATTATTTTAAATTTCGTAATTCTTATAATTCAATTTAATTATGACATAACCAACAATATATTCTCAGTCCATCCATATAACTAATTTTAAGTTGTAAGTTTGTTAGTTGACGTCTTTGGAGAAAACGTGCAGTGCAGTTTGTTGCCGCTTCTTCTGCACTTGCGCCTAGGAAGCGGCGCAAACTTAGCTGTTAGTAAAGATTTGACGTCAACATTTGTGCAAAACAAAACAAAGTGACTATTATGAAGAGATATTATAAATATCCTATGATAATAAAGATCTTTTAAATTGAATTGAATTGAAAAAGTCAAAATACAAGTAGACACAGAAAACAAGTCACAGTTGGCGTTTACAAATTAACCGTATCTAGGTACATTATTTACGTCTGTGGTACTCGTAACCAAGAAGGTGTCTACCAAAATAGCATGTCGTTGATTTTCAGTCGCCACATAATTACGGCGGGAAATTGCCTCTGATGCTGCACACGTGTCGCCCTCTGTAATCTAGGGTTTCTCGTTTAACCAATCATCTAGTCTGCAGACTAGTTTAACTTTGTTACTGGTTAAATCTCATGGTTTGAGGTTGTGGTTAGGATCGTTACTATGTCATCTTCGTTAAGACTCAGTAGATGACTTATTATCTTCTTTTTTTATCCATCCTATTAATATTAAAATTTCAATGGTTGCATTTATATTTAAACTAGAAGATATGTATATACAACGTGAAAGGGACATAGGTTCCCGTAATAAATCAAACCACGGTCTATACTAGACCATTATAGTATAATGAAATTAAAATAACAGCCAAAAACAAAAACAATTTTCGGCATTTCCATAGAATAGTGTGCGGTCGCCGGGGCAATTTGTATGGGAATGTCGAATTTTTTTTTTGTTTTTTGTCTGTTTTTTTAATTTTATTATACTTTAGTGATCTAGTATTGGCCATGGTTCGACTTATTACGGGTATGTCCCTTCCACTTTGTATAACGTCTTACAAAATAAACTAAAACTATTTTATGGGTGAATTCATTCCGTGAGTCTAAACTACTTTCGCGAAGGAACATATAACGTCCAACAAAATATACTGAACTAAGGGTGAATTTAGTCCATGATCTTAAACAACTTTTCCCAAGATACATGTATCGAAATATGAAAAATAATTTTTCGCTTTCCATACAAACTCGGATCAGCTTATCGGTCAACTTGTATGGGAGACCAAATTTTTTTTTTTAAATATTTCGATATATGCTCCTTGGTGATAGTTGTTCAGTATCATGGGCTGAATCCAGCATTAAAATAGTTTCGGTATATTTTGTTAGATTCTGTATAGATTAAAGCAGTTAGTCAAATGACCACATGCTAGCTATAATATTAATTTTAGCAGTTAGTAGTTGGTTTAGAAGATTAGGTAACGATAAATAATTTACCTAATATTAAATCAAAATTAAAAACTACTCTCAATCATACATGTCAATCTGCAAAATTATTATAAAACATATGCACATGGAATATCTACGTTGATTCCATATTACAACTAAAATGCAAGTCCCCACAGAAAGTGGCAATCTAAGTTTGCAGCAACTTGAACCAAGAATGTTACAAATGTCGGTGTAGACAGATTGACTTAATTTGGATTCTGAATTAGTGTGTGCTCCCGAATCTACGTTATTTGCTGAAGCACAGGTTAATCTATGTTGCAAAAGACCTACCATGTTACATATTGGATAAATCAATGTAAAAGTATCGTTTGGGAACGATTTGTCATCAAGTCAAGTGTAGATATTGAAAATGCTGACATTGTGCACTTTGTTTTTATTTATTTGTTTATTAAACTTTATTGTTCCAAAGTAAACATATACTTTTAACAAATGGCGGATAATGCTAACAGCATTTTCTCACAGTCAACCATAGATAACCAGAAAAAAATATGCGGCGCAAAAGAGCAATACAATATATCATAAAATATTACTATATGATTTTGTTCATTACAATATAAAAATAGAAAAAAAGGTACATATATTTGCTGTAGTCAGCATTTTAAAATAAATTTTAGTTAAAAGCCTATTTTAAAATGAAACCTGTTTCAATTAATCTCAGCTCATGAAAAATTCTCGAAAATATGTCCTAACGACTATACCAGGCGCATTAATTAAACCACACGTTATATGAAATCCTATATAAACCTCAAAAAATAATCCCATCCATATAATTGACAAAGTATTGACAAAAGGCTCAATTTCGTTTCAATCTCGGGAAGAAATCAATCAGGAAGAAATTATTCACCGATCCATTTCACGCAATAAATTATTCAATTTCCGTTTTTTATCCGATTGTTATTTAATGACGGAGTGCGAACCAGCAAATACTTGGAACAATGTCGATTGTATTACCCACACATTTTATGAAGGTAATAGAATTTGCATGTAGTTAATCCAAGTTTCAAAGCAACTGCTACCCGCGACTTTGCTCGCAAAAATGCATGCAGTAAGTTTAAATCTTTATTGCACCAAAAACACTACAGATTATAGAAAACAGATGGCAAAAGGCATTTTTTTTTCTCTCTTGCTTTTAACTTCGCACCTCACCTGTTTTCGTCAAACATCTCCAAGTACAGCTGTTGCCTGGAAGATTGCATTTATGCATTGTGTTGTGCTGTGATGTCATACATATATCATATACCTACGTAACGTGATTCATTCTTACCTAACGTATAAATAACTCGACTTGATATTTACCAAAAAATGCTACATAAAATGTTTAAATTGGTTTTGAGAATAGACGAATTATGCCAAGTACTAAGTTGTTTGACTATATGCCAAAATACTTCGGTGTTATTTTGACTAGTTTTCAATATTTAGGAATACTTTATTACTATGATGCAAATACTAATGTAAAAAATTATAAAGGTCTTAATAGAAAAGATGCGTCGCGGCTCATTATAACCGTGATGTCTTAACTCGTAATTCGTAATGATTAAGAATCTTCAAAGGAACATTCACAACGTTGTCGCCAAAGCGATAAATCGTCGAGTAACAATGGTAGATGTTCTTGCTATTAATGCAGTAAATGAACTCGAGTAGCTAAGTAAGAGACGGCACTCTGCAAAATTAAAAGGTCGTAGCTGTTACATATTGTAGTAATTATTTATGTGACACGTTTAATCTGACATTTATTATGACATATTCTTTTATTTTATATTTTTAAGCATAAAATAAAAGGTGGAAATCTTAAAAATTGTGCATTATGCACAATTTTTAAGATATCGTACACTTCGTTCCAAACAAACGGACCAAATAGAAACGGCTTATCGGAACGATGAATCATTTTTATTTTAAAAATACTACTTTATTTAAACCATTACATATTCATGTTTATCCTTTATATTTATATTTACATCTATATTGCACGCCTCATAAGCGGAGCGTTGAGGTAGTGCTCTACTCTCGCCTTCAATCCAAAAATCAAGTGATTTTTCGAACTAAAAATGTCGGTATTTATTTCTTATCGTACTTGTAGAATAATATTTACACACAAATGTCAAGAAAAAACACTAGTTTCAACAGTCATGATATTTTTAAAGGACATTTTGTTCTTTAAAATAATAAAACAAGTGTTTAAGAAAATTATTTCGTGGACGTCCGTGTGTCGGTACGTATGGAAACTGGCGTGGTCACGATAACGCCCTAAAAACTTAACAAATCGAACCCTTCTTTTTTTCATACGCTTAAGTATTATCTAAAACTAAGTCCTTTCGAAAATCACGGTCTAATTAAAAGTAGTTTAATTATAATTAGCAATAAACTGAAATGCACCTATCGTTGGTATATCTAAATCTATGTAAATAAGGTTCGTTGACATTGACAATTTTTTTTTTAATTTTTTTACGGCGTTTGGCATCTGCCTTTTAGCCATTCTTAATTTCCATTCTTTTTCTGGATACAATGTTAATCTTTTCATTTTTCTTTTCTTCTTGACATTGACAATACATGCGCAGTACCTTTCTTTTCTGTGTGGGCAATGGCGCGAAGATTTAAAAGTAATTTTTTTATTTTGTTCATAATACACCGATAAATATGCAATATTCAAGTTCTGTTTTTTTTTTGTGAAAATTGAGTGACCGCTATGAGGCGTGCACTTTTGGATTTTCCAAACTTATTTTTATTTTTATAAATATTTTTGCGAAGACATTGACCTCAAACTCTTTTATTTGCTTTGTCCAGGTGTCAAGCCTCAAAGCCTACATTTACTAATGAAAGTATCCGTGAATTTGCGTGGGATTATAGCCTTCGCTCTCTGACAGATCGTTACGCAACATAGACAAAAGGGTAATGGTAATTACTTCGACCTCTGTTATTTGTACGGAAAGCTTAGCCCCTCGATATATCTCCACGTTACGATCCGTTTATTGGGGTCTTTCTTTTATTGCTTTTATACGAGCAAGATATTACGTTAAGTAGTATTTAAAATTAAAGGTTAAGTTCGGAAAACACTTTCTTAAACTAATAAACAGGGTTTAACTAAATATTCTGAAACTATTTTAAGGGTGGATTCAGTCCATGATACTGAACAACTTTGGGGAACATATATCGAAATATGAAAAATATTTTTTTGATTCCAATACAAATTGACCGATTTGTTGATCTGAGTTTGTATGAAAAGCCAAAAAATATTTTTCATATTTCGATATACGAGTATGTTTCTTGGGGAAAGTTATATAGTATTACGGAATGAATTCACCCTTAAAATAAGTAGGTTCAGTATATTTTGTTACACGTTATATACCTACGTGGCCGTAGTTGCTTCCTTTGAGGATTCTTGATTTTTAACCGACTTTAAAAAAGGAGGAGGTTATTAATTCGACTGTATGTTTATTTTTTATTTATTTTTATGTGTGTTTGTTACGCGATATCTTCACCAATTGTGAACCGATTTTGATGATTCTTTTTTTATTTGAAAGCCTTTACTACCACATTAGTTCCATTTTAATTTGGTGAAGATATGATGAAAAACTTTAGAGATATGGAAGAAACTGCTAAAACAAATTAAAGTCGGTTGTTTTTTTGTAAAAAAAATTATTATTAATAAAAGAGCAAGATGCATCCTATCCGTCAATCAATTATCCGTATTTTCAAAATGAGTGGAAGATATATACAAGTATATAAATCATTTTGCGACGTCATACGACTAGTTGCCATAAAAACTATTCTACAAGAAATTAATTAGGACGAAATGAATACTTACGTGAGACACAGACATTACTATATGCTATAAACGGGACCTCATGAGGATGAGGTGGAAACATGTCGGCCAGTAGCTGACTTATGATGTGTGTTACCCGTTTATAGCATATAGAAATGAATACCAGGTGTTGGTAGCAACCCAAATTAAACTGAATACTAGTATAGATTTAGTACCCGTGAGGTTCCGGATTAGAATAGGACCACTCCATCTCTTCCTGAAGATGTCGTAAGAGGCGACTAAAGGACTAAGGACTTAGCACAAACATTTCGTGCTATAATTGCATTCCCAAGTAGGGTTAACGTCAGGCGGCGGCCGGTTGTAAAACTTTTCGCACAAACACATTCCCAAAGAGGGTTGACGTCAGGCAGGCGGCCGGTCGTAAAACTATAGCCAAATCATTTAAACTGTTCCGGCTATTTCTTCTCCACTTCGCTAGGTCTTTGGCATCCTTGGGTGACCATTGACATGCATGTTATATTTGGAGAAGAAAAAGCGGGAAAGCGCACCCCGGGCTCCAAAGCAGCGCAGCTGAGGATGAAACAAGGAACGCGCTTTAAACTTTAAAATTTTATTATGATCTGATATTGTGAAAGCAAGCAAACTTGACGCTTAACTTATCAATTGTCTTACATAAGCTATACTTCCCAGTTCGCATAGTATAACCGTATAACTCTATTAGAATCAGTTGTCAATCCGTAACCCAATTTCGTATAAACAGATCAGTTTAGCGTCAATTTGACTGTGGCTGCACAGAACTACCCTGAGTCAGGCCGGAGGCCCATTCAACTCTCGTGTCATTCTGCATACTGATTGTCTCCAATTTGAGTGCGTTTCCATTATCAATAAACACACGATACGCACAATGTCGAAAAGAAATACTAATCTTTTTTACTGAATACTGATTTACAGTTAAATATATAAAACATCACAAGCACAGTTTGCCATCAGATCATCTGTCTTTATTTAGTGAATTAAATGATTGAAGATTGGAACTTCTAACCTAAAACCGTCTTTGGTTTAATTTAAAAATAATATATTTACTTCACAATGACTTTTCAAAATTGATTTCTCGATTACCTATTGGATGGATTTGAATGATTCTTTGCACGACGTCATTAAATATTAAAACAAAAACATAATTATGTGCTTTCATTTATTATGCTAATGTCTTTTCCACTTTATATAGTTTTTATATTTTGTTTATTTATTTGCGGAAATACGTACTAATTGTATCGCAAATATAGATGTAACTTGAAAAATTCACATGTGTTATTTTGTCATCTTTTGTTACATAGTAGTCTTTTTATTATTTTCTTGGCTTGTTATTCTACCTACAGTAAATTAAGACTACGTATGCACGAATAATAATAGATATAAAAATGTATTCATTTACAACATAAAGTAAAAATTTGGTGGGCAATTTCGATTCATTTCAATATATCGAAAATAATATTGTCAACATTTTCTGTTCCGGAAAGATGGCCAGGTCTGACCTAGGTATTTATTCTCAGATGAAACCATACGTGCTAAAAGTAATACCGAAATTTTGACATATACCACCATCTCATCATAAAAAAATATGCACTCCTAAACTAGATATGCAGCACAATGCTATAGATTTTAGCAACGCAAATTTTTCTGTCGAATTCAATAAGTCTGCACTCCTTAAATAAATTAGATTATACTCACTGTAGACGGCCGATTTTTATGGTGGCTGGGAAGTCGTGGGTTGATTGGAAACAGACCGTCAATATTGCACTCGCACGAGATATTCCGCTGAAACAGCGAGATCCCTCCAAAGTCAAGCCTGAGTCAAGCAGCTCACGAACCTAGACAAAGACAAAACTAATTTAGAAGATTAGTTCACAGGTTATTACCTAAGTTATTTTAAGATGAAGAAAATTTCTAATAAAACCGCAGATCAATGAAACAAGATGATAGTGAATACTAAAGAAATATTACTTAAATTTTAGGAAAATGGAATCATTTTCATTCGGTGATATACTCGTAGGTAATCTACATAAATACAAATAAACACTATCACATCTTTTTCCGTAATGAGACAAACTGAGCATTTCTAGTCTTCCGGCTCTAAACAGATAGAGCCCAGGACGGCAAGACTCAAAGGCCACTTTAAGCGTAATGGTAGGCGAATAGGTGGAAAAAGGAATCACAGTTCTGATGGGTTGCTAGCCGCATCGCCTATTAACCTGATTCGCATTTTCATCCATTCCTCCGATCGACTTTTACGATCTGCGCGGGATGAAAAGCAGCTCTACATTCTAAGTTTTTATCTTTTCTCCTATACCAGCAAGGAGGAAGATTTTAAATCTACTTCAAAAACCTTAGTACATAGCAGTAGAAGTCTAGTAAGTATTTAATTATTGCGTTATTGATAATTCAAAAGATATTTTTAACTTTGTAATGTATAAACTTTTTGCAAAGACTACCTAATCGTATCTACTGTAATCCAAAGACAGAAAATATGAGGATCGTTGCGAACCCAAGTCAAAGATAACCAATGAAGTAAACAGTTTTAATCTGTTACCAACAAATGAAAGTAAAACTGTGAACTTGGTAGAATTTCAAACAATATTAGTTTATCGCTGAAGCAGTGGTCTTTATTCAAAATATAAGCCTGTTTTGCAGATATTATTTAAAGCTTCTTCATAGCAACTTAGTTCTATGAAGTCTATCTTAGATCGTCTCTACTTTCAAAATAAAGTTTTACTTATTTACAATACGCATGATGACTGAAAAAATATTTTTGGCCCATCGGTTAGATTATAAAAAAATATTGTACACGTATTTTTTGTTTTCTCTCAGAAACAATAAATAACGAAGATACAGCGCATTTAAATTTCGCATGACGTCACGCTTTCGTACGGTTTTTACACATCGGTGACGTCACAAGCCCCCACTCTGGAACTTTTATACTCTGTATCTTTATGAATTTTTACTTCATCATCCCTATTTTATGTTTAGTCACAGGTATGACACCTTCTAGAGTCAGAGTAACATATGTACGTGCTACTACTAAAAATGAAAAAATATATCTGTACACACGTCAATGTGTGAGTTTTATACGAGTATTAAGGGTCGCACCGCAGAATTAATTTAATACTTACCTACCAACGAGTTCGACATATTTACGATTATATCTTTCCATACCGGGAGATTTGCGAACACTATGACGTAAAAAATATTCTGTTTTATATGTAATAACGTGAAATTATATTTTTGCTTTGCTTACCTGTTTTCATCATTCGGAAATCTCTGAAATATACGTGCTTTATTGTATTCGGTGGATAAACAATTATTATATACGTATCTTCTCACCATGATGGTAACTATTGGTTGACAGTTCTCAAGACACGTCGCGAATTGCGTGCAGCTAGCAACTAACCCTGTTTTAGAGCGCAATAAGGGGCACATAGAACGGGGGAGAGGTGCGGGGTCGCCAAATTGCGGGGGACGCTGTGAGATTGCATTCTGTTTGTACTCTTTATGTATTCTATGGTTTAGTCATAAACAAACTGTATGTAATTCGATAAAAAACACACATAATTAAATCGTTAAAAATATTTTTTTTAATTAACTCTTTTTTTTTAATATGAAGGAAACCTATTACGCAATGAAGTGTTAAACAAACAAACGCGGAGGAAAGAATTCGTTCCCGCCCGAGTTATGAAGACTTAGATCGTCTAAGGATAAATGCAGCAGACATTTCTGATATATTTAGAACCCACGAGGTCGATTCGACGTACTATAGCTATACGATCAATAAATATCGTCGATAAAATAGTCAGTACGTTTACCATACTTTTGTATTTTATGAGAATACGTTGGCAATATCAGAAATTATATTTTTTTGTTGACCCCTACATCCATTGATGAACGTAGCAGGCTTTAGGATTTCAAAAGCGGGTAGCATTGAAACCTGAGATTGAAATAGAATATAAAGACCAGCTATATCAAACATTGACCCCTGTTCTATTTTTGAATATATGGCGCCGTGAATTCTCTCTATCTATCTATATATAAGAGCTACGCTCTTGTCGGTGGAGTATGAATTCTCTTCCATTTGTCTCTCTCATCTCGCAGCTGTTTTCCTTCGCTGTACGACACGACATTCACCTTCTTCTTTATTTGTTTCATATTTAATGAAATGACATTCCCCTGGTGAATTCTATCATACGTTTAAAACTTTTAAACAATCAAATCTGGTTACTTACAGATGGAATGTTATTTCTTTACACTTTGCCGTGTTCCTTGAATTATTTTTCCTGTATTTTAATACACACCAAGGGATTTTTAATAATGATAACCATATTTTCGTAAGTGTATCGCTTATAAATTGTCGATAGTAAGGCATATTAGAGCTAGCAAGCCACCTTTAGTTTTACTTTACGTAAAAGCTGGGTGGGGTAGTGTATTTTTCAATTAACAGCAAACTAAACAGCTAATTAGCACATTAGTAAAACAAAAAATTATGTTGTGGCATTTGAGCTTACAGCTGTAAACCTCATAAGAGATGCATAAACATAATTATGAATCTGAACCTTTTTTTGGTTGGTATGAAAACTTTCTGCTATATTTTAGCCACTGATTGCCTTCAAAGCGTCTTTCAAACTCGGTTATCTGCACTAAAACGTCTTTTTCATACGAAAACTTTACTTATCAAAAGTTTCCAAGTTTGAATTTAATCCATAAATATGTATAAAGAAAAAGTTTTCTTTAAAGCTTTAGAGACCGATAAAATTAATCAATCGTAATTTTCTGAGAAATCTATCAAACTAATAAAAGAGCTTTGTAAACTTTTGCGAAATTTTGACTTTAATTTCAATTATTCATTACTTGAAAACTTTCAAAAATCTTCTTTGAGACAAAACAAGTATTTTGGATGAGATTGACAGCTTTAATCAGCCAATTAACTGATATTATTGATGAACAAATATCAAGTAATCCTCGTCTGAAAAGAAATCCGTAGGATTTTTAATGTAACAATGACAAACAAATACTTGATTAGCGATTCCTAGTGCCTGCAATACAAGCGTATTCAACATTGCACAGTAAAAAAGTCAGTAAAAGAGGCTGTTTTTCGTACGGCCCTTCGTACGTATAAAGGAGGTCTTGTTGTCCATAAATTCGAAGCTGAATGACATTAGGTTTTGTGCAGACGTAACCACGCCGCCCACTCGAAACATCGAGACCGTTTTTCTGCTGTCAATGCTGGAAATAAAAACGTTGTTTATTCCCTGCCTATTTACTTAAACGTATTCTGGCGTGGCACGTGTGATTTATAGTTTCGATACGAGATACTACTTTTGCTAGCAATACAGATGAAAACCTTTTTGCTACGAGTATATCAGCAGAAAGACTAACTTTTCGTCCTTCGATAAATAAACACGGCTGCAATATAATACGTACGAGTCTATCTAGATCTATTAAATAAAGGTCTTCTAGTTCTGTTATTTAAGAGCCACGCTCTTGACGGTGGAGTGCTTTCCATTTCTCTCTTTCCTCCGCTAAGTTCTTAACCTCCATGTTTTCATATTTCGTTTTTCTTTTATTTGATTAAATAATCTTCTGGGTTTTCCTACTCCTCTTTTTCTTTTTATCTATCCTTCAATTTTATTGTTTTAAAGAACGCAATGTGTCGTAGACCAAACACTTTCCGTCTTCTATTTTCTATGATTTGTAATATTTGCCTTTTTTCTCCCACGTTCTCGAATACCTTTTCATTTGTTACTTGTTCAACTCATTTCATTGAGGTCAATGCTGGAGGTCCAGCACCATATTTCAAAGGCAAATCTATCTCTATCCAAAATGGAGTCAAAATGGAGAAAAGCTAATAAATATTTGTACGAGTACTTAATTATTTCCTCTTTGAGGCCTGATAAGAAAAAATCATTATACCAAGATTGCTAAATCTACAGATTATCATTCTATCAGGTTTAGTAGTTTATAAACGTGATATATATCATGGACTGATGAATATTTCGCCATTCTGAACCACATTCCAAGAAAATATAGTAAATTTTTCCTAGGAAGCAACTAAATCGCCTAAACATCTGGAACCTTACGTAACATATTCCTGTGCAACCACAATTCCTACTTGACAACTATTGTCGGTTGCTTTTCTATAGCGTGTCCGGGTAACCGGTAACCGCAACATAATTTTTGATAGACTGTAAATGTGAATGCGCCCGCAGAAATGCTTCCGTACGTCGTCTGTCGGTATTGCACAAGCATTTGAAAAGATCAAATGATTTGAAATTGTTTGATGGTAAAGGCTTTTCAGGAGGTACTTACTTAAAACAGAAAAATATCAAAACACAATTTTCTGTTTGATTAAATGGTAATTCAGTTTAGCCACTGCTATAATACGTTTGTTAGGTACATGTCGATGGGCATAATAAGGATGTGGACTGCCTGACTGATGTCCAAAAAATTGTATTTTATTTGTTCCGTCAGTTATCATCATATTCATCAGGTCTTTTAGTCGCCACTGCAGGAGCACAACCCTTTCTGTACTGCCAGATCCATATATTAGCCAGAGTAGTTAGAGGATTTGGCCTATACTCTCCACGCTGGCTAGACAGGTTGGAGAGGTCTCATTGATATATATAAGCTTTGTTTAGCTTGTGTTGCCTAAGTCGCCTTCTACGACATCCACGGGAAGACTTGGAGTGGTCCTATTCTACTCTGCCGGGAACCACACGGCTGGGTTCCGTCTGTCAGTTAGATTATCCAAAAATATGGACCCATATTTTTCGGTTTATCAAACTAGTGAAAATTCACAAAGATACAAGTCGTCGTGCGCGTCGAAGTTTCGGGGTGGGGGTGATTGACGTTACGGTCAATTAAAAATTGTACTTAATCGTGGCAAAATTTAAAGGCGCAAAAAAAAAAAATACGTAGGTACTTATACAATTTTTAATATATAATAATCTACCTGATGAGCTTATATATATACTCGTATATGTATAGGGAGGTCAAAAGGATGGCTCCAGAGAGACATGAAAACTACTCCACCGACAAGAACGAAGTTTTTAAATTATAGATAGAGCTTAAAAAAATTTAATTTTTTTTTTGTCCACATCCTTAATGTACCTAATTCAAAAAAGAGCTACCTATATAATTTCTTCTTGTTTGATTTTAAATATAGAATTCGGCTTCGGCCAATGTCGTCGGTGAATTATTATCAGTACATGCATATATGTATAAGTATGCCTGTTTCTCGTGAAGTTAGGCAAATATTAAAGATCTCCACCTGCTTCAATTTTTAACCGACTTCAAAAAAGGAAAAGGTATCTTTCTATGTATGTTCCTCGATAAATTTCTAAGAATTTAGAATTTTGAAGAAATTTTCAAATCGTCAAATTCCAGGCGTCTTAGAGTAATCTCTAAGACGCCTGGACCGATTCGGGAATTTCTGTTTTGTTTGAAAGGGTATATTTTTCAGGTGGTTCCATAGAAATTTTATCAAAATCGGTCGTGATTTGTTTTTTAAAGGAAAATAACAAAAAAAAATGTCGTCTAAGCATACAATTGTTTGAATATTGCTTTTATATATGCGAATATTCTTTTGCTTCATCAAGAATCATTATTCCTATTAGTAACAGTTATAAAATCATGCCCTGAATCTTATATACATTGGTATAAGATTCAGGGTAAGATGGGCATTCTTAAAGGCTATATCAATTTTGATAAAACGGAAACCAGAAGTATCAGTCGTAGAGTGTAAACGGTCGCATTCTTAAGCATCAGTGCTACGCTATCGATCTGTGGTAATTGCAGCTCCCAGTTTCCACCATAATATGTGTATCAGCCCCGTTGCTTGGCCTACATGCTAATAACCAGCTACAACGTTTAATAACAACATTCTATCGGATGTAGTATAGTGATCCTGTTTGATAGTTTGTAGCCTGCTTTACTATGTTGCCTTGCCTACATGCATTTTGATGAAATTAATTTAAGTTGAAGATATAGGCAAATGGCCTTGAAGTGTGAAATAAATTGTTAACTCGTAAATATGGTGATAATTTCCATATTGCTCTTCGTCATGCACTAGATAGCCCTTTAAATTATTTTATGAACTGCCGTTGAAACTATTATTGGTGACCCGTCTAGCTTTAAAACTTGCCGTGGCCACTTTTGGCGGAGGCAAGTTTTAAAGCTAGACGGAATAATGTATATACTTTCAATGGTGGTTCATAAAATAATTTAAAGGGCTATCTAGTGCATGCCGAAGAGCAATATGAAAATTATCTCCATATTTACGAGTTAACAATCTATTTCAAATGAGGGCGCCACTTTAATGCCTATATCTTCACCTTAAAGAACAGAAGCCGACATGTTCAAGATACTGCGATTTATGCAAATGTCGACATATAACTTATCATCGCCCCTTTCCTTTCCCATGTCGTAAGAAGCGACTAAAGGTACAAGTTCGTAGCTGACTGCAAAATGCAGTAGCAGAAGACGCGTCGCCGTGAGATGTCGCTGCAGGAGAGACTGGCAGCGGCGTCCTTTGTGCAAAGACATTAAGTCATAACGTCTACTGTGGTTATCATCCCGTCTGCCCAGCAAGGCGATTAAAGATAAGTCTGTGGCGAACTCTACGCTACTACAATGAACTACAACCACAACAACGAAGCCACAACATAGTTCACAAGAAGACTACGAGATGGCGTATCAGCAGTATCCTACATTTCGATCTCAGAGTTCTGGTTGCAACTGACCATATATACAATCTCCGACAATACCCGCAATCGTCGGAATCGAGTGCATAGGCGTAGAAACATTAGCTCGTTTACTCGGTACCGCCCAGCAGCACCTGGACTATTTGCGTCGTAATTAGGCCCTTCTGGCAACTGTAGCTTCGGCCGTTCAGGCAAAACATGGGTGTTGCAGCACCCCAAATTTGCCATAACCCCCAGCACGCCCAAAGCCGAGGTTTCCTCCTTGGGAGCCCTTTGCACTGTTGCTAGTAGTATATATAGGAAGCCGGGCCTTTGGCCCGCTTCTCAAACCTTGTCCGGTGGAGTAGGATATGTCTGTGGCAACCTATTTTAGTCAATTCAAAAAAAAAACCACCTTCGGACCGCGGTTCCCCAGGCGCCACACCATGCCTGGCGGGAAGATCTTCCCTTTGTGGCGGTCGAGCATATCACCTCACTCTCAATACAAGTCCTTTCTCTATTAACAGCTTTTTACCCGAATTTACCTAATTTTTAAATATACAATGACATAGGTCTTGCAATATCCACATATAAAAAAACTCCTTAATTAAAAGTATATCTTGAGTTTCTAAGAGAATTTTATAAGAAAACTTATTAACAGGTCATAAGGTGCTCGTAAAACACAATAAGCACATTTAAAACTTAATTCCTCGACATAGGTACGTCGTGAAAACAGGAAAATGCTATTAAGTTTTTGAAAAGAAACTTGGGTAATATTACGTTTCTAAGTTGAGCAGTCATTTCAGTTTTCATCAAAATAAAACATTTTGGAGTACCTATGCATTAAGCATCAGTTTACATTTTTACATACGTCCTCAGCTGTGCTGCTTCGGAGCCCGAGGTGCGCTTTTCCGCTTTTACTTCTCCGACTATGATATGCATGTCAATAGTGACCCAATTATGCCAAAGATCTTGCGAAGTGGAGACGAAATAGCTGAAACCAACGAGATCTATGTACCTACTTACGTACGAAACAGTTTAAATTATTTGGCTATAGTTTTACAGTTAGTACCGTAATGTGAATAATAATAAATAAAGAAATAAACAAATAATAAATATATATGTCCACGCCGCAGATGATTGAGGTCGCCGCCGAACTGCTGCCACGTCGACCCTCGCCGCTGGTGTGGTGCTCCGCCCAGTCGCCTCGTTCTTTGTATGGGGAGTGGGTGTCCTTTCAATCAAACGACTTTTTAGTAGCAGATTAATTATTGGCCAAAACTATAGTAAGTAGGTATACAATGTGTACGCGGACTGATTTTATTGATAAACGGAGCGCGCGTGTGCCCCGCGGAACGGGCAGAAGGCAAGAGAGCGCACGAGTCTTCCGCACCTCGTCCGCTTGCGTCGTCCTCGTAGTGTGACCCGCCGTAGAATGGCTGCCCTATTTTAGGGAGCCGCAACTTATAAATATATTTAAAATACTAAAGATTTTTTCAAAATTGGCTATTGTCTAAGTAAACTGTTGCTGTTTTTGGTTTTGCCTTTGGATCTTACAATACGGCTCTGGATACAAGTCCTTTAGAGCCTATCTTTAATTTTGTTCTTTATTCCTAATCCTAACAAGTCAATCAAAGAGTGGTGTAGGCCTTTGACTGCTGCAAGGGAGCTTCTGGCGACAAGTGGCGGACGACGCCCGAAGACGCCCACACAGTCCGCAAAAAATTTTTATTTTTTCATTTTGTAGCGTATTTCAGATAATTTGCTAATATTATTACGATCTAGCCTAAACTCAGACTAATGAGTAATTTTACATTGACCAAGTTTTATAAAGTACTTATTTTATAAGAATGTGTCCATCGGCACTTTTCTTACTGTCTCTATTAAGGGGAAGGCACTTTTAAGTCTTCGCACAATGTCCGTGTTGTCGAGAAGCTGGATCGCCTCAACGTTCACATGGTGAAGCAGCCTAAACTCGTGTGCTTCGGCGTACTTTTTTATAGTTTTGTTGACGAACTGTACATTAAGGTCCCGGTGCAGGTCGACATTTCTTACATACCACGGAGCGTTAACAATATCCCGTAGCATTTTATTTTGGAGTTGTTGGATGATATCGATGTTGCTTTGTTTGGTACAGCCCCATAGCTGTATGCCATAAGTCCATACTGGCATAAGGACTTGTTTATACAGGAGTAATTTGTTTTTAATTGACAAGGTAGAGTGTGTTCCAAGCAACCATTGCATCTTCTGGTACCGTATATGAAGTTCTCCTCTTTTTTTCTTGACATGTGCTTTCCAGCGCAAAATAAATATCACTACAGCCGTACTATGACTGTCCACTTTAACTATTTCACACATTGTTCATGCCATGAGCATTTATAACACCAAACAACACCAATTTCATATTATAAAGTCCACTTAAATCAATTTGTAAAATAATATAAAGCAAAACCCAACCGAACCCCTTGACTTCCCGCCAAAAAAACCGTCTTACTATACTCATAGGTATAGAGACGTGTTAGCATGTACCAGTATGTATATTTCAATTTCGAACTAACCTATTAAATGCTTCATTTCATTAACAATTTTTAAGTGGAAACGAATCAATACCGATTCCATTAACTTTAATTTATGGGTGTGAAATTCATTAAAAGTGCGAAATACTATTTAGATATAATTTGATTGATCAACTTTCTTCAGTGGGTAGGAGAAGTAGAAGTTGACAATATGTCGACGAAATTCCTTATTACCTTGTTTATTGTAATATTGATGACTGCCAATTGTAAGTGCTTTTTACATATCTATTACGTGATTCCCATTTTCGCCCATTCCCTTGATCGGCTTTTACGATCTGCGCGGTAAAAGAAGCAGCTGACATTATTTTCCTTTTCTCCCAGAACAGTATGGAAGAATTAATGTTAAATAAAATAACAACAGGTTTCTATGAAAAGTAGAATGTTTTGTTTTTATTTCGCCATACATTCCGTAGAAAAAAAATATATCTTTCAAGCTGTCTTAAGGCATCTGACATAAGTTTACGACCGTCATACAATTATGACAGCCGAGAGAAAATGCTTTCTGAAGCATGGATGCCACTTGTGGCCCCATACCGGTATCGCTTAATTTGCCAAAGCGTGCTCATCTGGACTACCGAGCTCCTCATCTAAACAAATGTATTTTTTCCATGGACTTACCTGTATATTACTAGATTTTTTTATACAAATTATAAGGTCTACTGATTTGTATAATAAAATAAAATCTTTTAATGTGCTTTTAAAGAACCTCTTGTTGTCTTTTGGGAAAACTTTTTATGGTTTAGCTATTAAATCATAGACATAGTTGAAATATTTATAGAACTTACGTTCTCTCTCTCATCTCAGCGTATTCCCAGTTGCATCCACAGCTGCAACGCTGTGAAGCCCGGGGTCCGCTTTCCAGCTTTTCCTTCTCCACTTCGCACGGTCTTGAGCATCCTTGGTTGTAAGACCATTGGCACGCATATAATCCTTGACGACGT
Source organism: Acrobasis repandana (assembly GCA_963576875.1). Taxonomy (NCBI): domain Eukaryota; kingdom Metazoa; phylum Arthropoda; class Insecta; order Lepidoptera; family Pyralidae; genus Acrobasis; species Acrobasis repandana. The sequence continues at coordinate 8,074,186 of OY756221.1, read as the reverse complement.
CAAGCCAGCATTTCTTGGGTCTACCACGTTATAGGACATACCTACGTTGTTATAGCTTATTCAGTATAGCCACAGTATAGCGCCTAGCCTCTGCACCATTAAATACAAAATGGCTTCCATTTTACTATTGAACGATAAAATTTCGTTACAAAGGGTAATTTGCGGTATAAACGACATATAGTATATCACACTACTAAAAGCTCCAACACCGATGTCGGGACATACTGTATAGGTAGCTACCTATCATATTTTTATTTCTGCAGGTGAAAAGCCCGTATTTTCTATAAAAACTCATTCAAATCAACATATCACAACAACCATAAGATGTGGAGAGTCTTTCATCATCCTTGATCTGAAGACTGACACCGGTGGGTAAAATACCAATAATTTATATTTTATTACATATAATTATATAATTTAATGTAATTTTATATAATATAAAATATAATATAATTATATAATAATATTATAAATGCGAAAGTTTTTATGAATGTATGGTCACCTCCGTGTTGTAATAGTCAACACGCTAGTCCGCCAATATGGAGGTTCTGGGTTCAATTCCCAGCCAGGGCAAGTTGGAAAATGCCCTTTTCAAATTGTTCTAGGTCTTGAGTGTTTATCTATACTGGGTCTAAAAAAATATACTGTAACTATTTGAAGGGTGGATTCAGTCCATGATACTGAACAACTTTCTCCAAGGAACATATATCGGAATATGAAAAATATTTTAGTATATTTTGTTAGACATTATATATTTTTATAATAAAATATAGTATTGTTGAGTTAGTATACCGTAACACAATTTTGAGGCTAGCTTGATCATTGTGATTTGTCCTTATACAATGTGGAAGGGACATACCCGTAATAAATCAAACCACGGGCTATAGGTACTAAATTATCAAACAGAAAACAAAAAAAATGCCATTTCCATACAAAAATGTGCGTGCAGCCGCCCGGGCGATTCGTATGGGAATGTCAAATTTTTTATTCTTTTTGACTGTTATTTTAATTTCATTATACTTTGGTGATCTTGTATAGCCCGTGGATCGATTTATTACGGGTATGTCCTTTCCAAGTTTTATATTTATTTATTGTTTCTTTAATTATTACAAACCTAAGAAAAATCCTAAGGGAATTTATACAGGGTTACTTTTAAACCACTGCAAATTTTTTGGAGCAAGTTCATTACGTGATACTGAACCACTTTTCATAAAATCAATTATCAAAAAAAAATGGTTGTCTGTAAAGTCGGTTTACGGACGGTAGTTTGACGTGACAACGTCAAACATTCTCTCTCTCATTCGTGCCGCGCTCTCGCTTGCGGAACGCGAAAATGAGCGTACCGGGACAATGACGTCATCTTTTTCGTGCATGCAGCCCGTAGTATTGAGTTATAAGACGTTGTCACGTAAAAAAAAAAATTCGGCTTCTAGGCTTTCAAATACAAACTTTATATGGTAAAACCAGCGCTCAACATGAAATGTACATAACCCTCGTATCTAGGTAAACATATGTGTTGTTTTTAAATTAGATAGCTAATATTTTTCAATTGCAGGCACTTTTGGATATTCTGGATAAAAGTGCAGGAGTCAAGGTGGAATATGTTTTAAACATAAAACTGGTGGTAACCACACCATGAAGTGCGTCCCGTGACTCATCATCGGTGTCGGAGCCTTTAGTGGTATGATATACGGCAATTTTTATGGTAAAATCATATCTAATATAAGTAATTTTGATTGGATCTAATATGCGATAAACCAGTACACTGTTAAAAATTATGTAATTTTACCTGCAAAAAAATTATATAAATCTGTAAACTGTAACTGTCCCAGATTTTTCGGAAATTTTACAGGTTTATATAATTTTTTGCATGTATAATTACATAATTTTTTGTAAAATTACATAATTTTTAACAGTGTAACTCACGTAAAAGTCAGCTACTGTCTGACATGTTTGGACTTCAACTGGAGGCCTTTAAACGTATTCGTGTATGCGTTGCGAGTCACATTCGCCCTGAGAAAGGCCTCCGAAATTGAAACATGTCGGCCAATAGCTGACTTTTACGTGAGTTACCCGTTTATCTGTGTCTCACGTTAGTTTTAACCAAAACAAAATATAACTCTATACAACGTGATAGTGTAGAACAAAAGTTGTTCAGTTTCATGGGCTGAGGTATAATCTGAGAGGTTTTGCGTTCGTTCATTAACACGTTGCATATATTTCTCTAAAATTGTATGGAATTTCTTTTATTAGTCTCATTCAAATTGTAATAACTACGAAGTCATAAACCCTAGGTCTATGACATAAGGCACTTTGTTGTAGTTAAAAATAATTCCTATCTTTAAAAAATAATATAAAAATTTGATTAATAGGTCAGTAAAAGGTTTTGTTTTTTTCATTTTTATACCATTTTCCTTAGTGAAAATTGTAACATGGTTCCTACCAGGTGATAGGCCTACCTATCAAGTCATAGGCTTATTTTATTTATAGGATCGTTACAAGTAGTTATGACTTGATTAGAATAAGCGCCTAGCTTCGATACTAGTAAATACAAAATGGCTGCCATTTTATTATTGATTAATATATTGCGCATAAAAATGCCGTATTAAACCACTTAAAGCTCCGACACTGATGACGGAACATACTGTATATAATATAAATATATATAAATATAAATAATATAAATATATAGGGACAAATCACACTGATTAAGCTAGCCCCAAAGTAAGTTCTAAACTTGTGTTATGGGATACTAACTTAACGATACTATATTTTTATGATAAATACATATATAGATAAACACCCAAGACCCAGGACAATTTGAAAAAGGCCATTTTCCAACTTGCCCTGGCTGGGGATCTAACCCAGAACCTCCGGATTAGCGGTCTAGCGTGTTAACCATTACGCCACGGAGGTCGTATAGATATCATGTTTATACTTCTACAGGTTCTAAGCGCAGATTTCCGCGGACAAGCCGTATCAAGAACGCCATAAAATGTGGATCTTCCTACATCAACCTAGATCTGGCGGTAAAAGATAGAAACGGTGGGTAAAATACCAGTACACTTGGTATAATCCTACAGCCCTCGTGGTCCTGTGGTCAAGACGTTTGTCTTGTGATCCGGAGGTCGTGGGTTCAAATCCCACTGGGAAGCATACTTTGTGAAAAGTTGTTTCCAGTCTAGTTAGGATATTGCAGGCTTGAATCACCTGATTATCCGAATAGAAAGATGATTCCGTGCTTCGGAAGGCATGTAAAGATGTGGGTCCCGAACACCATCTAGCGTTTGTTTAAACCTATCCTAGGATTGATTTTGGTCTACCCTTTGGGTTGCGGAGGTCAGACGGCAGTCGCTCTGTGTAAAAAACCAGTAATCTCGTCAAATCACCTAAATAAGGTAGCGGACCCCGGGCTCTGAAGCATTACCGCTGAGGATGCAACCGGGAATACGCTTGGATGATGATGACATAGTAATTACAAGTATAAGTGTTAAACTTAGATAGTATATTTGTTCAATTACAGATGCTTTTGGAAATTCTGGACAAAAGTGCGAGAGTGTTGGTGGAATATGTTCTAAAGATAAATGTTCTGGCTACCGCATTAACTATAAAAGCCATGACTGTAACGTTGAATATTGCTGTAAGTATATCGATGGAAAACTTTAGAGATGAAATATTATGTGTATTGTAATCGTCACTTTACATATTAGGTACAATAAACCGTGTGAAATGATACCTGTGTTTTTCTATTCTTTGCATACGCAAAAATTTGCTTATCAATTATATGAGGAGCTCGGTGGTTTGGTGGGGGAAACGCATTGCTAACGCTTTTGCAAGTTAAGCAACACTGGGCGTGATCCGCACTTGGATGGGTGACCAAAAGTAGCATAAACATTTCTCTCTCTAAAATCTCTCGTAAATACGCGTCTTTTGAGCTTTCTATAAATATCATATCTTCACAACCCTCCGAGATGTAAGGGGATCTGAAATCGGAGCCTACGAAAAGACATTTCCAATGACAAAACCCCCGACTTTTAAGCGTTCTACGTCAATAACATGCTTTTGATTTTTAAAAAAACCGCATCGTAATCAGTCCATTCGTTTAGGAGCTACAGACAGACAGACAGCGGAGTCTCAGTAGGTAATAGGATCCTGTTGGCACCTTTTGGGTATGGAACCCTAAAAGTCAATAATTACTAATAACGATAAACAGGCTCAACACTGGCCGCTTAGTTAAATGGCGGCTAACAGGTGATATAGAAATCTATTTCCACTTTGAAGAGTCAACACAAAATAATTAATGAGCCGGATGCTCATTAGTGTCGAATAGCTTTTATATTCAGGCTCTGAAAATTGTAATTCAATTTATAAATTGGTAAATTATAATATGAATCTAATGGTGGTGTCACAACATTTATAAAACACTCGACACGACATCGGTTGCTAGTAATTTTAGTAGTTGTTGCTAGTATTTTAATGACATAAATATTAATTCAGATTTGAAACAGGATTTCAGAGCAATAATTATTTGTTTTAAATAAATACTGTTTTTAATAAATTTAAATAGGGAAATACCTATCTGAAAATATAATATAGTATGCAAAAAGATGAAATTATATTCGTCTCACATATGCACAGCTATTTTTAAATCGCAGACTCACTTATTTATTTAAACTTTTATTGAGCCAAAATCCACAACATTCTCTCCCTGTCAACCTTTACAAGAAAAAAAACAGTTATAAAAGTTGGCGTCTAAATGACAGATAAAATATACATACAATCTTAGATATACAATATCCAGATAAAGTATTTATTGTACTTTTAAATTATCATAAATAAATATCGTATAAAATAAATAAATAAAATAAACACATTTGATGCCCGAAAGATGGGCCCACACAACAACGACATGGGTTCCTACAGACGGAAACCGGTCGAGAGGAAAACCTAGGATAAGATGGAGAAACGAGTTGTCCGCTTTCGATAAATAATGGAGGGAAACACCCGAAGATAGAAGTAATTGGAAACAAAAAGGAGAGGCTTTTGCCCAACAATGGGACCTAAATGGCTAAAAAAATACATTTCTATTTATACATACAATATATGATAAACCTACACACACACATATTTGAAAAATAGTAAGAAAAGATGAATTCTGCTAATTCTTTATACTTGACTGCTGCAAGGAAGCTTCTGGCGACAAATCTATACGTGTCCACTGGTTTACATAGACGATTGAGTGGCGGACGACGCCCACACAGTCCGCAAAATAAATATCACTACAGCCGTACTATGACTGTCCACTTTAACTATTTCACACATTGTTTATGTCATGAGCATTTATAACACCAAACAACACCAATTTCATATTATAAAGTCCACTGAAATCAATTTGTAAAAAAATTTAAAGCAAACCCCAACCGAACCCCTTGACTTCCCGCCAAAAACTCTTGGTGTGTGATGTCAATTTTTTCCAGCTGTCTAAAGGCATCTGACGTAGATTGACAAATGTCATGTAACAATAACAGCCGGAACCATATACTTATCTCTTATCTCAGGCCTGAACCAACGACTTGCCGTACGAGTAACTTCTGAAGCACGGAGAAGCTCGAGTAAATTTTTTTCACACACTTGTGGTCACCCGTCCAAGAATGGACCTCGCCCTGTGTCACTTAACTTGCGAAAGCGCTATTAATGCCACCGAGCTCTTCACTAAATTCTCATCACGTAGTACTTAGATACTAAGATATTCATTATTTAAACACTGACCTATCTCAATTTACTTAGCCAATCTACCAGAACCGATCGAATTACAAATTTAAAATCATTCCTGCTGAACATTTTGCACTAAGATTTACATTTTTAAGATATCGCAGAATCCAATATCTTTGGCCACAAGAGCTGATTGCAAGTTGCCGCAAGTTATCAAGATAATCTCAACGGTAGTCAGTGGTAGAGTACTTGATTGTAGATGCCTCACTGCAACTTTCTTAGTTACATTCATACATAAGTAGATCACGCCTTTAACGGGGTAAAAAGAGCCCAGAGCTTAAGCTACTTTCAGTGTAAAAGAGTGTCAAAATGTACGAGGTGATATAAATAATAAATAAATATATGCAGACGAGTCACACAGATTGAGCTAGCCCCATAGTAAGTTCGAGACTTGTGTTATAAGATACCATCTCAACGATACTATATTTTATAACAAATACATATATAGATAAACATCTATATATGTATTTGTTATATATGTAGATAAACATCCAAGACCCAGGTCAATCTGAAAAAGATTATTTTCCATCTTGACCTGACCGGGGATCGAACCCGGGACCTCCGGTGTGACAGCTTGGATGATGATCACTAGGCCACAGAGGTCGTATAAGTTTGGTATAAAAAGTTCTGTCGTTTCGACCAGATAAACACCAAAGCAGAATCCTGATCATAGGGCTATAGACTACTCCTTGGTCCTAACTTACGTTATCATTTTTATAAGCAGTACCACAGGTGTTCAATTGAAACGATTGAATAAAAGAACTTTCTTAAATCTTTACAAAATGTAATATTACCTTTACTTTCTTAAATACGCTAAGTGTTAAAGACATACATTTTTCCTGGCAACATCTTGCTAGTTGTCAAATAAGCAAAATTTCAGAGATATTGAAGGTACCTATATACATAAGGTACATTGTATATAACTATTTGTTTATAATCAGTCCTGTCACCTGTCATTGCAAGATTACCAACACGCGTCCCGCCTTGCCTTACAAATAAATAAGTTAAATTTATACAGTTCTTTCCATTAAACTCAACATAAAGAGGACATCTCCCGGTCCTCAACACCTAGTGACCGTTCATTCTGACATACACTAAATTACGGTACCATTCGTTCTTACAGACCACCTGATCATCTGTTAACATTTATGGTCATTTGTGCTCCCACGCTCACACTAAATTCGCCTCACATTAGTCAAACCACCGTTTAATTTTTTTGCCTCAAATTAACGCATGGCTTGCGTCATGCGTCAGGTAGTTAAGATGGCTTCAAACTTGGCACGCATCTACTGTGACATTTGGAGCGGCTCAAACTGGGTCAGTTGTTTAGTAAGGCGGACTTGATTCGCATGCATCGGCGCAGCGCTTGACAATGCTGGTCCAAATTGTTCAATAAACTACGTACGTATGAGTACCTTCGCTTATGTGAGTTTTTAGCGCAGAGATTAGCATTGTTGTACGTAGCAATCTTTATTTGTAATCGTTTATCCTTTTTAACCGACTTCAAAAAAGGAAGAGGTTTCTGAAAGAGACAGAGTGGACTCCGTCCGTCGGTGACGTAGTTTCAATTTCAAGAATTCTACACAAATTGTTGCAAAAAAATCCAAAAGCGGGAGTGGATGGGGGAAAGGGAGGAAGTTTGCTGTAGCGTTATACAACGTGGAAGGGACATACCCGTAATAAATTGAACCACGGTCTATACTAGATCATTATAGTATAATGAAATTAAAATAATAGCCAAAGAACAAAAAAAAAATTCAGCATTTTCATACAAAAGTATGCAGCCGCTCGGGTAATTAGTATGGAAATGTCAATTTCTTTTTTGTTTTTTGACTGTTATTTTAATTTCGTTATGCTATAATGATCTAGTATAGCCCGTGGCTTGATTTATTACAGTGATGTCCCTTCCACTTTGTACATATATTGACGGATTTCACTGAAATGGCTGGCTAAGCCAAGGGAAAGGGAAAAGTGTCGGTTATTGCATGGTTATAAGAGCTCACGAGGCTTACTGTTCTCACCCTAGTATTTAGAATCGCATTATTCTTCTTTATATACAACGTGGAAGGGACATGCCCATAATAAACGATAAACGAACCACAGGCTATTCTAGATCACCAAAGTAAAATGAAATTAAAATACCAGTCAAGAAACCAAAAAGAAATTCGACATTCCCATACAAAACGCCCGGGCGGCTGCACACTTTTGTATGGAAGTGCCGAAATTTGTTTTTGTTCTTTGGCTGTTATTTTAATTTCATTATACTATAATGATCTAGTATAGACCGTGGTTTGATTTATTAAGGGTATGTCCCTGCCACGTTGTATATTTATTATAATATTAGTAGAAGTTAAGTTTTTTAAAACAAATCATAAGCATCAGTGTACCGACAGAATAAGTACATAAACCTGGTTTAATAAGCCTTAGAAAAATACACAAATAAACCCTCAAAAAACTGAAGCCACTTTTACGCGCTGCCTTCCAATCCACTCTTACTTACGAGTATCCTATTTTTATGGCACAGTATATAGTCGCTATCGATTGTATATTTTTTATGGACAAGACAATAAGCTTTGTGCCCATAGAGTCAATTGAGCGGCAACCAGCCGAACAGCCTTGGAGGCTGTAATGAGTGAAAGGCACACATAGCGCAAACGTGACTCACCTATCATTTATATATGAGATTTATTACCATCTCATATAGAGACACTATTTGTCTCTGTCTGACGTTTTCAACCAATGATTGAAGGTCGTAATAGTGTCATGTACGATTTCGCTTCTGAGTTCAAAAAAATAAAATTCAAAATATCTTTATTATCATAGGATATTAATAATATCTCATAGTTACATATATCACAGTTTTGTTTTGCACAAATGTTGACGTCAAATCGTTACTTACAGCTAAGTTTACGCCGCTTCCTAGGCGCAAGTGCAGAAGAAGCGGCAACAAACTGCACTGCAGCATTTTCTCATAAGACGTCAACTAACATATATACATAATCATCATACATAACTTAAAACTTAAAATTAGTTATATGGATGGACTGAGATTACATTGTTATGTCATAAATAAATTGAATTATAAGAATTACAAAATTTAAAATAGGGGAAACCGGATAGTTATTGTCCATTTAAGTAATAACTACAATTAGTCGTCTAATATTATATTTATTATAAAAGAGATCTTAATGAAAGTTTGCCACATGGGTTCTTAAGATATTAATAAACACTAAGTAGTGTCATTTTAATCTTAAATTCTACACATTACATTTAAAAAAAAACGTTAAGTTATTAAAAAAACATCAAAAAGTCATAGTGATTGTCTACTCAAGACTAGACATGCTAGATACCATACCAGTGTTTGTCCACCTTAATTAAATCTTTATAAAAACAACAAATCTTTATAACTTAGTTAAAATTAAAAATATAACTTAGATATATTTAACAAAACAGTTTCTTTTCGGCATTGTTGAAATCTTCAAGTAATGCTAAAGCTATCGAGTCTGAGTCTCCTGAATTATAATCATCAATTGAATAGAAAATATGACAAAAAAATAAGTAAATATCACTTTTGTCAGAAATATGGTCCTTATGATTGGTATGCAACGAATGTGGAAATTCTTTGAGCAAACGTTGCAGAATAATTATATAAGAAATTAATTAATCAGTCTTCTAATTCTTTTTCTTAGTTTTCAGATAAAATAGGCGCTGGACCAATAGACGTTTTATGCCCAGAATTTTTGACGTAATAGCGTAAACTTGACCTTGGTACGCCATATTTTAGAATAGTTTGAATTTCCTCTATCGCATTATCTAAACTTTCTTTAGAGTACTCTTTTTTCGGTGTTTTAGGCAATCTGCAAAACAGAGAAAAACAATGCGATACAGTTATTGTCCGGCCAATCATTATAACTATTTTCATATGGCAATCATTAAAATAGGGATGGACAATAACTGAAAAGTATTGATTTTTACTTCAGTGATTGTCCACCTTTGTTAATAAGAAATACAAGCAGCAACCGGCCAAATACTCTAACTGCTCTGGCTAATATTATGGCTCTGGTAGTACAGAGAGGGTCGAGCTCCTGCAGTGGAGACTAAAAAAGACCTGATGATGATGATACACATTACAAGTGTGGGACCTCGACCTGTCCCGGCGCTCTAGGCGAGTTCCCAACATAGAAAATAGTAGAAGAGGTAGAAATAGAGATTCGACAACAACACAGATTATTATAATTTATTATCTGATACTGACTGTTACATAAGTTTTTACTGTACATTATTAGTGGTGGCGCCCGTCGTACCAGCTGTGTAAATTTTTTAATTACATTTAGCTATAAGTTCTTTCTATATGCTGTAATGTGTGAAAGCCGTTGTATTTAGTTTTTACAATAAATAAATAAATAAGAGTACGGAGTATAAGAGACTGTTATAAAAGAATAATATTTAATAAGGTACAACAGATAGAGAAAAGTGAGCGATCAGCTTCAGCGATGATGGTGGAATGAGTGAAAAGAGATCAATCAATGATTTAAAAAAGGAATGAAAGGGAATTTGAAATGAAATGAAAAACGGACAGGATGAGATGAAGAAAGGAGGTTTGAAGAGGATGCATGCAGCATCTTTACACAAGTAGACCCGCTCCACGATTTTCCCGATGGAAAAACCATAGAGTAGCAGATTTTACTGCGCTTAAAATTAAAATGTGAAAATGTTCAAGCTAATTTCTGTAAAAAATCCATAGTCGATAAAAACACGCCTCGGATAGTGTTCATTTTCCGTATCGTTGGCCATCTCAACCAAGATGAAGTAAGTTGCCAGGTTGCAAATTTTCTCATGCGATGGTAATTGTTACGTGCGTCGTGTGGGCATAACAATAGATTGGACACGAATGTTCACTGACAGACTGACACACACATTCTGTGCGTACTTCATTACAATTAATAAAACTAAATAGATCTTAGATAGTAAATTTGCATTTATTTGTGAGGACTTTTAGGTTTTTTGGTGTAGAGCAGCAACTAAGTAAGTTATCCCTGTATGAGTCAAATTAGTTTATTTTCCCAGTCCAAGGTTTATATTTTATTTCTTCTATATAAGGAACCTACCTAAATAGAAGAATAATATTAAATCGTAAAGGGAAAATCTAACGATGACATATACGAAATTAAGAATCATATAGGTGTAATAAAGTTTTATAGAGTGGTGAGCTTAAAATTCTTTACGATTTCAAAAACAACTGAGAATGAGGCCTTTCAAAGTAAATAGGCGGGCAAAAGTTCCGACTTCAAGAGAGCAACGAGCCTTTTAACTGCCAGAACTTACTTTAAGTCAAAGCTGAATTTAAAACTAAATTCTATATTTAGACCAGATATATTTGAGTTTGCCGAGTTAAATTGCCTTATTTACAACTTGCGATTGCAACCCATTTGGCGCGGCACAGGTTTAAATTATAAAAATCTTTTACCTCAGGAAAACGTTTTAGAGATAACACTTATATACAAATAAGCAAATAAATCTACTTATAGATATTAATTTAAGCCATATGATGTTTTCTTGAATATTTTTTGTTTTAACACGCGAGTTTTAATAATAAAAATTACGATGGGTTTTTGTGACCAGAAAGTGTGAATTTTAGTTATTTTTGTAGAGAATTTGCTTAGATCAAAAAGTATTTCAAAATCCATCCATTTTCAATAGATTTCTGATACTCGTCGATTACCACAAGATAATTAACTACCGAATCCTTTCATCGAAGATAACTTTGATACAGTTTTCCCCTTCAAAGGTATTTGATACCGATAAATAGGAAACGAATGGAAACGTCTTTATAGTTAAAGAGGCATATAAATAAACTCGTAGCTTTCAAGAACTATCTTGTAATGAATGTTCAGTGAGCACGATATACGTTCCCATGACGATGTTCACAGACGACTAGATCCAACAGTCAAGAGGAAAGCTTGTATGATGTCCGACCAATTGTGCTGAGAGGTTAGAGCACTCTCTGCTGCCACTGCATTCAATGATGCATGTGCCGTCTTACTCCGGAGATTAAGTTATACGTTTAAACCTACGCACACACTGTAGGCTCTACCCGACTGATAGTTTAGATAAGTTGGGAATGTGAGTATAAAATTAGGGAGCTACCTACGAAAAAAGGATCTAGTACATCGATGATCCTGATATGCCACTCAGGTCACGCACGATTTTAGTTAAGTAGGAACCTCTTCGTCATCAGCACGTTTTCAGATTGCTTCGGAGCCCGCGATTATGATTTCTCGAGAAATAGAAGCATACTACTGTACGCATTAAAGTTTTATGTAGTCACCCGAAATATAAAGTAAGCAGGTACTTTATCATTTCATCATCATCATCTACGACAGCCTTCCACATATTACTGCCGGGAATAGGCCTCTCTCAATATATGCCATCCATCTCGGTCTAGTGCCTCCCTCAACCATTGTCGACCCGCGATTTTTCTAATATCGTCGACCCATCTTGTTCTTGAACGACCAAGGTTTCGCTTGCCAGTTATGGGCCACCATTCCCTCAAAATTTCACTCCACCTGTCATCACCTCGCCTTGCCGGGTGTCCTGCCCAACTCCATTTCCATTACACGGTATCATTTCTATTATCAAGTCAAGTTCATGAACTTTCGTTATCTGCCGGATCACAATGTTAAGGGTGATGTCTAATACATGTACCTGCATTATTATTTACGTGTGTTTATCTGATTAACAAAATGCAAATTCAAACCTTTAATTTGTATAAACCATGCTTAAAAAAATGTTTTTAATGAAAAGGCCATGGTTAAATAATATACTAAGCGAATAATCGTCTCGACCGCACGCAAGCAGAAGTGTGACGAAAGCTTTAGTTTAACAATAGAGCAAATATTGTATGTACCAGGTATATATCTGTTTATTTAGCTAAGCCCCGGTGGTTTGAAGCCTTAGGTAAATATTATACACATTGCAATTTCTCACGATCAACTTTAAAGATTTTATGAAACAACATCTATTATGAAGTTTTTTGGCGGAAAGTCAAGGGTTTTGTTGGGGTTTGCTTTAATTTATTTTGTAAGTTAATTCTAGTGGTGTTATATAAATACTCATATTCATGAACACTATGTAAAATATATGGTGTAGTGTAGTGATATTTGATAAGCGGACTATGATAGGCGTCTTTATGCTCCGTCCGCCACCTAATCGGCTATGAAAGAAAACCAGTGCACTCGTATAGATTTGTCGCCAGAATCTCCCTTAAAGCAATCAAAGGAACTACACCACTCTTTGATTAAAATTTGTTAGGTTAAGGGTTAGACATAAAAACGGAAAAACTAAAGATAGGCTCTAAGGGACTCGTTAGCAAGGCCGTAAAATAATTCTTAAAAAAAACTAGCTAATATTATATCTGCTTTAGATATTTATCATATTAGTGACGTTTGAGATCCAAAACCAAACAATGTTAATTTATTTGGCCGTAAATATACCTATCAAATGTGTCATATTTGTAATAAATATGTTTAAATATCTATCTATATAAGAAGATGTATAAGAAACATTATCCTTGAACGTGAAAATGATATGTTGAATATTAATGCTGCTAAAATTTAAGAAAACAGTTATGTGAAAAGAAATCTGTATCATCTTCGTTACATAAAGGTCTCACATAAATTAGGATTTTCTAATGGATGACAGTTGATGGTGATGACTTATACTAGATTTATTTTGCGATATCACAGATATATAATTTATACACATATTTTATGTTAAATAGTTCCGTGATTGACTGGTCAGTTTTATATTATATATGCTATGACCCAGACATAGATAGGATATTTGCAAAACCCGCTCCTGATCTTGACATTGATCACAAATCATTTCATTATACTCTTAACTATAAACTCGAAATTAAAGTACCTAAAACAAATATGGATATACACTTCGATCATATATTTCTGTAGACGCAGTGTTGACGCCTAAAAAAACTAAAAGAATGGCACCGGCAAAACATGGCACAAAACATATTATGCCTTGTTTCGCTCTCAAATGATCGAAGAATATAGGTACACAAAAAAATCAACTGCACGACACCCGAATGTGTCTAAATTTTCAAACTTGGTCGTTACACTACATTAAGTCATTGCCATTATTTTCACCGTTTTATATACAAGTGATATAGTGTCCTAACTCCATTACCATCATGATTACCTCAAATATATTCAATGTTTGTTTTTCGTGTGGCCAACACTGGGTTTAAGGCTTCTGTCATAGTGTGACGACTGCCATACAGCGATGACGGCCAGGACCAACGGCAATATTAACCTTATTGTAACATCATCATCGTATGAATTTAAATTTTGACATTCATATAATCCGATTATGTACAGCACACATATTACATGTGCTTACTGACTCCTTTGTTTTCTTACAAGTTTGACAAGGTTAATATGGATTAGCTGCAACTTACACCTGGGTATTATGAATGAGATTGTAAAAAAATGTTTTAATATGTGTACTCAAAAGGCTGAGAGACTTGGTGGACTTGGTCCTAATAGAGTGACATTGGTTGGATGAACCTGTCGAAAGATATTATGAAAATGTACGTCAAAAGTATATACGGCAGGTTCACACAAAATATCACTTCACCTAATCAGAACCAAGTAGGTTCATACATCTAAGAACAGTATTTACATAGTTTTCAACAGTAAAATGGATTGTGGCCGGGCTGGAACGCATTATTTTAAATATAGTTTTTTTTTTATTGATCTACGATCTATAAATGGTACTCTAACTTAATACTCAATTACATATTTATTTTAACGTAATCTAAACGAAAAATTCCATAAAAATCGAAAGACAGAAAACATCATCGTCATCTACTGTTTCTAATACTATGGCAAACTTTCAAAGATCTTTCACATCAAAGGCGAACAGATCCAGTTGAGAAGTTCCGAAACAAATATTTGCTTCTCATTCCAAGCCGAAGATAAGACAAACAGCAAATTGCATCGCGTAACATAAGTGGGTCACGTTGCATGAAGTTGCGGCGCGGCGCACTCAGCCATGCATCCACCAATCGCCACAAAATACTCGAGTGTGGATTTGACGCAAAATTCTGGAACTATAAAAATATACCAGCTGCACAAATACCTCCTGGTGGAAGTAGGTTAAGGGAATTGCCGTTAATGTGGGTATCCTTATAAATAGACAAGGCGTCTTTGGCTTACCATCTAACAGAAATTGACAAAAATATGCTAGACTACAAATTTCATTCGTGTAGAATGAAATTTGTAGTCTAGTCACATTTCTAAGATATCACAAAATAATACATCAGTTAGGAACATAGGAAGGTTTTGTTCTTCTTCTTCTTTCGAATCGATTGGCTATATAAAAATTGACATATTTTTTTTTATAATAGGATTGACCAGTGCTTGACTATTACGGTAACTCGGTGAGGTTCTGTTTGAAACAGTTTATCGGACAAGGATAATTCGGACAAACGTGGTGAGCTCTTCTACAACTCTCTTTAGTTTGTGTATCGGTCGCCTAGCACGCTCTATTTGCAACTATTTACTTATTTGACACGCTGCACGCGACGTGCTCGAAACGCGGACGTTCACACGTACTTACATTTTTCTTTAGATTGTTTGAAAATTTGATGGAAAATCGATAGCACGTACGTATGAAAAGCAACAACAAAAAAGGTTTATGTTGATATAGTCTGCGGCTATTGGATCGATTTTGTTTTCTGAATTAAATCTTTTATTGACGATTAAGTTTGAGTTGGGCCTGCCATACCTATTCTAGCGATGTTAGAAGCACCTTGTCTCAGACAGATTGAAGATGTAAAGTTGACAAAGTTTACCGTTTCGGTCTTCACCTTGTCATGATCGTTTGTTGCACAAGTTCTTACACACAAGACTGACAATGTCCGTTCAGGAATTTTCACTTTTTACACAGCTTTATCACAGGTTTCTACGTCTATGACAACTTCACTAAAATGTCTGACCGCGAAAGCCTTGTCACATAATAATTACGATCTTAATCATACCCACTAATCAGACCTGAGGTAGTTTCATCTGGGCGCCCGGTTTGGCAAGAAATCTATCCAGTTAGGCCAAGCTATATACAAGGAATTGGTTTCACATACCACATTATCGCTTCTCTTTATCGGACCAAGGTCTGCAACCAGCGCCTACAACCCTTAGGCTAATTAGGCTGCAGCCTAGGGTGCGAGGATCGGGGGGGGGGGGGGGGGGGGAGTGGCGGCAGGCGCTCAGCCTACAGGCGCCAAATGTGTTAATCTGCCACCAGTGCCGGTTTTAGCTCTACCAGCGCCCTGGGCGAGATTTCCCCCCCCCCCCCCCCCCCCCAAACTGCAATTCAGACTCTAACTTAAGTTTCAATCTTATAGGATTTATTTCTGCCGACGGGGGGGAGGGGGTACAAGTACGATATAGGATTCTTAAAATTTGCCGCCACATTGTAAACAGAGGGAGGGAGGGAAGGGTGCATACACATAAGAGTAGGAGTTACCGCCATTAACCAGCCGCTATTTATATATTTATTATTACCTGTGACCCCCCCTTGCCCAAAAACGCCCCCTGTCGCCCCTTTGTATCTGGCGCCCTGGGCGGTCGCCCAACCGCACCCTACCCTAACACCGCTACTGTCTGCCACTGTCTGCAACAACTGAAAGCTATAGCCATTCAGTGGTTTTGGGATGTATCAAATGGTTTAGTAAGTCTTACACGTGAAGGCTCCTACTGCTAGCGAAATAAAATTAGACGGCTAAGAATTATGTAAATGACTTTACCAATAAACATTTCATATTAAGTTTATCAAACTGAATTATCTCACATCACACAAACGGTAAAATCGTAAAGTTATCCAAATAAATCTATAAGATCTCGCACTCTATAAAGTCACAAGTGTTATCCGTTCGTCTGTAAGTTCATAAGTTATATGAATATACAGCTAAAGAATATATAAAAGATTTGCAAAATCATTAAAACCTATCTTAATTTTTACCATTCATCGAGACTCTGACGCCATCATTGGCAATAGTCATTTTTCATCACTTTCACCTCCAATCTCTGCCGACCCATTCAAGAAGAACAATTATTTCTTTTAAACTTAATTTGTCTTGAAATACTGCTGTACTGTTTTGTTGTATTTAAGAAAGTTGTTGTACTTGTTGTTTTGCTATTACGAGGCAATTGGAAAACCATTAGGCACTGTTGCCAATTATTTCGTAATAAATGCTGCCACTAAAGAAAATAAGATTTTGATAAAAAGTCTGTTATTAAAGAAAATAAAGTTTAACATTTTTATTAGGTATACCGAAGTTATAAGTACCTAACTTTAATTAACATCGAACTAGTAATATACTTTTTTAGAAATATTATAAAAAAGGAAAGAAAAATAAAGTAAGTAATTTGATTTTTTAATTTTCTAAAGTATACATACTGTATTAATTTTCTATTTGATTAGATCTCACCAGTTGGAAGTTAAACAATCAGTTGCATACGAAATCAGCTGTCAAACCCATATACACGTTTAACGGCTTATATGAAATTGGTTAATTTTGGCACTAATTGCACCGAAAATGAAATTATCACAAATACGTCTGAAGAACTCTTCGGATGTGTATATTTCATGAGATATTTTTAAATAGGCTTATTTTCAAAAATGAGTGTAATAAACGATTCTGTTTCTACCCTATTTGTCACATGACTAGTTAATTGTACTCGTATTTCCCTTTTCCTGGCAATATCACTTCTAACACATCACAAAAGAGAATCTCCTAATCAATGGCGTAATCCACCGTCGCCGTTTACCGGCTGACAAATTGGGGTACGCTCACCTTATTAGTGGGTGCAAATTTTTCGTGAAATTGTTTCCCTTTGCACGGAGCGAGAATAGTAAACAAGCAGAGTCGATTCAATTTACTTCGGCCAACGATCCTGATGCGCTTATTACACTAGAGAAGGTTTGTAATAACAGAACCCTGCAAATAAGCTTTGGGTTCACTTGTAGGAAAATTGAGCATTGGTTGTCGTTCTATTTCGGGAGAATGTGAGTCTACGACGTACATTACTTAATAGTGGCACTGTTTAATATAGCTCACGGTACTTGTGGGAGTGTGGAAAGTTGAACATTGTTTGATTGTATCTTTTCCTATTAGAAGTTTAGACGCATGAAAGGAGCATCCCCGAGTGGCGTACTGAGTACCCCTGTACGTCCGGCGCACCCTGAGCTATCTGCGTGGAGAGCCAGTCGGTAACGTAGATTGTCTGATCCTTTCGCTACGGAACCGACTCGCTAAGAAGAAGAAGAAGTTTAGGATTCTTACCCCTTATTATTACAGAACGTGTATATCTTTTAAAATAAATATAATCCTAAGCTCCGAAATCAAATCCAAATAAAACTACACAAAGTTTAATAAACGATCATTTTTCAGTTCAGCCACAAACAAATTTGATTCCCTACGTTACCATAAGCCTTCACCATACTATGGCACCGACAAGAGACTATAATAATTTGCTATAAGTCCTGACTACTCCAAATGCTACAAAATAAACTTAAACTGCTATGCTAAGCTAAACCTTTACAAACACCTCGACTTTCAAGACGATTCAGTATCAATTCGTTCGCAAACGATTCTTAAACTAATCCAGACGCTAAAATCACCTCATTCAGTTTCAATTTTCGCAAAGCAGTTTGTATGCGCTTTGTAAACATCGCAGAACCTCGGACCGCGTTTCGTACATCTGCATTAATTATGGGCAATTGTACTCGAGCTTAGAAGCAGAATGTGCGATTCGCAAAATATCTCACGGAATATTGAATGACGACATGCGTCCGTAGCGAAGTGGTTAATACGCCAGTCCGCCACTCCAAAGGTTCTGGGTTCGATCACCAGCAAAGAAAGTTGGAAAATGGCCTTTTTCAAATTGTCCTGGGTCTTAGGTGTTTATCTATACAGGGTTATTTTTAATTAACCGGCAACCTTTTTGGAGCAAGTTCAATCCGTGATACTGAAGCATTTTCCATAAAAACGATTATCGAAAAACGAAAACAAAATTTCGTCCTCCCATACAAAATCTATTTGGTTGAGCGCCGATTTGTATGAAAAGTCAAATTTTGTTTTGCGTTTTTCAATTATTGTTTTTATGGAAAGTGGTTCAGTATCACGGACTGAACTTGCTCCAAAAAGGTTGCAGGTTAATAAAAAATAACCCTGTATATGTATTTATTACAAAATATAGTATTGTTAAATTAGTATGCCATAACACAAGTTTAACTTAGTTTGGGGCTAGCTCAATCACATCAAATCACAAATTATTATACGTTGAATGTCAAATTTACATAAAAACCGATTAAAAAAAAATCTAAAAATGTGTACAACACGACTTCGACCATTACACTATGATCTTTAATAAATATCATGTCCAGTAATACCTCATTTTCTTACCCTGTGTTATAAAACTGGAAGGACTTTCTATTCATTGGGGTTGTGAGCAAATCACCACACAGGTTCAAGTTCAACGTCAAACGTGTCAAGTTCATTCAAAGCAAGAGTAACAAAGGACATTTTGCGAATCGGTCATTTTGCGTCTAAACCCATATCGCAGTGCAGTGCAACGCTACGTGCATACAATATCTCGTGAAAGTATACTTTTACGAAATGTTATGAGCATCACATAGAACTTGAAAGAAAGTCACTCAGACTAATTAATTTCGGTTTTACATTCCAATCTAGTTTTGATATTCAAGTGTTTGAAGATTTTCTATTCGTTGTCAAAATTGTAATGAATTGGTCATGAATATTCAAAGGTTTATGCGGTTTTAGTTTCTGCGAGCAGAGCTTACACAGAGCCTAATTTATGATAGAAATTGCAAACTACAAAGCAGATTATTATAAATAATGTGGGTAATAAATTTTATACTTGTATTTAGCAAGTTATTCCGACGTTTGCTATAAGTTTCATGCAGGTCCCTGTATTTTTGGTAAAATGGGTGTAGATAAGAACATGAAAATAACTAAAACATGTTAGCATGAAAATGAAAACTTTTAATTTAAAATGACATGAAAAACTAGATAGCTTCCTATCTTGAAAACGACCTTGTTTTATTTTTGTGAAAAAATAATAATTTTCAAAAAGTTAAGTGTCTTTTTTATATCCTATTTTTATTTTACAACTGAGGAATTTTTAAGTTTTACACGAAAATACCTAAATGAAAAATGTATAATGTCAGGAAACTTTTTTTTTGTAAACTTTAAGAACTTTTCTTTAAAGTTGAGGTTCTTAACCTCATGATTATTGACACTACGTAAAGTTAAGTGACAATGCTTGCATAAAAATTCAAATATTTTTCTTCGCTAACCACTGCACATGTTCACTTTTACCGTGGGAATTGAAAGTATCGTTTTGACCATTAAGTAAGTTCGATTCCTGTAGAGTAATCATATTAGAAAGAGTATTTTCTTAGATCAAGTATTAGAAAAAATACTTAAGTTCTTGCTACTACCAAGTCCTAGAGAAGCCTTCAGAGTATTTTATGAACTACTGTTTACAGTTTATAATGAGAACGTTAAGCTTTACTACGCACATTAGCCAAAAGTGGCCGTTTTTCGCAAATGTGCGCAGTAAAGCTTATCGTTCACACTTTAAACTGTAAACAGTAATTCATAAAATACTCTAAAGGCTTATCTAGGACTTGGTAGTAGCAAAATTTTAAATAATGTCTCCGTTTTCTTTAAAATGATTTATTTTTAATGGGGGCAGCACTGGAAACCGGAAAATTTAGGTACGGCCTTAATATAATAATGTGGCGATCTTTCAAGTAACATGAAAACCGATTCTTTTGTTCTAAAGAATTTTCTGTTTTCATGAAAATAATAGATTCTTACAGAATACAAAGAAGTCCTTTATAAAACAATTTGGATTTAATACTTTATTCAGTGCCATCTAAATAATACACGACCTTCCAACGTCGTCCTTTGGGCCGGATTCCTTGAAAGTGAAACCGGTGTAAATAGACACTAAGTACATTTGTACATACGAGTACGTGGACATTAATGAGTTAGTGTTAAATTGTTTAAATTCTCTCTTTCCAAATTTAAATTCATAAAATCAAGTCTATTTAGTTAGGATGGTTTAATTTATGGACGTTTTTAATGAACAAATATTATTTTTAGGGTTACGTACCCAAGGGGTGCAAACGGGACCCTATTACTGAGACTCCGCTGTCTGTCCGTCTGTTCGTCTGTCCGTCTGTCCGTCTGTCCGTCTGTCCGTCTGTCCGTCTGTACGTCTGTCCGTCTGTCCGTCTGTCCATCTGTCCGTCTGTCTGTCCGTCTGTCTGTCTGTCCGTCTGTCACAGGGCTCTATCTCATGAACCATAATAGCTAGACACTTGAAATTTTCACCGATTATGTATTACTGTGGCCGCTGTAACAAAAAATACTAAAAATAAAAAAATTAATGGGAGTCGTCATACAAAAAACGTGTTTTTTCAGCGTTTTTAACTAGATCTTTATAATGGCATTAACTAGATACTTGAAATTTTACCGATTATGTATTATTATGACCACTATAACAACAAATACTAAAAATAAGATAAAGTTAAAAATTAAAGGGGGTCTTCATACAAGAAACGTGTTTCTTCAGCGCTTTAAAATATTGTACGGAGGTACGGAACCCTTAATGTATGAGTCCGACTCGCACTTGCCCGTTTATTTGTATAATTTGCAGACGTAGTGAGGCTATATTTAGTTAGGGACGTATTTTGAACAGTTGAGGGAGTACCTGACACTACTTATATTAAACGCGCATACTACGTTATTTTGGATTTTTTCAAAATGCTGGCCACTAAGAAATTTGAAATAAGAAAAATTGTTATATAGAACATTGTGAAACTTTTAAGTATAATGTATCTTTTATTTACTCGTAATAGTTATATGTACCTTGTATGTACCTCTAGTAATTTGTATTTTTTTTCTCCAAAAGCAACTTCTTAGTTAAAATACAACTATTTGTTCCAAAGACGGGATTGGTCAGTACTCAATTGGTAAGAATTCTATTGAAAAATTAAAAATAAATAAATCTCTATGCTTACTTGTCACTCCCAAACACTTAATACTTGGAGGAGAAAGTTACGTATTCGAGTAATATTATGTGATCTCAAGACAAACATGCAGTAATTCATTCAGGAAGTTACGTACGCTTAATCAACAACAGTCAACAGTTTACAAGTCATGAATAAATAGATTTAACACAAACACACATAAATGAAATTTTATTGACAAATTCTCATGCTTTGCGGATTGTGTTGTCGGTTTGTTCGGAATTAGAGTTAGGAGTATTTTCTTTAGATTGTTATGGTAATTTTCGTGGATGAATAAAATTACACATTTTTATACAGAGAAACTTCCACGTATTTACCTCGAACGGGACAAGTCTCACAGGCCACACTCAGCAAACATAGACTTTTAGCAATCTTCATATCATTAGCGCGTTTCCGGTTGCATTTAGCTGTGCTGCTTTGAAGCCCGGGGTGCGCTTTCCCGCTTTTTCTTCTCAAAATATAATATACATGCCAATGTCACCCAAGGATGCCAAAGACCTCGCAAAGTGGAGAATAAATAGCCGAAACAGTTTAAATGATTTTGCTGTAGTTTATCGACCGGCCGCTTGCCTGACGTCAACGCTCTTTGGGAACCCTTTGCATTTGTAGCCTAGGCTGGAAGTCACACGGCTTTTTTAGGAATATGAAGGGCTATGTACTCATTCAATTGTCTGTAACCATGACGAAAAAAAAGTTTATTTAAAAAAGAAAGATAAAATAATTTACATAACCATTGATGAACTGGCCACGGCCATGAATTTTCAAAGCTTGCGCAAACGCGCATGTACCTCTTTGATTGTGACTTTGCAAATAATATTTGCGAAGAAGAATATATAAGTAGATTGTTGAGTTCACATCATTCGTCAAAGTTTGTCACTAAAATCAACGTATAAAAAAATCAAGTACTTACTAACTTACGTTCGTTAAACATTTATGTTCTTGCTAGGTACGACGTACGACAAGCGCCAAACAAATTAACACCGTCATGCAAATAGAGTAAAAGCTTTTCATTCACAAAGTGACGCAACTAGATGTAGTAACATCCATTACAACATTAAGAGCTTTGTCAAACGCGGTTATTGAAAACCTACATGTTGCGCTAGTTTCTCTATAAGGTTATTTTTAATGTGACAAAGTACAAAAGAACAATGTTTTAGTGTCATTAGTTTCTGAACGTTTTCTCTTTTGTTTCAGGATGGGAGCTGAAAGGATTACACTGTTACAAATTCTTCAACATTAGACACTCTTGGGAAAAAGCGGCAGAACTATGTCGAAGGTAAGTGTTTTTAGTACGCCTGTGTAAAAATAAGGGTGTTAGGGGATCCCGAAGCTCCTAATCAATCGAGCTTTACTACAACTATGGATAGATTTTCCTTTGTTAAAAGTGATAACATTACAACAATTAAATATCTCACAAGAAACGTAGTAAATATCTAGGGGTATCGAAATACGAGTAGGTCATTCGTACTTTGAAATGTATAAATTATTGAACTTAGTATAATCATCATACCACAACCTCCGTGGCTTAGTAGTTACAACGCTAGTCCGCCAATCTGGGAGGTTCTGGGTTCGATTGGAAATGGCCTTTTTTAAATTGTCCTGGGTGTAGAGTGTTTATCTATATGTGTATTTAGGATAAAATAGGTATACTATCGTTGAGTTACTCGTAGTATCCCATAATACAAGTTTAAACTGAGTTTGAGGTTAGCTCAGTAAGTGTGTTTTTCTATTTATTATTTATTTTTCAATTAATGTGTGGATTTTAATATCTATAAACACTATCTATTTAAACTTAGATGTCCTCTTTTAGCTGTACTACATGCGGAAAACATGTTTCAAATTACTTAAAGCAACGTAGGATACCGTAATATACCCAGTTATTAAATATGGAATTCAGTTTTATGGACTAATCAAGTTGAGTATAACCTTAATTTTACAGGTACGGTAGCGAATTAATGGTTGTAGACAGCTACACCGAGAACAATTTAACAGCCAGTATGGTGCCGGCTAGTCCCAGCAATAACCGTTACTGGTTAGGACTCGCAGCCGTTGATGACCTGAGAACGAACACGCTAGAGTCAGCTGCCAGGTCTTTAGTGTCACAATATGCAGGGTTTTGGGATTTGCGGCAGCCGAATCCTAAAGACGGTGAATGTGTCGACGTTCACGTCACATCAGACAACCAGTCATGGGAACTCACTACTTGCGAAACGCTACTTCCGTTCATGTGCAAAGCTGACGCCTGTCCTGCAGGTAACATTTACATTTCGTAATTTAATTACTCATTGCTTAATCGATTACTTTGCTCAATTTGAAAAGGAAGTCGAAGTCACTGCTAAGGTTGTTAACACAATGGTTACAATTCGATTTTCTTTTTAGGAACCTTCCATTGTTCGAACGGAAGATGCATAAACGCAGCCTTCAAATGTGACAAGCAAGACGATTGTGGTGATGCTTCCGATGAAATGGACTGCGCTTCCGAGTGCCACTACTATATGGCAAGCAGTGGAGATGTCGTTGAGAGTCCGAACTATCCCCATAAATACCCTCCTTTCAGTGAATGTAAATGGACACTCGAAGGCCCACAAGGTCAAAACATCGTTCTACAGTTCCAAGATTTTGAAACTGAAAAGTCTTTTGACACTGTTCAAATTTTAGTCGGCGGTAGGACTGAGGAAAAGTCAGTTAATCTTGCGACACTATCTGGAAAACAGGACTTGTCCAACAAACTTTTTGTGTCTGCTTCTAATTTTATGATAATTAAATTTAGCACGGATAGATCTGTTGAAAAGAAAGGTTTCCGTGCGTCTTGGAAGACTGAATCTTCAAACTGTGGTGGCATTCTACGTGCCACGCCTCAAGGTCAAGTATTGACTTCACCTGGTTATCCAAATGTATATCCGGGAGGCTTGGAATGTATGTATATAATTGAATCTCAACCAGGCAGAATAGTGTCATTGGAAGTTGAAGATCTAGACTTGGGAATGAACAGAGACTATATTGTAGTCAAAGATGGTAACAGTCCTTCTAGTCCAGTCCTTGCAAGATTAACAGGACCTGCCGAAGAAAACCAAAAAGTAGTTATATCTACAACGAATCATTTATATTTATATTTTCGAACTAGCCTTGGTGATTCTAAGAAAGGATTTAATATGCGATACTCTCAAGGATGCCGAGCGACGATAATTGCAGCAAACGGAACATTATCATCCCCAGCATACGGTTTAAGCAAGTACCCAAACAACCAGGAATGTTTATATAGGATAAAGAATCCCAACGGTGGCCCATTGTCATTGAAATTCGATCACTTTAAAATCCATCCATCGGACATCGTGCAAGTATTCGATGGCTCAACCACAAGTAGCCTGAGATTGCATTCAGAAAATGGATTTACGGTAAAGCCCAGAATAACATTAACTGCATCTAGCGGGGAAATGTTAATACGATTTGTGTCTGACGCATTACATAACGAAGAAGGATGGAATGCAACGTTCTCTGCAGGTAAATTGAATCGTTTGTGCTTATTTCCGTAACAAAATAAATTGTATAAGCTTACAAAAGAATTTAACGATTGAATTTTATTCCAGACTGTCCACCGTTGAAATCTGGCGTGGGTGCGTTGGCCTCGAATAGAGACACTGCTTTTGGAACTGTTAGCACATTCTCCTGCCCAATTGGCCAAGAATTCGCAACTGGAAAGCCTCGAATCACGACCAAATGTTTAGAAGGCGGAAACTGGTCTACAACCTATATTCCCAGTTGTCAAGGTACAATTTGAATTGCATCTTTTAGATAAATGGAAATTTGTTTGACGAAAGGTAAAACTAGCTGTCTGCGATGTTTGCACAAAGTAAATTCTTCTATGTGCTTTATACATAGCATTCGTGTTTGGCAATATGTGCATTATTAAGCGTTTATTTTTTTATTTCTATTATTTATACTTTTACTACTTTTTGTTTATAACACAAGAAATAAAATATAAAAGGCCAAAGAGGTAGAGCCAATAAATAATACAATGAGAAACAAATTTACATTTTATTTACATATTAGCAAATAACTTTTTTTTATTATTGTTTTGGGTTATTTTCCAATTGTGTGTGGTTTATTGAAAGTCGATTTCTTCTATTTCCTTTCAGAGGTGTATTGTGGGCCCGTTCCACAAATCGACAACGGGTTCTCGATTGGCTCCACAAACGTGACTTACAGAGGAGTGGCTACTTACCAATGTTACGCCGGGTTCGCCTTCCCGACCGGCCAGCCGATTGAAAGAATTTCTTGCTTGTCTGACGGCCGATGGGAAAGAACACCTACTTGTCTTGGTGACTATATTTTTAAAATATTTGCTATTTACTCAAAAAAAGAAGAGTGACCTTGAAATATTTAAGTTTTTGAAAGGTTTTTAATATTTATAAATTTTCAAACCGCGTCTGCGAGGCAAAAACGCGATTTCTGTAAAAATCTTGTTTCTATTACTGATCTATTGAAGAAAATAATTTGTTTTGATATGCTCTACAAATTTCTACTTTGATTACATGGTAATTTTATTCAGGAATCTAAACTAAACATGATTTTTTCAGTAGGAAAATGTGGACGTGCATATCTAGGTGGTACTTACAAGAAGAACCAATGAGTTTACATAATTTAAATAGAAACGTTATAGCTGTCTTACTGCGTAATATTTACAATAATAATAATAAAATGAAATCATTTATTTCAAGACAACTTAGTCCATTTTACGAGTACAAATGTTTCAATGTTGAGTTCAAATTAAACTCAAAAAAAAAATTAAAATAGGTACAATAAATAAAAATTAGAAATACAATAAAATCAAAAATTAAAATAAAATAAAAATAAATTAAAATACGTAATGAATAAATAATAAAATGAAATTATAAAATGAAATGAATAAAATTTGATTATATTAACTACCTACACTGAATTTATGAAGAAATATCTGATTTTATCATGTATTCCAGCATCTCAATGTGTCGCACTTCCCGACGTTCCGCACGCAAATGTTACAATTTTGAATGGCGGCGGACGAAGCTACGGTACAATAGTGCGATATGAGTGTGAACCGGGCTATGTCCGATCAGGACAACCTGTCCTACTTTGTATGAGCAATGGAACCTGGTCTGGAGACGTCCCTTCATGTACTAAGGCCCTGTGCCCTAAGTTCCCTGAAATCAAAAATGGTTTCATCGTTGACCAATCAAGGATCTACATGTTTGGAGATGAAGCACGTGTTCAATGCTTTAAAGGTATGTATGATCTATTTATAATATAAACTGCTACTATTTACATTGATTGCATTTTTAATAAAAATGTTAAACATTTACATTCACATTTCCAGGTTACAAATTAAATGGACCAAGCGTACTCAGGTGTGGACCTAACCAAGACTTCGACGCAGCACCCACATGTGACGATATGAACGAATGTCTAAGCAACCAGTGTGATACAGCATCCACTGAATGTAAGAATACACAAGGAGGATTCTACTGCCCTTGCCGTCCTGGATTCTCACCGAGCTTAGAGTGCAGACCTGTTGGAGACTTGGGCCTTATCAATGGTGCCATTCCTGACGAATCAATTACGACTTCAGCTCCTGAATCTGGATATTACAAAGGGGTAAATATTGAACGCCTAATTATACAATGAAAAAAGTCGCTTGAATAATTTACTGATGATTATTTTCTTTTTACAGATGGTCCGATTAAACAATGGAGGCGGGTGGTGTGGTAACAACTTGGAAGCTGGAGCTAATTGGGTTCTTGTAGATTTAAGAGCACCCACTATCATAAGAGGGTTCAGGACTATGAGCGTTATGCGAGCTGACGGAAATATTGCATTTACTTCAGCCATCCGGATTCAGTACACAAACGATTTGACCGACGTGTTCAAGGATTACACTAATCCAGATGGCACTGCAGTAGAATTCCGTATTCTAGAACCTACTCTATCAGTTCTGAATTTACCAGTTCCAATCGAAGCACAGTTTATTAAATTTAAGATTCAAGACTATGTTGGAGCGCCATGTCTAAAACTTGAAATCATGGGATGTGCCCGACTGGATTGCGCTGACATCAACGAGTGCAGTGAAAATAATGGAGGCTGTGATCAAAAATGTATCAATACGTAAGTACCACAAGTATTTTTAGCGATAATGTGTGAACCGTATAAGGTCTACAATATTTTCCCTTAAATGACATTGTTCTTTACAGACCAGGCAACTTTTCGTGTGCCTGTAATCTAGGCTACGAGTTATATTCTAACAACGGAACAGCTGGATTTTCTATTGAGTTATCTGAAACTGGCGACAGAGACGGCGACACATACCAGAAGAACAAATCCTGTGTGCCAGTCATGTGTCCACCTCTAGCTTCTCCTGAAAACGGAAAACTGCTATCGACCAAAAACACTTACCACTTTGGTGATATTGTCCAATTCCAATGTGACTTTGGATATGTAATGTCAGGATTTGCTTCATTGCTTTGCACATCAAGTGGTACATGGAACGGAACAGTACCTGAATGTCAATGTGAGTACCCAATTCATTAAAAATATATTTTTTAAATTAACATGTGTAAAATAAACATGACATTAAAATTTTATCAAAATTTCAGATGCCCGTTGTGTCACTTTATCTGATGATAAGAACGATGGTTTGAAGATAATAAGAGAAGACCCGGAAAGCGTTTTATTGCCTTATAGAGACAATGTCACTATCACATGTACCTCAGCTGGAAGGCAGTTGAGAAACACTGTAACTTCATCCTTCAGACAATGTGTTTATGATCCTAAACCGGTAAGTTGATTAAAGAAACTATAAGTGTATATTTGGGGATATGCATAAAAAGAGTCAAACTGTATAACAAATTCGTAAATTTTCAGGGTCTTCCTGACTACTGGTTATCTGGCGCACAACCCCAATGTCCAAGAAAAGACTGTGGAGTACCAATGCCAACTCCTGGTGCGGAATATGGTCAATATTTAGATACAAGGTACCAAAGCTCGTTCTTCTTTGGTTGTCAAAATACCTTCAAACTTGCTGGTCA
Organism: Acrobasis repandana; assembly: GCA_963576875.1. NCBI lineage: Eukaryota > Metazoa > Arthropoda > Insecta > Lepidoptera > Pyralidae > Acrobasis > Acrobasis repandana. The sequence continues at coordinate 8,045,216 of OY756221.1, read as the reverse complement.
AACAAGCAAACACGACAACGTCGTGAGATGTCAAGCTAATGGCATTTGGGACTTTGGTGACTTGAGGTGTGAAGGCCCAGTTTGTGAAGATCCAGGCAGACCTGCTGATGGATTCCAAATTTCCAGAAGTTATGAACAAGGATCAGAAGTTTTGTTCGGATGCTCAAGGCCAGGTTACATCCTGATCAATCCCAGACCAATTACCTGTATCAGAGAGCCAGAATGCAAAGTAATTAGACCTCTTGGACTTGCATCAGGAAGAATTCCTGACTCTGCTATCAATGCCACGTCAGAAAGACCTAACTATGAAGCTAGAAATGTAAGATTGAACTCAGTAACTGGTTGGTGTGGAAAACAAGAAGCCTTTACATACGTCAGCGTTGACTTAGGAAAAGTATACAGAGTGAAGGCTATTTTAGTAAAAGGTGTTGTTACATCAGACATCGTCGGTCGTCCAACTGAAATCAGATTCTTCTACAAGCAAGTTGAAAAAGAAAATTATGTAGTCTACTTCCCTAACTTCAATCTAACAATGAGAGACCCTGGTAACTACGGTGAACTGGCTATGATCACTCTTCCCAAATACGTGGAAGCTAGATTTGTTATTTTGGGTATTGTCAGTTTTATGGATAACGCTTGCTTGAAGTTTGAACTGATGGGTTGTGATGAACCTGCGACGGAACCGCTTCTTGGTTACGATTACGGATACTCGCCATGTGTTGGTAAGTTGATATAAATACCAAACATTTTACATCAATAATCAAAAGTAAATATATTAACTAACATATTTTTTCTTCCAGATAATGAACCACCGGTATTCCAGAATTGTCCGCAACAGCCTATTATCGTACAAACTGATGTAAACGGTGGCCTCCTTCCCGTAAACTTTACTGAACCTACAGCCATGGACAACTCAGGAGCAATTGCTAGATTGGAAGTAACTCCTCAGCATTTCAGAACCCCCATTCAAGTATTCCACAACATGGTTGTACGATATGTAGCATTTGACTTCGACGGAAATGTGGCTATTTGTGAAGTAAACATAACTGTTCCCGACTACACTCCACCAAAGCTAAGCTGTCCACAAAGCTATGTAATCGAGCTGGTTGATAAACAAGATAGTTATGCAGTGAACTTCAATGACACTAGAAGAAGGATTAATGCTACAGATGCATCAGGAGAAGTTTTCTTGAAGTTTATTCCTGAAAGAGCTGTTATACCCATTCGTGGATATGAAAATGTGACAGTTATTGCTTCTGACAAATATGGAAACAAAGCTCAGTGTAATTTCCAGGTAACCCATGATTTGCTTAAACTCTTTAAAGTTTTAAAATGTTTCTTTAAATCTGTAGTATAGTGGATACGAGTAGGTTTAATACCAATCAAATCAATCACGACTTTTTTATAGGTTTCTGTACAAGCGACACCTTGCGTGGATTGGGAACTGATGCCACCAGCACACGGAGCTTTGAATTGTCTGCCTGGTGATAGAGGAATCCAATGCATTGCTACTTGCAGCCCTGGATTCAGATTCACTGACGGAGAACCAGTCAAGACCTTCGTTTGTGAAACTAAACGACAATGGACACCTACGGCTGTTGTACCTGACTGTGTTTCTGAAAGTACGTTGAATTTTATATAAATTGTACATTACAATCACACCTTGATAATCTATAGACTCTTTAAACTAATTGTTGTTTTTATTTTTAGATACTCAGCAAGCAGCTTACCATGTCGTCGCCAGTGTTCAATACCGTGCTTTAGGAGCAGTATCCAATGCATGTTTGCCTCAATACAAAGACTTATTAGCACAGTATGACAACATCCTCAACGAAAGGTTATCTCAACGTTGCTCAGCCGTAAATGTCAACATCAACGTAACATTCGTAAAAGCAATGCCTACACTACTTGATGAAAATGTTGTCAAAATGGACTTCGTTCTAGCTATCACTCCAGCTATCAGACAAACACAGCTATACGATCTCTGCGGTTCGACTCTGAACCTCATTTTCGATCTTTCTGTGCCTTACGCTAGTGCTCTTATCGAACCTGTGCTAAATGTGTCCTCTATTGGAAATCAGTGTCCACCGCTGAGAGCAATCAGGAGCTCAATTTCAAGAGGATTCTCATGCAGCGTTGGTGAAGTTTTGAATATGGACACAAATGATGTACCCAGATGTTGTAAGTATACACATTCAATTTCAATCTGTTTGACCGAGCGAGCGAAGTGAACGAAGCGTCTCAGTTTCGAGATTAGCAAGTCGCATTCTAGTGAATTGTATAAGCAGGTTCGATAATTATATCGTATTTTTGTCGACTTAGTTTTTTGTAAATTTTTCAAAATGGCGGAAATATGGGGGATGAAAACTTAAAAAGCACAGAAACAGTCGTCTAACTTTTTTATTACCCTTATAGACACAAATTTTTTGTCCAACCTCCTTTTTATCCGATAAACTTAAAAGTGTCAGCATGTGAGGGGCTTTAATGATTTTGTAATTATCTGGAATTTGTATATTTTTTTTAATAAATTGATAATTATCTAAAAGTGGTTGTAAATATAGTTATAAGGGGTCGCGAGGTCTACTGTTTTTACAGAACCACTAGTTATAAATGTGATTACTAATAATAACATTCTAGCAATTAATCATCTCTTATTTCTTGTTTCAGTACACTGTCCAGCAGGAACTTTCGCAGGAGAAAAACAAAAAGCATGTACAATGTGCCCACGAGGCTATTTCCAGAACCAAGCACGACAGGGAGCTTGTCTCAAATGTCCTACAGGAACGTTCACCAGAGAAGAAGGCTCTAAAGATATCACCGACTGTGTACCAGTTTGTGGTTACGGTACTTACTCTCCAACAGGGTTAGTTCCTTGTTTAGAATGTCCACGAAACAGTTACACGAGTGAACCACCAGTAAGCGGTTTCAAAGACTGCCAAGCGTGTCCAGTAAACACTTACACTTACCAGCCAGCTGCACCAGGAAGAGACAAGTGTAGAGCAAAATGTGCTTCAGGCACCTACTCACCAACTGGATTAGCGCCATGCTCTCAGTGTCCCAGAAACTTCTATCAAAACTTGCTTGGTCAAACGCTTTGTATGGAATGCCCAACAAACATGAAGACTGTCGGAACTGGAGCCACCACTTTGGAAGAATGCATTCCTGTGGAATGTTCGAACAGCGCTTGTCAACATGGAGGTCTTTGCGTTCCGAAAGGACATGGTGTTCAATGTTATTGTCCAGCTGGATTCTCAGGACGAAGATGTGAAATTGACATTGATGAATGCGCTAGTCAGCCTTGTTATAACGGTGGTACATGTACTGATCTTCCTCAAGGATACAGATGCTCTTGCCCAACAGGATACGGTGGTATAAACTGTCAAGAGGAGAGATCCGATTGTAGAAATGACACCTGCCCAGAAAGAGCTATGTGCAAAGACGAACCTGGATTTGACAATTACACCTGCTTATGTAGATCCGGATACACTGGACTTGAATGTGACATTACGGTATGTTTTAATATTTTTTGTAATGCCATAGAATTTTAATAGCTTTATATGTATATTCACAAAACATTTAATTATTTTCAGGTTGATCCTTGTACCGCAAACGGAAATCCATGCACCAATGGCGCATCTTGTATCGCTCTACAACAAGGGCGATTCAAATGCGAATGTCTACCAGGATGGGAAGGACAGCTTTGTGAAATAAACACTGATGACTGTATTGAGAAGCCATGTCTTCTTGGAGCACCTTGCACAGATTTGGTCAACGACTTTAGTTGTGCTTGTCCACCAGGTTTCACAGGAAAACGCTGTCATGAAAAGATTGATCTTTGCTCTAATGAACCATGCAAACATGGTGTTTGTGTCGACAAATTATTTGTACATCAATGTATCTGTGATCCTGGTTGGTCGGGACCGTCTTGTGATATCAACATCAACGAATGCGTCATATCGCCTTGTGAAAATGGAGGTCAATGTATTGATGGTATCGATGACTTCACTTGCAACTGTGAAGCCGGTTATACCGGTAAAAGATGTCAACATACAATCGATGACTGTGCTTCTATCCCTTGCCAGAACGGGGCCTCGTGTATCGACCAGCTGGAAGGATTCCTTTGCCAATGTCGACCAGGATTTGCTGGCTTACAATGCGAAACTGCTATTGATGAATGTTTGACAGAACCTTGTAACCCCGTTGGTACAGATCGTTGCTTAGATCTTGATAACAAATACCAATGTGTTTGTCGCGAAGGTTTTACAGGAGAAATGTGTGAAACTAATATTGATGACTGTGCTTCCGACCCTTGCTTCAACGGAGGATCATGTAAAGATGAGATCGGAGGTTACAAATGTTCTTGCCAACCAGGCTGGACCGGAAAACGTTGTGAGAAGGATATTGGTAACTGCTTGAACCGACCATGCCAGAACAATGCTAAATGTATCGATTTGTTCCAAGATTTCTTCTGCGTGTAAGTGTTTGAACAACATTCGTAATTTCAAGGAGTTCTTTGGTAAAAAAATAAATATTTATTATGTTTTTATTTTCGTTTAGGTGCCCAAGTGGAACTGATGGAAAACAATGTGAAACAGCACCAGAAAGATGTATTGGTAGCCCTTGCATGCACGGTGGAAAGTGTCAAGACTTTGGATCTGGACTCAACTGCACGTGCTCTCCAGACTATACAGGCATTGGATGTCAATACGAGTTTGACGCTTGTGATGCTCGTCTCTGCCAGAACGGTGCCACGTGCATTGACGAAGGAGAAGACTATACTTGTATTTGTGCTCCAGGCTTTAAAGGAAAGAACTGTGACGAAGATATTATTGATTGCAAAGAAAATTCATGCCCTCCTTCAGCTACATGCATTGATTTGCCTGGCAGATTCTACTGCCAGTGCCCATTCAATCTAACTGGAGACGATTGTAGGAAAGCTATCAGCGTAGACTACGACCTTTACTTCAGTGACCCATTAAGATCAAGCGCTGCTCAAGTCGTTCCATTCGATACAGGCTCTACTGACAGTTTAACCATTGCTATGTGGGTACAGTACACTCAACAAGACGAAGGTGGCGTTTTCTTCACGGCATACAGCGTCAGGTATTCAAACTATAATATTTTGGAGAACATTAAAGATCTTAATTGCTATTAAGACGAGCTCTGTGGCGCAGTGGTCAACACACCAGACTGCTACACGGAGGTTCCGGGTTCGAACGCCGTTCAGGTCAAGATGGAAAATGATCTTTTTCAGTTTGACCTGAGTCTTGGATGTTTATCTATATATGTATTTATTATAAAATTAGTATCGTTGAGTTAGTATCCCATAACACAAGTTTTGAACTTACTTTGGGGCTAGCTCAATCTGTGTGATTTGTCCATATATATTTATTTATTGCAGCAAATTCTTTTTTTTTTAATCGCAAGTATCTTGGGCCTCCCTATGTTCTTGTCAATGAGTAGTTGTCTATGTTTAACCAAATTTCAATTTATGCTACATTTTTTTCTTACAGTAATTCACACATTGCACTGAACAGAAGAGTTATCATCCAAGCTCATTCAAATGGCGTTCAAGTGTCTCTATTCCCGGAGCTCCAAGAAGTATACTTAAGTTTCGGAGAATACGCGACAGTAAACGATGGACAATGGCATCACGTTGCTTTGGTGTGGGACGGTAACAATGGTGGCGAACTAACTCTTATCACCGAAGGTCTGATCGCCAGCAAAAAGACAGGATATGGCAGCGGTCGAACATTACCACAATAGTAAGTAGATTGAACTACTTTAGTAGGTACTAATTGTTTTCTTAGCTTGACTATTTACAAAACATAACACTAACATTTTATTTTCAGTGTTTGGGTAACACTAGGAAAACCGCAATCAGACAATCCAAAGGCATATACTGAATCTGGCTTCCAAGGCCACCTTACCAAAGTACAAATATGGAACCATGCACTTGATGTCACTAATGAAATCCAGAAACAAGTACGCGATTGTAGAACTGAACCGGTTCTTTACAATGGATTGGCTCTTACCTGGGCCGGCTATGAAGATTTGGTTGGAGGTGTCGAAAGAATAGTACCAACTCACTGCGGACAGAGAGTATGTCCTAACGGTTATGCTGGTGATAAATGTGAACAATTACAAGTAGACAAAGAACCACCAACCGTAGATCGTTGCCCTGGAGACTTGTGGGTAATTGCTAAGAACGGATCATCGATAGTTAACTGGGATGCGCCGCAGTTTATCGACAATGTAGGAGTTACTAGGATATCAGAGAAATCAGGCCACAAGCCAGGACAGAACCTCGCTTGGGGAGCGTATGACATTGCTTATGTCGCGTACGATGCTGCTGGCAATGCTGCTACTTGCACTTTCAAGGTTACTGTACTAGGTAAGTGATTTAAAGTGCTATGAACTTGGACAACATTTATACTCTTCTTCTTCGTCTAAGCGCGTTCCCGCTTGCATCCTCAGCTGTGCTGCTTCGGAGCCCGGGGCGCGCTTTCCCGCTTTTTCTTCTCCAAATATAACATGCATGTCAATGGTCACCCAAGGATGCCAAAGATCTTGCAAAATGGAGAAGACATAGCCGGAACACTTTAAATGATTTGGCTAAAATTTTATAACCGGTCGCCTGCCTGACTTCAACCCTCTTTGGAAATGTATATGTGCGAAAAGTTTTCCAACCGGCCGCCGCCCGACGTTAACCCTCCTTGGGAATGCAATTGTAGCTCATGATTTTTGTGCTTAGTCCTTTAATCGCCTCTTACGACATCCACAGGAAGAGATGGGAGTGGTCCTATTCTAACCCGAAACCACACGGACAACATTTATACTACCTAAGTTTAATTAATTAACGGGATGACTTAGATACATACATGTTGGACTGGCAGGCTGTAACTCTGAATAGTGATGAGTGAAAGGAAAAGTGGAGACCTTTTCCCAGCAGTGGGACACCAATATAAGCTACAAAAAAAGTTTAATTTAATATTTGACACCATTGAACACAAAATTGCGACATGACCGATATTAGTTGCTTCAACTTATAATGATAGGCAAAGTCGAAGGCAAAAGACGCGTTGGAAGACGCAAAAAATTGTGACTGAGGAACGTAAAAGAGTGGACCGGAATAACCAAAGTAGACAAATGATTCCGCTTGGCAATGGATATAGAGGAGTTTGGAAAGCTGAGGGCCAATCCGCCCTCCAGTAATGGAGAGGCACTAAAAAAAGAAGACAAAACTCAAAATATTTTTACGAGTGTTTTACTTCTCATTATGATAACATTATTGCAGCAAAGGTAGATACTTTATAACGTTCTTATTTCAGCCGAATTCTGTCCTCCATTGGCTGATCCTCTCGGTGGTTACCAGTCTTGTCGCGACTGGGGTGCGGGCAGTCAGTTCAAGGTCTGCGAGATTGGTTGTGCCAAAGACCTTGGTTTCTCGCAGCCTGTGCCACCTTTCTACACCTGCGGAGCTGAAGGCTTTTGGCGCCCAACGGCTGATCCAACTCTGCCATTTGTTTATCCTGCTTGCTCACGTAAGTTGTTCACATTTTATTATTCTGTCCTATCCTTGTGAAATAGTCGTCGCGAAGATACTGGTCCCAGATAAATACATGCCAAACTTCACAAGGAAGATGTGCCGAACTAATGTGCAGGTGGAAATTTTCAGTAGATCCCAATTGCTGCGGGAGTATACAGTCTATGTCCCACCTTACTGACTCTTGTCCAATCTTGTCCATTGAGGGTGGCATAAGAAAAATACACGATGCCGATGGCGACGTTATTGAGTGGATTGACGGCCTTCCATTCACCCTCTAACTTTGCTGCACATTTCAAAAACCATTCGAAAATAATAATAATAAGTCGTCGAGAAATACTCCCGCATCTGCTATTGCAGTTTTATCATTGGAATTTAATTATTTTTCTATTCTTTCTACAGCGGCTCAACCAGCGCAACGTGTGTTCAAGATCTCCATGCTGTTCCCAAGTTCGGTGCTGTGCAATGACGCCGGACAAGGAGTCCTACGACAGAAAGTGCGCACCGCTATCAACCAACTCAACAGAGACTGGAACTTCTGTTCTTATGCTATCCATGGTAAGGCATGAGACACTTGTCTTTGATACTATTTATTGACAGCAATATTCATTGACTGATCAAATCACAAGATCAGATCAGATTTATCATGAGAAAATAGTTGTTAAACACATCAACATATAAAATAATTTAGGCCGAACGATTTGGGAAGTCAAAGATTATACATGAGAAATAACGTGGAAAAATGACAGGATAAATAATCAAGACGTTGATACAGAAAAAGTTAATACAGAGAGGAGAGGAGAAACCTTTTTCCGCAAAACACCGACAGACCGACCGATCAGACGTTATAACCAAAATAAATATCAAAATTTATTTCAGGTACTCGCGAGTGCAAAGAACTTGACATCAATGTGAAATGCGATCACCGAGCTAACTCCAGACAGACCAGAGAGGTCTCATCACCACCCACAGCGAAATCTGAAGACGCGTACGTCCTGGATGCTATCATACCAGTGGACGAGTAAGTTATCTCTCCATAAATTATATTGTAGTAATTGAAGATTAATTAATAGTCAATCGTAGAAAAGAAAAATATTCAGTTAGCCTAGTTAGAGAGGTGTAGGAACGCACACTAAAAGAGAATTTTAAATGTATTTGTAGAGCACAGTTGACATAGAAGCATGTGTAACACACACGCACAAAGCGAACAATACAATGTTAAATGTTATGGTGCGGCTCCACTAGCGTCATAAAAATCAACTAAATAATTCTCAATTTTTTGTCGCAAAAACATGACATCTTGCTTCGTATACATTTCAACACTCGAGGCGTATACGGCTATTATATATCCTGATCTTGTATCTAAAAGCAAGGTATTGTAGCATCTGGTTTTTTTATGAACGCTCGACGTATATAGGCATATTATGGAGCTTGTTTTCCCAACAGGCTACACGTATGCCTCACTGCGCAACTTTATTAAAACTATATAATAAAAGTTACACATTTTACACTTTTTCTGTCTGTCTACATTTAAGAGCCAGGCTCTTGTCGGTGTCATTGTATGGAGTTTCACACAATTTTACACTTTTTCATTGTACCTAAATATCTTTTAATATATTTTTGCCTACCAATAACACCTTAATTTATACCTGCTACTTCACTCTGATTTAATATAATTATTTGTCGTCACAATCACTAATTGTTTTATGACAAAGTATCCTAACTGTCAAAACCGACGAAGCAATAAATGACAGATTTGTCATGTTTATTGTTCTGCCGATTGCTGGCAGTGTAGCCGCACCCTAACCCTGCACTGTTAGAACTGAAACTTGAATTTTACATGGCATGTTTCTCTTCCAACACGATTGCATGTTATTTTGTCTGGCACTTAGGACACGAAGCAGTAGGGAGGGCCGACAAGTGGGAGATACCTACAGCATTGAAATCGCTTTCCCCGCCGTCAAGTAAGTTGCATGCTTTCAGATAGCACTACGTTATTCATTCTTTTGTAAACAGTTTTGTTTGTTCCTATTCAATAGACGCTTGGAACGTAGGAAAAGTTTTAACATGCTACGAGCGTAGCGTTGCCTTAGAAAGTAAAAATTGAAAGATACAGTTACAATTTCACGACTGATAAAGACCTTACGGTGTAGACAGGGCCGAGGGTCGCAAGACGTAATCGTTGCGCTTAAACAAGTGGGTTTGTAGATGGTGAACAGGAATCAAAATAACGGCAGATTGTTTAACCATCGCCTATAAGGTATACAGGAAACAGGCGTGATAGTATGTATGTATGTATAAGGTATACCTGGGATTCTCCATATGTAGGTACATGTGCAGAATCCCTTAAAAAATTAAACCTTAATATTGCTGTGTATGCGGCACAGATAATAAGTCAAATTATTTATATGACAGGATTTTATAGAAATAAGTATTCAGCAATCAAGTTTACAGTCTCTTAAAATCTATTACTAGGTCAGCACTTTCACCTTATATTTGTATTTGAGTCTGATCATTTGAAGGCTATGAAATTGAAAAAAATAAAGTTAACATTACATAATTTCTCTATTATAAATTGAATAATCATCTAATAATAATAATGTAGATAAGCATTATATGAAACAGTCTGTCTCTGAAGCTAGATGACAACCCAAATATGTGTGTAAACTCGAAGAAATATGTCTATTCCTCAAGAAATTAGTTCCGACTCGAAAAATATTTACTCCGACGAGTATTACGAGTTGACCGCATTGTTCATCACTTAACAAAATAACGAACGGTTATGTTGTAAGCTTTAAACAATGCAATGTTCACTTGAATAAAATATTTAATACCATTGATTGATATAGTACCCTCATATTCATAAAAAAAAACCGAGTTAGTTAGCTACCAATTTAAAAACTGCAGACTTTTAATGAATTAAAAAAATGCGCTATTAAATTCGGTTGCGTTTTTCTATATAACTAATTTAAGGAGAGGAATTTTTTTTATGAATACAAGCGTTAGTTATTGATTGACAAATAGCAAACAACACATTACGAGTACAACGGATTTCTAATTACAGCGACCCAGTAATCCACGGTGGTACAAACGAACGGTCGTCAGTCCACCGGTTACTGGAGAAACTGATTCTCGAGGACGAACAGTTCGACGTGCGGAACATTCTGCCCAATACCGTGCCAGATCCAGCTAGCTTGCAGCTGGTTTCCGACTATGCTTGCCCGACCGGCCAGGTCGTAATGGGAACCGATTGTGGTAAGTGGCTCTATCCCTTTCATATCTGAATTCTGTATTTTATATGAAACTCTTACTTCTATTTCTAAGAGCGCTTTTTGAAACTGTTCTTATCTGAATTCGAATAGGAAAGTTTGAAAACGGGAATCGCTAATATTGACAGGTTTGGTTAATCGTCCGTTTAGAACTGTAATCAAGTTTTTAGATTGATCAGATTACTTGATTATATTTTACGCGTAAGGCTGACTGACCTAGTAGAACTGAACGAAATAGCTGACTTTTAATTTTTGTGCATTTTGCTTCACAAACACAATTTAAATGCTTCGTAGAGCCTTTATGAGACCCAAAACTCTGAGTCTCGGGTATTTCACAAGGTATTTTACAATTTTATTTAGCTGAAATTTCACATACTTGTGTAAGTTGAGTGACAATGCCATATTATGGTACCAATGACCTGATATAATGATAAAGCTAGAAGGTGACCTCGTCATCTCTGTAATAAAACATCACTACCCCACCCAGTTTGGGCTTAACTCAATTAATTCGTCTTGAAGAGCAAAACTTTTTAGTTTATTGTTTAAGATGAAAGCTTGATTTTTTTTTTTTTTAATTGTTCGCTACCTACTTGTTTCTATTCAGGAAAATTACTATTTAGACATTATCAGTTTAGATATTTTGCTACATAGCATATTCGTAGCATAGCAGACCCCAGACTAACATGTGTTTTCCTTTTCTTGCTTTCAGAAAATTATAGAGAAATTAGGTAACAAAATACACATAATTTAACAAAACATGTTTCATGTTCCAGTGGCCTGTGCGGTGGGAACATACCTGGATTCAGCCAGCGACACTTGCAAGCCTTGTCCACTTGGCACCTACCAGTCGGAGGCTGGACAACTGCAGTGCACGGCCTGCCCGTCCATCGCTGGGCAGACGGGAGTCACGCAAGCCAGTGGGGCGCGCAGTGCCGCTGACTGCAAAGGTACAAGAACCTAAATCCAAATTGAAAATATGTGATGAAAAAATCTGCCACGAGTGGGATTCGAACCCACGACCCTCACGTTAACGCCGTGAGTGCACTACCAATTGTGCTGTCGTAACTTCGAATCACTCCGAACCTATAGAACATAAACCGTCGTCTTATTACTAGAGGTTCTGTGAAAACAGTAGACCTCGCGAGCTCTTATACAGGCTGACTTTTTATTCACCGGCAAAATTTTTGGAACAAGTTCAGTCAATGATACTGAACTATTTTCGATAAAAAAAGTTATTAAAAATCGATAAAAGTTTTTCGTCCTCCCATACAAATCAGCGCACAGCCAAACGGATTTTGTATGGGAGGACGAAAATTTTTTATCGATTTTTAATGACTTTTTTTTATAGAAAGTAGTTCATTATCCGGATAAAAAGTCGTCCTGTATAACCATGCAATAACCGACACTTTCCCCTTTCCCGAGGTTTAGCGCAAAGCCATTTCAGTGAATTCCATCCATATATAACGCTACAGCAAACTTCCTCCTTTGCTAGGTTGCTAGCTAGATTAGAATTTTATACATTCCCTCGATCGGTTTTTACCATCTGCGCGGGAAGAAAAGCAGCTGGTACATTCTATGTTCTTTCTTCTAGACCAGCATGGAAGGAATCTTTCATGCTGGTCTAGATGAAAATAGAAGCTCTTTCTGGATCTTGCAATTTCTTGCACGTGTTTGTAAACAGTACGTGCATAGTTATTTCATTTAACTTTTGTAACCCCCAGCTCAGGCACCAATTCATTCCCTTTAATAACATAATATTATGTTCCGTCGGACATTTCTCATAATGACAAGTTTAAATAATTCCAGAACGTTGCGCTGCCGGCAAGTTCTACGACGCAGAAGCGGAATTGTGCAGACCTTGCGGACATGGCTCATACCAACCGCGAGAGGGCGCGTTCTCTTGCATCGCCTGCCCAAGAGGTCAGACTACCAAGGCTACGGAGGCAGTGTCAGCGGCAGAATGTCGTGACGACTGTTCTTCAGGTTAGTTTTTACCTCAGCAGCTGCGGTAATGCGTCTTTGGCGAACTCTTTTCACCATACGAGTACTTATTCATTTTACGTTGGCGTTTCCAGGTCTCTCTTACTCTCTAGTGAACTATATGGTGATGCAGATTTAGTAATGTTTTGTTACGCTATCCAGGATTATCGGTATCGTATGATATTTGTTCTTAATCAACACGTTACATTACGTAACAGATAAAAAAATCACTGGAAAAAAAATGCTAATAAAAATTAAAATATGCTAATAGTAAAAATACTGGTTTTTAAACTTTAATATCTGTTTGAGCTGCATTATTGAAATTTTACATTCAAGATAAGCTAAAGGACTTTTATAAATATGTATGCATTTATGTGTGCATACATTTTATGTATGTTGGTGTTGTGAAGGGGTCAAAAGTAGCTCGAAATGGTTTGTGTAAAAATACACACGGCTGCAGCTGCGTCGCCAGTTCCTTTCTTTGACTTGGCTGGACACGTTACCGCGTGTCTCGAACCCAAAACTTATTATATAGAATAAGCCAAACTTACAGTAGGTAGCATGACAGAGTAATAATATACTATATACATACAAGTAGCATCTCAACACTAAGTTTTACGAAAGTACACTTACAGTTTTCCACTCTATCCACATTTCCAGTTGAAATATTTTATTCTACAAAAGATTCATGGTTGAAACACGGACTGAACGAGTATTCATCATTTTGTTCAGAAGCGTTTCATTAATCTTCGTTCGCTGTACTGGATTGATATTCACAAATGTCACGTGAATGCTGGAATGGAAACATATGAAAATTGCAGCTAGAAGGAAAACAATTTAAAGTTAAAACGGAATCCTGAATGGAATTCATATGGCTCTGAATAATGATTCATTGACACCTCAATCATGAAAGTCAATTTAGTAGTTTAAAGTGAAACATTATATCATATACCTACCTTTCTTTTGGTTTCATTAGAAAAATTCGTAGATTTAGAAAAGGCCTATGATAGAGTGGAGAGGAATGAACTGTGGTCAACACTGTCTGCGTATGGGTTGAACAGCCATCTGATCCAGGCACTGAAATCTCTTTATAAGGATTCTAGTGCTTGTATCAAAATTGACGGCGAATACACAGACTGGTTTAACATCGAAAAAGGTGTTAGACAGGGATGTGTAGCGTCGCCTTGGCAGTTCAACCTATTCATGGACAGTTGTTTGACAGATTTGAAAGAAGATGAATGTGGTGTTAGAATGGATGAGTTATTTATCAAATGCCTTCTCTATGCTGATGACCAAGTGATACTTGCGGACTCAGAGGAGGAATCACAGAAGATGATAACTGTTATGAATGATGCATTAGAGAAAAAGGGTATGAAAATATAAAAATTAATGTCAGTAAGACTAAAGTTATGGTTTTTGAAAGGGATGATAGTTCAATAGAATGCAATATTTTTAAATGGGGTCAGAGTGGAGCAAGTGAAAGAGTTTGTATATTTAGGATGTAAGTTTACAAAAGATGGCAAGCGCGAGGGTGATGTGTAAAGAAGAGTGGGTGCGGGTAACCAAGTGAATGGAGCGTTGCATTCCTTTATGACCAACAGGAAGGTATCAGATAAGGCACGTCTTGCCGTTCATAAAGGAGTACTAATACCTACTTTATTGTACGGTAGTGAGAGTTGGGTATGGCAGAGAAAGCATGAAAGTAGAATAAATGCAGTTGAAATGCGAGCGCTGAAGAGTATGTGTGGTATTACCTTGAAAGACCGAATAAGAAATGATGTTATAAGGGATCGGTTTGGAGTGAAAGAGGACGTAGTGACAAAAGTAGAGCAAGGGATGTGAAGATGGTTTGGGCATGTAGAAAGGATGAATGAAAATAGATTAACAAAAATTATTTATAAGGCAAGTGTGAAAGGAAGAGCGGGACAGGGTCGACCTCGGCGAACGTTCTGCGATCATATTGCAGACGTTCTGAAAAAGGGAGAGGTAAGAAGTACCCGTAACCGAAGGGCATGTATGAAGAGGTTGATGAGTGTAGATGAAGCGAAAGAGGTCTGTCAGGATCGTAGTAAGTGGAGGTCCATAGTATCTGCCTATCCCTGTGGGAAACAGGCGTGATAGTATGTATGTATGTATAGTAAAACATATGTAGTTGGAGAAAATGATTAATATTGATTAGTAAAAGAAAGCTTGTTTACCCCAAAGTCCGCAAGTAAGTAGTATTTTATACCCAAAAAAAGCCTCTTACCAATTTTCTTGCTATTTTCAGAAAATAATTCCTTTTAATGTTAATTGTGGTTTCGTAAAATATTGTACAAAATCAAACACAGCCAAGTACCCAATTACGAGTCAAGAACACTACAGTGGTGGGTAAGAATTTTATATATTTTATACACCCACAGGGTGGTCAGACGATCTGACTAAGGTGCTGGAAAGCGCTGGACGCAAGCCGCTCTAGATCGGTCATTTTGGAAATCCCTGGGAGAGGCCTATGTCCAGCAGTGGACGTTGTGCGGCTGAAATGATGATAATAAGTAGAGTGACGAGAAAGTCACATCGTATATTTATCAGTCTCGTCTTCGCCTCGGACGAATAATTCATGAAATCTGATACATTCCATTTCACCACTGTAGAGTTCATTCTTGACAGTCAAACTCTCAATTGGGTACTTGACTGTGTTTGATATTGTACATTATTTTTTACGAAACAACCATTACCACTAAAAATTAAATCTTTTCTAAAACAACAAGAAAATTGGTAATTATGAAGTCATTAGAATTTCAAATATGAAGAAAACTAGGAGCGTGGTGGGGACATCTCGCTCTCTTTCGTACGCGCGAAACCTAATGGCAGTGACGTCATATTTTTATACGTGCATCCTATTTTTGTTAATTGACAGTTTCCTTTTCCACCAGATTTGAAAGGCATATAACTTAGTCATTTTTGAGCAAATTAAAAAGATCTTATCTATTGTTTTCAGTTTTATGATCATGTTATTTTTTTATATGAATAAAAAAACAAATAAAAAAGTACCGAATTGTAAAATAATAACGAAGTTTCTATTTTGTCACCAGGAGAGCAGTTGAGCAGTGACGGTGGATGCGAGCCGTGCCCCCGAGGCACATGGAGACTGAAGGGTGCTGGAGCCGCTTGCGCTTCATGCCCGCCTGGTACCACGACGCCACAAGCCGGCGCTTCATCTGCCGACCAGTGCTCTTTACCTGTCTGCAAACCTGGTAAGACCCCAAAGTCAAAGTAGAAATCTTTCGGATCACCCTTGTTGAACAAAAAACTTAATTGAAAAAATACGAGTCTTTTCAACCCAACCTTGTCTTTTCCCCTCAGGTTCTTACTTGAACGCGACCCTAAACACGTGTATCCTGTGCAAGAAGGGCATGTACCAGTCGGAAGCCCAGCAGACGGCCTGCGTGCCATGCCCTATCAACACCAGCACCAGGGAGGCAGGAGCTGTAAGTATCTTTTCCACCAGAAAAAAAATGACAGAAATATTGATGTTCCAGTACGCGCATTTTGACAGCAGGTTCAATCCATGATAGCTACCTACTGATAACATACCCTAAGTTGGTTTCACAGCTGTATGGGAGAACCGTATGGTTCGGTCGTGAACTCGTGATACAGGCGACCCGAAACGAGTGTTCAGTACGATTGAGCGGGTGGCGTTGTACGGGTTCTATACGGGGCGGCGTGTTCCGTACGGTGCGATCCGCGTCGCAGTAAAACGATGTTCTATCGCCTCACATGTGCTTTGGCCCGTATGGGCTATTCGTTCGGATCTTCCTTTCAGCTATGAAATGAGCTTAAAAGAATGTTATCTAAAACCCATGCCTAAAACTTACTCAATTTTAAAATCAAACTTCGGGCCATGATTGAAAAAGTTCCATGTTGGAGCTATTGCCTTTGTTCTCGGCAGTCAATAGTTTGAGTATTAAAAGTTTTTGTCAGTTACACTTTTAAATTGTCAAAAGCGAAGTCTTTCACCACATCTTCTACCTCGAGGAACA
Source organism: Acrobasis repandana (assembly GCA_963576875.1). Taxonomy (NCBI): domain Eukaryota; kingdom Metazoa; phylum Arthropoda; class Insecta; order Lepidoptera; family Pyralidae; genus Acrobasis; species Acrobasis repandana. Next base: position 8,028,399 of record OY756221.1, on the reverse strand, counting down.
AGAAACGTCCCACCTAGATTCTTTTTTAATAGTCGACTTAAGATCTATGAGTATGTTTGATTTTAATTTCAATTCAATACATTCTAGTCCTAGAGTGTATAGAATTGAAAGAGAGTGTAGAAACACACGCACACACACACACTATCATGTATATATGCTTATCGAGAAATACAGAACGAAAACAATCGCAAGCCTCTAAGACCGCGCTTAGCAAAACAATTTTTCCACAAAAAAAAAATATTTTGTTAAGTATGCTGATAGTTCTAATTAGTGAAGTTGTTTTGAACCGCTCATCTTCAATGTATCTTCCAATACATCGAAATCGATTTCCTGTATCACTTAAATTTAACTATTCCAGACCTCGGAATCGGAATGCACGAACCCATGTGAGATGAGCGGCCCCGAAATGCACTGTGACGTCAACGCGTACTGTCTCCTGATGCCGGAGACCAGCGAGTTCAAGTGCCAGTGCAAGCCAGGGTACAACGGCACAGGAAAAGTTTGTGTTGGTAAGTATTTCATAGAAATTTTGTAAAGTTACTGCATCGTATCTACCTCAGATTAACGCGTTCCTGGTTGTATTATTTTTCTCCAAATATGCATGTCATTGGTCAACAAAGGATGCATCCTAATAATGTTAAGTGGAGAAGAGAAGAAAAATCCGGAATTAATAAAACGATTTGGTCGCCTGCCTGACGTTCACAGGCTTTGACTGGAAGAGAAAGATAGTAAAAGCAGCTGCAGCGTGTCCTCTACATTTCAGCTGTTAATACAACCTCTTCTTAATTTTGTTTAAATTGTCTTTAAAATTTGAATTTTAGGGGTCGTTTCGAATTTTCTTTTGCTGAACGTCATTATTAAAAAAATCTGTGATAATGGGCGGTAGTTATCTAAAAATTAGTACCACTATTTAATGCTGGGCCGGATACCAAATGGCACCAATCAACTCGTACATCCCATAGATACCAAAGACATTAACATTATGCAACGTGACTGATCAATGCAAAGCAAATCAAAACTTTTATCAACCAATATATTGTACGCTTCTTCATTAAAAAATTATATATAAAAATTATATTTTCCAGACGTTTGCTTTAACTTCTGCGACAACGGTGGCGAGTGCGTCAAGGACACCCGAGGCGAGCCATCGTGCCGCTGCATGGGATCTTTCACTGGAAGAAACTGCACAGAAAAGTCTGACTTCGCGTACATCGCCAGTGGAGTAGCGGGAGGAGTCATCTTCATCATATTCCTGGTGCTTCTCGTATGGATGATCTGCGCCAGGTATGTGAATTCAAACTTAACTTCTACAGTTCGTCCTAATGCTCCATGGGTACTGTAGACAGTACCCATGGAGACTGCCATAGATGGCAGAAACCGCACAGCAAAGTCTGACTTTGCGTACATTGCCACTGGAGTAGCGGGAGGAGTCATCTCCACCATATCCTTGGTGCTGCTCGTATGAATGATCTGCGCCAGGTACGTCGATTGAAACTGAACTTGTACATGGGTTCTAAGCTGTCAATGCAAGGGCTCCTTCATCAGCAGAAACTGTACGAAAACAACACATGTGTGGAAGGTAGGAGTCATCTTCATCATATTAAGCGTGGTACGTGCCACTTGTATAGATGATTTGCGACTGGCTTCGAACTGGACTTCTACTTACCTCTAAGTATTAAATACATTATTCTCCTACTTCTGAACGAAAGAAGAAAAGAGTTTCGATATGGAGATCGAAACCTTTAGCAAAACCTTTAGTTCATACACGATAATGCTAAAACTTGACTGCTAAACAATGTGAAATCGTCAAATTTGTTTAAGTATTAATAAAGATAAAAACGTTTGCTCAGTTAACACTCATAGATTTTTTTTTATTAAACAATGTAAAAAAACCGAGTATATAGTATATACAATAACAATCATTCATAGACTTTTCGTAAAATCCTTATCCTTTCGCATCACAATCTTTCTATTAACTTGAATGTCGAACCTAACTTACGATACATTTGGCCGGACATCATAAATCAACAAGTTCACCTACAGACCTCCGGAAAACAATATATCCTGAAAGATATTCGGCTCATAAAACAAATCTATACTTCCTTAAGTATAGGACCCTCGGGACACGGTCATACATATAAGGAGTCGAGTGCAAATTTATTTCCGGGTATCTGCGTACCCCAGGGGAACGACCTTTGCCCATGTCAAGTTGGCTGAGATGGGGTGGTTATTACTGAGTAATATTTTAATCTTATGAACCATTTAAAATTTCTGTACAGGTGTACCGCCAAAATTAAATTTTGTTCGAGAATTTTAGCGAAGTACTTTCAAGAATTTGTGATAAAAGTGGCAATTTAATTTACGTGGGGCGATTGCTTCGTTATGCTAATGGAATTGTGATGTGAAAATGCTGAATAAATCTAGACCTAAGACCTAAAATGTGCTTAAGACGTAAAACTGTTTAAAGAAACTCAGCAATTTGATAATTTATCAGAATGGGGTTAGAGTTAGTCAGATAGGTAAAACTTTTTTTGTTAGTCTGCTGTATTGTCATATTAATCACCTTTACTCGCTTATTTATATTTACCTTCGTAATTTTATTAAACAAATCAATAAAAATAGAGAACCAATTTAAAATATTTCATAAAAATATCAAACGATTCCTAAACCAATTTGGGTCAAAATATGTTTTATCTCGTTTTTATACGATATCAAATGTAATATTGAAAAGAGAGATAAGGACAAAATGTATTTTAACTATTTATAGGTTTAGAGATAGTATTTAAGAATAAGATTGACCGTCTTTAACCTAAAAATGTATATAGGTACAAATACTTACTGCCGATATTATTTTTAACAGATCAACAAAGAAGAAGGAACCAAAGAAGACCCTAACACCAGCTATCGACCAAAACGGTTCCCAAGTGAACTTCTACTACGGAGCGCACACGCCATATGCGGAATCCATTGCCCCATCACACCACTCCACTTACGCCCACTACTATGACGATGAAGAAGACGGCTGGGAAATGCCCAACTTCTACAATGAAACCTACATGAAAGAGAGTCTTCATAATGGAATGAACGGCAAAATGAACAGCCTAGCGAGGTCCAACGCCAGTATATACGGTACTAAGGAGGATTTGTACGACAGACTGAAGAGACATGCGTATCCGGGTAAGAAAGGTCAGTAGTTTTGGCACATAGATTAGTGTGCACTTTCTATTTGCTTTTTTATGCAGACACGCACGATGCTAACATAGTTGTAGTGCTGTAGATACTTATTCACGCTTGTACTATGTGCAATGGCGATCTTTAAGAGTCCCCTTACCACAGAAGACAGTAAGAGTATTAGTTACATACAAAACGGAATCTCCTAAGGTACGTGCAATATGCGTCCCCGTTCCCCGTCCCCGCACCTCTCCCCCATTCTCGCGTTGTCGAGGGGCTAGAGCGGGCGTACACACACCCGTTGACGTATGCACGGCGGCATAAGAACGGGGGAGAGGTGCGGGGACGGGGAATAAATAAATAAATATATAAGGACAAATCACATTGATTGAGCTAGCCCCAAAGTAAGTTTTTTTTTAACTTGTGTTATGGGATACTAACTCAACGATACTATATTTTATAATAAATACAAATATAAACAAACACCCAAGACCCAGGACAATTTGAAAAAGGCCATTTTCCAACTTGACCTTGATCCCCATCGAACCCAGAACCTCCGGATTGGCGGACTAGCGTGTTGACCATTACACCGTTGACCGAGGTCGTCTTGGAATGGGGACGCATATTGCGCGAGACCTTAGGAGATGCCGTTCTTGTAATACTCTTACTATTTTCTGTGCCCTTACCCAAGACTTTTCCATACAAACGTAGTCTAGCTTTTATTTTAAAACGACATGTCAGATTTCGGCAGTATTTTGTAATTCCAAAGAAATTGCATATATCTAGGCATATAGGTAAGTAGCTAGTTTTCTCCAGTCAAAATATGAACTTGAAAGAAAATATAAGGGTGTAAAAGATTTTCATACTGATATAATACACAATATTACAATTCTCAGAACTATATCTAAATTACATTTTAACTTTATATAATAATATTTAAATAAATAATTAAAAAAAAGATACAATCTATACTATATTTCTAACCCGTCCCTTGACATTTCTGCTGCAAAGGTGCCCAATATACTAGCTGCGTTACCGCGCTGAATGGCAATGGCCAACCTTTGCATCAGAAATGAGCCTGAGCGGGAGTCACCATTCATTCAAAATTTTCCGAAACCTCCCGTTTCAAAATAAAACCTAGACTACGTTTGTATGGGATAGTCTGATTCTGTCTAGGGTAGAGTCCCCTTATTCTTGACAGAATCAGAGTTTCCCATACAAACGTAGTGTACTTGAAAGAGAATATAGTGTATTATATCATTTTTGACCATCAGTATGGAAAACTTTTTACTTACATTTTCTTTAAAGTTCATATTTTGACTGTGAAAACCAATTATAACCCTCGATATATGCAATTTCTTTAAAGTTACAAATTTTTACCGAAATCTGACATGTCGTTTCAAAATAAAACGTAGACTACGTTTGTATGGGAAACTCTGATTCTGTCTAGGGTAAGGGGACTCTTAAGTAGTAGATTCATATCTGTGAAAAATATGTCAAAACTGAAATGATGGAGTTTCTAGACGAAGGTTTTTTTAAATCAAAAACGGTTGTTTAGTGACTACGCGGTTTAAAAATATAGCTATAGAAATATTAGACATCATAAGCTGTTTACGAGAACACCTAATTAGTTTTTATTGATAAGTACTTCGATCAGTTTATTAATTTTAACATTAACCTCTTATAAACACAACACATCATGAACTGAACTGATGAAAATGATGTAATCTAACATATTTACATCCCTTTCATTTCAGATAAGAGTGACAGCGACAGTGAAGGTCAGTAAGAGTATCAAAGGACTGCGTTTTGTCGTATTCTGGTCAAACTTACATAATACTATCTAGTTTCAATTCTCGGTGTGACAATAATAGTCAATATTATTGTAAAATAATTGTCATATTGCCAAAAATGTAAACAGAACGTCCACATCGAATTTTTTTTTTTTAACTTTAATCACTACATAGTATAAAACAAAGTCGCTTCCCGCTGTCTGTCCCTATGTATGCTTAGATCTTTAAAACTACGCAACGGATTTTGATGCGGTTTTTTTTAATAGATAAAGTGATACATGAGAAAGGTTTATATGTATAATACATACCCGTGCGAAGCCGGGGCGGGCCGCTAGTTAAGTATAATTTTATTGATTTCTAATACTTATAGTGAAAAAAAAATGAATGTATTTTTTTTTACATTTTTGGCAATTCCTATAAAAGGTATGATGTATAGAGAAAATGTTGCTTTCAAAGCGACAACCGAGAGTGTTTATATAGAATGTTGTATTCTGTTAGCTTTATTATTAAGAAGTAGGTAAAAATTTTGACGAATGTGTATTAACACACTCACTGTTTAATCGTTACAGCCCCACCAAATATACTTTACTATAATTTCATTCATAAAATGGTTTACGACCGTAGATGAACTAGAAAATGGATATTTTTCGTGAAACAGTGAATGTGTTGATGTTCTGAGATTATGATCAACGAACAAATGCTCAAATAAGTATTTAGGCGAAACATGCCATATCACAAAAAGGGCTCTACGAATTTTTCGTAAATTCCAACAACATTCCAATTGAATTTTGTGTAAATATTAATGTTATTTTTGTATATTTATGCTAAGCTGCGATGACTGGGTGTTAGTATTAAATTCATATAACTTTCCATCACTTCACAATATTTATCAATCGTCATGTACATTTTGTTATACTTACTGGTTTGTACTGGTTCAGAGCTATTATGTTCATGTACATTTTGTTATATCTGGTTAGTACTGGTTAAGAGCTATTATGTTGATAACTGAATGTCAAGTTTATCTTTGTATCATAAACGGGACTGTATTTTTAACCTGTCAATTTTATGTGTGAGTGAATGAATGTACCTATATTGTATGACGAGTAAAGAATGATTCATGAATTTCATGATATATGAGATAGTTAAATAAATTACATAAATGTATCATATCAGTACACGTATTAAATAATAAGACTTCCATAATAATAATTTATGAAATAATTTACATAATGACCAAAAGTACATACGAAAATGAAAATGCGAATTATAATGTATGTATTAATTTTATACAGTACTATCTTTTAGTAATATTACCTTCGTACCTTACAAAGCAATCTCTTATAAAAATACTCAATGTATTGTCCGTGAGTGGTTAATATTCCATCACAATTTATTACCACATTAGTGATTATGTTTAACAGTAATATTTTTTACAAAATTTTAATAAAATAATAAATTTAATACGTATTTTATTGCATGACTTTTATTCTGTAAAGCCCTGAATTATTTCAGATCTAAAATGATGGCGCTACCTAACATTTTTTACTCTGTGTTATTGGTTATTGAATTTTATTTAGAAAACCTATAGTTATGTTCAATATCTACAAAAGCAATAGTAGTTGATGATATTGTTACGAAACTGGGGTTCGAATTTGGAGAGAAACACCAAACTTTGTATGAGGGATTTATTCACTACGGAACCCTAAGATGACACGTGAAGATGGTCTTCCAAACGTCCAAGGTCCAAGTCGTGTAGCAGCTGAGGTCCAGGTATATCGCCAAGGTAGTCGCAGGTACTTCCACTTGTCGCACTAAGGTAGGTTTCCTTCGCTTTGAAGGGATCGCTTTGATAGCTCGTATTGAACTGCCGTGGCGCACCCAACGTTCCCTATTTATATGCGCCATCGAATAGGTCCACATTAATCTCGAATATTCTACATAGTCGACGAATGTGTTTCGAAGCATCCAGGCGCCGGGTATGTGTGTGAGTGTAACATGGTTAAGCAACTCTAGACTTTATGACACAAGACATATGGGCCAATTTGGCTTGCACCATTCTATCGTAGTATTCGTTCGCGAATATAGTTTGGGAAGATTCTATCTCGTTCGCGACAATATATTAAATTAGTACCAGTTAGGGGTGAGGGCAACGGCTACAAACTATGAGGCCTCGTGGCCACGGTTTCGGTTTGCGCCGTGAGAGCGCGGCGCCATCGCCGGCTACGTGGACATACCTTTTAGAGGCTATACGACTGATCGACCGGACGCCGGTCCGGCGCGCCGTCACGGCGCAAACCGGACACGTGGACCGGAGGCCTGAGATCTTTAATTTTCAAAAACAAAATTGATATTTTCCACAAAAAAATATTTAAAGTTTTCTTTTGATGGTGTGTGTTAGTAACTCTAATGTCTCCAACACTAGTGTCAGATTTTTGACCGTGTGGTTCCGGGTTAGAATAGGACCACTCCAAGTCTTCCCGTGGATGTCGTAGAAGGCGACTTAGGAAACACAAGCTAAATAAAGCTTTTAAACATCAATGAGACCTCTCCAACCCGTCTGGCCAGCGTGGAGTGTAGGCCAAATCCTCTGGCTACTCTGGCTAAGTATGGTTCTGTAGAACAGAAAGGGTCGACGTGCTCCTGCAGTGGAGACTCAAAAAGACCTGGATGAACCAATATATAATAAATAATTGGTTGTTTTGGAAATCCTTGGGGGAGGCCTATGTGCAGCCGCAGCCGGGGACTTCCTGGGCTGATATGATGATGATGCTAATGATGTAATAAATACACTAAAATTCACTTGACACGTAATTGTCACACAGCAACAGTTACAGTTACAGAGTTCAAAGTTAATTATTGCCTCAACTGACTTATACCACTTATTTTTAAACATTAGGTAGATAAGATCAGTCTGAACGGTCGACTCATTAAATTGGTGCAATAACAACCGTTTACATTTCATTCAAAATCTTCCTAAGTTTGTAAATAATAAATAGATAAGGAAAGGACAAATCACACTGATTAAGCTAACCCCAAAGTAAGTTTAAACTTGTGTTATGGGATACTAACTCAACGATCAATACTATATTTTATAATAAATACATATTGTTACGAAACTGGGGTTCGAATTTGGAGAGAAACGCCAAACTTCGTATGAGGGATTTATTCACTACGGAACCCTAAGATGACACGTGAAGATGGTCTTCCAAACGTCCAAGGTCCAAGTCGTGTAGCAGCTGAGGTCCAGGTATATCGCCAAGGTAGTCGCAGGTACTTCCACTTGTCGCACTAAGGTAGGTTTCCTTCGCTTCGAAGTGATCGCTTTGATAGCTCGTATTGAACTGCCGTGGCGCACCCAACGTTCCCTATTTATATGCGCCATCGAATAGGTCCACATTAATCTCGAATATTCTACATAGTCGACGAATGTGTTTCGAAGCATCCAGGCGCCGGGTATGTATGTGAGTGTAACATGGTTAAGCAACTCTAGACTTTATGTCACAAGACATATGGGCCAATTTGGCTTGCACCATTCTATCGTAGTATTCGTTCGCGAATATTGTTCGGGAAGATTCTATCTCGTTCGCGACACTGCCCCCTTCTTAGAGGCGCTCGTCCCGAGCGTCACTATTGCTGCCATGGTAACGTGCCAAACGGTCTATGTGTATCACTCTGATATCTATCGTCACTCACTCGCTTGACTACCCTGTTTGGAGCTTCCCATCTCGCCCGATTCTGACGTCTAACTAATGCTTCATTGATGTCGGCTCTTACGTCGTTCGAGGTTGAACTGATGATGTCTTTACCAGTTCGCCAGCTGTAAGAATTCCTAGCGTGGCACCTGTCCGTCCTCTCGTCGAACTTGCGTTTTCCTTGTTTCGCCTCGTGCAATCTATTCCAACGTTCACGCAAGAGTTTCGATCTTCGCCAATTAGCCTCATTAGAATTCTTGTCAAAATTCTCTCCACGAAATGAGGTATCATGTCCCAATGTCACTTCGTCGAGCAATTCTTTTAACTTCGTTATTTTATCCATAAGATCGTCTTTCTTTATACAACTAAGCTGCAGATGGCCCCTTTCCCCACATCTGTAACACAAGGGCCCTGTTGAAATAATCTTCTTCGACGGAGTTTTCAGAACCTTTGTTTCCATTATAGATTCTTGCTGGCTGTGCACTTGTGTGTCCTGTCGCAGTGCTTCAATTTCCAGAGCATGTGCCAACGCGTCTCTGAGCGACGTATGATGTCTCATGCTTACAGCAACCCTTACTTCCTTATCTCGGATTCCATCCACAAAGAATGCTAAGATTTTACTATCTACCATTCTGGAATCCACCTAAGCATAGGCTTTGCGCACTAGTTTCTCAATTTCTAGTGCCCACTCCTGTAATCCTTCTTCAGGGCGTTGAACTCTGTCACGCAGCTGTTCCCGAAACACGTATTCCAAGTGCCGTTCCCCGTACCTAGTTTCAAGTGCCTCTATCAATTCTTCAAAGGTGCTGCCTGAGCCTGGCAGTACCTCCAGTACCGACAGAGCTGAACCCTTCAAGGCAACGGTGAGAGCGGCCAGCCTTTGTTCATTCGTCCACCCATTAGCAGCAGCCACAATTTGGAATTGCTTTTTGTACACAACCCACGATGTTGTACCATCATAAGGTGGCACTTTGACTTTTAGTCCCTGAACTTGACCTCCGGATGTACTTGGAATGGTTTTCGCTTGCATAGTCTCAAGCTGCAGAACTTTTCTTTCCAAACTTGCCATTCGTTTTTCAACCCTATTCTCCAGATCGGTTATACGATTTTCCACAACGTCTACATCATGACGGATCCGCTCCACTGCTTTATTGAGTTTGCAGACATTCCCCAAAACTATTTGCTGGTCCTCACTCAAGCGTGAAAATCGTAAATTTTGTGTCTCTTCTATGCGTTGAAGTCGTTTTGTGCTTGCATTTTGTGCCTCTTTTTGTTCCTGCCGCATTTCTTGTAACATCTGCATTAAATAGTTTAAATCCATTGATGCCTCTAATGCACGCGGCACTGTTTGGTGGGCGTGGTCAGTGGGCGTGGCCTGGCCAAGGTGGGCGGGGCCAGTGGGCGTGGCTTGAGGTCCGGTGGGCGTGGCTTGACGTCCGGTGGGCGGAGCCTGATGATCGGTGGGCGTGGCCTCAGAGTCAGTGGGCGTGGCTTGTGGCCCGGTGGGCGGGGCCTGATGATCGGTGGGCGTGGCCTCAGGGTCAGTGGGCGTGGCTTGAGGTTCAGTAGGCGTGGCCTGAGCCACGCCCCCTTGAGCCTCCATGGCACGCTGGGCCCTGGTCCTGACACCTTCCCTGGTGGTATCCTCTTCTTCCCTCGGGAAAACTGGCATCTCCAAATCCCACTTCTGACACCAAATGTTACGAAACTGGGGTTCGAATTTGGAGAGAAACGCCAAACTTCGTATGAGGGATTTATTCACTACGGAACCCTAAGATGACACGTGAAGATGGTCTTCCAAACGTCCAAGGTCCAAGTCGTGTAGCAGCTGAGGTCCAGTTATATCGCCAAGGTAGTCGCAGGTACTTCCACTTGTCGCACTAAGGTAGGTTTCCTTCGCTTCGAAGTGATCGCTTTGATAGCTCGTATTGAACTGCCGTGGCGCACCCAACGTTCCCTATTTATATGCGACATCGAATAGGTCCACATTAATCTCGAATATTCTACATAGTCGACGAATGTGTTTCGAAGCATCCAGGCGCCGGGTATGTACTCGTATGTGAGTGTAACATGGTTAAGCAACTCTAGACTTTATGTCACAAGACATATGGGCCAATTTGGCTTGCACCATTCTATCGTAGTATTCGTTCGCGAATATTGTTCGGGAAGATTCTATCTCGTTCGCGACAATATACAATGTGGAAGGGACATACCCGTAATAAATCGAACCACGAGCTGTACTAGATCATTATATAGTATAATGAAATTAAAATAACAGCCAAAAAACCAAAATAAATTTTGGCAGTTTCATACAAAAGTGTGCAACCGCCGGGCGATTTGTATGGGAATGTCGAAATTTTTTTGGGTCATTTGACTGTTATTTTAATTTCATTATACCTACTTTAGTAATCTAGTATAACCCGTGTTTCGATTTATTACGGGTATGTCCCTTCCACGTTGTATAGATAAACACCCAAGACTATGGGACCCCCCAGACTGGAAACAACTTTTCACAAAGTATGCTACTTTGTGAAAAGTTGTTTCCAGTCTGGTCAGGATATTGCAGGCTTGAATCACCTGATTATCTGAAAAAAAAAGATGGCTCCGTGCGTCGGAAGGCACGTAAAGCTGTTGGTCCTGAACGCCATCTAGCGTTTGTACCTATCCAAAGATTAGTTCTGGTCTACCCTTTGGGTTGCGGAGGTCAGACGGCAGTCGCTCTGTGTCAAAACCAGTAACCTCGTCAAATCATCTAGGTAAAGTAGCGAACCCCTGGCTCTGAAGTATAACCGCTGACGATGCAACCGGGAATACGCTTGGATGATGATGACCCAAGACCCAGGACAATTTGAAAAAGCCCATTTTCCAACTTGCCCTGGCTGGGGATCGTACCCAGAACCTCCGGATTGGCGGACTAGCGTCACAGAAGACAGTAAGAGTATACAGAACGGAATCTCCTAAGGTCTTCTGTGCTAGCGTGTTGACCATTTCACCACGGAGGTCTTCTTCTTCGTCTAAGCGCGTTCCCGATTGCATCCTGCTGCTTCTGATGTGTATAGGTATAAAATGTTCCTATAGCACAGAATAAATAATACTAACGTACAGAAGTCTCACTCAGCAAAGAAATTCAAAGAAATATCTACTCAATGTGGCTAGCATGGTTTAATTTAGTTCAAGTCAGAACTCAGCAACTTTTCGTATAGATACATCGATTGCAAGCTCATTTCATTCTTATAACTCTGGACAAACAATTCGTATAACTGAATTTACCACCCGAAAGGGCCGCCTGCGCGCATAGTATTAATGTAGGTACATTTTCGATACCTAAACGGGGAGTGACACAGGCCTGCCCATAGTTTGATATTTATGATACGAACATATTTGTTAACTCATACATGCTCATACATAAGACACGGAAAAAATAAGACTGACGAAAGTTAATACTATTATATTATATGTTTATCTGTATATTATAAAATATAGTATCGTTGCGTTAGTAGGTTAGGTATCCCATAGCTTGCAAGTTTAAAAAATCAATCAGTGCGATTTGTCCCTATACCTATATTTATTTATTATTATCTAGTGCTGGTGGTAACAAAGCATGACACCATAATCGGTCACGTGATCACCGAATAACAACGATAACAGTTTCTAACTATACACGATAAGATACTATCATCTTTTTATCGCTAATAGAGTCGAAAATAAATAAGCGTAAATACTGATTTGAAAATTGTTTGAAACGTTTACCTAGCTCCTGTTACCTACCTACAAATTGATTTTTGCGCCTGCCAAAAGAAGCCACTACCAGTGGGCAGACGACGACGGAAAATTGGTGAAGAAAGCCTTAGATCACATGTTTAGAATACTACATTTTGGAAAAGATAAAGTGTAATACTGATTCGTTTTCGTATATCATACAAACAAGAGAACTGACAACCCCATACAAAAAAGCGGCCAAGTGCCAAGTCGGACTCGCCCATGAAGGGTTCTGTAGCAGAAAGTAACATAATATAAAAGTAGGTAAATTGCGGTTTACGATTTATGACGGATTAAAAAAACTACTTACTAGATCTCGTTCAAACTAATTTTCGGTGGAAGTTTGCATGGTAATGTACATGATTTATTTTTTTTAGTTTTATCATTCTCTTATTTTAGAAGTAACAGGGGGGGGGGGGCACACACATTTTACCACTTTGGAAGTGTCTCTCGCGCAAACTATTCAGTTAAGAAAAAAAGATATTGGAAACCTCAATATCATTTTTGAAGACCTATCCATAGATACCTACCCCAAACGCATGGGTTCGATGAAAAAAATTGTTTTTGAGTTGCAGTTCCAAGTAAGGGGAACCCCCAAAATTTATTGTTTTTTTTTCTATTTTTGTGTGAAAATCTTAATGCGGTTCACAGAATACATCTACTTACCAAGTTTCAAGAGTATAGTTCTTATAGTTTCGGAAAAAAGTGGCTGTGACATACGGACGGACAAACAGACAGATAGACATGACGAATCCATAAGGGTTCCGTTTTGTGCCATTTGGCTACGGAACCCTAAAAACGTACTCTACTAGAAAGCCAAAATCTGTATTATTTCTAGATGTCACTACTTTTCCGCCCGCTAGCTGTACCATACAATGGATGATGGGTACACAGGCGCTTAGGATAACTGCGTAGTATCGACGAACAAAAAGTGCTTATAAGGAGGCTGAGGGACCCAACAGAAAGTAATTTCCAATTATGCCGTGAATCCGATTTATATTGATTCGAACTAGTAGTAGTAGCTCCATTTAGCTACAACATTTAAACCAATAAACGGGCAAGTGCGAGTCAGACTCGTACATAAAGGGTTCCGTACCACCATACAATGTTTTAAAACGCTGAAGAAACACGTTTCTTGTATGACGACCCCCTTTAATTATTAACTTAATCTTATTTTTAGTATTTGTTGTTATAGTGGTTTTAGTAATACATAATCGGTGAAAATGTCAGGTAGCTATTACGGTTTAAGAGATAGAGTCCTGTGACTGATCGAGATAAAAACGCTGAAAAAAACACGTTTTTTGTATGACGACCCACCCCCTTTAATTTTCAACTTTTTTTATTTTTAGTATTTGTTGTTATAGCGGTATTAAGGTTCAAGAGATAGAGCCCTGTGACAGACGGACAGACAGCGGAGTCTCAGTAATAGGGTCCCGTTTGCACCCTTCGGGTACGGAACCGAATTACGCTTCAAAGTATGACGGTTTTCAGTTCTCTTGGTATTTTTTCATCCATGCTACTACCAACTAAAACATTCTAAATACACTAACTAAATAAAAATATATACTTTACAAAGCAAAATTTTATTCAAAAATATAGATAACACAGCCAATAACTAAGGCACTTAAAACTACTCAATAATAACGATATTTTAGTTGATAATATCTTATCGATCATTTGCGATGCTTCTTGCAGAAGTCCCTCATGTATTGCGCTAACACCTCCACTTCTTCTACGGTGACCGCGTTGTATGTGGAAGCACGGATGCCGCCGACGTCTCTGTAAAAAAAAGATCACGTCACAATTTTATTCGTCACACTGAATGGATATGGATTCATTCATGATTTCCCAAAAATGTCCCATTTGTCCCCAGTGGAAACGTCTCCACTGGGGACGAATGGGTAAATTTTTAGTTTTGTGTGTTTCGATTATCACCACCGCGTTGTCCCCAAGGGCGGACAAATGGGAATGCCTATTATTTTACTTTACAATTTATTTCAAACGAGGGCGCCACTTCAAGGCCTTTTGCTTCTATACTCACCTTAAATTTCCCATTTGTCCCCAGTGATGACGAATAGCAATTTTCGTATTTTGATTCCCATTTTACCCCAGTTATGTATACGAATGGGATATACCCCATAAAATTTGCCTTTACGAACCTGAATATAGATACAGATACATTACCTCGTCTTTATTCCTAACGGGGTAGACAGAGCCCAGGGCCGTAAGACCCAAAGGCCACGTTTAGCGTAATGGTGGGCGTTAAGAAAAAAAAAGGTATCAAAATAGTATAACTATTAACATGATTCAGATTCTCGTCCATTCCCTCCACAGGCTTTTACGATCTACGCGGCAAGAAAAGCAGCTGGTACATTCTACATATTTTATTTTCACACAGTTCTGTACGTCTTGCGTACCGCTTTTGGAGTAACCCTACTGGCATGGAAGAAAAAAGGAAAGAAAAAGAAAGAAAAATTTACCTGTGTCCTTTCAGTTGAATCAACTTTAATTCTTCAGCGCCCTTCAAGAATTGCTTCTCCAAAGTGTCATCGCCTTCAATGGAGCCGATTCTGAATGGAATGTTCATTTTACTCCTCACATTCTTGGCCACCGGAGCGCAGTAGAAACCATTAGATTCCTCTATGATGTTATATATTAATGACGATTTCTTTGCGGCTAACTGAGCCATGACATCTAGGCCTCCTTTCCTCTCGATCCATTCGAGTACTCTTCCCATGATGTAAATACTGCAATGAGAGAAGTCAATGAAGCATATAATAGACGAACAATGTTTACGCAACCATGTGAATTTAGTGCTGATGAATATAGGCAATAAAGGCCTGCGAATTGCTTGTGTCTGAATCACTATCATCATCAACAGGTCTTTCTTGTCTCCACTGCAGGAGCACGACCCTCTCTGTAATACCAGAAACATACTTGGCCAGAGATGCCAGAGGGTTTGGCCTACACTCTCCACGCTGGCCAAAGGGTTGGAGAGGTCTCATTGATGTTTATAAGCTTTGTTTGTTCCAGAGTCAAAAATAAATTATTTTGTAATGATACGAGAATAAAACGTCACAAAATAATGTCACTTGTCATTCATAATATCCATTTTGAATATCTTCCATTTAGAGAAATTGAAGATATCTACTCTCGACTATCCCTTGGGAGCTTATGAATCATCCATATTAGGTAAAGTCTATTTAAAGTTAATCTCATACGAGCGTATTTCGAGTTGCATCCTCAGCGAAATCGCTTCAGAGCCCGGGGTCCGCTACCCTAGGTGATTTGACGAGGTTACTGGTTTTTACACAGAGCGACTACCATCTGACCTCCGCAACCCAAAGGGTACACCAGAACCAATCCTAGGATAGGTTTTAAACTAACGCTAGATGGCGTTCGTGACCAACAGCTTTACGTGCCTTCCGAAGTACGCAATCATCTTTCTTTTCGGATAATCAGTTGATTCAAGCCTGCAATATCCTAACCTGACTAGAAACAACTTTTTACAAAGTTTGCTTCCTAGTGGGATTTGAACCCAAAACCCCCGGATCACAAGGCAAACGCCTTGTCCACTGGACCACGGGGGCAGTCAAAGTTAACCTTTCATATCTAAATAAAACACACACAAGTAAAGTTTACATTGCTGGCTGATCATTGATCAATTCGCCAAGTTTAGGAACCTATTTCTTTAAATAATTAATGCTAGTTAATGCACTGGTATAATTTGTTATATTGTTGTATTGCGATTGAATTTCACCGGTATCGGTTAAATGATTGTAAAAGCTAGGGAAAGCTTTGATATTGTTCATTATGATAGTTATGTGTTGTTATACTGTTGGTTTTCTTAATAAATAAAATAAAAATAAGTCACGAACAATAAAATAGATAAACAAGCATATAGGTCAATTACGTCAGGCCTGTTAAAGTCAACACAAACATCTGATGAATAATTTGTTATCATTGCAGTGTCAATGAAACATTGCAATCATTTTACTCTTTTCTTCAGCTTACAATCGTATTGTTTTGTTCTCTAAAACAACGTAAAAAAACAATGGATTGTTTTGACGTCACGCCGAACATTTGTACCGTACGTAAATACATTTTTACAATAGCGATCGCAAGTATTCATTTTAATGAGGGGCCTTGAAAACACATGTTGTTAAGTTGTTTGTACCTACACAGGGTAAAAAAAATGAGATATTATAATTAAAATCTTCGACAATAACAGAAGAGTTATCAATGTTATCATATACCATATTACAGTTAAGAGGGCATACTCTCTAGAGTTCCAGTTCTTAAATGGAACTGGGCAAGACACATGGCTAGAAAGAACGGTGATAGGTGGAGTAAGGCTATCACCGAGTGGTATCCCTGAAACGGGAAAACGCAGGAAGTAGCAGGAATATAGCGATCCAGGGGGGTGGGGGAAGACTGGATAGCGAAGGCCCGGGACAGGACAGGATGGCGTAGACAAAAGAAGGCAGGAAGTAGCAGGAATGTAGCGATCAAGGGGGTGGGGTAAGACTGGATCGCGATGGCCCGGGACAGGACAGGATGGCGCAGGCAAAAGAAGGCAGGAAGTAGCAGGAATGTAGCGATCCAGGGGGGGTGGGGGAAGACTGGATCGCGATGGCCCGAGACAGGACAGGATGGCGCAGACAAAAGAAGGCGTATGCCCAGCAGTGGGTTTATGATACCTGATGATGATGATGATGAAGAAGAAAAAGTCGGAAAGCGCACTCCTAAGCACTACTGCTAAGGATGCAACCAGGAACGCATTAAGATGAGAGAAGACAACTTTGTATAAAAATTCTCCTATTCTGACCTACATAAGTCACCTGATAAGAAATTATTAACTATAAAACTATACTTACACTATCACGTCTTTATCCTTAATTGGGAAAACAGAGCATTGTGGGTCTTGCAGCTCTAAGCAGAGAGCCCGGGCAAGTCCCAAAGACCACTTTTAGCATGATGGTGGGCAAGAAGGTGGAAAAAAAAATAGTGATGAGTTGCTAGCCACATTGCCTATTAACATGATAAGCATTTTTACCTATTCCATCCATAAGATCAGCGCGGGAAGAGAAGCAGAAAGGTTTTTTTTTTCTCCTAGAACAGCATGGAAGAATTAAAAGAAAAGATAAAAAGAATCTTACGCAAACATCGGAGGTGTGTTCAGGATGGAATCAGCCTTGACATTTACAGTCCAGTCGAGAATTGAGGGGCAGGTTGGCAAGGCTTGGTTGAGCAGATCTTCTCTTATGATTACTAGGGCTACTCCAGACGTGCCGATGTTCTTTTGAGCGCCTCCGTAGATTACTCCAAACTATAAAATTAAAATAAATTATTATGTACTTCGAAAATTGTTCTTCTGTTTCGTAGAATACGAGGAAGATTTTATTTGCTCTGTTATAATATAATACCTATGAACAATAATTCTCTTGAATCGTAACTAATCTCGAAAAATCATTCCACGCGATATGTACCGCGGCGGGCGCTTAAAATATGAACAGCGCGGCGCGACAGTTCGCCGTGACACTCGAGTCGTGCGGTTGCGGCGCAAGAAGTTTCCTTTGAGAATATTGCTGTTTTTGCGATAATCGATTTATTAAAAATGCCGTCACGTGCCGTAGAAGCCATAAAGGCATGACAATTAGTTATTAAAAAAAAAGTAACACGTAAACAAGGTTATTTATGTTAGCGTAGCGTACTGCATAATAGGTACCATCCGCTGAAGATCTATACAAATAGTCCCTCTGTAAAATGTACATAGATAAATGATGAGTATTATATCTATCAATTTCTTTTGCAATATTACAAAGTCTGCCCGTCTTGGATGTCGCCAGCTAACATTATTTTAAACTCCTTAATGCTTTAGAAGGTATGTAAATATAGCCTTAAGTGACAGATAAGCCTTAAGTGAGCTTAAAAATCTAGCACTGGCCATTAAAAAATGAAAAATGAAGTATGTATTTGCCCATGGATTTGACGAGGAAGTGTAAATAAACATATTATCTAGATAGAACAGTTGCTGCAACATGCAATCAAACTCAAAACCAAAATTGCATTAAGTACAATACAATACAATACAATACAAAAATCTTTATTGCACCAAATAAAAACAATAAAAAATTACAAAGTGGAACTTCAAGAATGCAATTTTTATAATGGCTGTATTTCCAGTGTTCTTACCTTAGAAACATCAACCTTCTTAGACATAAAATTGGAAGACATGTCAGCTACTAATGGGACTCCCTTCGTGTCTGGAATGAAGTCAAATTCCACTCCTGTAACAGAAAAAAAATTACATTATGTTAAAATAACTTTGTTACTCATGAATATATGGTTTACTCATGTTAGTAACTGTAGCCTTTTAGTGAATAAAGATTTTATTTATCGATCTATCATGTAGGTACACCTAACCAGGTAGGTACAGTTAAAAAGGCCAACAAAGTTTTTTTCTTTGCATTTACAATTGTCATGACTTTAGTGATACATGTAGGGTTACTCCAAAAGCGATATGCAAGACGTATGATACTGTGTATCCGCGTTAACTATCAAGCAACATTGAGCGTTCATACATAATTATAAAGTCTAATTTGGTTTGATATATAAATAGGACGGCACTATTGTACAACTATCGTATTATTTTATGGAGTAACCCCCTGGTTCTCAGGACCATAACATTTTTTGCTATCCAAGGAGGAAGTAGAGAAAGCAAACTTAAAAACTGCTATTTGCTACCCCACCCTAACCCCAGGTGCACCTACCAAAAAGGAATCCTGGCGGCGCCCACAAATATTCAGCTGATAAAATTGTCTTATTTATATACCTAAAGCAGTGTTGACAAAAAAGAATATTATGACCTCAGCCTATTGTACATTTTGACGATTGAGCATTTGAACCCAAGTACAAGTAGACTTCTACTCATTAAAGTACAGGCGCGAAATAAACTAACAATAATGACTTATTTAAAAGTGTATTGTTAGAATTCCGTTCAACTGTACTGTATGTAGGAGCTTCATGGCCCTGTTGGAGTACACAAGCAATTTGCGCTTTCGCAAGTTAAGCAACCCCGGGCGTGGTCTGCACTTATATGGGCCCGCACAAGTGGCATAAAAATTTCTCGAGCTCCTCTGTGCTTCAGAAGGCACGTAAAGCCGTTTTTCCCGGTTGTCAACATTGTATGGCAGTCATCAAGCTATGTCAGATGCCATTCGGCAGCTTGAAAAATCTGACACCAGTGTTGGCCACTTACACACACGAAAAACAAACAGTTCAACTGTAAGGAACTGCAGGAAAAAGGCTTTATGGATTTCTGAAATTACCATAAAAAAGCCTCCTGAATCCAATGTTTTATACATAATAATCACATTTCTCTGTTCTACTAATTAGTTAGTTAAAATCTTTATTGCACCAAAACATAGCACTTAATACAGATTATAGAAAACAGATGACAAAAGGCAGCCTTATCGCAAATGCAATCTCTTCCAGGCAACCGAAGTACTTGGAGATGTTTAACGAAAACAGGTATTCATAGATAAAAAAAAGTAAATAGCAACAACTTACCATGAATAGTTTCATTAGTACAAATGTGTACATAAGAGGCATTCGGGTCCAATTTCCATGTAGACTGGTCAGGAATGTCTCTATATTTGTCCGTGGGTGGCAAGACCAGGTTCACCTTTCCATATTTCTTTGCCTCTTTTGCTGCCTTCGCGGACCAGGCACCTAAGGATTTCCAAATAAAATTAATTACTGTCTTAATAGATAAAATAACGAAGAACATAGGTAAAGGTGTAAAGAAGTCGTTTCTGAAGATAAACAGGTGGATACCTGACTAGAAATAGATCTTATACAAAATAGCCCTAATTATCTGACTTTAGGGATCTAATACATCATTTAGAATTGATGATGGTGGCATCACCCACTCAGCGAAAGTGAAACATTTGACACACTAAAGTAGCGCCCAACGATTACATACCAGTAACAACATAATCTGCTGTTCCTGTTCTGGACATCAAGTTGAGGGGCACAGCTGCAAACTGACCCTGACCGCCGCCAGAGAGGAATATGATCTTGTAATTCGCAGGAACATTTCTGAAAAACAATCCAATTATTCACTGCAACTATGTAGGTACATAATCCTTTTAATTATTATGCTAAAACACACGTTACCTAAATATTATGCTTACTTTAAATTCTAGGATCGTTATTATCTGAAATGTTTGTATTGTTTTGTAAGTTTTTGGAAAATGGAAATTTGAAAATGTCAAAATTGACACCACCCCAAGCAACTCGACAATATAGTATTTCCTAGCCAAAATCATCCAATCAGAGGAATAAGAAAGTGACATCACACAGGAAGGAAAATAGTGAAGTCGGACGTGGAACTAAGGGTGGAACAGTAGCTTTATTTTATTAATCATTGGATATGGCAATACTTAACCCCTAACCCCTAGAAAGACAGGTTTCAGTACTTTCAGTGGTTCTTTACTTTTGTATCAATTATTATCAAAGTGCTGCATTCTGCAAATCGCTGCAAATTTACATCACAGCACGAGATGGAATGTAAAACGAAATTAACGAAGTGCAAGCACATGGATTAAGTGGGGCATGCAATCCATTTTTTACGATTTTTTTTTCAAAGTACGTTTGTGACTTTATAAAATCTAGGTAGAGTACTAGGTTATCTTCATTATCATATCATGATGTGGTGGTGTCTTGATAGTATTCATCATCATCATGCAGAAATGAAATGTTATGTAGGTAATAATACGTATATGCATGTATGAAACTAAAATTACAGAATTGGCGTCATAGGTAGGTACTATTAAATAGGCGTATTGTAGGAAAGGCTTAATTTATAATATCAATCTCTTTTTACTGAATTATAAAAAAAAATTAAAGATCAGGAATTAAAAACAAAATATAATAATAAAATACCTATATTATGAGTGGTAAGATTATTCTACTACTAAATACTACAACTATATTTAATATTAAAGAAAAAACTTACAATAATCTTCTTACTACATCTTGGACATCTTTATTCAGTTTTAAGTACGGAGCTGTGCGGTGGCTTGTCTCAAGTAAGCTAATTCCAGTTCCCTCAAAATTTGTTAGTTCATTTTTAATAATTTCATACACCTGCAAGAAAAGAATCGGGTCAATTAAAAAACACAACACTCTAATACACAAGCTTGCATAAAAACAAAAAGGTATATAGGTAACTTGCTTCTTCAGGTAGTTTGGCTGGTCCGGCACCAAAATTATGTATTTTACCCGACATTGTTGAAACCAAATAGTTACAATCAGAATTTATGTACACAAGCGTACAACACAGCGGATCGAATGATACTAATGAAATGATACTGTTTATTATTCTGTCCTCGGTATCGGCAGTCCTCACTTGTCTGTATCTGTATTTCAATTTTTTGTTGCTACTCTGACGACTAATTTGATAACAAGTTATCGCCTCATCGTAGGTAGGTAGGTACGTATTTAAATCTACTAAGAACAGGTTTTTCGTGTTTTCTGATGGACGCTCGTAATGCCAGATGCCGCCAAGGACAGATAAGCATTACAAAAAGGTATTTGAAAAATGATGTAAGTAATAAACTTATACATTCAGGGGTGCATTTTTACTTTTTAGGGTTCCATACCCAAGGGGTGCAAACGGGACCCTATTACTGAAACTCTGCACTGCCTGTCCTTCTGTCCGTCTGTCACAGGGCCCTATCTTTTAAACCGTAACAGCTAGACACTTGAAATTTTTACCGATTATGTATGACTGTGGCCGCTATAACAACAAATACTAAAAAAAAAATTAAAGGAGGTCGTCATACAAAAAACGTGTTTTTTCAGCGTTTTTAACTAGATCTTTATAATGGCATTAATTAGATACTTGAAATTTTCATAGATTATGAATTACTATGGCCGCTATAACAACAAATACTAAAAAGAAGATGAAATTCAAAATTAAAGGGGGTCGTCATACAAGAAACGTGTTTCTTCAGCGTTTTAAAACATTGAACGGTGGTACGGACACGGAACCCTTCATGTACGAGTCCGACTCGCACCTAGCTGTTTTATTTCTGAATGCCTTGATTGCTCGTACTTATGCCATTGCTAATATACTTACATTAATTACGATAATTTTTAGATTTTTTTGGTACATGTATTTGTTTCTTTGCCATTTGTATGCTACAAATGTCTAAAATACGAGCCATGATTACGATTATTTGTACGAGTGGTCAAGTTAAGAATTCAAGACCACTCGTGCCAATCCTTCGCATACGATAATTTATATAACGCTGACACGCACGACGACGGTTTCAATAATAACTACTCCTTTCGTGAAGTTGGTTAAATTAAACATACGACGCAATGCGTCGGCTCGAAAAATGATCACGCGCTGTGAGTTGGAAAACTACACGTTTTGTGTTTCGCTAACTCCCTCGTTGAAAAATAGCACCTCAGAGCAAATACAGCATTGTATATTTAAAAAAATAAAATCTGAATTTCAGCATGTGCATTCCCAGCCCCAGCTCTTGTTTAAGTTTCATTCGTTCGCTCCTTATGTTCTATGTCAAATGCAGTTCATTGACATTTCATTCATTCAACATACAAATCATTCATTTCATTTCGATTTCTCGAGTGCAGTGGTGGTGTTTTTCGTGTTGTTTCGTACCTAATTATAATTTCTTGGATAAAAACAAAGGGATTGCATAAACGTCTACTTTCATTGGCATCTTGATAAAAGGATTATGCCTCCCGTAAAGGATGAGTCCATAAGAGAAGCAAATTGTTTGGAAATCATAAACATATCCGAAAAGAGTCCCGGAAAAAATAGCGCCTTGGTTGACGTGAGAGCGTGCAACAAACCTGCCTCAAAGGTAAGAACAATATTTTTTATTTAAAATTGTATGTAGAAAATCAATTATCAGATTATATTAGAGTATATACAGTATTAGATTTTTCGTATGCACTGTATGGCGATTTCACAAAGCGGTAGAAGTGTTATCGTATTAATTTTTTTATAGCTTTGCGTTTATTTTGTTTTAACAGTCGTCAAAATGTGTATTTACATGGTGTTCAAGTTTAAATTTTATGTGTCTCACAATGGAAATCATGAAAATGTGTCATTTCAAATATCATTGCATGTTCATTTTATAGTTCTGACATAAATAAATACTGAAGAAGTTCTGACATAACATAAACAAATAAAAAATTGTCACTCAAGTACGTTCTGCATCCTATGATGAAAAAAAAGTTCGCTCATCAAATTAAAAAAAGTTTGATCGATTATATTCCTGTACCATTGAATTTAATGACATAATTTTAATTATTTTTCGTGAATTGTTTAACCGGGTTGCATTGCAGGGCTCGTGATCAGTGTCATCTTAATCCACCAGCATGCAGTGCCGTAACTAGCCTTTTATGCACCCGTTGCGAGCTTCTATAACTGCGCCCTTGGAAAATGTTACATTTCACATTCCTATTTAATATTCCACATTCTTATAATATAATATAAACTTGTAAGAAGAATATATAATATTACGTTAATATTATATTACTGCTGATAGTAGGATGTGATTACAGCTGTATTACACTATAAATGGTACTTGTTTCTACAATCTATTTGTCATCCTTAAGTGGAACTGGGCTGTTGCATGCCCAACAAAGTCTGGACCAAATTACACAATATATTTTCCTCAAAATGGAAAAGGAGGCCCAGGAGGTAAGCCTAAAAAGAAATGAAGAGACAAGCTTGACTTCCATTGCAAGGATTGACTTTGAGTGCTGGATGGGAGGCTTTTGCCTTGCAGTAAAACAATAAGGCTGAAATAGAAGTAAAAATAAATTCTATAATGTGTGTAACCAGTGCGCGGCATTTAGTTTGCGAGATATAGCCAGTTTTGTAAAGTTGGGTGAAAAAATTGCATTTCGCGATTTTAATTGTTTTTATTAATTAATGCTCAATTATAGAGAAGTTCATTATAATTATTCTAAAAACAAAAAACTATTTTTTTACCAATATCAAAAAATTAGAAGTGTTTTAATCAAACTTTGAAAATGTTTTTTCACAAATCAATCTTTTTCAGTTTTAAGTTAAAATGTGAAATTTAAAAAAAATATAAAAAGCCAGGTTTTCTTTATTTTTTTAATCCTTCTTTATTATCAATTGACTATTCTAGATACCGAACATAGTCTTAACTCAATACCCCAGTACTGGACCCTATTTTTGCTTGGACTCTTAAATTTATCATAATGATCAACATCCTTTTCTTATTTTTTTATTGAATAAGATAATTATTGAAGCTTCTTCCATCCTGCTCCTGAAAGAGAAAAAAGAACATAGTAGCTACTTTTCTTCCCTCGCAGATTGTAAAAGCCAATCAAAGGAATGGTCCACAATCTGAATCACATCTGTCATGTCAATCAATCAATGCGCAAGGCAGCTGGCAATCAATTATTATTTTGATTTCGTTTTTTTTTCTTCACTTTGATGCCTACTAATACTCTAAAATTGTCCAATAATTTTTTATTGCTTAAATATTTTGTAGGGATAGTTAGTATATTCAAATTTTGTAGGGTTCTTAGATTTTATTACATTACTAGCGGTCCGCCCCGGCTTCGCACTGGTATTTAATCTCCGTAAAAACCATCCTCGTACATTAAGGAATATTCTAAAAAAAGAATTTGCGAAATCGGTTCAGCTGCTCTCGAGATTTGCGCTTAGCAACACATTTAGCGATTCATTTTTATACTATAGATTGTGTGATGAAATCGAGATGGGTGGCGACGCCGAAGAAAGGCCTATGCTTAGCAGTGGGCGGAAGAAGGGCTGGGATGGTGATGATGATTATCTAATTTATCATTAGACAATAAACGTAATAGAATCTAAAGTACCATAATATTTAACAGGAAAAACCTTTTTGAATATAATAAAAAAGCTGAAAAGCAAAGCTTGATATTATTCGGAGATAGTAATGTCAGATACTGCCATTTGCATGGACTGGAATACATGTTATCAGTTTGCTTTGTATAGTAATGTTTAGCTTTCGCACAATCATTCACAACTCACAATCAAGTAGAAACTACAATTGAAGGAAATTTAATTTAATTGATGGATGACCTATGTGTAGTCGCAATTGGTAATCACAATCATGACTTACATATATTACTATTTATTCATTCAGTCTCTGTCTACCTACTTCTTTTGAAATCAATTGCTTTTATACCTTCACTAGCAGTCCACCCCGGCTTCGCCCGTGGTACACACATAGCTTATGTCACTCGGGAATAGTGTAGCTTTCCAATGGTGAAAGAATTTTTTAAATCAGCCCAGTACTTTTTGAGCCTATTCATTACAAACATACAAACATACAAAAATAGGTACAAATCTTTCCTCTTTATAATATTAGTGTAGATTATCATCATCATCAGTAAATTTAAGAACTAGTTTTTGTCATTAACATATAAAATTATGTAGATAATGGCATAAAAGCATTATTATGAAATTTAAAATAGTCCATCCTGAAGTTTGGTAAAACTTATAATGGTTTATCCAATTAAGAGTTCATTACAATACTATATAGTAAACCTCGCGACTCTCCCCCAATCCGTTGAAGTTGTTCAGACAAAAAGTTGCGTCTTAATAAGGGTAACAAACAAGTTTAATGACGTATTTCAAAATTTTTCGAAATGGCTGAAATGTGTATTGTTTTATTAAAAACTAGCTATGCTCGCGACTTCGTTCGCGTGGTTGTCGGAACGTAATGTTATAGAGCCTAAAGCCTTCCTCTATAAATGGACTACCCAACAAAAAAAGAATTTTTCATATCGGACCATTATATCCTGAGATTAGCGCGTTTAAACAAACAAACAAACTCTTCCGCTTTATAATATTAGTATAGATAACGTGAGATAAATCCATAATTGATTAATTTAATTTTTTCCGACTATATCACGTGAGTTAACCGTTTTAAATAAATAAATTATGGCTGAAATATGATTTTTGGGTTCCGTACCCGAAGGGTGTCCGTCTGTCACAGCGCTCTATCTCTTGAACTGTAATAGCTAGACACCTGAAATTAATTTTCACCGATTATGTATTACTGTGGCCGCTATAACAACAAATACTAAAAGTAAGATATAGTTAATAATTAAAGGGGGTCGTCATACAAGAAACGGGTTTCTTCAGCGTTTTAAAACATTGTACGGTGGTACGGAACCCTTCATGTACGAGTCCGACTCGCACTTGCCCGTTTATTTTAAAGTTTTAAAACCCCATATCTCCGCCATTTTGAAAAAAATCCAAAATCTGAATCGACAAATAAAAATCTATATAATTATCTAACCTTATGAAATTTCACGAGAGTCGGTTAATAAATGCGACCTGTAGGCGAGAACAATCCGACAGACAAACTGATGGACAAAAGCATTATTGGCTAATCTCGTAACTAAGACGCTTCGCTCGCTTGGTCAATTAAATAATGTGATAAATGCTTAAATGTAAAATTTATCATAAATAAATCGTCAATGTAAAATTATATGTATTTGGGCTCATATTTCAAATTCAGCACTGAATTTAACCCATAACAAGTAGGTTAGGTCAAAATTAAAAACAGATAATTTTTCACCGTGCACGTGATGACAGCTAGCTAATATTTTAGTTATCTATTTATTTTGTTATACATAATTTAGTTATTAACACGCCCAAGCAATTTAATTTACATCTTTGGTGCAACTTTCACCATTTAAATGTTTAAATTATTAAGCCTGATTGTCGATGCGCGGTTTTAGCTTTAATCAATATACAAATTGCTGGCATTTTAAATTTAAATGACTGGTTTGATCAAACCAGTCATTTAAATTATGAGAATAAAGGTTGGGATTGAAACACATCTGTCAGCACGGAACAGCATTTTCCTATGCTGCTATCCTTGTCTGTCGCTCAGAATCATCATTTGCTAAACCGAGTGAAAGCGATGGAATGCCGTGGAATCAGCGATTCGTGCTGACAGATGTGTTCCAACCCTATAACATTGAAGAAATAATGTTTTAGACACCACACGGTTTTAGAGTACCATTTTATATAGCGGCTTATCTGGAATTAGCACGAATATGTGTTAAACATACATGGTTTACAAACTATCCCATGTTAGTAAAATCTCATCGAAATCGGTCCAGAAGTTTCAGATTTTATCGAGTACAGACTACAGACAGATATACGCGCCGGGACTTGAATTTAGAATAAAAATGGCTGAATTGATAATTTTGTTGGGTCTTAAACATAACAAATTTGAATATAGGTAAACAGAGACGACTTTTAAAAAAAATTATACCAACGAGACTGTTACTGTCACTAAGAACGTTTTCGAACTTTTATTTTTAACAAATACAATAATATCGTTTATTCTTAGAGTAGGTACACTGTTAAAAATTATGTAATTTTACATGCAAAAAAAATATATAAATCTGTTTAATTCCCGAAAAATCAAATTCAAAAAAATATGAAATTTTACATAATTTTGTCATCTTTACATATTTTTCCGTAAATTTCCCAGATTTTTCGGGTATTTTACAGCTTTATGTAATTGTTTGCATGTATTACATAATTTTTAGTAAAATTACATAATTTTTAACAGTGTAGGTACATTCTCTTACAAGGTTTCAAAATTTCCACCCAGTGTTTATTAGATACTATTAAATATTTTTATTGGCTTTTGCTGTACCGTATAATACGAGTAGTGAAGTTACAAGTATTTATTATATCAATAAAATTGAAGTCAGGTTTTTGTCAAGTCGAAAGAGTCAATTAAAAAAATCAAACGTGATTAAAAAGTCCGCGATTTTTGATTAATCACGTAGCACTACTGAATATTGATAGGTTATTTTAAAGTTAAGTTACTAATTAAATCACTACTTTTAATATATTGCGTTGCATCAGTACTAAATTATTGCATACGAGAATTAACGCAAAACACCTTTTTTATTAATTTTTGCTGATGTTTCGTCCGGGTTGCTCCGAACGTGGTCTCAGGAAAAATAAATAGAAAAGGTATGTTTCGCGTTAATTCCCGTATGCAATAATTTATTACTAATTAAATCATCCTAAATCATGGTCAAAACTCAGTTCATAATTATCCTTGCACTCAAAAGTTGTATAATTTGTGAAGTACATTATAATCGTTTGCGTTTTAAAATCGCGAACCATGACATTAGTGCTACTTCGACTATCTTGGAGTTGTACGCGGTAGTGGAGTTACCGAGTTACATACTGTATTTTTTTTATTTGAAACGCTTTGCTGACCATCATGTAATGCTATCTTGTACGCGAAGAGCGAAAGTGTTACACGATTGCTAATTTTATGCGTTTGTTTTCGTAGTACTCTCCTATAATTTTGCTTGTGAGTGCTCCATTGTCTTAGTAATTTTGGGTTTGTAATTTAACATCATTATTTCCGTCGATTCCATGTGAGTTGAGAGCGTTCCCTTCTATCTTCTCCTTTCTACGAACAAATTGTCTGCTTGGTCTAATATTTGACCGGGAGAGAATGCCATATGGCTTTAGGTCCGCCACTTTACATTGTTTTACGAGTAACTGTGCAATAAAGTTTAAATAAATAAAATATTTTTGAATACTTAATAGGTTTTTTTGAAATTTTGCTAGTCTTTTTGCTGTGTGGTCAATGGTTTGCGCAGTGAATTATTTAGGTTTTGTCATAGTTTTTACTTAGAGTTCAACTTGATCGCTTCTAAATTGGTGTAAGGTGATAAAATGTGGCGTTCCATGCAAAAGGTACCCTTTTGCTTGGAACGCCACAAATAGTCCTTAGAAAAATATAAAGTTGGAGATTTGAGGGCAGCATTCATCTCGACAGTTTGAGGTCTGTAAGGCATTATATTCCTCACACGTCACATGTTGATGCATTCTCTATTTGCACTTCAGACATGCTACATAAACGAAGCAAAATATTAGAAATCGGAGACCATAAAAAAATCTGATTTTTTTTTTTATTTCACTGACGAGGGAGTAAATAACTATAAAAAATGTTTAAAATAAATAGGCATAAAGAAGCAAAGCGTCTCGAATAAATGAGCATGAAAAAAGACATGTTTTATCGTCGGCCATTCTATTGATTGATATTTGAACAGTTGTGTAACAGTTGCATCACAGTCTTAGATTGTATTCTTATGCATATAACGAATTATGTTGTATCGACAAACAGAATAGGCAATGAATTTGAATTTCTCTCAGCATGTGGCGGCAACGACTTTATAACAAGTATCTTTTCACTTTTTTTTCGCTCGCGACTCAGACACGCGTCTCTACCGCTCTGTGATAATCACACACATTATTTAAAATTTCAAAACGAATCATCACGAATACAGTGTACGTTCGTTCGTTTCCTTACGCACATGTTTGTTTATTTTTTTTATTTTTTTTGTTATGTTTAATGCATCCATTTTGTTTATTTGCCACTTTCAGTGTTAAGTTACAGTGCGTCATGTGGTGGGCAGCTGATTATTGTGTTATTTGTGTACATGGTTATTAGTCAAATGCACAAAACTGTATAGTTTCGGCGTTCGCCTGTACGTAAATTAGTGCATGCCTTCATTTGCACCCGATAGCGGCGACATGACTAATTCACAGGTACCTATTTTATTATTTTTGCACATGTATTTTAGCTTATTCTGTATATTTTCTTATTTTATTTAGATTTATTAGCATATTTTTCTATAAGTAATTTGATATTTAATAAAAAAAAATGTAGATAAGTATGCTTTATTAAATTAGATATATACTTACATCTATGTAATGAAATATTAAAGTTAGAACTCAAAATATGTTATAGTTTTATGCTCGTAAATCCGTTGTCCTGCACGCCACAAAAAAGGAGTAAGTAATTTTTTAAGCAAAAAATGACATTTAAATAAGCAATCATTTCTATTTTTATAAAACTTATCAATAATGTCTTTCAAGAGTTAAACGATTAACTTTCTTTTGTTCAACTTCGTATTCTGGCAGAAGTGTAATTGTTTAATGATTCAAATTAAGAAATAATTGCCTAATCATCTTCATCATCTAATCACATTTTTTATACTCAACGAATATAGGCCTCGTAATTCACAATTTCCCAGATTGAAGTGCGATATAGTAACAATTACCGCTGAGCAATTAAATTCTATCAAGCGCAATTTGTCTAAATGTAGACCAAGTATGAGATATACTTAAAATTCATTGCGTAAGTATGATAATTGGCTCCAATTCCCGTGGTATAGTGGAGCATAAACATTTTTATCAGGCTAAGAAGTCACGTCCATTTCTCTTATGGGTCGTCGTTAATTAACTTTTTAATTAATACGGCGAGAGGTTAAATGCTTTTCGTCTGAATGAAAGTAATTGTAGACATGAAAGCATAGACGTATTGGATTACGTTAAAATGAATAGTTCTTTAACAATCTCTTATGTTTTTAAGATTAACTTATATATCGCTATTTATTTACAGAAAATAAGTGTCAGTCAAAATCGATTGTTGTTTTGATATTTTGTTAGTTAACCGTTAACACGCATAAACAAATCACTTTTTCTACCAGTCTTGTAAAAGTAAAATAATTAAAAGTATAATTAAAAAAAAAAAAAAAAATAGAAGTGTCACTACTTATTATATGTACATTAGTACATATAATAAGTAGTGACACTTCTTTATATTTACAGGAACTTCTAACTTTTAATTAGTAATGTACGTATACCTATCGCTTTTTAATGATAGTGATGAGTAGTATTTCAATTTAAAGCTTTGAAGAATTATTATTGAATTAGTATGACAATATCACAACTTTCGTTAATTCATTCTTTACATGCTGTTTACAAAAAAGATAAAATTTTATTGATTATCCGCCGAGAACAAGTGTTCTATTAAAATTCCGCAACAATGAACCTGAATCATGTACATCATTTTTAATAGATGTTTAATACCTATCGCTTTTTAATGATAGTGATGAGTAGTATTTCAATTTAAAGCTTTGAAAAATTATTATTGAATTAGTATGACAATATCACAACTTTCGTTAATTCATTCTTTACATGCTGTTTACAAAAAAGATAAAATTTTATTGATTATCCGCCGAGAACAAGTGTTCTATTAAAATTCCGCAACAATGAACCTGAATCATGTACATCATTTTTAATAGATGTTTATGACACATTAATGTGGTAGCTAGTTATCTTCCTCGCAATCTGTTTGGCGCTGACGTCACTTATTTGATTTAATCGATACAAAAGTATTTGGTATCGATCAAATCGATCGTTATCTCGTTTGAAGTTTTATGGCAAAGGCTAACTGTATTTAAAATAACGGGACATGCGTGTTTAGTCTGAAATTTTATTGGTCTGACCCGACTAGACAATCTCCTCTCAAATGGATTCCTATTTAATTATTTCTTAAGTCTTATGGCCAAATACTATATTTGCCTATGTTAAATGTGGAATGATGATGATTAGATGACCAAATACTTACTCAAATGCATTATATATCCCTATGAAATAATATCTATTTAAATAAATGGTGTACCAACTCCGGTTTAAGCGCAGAATTACCAAATAGCGAAATGTTTGAAACTTGGAATATCATCTGATGCTGATGACATTTCAGTTCCTTCCAAACAAGGAAATATTTTTTTAGATCAAAAATCATTGCACATATTGCGCATGACATTTTGCGATTTATAGTTTTTGTCGAAAATTTGAAGCTCTTTGAAACTTTGAGTATCATATAAATAAGTATCCATTTTGCGTTTAAAGAATTTAAACAAATTTCAACTTTATTTAAAAGCAAACAAAACAAAATACAATTATAAATACATTAAAATATTTTAACCCGCCCTTTAACAATAGCCACGGTAGCGCGCTGAATGGCAATGACCAACCTTATTATCAGAAATGAGCCAGTGCGGGAGTCTCAATTTTTTTCTCTTTTGTTCTGCGTTTCAACTGAAATACCGTCATCACAAAATCCCAAACTTTCAGGTATGGTTCCGTGGCGTGAGGAGTTCCAAATTCCGCCACGTGTATGGCGTGTCATTTAAACGGGAGCGATGCTATGACAACATAAAGATCACAAGGAATGCACACGACTCCAACTTCTGCGCTGTCAACCCCAAGTTTGTTGCTATCGTCACGGAGGTCGCTGGGGGAGGCGCGTTCTTAGTGCTGCCGTTGGACCATGTAAGTAAATTGTAACCCTTATAGGGACGAGGACTGGGTCAGAAAAGTATTATTCTTTGAGTCCGTCAGTTAGATTATCCACAAAATTGGCCCATATTTTTCCGTTTATCAAATAAGTAAAAATTCATAAAGTTACAGAGTATCGAAGTTCCGGACTGGTGGCTTGTTACGTCACCACTGTACAAATTATACGAAACCATGAGGTCAAATTTATTTACGCTGTATCTTCGTATTTTTTGTAAGAAAAGAAAAAAACACGTGTACAATAGTTTTAATAAATCTAACAGAGGTTCAAACAAAAATATTTGAGGAACATGTATGCGCGGTATGCGAGGAAAAATCAACGCATACTGTCACTTTATTTTCTTAGCCTTTTTATGTTTCTGATGTTAAACTTATTGCTTGCAACTCGGGTATCTTGTCTCATTTGTAAATAGAGCTCTAACCTTAAGGCAAATGTATTCATCGCGTGATGCGTTCACGCCAATAGCACGATGTGGTGTGAATATTTCTTCAGCATAGTTATTGCTTCTAAAGGTCCCCTAGGAGTTTTCATCTAGATAAGGCACGGTGCTGTTAGAAACTCTTTCTATGGGAAATCGGGCATCGTCGTATATGACTGAATTAAGTAACTATGTCGACAATATAAGAGCTTCCATTCCATAAAAGCGATAGAGAACAGTTAATTAGTTAAAAAAAGTATCTCTAAAATGAATTACATGTTATTGATACTTAAATAAGTATATACCATTATATGAATATTATAATAGGTACTGTCGTAAAATCTGTCAAGAACATAAAACTATTTCACACATTTGCTTACTTTGTCCACAACTTTCGCCATGAGTTTACAAATGGGCTTGCCTTCCGTTTTTTGGTCGTTACTTTAATGATAGTGTCAGAAGTGAAACCTAGTTTGCTAGCTCATTCGATTCCAGTTATTTTGCTTATAACGTAAAAGGTCACTGTAATGAATAAAAGCCGCTACTTCTTGCTTTTAATGATATAACTAAACTATGTAGGGAAAATGTAAGATACTGGAAAAGCTATATATGTATATGAGTAGTAGGTATTAGGTTTCGGCGTACGTGTAAATATTAGAAATAATGAATTATATATGATTTTGGTGTTAGTACCAAAAGTAGAAATTTATTAAGCTGATTCATATATGATGCCGAAATCACGTGTCAGGCAGGGTTCAAAAACCTATATAGTTATATTACTAATAATTGAAAATTTTCATTCTCCATTGTCGCATAAAATAGGCCGTTATTAAATGATACTTTGAAAATAAAATAATAATTTGTCATCTTAAATTATTTATATATAAATTTCTCTTTATTCATAATTTATTTAGTCTTAAAATTAATATATTCAAACCTCCTATAATCTCCTTGTAATATTTATCAATATTACAAGGGAGTGGCAAATTTTTTCGATTAATAAATTATTATGGCAAATCCCACACCTGTAGGCATATATTAAGTCGATGTCGGTAGGTACTCGTATCGTATAGTAGGTATCAATATTCATTAAAATCGCAGTAGTAGTATAGAGAATTTTTTTCACAGATTCTTTATATTATAAATTCTAAATTTGAATATGTTGATTTCTGAAAGCACAGAGTAATAAATAATAATATAGGTACTTATTGCGTCTAAAAGATAATTCTACATCCTATAGATTAGATACCTACATATATTTAACTTGTTCTTATAATATACTTTGGTGCTTGGAATACAGTTTTTTTTACATTTATTTATTATTTTATATAAATATGAGACAGTAATAGCAAAACTGGTCAAACCACTATAATCACAATAATGATGTAATTCTGAGAGCATATTTCAAGGCTGCAAGGTGAATGAGCTCATCATAACATAACACTGTTAATAACATGGCCAACCATAGATTATAGAGTTTGTGTCATAAACATGAGAATATCATCGATCAACATTAAACATTTTTAAATAGGCTATATTTATGGCGTGTACTCGTAAGTCGTAAAATACTAGTTAAGGCGACGTGGGTTCACAATTTGCAATACTGTGCGT
Source organism: Acrobasis repandana (assembly GCA_963576875.1). NCBI lineage: Eukaryota > Metazoa > Arthropoda > Insecta > Lepidoptera > Pyralidae > Acrobasis > Acrobasis repandana. Next base: position 7,993,688 of record OY756221.1, on the reverse strand, counting down.
GTTTTTGAAAAATCACTGTTATTAAACTACTACAGTTTATTCCTCAAAAAATTTACATAAAAATTTTAAGGACTTTCTACAGACACCCACCATAGCCAAAACACGATTGAGCATTTTTGGCTCGATAGAAAAATATCACAAACATACCTCTAATTTGCTTAAATTTGCCTTTATAATACGTCTTACTATTTTATACAATCACCTTTTCATATGAAAATTATACCAAAAAATGTATTATCTAAATATCTATCCGTTTTGGCTATAGAAAAAATTATATAATACAAAAAAAATAATAAATAAAACACAGCGAAATATTCATCGAGAGCGAAGGAAGGGTCGGAGCCGTGCTCGACGATATTTCGCAGTGTTTTATTTATTTATTTTCTTTGTATTATATTTATAATTTTTTCTGTAGCCAAAACGGATAGATATTTAGATAATACATTTTTTGGTATAATTTTCGTATAAATAGTTGATTGTATAAAATAGTAATACGTATTATAAAGGCAAATTCAGGCAAATTTAGAGGTATGTTTGTGATTTTTTTCTATCGAGCCAAAAATGCTCAATCATGTTTTGGCTATTGTGGGTGTCTGTAGAAAATTCTTAAGATTTTTATGTAAATTTTTTGAGGAATAAACTGTAGTAGTTTAATAACAGTGATTTTTCAAAAACACGCACTGTTTTGCAAATTGTGAACCCACGTCACCTTAAAGGGGAATAAAAGTCCACTTAAAATTAATTTGATATACTAATGATACTCATGCTGGTACTTCGATTCGTTTATGGTTTTCATAAAGCCCTGTATTTAATTTTAAAATAAGTCGATAGTAAATAATATATTCAACATCTAAGATATGAAAAATAATAATGAACTATTTCAAAGTATTTAAAGTTACAAAGTCTTGAAGTAGCATATTAAAGAAATTTATCGTACACAATTGATAATGATAAGCCGATAGTCTTGGCAGAAATATTAACAACAAAGCCGACAGCCATAGCATTCCATCTTTACAACAATATAATAATATTTCATTCAAATATCTCAACACTGGCTGTTGCTTTTAAAGTTTATTTAAAAGTTTTTAAAAGTAGATTAGATTCTTTAATATATGTATACTAAGTAGGTACTGTGTATAGTATTTGGTATCTGTACCTACCTTTTCTCTTGTTAATGTTACAGACATACATCACAACAAAATATTCTGAATGCAGTCGTAAAACAATATTTGTATTCCAAAAGGGCCCATTGTTTGTAAATCTTAACCTTCACACATAAACACATCTTTGTTGCGAATGTCTCGCGTCCAAATGACGTTGCATACAATTTTTATTTCAATCCCATCGCTAATTAATGTGATTCCAACACGAGAATCTTTATAATTGTTTGCAATAGCGTGAGATGTAATGAAACGTCACATTGTTATATTTTGAGTAGCAAAGTAGCGGTTGCAAAAGGTTTTGGTCTGATCAGACATGTGAAATGATGCACGCATCTCTTGTCAGTATTCTTGTATTGATGTGTAATTAAAACTGTAGTTATCTAATGGTTTTATCTTTAGTTAAAATTTATTACAACACTAGCTAATGCCCGCTGCGTTGCCCGCGTGGTCGAATTTTTGACAATCCCACTGAAATCTCAAATTTTCTAAAAAGATTCTTGCCAAATTTCATTATTTTGCATCGATTGATTTGTCTTACGAGTATAAAAAAAAACTATCGATCTAAGGATGATGTCGGAAGTCGGTGTTTATGTGATAATTGATATATAAACTGGGTAAATATGAATAGATATATTTATTTTTGAAGAATAAAATCTCAAAGTAACATATTTTTCATTGGATTCAGCAGTTAGTACGTAACAGACACGTATAGATTGCGATATTACTAAACAACACGCATCATCCATAAAAGTAACTGATATAGCTGTAACTACTACCATAACTATTTTGTAAAAGTTTATACAACCAATTAAAAGTGCAGCTAAAAGCATTGCTAGTAAATAAATTAATTAATTAACAATGATTTTAGCAAAATAATTACTTATGCGTAAATTCCAAACTGGTCTGTTATGTACCAGCTACTTCACTTTCCGAGCTTATCGTAAAGAGCGAGGCAGAAAGTTTAGGATCCTTCTAAATAGGCAATGAGTTGGCAACTTGTCACTGTGTGTAATGTTTTTTTTACCATCTTTCACTATGTCGCAATAAGCATTGATTTGCGTAATCTTTGGGTCATTTCGCTGCCTCGAAAGGGATGAAAAAGACATGATTCTGTGGGTGTGTGTGTAACGTCAATTTACAATTAGTACTTCCCCGATTCGACGAATACTCGACTCTCAGCTTTAGTGTACACTTGGTCACCGATGAAATGTGACAGTTTAACTTTCTCATCGGCTTTATTGCGTTGAGATAGAGTCCCTTCTAAAGCTGTTTTCAAGATCCAGATAAGAGATTGGTTACTTAGTTGTGACAGTCCTTTAATTTGTAAGTACCCGGAAAGTGAATTAGTGTTAAGTAGTGGGTGGACAGTGAGTAGGATTGTGTCTATAAAATGTATGTTTTATGAAGTTGGCTGGACTAAAACTGTCTTTGTTTCGAAATAGGTTGAAGGAAACAACGTTATGTTCCAGCAATCATAGAAGATTAAATAAATTTCACAGAACTCTATGTTCATCATTAGTTGCATAGTTGTTATATAGGTCTTATCTCCACATACATATATTAGTGTAAATAGTACGATACAAGTATCCTCCTATCCTCGTAAGAAAAACATGTGGTCGGTGGAAAACACTTTTATGTCCATCTTTAAGTGTAGAAAATACTTCCAGAGAATCGTGGTTTTGCAAAATCAAATGTAGTTTTAATTTATCTGTTAATTCTCGTCTATTGATTCTCGTAAATGTTTTTCTTCAACACTTTCCGTCTTATTATTTAAAACGCATACTAACTTTAGGACAGGATATTAACTATTATTCACCTAAATGAAGTTCATCGTATTCCCGGTTGCGTCCTCAGCGGTAACGCTACAGAGCCCGATGTCCGCTACCTACCCTAGGTAGAGGTTACTGGTTTCACTTAAATAAAGTTAACAGTGAAGATAGAGGTGACTTATTTTAGGAGGTATTTTAGTTTTGGGCGTATAATGGTTTAAACCAAGTACAAGTTAACCAAGTTAAACCAAGTACGTTGAACCGCGTTTTACAATAAGATGTTTTCGTGTTGTGTTTGCACATTTATTATTACGCAAATAGTACGAGTAACCTTGCTGCGGACTGTACATTCAAATAAATGTTTGTTTTTTTTTTCAGACTGGTCGCCTAGACTTCAACGCGAGCCGTGTGACTGGCCACAAAGGCCCGGTCCTCGATATCAAGTGGAATCCGTTCAACGATAACATCATCGCATCATGTTCCGATGACTGCACGGTAATTTACTAGTAGTTTTGTGCCAATTTTTTTATTGCGTTCTTTTTTCAAAACCACGCAATTTGCTCGTGGAAATCACCCATTAGCTTGGGATGTTCCGTTTGACCAATTTGACGGTTTTTATTTACATGAAAGTGTGGAGTGCAGATGTATTTTTTATGTCAAGAAAACGAGTTTTTTTTTAAATATTTTAAGCCGTGGACGTGGATATAGGTAGGTATACGCTCAAAAATTATGTCACAAAAGTATTTGTAAATAACAAAACATTTCATTTACATTTGTTATATTAATTTAACACTTATTAAACATTATTCTTTCATAACAGAAAAACTTGCTAGTAAATCTTATCCGCGTCAAGCGTGATTTATCTGACAGGCAAATTATCAAGTTCAATTTAAATAGTTTTATTTTACGTGACGATCCAACAGATTGTAATCTTAGATTGTAATAGATACTCGTATTTTAATGAATAATGGCCTAGTATAAATACTCACCTGTCTTAGACTTCATCGCCTTAATAATGGACAAATGTTTATTAGACATGATTCTCTTATAGATGCTAGTCTGAGAAAATAAAAAAAAACCTTAGAATGAACCAGCTGCTTCTCTTCCCGCGCAGATTGTAAAAGCCGATCGAGATCAAAAATGACAATAGGGGATGCGGCCAGCATCCCAGCACTATTTTGATTCCGTGTTATCACCTTCTCGTCCACGTCACGCATAATGGCCCTCGGGTCTTATTGGTTTTTACGATCTGCGTGGGACGAGAAGCAGGTGGTACATTCCACTTTTTTTACGGGGCATGGGCGATTTTTTAATATACACGAATGGCCTAATATCAGGCCTGTGTCACTCCCCGATTAGGTATCGAAAATGTACCTACATTATTACTATGCGCGCAGGCGGCCCCTCCGGGTGGTATATTCAGTTATACGAATCGTTTGTCCAGAGTAATAAGAATGAAATTGGCTTGCAATGGATGTCTAGGTATCTATACGAAAAGGTGAGTTCTGACGTGAGCTAAATTAAATCATATCGCTAGCCACATTGAGTAGATATTTCTTTGCTGAGTGAGACTTATGTACGTTAGTATTATTTATTCTGTGCTAATATTCATGAAATTAATATAGCCAAATCGTTTAAACTTTTCCGGCTATTTCTTCTTCACTTCGCAAGGTCTGGCATCTTGGGTGACCATTGACATGTATATTATATTTGGAGAAGAAAAAGCGGGAATGCGCACTCCGGGCTCCGAAGCAGAACAGCTAAGGATGCAACCGGGAACGCGTTAAAATGAAGAGGAAGCAAAGAATGGCCTTAAAAAACTAACCTGTTTTTATTACCTCATTCATTATTTATCAAATGTTTATTAAACATGACTCTGTTAACGCAAAACGGTGACGATACCACCATCTTCATTAATTGTTTGGCATATCGATCCTCTTATCATACTTTTCCATTGTTCACAATGGTTTGGAGTGGTGTACAGGTTTGTCAATATCAATAGAGATTGACAATTGAGTTGAAGCATTGAAACACGCCAATAGAATGCTGATTGATGTGCACACGTCATTGGTGTAATGATCTTTATTGTTTAGCCTCGACCCTCGACTATTGCTTAGTTGACTTTATGAAGGTGATTTTGAAATGGAGCAAATTGAAATTTCTTATACAGGGCGACTTTTTATTAACTGGCAACATTTTTGGAACAAGTTCAGTCCATGATACTGAACTAATTTTTATAAAAAAAATTATTCGTCCTCCCATACAAATCAGCGCTCAGCCAAATAGATTTTGTATGGAAGGACGAAAATTTTATATCGATTTTTAATAACTTTTTTTATAGAAAGTAGTTCAATATAGTAGACCGAACTTGCTCCCAAAATGTTGCCAGTTAATAAAAAGTCACCCTGTATACAGGATTATTTAGCATCTCCTAGCTGTATTTAAATCTTGAAATCAGAATCATTAAGGCCCTGTCGTCCAACACTGAGGGGATGAGGTGCGGGCCGATCCGCAAAGCACCCCGCATGCTTTTACATATTTCGTTTGACTGTGAAGCGGGAGGCGGGGAATTAACGCGGAATGTAGATTTTATCGGTGTTTAATGAATTATTTCAATAACTAATTTTTTGTATCGAAAATAAAGAAGGCAAGGAAGAAGGGAAGGGAAGGAAAATATAAGTATTGTGATTCCGAAGGTGCCCCTTCGGAATCACAATACTAATATTTTGAGTAAAAATATTTTTTCTTAACATTTTTTTAAAATGGTATATTGATTTAATTTAAAATTTTAAGAAGGCGACCATGTGATGTATCCAAACAAACCTACAAAAAATGTTATTACTTCAGGTCAAAGTTCTAGTGAACAGAAATACATGAAGATTCGGCAGTTCCCTCCGTATTCGGCCTTAATATAGGACACAAAACCGTAAGAAAAAGACACATTTTTTTGTAATTTTTTTTTCTTCCGAATTTCTAATAAACGGGTAAACTAGCTTTAATATATGCATGGCCGTTGCCTTCGCCGGCCACCGTCCTCCATGAGCCCGCTAGCGGGCGGTGACATTCAAATGGGAGATTTTTAGTATGCAGTTGTCGCCCGTGTGGTTCCGGGTTAGAATAGGACCACTCCATCTCTTTCTATGAATGTCGTAAGAGGCGACTTAAGGATTAAGCACAAACATCTCGTGCTACAATTGCATTCCCAAGGAGGGTTAACGTCGGGCGGCGGCCGGTTGTAAAACTTTTCGCACAAATACATTCCCAAAGAGGGTTGACGTCAGGCAGGCGGCCGGTTGTAAAACTATAGCCAAATCATTTAAAGTGTTCCGGCTATTGCTTCTCCATGTTCTAGTGAACAGAAATACATGAAGATTCGGCAGTTCCCTTCGTATTAATATAGGACACAAAACCGTAAGAAATAGACATATTTTTTTGTCAATTTTTTTTCTCCCGAATTTCTAATAAACGGGTAAACTAGCTTTAATATAGGCACGGCCGTTGCCTTCGCCGGCCGCCGCCCTCCATGAGCCCGCTAGCGGGCGGTGACATTCAAATGGGTGATTTTTAGTATGCAGTGGTCGGCTGATATTTTAAGTAGTTCAGTATAATGGATTGAACTTGCTCCAAAAATTTGGATAGCGGTTAAAAAGTAACGCAGTATTCACGTTTTTTGCGAAAATGACAAAACAATGTAGTCTTAAATCAATGAGTTTAATTACCATGTTTCTCAAAACCATTATGCCATGTTAGATAATTGTCAAGCTCGTCCCAGTTCCTGAGTCGTTAAAACGAAGCGCCGTTAGTTAATCTTGGTTTACGACCACCTAGGAGGCCTAGTTAGAATAACAGTTATTACTTCATCGCTATTCAGGAACTGAAGCTTGTTTTGTAAGAGTAAAATCGTCGCAATATTGTTATTTTTTTGAAGGGTAGCAAGGAGGTTAAAGACTTCTGTCACCAATTAATTATTGTGTAGCGTGTTTTAATGGTTACTTGCAGAATGAGTGTCATTTAAGTTGTAATTCAACAATAAGGTTGAGAAATGTAAAGTTACATCGAATAGTCTATTGACGCTGAGGAAGCTACTGTCAAAAAAGCTCTTATTGGCTCGTAAATTTCAGACATTAACTGTGTTCTTCTATTGTTTGCATACATTTGTTACGACTTCTCACTTACACAATAGGCTATTTTAAAGCAATGTTATTTCTAACAGCAGAAAAATATCTAATCTCTAATTTATCTAAATGTGGGTTGCATTGCAGATAAATCTTGCAACCCACATTTAGACTTTCTGTATAACCCAAAGGTTGACTGGTAGACAACGCTTTTAGCGTTAAGTTCGCCTATTGTTCTGTACAATTTGTATTTGATGGACAATAAAGATTAAATAAATAAATAAAAATAAATATATAGGGACAAATTACACTGATTAAGCTAGCCCCAAAGTTATTCGATAGTTTTCAAAATTTTCATCTATTCCTTATTGTTAAGCTCGTATGTATACAGGGTCTAAAATATACTGAAATAATTTTTAGGGTGGATGGTACATGATACTGAACAACTTTCCCTAAGGAACATAATTATATCGAAATGTAAAAAATAATTTTTGGCCTCCTATACAAGTTGACCAATCAGCTGATCAGAGTTTGTTTGGAAAGTCAAAAATCATTTTTTATATTTCGATATACGTAATCCGGGGAAAGTTGTTCAGTATCATGGACTAAATTCACCCTTAAAATAGTTTCAGTATATTTTGTGAGACGTTTAACATATATTTTGTTGTTATACTCAGATTTTATTTTCAGGTTAAACTATGGCACATTCCCGATGGTGGTCTGTCTATGCACCTGACCGATTGGCTGGTGGAGCTCCATGGTCACAAGCGACGAGTGGCATACATCGAATGGCATCCAACTGCTGAAAACATATTGCTCAGCGCTGGCTTCGACTATCTGGTAAGTTTCTTACGTCCCAGTCATGAGGTTCAAAATGTTCCGCACGTTTTTTATCCACATTGTCGGCTTGGTGGTAGTAACAAGCTTTGCGTGGCGTGCATTGGATATTATCTACTATAGAGAACGTACGGCCAGTGCCTTATGTCACAGTCATAAGGTTTAAAATGGCACTTTCGCTTTTACACTTGATTGGTAGGTCAAAAGTTTAAAGTGACGTTCATCAAAATATTACATTGCTGAGAAAAAATATTGCTGAGCGAATTACTGCGATCAGAATATAATTATGCCCCCAAAAAAAATTTAAGTTGAGAAGGTCAGTATTAGTGCCCTTTTCAATTTCAATACCAAATGATATAATCAAATATACAATCTATGTCATTATCTTGTCACCTTCAGCTAAAACTGTGGTAACGTGTTGGTTTTTAAGACACATCATCGGTGATGTGATTATTTACAGTGATAATCTGGAATGTTACAACACAAAATTTGTTACTCATGGTACAGAAATGGCACTTAGCAACGTTAAGACAAAACGGATGAACTTCTACGCAAAAACAAAGCAAAGTTAATTCCCGTTTTATTTTACATACAGATACATTATCACGTCTTTATCCCTCACGGGGTAGACAGAGCCCAGGGCTGTAAGACCCAAAGGCCACTTTTAGAGTTTTTTTTTACGTTGTGCAACGAGTTCAGAGTAAACGAGGCCGTTGCAATCATCGATCTATAAGACCGTAGCACGAACACACAGTTTCAAAAATTTTGGATGCGGAGTTTAACGCGTTCTACTAATTCGCCGGTTGACATCGTCTATCGTCCTAAGGTGATTGCTGCAGACACTTCCATAAACTTTGGATACGGAGTTTAACGCGTTCTACTAATTCGCCGGGTTGCAGCGTCGATCGTCCTAAGGTGATTGCTGCAGACACTTCCATAAACTTTGGATACAGAGTTTAACGCGTTCTACTAATTCTCCGGGTTGCAGCGTCTGTCGTCCTAAGGTGATTGCTGCAGACACTTCCATAAACTTAGGATACGGAGTTTATCGCATTCTACTAATTCGCCGGGTTGCAGCGTCTGTCGTCCTAAGGTGACTGCTGCAGACACTTCCAAAACTTTTGGATACGGGGTTTAACGCGTTCTACTAATTCGCCGGGTTCACATCGTCTGTCGTCCTAAGGTGACTGTTGCAACGATGTCATGTTCCATGTTTTTTTTTTAATCCAAGTAGTGTTACACTCTACACTAACAATAGTACATAATACGTACATATACTGTAACGCAACTGATACATCCATATTTGTGTAGTAAGCCAATCGTAAAATAAACCCAATTTGTGCACGATTACCCCTAGTTTCTTTATCGAAGGCATATATCATTAGCACATCTCTACTTTACATAGTTTATAATTATTACTTGCATGTTTCTAATCACGTAATTCGCGGCAGCGGAAGATAAAATCTAATCTAATATCGTGTGAAAGGAAGCCTTCTGATTGACTAGTCAACACCGCATCACAATGACGCGCAAAACTTAAATAATACTTTTTGCTAATCACTCTGTAACAATGTATGTATAATAAATAGCTCGTAACATTTTTTTTACAGTTCAAGTTTGTACGAGAAAAATCGTAGGCTTAAAGTGATACACAGGGTTAGATGTAGACATGATGTAGAACGTGTAGAACATATTTTTTTCACAATTTGAACTGAGATTTAAACAGTTTATCTGTCAAATAGGTCTGAAGTCTGCCAAAGCCAATTATTATATTAAGTACGTCAAAGTATGGCGTAGGCCTCAGGTGTAGGCACTCAAAAGCTTAATAATTTACCAAACAATCGACCAAGAACAATCGACCTACTTCCCTATTCTAAGAGCATCGATCAAACGGTTTACTGTACACACGTTCGCACGCGAAACGAAATGCGAATGGTTCCGTATAAGTTCGAAAGGTTGCGTGCGCTGCCGTAATTGGACCCGTAAATTTTTTAATTGGGTTATTAGCGGCACGGTGCTTTTTATAGGGCTAATTAATTAGTGATTGATTTAGTTCGTTGTAATATGTTAGATATGTTGCTAAATGCCCTGCGCAGAAAATACGAGGCGACCATTTTTATACAACTTGGACAAAAGCAATATGGTTTCATGTTAATTTCACAGGCGCGTTGCATTGCGTAATTAGGCCTAATAAAAATTATAATGGGGTTACATAGTACAATCACGTTGCCCTTTTAAGGGTTCCGTACCCGAAGGGTGCAAACGGGACCCTATACTGAGACTCCGCTGTCTGTCCGTCTGTCTGTCTGTCTGTCTGTCTGTCTGTCTGTCTGTCTGTCCGTCTGTCTGTCTGTCCGTGAAATTTTCACCGATTATGTATTACTGTGGCGGATATAACAACAAATACTAAAAATAAAAAATTGTTAAAAATTAAAGGGGGTCGTCATACAAGAAACGTGTTTTTTTCAGCGTTTTTAACTTGATCTTCATAATGGCATTAACTAGATACTTGAAATTTTCACCAATTATGTATTACTATGACCACAATAACAACAAATACTAAAAATAAAATAAAGTTTAAAATTAAAGGGGGTCGTCATACAAAAAACGTGTTTTTTAGCGTTTTAAAACATTGTACGGTGGTACGGAACTAGAGAATACAATCCCGAGCATGTTTTTCAATCCCGGGCTTACGGGATTTTTGAAGCCTTTTCCCGGGATCCCGGGCCTATCCCGGGATTAGACTATGTGGTTTCTAATTGGGCTAAAATTAAAAAAAAATGTCTTTAATGTCTTTGCACAAAGAAAAAATACAAACCAAAAAATACTATACTTTTGTAAGAAATTAAAAAACAGCACAAAATAACTATTTAGAATTTCGAAAATATAATCGCAGAAATATCAAAGCATCCAATGTTTGACTTCCGAGCCTGCTTCGTAGTTTATTGCCAACATAAGCAGCAGCTGAAAACGCTCGTTCAGCTTCTACACTGGTTGGAGGAATAGACAATAAATACTTATATGCTGTTTCTAAGTGATATCCACGAACTCCTCCATTTTCGAACAGGCTCATTTCACGTCTAATACTATTTGCCAACCCCAATTCATTTTGTACTTGTACTTCAGGATCTGGGGATTTCATACTCTTGTTAATTTCCAGCTGTAACTTTTCCTTTAATGTCAATTGGGGTTGGGAGGTTTCTGACCTTAGCTCCTCATCTGTTTGTGATTCTTCTTCTTCCGTGTTATCTCGACTATTAAGTCTTTTAACAATACTCTTTATTTGCTTCCTCACTAAAGCCTGTGTCGGAACTGGAAATAAGTCGTGCCATTCCAAATCCGATAATAACTGATTTTCATCATCCATTCGTGGATTTTGTAAATAATTTAACACGCCAGTTAAATATCACTTCGTCGTTGCTTTATACGTTCCACTAAGGATGTTTTAATTTTTTTGGCAAGTGCTGAGTTTTTGCTAGACAGTTGTTTTATAAGAAATTTCAAAGCTGCATCAGCTGTGCATAAATTCGCCGACAGATTGCTTCTACTGTCAATTTAATTGGAGTCAGCACATCAACAATTTTATTTATCAATTCAAAATCAACATCTTCTAAACGAATTGGATGATTGGGATCTATAAGAGCTTTTTGAATGCATGCTTTTAAAAGATAAAATCGCTCCAGCATTGTTAAAAGACTATTCCACCTGGTTTTACAGTCCAAAAGAAGTGACAACTTTTCCATGTTCAATTTTCACATATTTTTGAAGTACTGTTTCATTTTTCAATGGAGATCTTTTGAAATACACTACAACTTTGCGGATTTTCTTTATCAGCTCATTAATATTTTCATATTGTGTTAACTCTTTGTGACATTACGATTAAACCTGATTCTGGACAGTCTTAAGTCTTCTAAATGGTGTTCATCATCGCTGTCGTCCATATAATCAACAGTCACAGCTGGTTCATTTATAGTATCATCTGAGGTAGGGCTATCTTGCAAATAATTATGTTTTTCATAAAGCACATCACAGACCGTCAAATTGATACCATGTGCGAGACACAGTTGTTGTTCAGTGCAAACAAGCCGCCCCACCTTTATCATAACATTCGGTCCATCGGTTACAATAGCCAAGATGTCAGTTTCTAGGGAAATGTCAAATTTACTTAGACGCTCTTGCAATATACGAAGACAATATTCAGCTGTCATACTATCGTAAATAGGAATAAGTCCTAAGTTCCAATTTTTTTTATATGAATGAACGTTGACCGCCATGTATCGTTTATTGGAAGTTGAAGTCCACTCGTCGAAAGAAAGACTAAATCTTTCACCTGCACTTTTCAAATGTTTTAATTCTGCAGTTACTTGCTTTGATTTTGTTCACTGTAATTCATAACACGTTTTCGAACAGTGACGGCTGACTTTGGTAAATCCGTGTATTTTGCTAAGAGCAATTTTCTCAAATCATCTGAGGTTATGAATACACTGAATGGAAATCCATCTAATGCAATCATTCTTGCCAAAATATCATCCAGGCTATCGTCGGCACTTTTAGTAAAATAATCATCTAACTTTCGCTTGGGTGGCGGCGGTGCTGTGTTCAGATTTTCAGAATCTTGACTTGTTGAAGCTGATATAACCTTGATGTTATGTTTTGATAACAAATGTGTATGTAATCCCTTAGTTGATCCACCCAAAGTCTTGAGGATGGCTGGGCATCGCTAACATTTAGCAGATCCACCCAAAGTCTTGAGGATGGCTGGGCATCGCTTACATTTAGCACTATTTCCGTCCTTCGCAACTAAATAATAACTCCACACTGACGTCGTATCACTGTGTTTTTTATGTTTAACAAAGTCTCCCGCCATTTGAAATACTTAATTTCAGATATTTGACTTTTAAATTTTAATGCCGTAGCCTACGTAACCCGTCACTGACAGAACAATAAATGAAAAAAATAAAACCTGATTTGCATATTTATATTTTCGTACAGGGAATCCCCGACGGGAAATACCCGCAACAATATTATGATATGAGATGATCGGGTGATTCCCTTGTTGTGGTTCGTTGGGGAATTACTTAAGAGTATTGTATTAAACTATTCCGAGTGGGGAAGTCCCTTCTAAGTTCTACGACAAACATATTATTAGGACTGTACCTGTGTAGTAAATAGTGGGTACCTACGTATTGTACGCGTTGCTTTTTGTCGTAATGTATTAAAATAATCTAGGCAAGGTTATTTTCAAGGTGCAACGGACTACGGAATTTTGTATTCCTAGACTTGTTTGTGGCAATCCCGAAAATTCCGAGATTAGCCAAGTACAGTCCCGGGATTTTCGGGGCCAGAAAACGGTCGGGATCCCGGGATCCCGACCGTTTTCTGAGTTATTGTATTCTCTATATGGAACCCTTCATGTACGAGTCCGACTCGCATTTGCCCGTTTATTTTATTAAATGGCAATATGTATTTGTGGTTTATTTGTTAATTTAACTTATCCATTCTTTGTTTTTTAAATCATTTTCAGGTTATCGTTAATGTAAATTGTTAGATATTCGAAATAATGAAATAGTACTTTTTGAACAATTTCGTACACAATGCATTTGGCAGACGCGTTGCGTGTGGTACCGCAATTGAAGCCGCGCAATTCTAAGTTGTGGCCGTTAACTAGGGATGCATCGATACGCCTTTTTGCCGATACGATACCGATACCGATACTCCTATAAAAATATCGGCGATACCGATGCCCGATACGCATAGTGAATTTATTTTTACTACCTATTTATTTATTTTAATTAACCAACTAGTTATATAAACGATAAACACATAAAGTAATTTAATTATGATATGTAGTGTTGTGTAATTCTATATTTTATTGAGCAAGGTAAAAATATTAACAACAACCAACAAAAGCATCTAGTAAATATACTATTATACGCAAGGCCAGGCCAAAGCGGGTGAAACAATACACTGAATAAAGCGCGGGAATTTCCCGAGTATAGTTCGTTCGTGCCTTGTTTACAAAGAAATAGACGAACAGCACGCGCGTTTACATTACTTTCTTGAAGCGCAAAATTTAAAATGTGTCGTAGTATCGCCGATATATCGGGATCGGTATCGGTATCGGATGCATCCCTACTTTAACGTCAATTTTGTCATTGTATTGAGGTAATTGTCATATGTTAGCAATTTTCTGTTAATTAAAAGTAACTTGACTTATTTCAAGACTTTAAAATAATATTGTCTCTTTGCCAGGGACACAATATACTTACTAAATTTAAGCGCTTATGTGTGCTAAACAACTCGGCTACAGTCGGCACCTGGATGATGCCACAATATTTCGAGATCTTCCAACTTCGGAAGGCACGCTAACGCTAGACGCTGTTGTTCCCTGCTGTCGTCATAAGTTAGCAGTCGGCAACAACCCATGCCTGTAGCAGTTATAAAAATCTGACACCAGTACTGGCCATTTACACAACAAAAAAAAAACGCGCAATACGATCTACTTGTACTTAGCTCTAAATGGTTTTTCTTCTTTTCAGATTTTCGTATGGGACGTGGGCAAAGGCGAAGCGGTCAAAGTGATTGACTGTCATAGTGACGTCATATACTGCATGTCCTTCAACCGGGATGGGTCGCTGCTAGCTACCACGTGCAAGGATAAGAAGTTGAGAGTCATCGAGCCCAGGAGAGGAATTGTATTATCGGTAAGTCATATGTAATAATATGCTTTTCATAACAATTTTCATTAAAGATATTTTCGCATACCGTCCATTAATTCTTCTTCCTCTATATACGGTTGGGACAGTATGTGAGTCTTTGCCTCTTCCCGTGTTCAGAGGCGGCGTAAGGCCGGGGTGGTGTGGGCTACCGCCCACGGCTTTTTTTTTAACTACTTTTAAACTATCGCGTTGCATCATTACTAAATTAATGCATACGGAATATAACGCGAAACAAACCTTTTTTATTTATTTTTACTGATGTTTCGTTCGAGTTTCACCGAACGTGGTCTCAGCATGACTGAAGCAGCGATGTTAGGTCTCCTGCCCGGCCGGTGTGATCTTTGTCTATCGTCAAGTTATTTTTTCTCCAACTACCGTCACACACTACATTCACGGTGTCCCTATTTTGTAACGCAACCGTATTCTGGTAGTTAGCCGATTGTGCACCAAACAAAGTATGTTTCGCATGAATTCCCCGTCGTCGACGAGCGACGACGTAATCGCGGGAGGCGCGGGGCGCGGGACGGCTGCCTCACTGGACCGCCGGCACAAAATTAGTAAGAGTATTTCATACAGAACTGACTCTCCTAAGTTCCCGTGCAATATGCGTCCCCGTTCCCCGTCCCCGCACCTGTACCCCGTTCTCACCTTGTCGAGGGGCGAGAGCGGGCGAACACACACGCATTGACGTATGCACGGATGTATAGTTTCGTTTGTAGTAGTGTAGGCATAAAATGTTACTCCGCTCCTATGAAGTGTCATACCTGTGCCGCCGGTGAGCGGTCATCACTCGGCCAAATGACTCGCTAGGAAATACGTGCGTTCTATATACATAGCTTTGTAAATAACTTGAATTACACCTTTAGAAGTTTACAGTCCATTTCATTTATTGCCCAAAAGTACTACAGGATCTATCTTGTTTAGGGGTAGGGTTAGGGCTCAGTCTATTTCAGACACATTGTATATTTGTGATTACAGGAAGGCCCCTGCCACCTCGGCACCAAGGCATCCAAGTGCACGTTTCTGGGCAGCCAGGGCAAGGTGCTGACGACCGGGTTCTCGCGGTACAGCGACCGGCAGTACGCGGTGTGGGACCAGCACGAGCTGGCCAAGCCGCTCGTCTGCGAGACCATCGACAGCTCCTCGGGCGTCGTGTTCCCCTACTACGACTGTGACACTAACATGGTATAATTCTTTGTAATGTCTTTGCCGTGGCCCGGCTTCCGGCCCAAAATAGGACCACTACATCACTTCCTGTGGAAGCGTAAGAGGCGCTTGGACCAACTGCATTCCGAAGAATGGTTGACGTCGAGCGGCGGTCCGTTCTAAAACTTTTCGCACAGATGCATTCCCAAAGAGGGTTGAAATCAGGCAGGCGGCCGGTCGTAAAACTTAGCCAAATCGTTTAAAATGTTCCGTCTATTTATTCTCGACTTGTCTTTTCATGTCTTCTACATCGCGGACCACAGGTTAAAAAACACTGCTGTAGGAATAAGTGTTCTTCCATGCTGGTTTGTAAGAAAGGAAAAAAAAATATGCACCAACTGCTTCCCCTCCCGCGCAGATCGTAGAATCCTATCAAGGGAATGGGCGAAAAAGCGAATCATGTTACTAGGCGATGCGGCTAGCAACCCATTACTATTTTGATTCCTTTTTCCCCACCTCGCCTAGCATCACGCTAAAAGTGACCTGTGAGTCTTGCAGCCCTAAGCTCTGGCTGCTTAGAGCCGCAAGGCCCAAAATACTCTTTCTGCCCCATTATGGTCGTGATAGTTTATAGTGTGTACTGTGCCCTAAGAAATATTTTGAACTAACAATTCGATTTTCCAGGTATACCTTGCGGGCAAGGGCGACGGGAACATCCGATACTACGAAGTGGTCGACGAGCCGCCGTACGTGCATTTCCTCAACCAGTTCCTATCCGGGAATCCACAGGTATGCAACCATAAAGGGTTGTCTTGTTATCTAACGCAAAAATGGCTCATTTTCTTTGGTCGTTAACTCAGTCCATGTATCTAAATTAAAAATATGTGATGAAAATTTTGTGTGTGTGTGTGTGAGATTCGTACTCACGCCCCTCACATCTGTACTGTGAGTGCACGCACTTCCAATTGTGCTACCGTGACTTCTAACCACCCTGACGAATTTCCTCATCACAAAACAGTCCATGTACAGCATGCACTTCCCGTAAGCTAACGAAGCCACAAGTCGATGGTCCCAATAAAAATAGATTTAGAGAAATATTTTGCAATATATACATATATTTTACATACGTTTAAAACAATTTAAAGTAACAAAGAAGAATATCACAAAAAAGAAGAAATTGAAGAAAAGAAAAATGAAAAATTGTACCTAGAAAAAGAATTATGATTAAGAATGGCTAAAAGGCAGATGATAAAGGCCGTAAAAAAATTAAAAAAATTATAATTCTCAACTATTTGTTTTTTTATAAAGGTTACTAGATGGCGCTTTTTATTTATTCAAATTTATTATAAAAAATGCAAACGGTCAACCGAAATATGATGCAGACCTTTCGGTAGACCGTTTAAAAAAAAAAATACCCTATTAGTCCAAATAAAATTGTAATACTTCCCATATTGTGTGTTGCTGCCATCTATGTAAGCAGTTGATACTAATATATATTTATTCTACAAGTTTGCTATTTACGTGCCTTCCAATAGTTTTAATGACGTTTTATCTGTATCTGCCGCCGCGGTATGCGGTTCCGGTTTGGCGAAAGCTGCGGCATACCAAATACCCGGCGGGATATCGCTCGCGTATACCGCTACCCACGGCGGTAGCAGATACCGCCACGGTTTGAACAGACTTAAGAGACCCTCCTCACTAGCGTCTTTCGAGCGTCGTCGTCGTGTCAGCGTTTGCGCAGCGTCGACGTGACGTCGACGCTGCGGCGACGCGACGCCAGCGCTGGCCTACTGCCGACTTTCGCAGCGCTGGCGTCGCGTCACCGCGGCGCCAGCGCAACGTTTTTTGCGAACAAGTACAATTCACAACATGGATTCACTATACGATATGATACAATTCACACAGATACGGATATTTACCTAATCTACCGGGTTAATACCCAAATGGGTAGATTGGGTATTTACCCACCGCTCATCTCTAGACAAGTGGATTGTGTTGCGAATTGTACTTGTTCGCAAAAAACGTTGCGTTGGCGCCGCGGTGATGCGACGCCAGCGCTGGCGTCGCGTCGACGCTACGCAAACGCTGACACGACGACGACGCTCGAAAGACGCTAGTGTGGGGGGGGGGGGGGTCTCTAAACATCTCGCTCCCGCTACAGTTTACTTATCAATGCTTTGTTTTATTTTCCAGAGAGGCCTAGGTTTCATGCCAAAACGCGGTGTGAATACAGCGATCTGCGAAGTGTTCCGGTTCTACAAACTGCACACGTCGCGGGGACTCTGCGAGCCCATATCCATGATCGTGCCTAGGAAGTCGGATTGTTTCCAGGTACGATATCTTTTTTTTTATAGCCAACAAACCTTTTTTTTATTCTAATGGATCATTTGTTGCTTGTTGGCATGTCTTTTTTGTGGCACGAAAGCCTTTTCCACTTTTCTCTTATTTTGGCTCTTCGGTTCCATGCCATAATGGACCTGCTGTTTTTTTTAATGTCATTAGACGAAATATGAAAAATAATTTTTGACTTCCCATACAAATTGACCGATCAGCTGATCCGAGATCCGAGTTTCTATGGGGACCAAATTTTTCTTTTTCATATTTCGATATGAATTGTGTAGACAGACCGTTAGGCACAATTACATTGCAATTCACGGAGGATAATGGCTTCTATAATTTAGGATAATAAATTACAAATTAGAATGAAGAAGGAACTTCGCGTGAATTCCGCGGCAGTTTTTTTGTTGACACAATTTTATACATTACTACATTGACATAGGTGTCAATATGCTTTGTAGAGATTTTAAAAATTCGCTGACCTGTCCGCGGGCAATGTAAACTGAGTCTTTAGGATGTGTGTACTCGTGCTGCAGGAGGACCTGTACCCCGACACCGCGGCGCCGCTGCCGGCGCTGTCGGCCAGAGACTGGCTCAGCGGGATGAACGCGCCGCCGATACTCATCAGCATGAAGACAGGTACAGATGCATTCATCATCATCAGGTCTTTTTTTAGTCTCTACTGCAGAAGCACGACCCTCTGTAATGCTAGAGCCATACTTGGCCAGAGCAGTCAGAGGATTTGGCCTACACTCTCCACGCTGGCACAGGTATGGCACTTCATAGAAGGGGAGTATCATTTATGCCTACACTACTACAAATGAAATTATAAACCCATGCATACGTCAATGCGTGTGTGTTCGCCCGCGACAAGGCGAGAGCGGGGACGGGGAACGGGGACGCATATTGCACGGGAACTCAGGAGATTCCATTCTGTATAAAATACTCTTATTAAATTATGTGACGTTGGCCAGATGGTTTAGGGAGGTTTCATTGATGTTTATAAGCTTTGTTTAGCTTGTGTTTCCTAAGTAGCCTTCTACGACTTGGAGTGGTCCTATTCTACTCTGCCGGGAACCACACGGCAGGTACAGATACATTTCATTCATCATTCATTTCAGCCGCATAGCGTCCAGTGCTGGACATGACATACATTATCATCTCTTTATCCCTAACGTCCAAAGTTTAAGTTCATATAGGTACATTTTATATGACATGATAATCTGCCGTTCAAAATCAATTATTCAAAAAAGCTTATTATCGTGTAAATAATTAAATAACTAATAAAAAATCTTGGAAGTAGTTAATTTATGTTATAAGAATAGAATATTTGTAATTTTTTTTAAATGTAAAATACATTGTGGAAGGGACATACCCGAATAAATCGAGCTATACTAGATGACTAAAGTATAATGAAATTAAAATAAGTCAAAACCAAAAAAAAAATCGATATTCCCATACAAATCATCAATCCCTCATCTTAGCTTCCCATCAGGCTAGATAGAGGTCAAACGCACTCAAATCGGTTATTTAAAAAAAAATCGCCCGGGCGGCGGCCGCACAATTTTGTATGGAAATGCCAAAAAATATTTTTGTTTTTTTGGCTGGTATTTTAATTTTATACAATAATGGTCTAGTACAGACCGTGGTTTGATTTATTACGGGTATGTCCCCTCCACGTTTACAATGTAAATACATATGCCAACTAATATTATAAATGCGAAAGTTAGTTTGTATATTTGTTTGTAACCTCTTCACGCTTTATCTACTGAACCAATCTTCTTGAAAATACATATATACACATAGTTAGGAATACAGAGAAGGACATAGGGTACCTTTCATCCCGGAAAAATGTAATGTTCCCGTGGGATACGCGAGCGAAACCGCGGGCGAAAGCTAGTTAATGGTAAGTATATTTAGATGGTAGGGACCTATATTAAAGTGAGTTTCTTTCGGCATACTCTTCCCAGCAGTGGTCGTTCCGAAACGCTAGTTAGTTTTTTTGCTTTTGCACAAAACAAAAAATAATGACCTTTGATAATACGTGTTAAATTTATCCTATTTTGAACATAAAAATGACATTGGTACAGCAATTCAATTGGAAAAAAATTTTAGTTATTATTTTATTTATTGTCAATTAAAAATCCTATATTAGTCAAATTATTATTATATATTATTATTATTCTCTTTATTCATTTTTTGACTTAGCTTAGGTTTTTATAAAATATTTATAAAAAGTAAAATATAAAACATACTACAAAATATAAACATTTACAAAAACCTAACCTAGCTGCCCACTGGCAGCGGGGCAAGGCCCAAGCTACCGGCGGTTAGGGCCGCAGAGAGAGAAACCTCCTGACAATACGTGCCGTGTCCAGGAGTACTGCCTTCTGAATCTGACCCTTGATCCAGCCATCTAGCGAGAGAGTCTTAAGATGTTGGTCAAGACTCTTCGCTATAAGACCGTTTGCCGATACGACTATCGGGACAATGATCGTCGAATCCACATCCCACATAGCAGTCACCTCGTGGGACAAGTCAAGGTACTTGCTAAGTTTGTCCTTCTCAGCCTTCACGAGGTTCTCGTCATGCGGGACGGTGATGTCGACGAGCACTGCCTGGCGCATCAATCGATCTGTCAGCACGATATCAGGCTTATTGGCGACAATAGTCCTGTCCGTGATGACAGATCGATCCCAATAGAGCGTGGCACGACCATTTTCGAGAACTGACGCCGGTGAGTACTTATAGTACGGTACCTCCGATTCTACAAGCCCGTATCGAAGAGCAAGCTGCTGGTGAATAATTCTGGCTACTAGGTTATGTCTGTGCAAGTACTCGCCGTTAGCCAGATGAGAACAACCGGAGATTATATGCCTGATCGACTCTCCGGGACGTCGACATGCTCGACAGACATCAACCGTACCGTCTTTCAGGATATATCTCCGATAGTTGTTTGTCATCATGACTTCGTCTGCAATTGCACAGGCAAAACCTTCGGTTTCCCCAAAGAGGTCGTCGAAACGTAACCAGTTTACCGATGCGAGCTGATCCACATCAGGCCCGATAGAACCGCCCGTGGAGCTCTTTGCTCTTCCATACGTTCTTGCGATCCTCGGTACTTAGCACCGTTGGTTTGCGCCAGTTCTCTTTTGCCAAGGATAGCGGCGTGAGGCCTTTGTCTACTGCTACAACATCACGATGCAACCCACACTCATTGCTAAGGAAATATTCCCTAAGGCTGCACACCTCACGGTTGTGAAGATTCTTGGCGTTTAAAAAGCCACGACCTCCACATTTCCGTGGGATGTACAGTCTCATAACAGATGAGCGTGGGTGTAGCATACGATGTGTTGTGAGCAGTAGGCGGACCTTCCTATCTAGGGCATCTAGCTCAGTCTGAGTCCACCTTAGTATGCCAAAGGAGTAAATGAGTACGGGCATCACCCAAGGCACGGGTTTTATTGCCACCTGACAAAAGACTTCATTATTATTATTATCATCATTATAGAATTCATATAATTATAGATGCGGATAAAAAGTCTTTAACACTATAAAAACACTTCTTAACCAGCCAGTCATACAGTTTTTGTTTAAATGATTTAAGACTATGTATTGATCTAATATTATTAGGCAGATCATTGTAGATTCGTACAGCCATAGGAAAACTGTTTGAACTATATAACCATGTTTTCATTGTGGTATGTACTAATCTGTTGGGATTTCTTTTACTGTACCTGCTTGGCAAATCATTACTGGTTTTAAATAATTCTGGGTGTGATCTTACAAATACGCACATTTCGTATATATACATACTCGGGAGACCTAATATCTTCAGTGTTTTGAATAAGGGTCTACAGCTTGTTACAGTTGAGACCCCAAAATTGAACGTATGCATTGTTTTTGTGCCATAAATGCTGGGTTAAGTTCTGTAGCATTTCACAATGGGCAAAACAAGTTTGCAAGACATGCATTTTTTAAAGTTATGACAAAATCTTTTATTTATTTTCACTCCCTCTTTCCAGGCGTAACTATATCAACACACAAACCTCGTACTAGCAGCAAGGATGCCCCAGCGATGCAGCCGCAAGACGCCAACAATAGGAAGAAATTCGCGTTCCTGTCGCGGGAGACCACGCCCGACTATCGTCCGCTGGGCACCTGGCAGCCGAACGATAATCACGTCAACGATATCGATAATACTCCGGTAAAAGTAATAAACAAATAAATAATAACAAATAGATAAGCCCCAAAGTAAGTTTCAAACTAGTATTATGGAATACTATATTTTAGGATAAATACATTTATAGATAACCACACAACACCCGGGACTGGAAAAATGCCATATTCCTACTTGCCCAAATGCCCAGGCTAAGTATCGAACCCAGAACCTCAAAGTGATGTGGTTACCAATTCGCCACATAGGTTAGCATAAACTCACCACTGTCCCTTTGCCGCGTGGTCATCAACAAGTGCTTTAAAGCTCACTTCGTTACACACACACACACACACACACACTGGCTGGAATACCTCCACCACGCGTGCGACGTAATGTGGCTTGCGCGGTGGAGTGATCCAAACAGATACAATACTCGGCACGTAAGTTGAACTTTGGTTCAACACTGCGCATAAATTTAGGGGCAAAAGTGTGCGCAGTGACCGTCATTTTGTTACAACTTATGTGCCGGGTAGGTATTGTACACCTCAAACAAGTTTATTTGCAAGGCAAATTAAAAAAAAACCTTCGGCCGGCTGTCAGGAATGCTTTTTAGTAATGAGTAGCGGGAAGCGCCATCTATTTATTTGCTAGAGAAAGCCCTGACTTTCAAGCGTTAACCCCCAATAACTTTTAACGGTTGAACCGACTTTCATCCAACATAGAGCCCGGGGTCCGCTACCTAACCTAGGTCATTTGACGAGGTTACTTTTACACAGAGCGACTGTCGTCTGACCTCCGCAACCCAAAGTGTAGACCAGAACCAATCCTAAGATAAGTTTAAACAAACGCTAGATGGCGTTCGGGACCCACACACAGTGTTGCGTGCCTTCTGAAGCTCGCGTAAAACGCGTCTTATTTATTTATGTAAAAACTTTATAGCATTGCATAAATAAAGACGGTTATTTGTCTTTTTGCAGGCTCCAATAACGGAAAAGTCTCAAAAGACCAACGCGAATCAAAACACGAAATTCCACCAGTTACAAAAGATGTTCGGCAAGCAGAGCGGGGACTCGGAACCTGTGCCTTTATACAAGCAGATCAACCAGGGCGACGTGTTCAGCACTGAACATGAGGTATGTTTAGTATTCTACTATATTAAAAAAAAATTGTCTGTCTCGCTCTCGTATTATTTCCGTTGTTTGTTTTTTTAAACCTTTTTTTTTTCTAAATGTTTATGCCGGCGGTACACTCACTGAGACAGGGCGAGAGCTAGTGTGTATATGGTGCTCTTGTCTCGCCTCGCCTCGGTCGCTCGGTCACTTGTCGAATTTTGCGCCCGAGTCAACGGGTCAACAGTATACTGCCCAGTACTGCCATATTACTGACCCTGTATAGACTAATAGACCTGTAGATCAGGGCCGCACTGGGTAGTACAGGACTATTTATCGGTCTATTACTTGCTACTGGGCTCGCGTAGACACTCAGGCCAGGGCTGACTTTCGCTCTCAAGTCAGTCCAGCTGACTAGCCACCCGGTCTATTTTTTGGCCCAGTAAGTCAGTCCAGTGCGACTGGCATTGTCTGGACGCGTTCGGGCAGTGGCTGTTTCTTTGTAGTGTTTTTGAACTGAACTTATTGTCGCCACAGTCCTGCAGTAACGACCACTAGTGCTATAATCCACAGTCAACTGACTTACTGCCGACCCTGTCTACATGTACCCAGTTACTGGGTCATTTACGTCATTGGTCCTATTTTGGGAATTAACCTGTGGTAGGCATATTATTATGTTCAGCAGTCGATTGATAAACTACATCTACAAGATTCGAAACCTTAATTTTACAAAACAGTTTATTTTTTAGAGCTTTAGAATAAGTATTTATTTTCCAGTTACGCCTAGCATTCAACCGGCAAGGCGAAGAGCTAAGGATCGTCAAACGGCAGCTACAGAACAGTCAACAGCGAGTCAGGGAGCTGGAGCAACACGTCGCCGCGCTACAGGCGAGGCTGCAGAGGGAGGACTCGTAAGTTGGTACGCGATGGATGACTGGTGGTATAGTGGTATGAAATAAAAGGGTGTTTGATTTTTCTGAGTAAAATATTTATTTAGGAGAAATGTGGTCGTAACCAGACTATGTCACATCTCCATAAAAAGCCACTGTTTAACATGGTATGGTCAATAATGGCCATATCAAGGGGCGAACATCTGATAAAATGGTTAACTTGAAGGTGGCCACAGAGATAGAGGACGACCTAGAAGGACGCGGGGGGAATTCGTGAAGCGGGACATGATGGAGAGGGGGGTTAGTGCCGATGTATGGGAGGAAAACGAGGAAGATGATGATTATATTTCACATCTCTACTGCCCATTATGCCCCACTAGTTGTACAAAGCGTGACCTATGTGAGACCTATTTGGTTGTTATTTTCCCAACCACCTGTATTAACCCTATTTATTGCAAATAAAAATCTTTTCTAAGACAACACTGAAAATGGCAACCTTCTGGAGGAAAAAAATTATTTCATTTTGAGCTATCCACACGCATCTTCAGCAAGTTGACTTTTTACCTACTTATATAAAAATCATGCCTCTATACCACTTGTCGTGGGTCACGTGTGCATAGTCTTTATTAGGCGTATTTTCGCTTTGGCGCCAAAACGCGGCCAACAAAGCTTCGACGCAAATTGTGACGTCATAACTCGGCTATTGTGATTGAATATTTTAAGGTCTTGTCGCATCACGACATATGGATACGCAACCGACTCGAAAGAATTGCCATTTCATATATAAGCTACTGAGGGAACTTTTACTTAGGGTTCGCGTTCGATACGGCTATTGCCGAGAGTACAGGATCCGAGAGGGGTCGACTTTCGCTCATCTACTAACGCTCAAGATATTGTGATGAGTCCACAGCTTTGTTGTGAACAGATCTGTAAACACCATTCACCTTGGGCTTTTTAAAACAAAGCATATTGATCTTTATATCAATGTAATAAGGTACAAATGCACGCATAGAACATGTTCCTGAACAACCTACAGACTTGCCAAAAAAATTATGGTCATAGCTATTTTCTATTAAAATTATCTTTTTTTTTAAATTTCACTGATAACATATTTTTCATATACTAAGCAGACTAGACTTCTGTTCGGATTTTAGACTATATATTACGAGTGTATATAGCCTTACCTTACCATCCCTTATTTACAACTTACCATACATTACCATCCCCATACCTTATTACGTTGACATAAAGATCAATAAGCTTTGTTTTAAAAAGCCTAAGGTGAATGTTATTTACAGATCTGTTCACAAAAAAGCTGTAGACTCATTATAATATTTTCTGCCGTGTCAAGTTGGTATCCAGTTGTATGAAAAACAAAAATAATTATCGAGAGGCCTTTGTAGACCCACCAAATGCCAGAAGTGGCAGTTTTAAATTCAGTAGCTGGTAGTGATAAAAATATGTTGCCGCCTCGCATAGCTGTTTATGTTGCTAAATACATATTCGGTTACGTATTAAAACTTACAATTTTACATACTATATGTATGTTTCACAGTAAACGTGATATCAGGGAATGATCTGATTTTTTTTTGATTATTTGAATCTGTTTAATTTAAAGTGATCGTAATTTTGTTATTGAAAATACGCCATTGCTAGATAGCTGCTTTCGTAAAAATGTGTTATAAAATAGCTTAAAAATAAACGTAAGTCATAAATATTATCTTGAATTGTAAGAGCAAATCTATTTGATAGTTTCGAGGAAGAATATGCCTAATCAGGGCATTTAAATATTTACTTGCATCTTTAAATTGTGCATACTAACTTTAGACAAAAAATATTGTAAAAGCAATGAAATATTGTAGCCATAAAGATGCTTTTTTGTAATTTAATGAATTTAAAATGCGTCGCAATATCAATATGTTGTCACAAATGAGTGAATGCTCAATTAAAAAAAATATAAGGGCTTTTTGCTACTTTACAGTATTAGATCAACATTGGGATCAAAATTAGACATTCCGAAAGATTATTTTGAAACTGACATTGCCTTATGCATTTAGCAAGTTGCCAAAATTGGTAAATATTAAATTTCTATAAATAAAATGTATTTTTAATAACCAATAACTATCAACAGGCCTAGTTTACTCTCGATATGTATAAGGGTTTGGAAATTGCTTTTTTTTAGCAAACTTGTGATAAACCATGACAGCTTTTTCGGTCACAAATATTTTGTTATAATTTTGATATATTTTGTTTGTATGACAATTATTTTCAAGCTTTTATAATCTTGTGCAATGAAAATCAGGGTTTTGATTATTATATAGGGTTAAAGCGTGCATTCACTGGGGGATAACGTCGCATAAAGCATTGCTTCTACTCTCATATTATATGTAGAGAAGACAATGGTAAGACCAAACAAGATAGATTCAGTAAAAAAATAAACCTAATGAGACCTTTATAAAGTTCAAATTGCTATAAAATCACAGAAATCTTCTAAGTGAGACGGGGATACGTATATAACTCTCGCTTACAAAGGCAATTGTATTTGGAGTGTCAGATTTTATATACAAAAGAATAAGATAATGAATACTAGTTTATTCTAAATTGAAGATAATTTCTTTGGAAGTATCTAAATACTACAAGACAGAGTTATTGCCATGCGCCGTGGTGAGACAATCATATAAGAAAATTTAATTAAACAGCGAAAAAGAAAGCGATATATTGCTTGACGTCCTTTCCCCTAGTGAATATTCGCCTTTACGTTATTCAGTTGGCTGACAGGCACCTTTTTATTGAAGCACGTTTGAATTATATTCCCAGTTTTATGGATTTAGTTGACATCTTGTTAGTGATTTTAAATAGTCTGATTTACATTATTGTGTAAACTTGTGTTACCTGTTATTTTATCAATTGTGTTTGTTTACTATTTTATGATATGACGAAGTAAGGTCTCGTCACATCGGCCCGAATTTCGGCGAAAATTTGTTTAGTTCGGAAGTTGTAAAAACTGTAGATTGGTTGGCAGGTGTGGCGAGATCCTAAATTTTAAGTGTTTTGTATAAAGCATTTACTTTTTTGTATAATGTTTTGGGAGGTCGACATGGAAGGAAATTGTACAAAAAAGTTACCTGAACTTTTTGTACATAGTAGAGCTAAGGTTTTCAAACTAGCACTAAGGTAGATCTCGGGTGCTAGAGCCTTTTCTTGACTAATAGTATTTAATGTTTTAGTGTTTGCGGCAGTTTGGATAGAATCCATACGGTAATAAATCACAAAGTATTCATATGGAGATGTAAGAGGTTATAGTATATTCGCTTAGATAGTGTCGCCCTCTAGGAGAATCGTCAAAAAGCACATACTTCGCCTCGCGAAACCAATGGGCACTATGCAGCTTACGTGAAATTATAATTCCATATGCATTCAGTTTGGGCTAATATACAATATCAAAGCGAACAGACTGTAAATAACATACAGTCATAGCTACGTCGTATGTAATAATTATATTTTTGACATTCCATATTCAGTAAAGCATAATGTTAGTGTGGTAAGTGAAAATGAAAGTATTATTGTGCATTAGCTGGATTACAATTATGTGGCTAAGTCGGTGTTAATATTTATTATGTATTTTTATATCATGCTTATGTAGCACAAATTTTCAATAAATGTTTGAACAGTACATATATTTTGTTTTTTATTTAAGGTGAAGGTATAGGCAAATGGCCTTGAAGTGGCGCCCTCATTTGAAATAAATTGTTAACTCGTAAATATGGAGATAATTTCCATATTGCTCTTCGTCATGCACTAGATAGCCCTTTAAATTATTTGTTTGTTTGTTTAATTTCTTTATTGCACAAAAATTACATTTAAATGTACATTATTTAATACAAAGGGAAAAAGAAATAACTTGTACAAAGGCGGACTTATCCCAAGAAGGGATCTCTTGCAGTCAACCCAGTCTTCAAAAGGTTACATATTTTTGGAATGGGTGGAGTGTCAATATAAATACAAAGAAATTTATTTTATGAACCACCGTTAAAAGTATTTACATTAGTCCGTCTAGCTTTAAAACTTGCCTCCGCCAAAAGTGGCCACGGCAAGTTTTAAAGCTAGACGGATCACCAATAACAGTTTCAACTGCAGTTCATAAAATAATTTAAAGGGCTATCTAGTGCATGACGAAGAGCAATATGGAAATTATCACCATATTTACGAGTTAACAATTTATTTCACACTTCAAGGCCATATTGCTCTTCGTCATGCACTAGATAGCCCATCTAGTGCATGACGAAGAGCAATATGGAAATTATCACCATATTTACGAGTTAACAATTTATTTCACACTTCAAGGCCATTTGCCTATACCTCCACCTTAAGACCAGTGTCTGTGTCTGTCATAGTATATTCTACATTTATTATCGGCCAGAATTTGTTTTGACCAATACGCGACAGAGGTTTTCAAATAGAAAATACAAAATATGAGGTAAAAAAGTTTATTGTATTTGATCTGTATTACAACAAACTTTGATATACTTACAACTAACTAATCAGTCTACGATATTAAAAGCTCTGTTGGAATGTCATTATTGATAGTAAAATAAGTATATTAAATTCACACATAAACTTACACTAAATATGTATATTCTATGTACTTATATAATAAAATGGACAAATTGGCGGGACGGACAAATTAATTTAATATATTTCTGTCTTTTGATATAAAATCTTAAACAATCTTTAAAATATTATACAAAATATACAACAAACTATAAAATGAGTAAGTTCTTTGAAATTTAAGTCATATCAAAGATGAATGTACCTATTCATTAAAAATAATAGGGATGATGACTGGGTCAGAAAAGATTTATTCTAATTAATCCGTTAGTAGATTATCAAAAAATAATAGACCCATATTTTTAGTTAAACAAAAGAGTTCCAGAGTGGGCTTGAGACGTCACCGCTGTGTAAAAATCGTACGAATCCGTGACGTCTGCGAAATTTAAATGCGCTGTATCTTCGTCATTTATTGTTTCCCAGAGAAATTATTCGATTATCATGCCTATTTTTTTTTTAAATTGACTTATTAAACATGAAAGTAGTTATTGTTAAAAAAAAAGTATTGTAAATAATATACAAATGCAGAGTGAGATTCCAATTCCTGAATACGGCAAGTAATATTAAATACGAATGTATTAATTTAAAATAACAAAATTTCTGGTTAATCAATGGACTTATTAAACATAAAAATATTGTACAAAATATACAAAGCTGCAAACTGAGATTCAAAGTCTTTGTGATTAAAAAATGATGTCACAACATCAAAAACAGATATATCCTAAAACTAGTGATCCTATTAAGAATATAGGCACTTTCAAACTGGTAGCAGCGTTGCATCCATCAGAACTGCATGTGTAGATGCATGTTCTGTATTCGAGCTTGTCCCCGGCTTGCTGGACATAGTTACAGTAGTTCCCGAGGTCTAGTGACGAGCAGTATCGCACTGTGCTGATGCCACCTGAAAGTCGAATTTAAGATACATACTTGTTTTATGCTAGCCGATGGACTCGCGTGCTCAAATGTTTTGGCAAACCTACCTGACATTTTCCCAGGATAAAAAGTATCCTATTTATTAGTCTTGGTAATTAATGAGCTATCTACATGCCAAATTTTATTCCAATCCGTTCAGCCGTTTTGGCGTGAAAGTGACACAAACATCCATACTTTCGCATTTATAATATTAATAATAGGATCGACTCTAAAACGAAAGGAGCATAGTTACTACGTATTTACAGTTATCTAGTGCTATAGAGAGCGACGGAACGCTTCAGCAACGGCGGCCATGCTGAAGCGTTCCGTCGCTCTCTCTCGCTCTAGCAATTGACTGTTCTGAGCAACAGAAAAGGATAGCAGCATAGGTAAGTGCTGTTCCGTGCTGACAGAATTGTGTTCCAACTCTCACAGTGTTGTCACGCCAGAGCAACTCACAACGACGTCCCCTGCCCTTGGCGGATTACAATAGCACTCTACTAATTGTACTAATATTACTACTATACAAGGTGCTTTTTATATAAGTGCAAATATTTAAACGGGTGATTTAGTCCATCATTAAACACCTTTTCGCAATAAATGTATATCGAAATATGAAAAAAAAATTAAAAAGCACCTTGTATATTTATGTATATTATATTTTATATCAGTAGTTCGCTCCAAACTCTCGCAACCTCTTACAACGCCATATCTATGAAATTCCTTGTCAGAGTCATGTATTCCTTTTTCCTATCTACTCTACTACATACGAAATTATGCTTGTCCTAACTGTTCTGTCTATCTTAAAAAGGATAAAGATGTAAACAAGTAGGTACTTCATAAAGCTCATGATCAGGTCTCTTTTTTAGTCTCCACTGCAGGAGCTCGACCCTCTCTGTACTGTCAGAGCCATATATTAGCCAGAGCAGTCAGAGGATTTGCCCTACACTTTCCACGCTAGCTAGACTGGTTGAAGAGGTCTCACTGATGTTTCTAATCTTTGTTCTTCAACATCCACAGGAAGACTTGCAGTGGTCCTATTCTACTCTGCCGGGAACCACACGGCTTTACTTAGTAATCATAAAGCTCAATTCCAATTAAAAAACTTGGGCGTAATTAGGTTCAGAGATCTCCACTTTGTAATATGCGCGAGTTGCAATTTTACTCAAATTAAAAAATATCTGAAATTTGTTAAAAAGTGCAAAGAGCATGCTTACTCACCTTTTCAAGTCCTGATTGCTTATAGTAAGTGCCTTGTGCCATACTGTAATAATACTCAACACCCAGTGCCCAAATGTTAGTGAAATAAATCAAATAGAACATGGCCTTTGAACCTTTGAATTAAAATGTTATTTAATAAGAAAAATCAGGAAACTCAAGATAAAATTTGCTAGCAACATAAAAAAGGTTACAGTTTTCTGAAAATATTTTAATACTGGGTGGCGCAAAAGTACTGGCACTAAAGAAAATACTTTTATTTTTTTTATATGACATTTTCTGTCATTCTGTTGTTGAAAATTGTGTAGTGAACAAATGTAAAATACACTGAAAATAAACATGGACCGTTTTACTCCCCAAGAACGTGGAATAAACACTATGGACTTAGTGAGGGACGCTTTTCCAGGCCGAGTTATCTCTCGTTTTGGCGATTTGCCTTGGCCTGCAAGATCACCCGATCTGACCAGTCCAGACTTCTTTCTTTGGGGTTTTTTGAAATCTCGGGTGTATGTGAACAAGCCACAGACTCTCGCAGCTCTAAAAGAAAACATTCGTCAAGAAATAACGAACATATCGCAGGAAGTGTTACGGCAAGTTATGCAAAATGTCATAAATAGGGCTCAAATGTGTATCAACTCTGGAGGTCACCATTTAAAAGACATCATCTTTAAATCCTAATGGTACGAAATTTAATGGCACAAATATACATTTAAAAAAACCTAAATCTAGTTTTCTAATTTAGAAAAAATGTTATAGCTGAACCAAATAGGGTCTTTACTTTTGCGCCACCCAGTAGAATTGTAGGAAAAATTTTATTTCGCAACATGATGCCTGGTGCTAAAGTAAAGACACTAAGCATGAAGAATTTCGTACATTGACATGACATTTCCTATCTCTATTGCACATGCTAAATTATATCCCACTCAAACAGTGGCATTGACTGCCTGCTTCATAGATTGTAAACCTTTTTCTTTAGTAATGCAGGGCGCACATATGCACATGTTGTTTTTTGTTTAATATAATATTAGCTGATAAGTTTTTTCCCACATATTAGGTATATTGCATTCCATTAAAATATTTTCAGCTTGCCATTTTAGTGCATTATCATCAAA
Source organism: Acrobasis repandana (assembly GCA_963576875.1). NCBI lineage: Eukaryota > Metazoa > Arthropoda > Insecta > Lepidoptera > Pyralidae > Acrobasis > Acrobasis repandana. The sequence continues at coordinate 7,961,594 of OY756221.1, read as the reverse complement.
ACCCAGCCGTTAGACTTAACCTGTTAGTTTAATGCAGTACTGAGCATTATGCACATGGTTGCAAGATTTCGGGTTCAGAACTCCACCATCCAGGTTCATGAGGCCATCTCCACACTCCATTGTAGCTGACGAGTTGCATTGGTAGCAGTCTATAGCTAGACCTAGATATAATTGTTAGTATTGATAATATTAGTGCTTCATTTATACACTACTGCTGCCCAACTTAAAACTGGAACAGTGTTGTATGTAAAAATGCATGTAATTTTACCACCAAAATGTCCTATTGTATTGACTTCCACAAAGGTTTTAGCATTTTTAAGACCTTATCCCAGTCTAGAATCCGGGCTAAGGCATGTCTATACTGGTGGAATTGCTGCAGTACCTAATTGGAAAAGCGTTTCCACAAGACAATCCATATGTTAAATATATTTTTTTTATTGAAAAAAAATAATTTGGTATTGTGCCATTTATGGCACATGTGAAAGGTTTTAATAAAGCTAAATTAGGTAGAAGGATTGACTTAAAAAAAAAATTTGCAAAGAATGTTCTGCAAGTACACCAAGAATGTATGATTCTATTTAATGTTTTTTTAGACTGATTAAATATTACAGCAAAATTAATAATTGAATCTACAAATGATCTTGCTACAACTGAGCATTGAAAGCAGATCTATCTACATACAATAACAATAATACCAATTATACAACTCTTACTGATAACCTTTACCAGCAAACAGATAATTCTATTTTAGTTAGTCCAACAGCCACATTGTCATTACACTATGTTAGTATTATTATCATATTCATTACATGAAGCTGAGGGATCACTGCCCGCACTCAAATTCGAGACAGGCGATACTAAAGCCAAGCCATTATGTAGGTATATTAAGAGACAAAAAGATAGATTAACACCTGTTAAACTACACTTTAACTTATTTATAACTTGGATACATCCCTCAATTAATGTCCCTCAATTAGTGTTAATCCCTTAATTAATCCTAATATTATGGATAACGACATGCAGAGGTTTAAATCTCACCTCCATTTCTTCCTACATGTTTTATACAGTACCGAGCGTCGTGTATATTACTGCAATCAATTGGGTCCAATTCCGAATTGCTATCCAGGAATTCATTGCATTCAAACGGATTATCTGAGTCCGTCCCAGAGCACTGATAACAGCTTATCGAATTAACTAAAGAAAAATTAGAAATAAATAAAAACTCGAAGAGACAATGTTATGAAAAAATTTTGCTTTCTTACCAGACTTTAGTGTGCCTAGCGTGACTATAACGCATAGAAACCAACTGCTTGAAGATTTCATCGTTAATGGAGCTACGTATTACTTTAAATAATATACAAAATAATAAGTATTTGTACAGAAATATAAATAAAACAAAAAATAACAGCACAGCGGCGATCAATACAACGCCCAAATGAAAACGGTAAATCTGTCAAAATGACACATGTCGATCGAATTCGATGCGTCAAAGAGAATGAGACCGATTCAGTTTTGACATTTCATTCATTCGTTTTTTTTAAGTGGTTTAACGGCCCTGGATACCAGTACTTTAGAGCCTATCTCAAAGAGCTTGGAATTTGAATGTTCTATCTTTAGTTTTGATCATCCGAGCGTATTCCCGGTTGCATCGTTAGCGGTTACGCTTTCAGGGCCGGGGTCCGCTACTTACCTAACCTAGGTCATTTGACGAGGTTACTGGTTTTACACAGAGTGACAGCCGTCTGACCTCCGCAACCCAAAGGGTAGACTATAACCAATCCTAGGATAGGTACAAACGGTAGATGGCGTTTAGGACCAACGGCTTTACGTGCCTTCCGAAGCACGGAATCATCTTTCTTTTCGAATACTCAGGTAATTCAAGCCTACAATATCCTAACCAGACTGGAAACCACTTTTCACTTTTCAAAGTATGCTTCCCAGTGGGATTTTAACCCACGACCTCCGGATCACAAGGCAAACGCCTCGACCACTGGACCACAGAGTCAGTCAGTTTTGTTGCTTCTTTATTCCTGACAATTTACAATCATGTCGTATGGCATGTTACTGCATGAATCCTAAATACTTAATGGCAGATTTTTAAGCCAGTCTATGGCTGCCGGGGTTAAACTATGGAGTTCGTAGGCTGCGTGTAGGCCTATAAAAAGTAATAATATCGCGGACAAACAAATCACACCGATTGAGCTATCCCCAAAGTAAGTTCGATACTTGTGTTATGATGGGATACTAACTCAACGATACAATACATAATAGTTTTTTTAAATAAATATATAAGGACAAATCACACTGATTAATCTAGTAAGTTTTAAACTTGTGTTATGGGATACTAACTCAACGATACTATATTTTATGATAAATAAATATGTATAGATAAACACCAAAGAATTTGAAAAAGGCCATTTTCCAACTTGCCCTGGCTGGGGATCGAACCCAGAACCTCTGGATTAGCGGTCTAGCGTGTTTACCACTGATTACGTCACTGAGGTCGTCAAAACATTTAAGACCCAGGTCAATCTGAAAAAGATTATTTTTCACCTTAAGCTGACCGGGGATGGAAACCAGGACTTTGATAGCTTTCGACGACAAATCTATAAGTAAGAGATTGAGTGGCGGACGGCGCCCCACAAAAGACAGACAGTAAGAGTATTACATACTCACACATTGACGTGTGCATGGATATATTGTTTCGTTTGTAGTAGTAGTAGGTATATATGTTACTCCGTCTCTAGGTACTAATATTGCAGACACAGGTAGGTACAATGTACATGTGTATTATTAAGGTTACTTACAGCACTTATAAGTGCTGTAAGTAACGTTAATACGCATGTACCTACCATGGCCATGGTTATAAGTTATAACCATGGCCACAGACCTACCACTACTAGACCTGCATAGTCCGTGGCAACTTTAGTGCATCTCTTTCTATCTTTGATTGTTGCCTCCACCCATATTTTGCACAAGTCACAGAACACACTAATGGTTACTAACTTATTATAAGCTCAAATAAAACCCTAAATCACCTTATAATGATTTATCGAATAAAACTTTCTTCGATCGGTGTGTTGTTTGGCCCAGATTTTGACAGTAGACCAGCTTATAGCAGCCACGCCGATAGAGACAAAAAACATATCAGCGTTTCTTTCACACTCACGTTGTACTGTATTTGACAGTCTCTTTCTAGCAATATCGTTGCAAGTGTGTAGTAGGTCTGTGACCATGGCAAATAATATATATGTCGCAGTTGGATGGTATAAACCGCTAATTCACGAAACCTCTAGTTGTTTGGCATTACAGCTCGGTTTTGTTAAACAGCCGAATATCGTTCAGCTGGATTGTTTAATATTGCGCAACGTGTTACGTTCATTTAAACCGCGAACTACGTTTCCAAACGGCTAGCGGTTTTGTGAAACAGTAGCGGTAATCCGTTATTTGACGAAACCGTTGAACAATCCAACTGCGACACATGCATGATAAGGATTTGGTGTAGGGTTACCATAATGAAATATAACTGGGTGTCTATTAGAATACAGATTTTTTCGACATCGAATTTTATTTCCCAGAAAACTATTCCACGATTTTTATTGCTATAGGTTTGCCCTAACCTAGTAAAATGAATAAAACTTTTCTAGCACTCGCTGGCCGCTACCGCGGCACGCTCGCTCGGCTCGTGCGTGTGTTGGTTGCAGTTCTAACCTAACCTAACCTATAAGTTTGCCCTAACCTAGTAAAATGGATAGAACACTCGCTCGCCACATTGCCACTTCGTAGGCATAGGTATATAATTTCTTTAGATATAATTGTTCAACAACTCTCTAGCCGCATGGATGAATACAAGTCGTTCATTCCATTCCGCGTATTAGCGTTCGCTGTTTTACAAAACCAAGCTGTAATGCCAAACAGCTAGAGGTTTCGTGAATTAGCGGATTAAACTATTCAACTGCGACATATACAATACGCGAAACCATGGCCATGCGCGGCTTTGTCATTGTTAAACGGATAGAGATCCGAATGCAAGAACTAACACAAGGACGTTTTATAAAATATACCGTATTACGTCCTGAACTTGTGGAAAAATGCATAGGTACCTACATAGGCATACGTACATTACATATATTTACGATAAGAATGATAGTGGGCGTGTAGGTCCTACCTAAAAGAAATGTGTAAAATATTGACTGGATGTTAGCCGCATCGCCTAAAATAATGACATGGTTCAGATTCTCAACCATTCCTCTGACTGGCTTCAACGATAAGCAGCGAAAAATGTAAGAAATGAAAAAAAGTGCTTAGCTTAAAAGTATGAAATAAAAGGGCTCAAACTTTATTTTCAAAATTTTATTTTCAATTGCGTTTTATTTATAATTATTTTATATAAAAAAATGTTATGACGATATGACCTGAATCATTAAGAATCCCGTAGAATCGAATGTTACTTTACAAACTAAGGACGTTTTCGTGTTGTTACAATAAAGCTTACAATCCCATTATTCACATACCTACCCTTTAAAACGATAAGAATACAAAATACGACTTTCTGAATTTTCTATAAACTGTACCTATCATAACAATTAAATCACAATACGCATGAGCAGATCCTTAACTCATGTCAACTTAATTTGTACATAATAAATTCTAATTTAAATGCATTAACTTAGTTTAATCTAGGCACTTACAACTTAACGGCAGTTATAAGTTGATTACTTAAAGTATTGTCATATATTTCTTAAAATCGAATAAAACATATCAATAAGTATATTTTCCATCACATATTGGAATGTAAGTTATAAAATATATCGGATTGATATTTCAAATACATATTTTATGTAAGTAGTTAGGAGTGTAATATTATTATATCTATATAATGTAATATTATGTTACAATATTATTTATTCGGTGTTGAATAAAAATAAGTAAATCTATGTATCTTACCAAAAATTGAATACAGTCTAGAATATCGTTGGCACCTATCAGTATAAGTAATAATATAAGTAGAAATATAAAAGAGAAATAATTAAAATGGTGTACTTAAAGTATTTTTAATAAATGTTACCTTTATTTAATTTTGAAATCAAAAGTACTCGATATTGTGTATAAAAGGTATACACTAGGTATATACCTACTTTAAGTATTTTTGTAAAACAAAAATGACAAAATTTTAAAAATAATTACTTCGAACTAGGCTCCATCTGTAGGCGGAAGTCAGATCAATGGAGTCAAAACTACGTCTTGAATAGCAAAGTAAAACAAAAATAATATATACCTATTGGTACTTTAGAAATGAAAATAGTCTAGTTGTTGAGTTGAGGTCTCAGTGGCAGGGAGCCCTCTACCCAGAAGTTAGGTCGTTGCATCATGGTTTGCCAGAGGGACACTTCTTTGCCCACGCTGTCCATCCAGTTGACGTTTGCGCCCATGTATATGCCTGGGAAAAAATAATGTAAATAATAAATATATATAATTAGTAAACTAATAATTTTCTAACTGGTAAAGTAAAGTAATAATAAATAAAATGATTTTTGTTTTATGGAACAAAAAGGTAGGTAGGTATATTAGTTTCAAAACTTTTCAAGTATATTTAGGTATAAGGTTTATATAACTTAAAAGGAAGGCCCAACTTATTACTAAAAATTGTAATTTTATGACAATAAAGAATTATTATTATTATGTCGGTACGCTTTTCAGCCACGGGTCCATGGGGACCCGGTCCTTTGAGGCGTTCATGGGGCCAAAGCCAACATGAAGAGGCCTTTTAGTACCTTTTTATCTAAAAAGTGAGATGGCTGCATCTTATTATTAGTTTAAAAAGTTTCGAGGCTCAATTCATCAAATTCAAAAATTTGTCTCTAGATGAATGTTGCCAATGACATTATTCGGTAGTTAATTGATTTAAGGATATTGGAAATAACATACAAGATATATTGGTAGGCACAAACAACTTTAAAAAAAAAAGATGAATGAACGTTCACTTAACAACATTGAGCCGTACCAAATTCATGATTTAATAAAATTTTAAGTAGGTACTTAAATAAATGTATAATTCTTTGCAGGGACCACTCTCAAAGTAATCATGAAAAAGAAGTAAGTGCAAAGAATATTTTTTCCTTGTAGGTACATTGCTGGTAATGTACGAGTAACAAAGGAATAAAACACACCTGTCCCAAGTGACAATCTGATAGCGCCCATGAACTCGTTGGACGCGAGTCGGTCCCTGTCCCACAGACTGAGCTCCAAAGCTCTTGTACCCAGCTCCTGCAACTTGAGCCCCCGGTAAGTGAAGGTGTGCTCCCACCGAGGGTTCAGCGTACGCCGGGCGACGTTCGTCTTCTGCTTCGCTAGACGACCGCGCTCGGGGAGGAGGTAGCTGAAAGAATTATTATGGTTTTGAGAAGAATAAATTATTTTGACTGCCTCCGCGGTCCACTGGTAAAGGCGTTTGCCTTGTGATCCGAAGGTCGTGGGTTCAAATCCCACTGGGAAGCATACTTTGTAAAAAGTTGTTTCCAGTCTGGTTAGGATATTGCAGGCTTGAATCTCCTGATTATCCGAAAAGAAAGATGATTCCGTGCTTCGGAAGGCACGTAAAGCCGTTGGTCCCGAACGCCATCTAGCGTTTGTACCTATCCTAGGATTGGTTCTGGTCTACCCTTTGGGTTGCGGAGGTCAGACGGCAGTCGCTCTGTGTAAAAACCAGTAACATCGTCAAATCGCCTAGGTTAGGTAGCGGACCCCGGGCTCTGAAGCGTAACCGCTGAAGATGCAACCGGGAATACGCTTGGATGATGATGATGAGAAGAATAAATTAAAGTAGGTTAATTAATATAGGTATATGTACTTATTAACAGCAATAGGTAGTTGGCGTTGTAGAGTCCTTGCAATAAAATAAAAGCTATAATAAGTATGAAGAAAGCCCCGCATTAACAAGTACGTAAAACACATTTTGCTACGTAGATTATAGAGACAAATGTTTAATGATTAATGAGTGTTAGCCATCTTACTACTATCTAAGTACCTAGCTATTAGATGAGTGTTGGTCGATATGATAACATAAAATATTATCTAGAAAGTAGCTACTTTTAGTAGTGCCTCTTTTTAGGTAATTATAGATACTACTACCTAATCTACTACTATCTAATATAGGAACTTTGAAGATAAAGTTTAACACCAACTCCCTACTCGAATTATCGTCGAACATACATATGTAAACGCATGTTGTCCAAATAGACTTGTTTTTTTTATTAAGTTTATTTGACCCGGGAAACTAATTTAACATTATATGTATATATTTAATTAAACATTATATGAAATTCGAAAGATACCTTTTGCAGAAAACATCAGCCAATCCGTTCGGCTTGGAAGCGACGAGGTTCTTTGCTTCTTTGACAAGTACATGCAGTGTGCCCTTGCCGCGCATCGCGCCACTATCGTGCAGTTCGAATTTCAAACCTACGATTAGGTCCCCGCGAGTTCCTTGTTGCTCATCGAATTGCTCCGTCTGGAAAGTGAAATGTCGATTAAATATTTAAAAGAACTGATAGTTGCTGCTGATAGTTTATTACTAGTGGTGTTTTCTAAGGCCAAACAGGGGGTGTTACTCCATTAAATAATACGATAGTCGTCCGATATTGACGTCTTATTTCTATGTCAAATCAATTTTTTTATTATGTATCGGTCAATGTTGCTTGACACTGAAACGCAGTTACGTACGTCTTGCGTGCCGCTTTTGGTGTAACCTATAGGCTTTAGCCCTTGTTTAGTGCTGAGGCACTGTCCGTAATGTTACGAAGATGAGGTGCATGTACTCACTCTCTCATGCAGCTTATGCCACGTGGGCGCGGGGTCGTCGAACACGACGTCGGCCAGCGGCAGTGTCACCTCGCCGAGGAAGTCGTTCCGGCCGAATATGTCGGCGTGCCACACGCTGAGCCACAGTGTCCGCGAGGACAGCGAGGCCAGCGGCTGAACGAAGCTCAGCGTCTCCTCGAATATAGGGTTGAGCGTGTTCTTCTTCACTTTAGTCTTTCTCTTGCCGGCTTTTGACTTGTCAGGGAGTAGGTACACCTGGAAATTTGTGTAATTTGATTACTACTCAGAAAATACTGTTTCCTCTAAAATATTTTAAATTAATAAAAATGATGTACCTAATCTGGTTGCATATCTTTGTAGGATTCATATTACCTACCTAACGGCTAACAAGGTCGACAGGGTGGAAAATCAAGCCTTACTAGATATATATTTACCTACGTATAATAACCTCGCTATGGCTTATTGCTTCATCGATTTCATACCATAAAGGAGACATTTATTTCTGTCCTTCTTTATCCATATTTCATTAAATATGTACATAAATATCCGCATTTAGATCAACTTTGAGATCATACCTTAACATAAGGGTCGGACCGGTTCCGTTTGGTGTCAACCGGTGCCAAGTCCCTGCACTTCTTGACGCCAACCTCCAGGGCTCCAAGGCGGTAATTGTACAGCAAGGAGATCTGGACCTCTCCCCGGACAGTCACGTTCCCTCGCGTTCCTTCACCAGCTCCGGAGTACACTGATGCCATTGATTCCGAACGAGCCTGGAAATTAAAGTAATAACGATTAACAAGTGCTTAAACTAGCTGTACTGGAGTGAAATGACAGCCACGTACCCAAAATATTTGTTCAATTGACGTTTATTAAAACGCAGTGGCTAAACAGGAAGACACATGGTTTGTGTTTAAAATATTACGTTACTTTGTAGTAAGTAGGTACACATCTATTTAATTAGGTAAAAAATAGATATAACATTGGAAACATATTATTTAGGTATGTATTCTTTATTATTTATGTGCTGTATTATCTGTGTGCTAAATACTGTTAACATATTAAATTTACAATTTTTTAGCTAGTTTAGTAAATCGTGAAAGTAAAATATTTCAAAAAAATAAAATAAATAAATTTTCTTATGTAATAATATATAAATAAGTTATTTGTGTAAATACACCTAATGTAAATTAGTGGGCATAGTAGGTATAAAGTAGTGTTGGCTTTATATTTGTTAAAGCAGTCGTTAAATTTAAATTGATTGTATGGCTATTTAAATTTATATAAAAATGTAGAGTAGTTTCTTTGACCTCCCTCTTAGTAGTCAACCATTCTAAAAATACACACACACATTTATTTAACGTGTTTTTGTAATGAGTAATTAATATTCCATTCCATCCACTAAGAGCGAAAAACAAACATACCAATCAAATATTTCTTTGGGTAGGCACAACAAAAGACAATAGCAGCTAAACTTTTTGAAATCATTCATTCAATTAAATTAAAACCACCAACTTTTGACTGAATTGATTTTTAATTCGTTCATTCTAACACAATTTCAAAATCACACACAATATATTTGTAATTTTAGGCAGGTGCATTAAATTAACATTATCACGTTGGTGTATGAAAAAAGTAGGTAACTGAATGAAACCAGGGACTCATTGTTTTTAGTTTTTTTACGTTATCTAGTGTTATTTGATACTCCGGTTCCCAACACCGACACACTTTGATAATTGCCTTAGTACTTGCCTTATGAAATGATTTGCATATATTTACGCTGCAGGTAGTTTTCGTAAGCTTGTTATGGTAATACAAGAATGTGCACAGTACATTAGGTCATGTTATGGTCTAATAAAAATATTAAAGCAACAGATATAACTTTTTAAAAATACTTAAGTACTTGTTTTATCGTGTTACGTGGTTCATAGGCAATAGGAGATAATGTGCATAGGGCGATATTTATAACTAATTCAGAATTAATTGTAGATCAGGGTTTGTCGCACTCAGACAAAGCCCCTAGATAACTCGGGACTCACCGGATGGTCCCCAAAAAGTAGATAATATGTTGTTTTGTTACCAAAGTTGGTCTATATTTTATTTTAATCCATTAGCTGTTTTGTTTTTTATGTTTTTAAAATAATTTTCAGGTTAAGATTTTTCTGGAGATTATTTTATAATTTTTAAGACTACCTATACACAGCAATTAGCAACACTGGACTAACCAACTTTAATTAAAACAAGCTACCGTAAGCAGCAATACGGAAATTCATTCATATAAAACGTACGTAATCTTGTAAAGAACGTGGGCGATTTTATATGACATTGATAACTGTGTACAATTTAGATAAAAACACTGCAGAGACCTCCCAGCAAACAACATCAATGAAATTAAAAGGTCTCTCTTATAACTTAAAGAAAAATATAAATGAGTAGGATTACTTACTCCTGTAATTTAAAATTCATATCACAATAAAATAATTTCATTTTGTTATAAATATTTTACTAAAATAAAATATAATGAGGTTCTACCAAATGTATTTTTGTTTGTGTAATTTTTATTTAGACCGTAAGTTAAATACGCATAAGATTTTATGCCTAATTTCGTTGCTACTACGAAAGCACTACTACTACTAGGCGTGTGTAACTGTTTATCCTGATAACCTTATGGGTAAATTAGCACTACTAGTAAAACCCAATGTTTATTCCCTATTTTTTCCGTTTTTCATAAGGGCAAAAAATATTTCTCTTCCATGCTGGTCTGCAGCTGTTTCTCTTTCCACGCAGATCGTAAAAGCCAATCAAGGGAATGTGCGCGAATCTAAATCATATCAGTAGGCGATGCGGCTGTAGCAACCCTAAAAGTGACCATTTGAGTCTTACGACAGTTACGGCCCTGGGCACTGTCTACCTCGTTAGGGACTAAGATGTGACAGTATATTTGTATCAATAAATTGTTCTTTCTTCCTTTTCTATTTGTTTTATTTTAATTTTCTTAACATTCTTCTTTGTTTGTTTGTTTAATTACTCGGTTCTTTACATTTTGGTTCTGTTCTGGTGTACAGTGAAAACACACAATAATTTATCTCCGCCTAGGTGCCAGGTCTATTCAACATTTATAATATAAACTTCTCTTCTTAGTACATTGATTTACGAATCTGACAACGCCTATATTTATTGCCAGTTATTCAGCCAGCGGTGTGATATCAAGTACCATATACCACAGATCTAGCGTGGCATGTGAAACGGGCCAGCCGACCGCATATGGCATTGAGTAATGTTTTGTCGTATCTACCTACACTAACACTCTTTATATGGGATTAATGTTACAACATTCGGTACATAAACAACGATTTAGTGCATTGATATCTTTAGTACATCTAGATATGGGTGGTGCCTCCGTATTATTCGAGTGTATTGCCGTACACATCCGACTGCTGACAAGATTATTTGCTAGGCAATTTAAAAAAAACCCCGACTGTCGAGAATGCCACTAGATGGCGTGATGAGAAGCGGAACCGATACGACTTGATATCCGTAGCACCATCTATTATTTGCTAGAAAAAAGCCTGACTTTCAAGCGTTTACCCCCCAATAACTTTTAAACGGCTGAACCGATTTTCATCAAACATACTCGTCGTAATCATAATTAGAACGTTAAACTTTACTACGCACATTTGCTAAAAGTGGTCGTTTTTCGCAAATGTGCGTAGTAAAGCTTAACGTTCTCACTTTAAACTGTAAACAGTAGTTCATAAAATACTTTGAAGGGTTATCTAGGACTTGGTAGTTGCAAAATTTTAAATAATGTCTCCGTTTTCTTTGAAATGATTTATTTTAAATGGGGGCAGCACTAGACCCCGGAAAATTTAGGTACGGCCTTAACTCGTTTTTTACTTTCACTTTTATTATTAGACTAGCGGCCCAACCCAGCTTCGCACGCTTTATCAGGCAATTTTTTAAATTTTTCTCTCCGTAAGAACCATCCTCGTACTTCAAGGAATATTTAAAAAAAAGAATTAGCGAAATCGGTTCAGCTGGTCTCGAGATTTGCGCTTGGCAACACATTTAACGATTCATTTTTATATTATAGACTAGCTTATGCCCGCGGCTTCGCCCGCGTAGATTCGGGGTATGAAAAATAGATGTTGGCCGATTCTCAGACCTACTCAATATGCTCACAAAATTTCATGAGAATCGGTCAAGCCGTTTCGGAGGAGTACGGGAACGAACATTGTGACACGAGAATTTTATATATAAGATTATTACAAGGAGTAAAGACTAGAAGTTTAAAGGTTTGAACTTGTATACAAAACAAAATACTTAGATTGATAAGTCACTACCTTAAATCGATAAGTATTTACACTACTTTTCAAAGCTTGAAACTTATATCTTCAAGGATTTCATGTCATAGAAATTTAATTAAAAAAGTACCTAGATCTCCAAAAGTAGATGAAAGTGGGTCAATGGCAAATCAGTCAGAGAAAAGTAGGTGTTTGCATCCATGTGCCAAAAGTGTAACATTACATCAGACAGGTCTTTGTTGTCGGAATAAATTAACAGTGAGAATAATACCTATAACCTAGTACCTACATTGAGATATTTGAGAACAGGCTGGCTGCACACTAGTTGAAATCGTGCCCCGCATATGGGCCACCAATAAACCACAATGTCTTGGTTATATAGGTATTGCAAACCCTCTAACAGCCGGAGTCATATAAGTAATTGGTGGTGATTTGATGTCATTCTTGTGATTGAAGATTTGACTTTGATGACAAAGATCGGGAGCGAACAAAGGCTGGAACCCGTTTTCAACGATATTTCGCTGTGTTTTATTTATTATTATTTATGTTTTTTTTAAAGCTAATTTTTCTCGTAATTTAAGGGTAGATTATACATTTTTTGGTATAATTTTCATATAAAAAGGTGATTGTATAAAATACTCATATTTTTTTAGAGGTTTTAGAGGTATATTTGTGAAGAAAAGCCTTAAAATATTCCTATCTAACATTTTTGTAAAATAATTTGCTCACAATATGTGAGCTGTGAACCTACAGCGCCTTAAGAACTGATCAAACACCAACAATAAAAACGTACATACGCCTATGTTAGAAAAACTACCTGTGTCAATGGTACTCGTAGTGTACGGCCAGCCTTACTTTGCAAAACCTTGTTGCTCGGAAGCCGTGTCGCAACTCCCGACCAAGCATAATACAATGGACGGAGACAATATTGTTGTACGCTCACTTGGCTGCTAGCAGGTTTGTATTCATCATGGAAAGGGTCAAATGTTTTTTTGCTACACTAACTGCAAGCCCCAGCGTTCCTGGATTCAAGCAATGGAAGTAATTTTCAGAACCTAATGTAAAAGGTGGAAATAGAAATTTAAGATATGTAAAATCAGTTCTGACTGTTCATGAGATGTATTTAGAGTACCTACAAGTAAAAGATTTATAACTGTGGGTTTTTGTACATATTACGAAATAAATGTGAAATAGTCTCAAATGATGCTAGGAGAAGAACACGAACATCAAGGAAGTTTATAGATAAAGTAAAGGAAAATACAGAAGTTGGGCCGTAAAATGAGGTTATTAGGCGAAAATAGGTCAGAATTAAGAAGGAGGAAAGTACCACCTATCACCGACGTGAACCTAGTTCTTATGTTTAATGATTCTTTGCTGGTCTGGGAGAAAAAAAAAACATAGAATGTACCAGCTGCTTCTCTTCCCGTGCAGATCGTAAAAGCCGATTGAGGGATGGGCGAGAATCTGAATCATATGAATAGGCGATGCGGTTAGCAACCCATCACTATTATGATTTCCCTTTTCCATCTTCATGCCCACCATTACGCTAAAAGTGGCCTGGGCTTTATCGCGCTTGGCTCTGTCTACCCCGTTAGGGATAAAGACGTGATAGTGTATCTGTATCTGTATGTTTAATGATGATGGATAGTTTACCTGAAGTCCACTTCTGTTGATAGGGAACCGATCTCTGTCCAACATTTCTCGCTCATGCGGCAGCGGGGAGTTTGAACGCCGCGGCAGTGTCGCGTGCCCCGGCGACAGACACTCCGATATGAATGTTTCATCTGGAACAACAATACAACATTAACAATGCTATTGATATAAAATATTTAATTCTAATTAGAATTAAATATTTTAATAATTAAGCGATAACGTTTATTATTAATTAATAATAAACGTTATCGCTTTATTATTAAAACTACAAAGAGTACCGATAAAATGAGGTGTTTCATGTTGGCAAATGAATGGATGTGGTGTGACGTGATTCGAAAGACCTAAAAATTGTGGGTTGTTAGTCACCCGTGTTTAATGTTTTAAGTTTAATAAAAAATACGCTGACAATTTAATTAAAATTGTGCTAAGATACCAAAGTGACTTAAAATCTGTGGTTGAAACTCAATTTAGTTTAGAAAACATTAGTACCAAAGCAGTGGCTACCATATAAGAACAGTGCAGAAAGTGCAAAATAAAATCACAAACAAGAATATCGCTTCAGATGTAATCGTGCTTACAACAGATTGTTGTCTTATACCCTCATTCTGCAATTCAATCCATTCGTCTGCCTTGACTTTACGACATTTTTTACTCCTCGTGAGTGAATTGTCACACCACTCCAATGCCCTCAAAAAGGTGTCTCGACACGCTATAACCTCTCGAATAAAGGCTTTCTCACCAGACTTCAGGGTACTGTTGCTAGACTCCGTCGTCTCACTTGTAGTTAGTTTTACTCTTCTTACACTGTATTTAGATTCGCTCAAACTAATCGCACTGTCTTTCTGTTCACTGGAAATAAAAAGTTGTGTAGACGACTTGCAGTATTCATTGTCAAACACTTTACTAACTTTTAATATTGGTATTTCTCGTACAGGTGTTACCGGTTTTGAAACTTCAGTTATTACAGAAGTCACTGGTACTGTTTTTGGTTTAATAACTTCTCTATTTAGCGTGTAACTTTTTCTGAGCGGTCCAAATAGTGCAGAATTTGAATCGTCAATAGGAGGATCGGCTTCATTTTCGGCTTTTTTGCAACAGCAGCATCTTCGTAGGAGTCCAAAAAAGTTTTGTTCTTTCTCGACTAATCCAGTTCTTGATGTACTGTAAACGTTGACGGGATAGTATCTACTTGAGGATTCTCCAGGGTGGTAGGAATCTCTATTTTCTATGGCGCAATATCTGAGGTCGGAATTCTGCCGAATCAACGCCATTTTTTATATCACAATTACAACACAAAACACGACTGCGTGAATATAATTAAAACCATTTTATGGTAATGCTCGAAATCCTATTTTTATCGTATCCTGCATTGTGATTTGTCGCTGTTGTTTCCTGTTTCGGTAGGCATTAACGATACCGCACAATGCCAATGATGGACGTGTCTAAATTACTCTGGGTGACCGTTGGACATCGCACATATATGTGCGTGAAATCGGTATTACACGACGAAATGACATGATATATTTGTATATAAGTATATAAATAACAAAAATTGGCATTTTTATACAAAATTGTGCGGCCGCCTGGGCGATTTGTATGGGAATGTTATTTTAATTACAATAGACTTAAGTGATCTAGTATATGGTTCGATTTATTACGGGTATGTCCCTTCCATTTTATATATATAAACTTTTATGTTCTTACTTGGAAAAATTAAAGGTACTTCTTCTAAATAGATCAAACAAATAAAATATCGTCGTAACTGTCAACCTCATTTTATTCCACTAACGACGTTAAAACTGGTTTAAAAAATTGAAGACATCGTTATCTTTTATCTTAGATCATTAGGTGAATATTTTTTATTATATAAAGAATGATCTCGAAATATCACTATCGATCGAAAAACAAACATGAATAAACTTATCTATTTACATACATAGGCACCTGCAGTCAACGAATAATATTTTTTAATGTACTACACATCAACGAGGAAAATTCCTTTTGCAACAATCATACAAATAAATCAAGATATAAATATTGTACTTACCATCCACTGTTGGTAGATTGTGATTAAGACATAATGTACTCCATCGTAGAGATTTGGATTTTTTGCTAGGTTCTGAATACAAAGACTTCGTTGACGTTGATAAAATGCTAGTTTTAGTCATGCTAAGAGCTGGAAGTGATGTTTTGAAGTTTGGACCTAGAATTGGGGACGCAGGTTTGGAGCTGTCGGATTTAATCTCAACGCTTTCTGCTTTCTTTGGTCTATCTTCTATTTCGATTTCATTAATATCTCGAACTGTAGATGAAGAACCCGCGTAGCCAGATTCAGAACCATTGGAACTGTTACTGTCACGTACAGTATCTTCTTTGCCACGCATAGAAAGCCGTTCTATTCTTCTAACTATTTTTTCTATTTCATCATCATTTTTATCCATTTCAGCCAAAACATTTGGAATAAGGTCTTCATCTGGGACAACTTGCTTCAAAATGGAAGGTAAGGATTTTTCTTTTTCTTCGTTTTCTATTATTGGTGTCGATGTCACAATTTGTACTTTATGAATACGAAATTGGTTATCTTTTATGCTTGACAATTCTTCTACTGAATTGTTATCTACCATTTCTTTATATTGTCGTTCTATATCTCTTTTGACAAAATTTATTTCTTCACCGGTATCCAAAATAGTTGGTAGTTTATGACGTTGTGTGAATTGTGTGTAAATTGGAGGAGGTGTATTTTCTCGTTTTTTATTGAATACAATTTGTGTTTGAGTCATATTTTCTGACTTTGGCACTATTATAATTTTCTCTATGTTAGGTTTAATCGGGCTCCTGTTACTCCGATTATATGGCGTAAGTTCTACTTTCTTTATATCTTTTGGAGTTATAACTATTTCATCATTATAGCTTTGAGTGATATTGAAATCTTTTCCTAATTTTTCAAAAGCATTGTCCGTCTGAATCATTTTATCATTAACTTTTATTGTATCCTGCTCAGTTTGACTAGAAACATTTTCAAATGATGTAATTGAACTATCACTTTCATCTTTATTAATATAAGCTTTCTGTACTTCATTAAATGCGTCGCTGTTTGTTTTTAAATCCTTATGTTTTTTAGGACTTACTTTATTATTTTCGTTAGCGATTTTTTCTTCTATTTTCTTACTAATAGCATAGTTTTCACTTACTTTTTGTTTAAGAGACACAGCTTTAGGTTTCGACAGCTCAGATGCCAAAAACGAATATAACTTTAGCCTTTCTCTGTGTTCCTTTCGCACTTTTGATAAGGGGACTGGTTCCACTTCTGGTTCACCTTCCGATGTAAAACAATTCCAACACGACATGTCCACTTCATTTTTATTCGACCGTTTTTTATCACTGACCATTCTTCACGATGTAACTTATCTCTTGTACAATTTACGATTGACTAAACCTAATAAAGAGTCGTCACTGTTTATATAGTTTTCATAATAGGTTCGGCCAAAACGTGTTTTAAACGACTTAATATGGATGACCTTTAAAAATGACGACGAAATGTTACGCAATATAATACAATCAACTTGATCTTCAAACATTTGTGAACTATATAATTAAAATTGCATGTTTTTGCGACTAATAACAATCGGCCGGTCAGTGTAAAAACTATAACACGAATTACCCAATCGTCTTTTACAAGTCGTTTTGTTTTAAGCTAAATTGAAACTTGCACCATATTATTGAGAATTGGTTAATATGAAAAAAAAAAAAATTAAGTGCTCCTACCAGGCTAATGCACATCAGGCAATGTCGTTCATATAGTGGGGTCATAAGATCAAACAATTAATTTATACTCAATCCAGGGCTGTCAACTATGGCCCTAGTAAGTTTCTGTTCTATTTTTAAATTCGTCTAAATTATTCTTGTTTTTTTTTGGAAACGTAGATACATGTAATGAGCTCGTGTTTTTCCATGGCCTTACCCACTAATAAAAAGTTGTGGTTGATTTTTGGCTCCTAGATAACATTTAATTTATACGTGATAAAAATAGACAAGTTTCTGGTTGAAACTCGTTTATAGAATGCAAGCAAGTCATAAACTCGTATACTTAAACAAATTTATGTGTAACATTCGAATATTTACATACATTTACGTAAGTAATCATAACATATTATTTAAAAAGTGAGAGTTTGCTAAAACTGAAGCAATGAGAGTTGTAAGCAAATCTACACAATGCATTGTGTGAATGAAATTATTACGTTGTATTCATATATGTACATTGTATGACCCTCATGTAATGTTATAAGGCAATTGCTTCATAAATATTGCAGATTTTTTATAAATTTTTAAAAACTTTTATATTTTTAAAAGCCTATAGTGACAAGGACCAGCGGCCCTGTTTAATTAATGTTACAAATTGTAATTGTATTTGTATTTTACACGTTACAAATCTAGCATGGTGGAAAACTAACAAAATAGTTACCTAAAATTTTATATTTCTGTTTAATAAATATTTTCTCTTTAATGGTGAAAATTTACATACTTGCAAGGAAAATCCTGGGGGTTAATCCATAAAATAATGCGATAGTCGTCCGATAGTGACGTCCTATTTATATGTCAAACCAAAGTAGACTTTATCATTATGTATTAACGGTCAATGATGCTTAACATTTAAACATGGATACGCAGTTTTGTACGTCTTGCGTACCGCTTTTGGAGTACCTAACCCTACTAATCTAAACCTCTATGCGTGATGATGATAGATTGCTAGTATTTATTTATGGTTAATTACCTTCATCATCATTTAAGTTGCAGTCATTTTTGCACATAGCTCCATTATACAAAACAAAAAATAGTTAGTAGGTAGGTATCATAGGTCCGTCTGGATTGTTAGTTAATTTAGCGATAGTTTCAAAACGTCACAAGTGCACTAGACAACTGTACAATTTTAGTAAATACTGACCAGTTATAATAACTCTATTTCCGGGTTGAATTTGTGACCATGACCATCGTTGGACTGTGGACATTTAAAGCCGCGTACACTTTCTACCATCAAGAGGTAATTAACCCACATGTGCCATGTTGAAAACTTGAAACGAGATTTTGCATGAAATAATGAGCATTGAAATTTTTATAAATCCAATTTTATTGTGAAAATTCGTCTCCTCACAATATTCTATATTTTTGTTATGAAGGTGTTACCATGTATAATAAAACACGGTATTCTCTTCCCGTGACTGGTCCAAGAATACGTCATCAGTTGGGAGTGTTGCCACTGTGTGATTGAATTACCCAAGCAAAATCCATTTTTAACTTAACAAAATAATTCAATATATCAATTTATTAATAATTTAATAGATGAATAACACGAGATACTAAATAATTAAGTTAGTTTTTATTTAATAACTAATTAGGAAGGTCCTTAAATTTACTGAAAATAACAAGCAGCACAGTGCGGTAGGTAACACTTATCGTGACATTTGTGACGTATTCTGTCCCTATCCCTAAAATTAATAACTTTCTTCGATCGTTTTGTAGTTTGTTTGGCCCAGATTTTGACAGTAGGCCAGCTTATAGCAGCCACACCGATAGAGACAAAAAATCATATCAGCGTTTCTTTCACACTCACGTTGTACAGTCTCTTTCTAGCAACATCGTTGCAAGTCTAGTAGTGGTAGGTCTGTGCGGGAAGAGAATACCCTATAATGGCTCTTGTACCATGGGTATTACTAATCGGTAACAACGGTTATCCAAGTAAGTATTTTTTAAATCATTATTGCATAAAGTCATATCTGCCGCGAATATAAAACAATAACTATAAACATCTTACGTAAGCAACCAGGTTAGCAATCAAAATATTAATAAAATCCAACAAAACAAACATCCGACATTGTCATTAGATCATTTTATAAAAAAATGTCTAGATAGTCTAGAAATCGCCATCTAGCGATCGTTAACCAAATCATGGACAACAAAGCAATTACATATGTTAGATTAAAAAACCTACTATTTATCACAGGTAAACGTTCCAATAACTGCTTTCAAAAATACATCATCAAAAAAGTGTCGTGGGACTCTATATATAGGTAGTGTACCTAGGTAGGTACAGTGGTACCTAGGACTATTACTTGTACATGTATAAAATAGTTATGAGTAAAAATGCTTGTAGTTCTTAGTTAAAATGTTATACAAGTTCGAAAATATGAATGTATGGTAATTGATAAGGTAAATATTTGTTCTAGTCAGTCACATAAATTGCACCACTTTTTAAAGTCTTATTTCCTCTGCATCACCAGTGGGTTGACTGGTAGATAAAGCCTTTACCTTTAAGTCCGATTATTAAATTTGTATTTTAATAGAAACACTTTCAAATCATAACGTGCAAGCAAAACTCACAAAAAAATCCCAAATTTTAATCCAAACTTTTAATAAATCACGTTTATTTGTTGGTCACTTAGTGATGAATTATGATGATATATATGATATATTCAAAGATGAATATACGTTTTAAATTTCGGAAAGAGAAGTAATAGGTAATTTAATATTTGTACAGAGTAATACGAGTAATATACTACGTGCAAATATTAGATATGTACATGCATAAGCCTGTCAAGTTTATCACATACTATCTATCGTGTACTCATTAAGCTCCACTATTTAATTTCTCTCAAGCAATTACTAAACAGTAAACAGCCTTGGCCCAAAACGCGGCAACCTCTGATAAAACAAACACAAGTAGCAGCCATCAGAACCTCAATAGAAAACAATGTTAGGTTAATTAACTGCGTAAAACTGGTGGCAGCAGCGGTCTTTTTTAAAAGTAAAAAAAAAGTTTTAAGAGAACACTAGTGAGTCTTGGTGGATATGATTTTACTTTACTGGTTTTGTATTTGTTGGAAAATATTACAAAAAAAGAACTTGGGTAACTTAGAATAAAAAGAAAAGTAATTAAGAAACTGCTTATTAATGTATTCCAATAATATAACAAAAGTAAAAAAAAATTAAACTAACTGAACGTAGCCGAGATCCATCGGTAGTTTGGATAAAATTACTTTTAGCGATAGACAGCCCACTGTACATTTTAATGTTATTTCCTGTATGTATATTTAAATTTTTTGATGTACAATAAAGTTTTACTTATTTAGGTACGCTGACATTACAGAGAGCGTTCCACCCAAACGAAGGACCACTAAGTCTTTTGGAACGAGATAGGTATATAAGTACTTAATATATATTTTACAGGCTGACTTTTTATCCACCTGCTAAATTTCTGGAGCAAGTTCAGTCCATGACACTGAACAACTTTCTATAAAAAAAGTTATTGAAAATCGATAAAAATTTTTCGTCCTCCCTTACAAAATCCGTTTGGCTGAGCGCTGATTTGTATGGGAGGACGAAAAATTTTTATCGAGTTGTTCAGTATCATGGACTGAACTTGCTCCAAAAATTTAGCAGGTGGATAAAAAGTCAGCCTGTATATAAAGTTTATCAGTATATTTATCTTCTGTAGGTTTAAAAGGTAAGCAATTAGTTATATTTCTTCTCTTCTTCTCTAATTAAAACTTAAGCATTATATTGTTTTGAGAATGTATTAAGAAGTGCCTCGACTCGACTGATGATCGATAGTATTAACTATTAAATCTGGTTTTATTATAATATTAGTTTCTGGCCTTGCAATCCGCGTTAACGCTAGCCATAATAATATATTATTTCGCTTTGCCTAATAATATAAATCCTATAATTTTTATTACCACGAATACCCTGCAATTATTACGATTCCTCACTATCACTAGATGGCGCTCTTAGTCCAATTGATAATCTAAATTGTAATTTGTTGCAATACCTAACAAACTTGTTTGTTTATCTATAAAATAGTTTATCTATAGAATTGTTTATATATAAAAGATATAATGTAATTGATAAAACAGAAGACAAGAATAGATATCGAAGGTAATACCTAAGTGGTGTGAAGTACTTAAGAATAACTACTAAGTCCTACTATGCTCATGGGCATTTTAGTTACTACTGTAATTAGCACTAAAATTTTGTTTGAAATTAACCAACAATTGGACGCTAATCGGATAATACTAATTAGAAATTATGACCATTTAGTACGAAGGAAACATATATCACCGGCCAGGCAGAGTGTGACCAACTCGGTATACACCTAGGCATCAAGGCAAATTAAAACCGGTTAAAAAAATTCTGACATTATTCTGAGCTTTAGACACTGTCCAGATAATAATAAGTTTGAAACGAATGCTCCATACCATCTTGTTAGGCGTGGCAATTTGATTTTATAATATTCTTATAAATTAGGTACATGTATATATTAATGCACCTATACCACAGAATTAACATCAATACCTATCTACTAACATCTTGCTGAGCGTGGCTTTTGAGTTTTGATAATCCAGGCTCTATATAGGCCGTAACGACGTAATAGTAATTACTTGTAAGTATAATTCTCCCTACTTCATGAGATTTGATTTTGTACACGGTACATTTTTAGAACCTTTTTAAAATATTTTAGCTACTTTTGGGTGCAGGCTCAATCTTAGAGTAGTTCCCAAAAGTAACGAAAGATTAGCAAAGAATAACTCATAACATAAAATGATAAATATTTAAGCAGTAGCGAAGGTTGAAACAAACATTTCGGATAAAAAATATTTTTTTAACCAAATATAAAGTCAAGTAAAGGCCAAACTCTGAGTATTTGGTCTGATAGCACTGTAAAAAGCCTTTAAATCTTACACCCAGGTTAACATGTAAGACCCCTTAAGTTAGTTATGTATTTACATTTGTGTAGTAATAAACCGGAACCTCTCTGAACAAAGCAAAATTTTAATTGTATGTCTGGTTTCAATGCATTGTATACCTAATGAATTTACAATAAGACATTCTTTAAAACCATAACATTGAATTGAACGATTGATGTTATGGCGGAAACACACAACGACAGTTGGTATTTTTTGTTAGGTAATTAAAGAAAATTCCAAAAGAAAGAAACATCAGGTACTTAGTGTTAGATTCAGATTCTTTAAAAACAAGGAATTTGGAAAAGAAAAACTAGAAGCTTCTGAAATGTGGTGGTAGGTTGGAACGGATAAGCTGGGTTGAAAACAATACTAATGAGGAGGTCCTGAAAGGCGTAGGAGAGGACACTTAAGGGGGATCATGAATTTTTCGGGGTCCAGTTGTTCACTGTGATAATTTTTTTACAGTAAACTATTTTACAGTTAGTAAAATAGTCTGAAAGGTTATCTAGGGCTAACTAAAACAAAATTTTCAATGAAATCCTCCGTTTCCTTTCAAATAATTTATTTCAAATGAGGGTAGCACTGGACCCCGAAAAATTCATGATCCTTAACCAGACACCAAAATTAATAATGGTGAGGGACTAAATAAAATACAATTTTTAGACACAGTCTATATCTCTATTACACTCAGGCTATTTACTTCATTGAGATGGTATACAATGGTCGCAAACGCAAATCTTGATTTAATGTTTAGTTTTACGAAAGAAAATACATTACTACGCTTCCAGTGATATATTCAATGATCTTTGATCAGCGTTTTCGGAGAAAGGAGACAGGTTCTACGATTTGCGAGAGAAAGACGCAGTAAATTTTACATTAATGACACTTGTAGCAATAGGCATGATGACTGAAAATTTGTTTTTGGCCCATCGGTTAGATTATTAAAAAATATTGTACACATATTTTTTTTTGAGAAGCAATGAATGACGAGGTACAGCGCATTTAAATTTCGCATGACGTCAAGGATTTGTACGATTTTTAACAGCGGTAACGTCTAAGCCCCCACTCTGGAAGTCGATACTCTATATCTTGAGAATTTTTACTTTTTAGATAAACTGAAAAATGAGGGTACATTATTTACTGATAATCTAATGAACGGACTAATTAGAATAATACTTTTCTTACTTAGTCATCATCTCTATTACACACATTTGCTTAAAACAGAAAGAGATAAACTTCATTCACTCGCTAATAAATATATTATTTCATTTAATACGATCCAGTGATAATAACGAGTAGACATTTTATAATTTGATGAAACTTTTAACTACTCGAGCGACAAAAGCCTACGCTCAGCCTATATTATCATAAAAGCCTAGTTAATTGTCCCAAATCCAGAATTAAATATCCAGGATTTTAGTTTAGGAAAGGCATGAATCCAATGAGAGTAGGTTTTATTGTAAACACTTGAAAAGCAAGCTTAAGAGCCTGTACATTCATAGTTTTAAAGGGGCGTTCAAGTTCGGCGTTCCGGGACCCGAAAATTTGTGATAGATGTCTGTAAAATCCGCTACTGTAAACGTGGTTCATATTTTCATGCTGAGCCATCCCCATAAGTATGTGTACAAATAAGATTTTAGTAGTTCCATTACTTTTATGCTTATAAGAAATTGAACACTGAAGGCAAGCATGCTGTATGCACGTGCATGTGTAGTATTTTTTGACGAACATCCAAAGGTTTTGATTATGCATAATGATGAAGTTTTGAGGACCATAAAGCTTCGTTTTCGTGGCACATAAAACTTGAATAAAGCGATAAAATCCTGCCAACGACCTTTGAATAAGCATGTGTACTGTTAGGTGTGCAATGACTTTAAACGCACTCAAATTTCTAATAAAAAAAAAAAAAAAAAAAAAAAAAAAGTACGGTAACGCACAAACCATGAAGAAAGCGGGAACAAAGAATTTAATTTTGTGGCTTTACTTGTCTGGGCAATGAAAATGCATTAGACATTAGTCATAAGTACGTAATGTTAGCCACTAAGCTACAAAGATGACTATGACATTCTAGTTTTCGATTTTTTTCTTCTTTTTTACCCGACTGCGCCAGAAGAATGGTAATGTTTTTCGAGTGTAGGTTTGTATACCTATATTTGTATGTACATTTCTTTGGCACGCTCTACAGCCTACACGGCTTGGTGGATTTTAGCTTGAGAGATGTCGTTAGATTTGTCCTAACTCTGAGAGTGACACTGTATAATCAGTAGGAAGTAATATCAAAAACTTAAATTATTCAAAATGGCGGATTTGCGCGGCAAATTATGTCTTCAAAATTTTTTTTATTTAAAACCTATTGGGAGGGGGTATCAAGTTTAAGTATTTTAAACAAAGATTACAAATTATAAACAACTTATATATTAGCAGCCAGGTTTTTTGTTTTTTCAATAATTATTTGTTTTGGGAATATGGTTCGTGAATTTCGTGATGGAAAATGGCAATATGGACTACGCTGAAACTAATTTCTCAAAGCAATAAAGAAATACACTACCACATCTTTACCCCTAATCAGGCCTGTGTCACTCCCCATTTAGGTATCGAAAATGTACCTACATTATTACTATGCGCGCAGGCGGCCCCTCCGGGTGGTAAATTCAGTTATACGAATCGTTTGTCCAGAGTAATAAGAATGAAATTGGCTTGCAATGGATGTCTAGGTATCTATGCGAAATGGTGCTGAGTTCTGACGTGAGCTAAATTAAACCATATCGCTAGCCACATTGAGTAGATATTTCTTTGAATTTCTTTGCTGAGTGAGACTTCTGCGCGTTAGTAATATTTATTCTGTGCCCTAATGGGGTAGGGCATTTTGGGTCTTGCGGCTCTAAGCAGACAGAGCCCAGGGCCGCAAAACTCAAATACCACTTTTAGCGTGATGGTGGGCGAGAAGGTGGAAAAAAGGAATTTCAATAGTAACCTCTATAAAGAGGAACATTTTAAAATCACATTATCATAGCACTAAATATTATCACCCTAATCAATATCTATAATCTATCCGATAGCCAAGCATAATCATCGTTTATCTATTGCGTGTTTATATTCCTGAGATAAAATTTACAACGTTGCCAGTAGAAAGTGAGACAGTGTTAACATGGATGAATGTGGTTTCCCATGACGCCTTAGAAAGTGGTCGAGTGGTTAACCTTAACGTCTCGGCGACAGAAAAATCTTGCAATGCGGTGCGGGCTTAGATTGTGACAAAAGGGAAGATATGCCATTTTAACTGTGTGAAGTTTAGGGTTGCTATACAATTATTTGGTTAAATTCTATTTGGTAGTACTCGTATTTGTCGAACAACAAAGACCCGAATCAATCATATCGAACATTCATCTTATTCGAATTTACCGCCCGGCTGTGCCGATAGCAATCCTTTTCGGTCGCTCAGAAGTGTCATTTGCTAGAGCGAGAGAGAGCGACGGAACGCTTCAGCGTCTCTCACTCTAGCAAATTACTGTTCTGAGCGACAGAAAAGGATAGCAGCATAGGAAAGTGCTGTTACCTGCTGATAGATGAGATCCAACCCTAATGCTGGCTCGAATAAGTGTGTAGCAACCCTTAGAGCACCACATATGCCAAAAATTCTCTCACAGAGCCGGCCGCATTTATAGTTGGTGTGAAAAAATATAAGAAAAGTGATCTATTTATTTGCGTGTGATTTTTTCATCTTAAATCTTGCTTTCCTAACGCTTGTTAAGGTATCTTTAGCATAAATATTGTTTGATACGAGTAGATAGAATCAAAACCCCTCTATGGCCCTCCTTCTCCGCAATCGCAATACATAATAATATTATCTAAAAATAATAGTGTCATATCATGTGTTCTTATGATATAACATCAACAATTAAACCTGGCTAGGTCATCTAGTCTATTTAAAAGAGAAAGACTTGATTGTGTGTTTGTTTGTTTATCTATACTAATATTATAAAGCGGAAGAGTTTGTTTGTTTGTTTGTTTGTTTGTTTGTTTGTTTGTTTGTTTGTTTGTTTGTTTGTTTGTTTGTTTGTTTGTTTGTTTGTTTGTTTGTTTGTTTGTTTGTTTGTTTGTTTGTTTGTTTGTTTGTTTGTTTGTTTGTTTGTTTAAACGCGCTAATCTCAGGAACTAATGGTCCGATTTGAAAAATTCTTTTTTTGTTGGGTAGTCCATTTATAGAGGAAGGCTTTAGGCTATATAACATTAAGTTCCGACAACCACGCGAACGAAGTCGCGGACACAGCTAGTAATGAATAAACACAAAAACCACTTATCCGGTTGTAAAAATTCCTTTCACGCAAACGAAGTCGCGGGCACTGCTAGTATTATATAAGACTGCGACCACGATTAATTTTTCTTCTATTTAACAGAATATAAAAAAGTACTTACCTACAGAATTTTCCAAATTTTTAAAGCTTCTTGTGAATTAAAAAATTAAAACGTTGATGTCTAATACATACAAGCGTCTCAGTATTTCCATCCGTTACTAATTACTCAATTAACCAAACCAAGCCATGGCCGTGTTTATTGTGCACTAGATGAAGTCTCAACTGGCATCATCTTTCAGCAGTCAAAATTTAACAATAGAAAGCGTCACATCGTCCCTTTTGTTTCAATCTATGTCGTCATTATTACTGACAAAAGAAAATCTCCACAATCATTAGTATAACACCTCATAACAATAGACCTAGCCCTTTCTAATGCTGTTGACATGATTTTGGAGAATAAGGTTTACACCTTTTGCATTACCGTTTGATGGATGCGAATAAAATTATACTTAATGGCGAAATTGAGTGGTAAATATTTTGCATACAGGCTATTTTATGATTACGTAGTATATGATGAATGATGATCATTGGAAAATATTTATTTCAGCGGCAGAGGTTTAGTGTTTTAACAGGTTTCCTGTCCCATGTATTATATATATATATACAAAATCTAATAAAATATACTGAAACTATTTTAAGGGTGGATTCAGTCCATGATACTGAACAACTTTCCCCAAGGAACATAATAATATATTAAAATATGAAAAATAATGTTTGGCCTCCTATACAAGTTGACCGATCAGCTGATCAAAATCTGTATGGAAAGTCAAAAATTATTTTTCATATTTCGATATATGTTCCTTGGGGAAAGTTGTTCAGTATCATGAACTAAATCCACCCTTAAAATAGTTTTAGTATATTTTGTTAGACGTTATATATACAAATCAATTGTTTTACTATTGTTCTTTATTCACGAACAGGGAATGGGTTAAAACGCAACTTATAACTGAGAGGTCCCTTGATCCCTACCCGACTCGACCTCTGAGATTGTATTACTTACAATCAGACCTATATATGGTCATTTTCATCGACCACCATTTGCTTCCGGTGAAGGGAAACCTCTTGAAGAAACCTGTACACACTAGTTCTCTCTCCAGAGTATAATAATGACTAGATGACTGTCATTGCCTTTGGTTGAGCTATGTCAGATGCCTTTAGGCAACTCGAAAACTACACACTAGTTTGTACTGTGACACTAGTGAAGTAATTTATTTATTTACTTAAAAAACTTTTTTTTTTTTTCAAATCACACTGATTAAGCTAGCCCCAAAGTAAGTTTTAAACTTGTGTTATGGGATACTAACTCAACGATACTATATTTTTATGATAAATACATATATAGATAAACACCCAAGACCCAGGACAATTTGAAAAAGGCCATTTTCCAACTTGCCCTGGCTGGGAATCGAACCCAGAACCTCTTTATTGTTCCACAATAAAAAAATGGTACAATTGGCGGACTTAACGCTAAAAGCGTTCTCTCCCAGTCAACCATAGGGATAAACAGATACAAATCATGTTGCGGCGCAAAAAACTAGATACAAAATAATGTATTAAAATATGTGCATAATATAATATATGTCTACTTAAATAAATAAATAAATAAATATATAGGGACAAATCACACTGATTTAGCTAGCCCCAAAGTAAGTTTTTTTAAACTTGTGTTATGGGATACTAACTTAACGATACTATATTTTATGATAAATACATATATAGATAAACACCCAAGACCCAGAACTTAACACTATATAATATAATATAATACAATATATAATATACAAATAAATAAAATATAACTCATAGAATATACCTACATACGTACATAATACTATCTATAATACATATAACAAATAAATATATACAAACCTACAATATATATAAATAATGAATGATGATGGTGAAAAATAAAGAAAGATACTAACATCGATCAAAAAGAT
This sequence comes from Acrobasis repandana, assembly GCA_963576875.1. Classification (NCBI taxonomy): domain Eukaryota; kingdom Metazoa; phylum Arthropoda; class Insecta; order Lepidoptera; family Pyralidae; genus Acrobasis; species Acrobasis repandana. The sequence goes on along the minus strand of OY756221.1, from coordinate 7,932,786 downwards.
AAGAGTGCACTCTTCTCTTAAAAGAAAATTTTGTCGAAATATCTTTGATGTCAATGGGTAAAGCATTCCAGAGCCGTATAGCTTGTAAGTTAAAAGAGTTCGCCATAAAATTTGTGCTAAGTAATGTGCAGGTTTCCTCAAGATGTTTTCCTTCACTGGAAGCAGGTAGTGACAGTGTACATAAGTCCAAACTCATGGTACAATAGCGATAAGTCCGCCTTGGTACCAATATTTTCTTTGTGTTTGTTATTTTTATTTTATGAATTATTATGGTGCAATAAAGATAATTTGTATTGTATTGTATTGTACAAGTTGCGCCTAGTGAGGATCGAACTCGTACCAAACAGTCAGTTCCTAAACCGCTAGGCTACGCCACACCACCGCTTCAATAGAATTTCATACTTATCTAAACTAATGATGGATTGTTTCCGATTTTATTCCAATATTAGTTTCTGGCCTTGCAAACCGTTAACGCTAGCCAAAATAATATTTGATAATACTGAAAAAATATTTTTTTTTTTTACTTTGCTTCGCTAAGTAATATAAATCCCATCGTTGTTATTACTATAAAGAGTCTACAATTACTACGATTTGATAAGATCAGAGCTGAAGATTAAATCTTGTATGAGTTTTTGTATCCATCCATTCCATCGTGAGCTTTGTATAGCTATTTATTTATTTACAAAATTGATGTACACAACATACAAACAAAGGAACGTACAAAGTAGGAAAATAGAGTACATAGGTACTGCTTATTTCATAAGAAATCTCTTCCACTCATTCTTCTTTATTCTTTTTTATTCTTACGCTTATGGTAAGAAAAGTGGCGTTGTTCACACCAAACGTATAGTCCACCGCGGAGACTGAGCGCGCGTTATGCAGTTTATCGCTTTTCCATAATTATGATATATAATATTATGATAATTATCTCTTTCACACCGAACCGACAATACCGACAATCCTGACTGTGAGCATGCTCACAGTTGGCAGCGGACTATACGCTTGGTGTGAACAACGCCGGCCATAAATACAAATCCCTTAAAGTTATAAGAAAACTACTACAAACAAAACTAAAATTTAAAAAAAAAAAATGTAGTTGAAAAAAAAAAAATCAAACACCTCATTAAGCTGCAAAGGAGAATGAACCCATGTTGCACCACAGTATGATTTACTACGAGATAAACAGTGGGTGTACTGCTCGGTAAACATTACACAACCTGCCCGAGATACCCACACTGTGTCAACGAGGAACAATAGACTGTATTCTACGATATTCCTTTGCCTTTGATGTAAACTGTGTAGGTAACCTAGTTATTCATGGTCACCAGTTTAATTTGGAACTGAATGGAGACTAAAATTAAAACAGACAAGATACATAATGTACTTTGGCTTGACTTTAGTTTTATAAAAAAATCACGTCTTGAGAGAAACCAACAAGTTATAAAAAGTTCACGCCTACTAGTTACGTAAGCACTTATATCTGAGTAGAGTTGTGTACATGTAAAAGTCCCAATAACCAGAAATCAGAATATTTATAATATATAATATAAGTTTTTTAATTTTAGATATATTTAGTTTTAGTATTGTTCAAAGATGTTTATTATAATATAGTTTAAATTAAATTAAAGCTAAATAATATATGTTTTTATAAATTAAAACTTATAAGTACCTCTAAGAACTAAAACTAAAAAATTACAAATTATGTAATCCCACTAAGATATTACCCCTCGGCAGCGTGGCCAAAAGGCTGGCAGCATTGCCACGTTGTATGGCAATGCTGATTCTCTGTGCCAGATAATTTCCAGCCCTTTGGTCACGGGATGCTTCGGATAATCTAGATAATAAATCTTTTAGTTAATTTAGTGTTGTTTTTTCTTTCAACTATGTTTTTTCCTAATAAAGAATTCTTCTGGAATACAAGATAGGTACTTCTTCTTCTTCTTATATTTAAGAGCTGGGCTCTTGTCGGTGGAGTGCTTTCCATGTCTCTCTTTCTTCCGCCAAGTTCTTAACCGCCTTATATGTTTTCACGTTTAATTCTTGCTTTATTTGATCGAAAAAATTTCTTCTGGGTTTTCCTACTCCTCTTTTTCCTTCCATTATTGTTTTAAAAAACTCATCGTGACGCAGTAGATGGCCGAACATTTTCCCTCTACAATTTTTATAATTTTTAGTATATACGTAGTATTTGTAGTAGGTAGTACTTATAAAGCCTATTTAAAATATGCTCATTTTCTTGATTAAGTTCTCATTAAATTCATAGGCAAATTCTTTGCAATATTTTTTGGATGAATTTTATTTATGGACAAAAAAATATCCAAGATATTGAAAGCAATAACAAAATTATCGATTCAAATTTAAATGGACCGTAGAAGGTAGCCTACCACAATTAATGAAGTGCTTATTAGAAGTTTTAAGGTAGGTACTATTAAACATAATTATTTACTGAAGCCAATATAATTGGGCACGGTTCTGCCTAGCCAAAGCAAACGTGGCTACTATGGCGCCGTTCTTGGCCCTCAACGATGTTATCTAAGGTCGCCGGTACACATGTACCTATGTTGAAGGCTTTTTAAAGTTGAAGCAAATTATGTAGTAAAGGAGAAAATTAAAATCATAAAATAACTTATTCCGACGTTGAACGTTATTTATTTTGACAAAACGTTTAGTAATCAAAGACATCGCCTTGCACAAAAATTAATGCACCTCCACTAATCTGCTAATTTGCACAGATACTTTTTTAATGGAATTTGTACGAAATTGATAATATCAGTTTTTCTGCATCAATAAATCCAAAATCACGTTCAAAATGGATTCGATCAATGACAAGTGACATTATTTTGTGACTTTTTATTTTCCTATCTGTAAAAAATAGTTTATTTTTAGCCCAGTCCACATCTCTATTATAATTATTTCAATGTGGGAGTTAATATTTATTGTGTCATTCTAGAATACTTTAACAAAAGGCAATAATAATAAGGTTGTTTTTGGATTTATTTATAATCCAGTAACAATAAAAAAAAACTTCTATCATGTTGCAATTAGCTACTTGACCTGAGCTGTCTTATGTTGTGTTGGGTTATTTCACATAATACATGCACCACAATGTATGGTGCTTGTATGAGTACTATTATAATTGTATCTTTTCCGGTATTACGTACAATTTTATCATTTTTTCAAACGACTGCACAAGGAATCTCGAATGCGATGCCTCTGAATCGTGACCAAGTTTTTGTGGCGAAGGTAACTTATTGTCAGAATGAACTCATCTGTTGCGTCAGTAGGCGCTGGCCTCGGCTTCTTGCGATCTGAGAAATTAGACAGATGTTCTCGTACCTACTAGCCTTTCTTGTAAGGAAATCATGTTATAGAATTAAAGGAAAAAGGCTATAGAAGATTTTCATAAAACTGTACTTTGAAAAACTACCTCATTTGGGGAGCGGCAGCCCGCCACTTTTTTAAGGAAATTTCCGCACGCCTGATCAATGTCTTGGGGGACCCAAGGGCTGGAGTTCATTGCATTACGGACAGCGTTTAAGCATTGCTATCCAACGCAGAAATGCTAGCCTTTTGGGTACTTTGCCCTGTGAAACTATTATAGGGGTGAATTCAGTCCATGATACTGAACAACTTTCCCCAAGGAACATATATCGAAATATACAAGTTGAGCGATCAGCTGATCCGAGTTTGTATGGATAGCAAAAAAATAATTTTCAGTGAGAGTGAGTTTACTTGGAGAAATTTGTTCAGTATCATAGACTGAATTCACCCTTAAAATAGTTTCAGTATATTTTGTTAAACGTTATATATAAAAGCTAAAATCTTTTACTTATCACGAAATCTCGAAAATTACTTAGCTAATGAAGATGAAATTTGGCAGGAAGTTAAATTGTGAGACGACCGCTAAGCAAGGATTTTTGGAAATTCCATCCCTAAGGGGGTGAAGTAGGGGTTGGCAGTTTGTATGAAACTTCATAATTTTTAAAGTGAGACACATGAAATTTTTAATGTATTTTAGTAGTTAGTAGAAAATAATATTGCATTTATTAGATTTTGAAAATGACATCCATATAGAGGTGAAATAGGGGTTGCAAGTTTGTATGAATCTTTGTCATTTTTGAAGCAAAACACATGACTTTTTTGAATTAGTAGTTAGTAAAAAATAATAATCCATTCATGGGATTTTAATAAATTGCAACCTCAGTTTAAAAAAAAACAATCTAATTTGTGTAGTCTACGCGGGCGAAGCCGCGAGCAAAAGCTGGTAATGTAAGTTCTATTTTTAAATATTTTAAGTTTAGTTATTTTTAATTTAGCTTATATATTTAGAGGTAATTTGTTTAGTTTTAATTAATTTAATCAATTCTTTGTTTAACGTTGAATTGTTAATTTTATTTACTATTTTAATCTAAAGTTTAATAACATTAAATAAAGAAATGCTGCCCGTGAAAAATATTCATAGCACCAAAATGCATACGACGGAAATGAAGATGTTAAGATGGGCAGGAGGTGTTGTTACCCTGTTAGGCAGGGTGAGAAATTAACACATTCGTGGAAGTTTTAAAATCATACATATCGAAGAGAAACTCTCCGAAACACGTCTCAGGTGGCATGGACACGTCATGAGAAGGCCTGACAATCACATGACCAAAAAAGTGCTGAACATAGATACTGCATGGTCCCAGAAAGCCAGGACGACTCCTACAAACTTAGATGTCCGTCATCAACAATGATACAAAGAAAGCCAAATGATAAGAAGAATGACGAGGAGAGCCGACCCCAATTGAAATGGAACAAGGCAAGGCAAATAGAGAGAGAGAATGAAATAAGACATGGTGTATAAAGTTTTAAACAAAATACTGCTAGGTTTGTCTACGTATTATCTGTTGGTTGGCAAAGCCTACCAATAGCAACAATGTTATAACGTTCAATACACAACTCCAATGATATTATAGATCACTTTCGAGTTAAAGAATTCAATCGAGTTGCAAATGTCAGTAAAGACGATTATTACTTACGTAAAGTTCAAGAAGTGGTTTGGGTAGATCAAGTAAGTATTTATTGCCATAATTGTACGGGTAGTGGGACAGGTAAGAAGGAAAGGTGAATTTTACACCTTGCTATGTTCATTGCGATCAATTTTATTTCGTACTAGCTGTTACCCACGGCTTTGCCCGCGATCTTCAATGATGTGTTATTACATAACCTACTCTGCTATAAATAAAGCCTTTTAAATTTTATACATTAAGTAAGTAGGTATCTAATATAATTATCGTATGGCACTCACGCCACGGTATTTTTTAGCATTTTTATTTAGGAATATCTAATTTTTAGGGTTCCGTACAAAAAATGAAAAAACGGAACCCTTATAGGATCACTCGTGCGTCTGTCTGTCCGTCCGTCTGTCACAGCCAATTTGCTCCGAATCTACTAGACCGAATCAGGTGAAATTTGGTAGAATGTTGTAATCCTATGACCCAAACACATATGTGCTGAGTACTTAATAATAAATATTCTTTTTAAATAAAGGTTATTTTCGGGGGACAAATTAGGAAACTGAAAAAAAAAAGTTTTGCAAACCTTACTGTGTCATATATCAAATGAAAGGGCTCGTTATGAGAATTTCAAATATATTTTTGTTATTATTGTTAAATGAATAGTTTTGATTTTATTCATGAAAGAAGACGAAAATTGACCATTCCCTCCCCGTGATCTCCGAAACTACTGAGCCTAAAATTTTGAAAAAAATACGAAATATAGTTCATTGCTTGTAGATTACAGGAAAACCTATAAGAATTTAATCAATTGTACGGAACCCTCTCCACGCGAGTTTAACTCGCACTTGGCCGGTTTTATTTGGTCACCATGCGGCTGAAATGCTTTAATAGCTCAAATTCTTCTCTTGTGTGGCTGGCTACTAAACAAATATTTAAAAATCAGATCCAAGTATGTTAAACGTCCAATGCTGTTTACAAGCAGCCATTTGAAAATATTTCTTTTTACAATGCTGCAGTACTCTTGTACGCTTAGCGATCACTCCACTGTAATTTGTAACAATTCTGCAAAAAGTATTTCCTTATCTAAGGGCGAGCATAGAGGAGATAAAGAATTATAAAACCGTTGGAAATAATAGCCTATCGTTTTAACATTTTGAAATTCCACTTTGGTATAGCACCGAACTTTGAACTAGCAATTTTAAGAAAAACTCCATTATCTCGGCAATTCCTTGACTATAAGATAAGATAAAACTTCTTTATTGGTGCAATAAGAAAAACAACTTAAAAATAAACTGAAAATACAAATAATTCATATGAATTGTTAAAGCCGTCTACCTACCGTCTACGGCTCCTCAAATACCTATGTATATAATAGATTTATACCGTTCGCCAAATCGTGAACGGGTGTTGTCAGGATGACTGATCAGCTCGGCTTTGCTTTTTGACTATTTTAACATCAGGTCTTTAGTTTCCACTGCAGGAGCATGACCCTCTCTGTACTACCAGATCCATATATCAGCCAGAGCAGCCAGATGATTTGGCCTACACTCTCCACGCTGGCCAGACGGGTTGGAGAGGTCTCACTGATGTTTGATCATTGTTTAGCTTGTGTGTTTTTGTACTACTTAGTATTTCTTTTTGTTTGCAAGCATTACATGTTATAATGTGTCAATATTGATTATAATTAATTGTAAATTGAAACATATACGACAAATCATTTCTGTCAAGTAAATAAACAATACTGTATAAATGAGTTTCTTTCGGCGTTTCTTCTTAGCATTGGTCGTTGCGAAACGCTAGTATACCTACGTAGCTTTTCTTTATAATAATTAATTTATAATTTAAATTTGAATAAACATTATTATGATATACTCGTACATATACAAAACTTATTGACGTGTAAAAGTGCCTGCAAAGGTCTAATTACTGCGAAACATTTGAATATTGAATTTGAATTCCACACATTTTTAAAACTTTACACTCTAAGCATGTGCAAAGAGTACTGTCACTTCCAAATGAGACAAAAAAAAACCACATGAATTGAAGGAATGCATTTGTTATGGAATGCAATAAGTGCTGCGTGCCATGCTCATAATGACATAGTTAATTGAACAAGAAAATTTACACTAATGCTGTCAATTTTCTAAATAGATATCATTATTCATTTCTTTTATACAAGAAATTAATAATAATACCTATCTGGAAGATTGTCATTTTTATTATAGATATTATAAGGACTTTTACAAACCTTTTTTGTTGAGTCTAGTTTCTAATGAGGTACTTCTTGGTCGCAGACAGACTTGAGACAATTATTAAACCTAATTTGAAAAATTCGAACTAGGTATTTATTTCAACGGGTAATTAGTTATCTTGACACTTTTAGAAATGATTTATTTTGCCTATTCATCTTTTTGAATACTTTGTATGAGCAAGTAATTTTTTTTAAGCGATTCTATAGTATTGTGCTGAAATGTTATATACTATATCGACTTCCTCGCCCCCTCAAGTATGTCTACTGTACGTGCACGCTGTCACAGCAAATAATTAATATAAGTAAATAAGTATAATACATATATTATTCAATATTCATTCTTATTTCTTTACTAGTAATTAAGTATAATGACATAAGGTAGATTACTATAAATCTGGTATAGCTTGACAACTGCCACATAATAAATAAATAAATAGATAAGGCCAAATTACTTTAATGGCGCTAGCCCCATAGTAAGTTGAAACTTGTATTATGGAATACTAACTCAACGATACTATATTTTATAATAAATACATAAATAAATAATCACCCAAGAACCAGGACGATTTGAAAAACGCCATTTTCTAACTTATAAGTTGTTCAGTGTGGGTTCAATTCCCAGTATACTGGGAATTGAACCCACAGCCTTCGGACTATATAATTGATTCGACATACTTACAGCGTAAGATAGCCCTACGATTTACTACACGGACACGTGTGGACGAAAGTTTCATCTATTACTATGTAACAACTTAGCCTTTCAAATTAAGCATTGAATCCGCAGTGACTGCAGTTACATCCTTACATCACAAGTCTCGCGTCGTAGTCACGACGGCCTATGGAATGTCTATTTGCAATTTAAGCTGCGACCTTTTGTTACATTCTGAGCTGTTTCGGTTTTGAAACCGTGACGAATACCTCGATCACCATGATGGGACGTTCGTAACTACTAATAAATATGGTACGCATTAGTTGATTGTGATTATATAAGCTGTAACAACACATATATTTACTATCTGGACAAGCGTTCGAATTTGCAAAAGTTTAGTGGAACAATCCGGTGTTTGTAAGTTTGTTTTTATAACCATAACTCTAGAACTAGATACACTTTTAGGTAGATAAAAATGGTTTGAACATGGGCCAAATCACTGAAGGGGTCGCAAGTTTCTAGTTTGAGGTTAGATATGGGATCTAACAAAATATACTGAAACTATTTTAAGGGTAGGTTCAACATTTTCCAAGGAATCGAAATATGGAAAGTAATGTTTGACCATCTATATTAGTTGAACCTGAAAGCCAAAAATTAATTTTTAATATTTCGATATGTTTCTTGGGGAAAGTTGTTCAGTATCATAAACTGAATTCTCCCTTAAAATAGTTTTAATATATTTTGATTGACGTTATTTGTACAGTTTTAGTTTAAGATTTCCTCTAAGATACGTTCCAGATGATTACTCTAAAACTTCATTTTAGACAATTTGCATAGTATATGCATTTTAGCATTTTGCGTTTTAGGCTTCTTGATTTTTAAGCATATTACTATAGTAAAGTATATTACATTTTAGATAATTTCTTTACAGTTTTGCTTTATAGAAATAAATTTTAGTGGTTTGTAGTAATTTTGAATTTTAGCTAACATGATCAAAAAGGCTTATTTCCTAAAATGTAAACGTGCGATAAGTTGATCACAATGTATGGAAATTATCTACGAGTAAATTAAAAATATGTGATGAAAAATTTCGACGAATTCACTGATATAGAAAGTAGTTTCTTTTTGTATTTCGATTTTGAAACCATAACTAATGTCTTGATAAGCAAGTGATGTGACGTAAGTGGTGTGAACAACTATAGTAAGAAGAACACGTCACTCGATTATAATCGGTAATGTAGCCTATTATGTGATTGTACTCGTAGTACGTCAACACTTTTGTTGTGGTTACGATAAAAAAGGACGTAGATGAGGTTAAAAGTCTTTCTTGTGAAAAACCATTCTTATATATAATAAAAAAATATTGTACCTTATAAATTATTAAATATAATATTGTACCTTAAAAAAATATTGTACCTTATAAATTATTAAAATGTATTTTATCATTTTTAGGGTTTCGTAGTCCACAAGAGACCCTTATAGTTTCGTCATGTCCGTCCGTCCGTCCGTCTGTCAGTCCGTCCGGGCTCGTACTCCGCCGCTACTGCACCGATTGTCACGAAAATCACCGAGTCCTACTCGCACTTGGCAGCTTTTTTTTCTTCTAATTGTTGCCTGTGATGGACGAAGCATGTTGCGGATTTTTTAAATGGTTGCGGATTACAGAAATATAAACAACGTTAAACATGTTAAAGTATGTAATTTGGAATGAGAAATAAATAAATAAATAAATAAATAAATAAATATATAAGGACAAATCACACTGATTGAGCTAGCCCCACATGCTACAAAACAACATATTGCCTCGTTTATCCGAGAGGTTCCCGGGAGCATGTTTTTTTTTTTTTTTTAATAATCTTTTTTGTTTCAGTATATTTTGTTCGATTAATTAAAATATTAATTTATAAATAAAAGTTGAATATCTTGTTTAATTCCCATTTTCATCATCTTTTCTATATAAAAATGTCTACATTATATTTTTTCGTTATCTTACAGATACACTATCACGTCTTTATCCCTAACGGGGTAGACAGAGCCAAGGACGTTAAAGCCCAGGCCACTTTTAGCGTAATGGTGGGCATGAAGGTGCAAAAGGGAAATCATAATAGTGATGGGTTGCTAACCGCAACGCCTATTCATATGATTCAGATTCTCGCCCATTCCCTCGATCGGCTTTTACGATCTGCACGGGAAGAGAAGCAGCTGGTACATTCTATGTTTTTTCTTTTCTCGCAGACCAGCAAAGAAGTTATCTTATATCATGATATCTTCATCACGTGTGAACGAACACGTTACTAAACGCGATTAGTTTATCTAGAAACACTAGTCGCCTAGCGAAAGATAGAGTGAAAGCAATGCACAGGCTCGATAAAGTTATTGAGTCACATGGTATCGATAAAAAACACGGCCATGAACAATGGCTTCCGACTGTAATTTCTCTATGGCACGAAGTGTTACATTATTGTTGGTCGGTTTGTGCAAATACAACAAAACAGAGATAAACTAAACCTACAGCATTGGCCAACTTTTAAAAAAATCTTTAATCCCTACATATTATCATTATTAACTTTTTTTAGCTTAGTAAAAAGTGTCTTGACAAATTTTGAAAGATTCTTCCTTGTTGGTTATAATGCTCTGTCTGCCCCAAAGACGTGATAGTTTATACAATAGTTTATAAAAAGAAGTTTACCTACATATTTGTTTATAATTTTCTTGAAATATTATGAACCGAATTTCACGTTTTTTATTATCGTAATCAATATACTATCTTTATGGTTTTGAGTATTACTTATATCGATCATAAATATAAATAAAGCCTGTTTTTGCGTACAAAATTTTGCATTACATTATGCTATTAACATAAGAATAAAGAATTAAAAACCTACGCAGCAACCGAACGGGCCTTGACTAGCCAAAACTGCCTTCTACTACATCTTACATGTTAGATCAGAACGTTTGTTCAGATTGCAATAACCACGAAGCTATAAACAGTTGAATAAATATTGTTTAAAAACAAAATACGCAGTAAGTGCTTCAGAAATACCGCACTTTCGTAACCAGTTTGAGCTCAGAAAGTAGTGTGAGTACCTACTATGTTACGACTGAAAGGCACTTGATTAAGCATTATTAACTAATCATCCGAGCGTATTCCCGGTTGCAAGTGGTTATGCTTCAGAGCCGGGGTCCGCTACCTAACCCTAGGTGATTTGACGAGGTTACTGGTTTGTGTAAAAACATAGAGCGACTGCCGTCTGACCTGCGCAACCCAAAGGGTAGATTAAAACTAATCCTATAGGAAAGGTTTAAACAAACACCAGATGGCGTACGGAATCATCTTTCTTTTCGGATAATAAGGTGATTCAAGCCTGCAATATCCTAACCAGATTGGAAACAACTTTTTCACAAAGTATGCTTTCCAGTGGGATTTGAACCTCTGGATCACAAGAAGAACGCCTTGACCACTGGATCACGGTAGTATTTTTAACTAGTGATTAAGGTATGTATTTAAATATTCCCTGGATTCCTTGTACATATTTCGGATTATGTTGCCTGGGTAAACTCATCAATATCACCGTCTAAGCATTCACTTTTCCTTTTTCTAAAACACCCTGCACAGTAATTTTTACAACTGCGACGTTAAGTAACTCTTAAAATAAGTTTCTATATCAAAAGCCAAGGCTAAATTTTATCCATTGTTTAAAAACTGGATACAAAACATAAGCGCACTGTCACTACGGTGTTCGTAACCGGATAGAGGTAAACAGCGGTCGTGGAGCGTGAAACCGTTGAGAAACAGCCAAGATACCACGCCATGCCGTATGCCCACTGCCCACCATTCAAGGCATAGACAGACAAATCGATTTGCTGTATTGAAATTGCGATTGTTAGCTGAAAAGATATTTGTCTAAATGAAAAAATGTGTGTCTTATGCGTATAAATAAAGAATGGTGCATTTTTTACCTTGTTTGGTAACCACGTATCTTTAAAATTATACGTTTAAAAATGGAGCAAGCAGAAGAAATGAATAAGTAATGGTAAGTGAAGCGAAAGATATGTGTCAGGACTGTGGCAAGCGGAATCTGTACTTACCCCCATGGTAAATAAGCGTGAAAATATGTATGTACTCATATATAAGTAATAAAAATAAAAGTAGCGCAATAAAAACTAAAAATGTTATTATGTATACAAATAAATAATGTAGAAAATATAAGGACATTGACTGTCTACGAGTATGCCAGATTTAACGTTTGATTATTTTTCCAAAAGCTATTAAATTTAGTTTCGTTTCTAAGCATTATATGATAAATTCTAAAACTAAACTCAGTATTTTATACAACTATATTGTAACAATGTCAATGTAAAATATTTTCGCTCTACTAGTTTGTCTCCCAAAATAGGTTGTCGCCTATTTGAAAAAAAATAAAACATTTTTATAACTTAGTAATACAACATTCGCAACTAAACACAGATCTTTATATGGAGTCTATATTGTTTTGTATGTTAATTCATATCGCCATTTAGTTCAATATAGAATGAAGTCCAGTCCAAGGCCAGTTCATTAATCTTAGTGACATTTTAATACACAATAAAATAAACTGTCTCATAAATCGTGTTTTTATAAAATACAAGGTTAAAAATAATACTTAGAACTAAGAATGTAAAGCTAAATTTTGTGGTTGCCGTTTAGCAGAAAGGAAGAAAATCCGTTAAAATATTTTTGAGCACTTTTTACAATTTTAAATATTTTTTTTATTTTGACCTGCTGTACTACTGGAAATGGTTCTGGGCACCTGGTTCTGGGCCATATATACAACTCGTAGCAATAAATGTGTGTTAAACGCGTAATTAATTAAAGTGAAAAATAAAATCTAGTGTACAAATTGTCTGGTCAGTTGAACTCTTTTGTATAAGGACATCGAATATTTTTTCAAAATCCCGCAATGCCGCTAGTCTTTTGGGTAATTTGCCCTGTGATGGCAGCGATTTGGCCTCAATTTATTAAAGTAATTTGAATTTAGGTAAGTTCTATTTCTAAATATTTTTAGTTTAGTTAGTTTTAGTTTAGCTTATACGGAGTGACTTTTTAAACACCAGCCAAATTATGGAGCAAGTTCAGTCTGTGATACTACTATCTATAATAAAAGTTATTAAAAATCGATTAAAATTTTTCGTTCTCCCATACAAAATCCGTTTGAGTAAGTGCTGATTTGTATGAGAAGGTGAATTTTTATTTTAGTTTTTCTTTAATTGTTTTTATGGAAGGTAGTTCAGTATCATGGACTGTACTTGCTCCATAAATTTGGCTGGTGGATAAAAAGTCAGTCTGTATTTGAGTTTGTTTATTTTAAATTTAGTTAAGTTTTACGTTGCATTGTTAATTTTGAAAATAAAGAAAGTTAAGCAAAAATGAATTAAAATCAAGGGGATTATTACTACATGAGGAAATTCACCTCTGCTGCTTTCGAGCATTGTTTGAAGATAACCTAAAGAAAGGATTACGTACATAAATTATATGTACGTACATACGTACTTTTAGGGTTCCGTACCCAAAGAGTGCAAACGGGACCCTATTACTGAGACTCCGCTGACTGTCCGTCGGTCTGTCTGTCTGTTCGTCTGTCACAGGGCTCTATAAAGGACCTTAATTACTGACCTTAAAAAACTGGTCACAGGTGATTTGAAATTGAAGCTACAGTGTAACCATTTCGACTCGATAAGAAGAAGAAGGGCTCTATCTCTTGAACCGTAATAGCTAGACACTTGAAATTTTCATGGATTATGTTTTACTGTGGCCGCTATAACAACGATTCCTCGTACTAAAATTTAAGGGGGTCGTCCGTCATACAAGAAACATGTTTCTTCAGCGTTTTAAAACATTATACAGAGGGACAGAACCCTTCATGTACGAGTTCGACTCGCACTTGCCCGTTTATTTTTATTTACAAGCTTATAGCTTGCCCTGTTTGTTGATTTTTGTTTTTGGGTCAAATCTTGCAACTTATTAGCCACTTCCCGGATTTTGTATGCTAATGTAATGATCAAAATGCATTATTAGTATGACAAGAAGCTGATCTGATGATGGAGCCTGAATGTGGCTATAGGACCCTGTAACAAAACGACGCAACCCCATCGAGTTTGGGTTCATTACATTTTTATTGATAAGTTCTAAGAAAAAAATTCAAAAAACTTATGGAGGATTTCGAAACACGTTTCTCGAACTTAATTATTACAATAACCGGTCCATGGTGAGGTGCGGCATGTCAACAATAAGGTCATTGTTACGCAAACGTCTCAATACCTCAAGCTTCTCACTTCTATCATACTGTATTCTGTGCTTCTATAGCAATCCCACAATACTATATGAGACAATAAGGTAAGTTTTTATTTTCTTACTTTTCTTTCCGTTTCGTTAACTCAACCCATCATAAAATTTCGAGAATTCAATAAGCGATCGATTAGACACAACCCGTAGCGGACTCCGGGCTTCGCATCAGCATTATGGCTGCGCATGCAACTGGAAATATGCTGAGATGGGCGTGAAAGCGACTGAACCCGTTACTTATACTTTTTATTCCCTTTTCAACCTATACAAACTTCCCATTGCGCTGAAAGTGGCCTTTGGGTATAATGACCTTGGGTTCTTTCTACCCCGGAATACCTAAAGATGTGCGTACACGAAGATGTCTGCGTACGCGCCGCAAGTCACATTCGTCCTGAAGAAGGCCTCCGGATGAGGTCGGCCAGTAGCTTACTTTTACGTGAGTTGCCCGCTTCCCGCATATTAATAATGTCTGTGACTCGTTAGTTTTAACGTGTTTAGTACACGTAATATATCACGTAGGCTCACGTTATATAATCAAATAAGAACGAAGGAAAAGAAGGAAAGTGTTTAGTATGTTCTGTACATACATATGTACAGAACATGTGACGTCATCAATGTAAGTGAGATATAGCATACTTTCGTATGGCCTTATCTCTTTCTTTTATTTTGTTTCGTATTGAGCCCAACTGGAAATCAGCATTCCTATTAAGTCCGTGTTAAGACGGAAGCTGCCAACTGGTTTCCAAAGTGAGCGCTATTACGTATCACTTGCCAAGTATCAATATTGGAGATAACTTACTATGCATGTTGTTACGAAACTGCCATGCAACTGTTTGAGATAACATGAGATGTTTTATATTTAGATTATCGTTGTGTATACTCTCTCTCTCTCTTATTTAATCAGCAATAACACTGAAACACTTGCTAAATTCAACGTAAATTTTAAATATCGTCGTTAAACTTTTTCCTACAAAATTATTTATCTATAATAAAATTTAAACCTAAGTATTGTTTATATTAGATAATTGAAGCATTTTATTGACAAACAAAAACATGAAAGTCTGATTGATGATAAGATGAAAGACTTTCAGTACTACATACTACTATCTAAAAATAATTCCTAAATTAGTGATGGGTTGCTAGCCACAACGCCTATAGACATGATTCAGATTATTGCCAATTCTCGGGGAAAGAATAGGTATGTACCAGCATTCTGTGTTTTCTTTTCTCCTAGATCAACAATGGAAATGTACTTATCTACTGAAAAATAATTATTTGTGTACAATTTTTGCAGTAAGTTCAGTCTATGATGATTACTTTCCACTAGAAATATATTGCAAAATACGATAAAAAAATTATTTCCCGTACACTTGCACGGGAGGAAAATTTTTTTTGACAGCTATTCTCTTAATATTTGTTATTCGTGATGAGCTATTTGATTTTTCAGTATGTGGAATTGAAACTTATGAACCAAAGAAGCAACATGTTGATGTGTGCTGATTAAATTGATAATAAATGGACAGATAAGGACAAATAAATCACAATGATTGATCTAGCCCCAAAGTAAGTTTAAACTTGTATTATGAGATACTATATTTTATAATAAATACATACTTTTATAGAATAACACCCAAGACCCAGGACAATTTGAAAAAGGCCATTTTCCAACTTGGCTAGGAATCGAACCCAGAACCTCCGGATTGATTGACTAGCGTGTTGACTATTACACCACGGATGATGATAATACACACTGACCCTAATATGGAAATGGAAATACCATTTCATACGGTTCACAATTTCACACATACTATTGATATGAAAACAGCGTACACTGCAATCAGTGTAAAATACACAGTTATCAAAACAAAACACATTAAGGCCGTAGTGGCAGTGACTGAGGAGTCACGAATCACGAACCGAGCAGTTCTGACAGTTAGTCTATGGTCTACTTTCCAGCTCTGGGTGAAGATGGACGGTTTATTGAATAGATTAATGAAGCGAAACATTGGGAACAAATGGTAAAAACTTTCATTAGAACACGTTATGGTTTGATCTATCCACACCTGGTGAAGATGAAGTTACATCAATATGGATAAAACAGTTCATTTGTTTTTTTGCCGTGAAAGACGTGGTAAACACATGAAATGCTGGCTTGACGTCAATTTCAATTTCAATTTATTGCATTGCATAATGTACATGAGTTCTAACTACTTAAGGTCACCACTATGAACCCTGTCCGGGCATCGCAAAACTGGAACGGCAAGCGAGTTTTATGACATGCAGCTAATTTTTGAATATAAACGTCGTCAAGGATGATGCGTTTCAATGGTCTTACAACCAAGGATGCTCAAGACCGTGCGAAGTAGAGAAGAAAAGCTCTGAAAGCGGACTCCAGGTTTCACAGCAATTGAGCTGAGGATGCAACGTCGAATACGCTGAGATGGATTTTATATTGCACATACAATATTAAGAACCAAGACGAAATTGTTTTCTCCATTGTTAAGGTGAAGTAGTAGCATAAGTGGCGCCCTCATTTGGAATAAATTGTTTAAAACTAAATATGGTGATATTTAAAAATTTGATTTGTTTCAATGTCTAAAAAGACCTTTAAACTATTTTATGAATAACCTTTGAAAGTAATATTGGTAGTCCGTCTAGCTTTAAAACGGGTTTTCGCCAAAAGTGGCCACTTTTGGCGAAAACCCGTTTTAAAAATAGACCTACTATTAGTAATAATTTCAAAGGTTATTCATAAAATAGTTTGAAGGTCTTTTTTGACATTGATACAAATCAAATTTTTAAATTTCACCATATTTAGTTTTAAACAATTTATTTCAAATGAGGGCGCCACTTATGCTACCATTTCACCTTAATACTTCTAGTGTAGGGAATGTTTTTATTATTTACGAACTTACAAAATAGCTTGAAAGCTGAAAGTAAGCGACTATTTATTTGTGAATTTATTCCACATTTATGAGATAAGAATTTCTTTATAATGATAACATTCCTACATTAAAACTACTACAGGTTCTGTACGTTTCAATCTGTGACATAATTCGCACACTTTACGTCACATCCCTTTGGACAGCATCCGCTAGATGACAAAAAGTCAAATCAGACACATTTTTAAACGTCAAAACCAACTTTTTCTATGGGATTTGTATGAAAATCAGAATAGTGACGCCATCGTTTTTTTGAAGTCAAATATCGCTCTTAATGTCAGTTTTTCTGCATTTAATAAATCTAAAATAATGTTGGATATAATCAATGACAAGTGTCACTATTTTGTTACGTTTTATTCTCTTAACAGTACCGAAAAAAATATTTTTGACCCAGTCATCTACTTATTTAAAATTTGCAAGAAAGGTCACTCTTTGAATTATATTGGGAAATAAGAATCAGAATAGGAATAAATTGCAATCAACTGTATAAAAGAATCCCCTGTTTTATGCCTATGTTCCATTTTATAACTACTGTCAACTGCTTGGGAGAAAACCAAAGAATAATATAGTTGAAACCTCTTTGCAAAAATTTGCGTCTTTTTGCTGCCAAGAACAGAAATACTGTACATTTAAATGTCTGTGCTTGCATGGAAACCACCAAAATAGATGATAAAACAAAAAGAGTTTGAATATGGTGCCTTATTCATTAAAACGCAAAAATTCAAGGTGGGTCCGCAATCCGTGACGAACTGGCTCGAGACTATTTCATAGCCGAGGTCATTCACCTCGGCTTTTGGAAATTTTGCCATATCGCTAAATTTGTTAATGAGATTAAGAACGAATAGCTGCTATACGTATAGGTATCCTGTTTCATGAGGTAAGCGATCGATTGATGATCTAAGAGTTATACTTACATACAATATAAATTATTTAAAGGATATTTATTTTAGTCTTTATTGCACACAATTATTAAACAAATAAGACACACCTGTTTAGAAATAAACGTGAGTATACAAAAGGCGGCCTTATCGCACAGCAATCTCTTCCAGGCAACCTTTAAGAAATTACGTTGTGTTACAGGTGAGGTGCAATTTCAAGGGAGATAAAGAACAAATAAAACACTATTATTATACTATAAAATTGCTGTTAAATTTAGTTCTGATTATCATAAAAATGTTATAGAATAAAAACCTTTAAAAAAATTATCTCCTAATAGAATTATTTATTTATTTATTTTTATTTACAAAAAATTACGTACATACAGCATACAAACAAAGTAAGAAAATAGAGAACATAGGTACTTTTTTCACAAGAAATCTCTTCCAGCAGACCCAGGAGAGGAAAATACCTATCTAGTTTTTGATTGCGTGACTCGCAGATCTACAGGTTTGGTCCTCCGAACCATACCTATATACCTCAATAACAAAATTCGACTACTTGCATACTTGTCACGCTACATAGGTAGGTAATGAAAACACTATGGTCTTTATTATGAGTCGGTCGCGGTTATGAATTATGCTCTTAATTATATAAGAAAAAGAGGGGTGTTATAAGTTTGACGTATCTGTGTGACTCTCTGTGGCATTGTAGCTACTAAACGAATATACTGATTTCGATGCGGATTTTTTTAATGGAATGCCTTGGCTGTCGAAATAGTTCTTAGCTATGTTTGATGAAAATCAGTTCAGCCATTCAAAAACGGTGAAAGTGCTTCAGAGTTGGGAGTTTTTTAAATTTTTCTGGCAAATAAACTTGTTTAGCTGTAACATATGCTGAACTATTTTTTGTTTTTGGTGACCTTGCATCGAATCTTTTGGAAATGTCCAAGAATTGCTTTAGGCGGTGATCCCACTGCACCGCGCACAACCGCGGAGCGCGGCGCGGCAGATTTTAACATTGTATGCAATGCAACTATCTCAGTTTTTATAGAAAACACGCCTAGTCCAACACACTGAAAATGCGTCAACACAACGGTGCTCGGTGCAGTGGATTCACCGCCTAATGTAGCGACATTACTCGTAGACTTCCTAAGCGCAGTTAGCATCATAAATGATTCTACCGATATAATATTATTTTTTTATATCAATCATTTCACATTATATAATTAGCATGAATAATTATATTTTAAAATATTTAATAAAATAACACAACTCTATATTTTTTAAGAACTAAAAAAAACAGACTGTTAGAAAATAGTTTCAAGGAATTGATATGGGCTTGCAACATGTCTATCCAAATACGTCTACAAACGTGGGTTTAATGGATACTTCTAAAATTAAGAACATTAGATCTAATGGTGAACAATTAGATTTTGCGTTTGTCGATGAGAAGGTAATTTTGCTAATGGTTGCAAATGATTCCGGTAATTATAAAATGTCTAAAACCGGACTTTTTGTTATTAAACTGTAATTAAGGAGACCATAATCAGGAAGTTTCTTTTAGGTAGATGTAATTTTTAACGAGCAAGTTACAACCATCAATATTTTATGATGTTGCCAATCATATGACTTGCAATTTCAAATACACAATGTTACATCATTTGTACTCGTACCAGCTATGTAAGACTATTGTAATCTTGTAGCTTTTATACACGGAAATTAAATGTTATTGAGATGTAGAAAGAACATAATATTATCAAAGTCAAAATTTTGCACAAATTTTTACGTCAAATCGTTACTTACAGCTTAGTTTAGTCGCTTCCTAGGCATAGTGCAAAGGAAGCGTCAACAAACTGCACTGCAGCATTTTCTCCAAAGACGTCAACTAACAAATTTACAACTTAAAATTAGATAATAAAACACATACCTTTTACCTACGTGATTTAACTTGCATTATATCAAAATAAGTACATAATATCAAAAGAGATATAACATAGATATGTGTTTTAATTTTTGTTTAAAATTTTATTATCTAATTCTTTTTATTCATTATATTTATTTCAAATCAATTTATTATAATTCAATGTATTATTGTTTATGTTAATTAATTGTATTTATAAAATTTCTTTGTATATGTTATAAAAATTGTATGGATCATTGGTCTGAAAATAAAATGATTATTATTATATTATTAATTTTACTTTTTATATGCATATTTTTGATACACTAAAGTTATTACAAACAAACAAACAAACTTTCATACATTCCCGTACAACCTGGTCAGTTGAACTCTTTTGTATGACGACGTCGATTTTTTTTCGAAACTCCAGAATTTGTCTTATATTTATCATATTCATCATCATCATCATCAGGTCTTTCTCTTTAGTCAGGAGCAACACCCTCTCTGTACTACCAGAGCCATATTGGCCAGAGCAGTTAGGGGATTTAGCCTACGCTCTCCACGCTGGCCCGACGGGTTGGAGAGGGCTCACTGATGTCCAAGCTTTGTTTAGTCAGTATTTCCTATCCATAAAATGTTTAGATAATACACAAAAGTCTTAACACAGAGGGCGCCGCTCCTTCTTTGTGTAAGTTAAAAGTGTCAAGTATTGTTGCGAACTCCTTTTTATTACTTTTTTAGGGTTCCGTACCCGAAGGGTGCAAACGGGACCCTATTACTGAGACTCCGCTGTCTGTCCGTCTGTGCGTCTATCCGTCTGTCCGTCTGTCCGTCTGTCACAGGGCTCTATCTCTTGAACCATAATAGCTAGACACTTGAAATTTTCACCGATTACGTATTACTGTGGCCGCTATAACAACAAATACTGAAAATAAAAAAGGTATAAATTGAAGGGGGTCATCATACAAGTATCGTGTTTTTTTCAGCGTTTTTAACTAGATCTTTATAATGGCATTAACTAGATACTTGAAATTTTAACAGATTATGTATTACTATGGCCGCTATAACAACAAATACTAAAAAGAAAAAAAAGTTAAAAATTAAATGGGGGTCGTCATACAAAAATCGTGTTTTTTTAGCGTTTTAAAACATTGTACGGTGGTATGGAACCCTTCATGTACGAGTCCGACTCGCACTTGCCCGTTTATTTTATTGTATTTTAAATTATTTTTTGATATTCTTTTTTGTTTTTGTGTGTCATGGCTGTTTTGGAAAGTAAAAGTCATAAGCGTATTAAAAGTTTTATTATTTTCTCTATCATGAACCCAGCGCAATAAAATCGATTGGTAATAAGTATGTATTGTATATGTCGATCGTATAAGTAACAAAAGTATTTAAAACTTTAAAGTAAATGTCATGTCATGTCCTTAAGAAAGTAGGCCGCAGTTTGTAGGCTAAACAGCGCGATCTCAAGGAATACAAATTGTAAATAGCTATAGAAAAGCGATCGGTCGCGGTCATGAATTGCGTACTTGAAACGTGCTTAAAACTGAAGTGTGTTGGTCAATTTGGATAAATAAATACTCAGATGGTATTGCGATCGTGAGACATTTTATTGAAATTGTAATTGCAAATCTCCTCTTGCATATTTTTTGTAATAACAGATAAATTATCACGTCTTTATCCCTAACGGGGCAGACCGAGTATTCTAGATTTTGCGGCTCTAAGCAGACAGAGCCCAGTGACGCAAGATCCAAAGGACACTTTTAGCGTTATGGTGGGCGTGAAATAGGAAAAGGAATCAAAATAGATGATTGTACCAACAACATTTCCACTGCTGAAAATGCACCGTGTGTGTTTTGCCAAAGAGGAAAACACATACGGTGCGTTTGCAGCAGTAATTTCCATAATTTAAAAACTCCTTGGTCTCGGCCGTCCTTAACTACTTTCTAATGAATGTGTACTTATCAATACTAGTTATTTACCGCTGCATTGTCTGCTTTTTGACAGATACAATATAGAGGTAGTATAATATGTTACTCGCCGATAATAGCTAGGTAGGTTTTTGATCATATATCGGTGAACAAATTTATAAAATCGGATCAGTAGTTTTCGAATTTATCTGTTACAAACAAACACTCAAACAATCAAATATATTCTTTTTATAATGTATGTAGGTATAGATTATGCTCATGATTTATAATACTATTAAGACAATCCCAACTAATCTTGACTAATCCTAATCCTAACTAATATTATAAATGCGAAAGTGAGTTTGTATATTTGTTTGTTTTCAAATCAGTCCAGTCGTCTTTGAGTAATCGGGGAACATACATAAATAAAAGATTGCTCCTCCTTTTTTTAAAGTTGGTTTAAAAGAGCAAACCAAGGCAAGCCAAAAGATATATTTCCTGGAAGTTACTTTAACTTTCTTTAGACGTAGAAACTGCCAACAGACGACAATTCCATCCCAGAGAAGTGGACTGGTTACTTCATTCTGCTATTGCATACAATTACACCGTTTTATGAGGTTGGTTCAAGCTGAAGTGGCACGTGACGATAGCAGAAATAACAGAATTGCGATAGCCCGCGTTGTTATCGCCATTGGCGTAGTTAGGATCAGGGGGGAGGATTGATATTGAATCTTTACTCATAGAAATACGAGTATACAGGGTCTGACAAATACACTGAAACTATTTTATGGGTAAATTCAGTCTATGGTACTGAACAACTTTTTCCAAGGAACATATATTTAAATATGAAAAATAACTTTTGATCTCCCATTCAAGTTAAGTGATGAGCTGTTTGTATGAAAAGCAAAAACATAATTTAGATATATTATGTAAGGATAATCGCTCCGTGTATAATAGTTTCTCGCTTAAAGGATTTATATCGCTATACAACGCGGAAATGCTGCTAGCATTATGGGAACCTTTGGACCAGGGACGAATCGGGGTGGATTATCTGACTATTTTGACGAAGCATGTTGCGAATATTTATTTGTACCTAGGTAGGTAGGTACACCTTTTGAAGAAGCATGTTGTGGATACTTTTTGTACACTTTTTGACGAAGCTTGTTGCTGATGAAACTTTGTTAACTTTTGCCTAAGCTTGTTTTTAAATATATTCGATCTAATTTGAAGAATATTTTTTTTTAATAATTAAGTATTTTTGTAGATTATTTTTCTGAGCTATATTCAAGGAAAGTACTCTATGCGCTGAATAAAATACCTAAGTATTTACTTCCCGCGCAGATAGTTTAAGCCAATGGAGGAAATGGGCAAGAATCTGAATCATGTTAAAGGAGATGCGGCTAGCAACCCATCACTAATTTGATTCCCTTTTTCCATCTTCACGCACACCATCACACTAAACGTGGCCGGGTCTTACGGCAGTGGGCTCTATCTACCCCGTTAGGAATAAAAACGTAATAATGTGGCTGTATCTATAATTGATTGGTCCACCCCTGCCCCGCTTTAACTAAATGCAAACGCATGAGTATCGCCTTTATTCGTTGTTGAAAGTGGTTTCGATATTTTAATAACATTCGCGTAACGATATGCTCTCATATTTTGCAATGCGAAACAATGTCACAATGTTGTATTTATCTTTTTTTTGCGAGGTTCAAATAGGACGGTTTTTCCAAGAAATGCGTGACTCGAATCGGGTTTTCATAATATTCACACATACAAGAAAAAAAATATTAAATCAGCTTTTTAGCAATAACAAATATTTGTTATCAATTGGAGAATTAAAGTCTGTATATTTTTTTATCATACAGTTTATTATTAAATTAATGCATACGGGAATTAACGCGAAACGTACCTTTTTTTATTTATTTTGCTGACGTTTCGTTCTGGTTTCACCGAACGTGGTCCCAGCTTGACTAAATAAATAAAAAAAGGTACGTTTCGCGTTAATTCCCGTATGCATTAATTTAATAATAATTTATTTATTTATTGTAAAAACTAAATACAACGGTTTTCACCAATTACAGTATATAGAAAGAACTTATAGCTAAATGTAATTAAAATATTTTAGTATTGGTACATAGTTGGTACGACGGGTGTCATTAATGCAACGCGATAGTTTAAAAGTATATACAGTTTATTGTCATTGACATGTATGCGTTATAAATCGAACCACGGGATCACTATAGTATAATGTTATTAAAATAACAGTCGAAAAATAAAAATATTCAACATTCCCATACTTATATAGCCCGGGCGGCTGCACACTTTTGATAAGGAAAGGCCGATTTTTTTTTTGTTTTTTACTGTTATTTCAATTTCATTAGACTATAACGGTCTAGTATAGCTCGTGGTTTGATTTATTACGCATATGTATGTCAATTACAAGTTGTATATTTTGCTTTCATGTTTTATGCTCTTGCTATCAGCATTTTTTTATAGTTTTCTTAAATTGTATTATTGTTTCCTGGACATGTTAACAGACAACATCTGCGTTTTTATTAGACTGATTAGACTTGAAATACTACGTCAGAAGAATTAATTTGCTTCGTGTTGTTTACTACGGGTGCGATTCTTGCTTCACAAACAATAAACAGCATTGATGTAATGCGACGTTTTTAAAAATAAAATAGGACATGTAATTTCTAAATTCTGACTAACTTTCTATTATACCTAATGAGTTCATCACGTATAATATAATATAACACCATTCACATCATTATTTGTTATGTAATAGTTTCTTATTTTAGTGATTATTTTCTTCTACTTTTTCGTACATACTTTATCCCATGTCTATTTGGGGTCAGCTCTAATGTTTTCTGGATGGATTGCCATTGAATCCCGAGAGTCATTGGCCATTAATTCTTTATTACGTATTATATACGTGTTGTTTACTACTAGTATGATTCTTACTTCACAAATAATAAACAGCCATGATGTAATGCGACGTTTATAAAAAGAATTTAGAATTTTTTTGGTAAAAGTTTCTTGTATAAGTTTTTTTTTTTTTCGTACAGGCTTTATGCCATGATCTTAGTATTCCTCCTCATCGCTCTACATTCATGGGCAAGACTTTTCAAGTTTAGGCTATCCGGCTATGGAATGCCCTTCCGGAGTCTATAAGAAGAGCTCCCAGTCGTTTGGTTTTTAAGCGAGCAGTACATAATTTTTTCCTCCAGCAGTCTAGTCCCAGTCATCCTGATTATATTTATTAGTATTTATATTTATGTATTTATCTATTGTATTTTATGCATGTTAGAATATATGTATAGTTATTATATGTTAAAAAGTATATTTGTGTATAAGTATATGTGTTTTTGATTATAAATATTTTATTTATATTAAGCTTCTTTATTTTTGTGAATTTTATTACGCCAGCCACACATATTTTCTGCTTGGTCTAATGGTTGACCGGGAAAAAATGCCATATGGCATTAGGTCCGCCACTTGTACGTTTATTTTATTGTGCAATAAAGATTAAATAAATAAATCATTAGGTTAGGGGTCGAATCTCTCTGATCTTTTCTGGATTGTCATTGAATCCCAAGGATAACTGGCTACAACTTCTTAGTTACATAATTATTTTCCTGTAAACTTAATTATATCACATATTCTATAATTAGACACTTACCTTGAAGACTTGGGGCCGATGCGGGCGCAGCTGGTGGAGGCAGATGAGGCGTCGGTGGAGGTCGTCTCCTTCTGGGAGCATGCAGTCCAGGAGCCGAAGCAGCTCTGGTAGCCGTTCGGAACCCTGGAGCGCGGTACCGGGCCGATTTGACCGGCCCGGGGGGGACCGTGTTGGTGCCCGTGATCGAAGGTAGGCGGGGAAGAGAGCCTGCACGTTGCTCTTCCTCAGACTGTTAACAAATTATAAAAAAAATGTATTTCGTTGCAGGGCGATGTTTTGCAATCAAATTTAAGTATTGAAAATATGACGAAGGTATGGCAAAAAATTCAAGGCCCACCCTTAATGGATCTACTGAGAATGAACGTTCTCAGTAGATCGAATCTGTCAAAGATTGAATCTACTGAGAGAAAAAATTCTCACCAGATCCATAATGGATCTGGTCAGTCTACTGAGAATGATCGAAAATTTTAATGTTATTTTTAGTAGTAATCGGTAATTCAGGTTGCACAGGATATAATAAGGTAATTATTAAAATCGCTGGGTAAATGTGTAAAATCTCCATTTTCTTTAGGATTTTTTATAATGACGTCTTGACCTAAAAATAAAATTATATTTACTTTCTACGTTCTATGGTTCTCGATAACATTATATGACTACCTATTTGGATTCGTTATGAATATTTTACACGCTCTTGTAGTGTTGTTGGAAAAGGCCGTAAACTTTGTAAAATATTCATTATGATTTTACCTTACGTTAGTTTTAATAATATTACTGTTTGGTTTGTTCTCAGAACACGTTATCGAGATGTCAAAAGAAATATATATTTTTTAATCAGACATAATTGCGCCGGGCCTTATGAATAAGACGCAAATAGACGGACTTTGCAATTATGCAAGATATCAATGCATATTAAAACTCGAATACCTACATATCTTAAGTTTAAAATATATAAGGACGAATTTGAGGTAGATATACAGCTTTTTTACTAAAAATATGGTTGACAAGTAGTAAATATTGGTTTTATAGTAAATACATACTCACAATGTTGTACGTAAGTAGCTACAAGAAGGTAAGTTTTATAGAAATAGTGGATTACCGGATGGCCGTAACATGAACGTAATCGTCCAGGAAATAAGCCTACATCGCAGAGAATCAGTTGGTAATTTAAATTGGCACTAAAGCAGAAAATTATGTGAAAGAATCTCATTCTTGCCGCAACCGTTATGGTAAAATGCTTTCAATTCCACGGTTAAAGTTCTGACATAATTTCTATTTGGTTCTGATTGATATTTAGTCGTTCTTTTGAACAAGTTGCGTAACTGGCGAATTTGTTATTAAACCGTTATGTCCGATATTGCCATTCGATTGCTAAAAATAATGATTATTAATCTTACCACACATATGTATTTCAAAAGTTCAGTCATGTTTAGTGTCAAAACTTGTTTGAACTTTTTATTTACTTTAGAAGCCTTCATCTTTACAACGTTCGATCGTCAGATTAGATTGATGCATTTAAACGATAAGATTACGTGTCTTTCGTCACGATGCGATTGGCATTGACATTACACGTACATACATACTTTGAATATCTCATCTCAGACGCACAACATTACTGAATTTTTCAAATAAACAACAGATTTGATTACAAAGTCACGGGGATTGTTACGTAGTTGATCTGGTTTTTACGCTGATTTTTTATGCTACATTTAGTATAAGTAAAAAGTATTTTTTTTTAAAGATTTCTACCTCTGCATCTGGGGCCGAAGCTCGGCGTCTTCCTCGCCACAACCGATCTTCACTACCACCAATCGCTCCACAGCTTCTCGAGTGAGACCTTTGAGCTGCCAGTTCAGCGCCCGCAGGTGATCTCCTAGCTTCACTTCCAGGGCCACCCAAGGTACCACGTGAGTCCGTTGCAAGCAATGCTGACTCAAAACTACCACGCCACGAAAATCTTTCACAGTCACTAGCCACACTTCCTCTACTCGCCGACGCTTCAAGAATATCATGAGAACGACTACGAGCTAACGCACCCGGCTCAGACGCACTATCTTCATCAGTACTAGGCACTCCAGCAGACACATCATGCATCAACGCCACGAGTCTTCCTCCTATATGCCGCATTACTTTTCCAAACAAAGGCGGCGATCCTTCACCGGCTCTACCTAATGTTGCAGCTAATCTTTGATATGCTCCAACCGCATCACGCTCTAATGAGCCTGCTTCACTATTACCGCGGTCGAATTCGTCAATAATTTCTCGGCAACTATCTGATATTTGTTTTCTTAGAGCGGAACGGTTCGCAGTGCCTTCCAAATCGGAACCCGCATAATCTGATGAATCGTAAGAATCGCTCCACGTGTCTTCACTAGACAAATACTCCACAATTTCCCGAACTTCCTCATCTCTTATGCCAGGAACTGTCTTCATAAGTCTAGTTAATTCGCTCTCAAAATAAAGTAATTGTGGTGGCTTAGGTGGTCGCGAACTCTCGGAATTTGACGACGGTGACGCCGGTGTAGAAGCTCTTACATTTGCTGAATTTATCATTTGTTTGAAAAATTGTCTCATTTTAGTCATCATAAGGTTAGTTTCCTCGTCTGAGGACCAATTATTAAAGCTATCTTTACGAGTTAAAGGACTCGGCGGTGGACGGGTTGACGGTGGGCCCTCTAAACGTTCCTCTATATCGGGCCTAATTTCTTCTATTATTTCTTCTAATTCTATTTTAGGTTCGTGAGATCTACCGAATTCTGAACTCGAATCTCCATTTCTTAATAAATCATCGCAGCTGCCAACAAAGCCGCTGTCTCTACTAGCTTGCTTTTTAGATTCACTGAGTTCAGATCCGAGCGGTGGGAATTCAGGCCGAGGCGTAATTCTGCCATCTTCGCCCTCAGACACTGACCGTGTGTCGTCACGAGTTTCCTCGGAAAACTCAGCCGATTGACGTCTTTCGTCCGCCGGTGACCCGCGCGTTTTTTTGCTCTGCTTTTTTCTTTTTGAATCCCCTTGGATATCGAGTCGTTCGGATGAATCATGCCTTTCCTCCATTTCTGTACTAGAACCATCTGACACATCTTGGATTTCTTGTGAAGGCTCATCTCCCGTCAATAAATTATCTAACGACGAAGAATGAGAACGAGGTGTACCCCTTGCCCGAACAAATTTTTTCTTCCTCTGTTCTGGACTTTGTCTACCTTCACTGTCACTCCCAACACTTCCAGATCCATCTGAGTCACGCCTTTCTTGGTTGAATCCCATAAATCCGGATAGGAAATATTTTTCCAAACGCGAGGACGCAAGTTCATCATTATCACTACTATTCCTTTTCGGTTGCTCGTTATCAACAATAGATTCACCACCTTCACTACACACACTAGATGTTTCCGACACTGGCTCCTCGTCGTCACGCACATTCCTTCCATCTCCCAAACCGAAGAAAAAGTATTTTTCTAATTCCGTAGCGGATACAGGTCGCGGTTTCTTCGTTGTATGTTCCGTTTCGCTTTCTTCGCAACTTTCTTCGACTATCGTGTGTAAAGTGAAGTCTATGGAACGTCTACAGTACGCGAAATCGTCCCCTCTTGTGGGCAGCGTCGCTTCATCCCCCGAGTCGGAGTCCGAAGCAGTGGTGGCCTCGTCGTCATCATGGCTGACGTCCTCGACCCACGAATCGTCGTCTGCGAGCCCCTCCTCGAGGCACACGACCGCCGAGAGAGTGTCGGCATTGCTAACAACAGTCACTCCGCCCGAAGGCTGTGGCGCTTCGTCGTCTGAAGCCAAACTTTGTTCGTTTTCGTCTTGTGCGTCGGATATAGGTTCGTTTTGCGAGTTCGTGTGATGCACTGTTATGTCCCGCATGAGACGCGTCGTGTCCGACGTAACGACCGAGACGCGGTCGTGCGTTATCATAACGCGACTCGTGAAGCGCGCGGAACCGTCCGTGCGAGCGCTGCGCGAGCGGCTAACTGACGTCGCGGCAGGTGCGCCTGCGCCCCCCGCCTCCGCAGTGCAAACCGGCCGCGCACCGTGCAGTTTCTCCTCCTCTTGGTCCTCAAGTAATTCTTTCTTCAATAGTTCACTGAGTGTACGCTCGATACCTTTGAATAAGTCTATTTTGTCCACAGTCGATGAACTTATGCTGTCTTGACCGGGTTCCGGTGAAGGTGCTAATTTCGTCAATAGCCCGCGTGGAATTTCGTTAGAAATTAACTCTTCATTGTTGCATTTCTCATTAGGCAACTCCACCGAGACTTTTACTTTCATATCACTTTCTGCATTTAAAGTATTATCTAATGAATCGTAGTCGTTGCTTTTTGACATACTTTGATGTTGATTAAAACCATTATCAGTACTGTTCTTATCTGAATAATTGCCACTCGTGCTACAGCTGGCATTAAAACTATTAAATTCTTTACAGGTTTCACTTTGGAGCATATTTTCATCGCAAAATTTAATAAAGTTAGACCGCTCGTTATCTTCAATATTTTCGTTTATATAATTTCCATATGGAATCACCGGATATTCTTCTGTAAAAGTTAAGGAATCTAAAAGCACTATATTACCATTATCATTGCTTTCTTCACTATTATTATTCGATTCCGCACTAAGATTAATTTCATTTTGCACAACTTCCACGGCAATTATTTCTAAACTGTCAGATTTCTTGTCAAACGAGTCGTCACAGTCGATGCCACTGCTGTCGGCGTTGTCTTCCATATCTGAGGAGGAGTTTGCAGGGTTAACTACGAAAACTCGCGAGAATCGACCTCCACCTCCTCCAGAGTCGTCAGAATCTTCATCAGATGTCACGGGCTCTTCGGGCGCACCACTGGTTAGATCATAACTCCTTCGAGCGACACCTGCTTCCGAATCACTAGATTCTCCAGATTCGTTGGAGGATGGGAAAGCTTTTTCCGCATCTAAATGGTCCGGCATGACGTCTGCTTGTCCCGATAACGACAAAGCGTCCTCTTCGGCAATCACTTTGATTCCGTCCGATGCCTCGCGTTCGACTGGCTGTTCAATAATATTATCATTGTTATCGTTATCGGGCGGTTGTGACGTTTCAGACTGTATCGCTTTATCGGTTTTTACGGGAGTCATTTCAAGTTGCGTTTGCGGTAGACCGGTGGTGGAGGCAGAGGCGGCGGCAGAGACGGCGACGGCGGCGGCCGTGGTGAACCGAGCGAGCGCCGCGGCATCGAGAGGCGGGAAGCCAGGATACGTGTTCCAATGTGGCGGCGGCGGGGTTTGTGTAGGGAAAGCGAGTAGAGCGGGCCAGAGGGCAGCTGGTACGGGGACCGGTACTGGTACTGGTACAGCTACGATGCGAGGTTCGGCTCCACAGGAGCAGGTTCTCGGGCAGACTTGTGGCGTGTGTCTTGGTGGTAGTGGTGCCGCCGCGCCCGGCTCGAAGTAGTCCCAATCACAGTCGTCAGGGGCGGGCGGGGCGGCGGAGGAGGCAGTGGACGAGGAGTCCTCCGTGTCTTCACGGCACGACGAGTCGGAGCTGAGGAATACGAGGCGGTAGTCCTCGGGACGCATGCGACCGGCCTCGGGCTCACTCACTTCGCCCGGCTCAGTGACGCCCCACTCTGAAAACAGAAATACGGATTCAGTTAATCGATGTTTATATTGAATCAAAAAGAAAAAAAAAAGAGCAAAACTAACAGTGATGTGTAACATCTGACATCTCACCTTGGTAATAATAATACATATTTAACGTCTTACAAAATATACAAAAACTATTTTAAGGGTGAGTTCAGTCCATGATACTGAACAATTTTCCCCAAGGAACATATATAAAAAAAAACGAAAAATATTTTTTGGCCTTCCACACAAGTTGACTGATCAGCTGATCCAAGTTTCTATGAAAAGCAAAAAAATTAATTTCATATTTCGATATATGTTCCTTGGGGAAAGTTGTTCAGTATCATGGACTGAATTCACCCCTAAAATAGTTTCAGTATATTTTCTTAGACCCTGTATACTATAAGTACATTATCACGTCTTTATCCATTATAGGGCAGACAGAGCATTTGCAGTCGCAAGACCCAAAGACCTCTCTTAGCGTTATAATATGGGAACAAGGTGGAAAAGGGAATCCATATAGTAAAGGGTTACTATATAGTGACTAGCCGCATCGCCTTTTAAAATAATATGCATTTTTGCTAACACCCTCGATTGGCTTTTACGATCTGCAAGGGAAGAGAAGCAGCTGGTACATTAAGTTTTTCTTTTTTCACAGACTAAAATATATAACTAAACAATGTAACGATCTATTTCTGTAATAATTAACTAGTAAAAAGTGTACAAATCTTTACGTGATTATATATTTTTTTTATTATTATGTATCTCCTTTTGGAATCACGGGTTTTTTTATTATTATTATTAATTAAACATAAGAATTGCAGTAGCCATTCAGAGCGGGAATGCAGCCAGTGTTTTTTGCACCTTGCCACACGAACAAAATTTAGATTTTTAATTTCGTTTTCAGTTTAGTTTTACATCAAATAATGTTTCTTGAATAAATATACTAAAATAATTTTGAACTGTAAATAATGGTTAATAGTTATACCTATCTATATTTTACTATCAAGAAACGACCGCGCCTACTATTTTCAACGAGCAAACTGCACTTATGTGAAATAAATACCGCATAGACAAGATTAGGCTAAGTCGCTTTTGATAAGCATCGCTATAATACCTCACTTTGCAGATAAAAGTACTTCAGGCGTTTGTATCACTTATGTTTCTTTTTTATACTACTTTAATTAGGCAAACTGGCATACGGCTCAAGTTATCGTATCTTAGGGTTTCCTGTATGTAACACAGGGGTGCCACACCCGCGTAGTTGAGGTAGAAGAAATCTTTTCACATCTTTTCGTTCACTTTTTTTTTTCAATCTTCACTCTCACTATCGTGGCCTTTGGGTCTTAGGGCCTTAGGGCCTTAAGCTATGTCTAACCCGATAGGGAAAAAGACGTAATGATGTTTCTGTATCTTTTGGTTGAAACAAAATGAATACAAATTTTTATTTCATCCTTTAACGATTTTTAGATTAGATTCACTTTCCAAATAACATGATTTTAACAAATAGACGTAATTAAAGCACATAAGATATCCAATATTTTTTTTCCACTTGTAAAACAAAGTTGAGTAAGTTTATAATGCATATTTAGAAATAATACATAATTAAAATTTTTATGTAATGATAAACAAATTGCTTACATTATCAGGTATGTAAGTAATGTTATTAAAATGTAGAGTTAAGTGTTTAATTAATGGATTTGATAATATGTAATATCATTTATTATTCCTAGACCTCCGTGGCGTAATGGCTAAACCGCTGTTCCACCGCTCCGGAGATTCTGGGTTCGGTCCTCAGCCAGGGCAAGATAGAAAATAGTATTTTTCAAACTATCCTGGGTCTTGGGTGTTTATCTATGTAACATGTATTTATAATTAAATATTATATCGTTTAGTACTAACTAAACGATATCTATGTACCATGTATTTAATTATAAATACATGGTACATAGATAAGAGCCAAAATTAAGTTTAAATGTATAGTATGGGATACTAATCCCATACTATACATTTAAACTTAATTTTGGGCTATATATCAATCAGTATGATTTGTCCTTATATATTTACCTATATTTAATTTATTGATGTCATGGGTATTGGGGATTTTTTTTGTTGTAGGTAGGTACGTTATTTATTTTCAATCGTTATTTGTTATTTATTATCAGATGCTTGGAAGCTAAACACACAAACATTGTTGCCACTATGACTTGGTTTCTGTCCCTTTTGCTTTAGTCTTTTTTTTCTACTGTAGTTAAAGATTTATTTATTAATTTAAAATAGGTTAATGCACATGCAAGTGTTTAAGAACGTTAAGCCATATTGGCGCTAAGCCCTCTCGATGTTGGAATGCCATGGCCGATCGCAATCATGCCAATGATAGAAAGCACCACGGATGGATGCCGTCGCGACTCGAAAGCGAACACGAATGTCTCAGGATTATACCTCGTTTGTGCAGATACACAATCATTTTGCTTGGTTCCAATATAACTGTCTTCCATACTCGTCTGGGAGCAAAGGAGAATCATATCGAATCTGTCAAATGTGTACTTCGCTTCGCGCGCAGATTGCGTAAGCTTTCCTAAGTATTCTTCTAGATGGGAGATTGCCCGTTTTTTTAGGATTTATAGGCCCACTATCTTTCTTAACATGGTATTTGTACTTGACAATTCTTTGCTCTGTCTATTTGTGTAGTTAAACATGTGAATGTGTAATGCAGTTCAAGAATCAATAATCAAGAATCAAATATTTATTCAGTAATTATTTTAGGCCTTCGCAGGCATTTTTACACGTCAATAATTTTAGTGTACATTTCGTATAATGTTTGATTATTTTGAAATAAATAAATTATTATTTATTTTCGATACTAGCGTTTCGTAACGACCACTGCTGAGAAGAAACGCCGAAAGAAACTCATTTACACAGTATTGGTAACCTACGCGCCAGAAGGGCTTTGTCAGTTTACAAAGTAATACAATCTTCTTCTTCGTCTAAGCGCGTTCCCAGTTGTATCCTCAGCTGTGCTGCTTCGGAGCCCAGGGTGCGCTTTCCCGCTTTTTCTTCTCCAAATATAACATACATGTCAAATGGTCACCCAAGGATGCCAAAGACCTTGCACAATGGAGAAGAAATAGCCGGAAATATTATAAATGATTTGGCTATAGTTTTACGGCCGGCTGCCTGCCTGACGTCAACCCTCTTTGGGAATGTATTTGTGCGAAAAGTTTTAAAACCAGCCGCCGCCCAACGTTAGTCCTTGGGAATGCAATTGTAGCACGAGATGTTTGTGCTTAATCCTTTAGTCGCCTCTT
Source organism: Acrobasis repandana (assembly GCA_963576875.1). NCBI lineage: Eukaryota > Metazoa > Arthropoda > Insecta > Lepidoptera > Pyralidae > Acrobasis > Acrobasis repandana. The sequence continues at coordinate 7,898,343 of OY756221.1, read as the reverse complement.
ACGACATCCACAGGAAGAGATGGAGTGGACCTATTCTAACCTGGAACCACACGGGTAATGATGATTCCTAACAAGTAAAGTTTGCGAACGAGTGCCAAATCCAATTTACAAAAATAAGTAATACTGTATTAAATAGTCTTAAAGAAAACGGAGCAGTCACATGGTTGCCCGTTTCCCGCGCATTTTATACATAAATGTTTAGTTACCGTTTAAAATATGCTTATATTCACGCATCTACCGACAGTACCGACCTGCCTTCTTACCTAAGTCGCTAAATATTAATTCAAATCACGTGTATCTGACGTTTGTATCTGGCTCCGAAGGAAGTAGCCTACCATTTATAAATTCTGCGACACAATTATGAGATAAACTGACCAAGTGAAGCTTACATGTTGTCATCAACTAATAAACGTCCTAACTTAGTGGAAAATGTGTCTTGAAGGAATATCACAGAAGAAACAATTTTTGAAGTGAAAACTTCTTTAGCGGCGTTGTGCACTTTTTTTTAATGGGTAAATAATGTTAAACTCGCGTCAGGACACGTGTCCTGATCGAAAATTCGTAAGACGAAATGACTTGAATGAATTTTATACTTATAATTAAAGCAATTCGTGCAAAATTATTCCCTAACCATTCCAAAATATCAAAAATGCACAACGTTAATATTCAAGTTTTCACTTCTGCCGGCACTCCCGGAGTACAACCCGTCGTTTTTTTTGATTAGGTACCTATTATTCAAATAAAAATATATTTTTTTATCATCTTGATATTTTATTTACGATTTGACTTCAATCCAGTCCCAATGCAAACTGAAAACTGCTTATTTAGTGGTCACAGTGAGATTTGTTCTGCATAGATAGATCCTTAGATTTGTGAAATATTATTTGATAACAAGATTTTGACTAAAATTATGTTTTTGTTTAGGGTTTTTTGTTAATCATCATTTTGTGTACATAGTAAAGAAAATCTTGCGGATATAGAACAAAAAACGTAAGATCAATATAAAATTACAACTAAAATTAAAATAAATTATGTACACTGTGCAATGATTAATTATGTATTAGGATATGCTAATATAAGACCAGTCCATGGTCGGAATTGATAAGCTAAGTTTATATGGTCTTGTCAAGCTTGCGTCTTTTCATCTTTTGTTTAGTCACACAAAAGATGAAAGACGCAAGCTTGAGAATCTTGTGATTTTATATCATGTTTTATTTTACCAACAAAACGTTTTTAAATCTGTGAAGCAAACTTTAATTCTTGTAAACATAAATACGAGTATCAAACCATTGTAAACTAGAAATAAGAATATTTCAAACTCTGTAAACTTTAATAATTTTAATTAAGTTGTCTATAAATTCCCTTAAGAGGTGGTGTAACCGACACAACGTGTACCTACTTAAAGTTATTTTGTTACATTTAAGTTGCCTATGCTTTAAAGAGTCCCATTCCCAAAGAGGATTGATGTCAGGCAGGCGGTCGGTTGTAAAACTATAGCCAAATCATTTAAAGTGTTCCGGCTATTTCCTCTCCATTTTGCAAGGTCTTTGACATCCTTGGGTGACCATTGACATGCATGTTACGAGTATATTTGGAGAAGAAAAAGCGGGAAAGCGCACCCCGGGCTCCGAAGCAGCACAGCTGAGGATGCAACCGGGAATGCGCTTAAACGAAGAAGAAGGCACATAGAATTAAAATTATTATTATTTACCAGAAAATACATTGCACACTTTTTTCCAATGGGCACGCCAAATGATTAGTTCTAATATTTATCACTCTCATACTCGTACACGTATTGAATTGAATTTAATTGGCTCGACTTTCTCTCTACGCATATAAAGGTTATTAAAGTCAATAAAACAACTGACAAAATGATCGTTCATAAAATAAGCGAGTCGAATGGAACAGCTTTGGCGTATCGTTAATAAAATCGACCTCTTGACTGGGAAAGAAAGTATTCTGTGAATGACACAAAATTAGTTGTTTTAAGATTATGTTGCAAATAAAATGGTAACGTTGTGTATTAGTTTAATTGTTTACTACGAATGTATAACAAATTGTTCACTACATATGTAGTAAAAAAAATGTTATCTTTTTGTCGAGAAAAAAACTATAAGTAACTAGGTACTCATGTACTTACTTATAGTACACATAAGTACTCATGTACTTACTTATAGTACACATAAGTACTCATGTACTTACTTATAGTACACATAAGTACTCATGGACTTACTTATAGTACACATAAGTACTCATGTACTCGATCTTTTTCTTAGGATGTTTTGAGAAACCGGATGTTTAAATTAAAAAACCGGCCAAGTGCGAGTCGGACTCGCGCACCGAGGGTTCCGTACAAACCTGCAAGGTTTAGTATTTGGTATGAATTTCAATTTAATACCTCTACGCGTTTATGAGGAAATGGGTAGTAAATTTAAAATTATTAAAAAAAAAAAAAATGGTTGCCTGTAAAGTCGGTTTTACGGGCGAAGATTTTACGTGACAACGGCGGCAGACCGATCATAGTTGAGTGGGAGAGAGACGCAAGGCATTCGGCGGGCCTCTCTCTCGTTCGGTGACTCATCGTAACGTTACCGAGCGTTACACTTTTTCATAAGTGACTCCCAGCCGCAACCTAATTTAAGACGTTGTCACGTCAAAATATATTATGTGATGTAACTAAAAATTTATGGTTTTCGTAATTTTTCCTTTATCTATGCTATAAGACGTTGCTTCGTACCAAATTTCAAGATTCTGAGTTCACGGGAAGCACCCTGTAGGTTTTGATTCCCTTGCAAGTGTCGAAAATTTGCGGCATAAACGGCTGTATCTTTTGATTGCGTTGGCTTAGAAGTTTGATTTTTTCACAGCTTCAAGGGACAGTAAACCTGAGTAATTGATATAAATTTCAGCTTCATACCTCCACGCGTTCCTGAGAAAAAGGGTCTTGACAGACGGACGGACGGACGGACAGACGGACAACAAAGTGATCCTATAAGGGTTCCGTTTTTTCCTTTTGAGGTACGGAACCCTAAAAAGCGTTCAATTAAAACAGAAATAATTTCAGTTTATAAAAATATTAACTTTAAACACAAGTAGTTTGGTTATATTGGTACTGATCCTGCGACGAAGTACGAGTAATCAATTCACGTGAAAACTTACGAAACAAAAAATTTCGTTTCTTTAAAAAAAAATACCAGACCTGTTGGGACCAGTTCGAATCTTAATCTAGACGAAGTCACGTAAGACCTTTTTTTTGTTGTATACGGTTGAGTATACAAGGTGCCAATCTTTTTGGACTTGCATTTCTTATAATATTGACAAATCTCACCATAATTATTTTTTACCCGACTAAGGCGAATACAAAAGGAGGGTTATGTGTTTCGCCGCTATGTATGTATGTTCCTCTGAAAGCTTGACAAAACGTATTGTCGGAATCGTCTTGGTTATCCGGTCGTTATAAGGTTATGTGTCGTCACAGGTGTCGTCACAGCAAATCCACTGAGGCGCACATAAAAATAAATTATCATAAAGTAATGAACTAAAAATATAAAATAAATTAAATCATACGGATGGGGTATCAAATGAAAGTACATTCCAGAAACAAACAAACATTATAAGCTGTTGCTGCAAGCTGCACTGCTGTGCTTGCAAGGATAAATGTATTTTTAAGTATAATTTTTTTCCTTAGTCGGGTTTTAGTTTTTATTAAGGCTGCGCCTGACGCTGATACATCTAAATTTTGCTCCTGCTTCCACGCACACAAATTTACTCTAGCCGAAGCGAGACAGCGAGCCATGCGGGGTAGGAAGATCGCGGCGGGTCAATGAAGCTGGTTTTTGAGGTTTTTTTCATTTTACAAAGAATATTTAAGAGTTATTTAAAAATTAGACATATGATAGCTGCCGTATGTTTAATACAATTATAATCCAAAGTTACAAGGGCCAAGTTTTTGTATTTCTTGAATACTTTTCGTTTCAGTATTATTCTGAGGTGGTTGGAGACAACTTCGCAATTTTATTCTATCGAAAAACTTTTAAGCCATCGTGTTTTTGAAACATATAATGTATAGTGTTAGTCCTGAACTTTGCTGTGTTTTTATTTCAAAGTAAGTATTTCGTTAATATTGATAATAATTAAGATCGCTCTAAGTATTATCAGGGTCATACGCGTTCTTAAAAATTGTTTACCTCTAACCTATGACTTTGACGCATGTAAAATCATAGTCAAGTCATAAAAATTAAAAGCGGCGCGGTCTTAAACGAAAAAATACGAGTTTCTGGACCTATCCAGAAACTCGTATTTTTTCGTTCCGTTAATTGGGGACGGTTGTTACTTTAACCCTAGGGGGTTAAAGTAACAACCGTCCCCAATTAACGGTGATAGGTCGACCACCTGTCGGATCATATTGAACAAGTCGCAGGGCAGGTTGACGCAGGAAGCCCGCTTCCTGTGTTCTTCCAGGATTAATTGGCGTGCATCAGGTACTCTTTTATTTTGCTTTCTTTAATTTTTTTGTCATTGACAACAAGAAAAATAGTAAAAGTAGGCAGGGATTGTCATGGTATCGATTGTTACCTCTGCCTTATTGTTTATTTTCAATCGAAGACCGCGAAAATGCATAAAAACATTATATGTAAGAGTATTTTCATTTATATGACGACCCCCGTGGTGTATATGGTCAACACGCTAGTCCGCCAATCCGGAGGTGCTGGGTTCGATCCCCAGCCAGTGCAAGTTGGAAATGGTTTTATTTTAAATTGTCCTGGGTCTTGTGTTTATCCAAAATGTATTTATTATAAAATATAGTATCCTTAAGTTAGTATTCCATAATAATAACCGGGTTCCCATGGACCTGTGGCTGAAAAGCGTACCGACATAATAATATTTTTTTAACTCCAATGCCACAAGCACAGAAAACTTGATGACATAAACTCAACAAAATAATTATTTTAGTCTTTTTGTGAACAGAGTTACAAGAATCTTGCGTTTGATCACACGTTTGATAAACAAAATATGTTGTCAGAAGTCTTAAAATCACCTGTTTAAATCCGCCTAGGTATAATTAAGTCACCTTCATAAATTAATCAAGTACAATATGGCCAGTTCATTAGAACGAACATAAATCTTGTTGAATAAGGATTTAATTAATTAAAGGAAGGATTATTTGACATCTTTGTTTTAGTCTCTTGCCTTTTAAATTGAGATTAAATTGACAAGTGTAAAATTTATTATCAAAAATAAATACATAAGTACTGTATGACATTTCAAAGATTTAAAAAATCCTTGGCTACAGATGGCTTTTGATTGTTAATTTATTCATTCATTTCTGATAATTCTATTATTGAATTATCATCATCAGGATCTTTTTCAGTCTTCAATGCAGGAATTAGACCCTCTCTGTACTACTAGAGCATATATTAGCCAGAGCAATCAGAGGATTTAGCCTACACTCTCCACGCTGGCCAGACTGGTTGGAGAAGTCTCATTAATGTTTATAAGCTTTGGTCGCCTTCTACGACAAGGGAAGAATATAATTGAATAGAATAATCAAATCACCAATAAATCACCATCCTTACGGTGTGGTACCTAATTCTGTTCTAAAATAGAATAACCAATTAGGTAATTCTATTTTTGAATTGAAGTGATGGGCTAGAAACCTATAAATTTGAGTGACGTCGACTTTGATGAGGTTCTATCACATATGTACTGAAACCACGGCTGAAACTGTCAAGGTTGTCTTTCGAGTTAGTAGTTGATAGCATAAGGAGCTAATCAAGAAAATCTAAAGGACGCCGTTTTGCTTTTATTTTTTCTAAAACAATGTAACCTCGAATACTGAAAACAATAATAAGTAGCTATAAGTAAAAAAAAAAGTTTTTGGTCGCCTTTATTAGGCCTAAGTACTCGTACTGATCAAGGCAAATGTAATTAGTTCAAATTCGATGGGGTTGTGTCGTTTTATTACAGGGTTCTTATAGCCACCTTTCGGCTTCATCATTAGATCAGTCCTTTGTTATAAAAATATTGCATCGTCATCTGATTTACATTAGGACACAAAATCGAATTCTCAATCGAAAGTCGGGAAATGGCTCAAAACTTTGCAAGATTTGACCCAAACAAAAAAAAAACAGAACAAGCTGGTACATCTCTTTGAGACAAGCTAAACAAAAGTAGGTAAAAAAACATTGTTGGAATTTCCCAAAATTGATAAGTAAACTTGAATCGCTCGATTCCTTGAGATGTAATTGCCTCTACTAAATTGGAACAGCCAAATAAGTTGACACATGGCAAAGGAGTCGAACCTATACGACCTCCTTGCCTCCCACGACTTACAGCTTAGGCAATGAAGCCTTGAGTCGGCGCCAACATGCGCTCTTACTTTCATTGTCCGATCCAATGGTGATTTGATTACAATGAGTACACTTAAGGCTATTAGTTAAGATGATATCCGGCTTAAAGAAAATACAGTCTGTGGTTTGATGTTAACGAGTTAATCTAGGCCAAAATACTAGAAATAAATATTGGTAACGGCAGTAGCAATAAATTAATTAAAGACTCTGCCAAGTGTTAAGAAACAATACTGGAACATTGGTGTCATTTCGCATTAATGAAACAATATGCCACCCAACACAGAATTTTACGCGTGTTACCTGCAAGCATAACCATTTATTTGCTTTCAAAAACTACAAAGTCACCAGGTTTTCCACGCATTCTAAAAGTTAAAAATATTATCAGTAGCTGGCAGAAGCCAAAACACGATTTATACAAATTGCCTCGATAAAAAATATCGAAGTTAACTCTAATTCTGCAAAGTGGCTTCGGAGAATCAGTTTTTATTCAATAATTATGAATGTATTATGTTTTAGACAAGTTTCAATGTCTTTACTATTAAATACTTTAAGAACAAAAGGAAGTAAAGTTTATCTCTTAGCAACTTAAAACCTACTTTCAGGAAACAAAGTCGGACAAATGCCTATCTTTTTTACCTTATAATATTATTATATGTATAGCATTTATACGAGAGCTTGATGTTATCCTTTCAAGTAGCCTTAATAACAACGCACATCTCCTGATTCGCCTAACCTGTAATTAAATAGTAATTGTTCAGATTGAGTAACAAACACCCATCCAATTACATATACATCAGGTATCAAGCACTAATTCTGTAATCTAGATCCGTTGCAAAACTGTACAGCACCGCATCAGATACGCCCTATTGTTTTTAACCACACCATAGACTAATGTGGAGCAGATTTTATCGATTCGGACTTTCTAGTTGGACTGTTTTACTTTATCTGTGTGCAAACGCTTCGGTGACCACGATACTGCGAGTTTAAAGGAACACCATCGTTATGAAATGGTAACGTAACTGTATATTTAAATTAACTAAAAATGAATTCATAGCAGGTGAGTTATGATTTTTGTTTCAATTAACAACTGAATGTTAGGTTGCGGTTTCTTATTGGAGGTATCAGTATGTGTACCTAACGGTTAGTCGTGTGTATCCATCAGGGCCTAGAATAAGACCACTCTATTACTTCCCGTGGTTGTGGTACTTACTTACTTACTTACTATCCTGGCTCAGCGACCCAAAGTGAGTCTTGGCCTCCAGCACAAGAGCACGCCAGCGCTCCCGGTCCCGCGCTAGCTCTCGCCAGTTGTCCCCAACTTGCAGCTCGCGCAGGTCCGCCATCACCACGTCGCTCCAGCGATACCTGGGACGGTCCACCGGCCTGCGACCGATCGGCCGGCCCTGGTAACTAAAGGAGCTTGTAGGTATTTGTTGGTAAAACTAACAAGTAAGAGTGATCAGCTTAAAGCTCACAGTTGACAGTTCTGTTTGAAGTCTGAGTTAGGGCTTGTTAACGATACCAAATTCACACTGAAAGTAACGTTAAATAACGTTATTTTCATACAGGTATTACTGGTAACGTTATAAGGGGTATCGATAATACAGTTATAAATCGTTATAATAACGTTATCGATTAACGATATAAGTAACGATATAAATATAATATTAGGTCCTTACATATGAAATTGCCGATTTTCAATACTGGCAACTTTAAAATCAAATATCTTGCGTTTCATTAGGAATTCCAAATTCAAATTTATTTCGAAATAAAGCCAGAAAAATATTGTTTTAAAATTCGTATTTCATTTGTTTTAACATCATTTGTTTGAAAATTCGCGGTATTTACGAATACGAGTTCCACCGTGGCACCAGTGCTGCAGAAACGACTCGAAGAATTAACGACGTGTATGGACCAACCACCGCTAACGAACGAACGGTGCGTTTTTGGTTTCAACGTTTCCGTTCTGGAAATTTCGATTTACACAATGAGCCTCGTGGACGTCCTGATACTCAAGCGAATAACGAATAATTGAAGGCGATAGTGGAAGCGGATCCATCTCAAACCACTTCTGAATTAGCAGCAGCCTTCGGCGTAAGTGAAAAAACGATACTTATCCACTTGCGCCAAATCGGAAAAATTAAAAAACTCGAAAAGTGGGTACCGCACGAATTGACTGAAGCAAACCAACAAACACGCGTTGCTTGCTGCGTTTCTTTGCTTAATCGCCACAATAATGAGGGGATTTTGAACCGTATCGTGACTTGTGATGAGAAATGGATCCTGTACGACAATCGGAAGCGATCATCACAATGGCTTGACCCTGGAGAACCGGCAAAACCTTGCCCTAAGCGAAAACTGACCAAAAAGAAGATTCTGGTTAGTGTTTGGTGGACCAGTGCTGGTGTTATCCACTACAGCTTCTTGAGATCAGGCCAGACGATTACTGCAGACTTGTATTGCCAACAATTGCAAACAATGATGGAAAAGCTCGCCATTAAACAACCGAGACTGATGAATTGCTCTAGCCCACTGCTCCTTCAGGATAACGCTAGACCACACACTGCACATCAAACGATCGCCAAGTTAGAGGAGCTGCGACTGGAACCTCTGCGTCACCCACCATACTCTCCAGATCTTGCCCCAACCGATTACCACAATCTCAAAATTTGGATAACTTTTTACAAGGAAAAAATTTCAAATCTGATGAGGCAGTCAAAACCGCCTTCAAACAGTTCATAGACTCTCGCTCCCAGGATTTTTTTCCAAAGGTATCAATGATCTGCCTATAAAATGGCGGAAGTGTATCGATAACAACGGCGCATACTTCGATTGATTAAATAATAATTTCGTTAAAAAAAACTTGTTTCACTTGTTTGATACTGAACGGCAATTTCATATGTAAGGACCTAATATTATACTATATAAATATTATTAAGGCATAACCTGACTATTTTATACCGATTTGACTGTAGTTTTACAACCTGACATCATCCCTCCTCAAGAATGCTGTTGTTGCACTGATTTAGTTGCTGAATGTGCGAAACTGCCAATTTTGAATATGAAAACTATAGCTAAAAGGTCTTCACTGGGCTATGACAAAACGATATATGCCAAATTTCGAGAGAAGACACTTTACAATAAAAATTTCACACGGGTTCTTTCACTGCGGCGCAGATGACTACAAATCATGCACAGTCACGTAATTGCAAATATAGCTACATGCCTACTTTTCTCATCTTAACGAAGTAGCAACTTTTATTTATTTTTGAAAACTTTATTTATATATCAAACTTTATTTTTCCAAAGTAAAACCATACTTATAACAAATGGCGGACTTAATGCTAAGAGCATTTTCTCCCAAAAAAAAATGCGCCGCAAAAAAGCAATACAATAAACATAAAATATTACTATATATATGCAATTACATACCTACTTACATATTAAATATCATTATATTCAAATAAATATATTTACATATGATGCTTAAGCAGAGAAGAACTGAATTATGACGACTTTATAAAGAAAGGGAGTTCAATAGGTGGGCGTGGACTTTTGTTTTAAAAGAGAATTGGGTAGATTTTTTTCTGATATCCACGGGTGAAGCATTCCAGAGCCGTGACGATTAAAAAGAAAATGAATTAGATATAAAAATAATCCGGAAAAACGGATAAAGATTTCACAATAATCCATTTCTTACCTTTCCATGCTTTCAATGCGGGTGAGCAAAGAAAGAATATGTTCTGGATATTTCTTTTCTACTTATTAGTGGTGAAAAGCAGGAAAATGGACTTCGGGCTTAAACGTCATTTCAGATATAACCGAGAAAACACTACGATTAGGACAAGTAGTGTATTTAACCCTTCCTCGCCTAAGTCCCCCACAAAACTGTTAAGTAAGCATCGAAAGTATTACACAATGGATACCAGACCCGAATGAACATAATAGTCATAGTCATCCTCATGACCCTCACGAACGGAGAACATTAACTCTGGACGTGGTCGCAGCTACCCTACGTCATCCGACAAAACCGTGCGAAATCAATTTGGCCCATTATTGAAGGAGCCGTGAAAAAGTTAAGAATTAACCTGTTTTACTGCACCTTTGTATGTTCTTAAAAATATTGTATTGGCTTATTAAACCATGTAAAGATTAATAATTACTTATAACAGCATGCAACAATAGTAGATTACTGCACCGAGCACAAAGTGAGTCATTATTGCACGAGTGATATGTCTTTGCCCGAGCGATAGCGAGAGCATTAAATTACTCACTTCAGCAAGGTGCGTAATCTACTTTTCTTTCAACTTCTTATATTCTTTGAGTATAAAATATACGTACGAAAAAAAAATACAAATTACAAACAAAACTAACTTAACTTACTTATTTTACCCGGAACTTTTGCGGTTAAAGGTTATTAATAATATCATTTGCAGCTGTTTATATGCTCTCTATAGTTGAATATGTCGTGCAAATCGGATTTATCACTTTCGCTGTCATTTGCCATTTTAAAAATATTTTCTTTTGTAAAATAATTTGACTTTAAAACTTTTACAATGGTACAGAATGCACGATTTTTGTTTTTTTAACAAGGTCTTTTTTCGTAGGCCATTTTTTTTCCAGCCAGTATCTTTTTGATTGAATGCATACATTTTTATTAAAACTTAAACATCTGTGCCTGGCATCTATGGTAAATTAAAAAGTAAAACAGTGCAATAATGAAAAATTAAAAAGTAAAACAGTGCAATAATGAGAAATTAAAAAGTAAAACAGTGCAACAATGAGATTTCATACAACCATTATTGCACTGTTTTGGCTTGATGCAATAAGCACTCACTTTGTAATCGGTTTATTAGTGATTAATGATAACATTACTGCGCAGTTGGAAGAAAAAGCTTTATTGTTTTGTCATCAAAATTGGTGTATGAACAATTTTTTCAAGGGAGGAAATGGTATGTCTATTTATTTATGACGCTATATATTATGTATATTTTGAATATACATACTTTGGTTATTATGTATTAATTTACTGTATCTATAAAATTTGAACTGCGGCACCAATAAAACAATATAAGGACTAAAGTTGAATAAAAGCTTTCTAAAATATGTAAATTTGTGTTTTTTCCTCTTACTTTAAGCTTACGGCCTATAGGAAAAACTAATCATTTTAAGACTTAAAAATCACGATAAGCAAGATATATAGTGTCTAAAAAATTGTGACATGTAACTAATAGCTTAGATCCTTAACTACCTTGAACTAAGATATCTTAGATATTAGATATTTTTACTAAAGTTTTATTATAGAAATTTGATAAATTAGAGAAATAACATCAGGGTTGAAGATAAAAAGAATAAAACAAATAATATAAAAAGAAGTAAGTGATATAAAATAATAGTCTGTATCGTACAGACCTTGAAGATTCTTGCATTTGGCTAAAAGAAAACTTGAGGAAAATTATAAACCAGTTTTATGATTATATAAGACTAATTAGGTACATTGACCGTAATATAACCAGCACCAATCATCGATCCCTTAGAAAATTACAAAAAATATAAAAAACATAAAAACCAATTTGGCTTAGACCATTTAGAGACACTTTTTTTAACGTAGACCACGTTTAAAAAATGTCTCAGAAATTAATAAATGTAGATTATAGGTACTCGGCTTTGCTTTAAAATATTATTTCCGTATAAGTAATATGAATAACGATTTATATTTAAAAAAAATATATCATTATATATATGACATATTTTTCTTACAGATATACATGGCATGTGTTCTTATTATCTCAGAAACGATGATAAGTTTATTAGTTAGATCTGAGATCTCAAAGCAATTGTCTTTGTTCAAAAGGATAAAATTATAACATATACTCGTGGTACCATGTCGGTTTTTACAAGAATATTACATAATGTCGCATAAACAGTATTCCCTTTATCCAATTACCGGCGATATTCGATATGGCACTTACATTTTAGTCAACGTAATTGAAAAGGCTTCCATATACGGCTTTATCGAAGGCTTTCAAAGTTCACGTTTCACACAATTGTTGCTGAACTATGGCACGAACCACCAAATTGACTAACAGGACTGTTATTGTTTAACTGTACTGGTCGTTTAGAAACTTTTTCGTAAACTAAAATTAAAAGAAAAACACTTTTTGGTGTGATTATGGAACTGACCACTAGTAAGTTTTAAGAAAATATTGTTCGATTTTTGGATTTTCTTTTTCGCGTCTAGGGCTGTGGTATACGGTCGCGGGGCAGAACGCGCAAGCGGATGTGCGGAGGGAACCGTGAGCCGGCCGGGCCGGCTGACTGTTGCGCTCACCACCACACGAGTGCTGTGCTACACTCGATTGTTTACGTATCGATATTGCTATAGTAACACTCATTGTTTTCTCTAGCCAGCTAGATACACGCGACACCGAGTGAAATGCAGGTTTTGCTTTTTTGCGAGTTGCACTTTCGCTTGCTGCTCTGATTAAGATGGTCTGAAATTATTAGTGTTCAATACTGATTCATTTCTTCATTGTCTGCATTTGCTATTTTTATATAGTAAGCATTATCCGTTTACAAGCAGAGATATTTAGTAAAATAAAAACCTTTTGATCGGGAAAGAATGTTGCATAGTGATTCTATAGGCAATAATAAAAAAAATTAAAATTACATATTGTTGTACAATGCAATGATAGATTTCAAGAGTTATAGTGCATCACCGCACTGCAAAAGCTCTCTATATCGATAAAAACTATCGACTTTTACGTCGACTAACAACGTGACTCACCCGCGTCTCAACGCCAACAACAAAACGTATTCAAAGAGCAAAATGACGTAAGTGACCGGTAACATTCGACAAAAACCCCGCTCCACCCAGTCGAGGAACATAGGCAAAAAATGACCACGAAGCGCCTGGCGTTTACGACCACTTAAAATTTGGTGTGTTCGAACAATGAACTTGAGCGAAGTAGACCAAACAGCGCGGCTAAAGTTTTGAATATAGAACGAAAAGAATGGTTGTGCTTTTGTTTATGCATTTATCCTATGTAGGAGGCTCTCCTACACATGCGACTTAAGTGCAGTACAGGAAATGTTACTCGAAAGGTATTTCAGGTAACTTGGTTGGTCCATGTAGGTAATGTTAACCATAAAAGCTACGAGTTTTCATTGATGCCACGGTATCAGAACGAACCTTGATTCATAAGGAAGATAAAGATGCCTACGAGTATGAGTTAATTTTCTCACTAGGCAACTGTTTTATAAAAGTATGCTAAAAAAGAAATAATCATGTAATTTTCCTTTTTCAAATAAGATCCTGTAGTTTGTTTACTGATTTTCTCTATGATTGATTCACTACTCTACTCACCTATGAATGTGAACTCATTCTACCTATGCTATCAGGTTTAGGTTTACTAATAATAATCCTCATAGAAGTTACAGCCGTGACTGAATTAGTAAAAACTTAACATCCGAGGTTTTTTGTTGTAATTTTGTTTTTGTCAATTAAAAAAGATGAAGCCTTGTGCTTTAGAGGTCATGAAATTATCAACAATTGATGTAAAAAGTTAGCGCGAGGTGAATTACGTATTTTATAATATTCTCGTAGTCATTTAATTTAATAGTCTAGCAACGCGTCATTAATTGGGTTTTATTCTTTTTATATAAATAATGAAACTATTTGAAGGAAAGATTCAGTCCATGATACTGAATAAAAGAAATATTCAAGCATCTAAATAATGAACACGTTGCGAACTGTTTTATATTCTTGGAACACTTTGGATTATAATTTTTTTTTATATTTCAAAAGGTAATATTTTTTAATTCATAATAAAAATTGTAAGAAATCAAAAAAATATAAAATTAAATTATAAAAATAATTTTAATTTTTTTTAATTACTTATATTAATTTTACTAACCGATTATATTATATTCAACGTGGAAGGGACATATTCGTAATAAATCCAACCACGGGCTATACTAGATAACTAAAAATAAAAAAATTACATTCCCTTACAAATCGCCCGTGCGGCTGCACACTTTTATATGGAAATGCCGAAACTTATTTTTCTTGTTTGGCTGTTATTTTAATTTTATTATAAGTATTATAATGATCTAGTATAGACCGAGGTTCGATTTATTACGGGTATGTTATTTATTTTAAATGGGGGCAGCACTGGACCACGGAAAATTCAGGTACGGCCTTAATGAAATGGTCTGTCATCGTATGGTTTATCAGTAAAGTCTTTTGTAAATCTTGGACAAATAAAAACGTATTATTTTCTCTTTCCTTACTCAATTTGGTACTTAACATATTTTTTTATAGACATAATCTGAAATCTAAAACAAAAAGCATTTTTTTCATCCGCTTAAAAATAAGTAAGTTATGACTTCCAAATCTGATAGAAAAGGAAACTGTCAAATAATAGAAAACCCTCCATGCTTCGACTTTTCTTCATACTAATATTTGAAATGTTACCTGCTTCATTTAAAAACCAATTTCCTTGCTGTTTTCAGAAAAAGATTTATTTTTAGTGTTATTTGTTTTGTAAAAAATGTTATACAAAATCGAACACAGTTACGTATCCAATCCGCTAGTTTCCAACAAGTCAAACATTTTCTATGGGATTTGTATGAAATATCGGACTGTGACGTCACAGTCTTTTGGATTCAAATAGCGCTCTTAATATCCGTTTTTCTGCATTAATAAATCTAAAATCACGTTCAAAGTGGATGTGATGTGATCCATGACAAGTGACATTATTTTGTGCCGTTTTATTCCGTTAAAAGTACCAAATAATTTATTTTTGACCCAGGTAACTACCCAATTCCAAGCCCTTAGCGCATTATAATATCGATTAAGTATAGATTTACTCAAAATTTTACAAAGATTAAAAAAATTTTTTCGGGTTCGAGTTTTTTTTCGTTTCTTTGCATTTTCTGAAAGCATTTACCATAATTATGTATAATTTTTTACACCATCAGGAAGTAGAGATCTTCAATATATTTCAACGAACAGAACGCCTACCAACTTATTTAAAAAGCAGATATTTTGACGAGAGAATTTTCGATTGAAAATTAGGGTGCTTTTTCGATATTGTCAAAATAAGGTACAAAAATAAATACATATTTTAAATAAAAAAAATACAGTTTGTTTGGGACTTAAAAGGTAAGTTTTCACCAAATTTTTAAAGAAAAGAAGAAAATGTAAAAGAAAAATAAAAAACCAATAACTTGGTTTTTTTGAATTTTTTACATAAATTTTGAGGATATGTGAAAAAAATGTAAATACAAAAGTTGTAGATCTTTTTATTACCTACAACTTTGCCATTTAACTTTTTCCTATAGCACCTGTAGTATTGCCAAAAAATGGAGATACACCGTTTTTCACCCTAAAAAACTCACCCCCCACCCCCGACCTCAGATCGCCCGTAAATTATTTTTCCTCTCATTTATGTAATATCCTCTTCCTTGTCCTATGGGTTTCATCCTACTATATATTTTTTTTTTACTTTTTACCATTTTCAAAGGCTGCACTTATCTATTAAGGGTGAATTCAGTTCATGTTACTGAACATATATAGAATTATGAAAAATAATGTTTGGCCTCCCATAAAAGTTGACTTATCAGCTGATCAAGGTTTGTATGGAAAATCAAAAATTATTTTTCATATTTCGATATATTACAATAAGTTCCTTGGGAAAAGTTGTTTAGTATCATGGACTGAATGTACCCTTAAAATAGTTTCAGTATATTTTTTTAGACGTTAAGTATATATGTAGGTTAGTAGATAACTATCAGTGGCATTAGAAAGAATTACAATTATCTGTTCATTGTACCTTCGCCGTGTAAACGCCGTCCACCGGCACAGAGCCCCAAATTGCGCTTGCCGAAGCCGTACTAAAGACTTCAACGACACTGTGATGAGACAGTTATGTTCGTTACTTACAATTACGTTTGTAGGTTCTGTTTGTAGCGTTAATCTTGTTAAATTTTTCGGTTTGAATGTTGTTTTTAATTACATAATTTTTGTATAAATAAGTTTTTTTTTTAATAGTTTCATGCATTGAGTTTCAAACTTGTATTGAAAGGGTGTAAATATAACGATACTATGTATATTTTATAATAAAGATTTACAGGATTTTTTTAGTGCCGAAATTTTAACTGCAAGTTCAGTCCATGATACTGATTACATGCTTTAAGAAAACTATGGCAAATGAGAAAAATATTACTTACAACTTCTCATAAAACCGCGCAATTCCATACAATTAATAGATCAAATTAAGTATAGGAAGGAAAACTTATTTTCTAACTTAAAAGATCATTTTTCAATTTAATTTAAATGGAAGTCGAACTTAAAATATTTAAATAAAGGTACTTGGTATAGAAAAATAAGTTACTTGGGAAGTTACACAGTGTCTTCTCGTCCAAAATACGACCTGCCTTGCCTCAAGACGAAAGTATACTTAATAATCAATGTGTGTTACTTAGCAGTGATGACTTATGGCCCTGAAACGTGGTCCCTTACTATCCGGGTCTCATAAGAAGGCTCAAGGTAGCTCAACGCGCTATGGAGAGGGCTATGCTTGGTGTTTCTCTACGTGATCGAATCAGAAATTAGGAAATTCGTAGGAGAACAAAAGTCACTGACGTAGCCCAGCGGATTAGCTCGTTGAAGTGGCAGTGGCCGGAAATATACATAGCGGTACGAACCGATGACCGATGGGGCAAAAAGGTTCTCCAATGGCGACTACGTACTGGCAAGCAAAGCGTAGGACACCCACCCACAAGGTGGTCAGATGACCTAACGAATGTCGCTGGTAAGCGCTGGACGCAGGCCGCTCTAGATCGGTCTTTTTGGAAAACCTTAGGAGAGGCCTATGTCCAGCAGTGGACTGGACGCTATGCAGATGAAATGATGATGATGATGACTATACCAAATAGACTAAAATCAAAAACCCAAAAACCACTTTTCCAAAATAGCAAAATAGGTATAGGTAGCAAATTGGTAGCAAATCATTTATTTGGGATAACTCCCATCATCATAGCATGAGTTAGTAGTTCCGCGATTTTTTATTATGAAACTGAACAAACCCATTGAGTTCTTTTTTTTTCGTTCTAGTTCATTCATAACAAAGCAAGTCGAAATTTACTATCATAATTACACATGTCTCATTGAGGTTATAAAAACGTTTTAAGTCACGCTAGGCCTGTCCTTCCCATCGCTCGTCGAATGCGCCCGCCCACACAGTTATTGTTCCGTTAAATATTTGACATTGGCTTCATTCACTTCAGCGTCTTCCAACGCCACCCATACACTTCCGACCTTCCGCACGCCTTTCTTACAATTAAAAAAACATGTTCTTATATAAACATGACCCGTGTTATTATACAATACACCTAGATTAATCATTGGTCTCACATAGATTAATCTAAGCAATACACTTTACTACTTTTATAACACCGGCAAAATTTTGGAGCAAGTTCAATCCGTGATACTGAACCACTTTCCATAAAAACAATTATCGAAAATCGATAATAAAATTTTGTATGGGAAAAAAGTAGTAGGTATCATATTCTAATATATGCTATGACATTTAAATTTCAGTTGAATGGTATTTAAAATAATTTTCCCAAACTTAAGGCCGTACCTGAATTTTCCGGGGTCCAGTGCTGCCCCCATTTAAAATCAATCATTTCAAAGAAAACGGAGACATAATTTAAAATTTTGCAGTTGCAAAATTTTAAACTTTTACAAAATTTTTAACGTTCTCACTTTAAATTGTAAACAGTAGTTCATATAATACTTTGAAGGGTTATCTAGGACTTGGTAGTTACCAAGTCCTAGATAACCCTTCAAAGTATTATATGAACTACTGTTTACAATTTAAAGTGAGAACGTTAAGTTTTACTACGCACAATTGCGAAAAACGGCCACTTTTGGCTAATGTGCGTAGTAAAGCTTAACGTTCTCACTTTAAACTGTAAACAGTAGTTCATAAAATACTTTGAAGGATTATCTAGGAATTGGTAGTAGCAAAATTTCGAATGATGCCTCCGTTTTCTTTGAAATTATTTATTTAAAATGGGGGCAGCACTGGACCCCGAAATATTCAGGTACGGCCAGCAGAGGACATTGACCTGTTCAGGTGTTCATTGACGGAATTCACAAAGGCAGTTTTATTTTATTTGTGTTACGTAAGTAATAATATATAAAATGCATGTGACTTTGCTATTGTCTTGGGGAAACCTGTTAAGATAGTGTAAGTAATTATATAAATAAACAAATCTTGTTACAGCATTAAATAGCTGGTCATGTGCATGCCGCTTTCTGTAAAAACATGATGTGCAAATACCCATACCTATAAAAATAAATAAATATATTGGAAATCAGAACTGGGATTATGGAAAATATAAGTTTCAATCGCAACACGTAGCGCCATCTATCCATATCATAAGATACCATAAAGCAAGGTTTACTTACCAGCTCAATGATTCTCATGCGTGCTAAAATTTTACAATAGAGGGCTCTGACTAGAGTTAATCTTATAACTATAGTATTTATGTATTTTCTTCTATCAAAATCTTAAAAAAGTTTATTTATTTTATACACATCCCGAAGTGTATATTTCCAAGATAAGTTCATTGTAATTTTTTACTTCTTTAGTGTTTGAATGTAAACATAGATGTCGCTAGTCGCTGCAGGTTGTATTAAGAACTTTTCAATGTTAGAGCGATAAAATTCTTATAATAAACTTGAGTTTACATTGTGTTTACATGAAATTATTCCTTGTATTATGCATGAAGCAAGTGAAAGTACACACATTTGTTGGTACAAAGGTGTACCTATTAGGGTATTCTAATTATTATATTCATTAGTGTCTGCTAATGAGTACGAAAATACAGTGGAGAAGTACATAGTGGTAGACTTGGTAAGTATAGTTAGTAGCATGCATGACCCTCTCTACTACCAGAGCCATATATCACCCAGACAGACCAGTCTGAGGATTTGTTATACCCTCCGCGCTGGCCAGACGGGTTGGAGAGGTCTCATTGATGTTTATAAGCTTTTTTTAGAGCTTTTGTTTTCTAAGTGTCGCCTTCTACGACATCTTCGGGAAGACTTGGACTTGGAGTGGTCCTATTCTATTCTGCCTGCACATATAGTATAGTAATACCGTAGTATATTATTACTCTGTGGTAATACTCTATACTTCTACCTAAGAAATAATATAATGATTAGATGTAGAGATCACGAATACAGTCCCATTTATGTCGAATGTCAAAAATAAACTGTGTATGAAATAAACCTACAATACAACTAATACAACTATTGTACATCTTATACACTGTATTTTTTTTTTCCTTTTTTGTAAGTAGTTCAGTATCATAGACAGAACTTGCTCCTAAAATTTACCTGGTGGTAATAAGTCAGCCTGTATTATGTACCCACCCTGTTTAGAAAATAACGTACAAGTTATTACGTGAGTACGCGTACAAAGTCCCATCTCGTTTATTTCCCAACGCAAAACGCACTTAGAACTGATACTTTACGATGCCTGATTTCCTGTCGGTGTAGTGTTAGTGCTAAGTATTAGTGTCAATGACAGTCGATTACAGTCTCAGATCAATTTGAGTTGCGTACGACACTGAGCATATCACATGACAAGTGAATTACATACACATTGTATATATAGAGTTCCGTCACCATAGACTTTTTCATACAAAAGAAGTCTATCTTTTATTTTGAAATTAAAACTTATAAGTACCTCTAAGAACTAAAACTAAAAAAATTACAAATTATGTAATCCCACTAAAATATTACAGCGTGGCCAAAAGGCTGGCAGCATTGCCACGTTGTATGGCAATGCTGATTCTTTGTGCCAGATAATTTCCAGCCCTTTGGTCACGGGATACTTCGGATAATCTTGTGGACAAGTATTTAAATAACTTATGGGCTGAAGGACCCCACGGACCAAAAGTTTCTACCCCAAAAGGTTCAAATATGTAGTTTACTCCGATGTCTACATATTTGCGCCTTTTGAGGCTCTCTGCTGTGGCAGCTGCTGCGCCGGCCTTTGACTTGGTGACCTGAAGATGAGACGGTGCGAGGGTATCCACACAAGTGGCATCCCATACTAAGGGCCGCCCTAATCTCCAAGGCACCAAGGTCATCCCGTCCGGCCTCTTCCCATCATATCTAGTCAGACCATTGGGTTCTAGAGTCGCGGGGATATTGATGGTGGCAAGAGAACGGAGGATAATATTATTAAGGCCTCATGACGCCCTAAACGTCCGGCACTCCTGGTGCAAGAAAGTCCGTGGAGTCCAAGTCCATCGATGGTATTTATTATTATTTATTATTTATTTTGATATAACATGTCAGATTTCGGCAGTATTTATAATTTTAAAGATGCATACATCTAGGCATATGACTAGTTTTTGACAGTCAAAATATGAACATGAAAGGAAGAAAAGGAGTGAAGAAGTTTTCCATACTGATGGTCAAATATGATAAGATACACTATATTCTTCTTAGCTTCTATGCTTCGTTCGGTGAGTGAGAGGGCCGGAGCCTCCCCCCCATCCCCTCTGAAAGGTCGGTAACGCTTTTGTTACACCCCTGGTGTTGCAGTTGTCCATGGGAGGCGGTGATCACTTACCATCAGGTGACCCGCTTGTTCGTTTGCCGTCCTATGACATAAAAAAAAATTGTCTTTCAAGTTCAAATTTTGACTATGAAAATCAGTTATATGCCTCATCATCAGGTCCTTTTAGTCTCCACAGGAGCACGACCCTCTCTATACTACTAGAACCATATATTAGCCAGAGCAGTCAGAGGATTCGGCCTACACTCTCCATGCTGGCCAGACGGGTTGGACAGGACTCATTCATGTTTATAACCTTTGTTTAGCTTGTGTGTCCTAGGTCGCCTTCTACGACATTCACGGAAAGACTTGGAGTTATATGCCTAGATATAGGCAATTTCTTTGAAATTGAAAATTTTGGCGAAATTTGACATGTTTCAAAATAAAAGCTAGACTACGTTTGTATGGGAAAGTCTGATTCTGTCTAGGGTAAGGGGACTCTTAATGGATGCGAGTTAGAGTTTAATAACACTTACGAGATGAGCGCAGGTAGCCCACGGTGCGCTCACCTCAAAACATCACGCACTCCATTAGTAGACATATGACACTCTGTTATTAAACCATCTCTCACACATTCTTATGCATCTTTTTTATACAACTTAGTAATCAATCATGCATGTAAAAATTAGAATGAAGCATTTTCTAGTAATAAAACGAAGTTTAAAACCTTTTCAATAGATGTCTGTCGATCATTCTGTCAAAACAAATACCTACTAGGACTAGGCCGTTTGGTAATGTTCTGTCCTGTCATGGAAAAATTGTGAAAACAATCGTGTTCATCACATCAGTTTTGTGTTGAATCAGTAGGAAAAGTATGCTTTCCTTTGTTTTTGCACGTCGCGACGTCATTTTTAACCGACTTCAAAAAAGAAGGAGGTTATCAATTCGACTGTATGATTTGTTTTAATTTTGTTTATGTATGTTTGTTACGCGATATCTTGGCCAATTGTAAACCGATTTTGATGATTCTTTTTTTATTTGAAAGCCTTTACTACCAAGTTAGTTCCATTTTAATTTGGTCAAGATATGATGAAGAACTTTGGAGATATGGAAGAAACTCCTAAAAAAAATTGTAGTCGGTTGTTTTTTTTGTTAAAAATTTAATTATTTTAAACTAGAGCTAGAGTAGTCTTACACAGGTTCTATTAAATTTTACTATCATCTAATTAAAATATACTTACACAATAGTATAAGTTAAACTAAATATATAAAAAAATCCAAAACCAAACATACACCATGTACTGACAAAAACAAGTTATATGCCTAGATGCAATTGCTGAAATCTGGCATGTCATTTCAAAATAAAACTTTTACATTTGTATGGAAAAGTCTAGGGTAGGAGGTAGGTAGAAGGGAACGACTTTAAGCAAGGTATAAAAAAAGGTATAAGGTTGAAAAACGGTTTTTTTAAAAGTGAAATAAGTTCTTTAGGCGCGTTAGGAATTTTTTGAGATAGGAAAAAACCGCTGAACTCGCGACACTGTTACCGTGTAACTGACACCACCTTGTTCAACTTTTTACTACTGTCGGCACTCCCGGAGTGCCACTGTTTTTTTAAAAAATATATATAATATGTGCTGAAGCTCGAATACTACTTTGTTCTTTTAATGTTTTAAGATTTGTAGGTACAAAGTACACATTCTTGCTTCTTATTACTTTGTTTAACTACAATCACATTCCTTAGCGAAATATGCCTAGGCTAGAAGAGCCCAGTCATAAATAGTGTTCGGATCTGCTTTGTGCGTTGCCCTGACACTTTCTAATCTATGTTGCAACGAAGCAGGTATTGTGCTGTCATGAAACTAGTTATTGCTGATTTTGACGAAGACAAGTGTAACATTTCTCATCTAGGTACGTGTGGTACAGTCCATAGCAGTGTAAAATATCTTTAATAAACTTTTTAACACAGATTTACTTTAGGATTTGGTTTTAACAATTATTTACCCAAGATAAAAACACTTATTCTTTGTAAAAAAAAATCTTCCTAATTTTTTATCTACTAACATTATTATACAGGTTGACTTTTTAACCACCAGCCAAATTTTTGGAGCAAGTTCAGTCCATGATACTGAACTACTTTCCATAAATACAATTAACGAAAAACTAAAATAAAAATTCGCCTTCCCAATTTCCCATACAAATCAGCGCTCAGCCAAACGGATTTTATATGGGAAAACGAAAAATTTTAATCGATTTTTAATAACATTTTTATAGAAAGTAGTTCAGTATCATGGACTGAACTTGCTCCAAAAATTTGGCTGGTGTTTAAAAAGTCCCCCTGTATACGCGGCTGTTGCCATCCCCACCGCCCAGTATCGGGTGGTGACATTAAAATAGGAGAATTTTGGTAGGTATTTGTCAGCTAAAATTTTTGGTTTTTCTAATGTGAGACAAGATACTTATGTCATGAATACGTATTGTTTATTTCGCTTAAAGAGAGTACTCTTTAAGCAAAATAAACAATAAGAAGATACGAATAACTTGAATATAGCTACGAAATTCAAAATCAGGGATATCTTCTTGCTTTGAGCGTACAGTGGTTTATAGTAAGGACGCGAATAGGACGGCTAGTACTATCTTTGTGTATTTTCTACTGGTCAGGCAGAAAAGAAAAAGAAAAACACTCTTCCCGCGCAAATCGCAAAAGTCTCTCGAGAGAATGGGCTAAAATCAATAATAGCCAGCAGCGCGTCACTATTTTGATTCTCCGTTTAAGGTGAAGATATAGGCAAATGGCCTTGAAGTGTGAAATAAATTGTTAACTCGTAAATAAGGTGATAATTTCCATATTGCTCTTCATCATGCTCTAGATAGCCCTTTTAATTATTTTATGAACTGCCGTTGAAACTATTATTGGTGATCCGTCTAGCTCTAAAACTTGCCGTGGCCACTTTTGGCAGAGGTAAGTTTTAAAGCCAGACGGACTAATGTAAATACTTTTAACGGTGGTTCATAAAATAATTTAAAGGGCTATCTAGTGCATGACAAAGAGCAATATGGTTATCTCCATATTTACGAGTTAACAATTTATTTCAAATGAGGGCGCCACTTCAAGGCCATTTGCCTATACATTCACCTTAAGTATACCTTTACATCCATCATCACGCTGACCGTGGTTTTGGGCCTTATATCCCAATAAGGTATAGACGTAATTGTATTTAGTATCGAAATTGTAATAAATTCGGATAGCTTGATGTGCTGTCGACTGTACTAGTGGTCGAGCATTGACCCTAGCCGGTTAATTTCTAGCTAGACCTCAACAATAGTAACCGATATTTTCATGGAAATCGTAGCATGCTAGGCTTAGTTATAAATTAAATGCGTTTGAAGAACATTGCGTTAGGCATATTAAGTTATTTTAATTTTATAAGATACAAATCTATATATACAATAAACGGCCACGGTGCGAGTCGAACTCGTACATAAAGGGTTCCGTACCCCCGTACAATGTTTAAAAACGCTGAAGAAACACGTTTCTTGTATGACGACCCCCTTTAATTTTTAACTTTATCTTATTTTTAGTATTTGTTGTTATAGCGGCCCTAGTAATACATAAACTGTAATAATTTCAAGTATCTAGTTATTGCCAATATAAAGATTTAGTTAAAATGCTGAAAAAAACACGTTTTTTGTATGACAACCACCTTTAATATTTAACTTTTTTATTTTTAGTATTTTTTGTTATAGCGGCCACAGTAATACATAATTGGTGAAAATTTCAAGTGTCTAGCTATTATTACGGTTTAAGAGATAGAGCTCTGTGACAGACGGACAGACAGCGGAGTCTCAGTAATAGGGTCCCGTTTGCACCCTTTGGGTACGGAACCCTAAAAATGAATTACTGTTCGTTAGTCTCATATAAAACACGAGAACGGCGAGACTGATTTGGCTAATTTTGGTTTTATAATATGGAATAAGAACGGGCGGAGCGAATTTCGCCGCCCTATTTATTAATCTATGGTTCGCCGATTCAGCTAGTAGTCCAATAATTTTATCGAAATACTAACTTTCTTAGAAAATAATATGTAAATAATTGTTTCAATGATTGTCAGAATTTTTTGAACATTTTTCATCTGAATGCCAAGAAATAGTGACAGGAGATCAGTGGAAAAATACCTTTGACTAGTTGTAGGACGTTATTGTGATTGGTACAGATATCCAAAAAATAAGAACAAAAAATAAAATAAGTATTTAGTGAAAATGTCATCTAAAAAGCGTAGGCAGGTACGTAGGTGTAAATGTAAATGTAACATTAATGATAATGAATTAATTTGTGTGCGCAGCGTCATATACGTCCTGGCGTACCGCATTAAAAAAATACACCACTACGATCACTTCATCGCGGAATCTACATAGATTTCTTTGGTGCCTAGCTCGAATAGATTTGCAGACTTCGTCCATCTTGTTTTTATTTGACTATTGAAAAAACAATAATATTGTACATTCGAATTGAGAAGTACTTGGTTGTTATTGTTTTCCCTCTAGTAGAGTAGGACACCCACCTGCTAGGTGGTCAGACGACCTGAGCAAGGTTGCAGGAAAACGCTGGATGCAGGCCGCTTCCGATCGGTCGTTTTGGAAATCCTTAGGGGAGGCCTATGTCCAGCTGTGGACTTCCTGTGGCGGATATGATGATGATGACTAGTAGAGTACGCTTTTTTGCAATGATAAATAAGAAATTTCTTCTTACTAGAAGAAATTTCTTATTTATCATTGCAAAAAAACAAATTCGCAGACAAATCCCAAAGGCCAATAATCGTTCGTTTATCGTGTGTGTAAGTGACGAACACTGGTGTCAGATTTTCAAGCTGCCTTAAGGCATCTGACGTAGCTTGCCGTTTGCTATACCACGATGACAGCCAAGGCCGACGGCTTAACGTGCCTTCCGAAGCACGAAGGAGCTCGATAAATTTTTATGCCACTTTTGGTCACCCATCCAAATGCGGACTACGCCAGTTGTTGCTTACCTTGCGATAGCGCTAGCAATGCGTATTCCCAACTGGGTACCGAGCTCCTCAAACGTAAAACCAAAAATTATGAATAAGTATCTTACCTGGGTTTGCTGGCGTCCTGCGTCGTCTTGCCGAGGCTCTTCTCACGACAGTGGACACCAAGGAGTCCATTTCACTCCCCGAGTCCCATTTGGACCACTGTGGCGTCGGTCGGGGCCTCACGCGCCCGTCATCCTCGGTATCCCTATCACTACTTGTCGGTGGCAAATTCGACTCGTCACTCTCAGGAGGAGGGTCCACCTTCACCTCCCGATTGAACACTCCGATCATAGTCACATCCTTTATCTCCTCCGACCCCGTAAAGGGATGAGTCAAAGTCCTACGAATATTACTCTTTCTGTGTTTCACTTTCACTGATCCTTCCGATAAGGAACGCTTTCCTAATTTGCTTTCCGATTTCGGTTCACTGCGACATTTTAGATCGGACGGCGATAAGGATTTCTTTCGAGAGTTGCGTCGTTTATTGCAACGTTTTTGCCGGCTCGACTCACGCGTTGCCTGCATCGTGACATTGGTGAGATCTGCAACAAGAAATTATTGATTAACACTTATTAATTGGTAAAAAATATTTATGTTTGTTTCAGCTCTATTCTAGTTCATACCTTTAATTTAATATAGTTAGATTTTAGGAAACCTGTGAAGAAATTAGAAGAGCTAGCCTAGCCGGTGAAATTGACTTATTTCTATCTGACACATGTGATTTATTAATTTTCGGTTGATTTACAGCAGTAATTAACATATGAATTAATGAAAGAGTAATTTTTATTACGAGAAATTGGATTCTAGAAACAAGATATTGTACTCTAATAATAAAGAAAACGCTCGTAAATCCAAAAAAGTTAATATAAAAGTAAGTTACTAATAATCTTAGAAATAATCTGTTAGTGATAGTAACTATGTTTGATACATTGTTTGCAAACCTATTCTAACTGACATACCTACATGACGCTGAGTTTAAATTAGAAAGACTGATTATTATGAACAATGTTTTTTTACAAAAACTTGCTCTTAGCCTACACAGACGGACTTGCAGTCGTTAGAACTGCACGCCGACTGCAAAATTGTGCTGTCCGATTGCAGTTGGCGTGCAGTCAAACATGAAACTACACATCGCCGAACAGACTGCACGGAAGTATTGCAGTTTCATTGCAGTCATGCCAACTGCAATCAAACTGCATCTGAATTGCAATTTGATTTAAAAATGCAGTCCATCCTAGAGCATTAGCCAGTACGTACATACATACTATCACGTCTTTATAACTAATGGGGTAGACAGAGCATTTTGGGTCTTCCGGCTCTTAGCAGACAGAACCCAGGGCCACAAGACTCAAAGGCCACTTTTAGCGTCATGGTTGGCGATAAGGTAGAAAAAAATAATAAAATAGTCATCGCTTGCTAGTCGCATCGCCAACAAGATTTTCATTTTCGGCCATTCCCTTTATCGGCTTTTGTAATCTGCGCGGGAAGAGAAGCAGCTGGCACAAGTTTTTCTTTTTCTCCCAGACCAGCATGGATGGAGCAGCACTACGTGTGTGTGTGCAGCGAGCTCTACGTAAGTATATTTAAAAACTCAAGGAGGAAAATGCATATTTGCAGATGATATGCAGTCATTTGTTATATTCAGATAGATATCGGCGTTTATAGGCGGAAATTAGTACTACTCGTATATAGAAAGTCGGTAAGCGGATTATAAAACAGAAAGTTCATTTTATGGATATTAATATACTTAGTAAACCTGTAAAGGGCACTTTCAAAAGTAAGGTTATTGACCTATAATTAAGTAAGGATGTTCCTACGTAATTAAAATAATGAAATTTAACAATCAACTATAACTATAATAAGATTTTTATACATTTAAATATTTATTTTGAGTACTTTAATACTGCGTCTTGAATGCCTAAAAAACCCTATAAAAATATTTTTTTACATTTGTTTCTTAAAAAACATGTACTTGTTCCTAATATCAGGTTCTAGAAAGTTCGTTCGTTATAATTTATAATTCTAATTGTAGGTAAGAATATTTTTGGTATATTATAGAAAATGTTCCTACATACAATTAGAAAATTGGAAGAATCAGACAAACAAAGGCACAGGCGGACTTATTCCTTGTTAAATTGTCCATAAAATAATCCTTCAAAATATTGCTGTAGCCTTTGATCTAATGGTAAGTAAGACTTGCCTTTTTAAGCGACATACGAATGTATATATGTTTTTTTAATGTATATTCTCCAATAACTTCTCATTAAAAAAATTGTCTCATTTAAGACGTAGATTTTCATGATTACAGAAACGTGTTATAAAATATAACAGTATGCAGCGATGCGAGCAAGGTGACCCTGAATGCTATTGTGATGTTATCTCTTTGCATCACACTGCAGGCACTACCTAGCTAGCATACCTAATTATTATACAGGTTGGTTTTAATCCTCGTAACTATATTCAGTACTCTTTAAGCGAAATAAAAAATACATTTTGTCGTTTCATAATAAAAACTAAAGATGTCGACAAATGCATACGAAAAATCTCTAATTTTAATGTCACCGCCCGCTACCGCGCTCGTGGCGGGCGGGGGTTGGCGAGCGGAGAGTTTTAAACTTCTTATCTTCTTTTGCCTTTCCTTGTCCCACTCTAGGTGGGGTCGGCACAGCATGTTAGTTGCATCCTTCGACGATACAATACCTACCGGTTGTATAGTCGATGGTTGCAAATGATGCAAAACTAATCATGTTGTCATGAATCATGTCTCTTTGAACTTCTTCGGAAAAGTTGTTCACTGGGCTGAATTCACCCTTAAAATAGTTTCAGTATATTAAGTCAGACGTTTTAAAAGTATCCTTAATCAAAAGGGACAACGTCGTAAGCCCTAAAATTCAATTAAATTCAAAGTTCTCCCCCTTTATTGTGCGAACCGCTAAGGTGTGGAATTCCCTCCCTGCGTCGATGTTTCCCCATACATATGATTTAGGGATTTTCAAGGCAAGAGTGAATAGGCATTTTTTTAATTTCTGCGTGTTACACCTTAGACCTCATCTCAGCTTCCCATCAGGCTAGACAGAGGTCAAACGCACTCAAATCTTTAATAAAAAAAAGAACAGTGGAATAAGGTAAACTAACCAATTTCAAGCTCATTGTAAACTTCACAGGCTAAACCAATTTCTTCGAGAGGAAATATCTCTACTAAAATCTAAGAGAATCTGCATATTTATATCTTTACCACTAAAGTGCTAATGTGTTTTGAACGGAAGTATGCGATTCGCAGATGCAAATTAGGTCAAATTACTGACTTCAAAGACATGCGTTGTAAAGCATGACATGTTCAAAGCTTATGTAAAGAAAGTACTTTGTGAGAAGGCTTATTATAGGACCGATGACTATCTTAAAGACAAAAAGGTCTGGCTTGAGCTAGGCGCGGGTCCCTCTTAAAGGTTTGTATACTTAGACATGTCATAATTTAGGTACATTGGTACATACTAAATTTACAAATTGACATTATTTTAAATTTCGTAATTCTTATAATTCAATTAAATTATGACATAATAAACAATGTAATCTCTATCCATCTATATAACTAATTTTAAGTTTTTAGTTTGTTAGTTGACGTCTTTGGAGAAAACGTGCAGTGCAGTTTGTTGCCGCTTCTTCTGCACTTGCGCCTAGGAAGCGGCGTAAACTTAGCTTTAAGTAACGATTTGACGTCAACATTTGTGCAAAACAAAACAAAGTGACTATTATTAAGAGATATTATAAATATCCTATGATAATAAAGATATTTTGAATTGAATTGAATTGAATTGAATTGCGGGTCGTGAGAAAGAATTTTTAACCCCAGACGTAAAAGAGGGGTATTATAAGTTTGACTGTCTGTGCTGTGTCTGTATCATCGTAGCTCCTAAACGAATAGACCGATCGTTTTAAACGAATTTAGATGCAGTTTTTTTTTAATCGAAAGCCTTGTCGATTGAAATGGTTCTTAGCTATTGATCAGTAAAAGTTATTGGGTTTCTTAATTTGGCAAATTAAATTGTTATATTCAAAATGCTTAATCGCGCAGAAAGTTGTTGACAACACATTTAAAAGGTAATGATTAAAAATAATTTAAAAAAAGTAAAAACTTAAACAAATAGGTAGACACTTGTTAAATTTTTGTATCGGAACAGGTCAGGCACAAAAATCTTTTATTTCATTAAAAACTTATATTAGCGCACACTTGAATGGGTATAGTTGTTGTAAGTATTGATTTATTTTATATTAAACCTTATAATTAAGCAATGAATCTGAGTTTTGAATTGAGTAAAAAGATTTAAGGAAAGTACCTACATATGGTTTAGGAAAAAAATAAAAAAATAAAAATCCAGTAAAGGTAATTAGATATTATTCCATTAAGTCTATTGATCTGCAAAAATAGTAATCCAATGAACATGGGTACATAATTAATCATTAATATCACTAAAAAAACATGTAACACAAAACGACATTACCTATATTGAAACCGCAAACCGAAGAAATGCTATCTAACCAGCATCAAGCTCTGAACTAATCCATAAAACAAGCACACACTATCTGGCAAAAATAATCACGACGCCGATAAGAAACCTGTTTTTAACTGATAAAAAACTAACACTATACAGCTGTTTGATACGTATACAGCCAAACTCCTGTACTCGAATATTAAAAAAAAAAGTTTAAGGTCGGGTTCCGCAGTTGCGACTCGCGTAGCGTACGTCTGTCTTCTGCAGACTCGCAAACTTGACTGCTTTATGCGCTGTGCTATGTGCACGGCGTATACAAAGAAAAGTTGATAAAGTTTGCATAAAGATATTCATTCACCTTGATAACGTAACCGTTAAGTCATACATTCTTTCATTAATTACATTATAAAATATAATTAACAGTGCATTTTTTCATTGCCCTAGTTACTGGCGCAGTGGCGCCTAAGAGAGTAAAGGTTACGAGGGGGGGTCAAAAAGTTCGCGGAATGGAGGGGATAGCGGGGGGTGGGGGACCTGCCGCAGGTAGTAACTAATGAGCAACTCTTTGTGAGTATATATGCCAAGTTTGAACCTGATTGTGTCAATAACCTTTGACCTGTCGTCGATCAAACAAGTGAATCCGGAAGAAAAACTTGAACATGGAAAAAATCGAGTTTCGTGCCGTCATAAAGTTCCTCACTAAGCAAGGAAAACCACCTCAGAAAATTTTGGAAGAAATGTTATCAGTATACGGGGACTCTTGCCCTGGGAAAACCATGGTGTACAAGTGGAATAGCCTTTTCAAGCAAGGCAGAGAGTCTCTTGAAGACGACCCTCGCTCAGGACGGCCGATTGAGGCCACCACCTCAAACATCGTTGAAAAAGTGGAGAATCTTATACTGGAGGATACTCGTTTGAAGAAGAAACAACTTGCAGAAATGGTTGGAGTATCACCTACAACCATTTTAAATATTCTACACGACAATCTTGGGATGTCAAAAGTCAGCGCAAGATGGGTGCCAAGAATGCTCACACCACCACAGAAACAGCTGCGCGTCGAGTATTCAAAGGAGTTTTTAGACCTCTGTAGCGCCGACAAGGAAGGAATTTTTGCAAGACTTGTTACTGCAGATGAAACTTGGGTTCATCATTATGAGCCTGAGTCGAAGCAAGAGTCTATGCAGTGGCATAAAAAGGGTCAGCCCCCCCCTAAGAAATACAGGGTGTCACAATCGGCTGGAAAAATCATGGCAACTGTTTTTTGGGATACAGAGGGTATTTTATTAATAGATTATAAAGATAAGGGTGTTTCTATAACGGGAGAATACTACGCTAATCTACTAAGACAATTAAAAGAAGCAATCAAGGAGAAAAGGCGGGGAAAGTTGACAAAGGGTGTGCTGCTTTTGCATGACAACGCACCGGTACACAAGAGCCGCGTTGCGATGGCTGCCCTTCATCACTGTGGCTTCGAAATGTTAAACCATCCTCCCTATAGTCCAGACTTAGCCCCCTGTGATTATTTTTTATTTCCCAAATTAAAAAAAGAGCTTCGGGGGAAGAAATTTTCCGATGATGAAGAAGTCAAGTCGGCGATTTCGGCCTATTTTGAGGACAAAGACAAATCATTTTTTTTCGACGGTATTAATAAGTTAATAGAGAGATCTGAAAAATGTATTCGACTTAAGGGGGAATATATTGAAAAAGAAAAATAGTACAGTATTTTATTTCACCCCCCTTCCCCTCCGTTCCGCGAACTTTTTGACCCCCCCTCGTATGTTTGGGAAGACAATCGAATTTTTATTAAAATAATATACTGATAGCCTGAAATACTTAACTTTTTATTTATCTAGTTTTCCAAGCCTTATATTTAAAAAAAAAACAATAAGTTTAATATTAAATTTTGACTTGCAAATATGTATACATTATATAATTTTACATATTACAATATTTATTACATTGTCATAAAATAAGTACCTACGTATTCAAAATGTAGATGTAACATTTTTTATCTGAAATAAATGTCTAAATTTACATCTAATAAACATTAGTAGTTATTTAAACAAACGTAAAAATTGTTTGATATTGATACTTTGTGTAATTAGTAGTGTGAAAGAATTAGATCCATCTAATGGAACTTGGTTGAATCAATCATGATTTTTAATCACGACACGACCGACGAAGCTAGGCCACAGGATGCATTTGCACGAGTCGTGATTAATTTACTTTTTTTTATTTTTCATATGATTTCATTTCATAGGATTCATTATTTATGTTGTTGTTGTTGTAGATATCTTTATTGTACAAAAAAATATTTTACAAACATACTTATAAACCATAAGAGACCAAATAATTGTACAATGGCGGACTTATCCCATAAAGGGATCTCTTCCAGTCAACCAAGTATCAGCGAATGGAAATAAAAAAATAGGCATAATGGGCAGAAGTCAAAGCGTTGATCAATAGAAATTAAATGTTCACTTTTAATCTAAAACATATTACATATACCTATAATACATAAACTAATACATAACAGAATAATATACCTAAATATCACCAACTAAGATAAATAAAATACATAAACTACAATATTGTTAGCTCAAGGTGTCTGAGGATCCTTCGTGATGTCTTCTAAGTCTGACTTTGAATGAATCAAGAGAGGGCGCATTTTTCACATTTACAGGAAGCGCATTCCATAACCGGGCAGCAAGAACTGAGAATGAGTATCCGTATGACTCCGAGACATGTGCAGGGATTATGATTAATGAATATTAAATCAACCTTCATTAATAATTCCGACTCGTTTTCTAAGCTTTTTATATTGAATTAAGTGCAAGTTTATTTGCCAAACAAATTAAAAAAACCCCCGAGTTTCAAGCGTTCACTTCACCCCCTAAATCTTTGAACGGCTAAACCGATTCTCATCAAACATAGCCAAGAACCACCTCGACAGCCAAGGCTTTCGAAAATAAAAACTGCTTTGAAATCAGT
Organism: Acrobasis repandana; assembly: GCA_963576875.1. NCBI lineage: Eukaryota > Metazoa > Arthropoda > Insecta > Lepidoptera > Pyralidae > Acrobasis > Acrobasis repandana. The sequence goes on along the minus strand of OY756221.1, from coordinate 7,864,876 downwards.
CGATTCATTTAGGAGCTACGATGACACAGGAAGATACACAGACACACAGACAGACACGACAAACTTATTTATAACACCTCTCTTTTTCATCGAGGGTTAAAAATAAATTTTCAACCATGCCGTGTGTTGACGGCAGAGTATAATACATTTTGTCACCATCTCTTTCCTCTACCAAGGTTTCGTGTGCATGGGATCTATAAATAGATAAATAAATATATAGGGACAAATCACACTGATTGAGCTAGCCCCAAAGTAAGTTTTAAACTTGTGTTATGGGATACTAACTCAACGATACTATATTTTATAATAAATACATATATAGACTAGCTTTTCGGGCGTTGCGCGGGCTGTAAGCAGCCCGCGGTTTTTCGTGCAGCTGTTAAAGTTGGCTAAAGTACATGTCCAGTTGAGAAAATGGGTAAAACACTACAGTCAGTAATGGCAACATCAAAAAATGTGTGGGTGGCGAAATCTTGGAATCAAGACTTGTTTGCAGTTTTGAGTTCCGCGGGATGCTTTACCCCAGCATACAAAATTCCAGACCCCTTCGATGTTCCAGTAGGACGTTATGAACGAATGAAGTTAAAAAAATTAAAATCCAGACGCCATCTTGGATTCCAAAACAATGTCAGATTTGGATTCCGTGACGGAGAAAACCCTTGCTTGGAGAAGTCAGGAGGGGCTCGGGCTTCGCCCTCGCCACGCAGCTCGGCCTGCGGTCTCGCGGGGAGCTTAGTTTTCGGCCTTTGGCCTCTGGCTTAGCTTAGTGACTTGGAGGGGGGGGTGGTTCTGGGCGGAGGGGGGAGGTCAAGAGCGGCTCGGCCTTCGGCCTGGCCACGCAGCTCGGCCTTCGGCCTCGCTTTCCGTTCGTCCGTCTCGCGAATAGATAAACACCCAAGACCCAGGACAATTTGAAAAAGGCCATTTTCCAACTTGCCCTGGCTGTGGATCGAACCCAGAACCTCCAGATTGGTTTACTAGCGTGTTGACCATTACACCACGGAGGTCGTCAATTTTATTATTAATCTATATTAGCACATACAATATCGTGCAAATTTATTCTTAGATACTTACTCGCCGGATAACTTCACTTGTTTATCGATATGTTTTTAAATTTTCGTGGTATAAAGGTTGATTTTGCCCCCCCTAGCTTCCTATATAGAAATATTTTAATCAGAATCATTACTATAATACAAAACCGTAAGAAAAAATACTATTTACTTCTAAAGTTTTCTTTTTTGGCATCACCAGTGGGTTGACTGGTAGATAAAGCCTATGGCTTTAAGTCCACCTATTACTTTTATAATAAAGTTAAATCAAATTTCTATGAGCGCGCGGCCCTCGTCGCTCATCGGCCATCGCCAACCACGAGCGTGGTAGCGGGTGGTGAGGTAACATTCAAAGGGCAGATTTTTGGTATACATTTGTCGGCTGTTATCCTTGGTTTTTATTATGAAACAAGATACATATGGCAGAATATGTATTTCTTATTTCGCTCAAAGATTACTATCCTTGAATATTCTACGCTAGGTTCCTAAATTCAAGAAAAGTACTCTACATATGCGAAATATTAAAAAGAGCTTCTGTTACTATAACTTTGTTTCAGGGTGGCGACGCGTGTAGTAATGTAATATGGTCTAATAAAAAAAATGTTTCTCTCTCCCCAGATCTCAGTATAACTACTGGTTTTAAATCAACCTGTATACAAATATCTGTATTAAAGCCTACAAGACGTGATTGCTCGATGTTGAAACAAACTTTTATGCACAGTCATACATAACGTTTAGTCAAAGCATCGACGTTGTAAGACTATCGTTTAGTGGATCTGTCGCAAGCGCAATTGAGGCCGGCTCGATGCGTTTTAAATGAGAAACAATTTACTTTATCGTAGATGCGTATCTTTTCCTGCAACTATTATCGTCACACCACAGACCAAGACATTTTTAAGGTAAACAGCCAGAGAAAGAAAGGAAGAAAAACTTTATTCGGCAAGCAATTTACAGAATATAACTAACATAACTAGACTATACCAGAAAAAGACAGATACAAGTCACAAAAAAAAAAACTATTTACAGCCTGTACTGTCTTACGAGCACTTCAAAGCAAATCCCTTCCCTATTTAAAAAAAATGGCTTATGTATATTTTGTAAGATTGTAGTTATTCTAACTCTTCCTATGAATGTCGTAAGAGGCGACTAAAGGATTAAGCACAAACATCTCGTGCTACAATTGCATTCCCAAGGAGGGTTATCGTCGGGTGGCGGCCGGTTGTAAAACTTTTCGCCCAAATACATTCCCAAAGAGGGTTGACGTCAGGCAGGCGGCCGGTCGTAAAACTAAAGCCAAATCTTTAAACACTTCCGGCTATTTCTTCTCCAACGCAAGGTCTTTGGCATCCTTGACCATTGACATGCATGTAATATTTGGAGAAGAGAAAGCGGGACAGCGCACCCCGGGCTACAAAGCAGCACAGCTGAGGATGCAACCGGGAACGCGCTTGGACGAAGAAGTAGCTATTCAACCAAAGTTGAAATACCATGAACATTGTGAACTGTATCTTACTGCTTACAATATGACACATGGATACATTTGAGAAGCTGGTTCTTTAAGAATTTTGGTAGCATTTATAATCTGTTACGTGTTAACGAGTACAGGTTTAATTTTTAAACACTAGCCAAATTCATATAGCCAGTTCAGTCCATGATACTGAACTACTTTCCATAAAATCAATTTACGTAAATCGAAATCGGTACCCAAGAGGCTAGCGGCATTTCCTCGTTGAATGGCTAAGCTCAGCCTCTGGTTGAAATACGCGCCAGCAATGATGCGGAAATCTCTTTGTAAAAGGTACGGGCTTCCGCACCCCTAGCAAATCAGCGTAGTCTATTCTTAATGAATTTGATAAAATTAAGTTTAGAGACACATTTATTTTCCTGGAGCGTTGAATAGATCCAATGTACAGTTAGGTCGATTAAAAGCCGGTGTAAGTATCGCGAGTTCGCTTTCCCATAACGACCGAGGGCTCAGGTTTCCCATGCAAAGACAATGGCAAACGTTATCGTATTATTCATTCATATGACTTGCTATCTGCAGTGTCATTTTCTTGTTGGACGTTTAATTTTACTTTGAGAAAGCTGGGAGTTCGGACGACCTCTTGGGTTAATAGATACCTGCTGAGCAAGGCTCCACGCTACGCTTGATAATATCAAAACCAAAAACTTGCTTTGTACTACTAACTAATGAAAACTATATTTCTAGGTCATATGGCAAAACGATAAATGCAGGGCGCTTCTACTGGGTCATTTTGGAAATTCTTGAAACAGGCCTCAGTACAAGATACTGCGACAGAATATAATGATTTATTCTACAGTTGTTTTTAGGTTATACTCGTAAGTATTTATGTATTTTTTTGTGTTTGCAAATATATGTTAAGAGTGAAACAAATATATAAATAAATAAAGTTAAAAATATCTGATGTAATTGGGCAATGATTTTGAGAACGCCTCTATTAATGGTATTTTTACTCATCATCATCCGAGCATATTCCCGGTTGCATCCTCAGCGGTAACGCTTCAGAGCCCGGGGTCCGCTACCTAACCTAGGCGATTTGACGAGGTTATTGGTTTTTTACACAGAGCGACTGACGTCTGACCTCCGCAACCCAAAGGTATTTTAGGTATTAAAGGTTTCGAAGGTATTTTTACTATCTGCTATTAAAACAAAATTTGTTTACGTAACGCACGATTATTGCGTGTTACTTTACATTCCGTGACTAGGCACTGCAGACTAATATTTCGTTGCAAGTAATGGCAAATTGAAGTAGAAAAAGCATGAGTATAACTGAAGTATGTAGGTTTAGGTACTGCTACTGCACCGTAGAATCTATACTTGATTTAATTTTACTATATCCTAAGTATGTATTATAGAATATATACTTAAAAAACACAAGCTAAACAAAGCTTATAAACATCAATGAGCTCTTCAACCTGTCTGGCCAGCGTGGAGATTGTAGGGCAGGTCTTCTGACTGCTCTGGCTCATATATGGCTCTCTCAGTACAGAGAAGGTCGTGCTCCTGCAGTGGAGACTCAAAAAGACCAGATCATGATGATCATGATACATACATATTATCACACCCACGGGGGTAGGCAGAGACTATAGACATCTACTTGCTACAATCCAGACAGACTTCTCTCGCTTTATCTACACTTATCACTCTCTTAATGCATGTCTGCCAGTTATGGGTACTTCTGACCTCTTCTTTTCTGCAATCTGGTCGCAGTACGTTGGTTAATTCAGACTAATTTTGTGTGTGAGGAAAATATAGAAAGATGGAGGGTTATGGAGAAGAAAAATACTATCGAGACAACTCGGAGAGGCTTTTTCCGGAAGGCAAGCTGACCAACAACAATAGCCACAAACAAGTAAGCAGGATAGTCAACAATAGGCTTCAGTAAGTGTTCTTACGCCGGAACACACAATGAGACATGCCTAACAAGTGAAACGACTGATGTTTCATAGATATTAGTGGCTCATAGACAAATCAAAGAAATAAAGAATGCAATTTACTGTATATTTGGTTCAAAGTAGTGTTGTTGCAATAGCGATAGTCTGTTGAAAGTTTCGTGATATAGTGTGGCCTTGAAAATCAGTCATACTATCGATAGTCTTATCGAAGCTATGGGCCCTTTATGACACTATCGATAATGTCGATTGATAAAAATAAGTAATGCTATTGCTAAAGATCAATAGTATCGATATTATCGTTAGTATCAGTACAAACACTATCGATAGTATTGATACTATCAATTCAATTCAATTCAATTCAATTCAATTCAATTCAATTCAATTCAAAATATCTTTATTATCATAGGATATTTATAATATCTCTTAATAATAGTCACTTTGTTTTGTTTTGCACAAATGTTGACGTCAAATCGTTACTTACAGCTAAGTTTACGCCGCTTCCTAGGCGCAAGTGCAGAAGAAGCGGTAATCGATAATATTGATAGTTGTTCCCTATCCATAGTTGAACATTTTATGATACTATTGCTTGCTCATAAAATTGCTCGTTTTATACTCAGTCAATAGTATCGAAAAAATGTCGATAGTTATTGAATAAATAAATATAAATATATAGGGACAAATCACACTGATTAAGCTAGCCCCAAAGTAAGATTTTTTAATAATTGTGTTATGGGATACTAATTCAACGATACTATATTTTATGCTAAATACATATATAGATAAACATCCAAGACCCAGGACAATTTGAAAATAGGCATTTTTTTATTAAAACAAAACTATGGATACTATCGAAACGCGTAGATAGATCATAGATAGTATCGATAGCATTAACTGTTTTAAGGTACTATCGATAGTATTGATGGTATTGAAAGTACCGTATCTAGATAGTATCGACAACATTCAATAGTATCCTAACTATCACTATCGATACTATTGATAATATAGCAGTATTTCGATATTTTCGATAGGACTATTCGCGCTATTGACTGTTTTTCAAGATCAACTATCGATAGCGAAACTATCTCTATTGCAACAACACTAGTTTAAAGTAATAGAGTACATTGAGCTGTCACATAGCCTTTATAAAACACATGCTTAAAGTAATAATGACGGTTATTACCAGAACCGGGTATACTATCTATCCCGCTCTTCGAGCAGAGCGACAATATTACGTGATGTCTAGTCTAGCCATTGACAGTACGTAAGTACATAGATCTCGCTGTATCTAGCCTTGTCACGCTGAATCTAGGTCGGAGCAAAGAGCATTTTTGGTTTATATGTGATGATTTTATAATTTTATAACTCATTCATACACATTCAGAAAAAAAACATTGACATTGTGTCATCGTCATCTTTATGTTATGCACATCATCATGAGGTCTATTTAGTCTCCACTGCAGCACGACCCTCTCTGTACTACCAGAGCCATACTTGGCCAGAGCAGCCAGAAGATTTGGCCTACACTCTCCACGCTGGCTAGATGGTTTGGAGAGGTCTCATTGATTTGTATAAGCTTATTTAGCTTGTATTCTCTAAGCGGCCTTCTACGAAATCCACGGGAAGACTTGGAGTGGTCCTAGTCTACTCTACCGGAAACCACACACGGCAAAATAATTATCCACATTGGGACCTTGGAGATTGGGGCGGCCTTTGGTATGGGATGCTACTTATGTGGATACCTTCGCCCCGCCCCATCAGGTCACCAAGTCAAAGGCCGCCGATTCTATATTTTATAATAAATGCATATATAGATAAACACCCAAAAATGAAAATAAATGCCATTAGAAAGTTCTGAAATATAAATCTAGCTGTTACTTGCGGTTGCGGGGCGTAGCGCGTGTGATTTTTTATTTGGCAATCCAACGGGAAACTTCACAATTTTTCGGGATAAAAGTATTATTTGTCGTAAGGCCGTACCTGAATTTGCAACTACCAAGTCCTAGATAACCCTTCAAAGTATTTTATGAACTACTGTTTACAGTTTAAAGTGAGAACGTTAAGCTTTACTACGCACATTTGCGAAAATCGGCCTCTTTTAGCAAATGTGCGTTTTAAAGCTTAACGTTCTAATTATAAACTGTAAACAGTAGTTCATAAAATACTTTGAAGGGTTATCTAGGACTTGGTAGTTGCAAAATTTTAAATGATGTCTCCGTTTTCTTTGAAATGATTTATTTAAAATGGGGGCAGCACTGGACCCCGGAAAATTAAGGCACGGCCTTAATTAAAGTCGTTGAGCAGTTTTGGCTTAAAAGCGGCCCATACATCCATCCATACATCCTTCCTTACAAAATGTCGCATTTATAATATTGAGTAAGATTAACAACTGATTTTAATCTGAACTGGTTTTTGATCTAATTAACTTAAAAACCAGAAGTTGATTAGTTCATAACGGCACTTAATGAAGAGATTTAGGGCTAGATATTAAATCATGCGGTATATCTAGAAAAAAACAGATTAATGATGACGACACTTGGCTCTAACAACAAAATGCACTTTAATAAAACCAAATAACAAACAAACGGATTCCTAAATCAAAAAATGGTGTTCAAAAACAATATTTCTGAAAGACATAGGTATATAATGATAACATATACACGATGGGTTAGTCGAGAAAAAATAAACCCACTTCACATGTGTATGGGAGGATGGATATAGCTCTACATGCACATTATTATCATGTATATCGAGGAAAAGAATAGTAAGTAGATTTATTACATGGTATAAATGAAGTGGAATGCCAACTAGGAAGTTTAAAGAACGAGTCCATCAGTGATGGAAATCTATGACAGCTTCAAGTCTGTATCTAACGCGTTTACTCCATATAAAGCAGAGTAATGTGCCCTTGGGGGTTTTACATAATCAAACGTGTTGAGAGTGCACTTATCTGTTTAGGAAATAAAATTATAATTCTAAATGAGCTTGATCAAAATATGGGACCGAACTTATAGAAAGTTCGGGTCAGTTCACACCAAGACGCGATGCGCTGCGCAGGTCATTAACACATTTTAAAAAGGCACTGATTTAAAGAGGCAGTTGTAAATAGCAGTTTTGGTAAGTTAAAAATTATAAATGGCATTTTTAATAACTAGTTCGGAGCGAAACTAGAGCGGTTCAATTGTTTTTCCCTAACCTAGTAAAATGGATAAAACCGACCTAGCAGTTCTAACCTAACCTAACCTATAGGTTTTCCCTAACCTAGTAAAATGAATAACCGACTAATTGATTTTTTATTACTGTTCATGTTTTACTGTCGCAATAATTAATCAACCGCCATTAAATTAAATAACTGCTCAATATGTTTTCCAACTTATCATAATAACATCTCGACTATTTAAATAACAGCTCAAAAAATTAGTTCCCTTTTAAAAATATATATAATTACATTGTTAGCTTTTACTTCCTGCTGTGATTAAGGCCGTACCTGAATTTTCCGGGTTCCAGTCCTGCTCCCATTTAAAATACATTATTTCAAAGGAAACGGAGACATCATTTAAGATTTTGTTTCTACCAAGCCTTAGATATCCCTTCAAACTATTTTATAAATAACTATTTACAGTTACTGTTTAAAGTGAGGACGTTCAGCTTTACTACGCACATTTGCGAAAAAAGGCCACTTTTGGCAAACAAAATTTTCCGTAGTCGGGTTTTAGTTATTTATACTAACTTTTATAAGAACAAAATTTAATGAAATACATTCAGAAATCCTCAACATGCTTCATCAAAATTTTCATGTTGTTATTCATATCAAACTGCGCGCCGTGTTTGGTTGTCAATAACGCGCGCTGATAAGTGCCTTGTGATTTTCGGGCTAGAATAGGACCATACCGTTTCTCCCTGTGGATGTCCTCGGACTGACCACCCGTCAAATTAACAGCTAACTCTTTTCTGTTTTTTCTTGGCCACTTCGCACAGCCTTCAGCGTCCTTGTGTCAAATATATCAAAGTCTTTGGAGAACAAATGCGAGTGTCCTTACGCCAGATCAATATTCGATCACCTTCAAAGTCAAGATTTGAAGATGGCGACGAAAATAACAGTAACACCAAATTGTTTATTGGATCAGCAGTTCCGTGGTATGTTGATATTGGTATTTAAAATGTCGTAATGTATCGCAGGTGCTCTGATCAAACTTTGCTCAGATGTGGAATTTGCACACAAACAGTAAGTAACTACAACCAAAACTACAATGTTGTTTTTCCCACAGTGAACATGTGAAGTTGTGACCGTAGCAGATTGGGCTCAATTTTCTCCACTTTTATTTAACAGTATAAAAGTTAAGTTTATTAAGCGTCTTTAAAAAGGAGATTATCAATTCGTACCCGTATGTTTTTGTATGTATGTTATGTATGAATGTGAACCGATTTTGAGGACTCTTTTTTATTTAAAAGCCTCAAGTTAGTTCCATATTAATTTGGTTGATGACATGATGAAGAACATTACTATGAGATGTTAACATGGGTCACTCACGTGAAAAATCAGCTACTGGCCGACATTTTTCGAACTCATCCGGTGAGTGACCCGTGTTAACATATAGTAATGTCTGTGTGTCACGTTAGTTTTAAGATGATGAAGAACTTTGAAGATATGGAAGAAACTCCTTAGAGAAAATAAGTTTGCTGGTTTTTTTATTTGTTAAAATATTTATTTATTATTAAATTAATGCATACGGGAATTAACGCGAAACGTACCTTTTATTTATTTATTTTGCTGACGTTTCATTCGGGTTTCACCGAACGTGGTCCCAGCTTGACTGAAACAGCGATGACGCCTACGCCTCCCCCTGCCCGGTGTGATCTTCGTCCACCGTCATATTGTTCATTTTCCAAGTACCGTCACACACTACACTCACAGTGTCCCTATTCCGTAACGCAACCGTATTCTGGTGGTTAACCGATTGTGCACCAAACCGGGGTTGTGTTTTGTTAATCACTGGATTCCACACTGCTGACAATTTAAGGCCATCTTCTCGGTTGAAATTGTTAGGATGTTTCTTAATTTCAATCGCCTCACGTACCATCCTAGTGCGATAGTGGCAATCGCCAGCGAGGACTTGCGTACGATGAAATTCAATCCAGTGATTAGCGCCTGCTTCGAGTAGATGTTCTGCGATGGCCGATTTGGTGATTTGTCGGTTCTTTACAGCGGCGATGTGCTCCTTGATCCTCTCAGCTATAGTCCGCTTCGTTTGACCTATATAGGAAGCACCGCAGCTGCAATCCACCTTATAGACGCCTGGAGTTTGTAGTGGCAGCACATCCTTCGGAGTGCCTACCATGTTGATTACTTTACTACATGGTGTGTATACTGTAGGTATAGAATACGCTCTCAACATGGTTCCGATCTTATCTGTTACTCCTCGGACATAGGGCATGTATGCCGGCTGCCTACATACATCCGGGTGCTTGCGTCTCCTTTTCGGTAGTATGTGCGTCCTGTTCAACTTGTAACCGTTGTTCCTGAGTACCTCCTGAACATGATTCAGCTCGCTTTCCACATGCTCAGGGTCACAGAGGTCAAGTGCCCTGTTTTTAAGTGATGTCACAACGGATTGCAAGTGACGCGGGTGGTGATGTGATGTGGCATGTAGGTACCTGTCTGTGTGTGTAGGTTTCCGGTACACACAGTGAGACATGGACCCATCGGGTCTAACGGTTATTTTGACATCCAGGAATTGAAATTAAGAAACATCCTAACAATTTCAACCGAGAAGATGGCCTTAAATTGTCAGCAGTGTGGAATCCAGTGATTAACAAAACACAACCCCGGTTTGGTGCACAATCGGTTAACCACCAGAATACGGTTGCGTTACGGAATAGGGACACTGTGAGTGTAGTGTGTGACGGTACTTGGAAAATGAACAATATGACGGTGGACGAAGATCACACCGGGCAGGGGGAGGCGTAGGCGTCATCGCTGCTTCAGTCAAGCTGGGACCACGTTCGGTGAAACCCGAATGAAACGTCAGCAAAATAAATAAATAAAAGGTACGTTTCGCGTTAATTCCCGTATGCATTAATTTAATAATAATGCAACGCGATAGTTTAAAAGTATTTATTTATTTATTGTTATTTATGATAGTAAAATAAATTATGTACATACATATTTCATATTTATTAATTTCAAAACAAAATCATTGTGTTGAAATATAGTTTACCATACAATAATGAATTAACATAAAACAGTTAAATAATTCAATTACAATTAATAAAAATATTTCATTTTGATTTATTGATTCGCAAATAAGAATACCTAAAAAAAGTAATGCAATAATCTGACATTTGAGCTCGTAGTTTTTTACGTATATCAGTTTTTGTCATCAGAGGTACCTACATAAGCGTTGAAATCTAATATTGTCAGAATGTTGTTAGGTAGAAATGACTTACTTATTTCGGTTCAATGCGCATATGATTAGTTTAATTTAGGTTTAAGATAATCACGCTAATTTTAGAAAGTTAGTTTGGTTTTTAAAAATAAGTATCTTCCGAACATTAAATTTTAGAACTCTATTTTATGTAGGTACAAGATGAGTTACCTACCTATCTTTAGATTTTTACACATAATACAGGAATGTGACAAAAATTTGAAAATCTAAGCCTAGATTATCATGACAAGATATCACATGTAAAACTATCTACGTTCGGGTAGAAATCCCTTCCATAAGAGAGGGTTGCAAAATCTCTATTAAATCTCCTAAGAAACCTCAATATCATCTACTCCAAACAATAATGATGAGTAAAACTGACGGAAAGTGCAAGGTTCACAAAATGTCTTGGCTGTGTACCTATCAAAACAGTAGAACAACTGTTTAGACTTGCGATTTACAAATCAAGTTTTAAAGAGCTGACTGCCAATCTTCAGGAATGAAGTGGCACCTAAAGAAGAAAGATCGAATCTCTAAGCATGTTATTAGTTGCATCTCTGGCAGTAGTGCTTGGAAGCTAGGGTTCCAGTCCCATTTATGGTTATTTTCACTTCCCACGGTCCTCCAGATTTTAGTTTTGAGGACATTGGGAGGTTGAACTATATTTTATTTAACAAATGTTTATTGTTATTATACTGAATGCTCCATTCAGTTAGCAGCAGAGTTAGCGAGAAAGGCCAAGGACAGAATTCGGGTGGAGAGGTTTGCTTCATCAGGCCAATGCCCATCTGAGGCTTTAGCATTGTCATAGAATATATAGACCTGCTATCTCAAACATTCATCCCTGTTCAATTTTTTAATATATGGTGGCGTGAATTTATCATTTAATTATCTTACGTATTTATATAGTCGTCAAGCTATGTCAGATGCCTTTAGGCAGCTTGAAAAATCTGACACAAGTGTTGGCCACTTACACACACGAAAAACAAACAAACAACATTTCAAATAATGAAGCTACTTAGCGATGGAAAGTTATTTCTTTACACTTCGCCGTGTTTCTTGAATTTTTACATTATTTTAACATACACCAAGACATTTTTAATTATGTTTACCATATTTTCGTATAGTTTCAACTTATAAACTGACTAATCAAATCAAATGAAACATTTTTATTGTCGAATGTTCTAGGCGTAAAAGAGCTAGCAAGCGACTACGTGAAGTTTATGGAGATAGCTACAATTGAACGGGACAAAATAATGATATGTGGTGTCTCCTCTACTTTTATATAATAGCTCTATGGGTTGTAGTGCCAAAGATGATGGTGAATGCTCTATTCCATGTCCCAACTTCCCAAGTCTTGCCTAACGTAATGTTGGCACTCACTCGGACGACTTTAGCTATCTGGGCCAGCGACCGTATGACCTAGGTTCTGTAATAATATACTACATTCGAGTGGCCCTTTTGACAGGCAGGTATCCGTTTGATAGATGCACAGGAATTATTTTCAGGCTTACCGGTTGCAAAAATCAAAATTCCTTTGCCAATATACTAAAAAGTAACTAAGGGCGGGAATTTTGAAATAATTTCATTTGTCATTTGTGCGGATTTGTTTACCAAAATGCCTCAGTACAGAGGTTTCAGCAAGACGGTACCCCGCCACACACTGACAGAAACACCATGGGTCTACTGCGAGATTTTTTTCCAAATAAATTGATTAGCTGATTCCGAGACATCACCTGGCCGTTAAGAATTGCCAGATCTCGCTCCAATGAATTTTTCTCCATACTTTTTCTTTTTTTTTAATGTTATAGGGCAGCAAACGAACAAGCGGGTCACCTGATGGTAAGTGATCACCACTGTCCATAGAAAAAAAAAAGTTTATGTGAACAATCCTGCCACTATCTCAGAACTAAAGGACAATCTTTCGAGAAAACAACATTCGACCATCTCTTTTGAAACGCGTAACGCGGAATACTATCACAGATTCCACGAATGTGTACGGCGCAAGGGACAACATTAGGACGACATTATTAAATAATAAACGGGCAAGTGCGAGTCGGACTCGTACATGAAGGGTTCGGTACCACCATACAATGTTTTAAAACGCTGAAGAAACACGTTTCTTGTATGAAGACCCCCTTTAATTATTAACTTTATCTTATTTTTAGTACTTGTTGTTATAGTGGTCATAGTAAAACATAATCGGTAAAAATTTCAGGTGTGTAGCTATTACGGTTCAAGAGATAGAGCCCTGTGACAGACGGACAGACAGGCGGAGTCTCAGTAATAGGGTCCCGTTTGCACCCTTTGGGTACGGAACCCTAAAAAATATATAATCCGGACTATCATTCTTCATTTTTCTGTTTTAATAAGATAATTAAAAATAACAACATTAAACTAAAATTAATCTATAACTACATACGTACCTATAAAAACTAAATTAAATGAAAATACTATTAAATAATTATATTAAAAGATATTGTAGTCTTTTTTTGTTGTATTTTATAATTCTAAACATGCCACCGGACACCCTGTAGTCCTTACTCTGCCATGCACTTACTATATTTTCTTAATTCAATTTAAATTGTTTTTCTCTTGAATGTTTGGTACTTTACAATATTAAGTTGATTTTACGTCTTTTATAAGGTCATTTATTTCCTCCACTCTTGACACTGTTGTGGTGGAATCGTATTACGATAATTTGCATGAAAACGCAATTGTTATTGACCTCATGCAACCATGAATAAGTTTTAACGTATTATAGAGGGAAAAATTACTTTAATAAAAAAATTGTGTTTAAGTACTAGACAGTTTGCAAGATAAGCAGATATTGGGTGGGTGTCAATTTTTTGGATAAATGATGTCGATAGTAAAATATATTTCTATCAAAAGAGGAAAAAGACAGAATGTTATATTTGACTAGTACAGAGAAGAATTAACAAGAGTGATGTCGATCAGAATACATGCAGTCAAAGTTACTTCTTCACGCACTTCCTTTCCACAAATAGAGAGCGAAATTGCTTGCCAAAAATAGAGAGTAAAATTGAATTGGCTTTGTTAGGCTGTTTTAAGGGTTCCGTACAAAAAATGAAAAAACGGAACCCTTATAGGATCCCTCGTGCGTCTGTCTGTCCGTCCGTCTGTCACAGCCAATTTGCTCCGAATCTACTGGACTGAATCAGGTGAAATTTGGTAGGATGGTGTAATCCTATGACCCAAACACATATGTGCAAAGTAAATAAATATTTTTTTTTAAAATAAGGGTAATTTTCGGAGGATCAATTAGAAAATTGAAAAAAAAAGTTTTGCAAACCTTACTGTGTCATTTATCAAATGAAAGGGCTCGTTATGAGGATTTCAAATATATTTTTGTTATAATTATAAAATAAATAGTTTTGATTTTATTCACGAAAAAAAAACGAAAATTGACCATTCCCCCACCCCCCTCTGATCTCCGAAACCACTGAGCCTAAAATTTAAAAAAAATACGAAATGTAGTTCATTGCTTGTAGATTACAGGAAAACCTATAAGAATTCAATAAATTGTACGGAACCCTCTCCACGCGAGTTTAACTCGCACTTGTCCGTTTTTATTTTATTATTATATCTACTAGTGTATGTGTGTAATAATTGCATTTATTTTTTGCGCAATTGAAGAAAGAACATTACACTCCTTCAGTAGTCGAGTAAAAAAGCATAACATGAAGGCAGTGGCGTGCAATGGAAATGTTAATATGATTATAAACAAAAACTAACAGAGAGTATTTTATTATATGTTGCCCGTAATTGCTGCTACGTTGTTAAAAATAACAAAGTCACACGTATTTTACTTATTCTAATACTAAGTATATGTAGAAGTCTTTAGATATAATTTTTCAAAACTAAAAACCGACTTTAACACCAAACTACACAACCAAATCAATTTTGATAAAATTCCTATGGGACCACTTGACAAGTATACCCTTTCAGACAAAAAATGAAGTTTCCAAATTGGTCCAGGCGTCTTCGAGTAATTGGGAAACATACATAAAAAAACATAAACCTCCTCCTCTATAAAGTCGGTTAAAAAAATCGCGTCATATCTGACTTGGTCGGATCTGCGGATGGTCTACAATGAGCTCTACATTTCTTTTGCGACTGTCTTGGAATACAACACACAATATGCAAATTTTACAGACGCAACACCAATTTTCATAATAATAATTTTTATATTTAAATATTTTACATAAATTAGTGAAATATTCAAGGTTATGTATGTATGTCGTTGGCCTCACAAAACAACATGCTTTCCCACAAAACCACTTAAGCTGTGATGCTAGCTTGAGAAAGTTAAGTAAATGATTTCCGCGGTATACTTAGTTTACATGATGTATGGACGTGCACTCTCCCCTCTAACACTATGGAAAGTCTACGTTACAAAGAAAAAATAAAAGATATTAGCATTTTTTTGCGTTATTTGTGGTACTTATGTAACTTTTAGATTTCATCGCTGAGCGAAGTGGTTAGAAAAAATAACTAATGGCAACGGATGGGGGTGAGTCGCGAGGTGTACAGCTCACAGAGCTGTAAACCTCGCGACTCACCCCCATCCGTTGAAATGTATCGGATAAAAACGTTGTTCAGACAAAAAAGTTGCGTCTTAATAAACAAACAAGCTTCATGACTATTTGTTTTTTTTTTTAATGGTTGAAATACATATGATTATTAGTTTTAAAAACCCATAGATCCGCCATTTTGACACATGAAAAACCAACTCAGTTAAAAATAAAATTACTTAGCAATGCACGGCAGTGACAAAATTAAATTGATTAACATGACATAAAAATAAAGTGTAATTTTGGGATATAGCTAAGTTAGTATAGTACCTTTTCTTGGTCACTAAAAATTTTGGTTTCTAGCTCCTTCAATTAATATTTTTAATAGCATTACAATGCTCGGAAATTTATCCAAATTGAATATACGAGTATGTGATTGAAAAATCCGCCACGAGTGGGACTCGAACCCACGACCCTCAAGTTAACGCCGTGAGTGCACTACCAATTCTAGCTCCTTCCACGAATGTTGAATTGTCAAAAGATTTGACACCACTGTAACTGTCATCGTCACGGCACTTTTGACTCAAAATAATGACAGTTATACTACAAGTATTGCTACAAGTAGTGCTACAAGTATGCTACGGCTGTGCCTTGAGTGCTTACTTTTGCGCGACTTGGCGTATATCTATTATAAAATCAGTAGGTACAAAATAATAAATTTTGTTGTAAATTTAACAAGAACTCGTAAGATATCATCATCATCATCATATCAGCCACAGGAAGGCCACTGCTGGACATAGGCCTCCACCAAGGATTTCCAAAACGACAGCATAGCAGCATAGCATAGCCCTCTCCATAGCCCGTTGAGCGACCTTGAGCCTTCTTATGAGACCCATAGTAAGGGACCACGTTTCAGAGACATAAGTCATCACTGGTAACACACATTGATTAAGCACTTTCGTCTTGAGGCACTGGGGTATTTTAGACGAGAAGACACTGCGTAACTTCCCGAACGCTGCCCAGCCGAGTCGGATTCGTCGAAAGACCTCTTCCTCGAAGCTGGAACTTCCTACCTGGATCAATTGACCCAGGTAGATATACTGGTCTACAACTTCGAGGGTGGAGCTTCCAATAGAAACAGGCAAAGGCGTTACGTGCATGTTCGACCACGAAATGACTTTCGTCTTGTCAATGTTAATTTTCAGGCCGACCTGTTGGGAAACTCGATTTAGGTCTTCAAGCATCGTACTTAAAGTCCTCCATCGATTCTGCCATGACAACGATATCGTCGGCAAATCGAAGGTGAGTGATATACTCGCCTTTGATGTTAATGCCCAGTCCTTTCCATTCTAGAAGCTTGAAGGCATCTTCCAGACCAGCGGTGAACAGTTTTGGAGATATGACATCTCCCTGTCTCACGCCTCTTTGCAATGAAATAGCCTTGGTACTGAGCTCCTGTACTCGGCCCGGCATAGTGGCTTTGTTGTATAAACACTTCAACACCTCGATATACCGATAGTCAATACGGCACCGCTGGAGAGACTGAAGCACGGCCCATGTTTCGATCGAATCGAAAGCTTTCTAAATTCAGTCTAATTTTCTAAAGTCCACGAACCCCAAGCATAACGGCTGGTTATACTCCCTCGTCTTCTCTATAACCTGCCGCAGCGTATGGATGTGGTCCATGGTACTATAGCCTTTTCGGAACCCGGCATTGGGTTGGAAGGCATCAAATCTGTTAGCGAGACGGTTCGTCATGACTCTTGAAAAGAACTTATACACATGACTCAGAAGTGTGACGGGCCTATAGTTCTTCAAGAGAGTGTTGTCACCCTTTTTGAAGAACAGAACTAAGAAAATCACCAACCAAGAATATCGTAAGATATAATTAAATAATATGTATATTTTCTTCCCACAATATGGATATTGAAATACAAAAATCTCCCTAACTAAGTTTTATACGCATTTTGTATTTACCTATAAAATTGGGAGCTAAATTGAGCAAGAAGTTCATTTAAACGAAAAATCGTGTTGCAATAAGTTGATTATTGTAAATGTCGTTCAGATAGTGGAGCATTGGCACTAAAAACTGGATTTCGACCAGTTTGGCGGTCTCTTTCACCATGGCGAATATATTGTGTACAAGAGTAATTTATCACGAACTGCTACAAATATATAAAAAACACACTTAACACATAACATTTAGCCAGCTCAGAATATAGTACATAGGTGTACGTTTTGAAAAATTGGATTTATAATTTAGGTAAGGTTTTGGTGCTATCATAATTTCGTTTCTTAGTCGTAGTCGTTTTAGTGGAGACTGGGGATTGATTCTCCTTAATTTTTGATTCATAATATTACAATTTAGTAATGACTGTAGTACCTAGTCATAATTTTTATTGTCATTTGAAATTATGTATACATAAAATATATATTTTAGAAAAAGTTTATTTTTAATAAAATTAAGTACCTATTGGTAATATTTGGATGAAATTATGATTAAGGTGTGTCAATCGTTATGTTTAACAAAATTATGTAAAATAAAAATATGTAAAAAGTAAATAAAAAAACATGTAACCTCATTAATATACCTATTGATTGATTATCGCTTTCTTTATATAGAACAGGATAAGATAACACAACATTTTGTATTTTCTATTACCTTCGACTTCAAGCGTTCACTATCTATGTAAGCACATGGGTCAGCACACACTGCGATATAGGAGAGTCGTTTTTAAGAACACTGAAAGAATTACTTAGAGAGTGCAAAATGGAATCTCGAGCATGGTCGATTATCGTGTTTTAAGTAAGTATTTTAAATTTAGCACTCACATTATTTTATTCGTCATTGAGTTCTTTTTAAAATTCAAAAAATTCAAAATTCAAAATATCTTTATTATCACTTTGTTTTGTTTTGCACAAATGTTGACGTCAAATCGTTACTTAAAGCTAAGTTTACGCCGCTTCCTAGGCGCAAGTGCAGAAGAAGCGGCAACAAACTGCACTGCACGTTTTCTCCAAAGACGTCAACTAACAAACTAAAAACTTAAAATTAGTTATATAGATGGACAGAGATTACATTGTTTCATCATCATCATCATCATCATATCAGCCACAGGAAGTCCACTGCTGGACAAAGGCCTCCCCCAAGGATTTCCAAAACAACCGATCGGAAGCGGCCTGCATCCAGCGTTTTCCTGCAACCTTGCTCAGGTCGTCTGACCACCTAGCAGGTGGGTGTCCTACGCTGCGCCTGCCGGTACGTGGTCGCCATTCGAGAACCTTTCTGCCCCATCGGCCATCGGTTCTTCGCGCTATGTGCCCCGCCCACTGCCACTTCAATGAGCTAATCCGCTGGGCTATGTCTGTGACCTTAGTTCTTCTACGAATCTCCTCATTTCTGATTCGATCACGTAAAGAAACACCTAGCATAGCCCTCTCCATAGCCCGTTGAGCGACCTTGAGCCTTCTTATGAGACCCATAGTAAGGGACCACGTTTCAGAGCCATAAGTCATCACTGGTAACACACATTGATTAAGCACTTTCGTCTTGAGGCACTGGG
Source organism: Acrobasis repandana (assembly GCA_963576875.1). Classification (NCBI taxonomy): domain Eukaryota; kingdom Metazoa; phylum Arthropoda; class Insecta; order Lepidoptera; family Pyralidae; genus Acrobasis; species Acrobasis repandana. Next base: position 7,845,890 of record OY756221.1, on the reverse strand, counting down.
GTATTTTGGACGAGAAGACACTGCGTAACTTCCCGAACGCTGCCCAGCCGAGTCGGATTCGTCGAAAGACCTCTTCCTCGAAGCTGGAACTTCCTGCCTGGATCAATTGACCCAGGTAGATATACTGGTCTACTACTTCGAGGGTGGAGCTCCCAACAGAAACAGGTAAAGGCGTTACGTGCATATTCGACATGACCTTCGTCTTGTCAATGTTCATTGGGCATTGGGTTGGAAGGCATCAAATCTGTTAGCGAGACGGTTCGTGATGACTCTCGAAAACAACTTATAGACATGACTCAGAAGTGTGATGGGCCTATAGTTCTTCAAGAGAGTGTTGTCACCCTTTTTGAAGAACAGAACCACCACACCCCCGCTCCACGCCTCTGGCGTCACTCCCTCGAGTAGAACGGAATTAAAGAGCCTTTGAAGGACTTTCAGTACCGGCGTTCCGCCCGCTTTCAAAAGCTCTGCTGTGATTCCGTCCTCGCCCGGCGCCTTGTTGTTTTTAAGCTGTTTGAGAGCCATCCTAATCTCGTACAGACTGATGTCCGGGATATCTTCGGTATGGTGTCGGGTTAACTTGGCTCTTGGATCTTTTGCCGTATTTATGTTAGGTTTTGCAACGGATGTATATAACTGCCCATAGAACCTCTCGATCTCTCCCAGAACCCCCTCCCCCGTCGACACAACGTTTCCGCCCTCCGTCTTCAGCTTAGTCAATCGGCTCTGCCCAGTAGACATAGCCCTTGCAAACACTTTGGAACCTTTGTTTTGTTCTATCGTCTCCTTAATACATTGAGTATTAAAGGAGCGAATGTCGTGTCGCAAGGACTTTTGAATTTGTCGGTTAAGCTTTCGATATGACTTAGCGTCTTCGGAGGTTTGCAGCGGCATGGATCGTCGCTGTGTCATAAGGTCTAGGGTCTGAGCAGAGATTTTTTGAGGTTTACTTTTAGGGCGGGACTTAAAAAACTTAGATCCCACTGCTTGGACAGTTTCTATAAACCCGTTGCTTATCTCGTCCACTGAAACGCAATCCTGGAGAAGTTCAAAGCGATTGGAGAGTTCAACTTGAAAGCTTTCGGGGTTTTGGATCTGGCTCAGCGATGGTCGGAGCGTAGACTTCATAAGCCTTGACCTTTCAAGTCGGAGGTCGATATTCAAGATGCCTCTTACAATTCGGTGATCGCTGCCGGTTTTAATCATATTGATCACGGAGACATCATTGAATATCTGCCTCTTCGCTGTCAGGAAGAAGTCTATCTCGTTCTTGACTGGGGGCTGGTTATTCTTACTAGGACCCATCCAGGTCCACTTCCTCTGTGGCGGCTTCTTAAAGAAAGAGTTCATCGCAAAGAGTCCCTCTTCCTCCAGAAAATCAGCCAGCCTGTGCCCCCTGTCATTGCGCTTACCATATCCAAATTGCCCCACCCTGATCTCTCCAACGCGTCCCTTCCCCAGTTTTGCGTTAAAGTCCCCCATAATAACCGTGAAATGGGTTTTGGAGGCGTGTATGGCTCTACTAATGTCCTCATACACTACCTCAACCTCCGCATCTGAGTGTGTTCCGGTCGGCATGTATACCTGTATGACCTTCAACGAGTATCTTTTGGATACTCTGAGTATCAGGTATATTACCCTGCTGGAAACACTGTCGATGGTCACTACGTTATTTATGAGGGACCTGTGAACGAGAAACCCGACACCATGCTGGGACTTCTTTTCGTCTCCCTCCCGGTGATAGAGTAGGTTACCGGACTCTAAGGTTGTCGTGCCCTCGCCCTCTCTTCGGACTTCAGACAACCCCACTATGTCCCACCGTAACCTACTCATCTCCTCTTCCACCTCAGTCAGTTTCTCGTCTGTCCTCAAAGTGCAGACGTTGTGTGTTACCAGGGCCAGTTTTCGCCGGTGGTGGTAGCAGGATCCCATCCGGGGATTCTTAGCACCCCCTGCCCTGCCGTTACCATGACCGCTACCGGAGTCAGGAATAGCAGGGCTGCCGGGTACTGGGGGCCTGGTCGCATTTTGTACCTTCATTGAGGGGTTTTGCCATACTCGCCACGCTTGGCAGGCGGGTTGGCGAGCGCAGTGGGGGGTCACTATCGCACTTCCGACGCTGCTGCCCATCGGAAGTCTGTTCATGTGCAGTGACGGAACTCTCCTTTAGTCGCCTCTTACGACATCCACAGGAAGACTTGGAGTGGTCCTATTCTACTCTGCCGGGAACCACACGGCACCCGGGAACCACACGGCACATTACATTGTTTATTATGTCATAATTAAATTGAATTATAAGTATTACGAAATTTAAAATAATGTCAATTTGTAAATTTAGTATGTACCAATGTACCTAAATTATGACATGTCTAAGTATACAAACCTTTAAGAGGGACCCGCGCCTAGCTCAAGCCAGACCTTTTTGTCTTTAAGATAGTCATCGGTCCTATAATAAGCCTTCTCACAAAGTACTTACTTTCTTTACATAAGCTTTGAATTTTCTGTCTGGCATATCAAGGACCGATTCTGACAATTTATTATAAAAAAGTATACACTTCCCCATAAAAGACTTACTGACTGTATTCAGCCTGTAATACGGGCTAACTAAGTCATTCTTATTACGTAAATTTCTATCTGTAAAATCACTTACTTTATTGAACATGGAAATATTTTTCCTTACATACATTATATTTTCAAATATGAATTGTGATGCAAAAGTAAGTATACCTATTTCCTTGAATAATTCCCTCAGTGAGTCTCTCGATCCTAAACCGTAAATAGCACGAATTGCTCTTTTTTGTAAAAGAAAAATAGTCTGAATGTCCGCTGCACTCCCCCATAGAAGTATCCCGTAAGACATTAGACTGTGAAAGTAACTAAAGTACACTTGTCTAGCAGTTGCTACATCTGTCAATTGTCTTATTCTCCTAACAGCGTAAGCCGCAGAGCTAAGCCTATTAGAAAGTTTAGTTATATGAGCGCCCCATTGAAGTTTCGAATCAATTGTGATTCCTAAAAAGGTAGTACTTTCAACCAGATCGAGTTTCTGACCATTAATTAGTATGTCAACACAGGCTTGATTCACATTAGGAAGAGAGAATCGAATGCATTGGGTCTTGTTCGCATTTAACATGAGGTTATTGGCCGAAAACCAATCAGAAATTAAAGATAAGGTGCTGTTCACCGCGCTAGCATCACTGTTATGTCGATCTATTTTAAATATTAGCGAGGTGTCATCAGCAAACAGCACCATGTCAGCCTCTTTCTCAACCATGTAAGGCAAGTCATTGACATAAACTAAGAAAAGGAACGGTCCTAGAATTGAACCTTGGGGTACGCCCATTTTCACATTAGACCCGTGTGATTTTACGCCGTTTATATCAACAGTTTGAAGCCTATCAGTTAAGTAAGATTCTATTAATTTAATTGACTTATCATCAAAACCGTATTGACGAAATTTGAGCAAAAGTGTTGGATGATCAACGCAATCAAATGCTTTAGAAAGATCGCAAAATGATCCAATTGCATCATTTCTGTTTTCCCACGCGTCGTAGATATTAGTGATAAGTGCTACTCCTGCATCGGTGGTCGATTTTCCAGCAGTAAAGCCGTATTGTTGGCTATGGAAAAGATTATTGGTCTTAAAGTGAAGTAGCATTTGATTGAGCATTATCTTTTCGAACACCTTACTCAAAACTGGCAGAATAGAGATAGGTCTGTAGTTGCCAGGGTCTGTTTTTTCTCCTTTTTTGAATAAGGGGATTAGTTTACTACATTTCATTAAGTTAGGGAATATGCCTTCATCAATACATTCGTTAAATATAAAAGCTAAATCGGCAGCAATTATGTGTATAATATGACTTACTATGGCTACTGACATGCCCCAGTGATCTTCTGATTTTTAAATTTAACTGTTTAAAAGCATCTATTATATCGCTAGGGCTAACATGCTTAAAATTAAATTTAGAATCACAAGGGCTAACATTACTCTTAAGCAAAGCCTCAGCACGCTGGGCGCTAGAACTCACATTAGAAGTGAGTTCCAAAGGAATGTTAGTAAAATAATCATCAAATATATTTACTATTTCTTCAGTTTTTGAAGTATTTTTACCATTACATTTGATTCGGCAAATATTATCTTTGGTTTTATTTTTACCTGTTTCCTTATTTATGACACTCCATGTTTCTTTAATTTTATTAGGAGCATTATTTATTTTTTTGCTAATACTATTCGACTTGGCTCGTCTACAAACTTTTTTAAATATTTTAGAATAATTTCTAACATATTCTATAAAAGAAGGATTAAAGTTATATTGTTTTTGGGCATATAGATCATATAACCTGTTTCTACTTATGTAGATGCCGGTAGTAGCCCATTCACTAAACTGTGATTTACTATGAACTACTACTCTTTTTTGTTTTAATGTTTTAGAATACTCAGAGGAAACAGTACTAAATAGTTTATAATAATGGTCGTCAGGATTATTTCCTGTATATACCACTGATAATAATTTGTTATCTAAATTATTTTTAAGTTTTTTTATGTTTTTAGAAGTAATCGGTCTACACAAGATCTTATCTTTTCTCAAATTACTGGTGGACTCTTTGACAAAAGCTACATATACACCAGAATGATCTGAAGGCAATTTATTAATAACAGATTTATCACAATATTGAATATTACTAAAAAAAATATCAAGACATGTGCCAGATGTAGCTGTAATTCTGGTTGGCTCAAAAAATAAGTTTTCTAATCCATAACACTTAAAAAGATTTAGGAATTGTGTGCTCTTTGGATTATGTACTAAAATATCAACATTAAAATCCCCGCAAATAATTAAATTCTTTTTACTAGTTGAACAGGACTTAAGAACCTGGTCCATTGCTTTTAAAAAACTTTTGAAATTACTATCTGGTGGATTGTATACACAAACAATTATATGATGATCAAGCTCGGCACAGGCCACCTCACAACAGCGCTCAACAGAATGTCTGACAATATCCTTCCGCTCTTTGCTACGGAAAGAATCTTTTATAAAAATTAAAGAACCCCCTCGTTGAGCAGACTTTCTGTTAAAGCAGCTAACAATAATATAGTTGTTTAGGCTGAACATCATCTGACTCTCATGCAGCCAATGTTCAGTCAAACATAAAATGTCCACATCCATTTCTTTTAAAACTAATTCTACTAATAATTCTTTGCCGGAAAGACCTTCTAAATTTTGATGAAGTAATCTTAATTCATGAGGCCTTCCCGTTGTCCGAATGGTCAGTTTAAATCTGTCGTCAAGTCTACAGAATTACCGTTACATAAACTTGGTAAGTCTGTATGTGTCTTAAAACTAGAATCTTGTTTACAATGTAAACTCGTCCAAAAATTAATATTATTTGCTATCAATGTAGCAATCTTATGTCTAAAATATTTTGAAAGATAAATATTATCTTTTGTCACATGACATTCACTTATAAAATTGTTAGTGTCAAAAAACACTAATTTATCACTATAACGACATGTCATATTATGTATCAAAGTATTGAGATAGTGAATAATTTTGTTAGTTTTTGGAGACTGGCAATGTAGATATGGGAACGCACATAATATTATTTTGCTTACTTCTAGTTCAGATAAATAATCCATACAGCTGATTATTTCTTTCTTTCCTACTTTGTTACTATTGCCTATTAATAATACAACAGTAGATTTACAATTCAGTTTGGTTGATTTAATTTTATCTAAAATTTGAGTATAGGTTGCGTCCGGGAAGCAGTAATTTATACAAGTTTTATCTAGAATTTTGTTTAACATGCAACCCATATTGCGACCTATACTGTCAGAAAATACTATTGTATTACATGGAGGGTCAATAAAGTCAACACAATCAGACACATTACTACACAAACTACCGTCACAAGGAGAGAGCTCTGGTGTGGAGACACTGATGGTGGGCTGGGTGAATTGCCCGCAGGTACATTGCTTAGTTAATAAATCAAGAGTTTCTTGATTGTACCTGCTGTCGTTAATCAATTTCTCCACAGTCAGCATGTGTTCGGTATTTTGTTTTTGTTGGAGGTCATACTTAAAGAATAATTTGGAATAGTCCTCCTGCAACTTAATAATATGAGATTCAAGTCTAATCCTGTTGTCCTCATATGACTCCTGACTTTCCGCCAATTGTTTATTACATAACTCTAACTCTGACTGCAATTTACAATTTAATGAACTGGATTTTAATAAACATGATTTCCTGAGATTAATTTTTAATTTATTATTAGTTTTCTTAATTTTTTTGGATAGTTTTACATATTTTTTAACTTGGTTATGACTAATCATTGATTTTGAGTTATCTAAATCAATACTACTCGATGATGTCTCACTAGTGAGATCAATAACTGGAGAATTAGTTGAGGGAGACATAGCGACACTATCAATGAGCTGGTCATATAGGCTGGACACCTCTGCTGACTGACGCATCTGGGCATCTTGCTCATAGCTATTGATTTGTCTGTATGCCTCGCCCAACTCCTTTTCTAATTCAGTGGTACGTCTGAGGGTCTGCTCATACGTATCACCACATTGGCGGAAAGAATCTATTTCTAACTTTGATCGGTTCAGCTGCTCACTCAAATCATCACATAACTGAAGACTCTCAGAGAGTTTTTGTTCAAGTTTAATGTTGTTATTTCGCATCAATACATATTCGCGTTCATTATCTTCCCTTTCCAGTAATAATTTCTCGTTGTCTTCTTTTTCTGCCTTGAGCTCGAGTAAGACTTGCTTCAGCTGGATTTCCAGTTGTCGGGCAGTCTCAGCACGGGTTGAGGAGGACATATTTTACAAAAAGGGACAGGTAATGTCTAGGGAAGATAATAAAGGCTAGAATTGCACGATAAAGCTAGCAAAACCGATCACCTAACTAAAAAATAACAATAACATAACCTAATCTACTTTGTCAATTTACATCAAAATTAGATGTGTTTATGTACGATAATTTTCGCAAATATGAAAAATTGTGCACAAAGGACGCTGTGTTTTAGTGAAATATATAAACGGGATTAAATATTGTACCGTTCTTACCTTGTAAAAGTTGTAAAAAGCCGGTAACAATTTATACCCACTGAACGTCAACTTGGAACACCATTATTTCACAAAATACACTAAATTTACACAAACAAATTATGAATTATGCAAGCACCTATCTCATTTTACGATTAAATAATATTATTTAATGAATTAAACTATAAAAATATTTAAATTTACAATATTAAATACGGAGCAATAAAATTGACATATAAGCTCCTGGGTTGCCAGCCGCCAAAAAAAAAAAGGGTTAGGGTTCCGTACCCAAAGGGTGCAAACGGGACCCTATTACTGAGGCTCCGCTGTCTGTCCGTCTGTCTATCTGTCCGTCTGTCTGTCTGTCCGTCTGTCACAAGGCTGTATCTCTTGAACCTTGATATCGTAATAGCTAGACACTTGAAATTTTCACCGATTATGTATTACTGTGACCGGTATACCAAAAAATACTGAAAATAAAAAAAAGTTAAAAATTAATGGGGGTCGCCATACAAAAAACGTGTTTATCAGCGTTTTTAACTAGATCTTTATAATGGCATTAACTAGATACTTGAATTTTTCACAGATTATGTATTACTATGGCCGCTATAACAACAAATACTAAAAATAAAAAAAGTTAAAAATTTAAGGGGGTCGTCATACAAAAAACGTGTTTTTTTAGCGTTTTAAAACATTGTACGGTGGTAAGGAACCCTTTATGTACGAGTCCGACTCGCACTTGCCCGTTTATTTCTGTATTTTCAGAAACTACTCTGCTCCTATTGCGTGCTAACTCTATGTTACACCGTGAGAAAGTACATGAGCAAATGCAATAACAAAATTGAATGTCAAACGAAAAAGCTGACTAAAAGTGCTTCCCTACATTATAATTTGAAGTATGTAATTACTACGTTCGATTCTTGGCATTGAGTTAACGAGGTGTGAAAAACCCGACAATAGTCTGTAGATGCATTGTAGACAGTTCTTGTTTTAAAAGTACTTTTTATATTTCAAGACCGTCATGGAGTTGATCACCTAGAAATCAAGTGCTTCCTGTTATCATGAGATGCTATGATTTAATTTAATTTTTATTGATTTCTTTATTGCGTTGCTTTTCTGCATCTTTCAAAAATCTACTAAGATGAAAAATTGTGATTTACCTACATGTGTATTAATACTAAGTCTATGTTTTAAAAACCAACGTTTTATTTATAATATTTTGATAGTTTTTCTTATTACTAATGATACATACGGGAATTAACACTAAACTTCTTATTGATTTAAGTTTGTTTTTGTGAATTTAATATAATTTTACCAGCTTCATATTTTTGAAGTAATAATTTACCCAGCTTAATTATTTAGTATATATATCATTTATTATTGCATTGGCTGTAAAATTTTGCCCGATTCTGTCAAAATTTTAATAATAATGAGTAGATATTATAAGTTCTATAATTACTAAGTATCTATCTATATATGTATTTATTATAAAATATAGTATCGTTGAGTTAGTATCCCATAACACAAGTTTAAAACTTACTTTAGGGCTAGCTCAATCAGTGTGATTTGCCTCTATATATTTAAAAAAAATTAAGTTCTAAAAAAATAAATGTTATAAGATATTCATAATAGAAATGTTTAGATTCAAGGCGGTCAGACGACCTGATCAAGGTAACTGGAAAGCGCTGGATGCAGGCCGCTCTAGATCGGTTATTTTGTAAATCTTTGGGAAGGGCCTACGTCCAGCAGTGGACGTTATGACGGCTGAAATGATGATGAATGATAAATAGAAATGTCTGATTAAGTACACTTAATATATAAGTTGTAAAAAAATATACTGAAACTATTTTAACGGTAGGTCCAGTCCGTGATATTGAACAACTTTCCCTAAGGAACATATAGCAAAATATAAAAATACTTTTTTCATATATCACCCACCTTTCACCAGTTTCACCGTCACTTCTATGTAGGTATCTCGGTATATATGAAAAATATGTATTGTGTTTCCTATAGAGAGATTGACAAAAATGTTTGCTGAAAATATTCTACAATATTCTTTAATAATAACAATAAACCGGCCAAGTGCGAGTTAAACTCGCGTGGAGAGGGTCCCGTACAATTGATTGAATTCTTATAGGTTTTCCTGTAATCTACAAGCAATGAACTATATTCTGTATTTTTTTCAAAATTTTAGGCTCAGTAGTTTCGGAGATCAGAGGGGGGTGGGGGAATGGTCAATTTTCGTCTTCTTTCATGAATAAAATCAAATCTATTCATTTTACACAATAATAACAATATATATATATATATTAAAGATCCTCATAACAAGCCCTTTCACTTGATATGTGACACAGTAAGGTTTGCAAAACTTTTTTTTTAATTTCCTAATTTTTCCCCCGAAAATGACCCTTATTTAATAAAAAATATTTATTTACTTTGCACATATGTGTTTGGGTCATAGGATCACAACATTCTACCAAATTTCACCTGATTCGGTCCAGTAGAGTCGGAGAAAATTGGCTGTGACAGACGGACGGACAGACAGACGCACGAGTGATCCTATAAGGTTTCCGTTTTATCATTTTTTGTACGGAACCCTAAAAAGCCAACTACTTCGGTAGATTGCATAATTTAACATTTGATCGTATTTTGGTAATTCTTCGCCAGTACATACTAAATGAATCAGGAAGCTTTTAGTAAACCAGCATGCATAACCGTACGACCCAAGTAGAATAACCAATAAAAAAACTCATTCAATAATTAATAACTACATTGAATTTTAGCCTTGCTTTTCATAGGTGACAGAACAATACTGAGTGGGCCACGGTTTTTGTATTGGAGGACAAATTTCAATACTAAACTGCAGATTCGTAAACACCTCTATGTCAGCGCAATAAAACCTCTATTAAGATCCCATTGTCATGCTTGCTCTATGACCCACGCTACTGTATCATATTATGCGCATACGTGTTTTATTTAAAGTCATGTGAGGTACTACGTGCCTTTCGTTTCTGGTAGGATGTTTGATCAAATGGTTAAGTATTTTACGCTGTAGTTATCATTTTAAACGAAGTATGTCTCGTATTTTTTTAACCGACTTCAAAAAAGGAGGAGGTTATCAATTCGACGGTATGTTTTTTTATGTATGTTTGTTACGCGACATCTTCGTCAATTGTGAACCAATGTTGATGATTTTTTTTAATTTGAAAGCCTTTACTACCAAGTTGGTCCCATTTTCATTTAAAATGATGAAGAACTTTGAAGATATATAAGAAACTCCTAAAAAAAATTGAAGTCGGTTGGTTTTTTTTGTTAGAAATATAATTATTTGTTAAATATTTAATTATTAAATGTTTACATACATAAGTAAATACTATAACGTCTTTATCCCTAATGGGGCAGACAGAGCATTTTGGGTTTTGCAGGTCTAAGCAGATTACTTCCATGGTGGCCTGGGAGAAAACAAAAGACTTAGAATGTACCAGCTGGTTCTCTTCTCCCGCAAATCGTAAAAGCTGATCGAAGGAATGGGCGAAAATGCGAATCATGATAAAATTATTATATTTCAAGTATGTATGTATCTTTTCATTAGATACCAACAACACAGAGTGATAATAAACTACAATAATAAATTAGATGCTCAAGAATGACTTACGGTATTTTTTACCGGCATGCATGACCTTATATTACTTACAGCTAAGATGAATAAAATATGTTTATTTAATTATTATTTAAAATTGAAAGAAATATATACAAAACATAAGAGAAAACTATAAACTAAAACAATAACTAGGTAATTAAAAGTAAATTATTTTAAGTAAAACTAAAACTTAAAAACTATGAACAGAAATACAACAGTACAACATGAATAACAACCTAAAAAATATAAATTATATTAATTATACAAATTATAAATCTCATTTAGTAATAAAACATGAACTGTCTTCCAAGATGCTTATAAAACAATGACTTTATCCATAAAATAAAAGTTCATCCTTTCTTTTTTTAGGGTTCCGTAGCCAAATGGCAAAAAAACGGAACCCTTATGGATTCGTCATGTCTGTCTGTCTGTCCGTCCGTATGTCACAGCCACTTTTTTTCCGCAACTATAAGAACTATACTGTTGAAACTTGGTAAGTAGATGTATTCTGTGAACCGCATTAAGGTGAAGATATAGGCAAATGGCATTAAAGTGGCGCCCTCATTTGAAATAAATTGTTAACTCGTAAATATGGAGATAATTTCCATATTGCTCTTTGTCATGCACTAGATAGCCCTTTAAATTATTTTATGAACCACCGTTGAAAGTATTTAAATTAGTCCTTCTTTAAAACTTGCCTCCGCCAAAAGTGGCCACGGCAATTTTTGAAGCTAGACGGATCATCAATAATAGTTTGAACGGCAGTTCATAAAATAATATAAAGGGCTATCTAGTGCATGACGAAGAGCAATAAGGAAATTATCACCATATTTACGAGTTAACAATTTATTTCACACTTCAAGGCCATTTGCCTATATCTTCACCTTAAGATTATCACACAAAAATAGAAAAAAAAAACAATAAATTTTGGGGGTTCCCCAAACTTAGAACTGAAACTCAAAAATTTATTTTCATCTAACCCATACTTGTAGGGTATCTATGGATAGGTCTTCAAAAATGATATTGAGATTTCTAATATAATTTTTTTCTAAACTTTCATTTCAGAGACACTTCCAAAGTGGTAAAATGTGTCCGGGCCCCCTGTAACTTCTAAAATAAGAGAATGATAAAACTAAAAAAAATATATGATGTACATTACCATGCAAATTTCCACCGAAAATTGGTTTGAACAAGATCTAGAAAGTAGTTTTTTTTTAATACGTCATAAATCGTAAACCACAATTTATCAACAAAGTTACAACGAACTACAAGAACTTTTATATTATGTTACTTGCTGCTACTGAACCCCTCATGTGGGAGTCCGACTCGCACTTGGCCGCTTTTTTTAAACTCATACGAAAATAGAAGAAAGGAGGGGAAGAGGAAAGACCAGACACAGCTGTATGAAGCAAGTCAAAGTAAAGTGATAGTGATCGTATCAAGATGTCACGAGGTTGGCGGAAAACAGAAAAGAATGGAAGAAACTCCACCGACAAGAGCGCCGCTCTTAAATTTTGATGATGACGTAGGAAGTAAAAACCATTAAAAAATACAAATCTGAAAAATACTTTCTTTTTTATAGTTGATCAGTTTTGGTGCAATGACATCACCTGCTTGAATTGAGTGCCTCCTACTGATCCTAAAATCATTTTGAGATGTTGACATCACAATAGGGTTTTGGCATTTAAAATTTGTACAATAAGCTATACTACTAACCTCATTTTTTTATAACGTCCTAGTCTACTCAAGCTTTGCACTGGTATATCAAAATTTCTTACATGTACCTATTAATTTATAAGAAGAATTTCGAAAAAAATCTTTTCGAATTCTTCGATAAAACCGACATACAGATCTTCTAGTGACCTACAATTTATATTAAGCGAGAATAAATATGGACATTGACGTCAAAACAATTTACGTTTTCAAAAACGTAATAAATATCGAAAACGTGTCTGTCAAAAGACACGCATACACAGAAACGAAAAGTAATCCGAAAATCGATCTCCTGACTTAACACCATGATCTTGAAAATAAGAGGATATCTAAGTATCTCAGTTACGTATGTATGTATTGCATTGGATCTCAGTATGTATTGCATAGTTTCAATTTTGTCAAGTGCACTTTATTTGAATTTAAATTTTAGTATCTTCCAAGTGAGTCGATTTTAAATTTAAGACATTATTTACAACTTAAACCCGAATCGTCTGCAAAATTATGTATCATTTCAAAATAAGTACCCACTGTAATTGGCTTTTAGATTCTTAAATATCAGCTGTTTGGCGTGTTGAGGTTAAGAAGATTATTTTAAGTATAATTTATGTAACTGGGAGTTGTTCAGTATCGTGTTTAAAAACCATAAAAGTAAGATTGGATTGTGAAATGACACATTTAAGGTGCGAACACCTACGTTCTCACGCTGTCAGCGTATTGAGGAGTACCTACTTATCTTAAAGTGGTATGTACTTAAGATACGCTTTGCAGAACACAATATTAATGTCAACCTTGTTTTCTTTATGTTTACTTTAGTTATGATTTGAATTTATTGTTAGTAAGATGGAGTACTGCCTCGTCGTACTATCAACTAAATGACCAAAAGAGATATAGATAGGTTATCTTTTTTTTAGAGCCGCGTTACTGAAATGAACGAAGTCTCCACCCCCGCCACATCCTCCGCCACCGCTCTACCGCAAACACAACTCGAATGACTCCCTTTAAAAAACAGATAAAGCGATAAACGTCATAACTGCCCGATAACGATAACAATGATAATATATTGAACAACCAGTCGAAAGCTAGGTGCGGAACGAAATTAAAGTGAGGTCGTTTTATCGGTATTATTGTAACGAACAAACGTTATGCCGGACCATTTAGATGCGGAGATGGCTTTCCCATCGTCTAACGAATCTGGAGATTCTAGTGATTCCGAAGCAAGTGTCACCCGAAGGAGTTATGATCTAACCAGTGGTGTGCCAGAGGAGCCTGTGACATCTGATGAAGATTCTGACGACTCTGGAGGGGGTGGAGGTCGATTCTCGCGAGTTTTCGTAGTTAACCCTGCAGACTCATCCACAGATATGGAAGACAACGCTGACAGCAGTGGCATCGACTGTGACGATTTATTTGAAAGTTTAGAAATAATTGCCGTGGAAGTTGCTGCACCAAATGAAATTAACCTTAGTGCAGAATCAAATAATGATACTGAACAAAGTAACGATAATAGTAACGTAGTGCTCTTAGATTCTTTGAATTTTACAGAAGAAGAATCAGTTATTCAATATAGAAATAAATCTAATGAAAATGTTAAAGAAAATGCCGAGGGGAGGTCTAAATTTGTTAGATTTTGCGATAAAAATATGCTCCAAAGTGAAAACTGTAAAGAATTTGATAGTTTTAATGCTAGTTGTAGCACGAGTAGCGATAATTCAGATACTTCCTAAGAATAGCACTGATAATAATTTTTAATCAACATCAAAATATGTACTTAAACAAAGACTACGGTTCATTAGATAACGCTTTCAATGCAGAAAATGATATGTTGACCCTGAAGAAATAAATATTATAACTCACATTTTGAAGAACTTTATGCAAATAATGCCTTCCCTTTTTTAATACGAGTATTTTCCTACGTCTTTTTGTTTCTTTTCTAGTAGACATGAGAAAAAAAGAACGTAAGAAGCATGGAAAATGAATTTCATCTACCACTTTACCAAACCAATTAATTTTGCATGGTCTACTGTAGGTCAAATGAGAGGAGAAGGGTGTTGACAACATAACCTTGAAAATACAGTTATTGATCCTATACGCAATAACAATTATTATGAAGTACTTGTTTGTTTCCAAAAGGACGTAAGCAACACAGTATGTCATCGATGTAGATGGTATGATGGTTGATGCATTACTTTATTACTTAGACTTAAGTACAGTTTTTATTTTGATGTATGTGTCTAAGTATGTGATACTTAGTAGCGTTTTTAATATTAATAAGATATAAATACCTTGAATCAAATTATTTTTATAGTTTATTATTTAAATTGACGTGAAAGTGCATAGGGAAACCTGTTTTCTAAATAAACATTTATGTCTTAAATATGTGTTATTATTATTTTGGTAGCAAAATATTTTTTTAAAACCACTATTCTCTAACAGTCGATGTTGTTTGAGAAACACTGCTTCTAATAATATGTTCAACAATAAATGAAACGCTAACAGAAGCACAATGCATTTAGAACTGTTATTATAAATAGTGTCAGCTCTAAGTTTTGTAACTAGATTCGTCCATTTTCTTAGAGAAAGTGTTGAACCTATACGTCGTGAAAGGAATATTAGTGGCTTTGTGCTTAAATTACACAACCTATTCAAGCATTGAAATTATAAGTACTTACTTAGTCAAATATAAAACTTTTAAATAACAATAAACCTTCTAAAAATACGAGAAACAGTGGATAGAAATGGCATTGAATAGAGAGTCTTGGAAAGAGATGGGGAAGAGACCTTTGCCCAGCAGTGGGACAATAGAGTTTAAAGAAGAACAAAAAGTTTTAAGAAAAACTGATGTTCCAAAATAAAATATAAGTGAGTAGATGGTATTAGAACAAACTTCACTACGCAGTTTGAGCATCATTTTTAGCTTATTTATCTAGGAGTATACAGATTTTTTTAAATGAAAATATATATTTTAATCCTGTAATTATTGCATATATGATTTAATTACAATATCAAGTCAAAATCACCTTTACACTCGAAATATTATTCCCAAAACTATGTATTCTTCTCCATTATTTTTCCTCACATTCAAGTCTGATTTGATTGACTTCTGACACAGTAGAGTAGAAACAGGAGGTGAGGTTAGAACTCGTGTCTCACATACGCACGGACAGTGCCTAAGCCCCTGGGCCCCCACCGATTTAACACTCAAACATAGCCACAGAACAAGTCAAACATGAAGATGACATTCGTACACTCTCATGTACATTTACGGTCTTTCAATTAACATCACTTGCTTCCGGTGAAATAAAACATCGTGAGGAAACACACTTTAGTTCACTAGTGTGTAATAATGACGGTTGTCGCTAGATGATAGTCATCGAGCTACGTCAGATGCCTTTAGGCATCTTGAAAATTCAGTTAGTTTAACACTCTTGATAAGAAGAAGACTTTTTCTGGAAAACTTCAAAATATATAGAGACAAATCACACTGATCGAGCTAGCCCCAAAGTAAGTTTAAACTTGAGTTTTGGGATACTAGCTCAACGATACTATATTTTATAATAAATACATATATAGATAAACACCCCAGACTCAGGACAATTTGAAAAAGGTCATTTTCCAACTTGCTCTGGCTGGGGATCGAACCCAGAACCTCCAGATTAGCGGACTAGCGTGTTGACCATTACACCACGGAGGTCGTCAAAGAGAGGACATACGACATACGAACAAAACTCATTGACATAGCTCAGCGGATTAGTTCGTTGAAGTGGCAGTGGGCGGGACACATAGCACGACAAACCAAAAAAAAACTGAATGCAACCTCTAAATCGGTCAGTTTTGGCCTATGTCCAGCAGTGGACGCTTAGCGGTTGAAATGATGATGAGGACATACGACATATTGTAAGTATACAGTATTATTTGTGTAGTGAGAGTATATCTTTTAGTGCCTTCGCTGCGTTAAGTGGGCGCACGCGACGGGTTCAGTCTATCTCTATCACAACCTCTACGTGCGGCAGAGACACGGCATCACGCGACAGATTCTGCTATCTCTTTCGCACGTAGAGATTGTGACAGAGATGACTGAACCCGTCGCGTGCGCCCCCGCTTAACGTAGCGAACGCCCTTACTAAGTAACGGCACATGTTCGCAGTCACTGGTTCATATCATAAAAATAATTTGTCATCTATGCTGTCAAAGTGATTGCAAAATTGCAGATACATACTATCATCGACCATGTCATTGAACATATAATACTCAAAGGTCAGATACTTAGATCATGTCAGGATTGTCAGGTATTTCTTGCTGAATTTTGGGTTTTGATGCAGATGCAGATGCATTATGCACTTTCACGTCTTTTTCCCTAATGGGGCAGATAGAGAATGGCTTAATGGGTTTGTCTTGAAAAATAAAACATTTCAATGAGCAACCAGTTAGTTATTTGAGCTAAGAGCAATCTTTTGAATAATTTCTTTGATTTTTTTTTAATTTTCATTGAATAAGTCAAATTTTTGACATACGTAAATTTGTCGACATGATAAGGTCTATCACTATCTTGACAAGTGTAAAATGTAGGTTCCACGAACTTAAGGGTCACGGATTGCTTTATCTACTAAAATTAAGAAAAAACGTGAATCGTCCTCCCAGCATACTAATTTACGCCCATTACGCACGAAAGAAACAATTTCATGGCCTAGATGAAAACGGTGATATAAAGCTTCAGGTAACAATTTATCTTTTAGTTATTATTATTGAATACCACACTTCTGAATAGTGGGTAGTAATGAAGATTTACGCATGCTTGAAATGCGTGTACTATGTGATGAGAAAATTCGTGGGGGTGATTCGAAGTCACGATAACACAATTGGTAGTGCACTCACGGCGTTAAAGTAAGGGTCGTGGGTTCGAATCCCACTCGTGGCGGATTTTTTCATCACATATTTTAATTATCTTTTAGTGATCATAAGAATATTCTTGTTTTAACGGTTTTGGTGTACAATCTACTTTTAATTATTTCTCTAAAATTTCCTTACTATGTAAAATATATCCTTTGTGCCAACTTCCTAGTCTACTAAATGCCACAACATTGACGAGTATCTACTATACTAATTGATGAAAGTGCAAATAGAACGAATTTCGAACTAGATATAATGTCGCCAAGGTTATACAGCTTACGGCTCTAACAAGCATTTGGAGTCGGGATCCTGTTTTGGACCAGCTTGTATCAGTGCATGTCTGACCTTGAACCAAAGATAACCTGATTCGAGGTATAAGAACTCGATTGTTGCGTTGTTTTAGCCTTTAGGTTCTAAAAAGTCTTGAGCTCTGTTGCAACTTAAATTAGAAATATTTACACTATCTAATACGAGTAGATAAATATAAACTAATGTAGTAACTTCTAATGGTTAATTTTAGAAATCTTTATCTAGTAGTGTACTTACTGTGGCTGAAATGAACGAAAAATGCAGCATCTTTTATAAGTGCATTTTAAAGCTGGCGTGACTGAAGCAAATCAAAGAATAGATCATCAGGCCAAAGTTACTCATAGAATTCACAGAGCAAAGAATATCCGGAAAAGGTTGTAGTTAATAAAAAAATAATAAACGAGACTTTAATTTACCCTAATAAAGCCTTAAATTTAGTAGTTTTCTACTTGCCACTTGAAAATATCGATGCAATCACAGTGTTAAAACAGTAGCACAAACTGCGAGTTTGCTGTAGCTGATTGGTTTTAAGATTATCTAAACAAGCTCACCGTAATTCCATTATGTTCCGATTAGTGTAACGTTTCGCCATAGGCCTACGACCAAACAATTGACAGCTTTGTATTACTAGACTTCGTGGGCGGCAAGTCTTGCAATACGTAGTTCAAACTGGTCCAGTGAAACGGATGAGTAGAGTAGAGAAGTTTGTTTTGGGTCAAAATTGTGTCAAAATAAGTTATAAGACAGTTGCATAAGGGGTTGACATATAATGCGATAATAATAATAATAAGAATACTAAAACTAACTTCATTTCAGTATGATGTGCAAAAAAATTAGGGCAAAATAAGATTAAAATTTGTTTTAAGTCTTTATAATCTACGTCGTCGACTTTATAATAATACATCGTCGCAGCCCTAACTTGTGCCGTATTAGGTTATATGTGACGTTCCACGGGTAAAGGTACCTTGTGGACAGTGGCGCTTAAGACGTTTAGATAAACAATTCGTACAATTAACTTAGCTTGAATAAACATAATGTCGTAAGTGCCACCGTCCATATTATATATGTAAATGTAAGGTATAATTGATATGGACCTCTGGGTGTTAATCTATGTAAATTTTTATTTCCTGAAATAAAATAAATTGAATTGAATAATTAATGTATGGTGGGTAGGTATGGTTCGGCGTCATCTTTCGTATTTTTAATTGAATTTTTGAATCAAATTTTCAATCATTTTTTGGAAAGATGAGGTGTAAAAAACACACATGTGATATGGGTAAAAAATACGGGTCAATTATTTTTGGATAATCTATTGATCCCAAATAACCACAAGGAAGGAGACGAAAACGGTATAATACGTTTACTATCGAGTTTGAGAGATCTATCAAGATTTATATTCATAATAGTTTGTATTCTTGGAACAGAATATATAAAATACAAAATACCGCGCACCTTTTTAAATAAATAGGTAGCAGAAGGATTGTGTCTTATAAAGTCTCGTACAGGTTTACTAAGTTTGAATTGAAAAGGTTGAAATATTTGATAAACTCAATTTTAGGTTACTTTCGTAACAGCGCTCGAGTTAGCCTGACTTCCACTTGCCATTTGACTCGCAGTTTCAGCTAGCTAAATGTGAACTAAAATTTACATAGAAAGTGCTTGTCAGCTTGACATTAATGCGTAATAACTCGACTCTATGGTTTCGTAATTTAACTTGCACTTCATACTTCGATCACGCTTGATCTTATAGTTATGTAAATAATTCAAAGAACAGATGTTTTGCCTATTGTTTCTGAGGTTATCGCTGATTCTTCGATATCTACCTTAACGTATAAAATGTTTGTCTGACATAGGTTCAATGTTATATTATAGCACAGAAAACGTAAGAGTATACAGAACGGAATCGCTTAAGGTACGCGCAATATGCGTTCCCGTTCCCGCACCTCTCCCCCGTTCTCACCTTGTCGAGGGGATATGAATAAAATTAACTTCGTAAATTTTTTTTATTCTACATTAGTCAGTTTTGCATACTAATTAGTTGGTGGGAAAAAGTGGTAATGACATCACCAAATATTTGCCACCCATACTCGTTCCCAAGCATGCATAAAATGCATATTCATATATCTCGTGTGGGAGGCTCTTGCTATATGACAATTGACAACACAATGGTTTGTATCTAAATTCTGGACAAATTCTAAAACTACTGAAGTTATTTTACAAACTGACGGTGAAACTGAACAACTTCACCATTTTGAAAGGTAGTATAGAGAGGGTCGTGCTCCAGCAGTCAATTCAATTCAATTCAATTCAAAATATCTTTATTATCATAGGATATTTATAATATCTCTTAATAATAGTCACTTTGTTTGGTTTTGCACAAATGTTGACGTCAAATCGTTACTTAAAGCTAAGTTTACGCCGCTTCCTAGGCGCAAGTGCAGAAGAAGCGGCCAGAAACTGCACTGCACGTTTTCTCCAAAGACGTCAACTAACAAACTAAAAACTTAAAATTAGTTATATAGATGGACAGAGATTACATTGTTTATTATGTCATAATTAAATTGAATTATAAGAATTACGAAAGTTAAAATAATGTCAATTTGTAAATTTAGTATGTACCAATGTACCTAAATTATGACATGTCTAAGTATACAAACCTTTATGAGGGACCCGCGCCAAGCTCAAGCCAGACCTTTTTGTCTTTAAGATAGTCATCGGTCCTATAATAAGCCTTCTTCTAAGCAGTGGAGACTAAAAAAAGACCTGATGATGATGATAAATAGATACATATCATACACATAAATAAATAAAGCAGTGATAATTTATTATTAAATATTTATTGAACACAAAGTACAAAAGGTGGACTTAACGCTAATGCATTCTCTACCAGTCAACCTTTAGGAAAAACATAAAAATCAATTTTATTGCGATAGGCGCTACAAAAAGAACCTATACATACATATATAAATACTGCAATACATACACATACACATAACTAATATATAATACTATTTATACATATAATATATATTAACATTTACACAAATACATACCTACATAAACTACAAATGTGAAGATAATATGTATAAAATAAATAAAAGTACATTCAAATTATATAAATTAACACAAAATATAACCTACAGAAGAGATAATTACGAAACAATACACATGATGACTGAAAAAATATGTTTGGCCCATCGGTTAGATTATTAAAAAATATTGTACACGTATTTTTTCTTTTCTCTCAGAAACAATAAATAACGAAGTTTCAGCGCATTTAAATTTCGCATGACGTCACGCTTTCGTAAGATTTTTACACATCGGTGACGTCACAAGCTCCCACTCTGGAACTTTGATACTCTGTATCCTTATGAATTTTTACTTTTTTGATAAACTGAAAAATATGGGTACATTATTTTTGGATAATCTAACTAACGGACTAATTACAATACATAATACTTTTCTAACCCAGTCATCATCTCTATTACAGCATGAAAGAATTTACAGCATTTTTAGAAAAGAAAAACTACCCAGATAAGAATTACATTCTATAAATGTTTAGATTCGTAGCCTGACCTTTTCCTTAAAATAGTGTAACAGTGGAGTCGGCTACATCACCTCAAGCTAGCCACAGCACTTTAATGGCAAGGTGGTGGGACGATGAGGGGTCTGTGCGGGACCGGGGCAGAGGTCGCGAACTGTGACATTCCTTTTTTACTAATTGGACGTGGTGGTCGCGCAACTCCCTAATTAATTTGTTATCGAGTAGTCCTGTCTTTTTGTAATTTCGTGAGTAGGTGTTTATAAGTGATTTTGCGTATAGGAATAGGTGTTACGTAATAATTTTGTGTTTAACTTTAATTTTAATTAAATAAGTACTTATAATAAAGGTGTTTTCCTTCTGATTCCTAAAATCAGAAGTGGGATCACTACGTGTCCTGTCCGCTCGTGAATTTTGGGTGTAAATTTTTTATTTTTTTTTTCTGTTTGCTTGTATATGTACTGCCGAAGCAAGTACATATACAAAAATGTGGAACGCTTCACGATTTTGCGTGTCATCCTTGCGCAGGGGCCATGCTAATCTTCTCTGTATCGTTCCAATTTTAGTATATGTACTGCCGAAACAGCTCCGATTGCCAGATTAACCAAAAAAAAGGAGTTCCCTTTGTATGGGGAAGTGATCAAGATACGGCTAGAGAGTACATAATTACTTTTTTGACCAACGAACCAGTTCTTTCTATCTTTGATCCTAATTTACCAACAGAATTACATACAGACGCAAGTTCCTCGGGGTACGGTGCTATTCTCATACAAGAGCATCACGGGAAACAAAAACGTGTAGTTGGGTACTTTAGTCGATCTACTTAGGGAGCTGAATCTCGCTATCATAGCTATGAGTTAGAAACTTTGGCAATTGTGAAAGCCTTACAACATTTTCGCCATTATCTTATAGGAATTGACTTTAAAATTGTGACAGACTGTAACTCATTGAAATTGACTGAACGTAAAAAAGACCTCGTTCCACGAGTGGCACGGTGGTGGGTATATTTACAAGATTTTCGTTTCACGATTGAATATAGAAAAGGGGTTATGATGCAACATGCAGATTTTTTAAGTCGAAACCCGATAAATGTCTTTCATATTCGCAGGCCAAACAACTGGGCTCAGATAGCACAAAAAGCTGATACTGAGACACAATATTTGATTGAAAAATTAAAAGACGGTCAGTTAGACGACTCACGATATGAGGTTCAAAGTGGTGTATTGTATTACAAATACAGTCCTACTGGGGAGGATACACGTCGTTTATGTTTTATTCCAAAGGGGCACAGACTTAGTTTACTTCGTGTATTTCATGATGAGCATGATCACATAGGATTTGATAAAACTATCGATTTGATACTTCGACATTTTTGGTTTCCTAGCTTGAGATCATTTGTAAAAAAATACATAGGTCACTGTGTAGTTTACTTATCACACAAGAAAGTACCAAAAGCATCAAATCAACCTATTGAGTCTTGGACTAAACCGGAAATTCCATTTTCTACTGTTCATATGGACGCTCTAGGTCCTTTAACGAATTCCAATGGTTCATAAGAGCGTTGGTGAGAGACGTGGCTTTAAACGACTCAAACCAAAATCGAGAGGCTATGATGGTACTAAGAAGACAACGAGTTTCTGCGCGTCTTGCAGCCAATCAACAGAAACAAGACGACGAGGTTAACAGAGGGCGAAAAGTACCTAAAACATTCGCTGTAGGTGACTTCGTTTTTGTCAACAAATGTTCACAGAGCACGGGCAAGCTTGATTTCGGAATGAGAGGTCCGTACAAAGTAGTCAAGCAGTTTCCACATCATCGCTACGAGTTGGAGCTTCTGGCGGGATCCTATGGGAAACGATCTCAGGCTGCTGCGGAGCATATGATGCTGTGGCGCGGCGAATGGACGCCGGAAGCATGTGAAATGTTCTTTAAAGACGGTGAGCAATCGTCTTTGAACAATCGTCATGTTATCAGTTGTTTCGCAACTGGCAGAGCCTTTTTATGGCTAGTCACTCAACTTTTATAGTTGGCAGAGCCTCTTCCGGGCTAAGATTTAGCAGCTATACGTGCTGGCAGAGCCTCTTCCGGGCTAAGATTTAGCAGCTATACGTGCTGGCAGAGCCTCTTTCGGGCTAAGATTTAGCAGCCATACGTGCTGGCAGAGCCTCTTCCGGGCTAAGATTTAGCAGCCATACGTGCTGGCAGAGCCTCTTCCAGGCTAAAATTTAGCAGCCATATGTGCTGGCAGAGCCTCTTCCAGGCTAAGACTGATCAGTTATACTTACTTGCTGGCAAAGCCTCCTCCAGGCTAATCTGCCTAATCAGCCACTTACGGACTAACAGGGCCTAATTCAGTCTAGTCTTATAGGGCTTAGTCATTTTACGGCTGGTAATGTGTTTTGTACGTAATTGCTTGAGTGCACCGTGTAATTACGGCACAAAATCATTCTCCAGTTGGTACAGCAATGAAATGTTACTTGAGCAACTGGTTTCTCGATTCCAGGTGGTGATGGCAGAGAAGATCAGGGTCATTCAGACGTTGATCAGCCTGCAGATACCATGGCGGGCGTGGTCGCTCCGCAGTCAGGAGAGGCCGTGTAACAGTGGAGTCGGCTACATCACCTCAAGCTAGCCACAGCACTTTAATGGCAAGGTGGTGGGACGATGAGGGGTCTGTGCGGGACCGGGGCAGAGGTCGCGAACTGTGACATTCCTTTTTTACTAATTGGACGTGGTGGTCGCGCAACTCCCTAATTAATTTGTTATCGAGTAGTCCTGTCTTTTTGTAATTTCGTGAGTAGGTGTTTATAAGTGATTTTGCGTATAGGAATAGGTGTTACGTAATAATTTTGTGTTTAACTTTAATTTTAATTAAATAAGTACTTATAATAAAGGTGTTTTCCTTCTGATTCCTAAAAATAGTATCAGTTAAGCATAGGTATGAGTTATAAACGTGTATGTACCTGAAAATATGCTCTACATGTTACCGAAAGCCACGTCAAAATCACTTTAGTAGCGTCTGTTTACCAGTATAGGCAGACGAGTATAGTGCTAGTTATAGGTAAATACTTGACAAATAAAAATAAACGGGCAAGTGCGAGTCGGACGCGTACAAGAAAGGGTTCCGTACAATGTTTTAACCCGCTGAAGAAACACGTTTCTTGTATGACAACCCCCCTTTAATTATTATTAACTTTATCTTATTTTTAGTATTTGTTCTTATAGTGGTCATAGTAATAAATAATCGGTGAAAATTTCAGGTCTAGCTATTACGGTTCAAGAGATAGAGCCCTGTGACAGACGCACAGACAGATAGACGGACAGACGGACAGACAGCGGAGTCTCAGTAATAGGGTCCCGTTTGCACCCTTCGGGTACGGAACCCTAACAACACAATATAAGTAACAGATGTTTAGTTCATTCTACACCTATTACCTCTTAAATGAAAGATATTTCTATAAATACAACTGGGACTAAAGAGATTCTTTATAATAATTGCAGCTGATTATGCACCTCACCGGACGCAGCGACTCGTTAAATGGCATAATAATTGAAATCATGACCTCAAAGTCCGCTGAGATCGATTAAAACACGATCCAGTTTACTCTGTTTACTACGAATCAAATTATTGTAACTTAATTTGATATAGTTATGTGTTTTTAGGTTTAGGGTTCCGTAGTAAACAAGGAACCCTTATAGTTTCGCCATGTTTGTCTGTCTGTCTGTCCGCGGTTTTACTCTGAAACTCTGAGACTATTAAAATAAAGCTGTAATTTGGCATGGTTATGTATATTAATTACGCCGACGAAGTGGTAAAATAAAATACCATTGAAAAAAAGGTTTTTCAGAGTAGCTACTATACCTACATGTAAAGTGGGAATCAATTTCTTTTTCTCGACTTACCCATGTTGTAGGGAATCGTTGAATAGGTACTTTAGAAATACTTGAATATTGTGGGTTTCTGAACACCATTTTTCGATTTAGGAATTTGTTTATGAAATAATTGGTATACTTACTTACAATGCAAATGTTAGAGTAAGTGTATCCCCCCCGCCCCCCCCCCCCCTCACTCTGTCCCTCTGTCAGCTAAACTGTTGTATATGCAAAAAAAATCACGGCATTAGAATATATAACGAAGTTAAAAGGAAAACTATTAAAGCTAAGTAGGGTTTACACATTTAAGGCCGTACCTGAATTTTCCGGGGTCCAGTGCTGCCTCCATTTAAAATAAATCATTTCAAAGAAAATGTAGACATCATTTAAAATTTTGCAACTACCAAGTCCTAGATAACCCTTCAAAGTATTTTATGAACTACTATTTACAGTTTAAAGTAAGAACGTTAAGCTTTACTACGCACATTTGCGAAAAACGGCCATTTTTGGCAAATGTGCATAGTAAAGCTTAACGTTCTCATTATAAACTGTAAACAGTAGTTCATAAAATACTTTGAAGGGTTATCTAGGACTTGGTAGTAGCATTTTAAATGATGTCTACGTTTTCTTTGAAATGATTTATTTTAAATGGGGGCAGCAATGGACCCCGGTAAATTCAGGTACGGCCTTAATAGTTATAATCGACCAACTTATTAGATGTCTTTAGTACTTAAACCGTAAGGCGTGAACTCTACATCGGTATTCGCAACTACCGAACCCTACACTGCGCGTGGCCCGACACGCACTTGGCTGGTTCTTTATGTAAGAAAAATCGCAGGGCGAAACTGGTTTCGTAAGGTGCAGGGACCGAGACGGATGACTTGCATTGAGAGAGGCTAGATACAGAACGCTACCGACAATGAGGTAACTAGTTAGAACAGGATTTACTTAATAAATCTTTCAATAGCACAGCTTTTTAAATTTTTTTAGACTATATCGTAAAACTGTAGTTCTACAGACGGGTTCTGTATGAACAACTATGCCTTTCAACAGTCTCTCTCTCTCTCATCTCAGCGTATTTCCAGTTGCATCCAGAGCTCCATCGCAGCGAAGCCCGAAGTCCACTTTCCGGCTTTTCCTTCTTGAGCATCCTCTGCCTTTCAACAGTATGTATATTTAAGTACATCTTGTATATATTTATGCAGGCGAAACATAAACAAACATATTGATGTTTAAATTATTAATTGACCTGATTCTTCTTTCGATTTAAATATATTGAATAAAAATCGGATATCAATGTTGGTTTACCTGCATGGGTACATTGTTAGCAACACTTACAAAGAGAAAAATATATGTGCCATCAATAAAACCATAGACCTAGATTTTTTATGGATATAACAGAATAAGAGAAAAAAGTATTTCTATGGAAAAAAGTCGTATTGGGAAAGAGAAAGTAGCACTATATCCTGTTACGGCGTGAAACTTAACTAACCAAAAATAGTTTTAGTACTTACATATATATTGTTAGACTTATAATATTATTTACTTTATCTTATGTCATCGATGACCTCTAGAAATGACTCTTTAGTCCCCTTATTTAGAGGTACAAATTAATGTGTAAACAGGCCTTATTCGGCACCGCCGTTATTTCCACCGCTGCCGGGTGCTATTGTGTATGAGTCAACAATAACCACAAGCTAGATCTTGGTATTCTGAACAAATCTTATAAGTGGTCACTTGGCATATGCAGTCATAATCCAGTAGAAATATTTACATAAAAAAGTGCATGATTTACTTTTTGAAACTATAGACAATTAGTTGAATTCATCGTTTCTTACTACATTCACACATATATGTAAATATATGTAGGTATATAATTGACCGAGCGAGCGTAGCGAGCGAGCGCTACAATTCAAGTTGGGGCGAAAACACATTGTTTGTATGTATGTTTGTTCCGCGATAACTGCCAAACCGATGGTCCGATTTTGATGAAATTTTGTAGACATGTAGGAAATGTCAATAGAATTTTCAAGTTTGTTGGGCATCAAAATCGGTTCAGTAGTTTTTGAAATATTAATAAAATATCGCGAGGTCTAAGTTCGCGGCGAACTACTAGTATGTATACATTATATTAAATACATTATATATACTTGTATATGAGCCAACAGCATAATCTGTAGATGCAGATGCACCTTTCTGAAAGTAATCCTTTTTTTCGCACGTCGTTATCCCAAATAAAGCAGACAGAGCATTTTGGGTGTTGCTTGCTACTCTAAGCAGATAGAGCACAAGGCTGCCAGTCACAATGGTCACTTTTAGCATCATGATAGGCGAAAAGGTGGAAAAGGGAATCAAAATAGTCATGTTTCACATTTTCACCCATTCATTTGATCGGGGTACCCTAACAGATGCGTACCTGTTAGGACGAAACAGAAGGGCCGTTTTTCCATACAAACGAAGTCCCCTGTTTCTTTCCTGGATAATGCCAGTAGAGTTATATTTTTTTCCTGAATATCTATAGCTACTATTAGCATATCCCTATGTTTTCTTTTTTTTCATAAATTATTTATTAAAAGAGATATGAACGTTCAAAAACCTAAAAAGATGGCCAGATTTTTCGCTGTGTTTAAACATCCAGAAAACAAATTTGACTAGATTATATAAAAAAATTAAAACATAGGAACACCGCTCAAGTCTTTGTTAATTCGTAATGAAAAAAGTACATATTTTGGTTAAGTTTTGGAGAAGAAATCAAGGGACTATGAATCGTTGATTTTCTGTTCTTTTAATAGGTATTTTCAGTCCAAGCTGCAGTATGTCTCTATCGCACTTGCTCGAGATTACAAATACCTATTTTTAATTTCTCTAGCCCTTGAGGTTTCCTCTTAAGTTGATCGCTCCTAATCTTAAAACCAAATTATTTTGGTTGAAATTCTCATGGTTTTACGTTCATAACCTTCAAGTCCTTTGTCATAGTACTTTGCCAATTAGAAAGGATTATGTCTATCCCGTAAGGAAAACAAAATGTTAGACTATCTGTATTATTCAACAGCTATCGTTGACTTCCTGCCATTTCTATGCTAGGTATCATCTCATTGTTAGCTCTCTTCTTGCAGGAACGTGCTAATTTCCACACAATTATCAGTATTTTCCTTAAGCTTGCTCTACTATTGCATAATTTGCAGGGCCAGTTGATTTGCGAAATTCTAATAACGTTGAACACGATATAAAATGAATAGGTTTAGTTAATCGGTAAAACAATTTAAGTACTTAATATTTCTTTTTTTTTTTACAGGGTACATAAAGTATTTATTGGAAAACTAAAAATACAACGCAAAACTAAGAAGTAACTAAATTAAAAATAAAGAAACTAAAATATAATATTTCTTTCTTTTTATAAATTTGTAATAAAAAAAAAAGCATTTTGACATGCTTGTATTTATTTACCAATTTATGTACACGGAAAATGTTTACATAGAAGAAATAAAATAAAAGTTGTGCAAAGGCACTACTTATCTCAAAAGAGATCTCATTCAGTAGGCATATGAGAGATGTTTATGTAAAAAAGGCATTCAGTTTATTTTCAGTACACCATTTACCTTACGTAGATCCTAAATCCCGGCTCCATCGTGAGATCTGTTCGATGGTATAATGGTATGAACATACTACATTGTCACATGACTTACATATGCGCAAGTAGAAATGGTTGGCAAAATTTCAAACAGAAAACTTAGTTACAATTACAAGTGTTACTACGAACGTACAAACAAACGATGAGATTTAGATAATAGCTATAACAAGTTTAATTTAAAAAAAACCGACTTTCAAGCGTTCACTCCCAATAACTTTGTAATTCTTAATGTTTCTTATTTGGTGCAAAAAAGATTTTTGTATTGTATTGTAAATTTTTAACAACTGAACCGATTTCCATCCATTATCAAGTCAACTATCTCGAAAGACAAGGCTTTCGTTTAAATAAAACGTCTTAAAATCTGTCTATTCGTTAAGGAGATTCAGATTGGCAAGTGACTGTCATTGTAATATAGCCACGCATTAAAGGTGAATAAGTGTACATTAGGGTCACATAAGCACGAAAACGTGATCCAAAAATGTCAAAATGTCGCGGCTGCCAGTTCTTGCAGTTTGAGAGTAGATATTCGATATAAAGAGGCCAGGTTAAAAACTATTAAGTATTGTATGGTCCGAACAGATTCAAAACGATAATGGTTCTAAAATGTTGGTCGCGGAATGAACCACTTTTCGATTTCCGAAAAGGAAAGTAGTTCATATAGAGTAGGTTTCTAAGCGTTTGGATACTTTGGGAATTGTCAAGGTATTATTTACGAACATTTTGAGCAAGAAAAGAACCGCGTTAAAATTAGTTTAGAAGTAACTAAACACACAGGCAAACGCCATTAACGCCTTTTTAATAATTAATACTAAAACTACATCATCAATCGTGATCATTGGGAAGGAAATGGCATATCATTCCATTTTCTTCAAAAATCGTCATTGTGTGCAACTATTTCCATACATAATGAAAACGACGAGATCACGAGACTCTGGCTCTTAAATGAAGAAGTCTTACTCTTACAACACAATCGCTGGAGAAAAAGGACAATGTAGTTAGCAACTGAAAAGTAAAAAAATTATAAATAAGGTTCTTTACTTTTTTTTATTAATTAATTTTAACTTTATTGTACAAAATACAATTTGTATAGGACAATAGGCGGACTTAATGGTAAAAGCATTATCTGACAGCCAACCTTTGGGTTGTTAGAAAACTTAAAATGGGTACAAAAGAGATATTGATAAGCATTCAGAAATATATTTACTTTTTACATAATCTACTTAATTAATACTTACTATACTTCAACAATATAAATATGTACATAAATATACATACAATGATACATACTATTTAAATTCATCTATAAAATACACTACTAACAAATAATAGTACCTAATGAAGATATTACAAATGCAGCAATTACTTAGGTATTACACTTGATACTCCATCTAGGAAGATATCGCAATTAATTACAGTCAGATTTCAAATCAAAACCTTCACCTTGCCATATAAAAACTGAGGCCAACTAAGTGAACAACTAAAACAATTTCTAATATGGTCGCTTGTAGACAATATCAATTATAAGAACTGTTATTAAGCGTATTGAAATTAGTGTGTCAAATAATATAGCAGTGATGGTACGTGATGCGCAGGCGCAAAATACAGCTGATCGAAAATTCAGGGCGAGGGGTCAGCCAGTAGGCCAATGCAGTTATGCAATGTATATTGTAATTAACTCGGAGTAACAATTTATTAAAAATGGTACGGACGGGGATGTAGAAGTAATAAGTTGTTAATCATTTGCTCGTAAGTAATTGAAACATGCGAAATGTAATGTTCTGATACAGAATTGAAATAAAGAATGGGAGGAAATAACGTAGGACCATACGGAACGCAAGAAGTGGAGGGAGGCATTTGCCTAGCAGTGGGATATAATGGTAGCTTGAAATATATAAACAAATAAATGTTTACTTATTATACAACAAACGACTAATAAAATATACTAAAACTATTTTCAGGGTGGATTCAACTCATGATATTGAACAATCTGCAAGAAACATATACCGAAACATGAAAAATATTCTTTTGCTTTCTATACAAAGTCGGATCAGCTGATCGATCAACTTGTATGGGTGGCCAAAAATTTTATTTATTTCGATATACGTTCCTTGGGGAAAGTTGTTCAGTATCATAAACTTAATCCACCCTCAAAATAGTTTCAGTATGTTCTGTTAGACCCTGTATAATGTTTGATTTGCAAAAGTTAAAACTAAGATAATAAATGTTGATGACGTTTTAATTACCGTTATCTTTGTTATACAACACAACGGCCAATCGAATTGGAATTTCCCAATGAATCAATATACTCGTAACCTAAAAGACACATTTTTATCCCCACATAACAGAAACAAAATGATGATTCACGATCGGTCGAAGTCTTGTACAACGTCACAGAACGGAATCTCCTAAGGTACGCGCAATATGCGTCCCCGTTCCCCGTCCCCGCACCTCTCCCCCGTTTTCGCCTCGATGACTCACGTTGGCTGTCAAGAACCGGGGGAGAGGTGCGGGTGCGGGGAACGGGGACGCATATTGCGCTTACCTTAGGAGATTCCGTTCTGTTTACTCTTACTGTATTCTGTGACAACGTGGTGAAATTCACAATTTATTAACTTAAGAACTAATTTTAATAAACATTACATACAATTAATTAAATTTTATTGTTCCGGGCATTGTATTGTAATGCTGTATAAATTAATAATTAGGTTTTAGTAAATATTTGTTTTTCATGCAACGTGGAAGGGACATACCCGTAATAAATCGAACCACGGGCCATACTATATCACTAAAGTACCTTTGATAAATTTAAAATAACCGTCAAAAAACAAAAAAAAAAATTCGACATTCCCATACAAATCGTCCGAGCGGCTGCGCACTTTTGTATGGAATGTCAAATTATTTTTATTTTTGTTTTTGGCTGTTATTTTAAATTCATTATACTATAAAGATCTAGTATAGACCGTAGTTCGATTTATTACGGGTATGTCCCTTCCACTGTGTATATCATCACATCATCATTATCATATCAGCCACAGTTATAAGTAATGTCATACTTTCATAAATTCTGTGGTAGTACCTACTTACCTTATCTTCTTAAACTTTTATTAATCAAATCATCAATCAATCGTAATAACCTTATTCCTTAGCTGTCTTGACTAGGGACCTCGGATTTGATTTTTGGCATTTTCTTTTTTTGGCGTTCTTGATTATATTATATCGAAGACTAAGCAAATTATCTCATCAATTATTTTGTTGGTAAAGTAAAAGCAAGGCCCTATGCATAAGTATAGTTTTTATTCAATGTAAATTTGCAATAACATATCTTAGAGGTACGATGGTTACTTTACGAGTAAAGAGCGTTTGACAGGAAGTTTGTGTTCCGATAGCTAACGGTTTATAAACACAAAGTGATATTGTATATATCAACTGTATTTGTGCCGTCACCTACTTTGCGAGGGTCTGGGTAACATTAGAGACATATATTGTTAGCTACTTGTTTTTTTAATAAGCTTAAAAATCATATTTACGTTTCCTAGTTTGAGATAGAGACAAATGAAGGAAACTTTATACTCTACCGACAAAAACATAGCTCTTAAATACAACGTGAAATTGACATATGCGTAATAAGTCGAACCACAGGCTATACTAGATCACTATAGTATAATGATATTAAGACCGAGTAGGTATGACCCTAATAGTACTTAGAGCGATCTTAAATATTATCAATATTAACGGAACACTCACTCCGAGCTATACTAAAACGGAAAGTATTCAAGAAATACAATAAAATTAGCCCTTAGGCTGTAACTTTGGATTATGCCTAATTGTATTAAACAGAAGGTAGTCATCATATGCCTTACTCTTTAAATAACTCTTAAATATTCTTTGTAAAACGAAAAAAAGCCTCAAGAAAGATATAAGGTAAGTACTATGTACCTAATAAAGAAATTTACAAACAGATATACAAGATACGCGATAAAACAAAGGTAACTCTTCCTTGGAAGTCGCTAAAAAAAAGTTAAAAACCAAAGAGAAATCGATTTAAAAGTTGAATATAGACAAAGCTAGCCCGTTTGGTCAGCAAGACGTAGGAAGGGAGCGGCGCGGCGGCCGAGTGCAATGTCCTGCGCGTGGCCTGTAGAATACGTAATGCACAGATCTGCGGGCCACGGCTGGCAAAAGGAATTCTGATATTGCGCTTCATTTTCAAACTTAAGATTTTATAATTACTTCCTTGGAACTGTCTACCTATTTCGTAAGTCTTAGGTTTCTCAGACAACCGAAGGATATTTATGTGGATCGAAATATGGAAAATATTTCACCGCCAAGAATTTGACTACAACATTAATGCAGAGTGGCATATAAGCAGCAGTTAAAAATGTAATGAAACGATTTACTGGCACGAAATAAGCCTTAAATTATTGTACCATGATTGTAACAACCTGTCTAGATTTCATTAAAACCTAGCCTTAGTAATTATATTATCTTTGCCTAAGGTGATTCAAAAAGTAATTGCGTATCTTGCGATATTGAAACCGTGATGCAACTCGGCGCTGCGGACACTCCGACACCTATGGAGCTCTCGAGCTCTCAGGGGGCTCGCTTATAATGCTAATTAAATATTCATTATTGGAGCAATGGCCGGTTATTATAACCGGGGGTCTCGAGGGAAAAATATCACAACATCTTTCCAGTAGTGTGTACTGTTCATTTGCTTACCTATCTTTATTGCAGCGAAGTTTTATGTATGGCAACATATAGATAACAATCTGGCGCAAAGAATAAGTATGACGTGGCATTGCTGCCAGTGTTTTGGTCACGCTGCCGAGGGGTTATATTTTAGTGGGACTACACAACTATTAGTTTTCTTATATCTATTTTATTTGCCTATAGACCAACATATTTCAGAAAAAAAAAACGGCAAACGAAGATGT
This sequence comes from Acrobasis repandana, assembly GCA_963576875.1. Taxonomy (NCBI): domain Eukaryota; kingdom Metazoa; phylum Arthropoda; class Insecta; order Lepidoptera; family Pyralidae; genus Acrobasis; species Acrobasis repandana. Next base: position 7,812,308 of record OY756221.1, on the reverse strand, counting down.
CACCGCACTGAAATCTCTTCTAAGGCCAAAATTGATGTATAATACCAAGGTGAACAACTTTGGAGGTAAGATTGATGGCATTTGACGTTAGGATTTTACCTAGGTAGATAATAATCGATGATCTCTATTACTTAATTGAACTTTTCAATTTCAAATTAAAAAAAAAATTCACCTGTTAACGGGAGAATATGCGCCCATTTCAGTTGTTTAAGGCCATACTGAAATTTTCTGGGGTTCAGTGCTGCCCCCATTTGAAATAAATTATTTGAAAGGAAACGGAGATATCAATTAAAAATTTGTCTCTACCAAGCCCACCCTTCAAACTATTTTATAAACTACTGTTTACAGTTTAAAGTAAGAACGTGACACTTTTCTTGGCAAATTTGCGAAATACGGCCAATTTTGGCAAATGTGCGAAGAAAAGCTTTTTGTTTTCTAGGGCTTCGTAGACTTTGGTTATCTAGGGCTTGGTAGAGACAAAATTTTAAATTATATTTCCGAGGCAGCAGAGGACCCCGGAAAATTCAAGTATGGCCTTAAAGTTAAGAGTATTGTGTATTTAATTTTTTTCATAAAAAAAGCCTTAAGCTTACCAACTCCGATTTTGTCAATTTTCGAAAATGTTGTAGGTATAGGTACCATGAAACGTTTTGATTTTTTTGATTACGTGAGATTTTATTTATAATTTAAATACATTTCTCTTTTTTTGCAAAAACTTAGTCAACCCTGTTATTTTTTTAGCCAAATTATAAAAAAAATCAAAACGTACGAATATAGTAATAATAAGTCATAAAATTTCTAAATTGGCTAATTTGATAAAGTTTCAGGTGAATAACTGTTACCGCCCGAAACAAATAATTTTACGAAAAACCTACATACCTACCTAATAATAACGCCTGTGTCCGGGATGCACAAATAAATATGAAACAACAATCTATCTAGAAACTACGCATTTCGCCGTGTAGTATACCGAGTGTACAGAGTAGTACAGACACAGAATAAATAATACTAACGTACAGAAGTCTCACTCAGCAAAGAAATTTAAAGAAATATCTACTCAATATGGCTAGCGATATGGTTTAATTTAGCTCACGTCAGAACTCAGCACCTTTTCGTATAAATACCTAGAAATCCATTGTAAGCCAATTTAATTCTTATAACTCTGGACAAACGACATAGTGACATAGTGGCATAGTGGTTAACATATAAAATAAAATATTTTTAACCCCCGATCAAAAGAGGGGTGTTTGACGCAAATGTCGGTCTGTCTGTCTGTGGCATCGTAGCGCTCGAACGGACGAACTGATTTCAATGCGGTTTTTTTCACGTGACAGCAAGTTCCCTTGCGGTGGTTCTTAGCTATGTTTGATGAAAATCGGTCCAGCCGTTTAAATGTTATTGAGGATAAACGCTTGAAAATCAGGGCTTTCAAATCTATAGATATCGCTATCCGTAGCGCGCATGTAGCGCGACTTGATGTCCGTATTGAGTTGCATCAATAGTTCCGGTTCACATCACGAGATGGCGTAATTGACAGTCAGGGTTTTTTTTTATTTGCCTAGAAAATAAACTTGTTATAGATATGTTCCCTAAGTAGGTATGATGCCTATCTATTTACATGATTAATTTTCTGATTACACATAAGTCGAACCAAGCAGCCCAAACTCCGACCAAGCTGATTCGAAATTGCGTAAATAGCATTTATCTTATGGCAAATTTTCGCTTTCGAAACGTTTCTGCTAGGCGAAAAAGTAACGCACGACTATCACGACCTCAGTAGGTACAGTTAACCGCATTTCAAGGCACACTTTACTGCATTTTCGCCGCTATCAACGCTGCATAAAGTGTGAATGGTAACTAAACTTGTATTGGACTTGGTTTACTGTACACTCTAACTAAGCAGAGCATTTACTTTTTTGTCTTGAGAATTTTGATACTTGTACTGTGCCTAGTTATAATTTTTATTTATGTAGAGTAACTTAGAATGAATGAAAAACTATCTGAGGTAAGTAGTCGACGATAGTAGTTTAAGTAGGTAAGTAAAGATAACAAGTAATAATTAGAAAAACAGAAAACCCGACTGCTAACATATAAGTTGTATATATTTTTGTAATTCTTGTATAATCCTTTAATTTAATACTCCACAGTAGGTATTTATTGGGCTTTTCAGAACACACATCCTTTATGTGTTCTGAAAAGCCCAATAAATACGTTGAAATTTAAATACTTAATTGGGCTTTCTAATTCACTTTAACAAAGGCCCTCCGCCCCTTTTGGGTCAGTTCGTTACACTTTCAGTCAGAACTACTATATTTATATCCATTTGGGCTTCCAGTCGCATTTTATGTCGATGAGCATTTTTGGAAACGCATCTTCCACTTCAGTCAGGTCTACTTCTTTTCCATCTATTCTGGTGACTTCCAATCGAATTTTAGACCATAATGTAGTGTATTTTTGCGAAGGTATTAGAATAGCATCATATTGCTCATAATTTATAATTTTAACTATGTGAAGACCAAGTACTTTCTCAGAAGTAATTATTATATCCACGTAATCTCCAATATTCAAAGATGTGTCAACTGATCCGGTGATAGTCATTTTTACTGTGCGAATGCCACATATTTTTCTCTTATACATGATTACAATATCCACGTGATCCCCAATATTCAATGACATGTCAACTGATTCGATGAACAGGTAGATATTTTGAAATAGCTGATACCCTGTTTTCCGAACTACTTTACAATAACTGATCAAAATTATAACTGAATCACATACTTATATCATATCACAGAGTCAGTTTGTTTCGATATATATATAAATCGTTGCTTAACATATAAAAAAACATTCAATCAAAAACTGTCTTAGTGGTTAAAAGGATGAAATTCGTTAAACAATCTCAAACTTTACAATTGAGTAGAATATGTCCAGAGGAAAAAGCAGATGTTTCTCGACATGGTGACCTTCTACCTAATACTATTCGATGTATTATTTGCGGTCCCTCGAATTGTGGTAAAACTAATTTAATCATAGGTCTTCTATTACATGAAAATGGTTTACGTTTTAAAAATGTTTATCTTTATGCAAAAACATTGTATCAACCGAAATATGTGTTTTTAGAAAATGTTCTTAATTTAGTGCCAGATGTATCATTTGTAAAATATAAAGATAATGAACTTGTTTTAAGTCCTCACGATGCAAAATCACACTCAGTAATAATATTTGATGATGTCGCATGTGAGAATCAGTCCAATATGAGGGATTATTTCGCAATGGGTAGACATAAATTTATTGACTGTTTTTACTTGAATCAAACGTACAGTAAGATACCTAAACAGCTAGTAAGAGACAACGCAAACCTTTTAATACTATTCAAACAGGATGATGTGAACCTCCATCATGTATATGATGAACACGTTAATTCTGACATGTCGTGGTCCAAATTTCGAGAAATGTGTTCAAAAGTATGGAGCGAACCCTATACCTATTTGGTAATCAATAAAGATTGTATAAAGAATAAAGGCTGTTACAGGAAGAATTTTGATACTTTTATCTTGTTTGATGAGGATAAAAATACGAGCATATAAGAAGATTTATTCGATAATCATCTTCAGTTGAACTATTACCATACTAAGAAAATAACGTATATTCATCAAGTTCAAAATGGAAAAAGAGTTGAAGACTCAGATAGTTAAAATAGCAGAAGCTGTTAAAAAGAAAATCAAAGATATGAAAAGTATGGAATCCTATAATGAAAATGTTTTGAATACAGTTTTTAGACCTGTTACTGACCCAATGCATCAGTTGATTAAGGATGGGGACCATAAAATTAAATCAAAAGAAGCAAAGGATCATCATATTCAATCGCCTCAATCGCATTTTAACAAAACTCTTAAGAATAATATTTTTCAACAAAATTCTGAAGATGAATGTGGTGAAGATGATTCTGATGAAGATATTAGTTTAGAAAAATCTAGAGACTCTACCAATACCAGTAATACATCGTTTAGAACTGTTGAGTCAATACCTAGTCCTAGTCAAAATACTTCGTCCTGGTCACTTTCCTCCGAAATATTTAATGATGTACCTTTTGGTGTTAGACGAGAACGAGGTAAATTAATGATGGGTTCAGCACGTGTGCATATAAACGATCAAAATATTATATCTGTAGCAGGACGTGATTATCAAATTACACCAGGGTTGCAGGAGCTATTGTTAAAAAAAATACCTAATTTGGATGTGGTGACTGAAAATGACTGTCAAGAATATAAAACCATGTTATTAGACACAAATGCTCATCGACGAGACTTTGATCCCAGTAAACCAATTAAATCTAATAAAGGACGGAAGTACTTGCGTATCATTAAACCGCTTTTTAGACTGCGAAAGCCTTCGACATCTTCTACCAGTAATGTTGATGATATCAGCGCTGGAGAAGGTTTAATACTTAAAAAGAAATATAAAAAAAATACTGACTACGTTTACTGGGATGACCCTAACGAATTAGTGGATAGGCTAAAATTATTAATAGCTTCTAAAGATGCCGGAAACACTGGTCTGGATAACGAAATAATTTCAATCATAGAAGAACTACGTGAAAATGGTAGTATAAATTCATAACCGCATATCATACTTAGATCATTTATTATTTCACTGCGACCGAATTCAGTTCAAAATGAATGTTGATAAATTTGGTCACCATGTTCATAAAAGACTGCGTTTGTCAGAAATACTAGATTGTTCGACAAATCACCTACTTAGATCGGAAAACGGAGATTTTTATTTAAAATCATCTCGATTGAGAGGAGTTCCAGAACCTGTGGCACATGATGATGTGGTGAATAAAAAATATGTGGATAAAAAGATTGCTGATGAAATAAAAGCTCATATAAAGGCAATAAAAGAGGATGTGATAAATAATCTCAATCAGTTTGAAAAAAAGTTTTATACTAAAGACTACATCGATAAAATTATTAAACTACAAAATGGCGAAACTGCAAGTGGTAGATGAAATTCATAGATCAGCACGCAAAAATTTTGATCGTCGTAATGTGATCTTGAAAGGAATGGACGACTTATGGCAAGCGGACCTTGCCGACTTTCAATTATTTAAAAAGTATAATAATGGATACGCGTACATTTTAACTGTCATTGATGGTTTCTCAAAATATGCTTGGATGATTCCTTTGAAAACAAAATCAAAGAAAGAGGTTATTTTAGCATTTACTCAAATTATAAGGGAAAGTGGTCGTATCCCTAAAAACCTACAAACTGACAGAGGCACAGAGTTTTATAACGATGTTTTTCAAACACAAATGCAGTTAATGAAAATTAACCATTATTCATCGTATTCAACAAAAAAAGCTTCAATTGTGGAAAGGCTAATCAGAACATTGAAGACTAAATTGTATAAATGTTTTAGTTATAATGGTAACTATAAATGGATAGGAAAAACTATAAACGGCGTTTTGTTTTCGTATAACAATGAAACACATAGCGTTACTAAGTTTAAACCAGTAGATGTAAATACAAAAAATGAAAACCTAGTGAAAAATAACATTAAAAAATTCCAAGAGAAACGTTGTAAATTAACCAAAAATAAATTTAAAATAGGTGATCACGTTAGAATAAGTAAGTTCAAGAGTAGTTTTGCAAAAGGTTTTACGCCTAATTGGTCTACAGAAATTTTTATAATTAAAACGGTAAATAATACTAAACCAGTTACATATTTAATACAAGATCAACGAAAACAAAATATATTGGGTTCATTCTATCAAGAAGAGTTACAAAAAACGAAATACCCGAATATATACTTAATCGAAAAAATTATTAGGAAAAAAGGCAATAAATTGTTTGTCAAATGGTTAGGGCTCTCTGACTCAGAAAACAGTTGGGTAGATAGAAATTCAATTGTATCATAATACATATAAGTGTTAGCATCTAGTATTTTGCTCATTAGGTAAAAAATTATGAGAGGAGGTGGACTGATCAATAACTTGATAAACAATATCCCGTTTGAGCTTCACTTACCAGGTTACAACTATTGTGGACCAGGCACTAGGCTACAAGAAAGATTATTGAGAGGTGATAAAGGTGTTAACAAATTAGACGAAGCTTGTAAATACCACGATATTGCATATAACAATCCAGACCTCTCCGTTCGTCATAAAGCTGATTTACAGCTTATGAAAATGGCTAAGAAGCGATTACATTCTAAAGACGCTGGCAAAGGAGAAAAGTTAGCATCGTGGGTAGTAAACAAAGTTATGAAAGCAAAATTAAAAACAGGTGCCGGAATAAAAAAATTTAAAACCATTGTGTCAAAAATACGTTCACAAATAAAGAAACTGAAATCAAAGGATAACAAAACTGTTATTAAGTATGCTTATGAAGCGGCAAAAAAAATGTTTCCTAAAACATGTCACGTTCGTTTACCAAGAATAATACCAATCCCTAAAACAGGCGGGATTTTACCTTTGATACCAATTTTTGCGGGTTTATCAGCACTAGGCGCTTTGGCAGGAGGTGCGGCTGGTATAGCTAAAACTGTAAATGATTGTAAAATAGCTCAACAAAATTTTAAAGAATCTGAACGTCATAACAAAACTATGGAGGCTATTGCGCTTGGAAAAGGATTTTATCTTAAGCCATATAAAAAAGGAAGTGGACTATTTTTGAAATCTAAAAAAAACTAATAAGCAGGCTACCCAAACGTGCTCTTACGAATATCGATATTATTAAATACGCTAAAAATATTCCCTACTTTCGTGGTGTGTATATGAGAGATAGATTGCCACGTAAACCAAAACAGATAGAGTGTGGAATATTAAACTTAGACAGTCACAATAATAATGGAACACACTGGGTAGCTTTTGCAAAAATTAATAATTATTGTGAATATTTCGATAGTTTTGGAAATTTAAGACCACCCAATGAATTGGTGAAATATTTGAATGTTAGTGATATAAATTATAATTATACTAGGTTTCAAAACTTTGATACAGTGATCTGTGGTCATTTATGTTTAAAATTTTTGCAAGACTTTTGGTGTCAATATTGTATATATTAGTTATTACGTTTGAATAAAACATCATTTCAAAAATGTCTTTCACTCTGTCTATAACTGGAAACAGCTCAGTACTAACAACGAACTATTCCCCTCCATTGGAACTTGATGGTCAATACGAGTGCTCTCTTTTACATTTTTCTACTTTTAATTCTATACCAAATGTAACAAATACAAATAATAAATTTTATTACGGCATTAACGAAGTGGTTGAAATTCCTGAAGGAGCGTATGAACTCCAAGACATCAGCGAGTTCATACAATCAAAAGTAAAGAATTGTGTTTTCAAGTTATTGTGCAACAATAATACATTGAAGCTCTCGATATTCTGCTCTAAGGATATTCACTTTGAAAAACAAAATTCTATTGGACCTTTATTGGGTTACAGTAAGACTTTACTGATGAAGGATATATGGCACAAGTCTTTACTGCCAGTGAACATTCTACCTACAACTGTGCTCCGAGTTGAATGTGACATTACTGGAGGTTCCTACATTAATGGAAAATCAAGTCATATAATTCACGAATTTGCTTTGAATGTTCCTCCAGGCTATCGACTAATAGAAATTCCAAAAAATACGATTTATTTTCCTGTTAATAGAAGCACAGTGAATAGTATAAATATTAGAATATTGGATATAAATAACGATTTAATCAATTTTTGCGGTGAGCAAATTCAACTGTACTTACATTTAAAGAAAATATGATTGACTACAATAAATACACTACTACATGTATTCAAAAGATTAGTACCCATCGAGCAATCAAGAAGACTACACATACTAGTGATAAAAAAAAGAAATTGACAGCTGCCAATATACATTTTCTCAAATCGATTGGATTACTAAAATGAGTATTTTAAATATAACTAACCCACCTGCTTATGATAACTCCATAGACGGCATAGAAATTCATTCTTACAAGCCATATACCACTACTTTCAATATAAATGATGAAATTCGGATACCTATAAACCAACAAGATTTATATGTGCTTCCATGTGCAAGTACCTTGTATGTTGAAGCTGTGGTAAATGTTATCAATGTTGAGAAGAAAGAAGCAGCTCAAGCAGTACATTTTACCAACAACCCCCTTTTATTCCTTTTTCAAGATATAAGATATGAATTGAACGGTATTGAAATAGACAAAGTGAAGAATGCTGGTATAACTACTACTATGAAAGCACTGGTGTCTATGAACGCAGACGAGGCGAAGGTATCGAGAGCGTGGGGTTGGGATATACACGGTACAAAAAATGAAATTGCAGGTCATTTTGCTGCGTCAATACCTCTCAGCAATATACTAGGTTTTGCAGAAGATTATAAAAAAATAATTCTCAATTGCAAACACGAACTTGTGTTGTTACGAAGTAATACTAACCTTAATGCTTTAAAGCTAAACACTGGCGAAAAGGTTGAAAGTATTGACATAAAAAAGATTGTATGGCGAGTTCCTCACGTTAAAGTATCAGATAGAGAAAGAATTAATTTACTTAAAATACTTGAAAAAGATAGACCCATTCAATTAGTGTATAGAAACTGGGACCTTTATGAGTATCCTTTGTTACCAAAGACTACAAAACACACTTGGTCAATTAAAACTTCGTCACAAATTGAAAAACCAAGATATGTCATTTTAGGATTACAAACAAACAGAAAGAACAACGGTATGAATGATATGTCTCGGTTCGATCACTGCAATGTTCGAGATGTCAAAGTTTTTTTAAACTCTACATATTACCCGTACGAAAGTTACAACACCAACTTTTCATATCATAACTATGCTTTAATATACGAGCAATATGTAAATTTTCAGCAGTCTTATTACAACCGCCCATGCAACGCATTGTTGACTGCACAAGAGTTTAAAACTTTTGCACCATTATTCGTGATAGACTGTTCTAGACAGAACGATAATATTAAATCAGGACCGGTGATCAACATTCGCCTCGAACTAGAGTGTGATAAAGAGATACCAGATCAGACATCAGCATACTGTCTAATTTTGAATGACTGTATAGTCGAATACAGACCTCTGAGCAACATTGTTCGTAAATTATCATGAACTCGATTATTTTCGTTGATGTTCAAGGATTCAAGGATTGCTATAATAAATTTATTATCAAAGAGTTTGCATTATCTACTGAGGAGTTCACTCAAGTTTTTTTAATTAAACCTCCATATGCATATACTTCATTATCTACGAAAGAAAAGAAGACCGTTCGATACCTTGAAAGACAGAGAGGGATCACTTGGAGTGAGGGTCATATTGATTCTAGAGAATTTAAAAGAATTATTACACCAATAATGCAAAACAAAACTATTGTAATGAAAGGTTTTGAGAAACAGAAATGGATAAAGGAACTGTGTGAAGAGTGTGTGTTATTAGATATCGAAAATATGGGTAGTCCTAATTTTTTAACGTTATATCAAACTTATTGCATAAATGAATGTAACTTCAATTGTTTAAGTCATAAGAACTTTTGTGCACTAAAAAATGCTATTTGTATAAAGAAATGGTACTTAGAAAATATTTAGTTTTGTCATGATATAAGGTAAAATCAAGTTTTTTTTTTGTTTTATGTTGTATGTGTAAAGAAGTTAATGATAGAAAAAAGTGTATTTTTATAAATTATTTGTAAATATATTTCATGTTTATGAATAATAATAAAGCAAGATAAATTTATAGCGTTTTTTATTCATTAGTTAATAAATTCTAGAGTTATATACAAACTTATAACATACAAAATATTTATTTTAATTTAAAATACAATTTTCATGAATACACACATATTAACTACATAAAATTAAGTTACAAGGAGAAATTAACTCTACTTACATATTTAAGTTTTTATTCCAAGATATAGGTACTAAGCTATACACTATTTATATTTAAGTTAACACCCATAATTTATATTATTTACATTACCATTTAACAATTTTATTTCTTTAACAAAACCTTAAATAACCATAATTAGAATTACACAAAAAAAAATTAAAATCTAAATAATAATTAATTTATATACTTACATAAATTTTCTTAAACTATTATATACATATTTTACAATCAAAAGTTATCACTAGTTAGCTTTTTACTAATTTTACTAATTACATTTTCAGTCAGGTCCATAATTTCATCAAAAGTATCACTCATCACATATTGCGCACTAAGTATCACGTTTTCAGTACCATCACTGCACTGCGATGAAGAATAACTACCAGCTTCGTTTTCCAAATCCAACACCTGAATTTTTATCATTCTTATGCCTTTCTTTGCTTTGCTGATAACAAAAGAGGAGGATGATATTCCACTTTTCTTTTTTGCAGCTTCTTTCTTTTCTTCTATTTTCTTTAGCTCTGCAATCCGATTTCTCCATCCTTGGAAGCATTCTTCAGCGTCTTCGTTGGGATCTTGAGCGTATTGTGAGCACAATATGCAAGTCTCTTGCGAGTCCGTCATGATCTGTAAAGAACAAAATATAAATGAAGTGACTAATACCAAGAATAATATTTTTAAATACTTTATCGGTTAGGCATTATTAATGAAAAATATGTCTTCTTACATTCAGTTATAAAATTGAAGCACTAGCAGTGAATCGATGTAGTGAGTTGATGCAGCAGATGATGTATCGCAGTTTGGCTGTTCAATATACGACTGAAAAACCATTACAAACAGAACAAGTCTTTTATAAATAACATTTGATTATATTGCAAAACAGGTTGTTCCTCGCAAAACTAAATAAACAGGAATAGACATGTCTGTACATGATGTTCACCTTGTAACTAGCAGGTATATCAATACAGTAGCTATCATATTTCATATCAGGCTCAATCATATTCTAATTTTAAGTCTTTCATTCGACAACCTCTGTGGCGTTACGGTTACCATGCTCACCCGCCACGAGGTTCTGGGTTCGATTCCCAGCCAAGGCATGGTGTAGAACGATATTTTTAAAAATTCCTTGGGTCTTGGATGTTATCTAGTTTTAAGTATCATATACATCACAAACTTTTCATCACAAAAATTATTAATTAGATGGCAATATACTATCCACCATATTAAATTGAAACGAATTATTAATTTTTGTTTTTTATTTTGTTTTGTGATATTTTGTTTGCATTAAGATTTTGATAGCAACCACAGATAGAATGAAAATGTATATCTATCGGATTATTGAAGGAGGGACATATTAACAAATTAAACAAGTTTTTTTAACTTCATTTTGATTTTTATTAAAATGCATAAAGGTCATGTTAATTAATAATCAAATGCTAAGACTTACTTATCTATCTATTACTAAACATGTTATGTATAAGATAGTAAATAGTTGAAGACAGGGAACCATAGAAAAAAACATCATTGATGAGAACATATAAATGTACATCATTCATTATACATGATACATTAACAAATTATGAAAATTTATTTAACACATATATTTATTTTATAGTGTAATCTAATTATATCTATATCATATTCCAAAATTCTTATATAATTATATTTTAGTTTCAACCAGTCTAATTCAAAACCTAGATTTATGTCCCCAGGATATGGTACTTATTTTATCTTTTAATATTATACGTTTGTCATCGTTTGAAGATAAAGCTATTTTGTCGATAGCTTGAGTGAATACTTCATGTTTTAGAGATTTAAACACTACATTCCTTTTTTTCAAAGATATATTATACAACAACACATTATTATAATCTTTAAAATTAAGAGTTTTTATTTCGGATTTCTTCACACCCTTAGCTTTTTTTATTTCTTTATCCTGTGTTTTAATACAGTAAAGCTTTGATCTCAAACCCACAAATTCATTAATAAGTTGACCTCCAAACTCATCCTTAAACAACCCAGGAATTTTTTTGTTCTGACAAACAATATTATACTGATTATTTTTCTCATAATTACTGGTGTCAAAGTATGATTGAAAATATAATTTTATATCTTTATATACGTCTTTTGTCTCTATGCAATATAACAAGCTGTCAGTGTCTGTATAACAAAGCTTTAAATTGTTGACATAGAATGGTTTCATGATAGAATAGTGAAAGTCATACATATGGTGTTTAGATATCTCCAAAACTGTAAATCCTATGTAAATAGGCTTATCCAACATAACCGACTCTGGTTTCATTTGTACAGCCACAAAATTTTCTGCAAAAATAGTGCAACTATGGAAATTAGGTCGTGAAATAAGATGCTCTGCTGTATAAGATTTTTTAGTAATATTTTTAGTGTCAGTCCACTGATTAACTAAGTGAACGTTTACTCTTTTTTCAGAATCTTCTAATGTTTTCCCAAAAACACTATTATTTAATAATTTGAAAAAATCCTGCTCAAATGCAGACTTGGCTTTTTGACGTAATTTGGTATTCAAATCAATGTACTGTTTTAAAAACGGATGTTGTTTGAATTTTATTACTCGGTGAACTTTTTTTAGCAGCAATCCATGTCGAATGCAAGTTTTCAAATGTACGTAATGGATAACGTAATAAAATTTGTCGTATAAATTAGGTATTAACTTTGGATTTTTTGAACCCGGAGGAATAAATTTTTGAGGACAAAATGGCAGATCATTATGAAAATCGTGTAGATGATCTGGATATTCTAAGTCCACTTCCAAAATATAACCGTACTCCGCATCGTCTGGTACGTTGAGGATATTAAGTTCATCAATAGCTTTTTGTGTTATTAACTCAAAATTTGAATACGGTAAATAAGAGCACATAGCGTAACCATACAAATTATTGCAATCTATGTATAGTAAGTACTTGTCAGGCACAGTTGGATTGTAGCTAGCCAAATATTTGTTGTTCGCCTTAGCATATCTAGTTGAGCATAAACACACTCCTCCACGAATACCCTTTTGAATCATACGTAAAATTTCCAAGTCGTCTATAAGTTGAAGTTTTACTTTCGTTATGAGTAACATGGCATCAAAACTTAGTCCAGGAGCTGTCATGTAAAATGCTGGGTCTAATCTGTAATTAATTTTACAAGTTAGTCGAAAATGTTCAAATATATCCGCCAGTAATATAACATCTGATTTTAAGTATAAATCTGTATATTCACCAAGATTTTTTAATCCAAATGTTTTCCAAACATGCTGAGCATAACAATAATCAGATTCAGAAATAATGTTATTGGTTAAATGACTATAAAAGCAATTACGCGCCGGTAAACTATTTTCTTCAAAGGAATTCCAACTCGTCATGTATTCATAAGGATATACACCTTTTCGTTTTAATATATCAAAATGCTTTTTATTTGGAAAAAATATTGCTAAGTGTTTAAAATCGTTTTCATTTAAGTTAGCTGCAAGTTTTTCCAAGCTCGTACCTAAAAACTTAAATGAGTCTACAAACCGTACTGGCAAATATTCTTGTCGACCGGTATTAAAAAATTTTGTAAATGAAATGTAGTTTTCTTTATTTTTTGCAATTACTTTTATTTTGCCTGGCATGTCTCCTAACTCTCGAATAAACAAATGACTATCGTATCCAGATAGATTGTGAAAAAATACTGGAATAAATTTCGGTAAGCGATATTGTAGGTTACAATAAGAATGAGCTGCACCACGATATTTTCCTGTTAGATGACAATGATCTTTGACTTTGTCGTCAAGTAACAACTGTTCACAGATAAAGCAATATTTGGATTTTTCAAAGCTTTCCTGTTCCTGTGACGTCAATGTAGTCATAGAAATGGGATGTTTTAAAATGGTATGTATTTGCTTCACATCTTTACCGAGAAGTTCGAGGAATTTTGCAACGCAATCTTTCCCACGATAGGTTACATATTTATTTCGTGAGCGGTCAAATGAACAAACAATGTAATAGGCAAATGCAGCTGGTAAATGATTTTGTAAAATTGTAGTACATTTCTTATCAGGCTCATTGTTATTTGTTGAATGGGGTACTAATAAAGATTCGAAATCAGCGTATATGACGAACGGCATATCTTGCATCCTCTCGAAATGTTTAAATTGAATTACAGAGCCTTGTTCAGGTAATAATGTGCGAACACCACTACAAACGTGAACATTTAAACTCTCTTCGGTGTTAAAAAAAATCATGCACTCGTCACAAAAATATATTTTCCCATGATGTTTTGTTAACTGAGGTCTAAGTAATTTACTCAAGTTTTTTATTAAGCAATAATGTTTAAATTGACCTTTTTCTAATAATAAAAGATTGACATGATGCTTCCTTTTATGCTCTGTCTTGTACAGGGGGCCAACAATATTTGACTTGGTACCAATACCATATAAGTTAATGCTAATTTGACGGTTGTTTTTCTCAAAGATTTTAATGTCTGAGAAGCCAACAGGAAACGTCATATTCGTAGTATTGAGAATATTATCATAACAGGGGTAAGAAGATGTTCTATGATGATTATTCTTAGCAGGAAATAATGATGCCATTACAGACCATAAGAAACAGAATGCATCATTATTTTTTATATTTATACACGCACGTTTTAACTTTATACATTTTGGCAACTCAATAAAGCGCGCAGCTCTCAAGGGATTGTATTTGTTTATATTTACTTCTAAGTACAAATTACGTACAAAAGCCCAACCACTATCTTTTTCTTGAAACTCATCTATCTTTGTAACAATGGTATAAATTACCTTAGAAAAAATATCGTTAAAATTATAATTATTATGTAATATTACGTTTTCTGTAGCAAACGATTTAATTTCGCTGGTTAATTTTGAAGGCAAATTGAATTCTCCAAACAATTCAAAGTTTACTTTAATAGAATTATAGGTGGATTGTCTCGCAGCTAATAGCTTTTTCACACGAGGTATTAAATCGTGTAAATATCTGGCTGGCTGTGTAGGATTATTCTCGTCACCGTTAACACATGCATCAGCGGATATCGGCTGCACTCTATAAGAAGCAATTCTATTCCTGAATGCAGTACCTATCTTTTGAATACCGTCACAAACTTCAATGGAATAATTATTTTTATGTATTTTACTTCTTAAATGACCTGAAAATGCATTACTTTTTACTGATATATCGCAAACTGTGCAGTATACTGTTCTGTTAGCCATATCTGTAGTGATTATCAATTATTATTTAAACAGACTATATGTACGTAATTAACTTTTCAAGTAGACTGGTTGAAAAAAAAATATAATTTGAATTATCATATATTATCCATGACCATAACACATACATATACAAGAAATAAAAGATAAAAAAGATCAAAACTTCTTAGAAGCAAAAAACTTTCCCTCTTCTGTAAAGCGGGATTTGCACTTTTTAATAAAGTCTTTTAATTGGCTCAATTCGCCAGAGTCAGAATCAGCTCGATATTTTAGTGCCAAAACGGCGTATTGCCAGCGCTCTTTAGGGTCTATAGAGACGATATCGGCTGTGTTATACACTTTTAAATCAACAAATATGTCGCCATCAAGGCTTGCGGTACGACGCAAGACCCCGTCAACAACCCTCCGCGTTAGCACCGACTGTAGTTCCTCTTTTTTAGAAGCCTTGCGCAGGGTTACAGCTTCTTCTTCAGAGTCAGAGCCGAACACACCGGAAAACTGCGTCGCAACCGATTTCTTACTTGTTGTCTTCCGTTTTAACGTAGGCTTCGAGATTTGTTTTGATCTGAAAACGAGATAAGAAAAATTTTAACTAAGTATGATTTTTTATTTAAATGTAGTTTAGTTTAGGTAGTTTAGGTGGATAGTTTAGGTAGGTTTAGGTATAATTAAATATAAATAAATAAATATATACGGACAAATATCACAGATTGAGCTAGCCTCAGAGTAAGAGCAAGACTTGTGTTACGGGATACTAAGTCAACGATACTACATATATAATTACATATGTAAATAAACTTCCAAGACTACAGTCAATCTGAAAAAAGATCATTTTCCATCTTGACCTGACCGGGGATCGAACCCGCACTAGCATGATGACTACTAAACCACAAAGGTAGTCAATTAGAGTGAATTACAATTATAAAAGTTAGGAAACAAGTTCGTAGTACAACAAAATAAATACAGTGAGTGCCTAGTGATTTTTACGTTATACATACTTTTTAGGTGTAATATCCTCGTCTGATCCGTATTCTACAGGCACAGTTTTGGCACGTTTATTCGCGTGGTTTGAAGACACTGGTTTTGATCTGAAATTAACGAGTTTTTTTAATAATTACATATTTAAGATTTATACGTTAAATATTACATTAACATAATATAACCGTGGATAACGGAATACTGGTTAGAATTCACATAATAAATAAAAGGACCTGGTATCGAACCAGGGACCTCCGGTGTAATAGCTTGGTATGATCATTACTAAAACACAGAGGTCGTCAATTAGAGTGTAAGTAAGGTTAAATAGAACAATTATGAAGTATAAAAATTAGGTAACGAGTCACTTTTAGGTTAATACATACTTTTTGGGTAAAATATCTTCGTCTGATCCGTATTCTACAGGCGCGACTTTTGCACGTTTATTCACGTGCTTTGAAGACACTGGTTTTAACCTGAAATGAGTATTTTTTAAAAATTATTAATTATGTAAGTTATATAATCTACGTACAGTTGTAAATATTTATACGCTAAATATTATATATTCATATAACTGTGGATATAGGAATACAGTTTAGAATTCACATATCATCACACAAAATCACACTTAAACTTAGGTTAGCTAAGATAAGAAAGAAGTACGTACCTTATTCCAGAAGTAGTTGCACTATCTTCATCCGTCTCAATAAGTTCTTCTATTTTTTGTTTTTTTACCTCCTTGGCATGACGTTTAGTCGCATAGTACTCCGAATCAGACCTGCAAGTAAGTAATAACACAAATATTAAGGTATGAAATGAGGTTAACACAAATAATAAAATGCATAACATAACATTAGTTACAAACTTACGAACATGATTGTACGTGCGAAGATCCTCGTGGTGATAGAAAATTACAGCTAACTTTCAGCTGATTGACGATGAGGTCGATCTACGAGCAGAGAGACTTCGTATGTAGATAAACGGTGCACAGTACTTCTTGAGTAGAGCTTCACCTGGATAGGACTGATTTGGAGTGCATCACACCAATAAACGAATTAAATAATGCGTTTTAGCCAAATCATCAATTATTTTACAGGTATTGTAAACCTTAAGGTTTGCCAAAGAGACTCATGATTTACGTACAACAATTAGCAATATGCAATGCAAAATGGTGTACAAACTCTGTATTTTTGAAAACATAGGCACTTTATTGAAGACATAAGCACTTTATTTTATTTCCTTTGAAATAATAAGTCGAAAACAAAAGTTTTATGTTTCATACTTCCTTTGTAACACGATCATCAAACACACCGTCTTTATCAATAGCGCACCGCAAATGTTATTTCAATTTATTACCCAACTGTCAAAAAAGGGTTATGTAGTTCTAATTTAAAATAATATTTCGTATTTTACTTTAGGTAGGTATTTGCACTTAGTAACTTCCATCCTTTACAACTGTACATGTTTGAGAACCTCTCTTTGTCTTTACAATGTAGATGTACTTATGCTACTTTTAGCATAACGCGCTATCACGATTGATTATCATCAGTGTTGGATTAACACCGCAGCAAGAGGTGTTGGCCACTTACACACACGAAAAACAGCAACCATAGCAAGAGTAGGTAATGCTGCGGGCCTCGCGCAAAAAGGGGCCCCGCGCTAAAGGTGTTACATTCTAAATTGCTACATCTCGTTAGACCTAGCATTGAGCTGCCTAGAGAATTAAGCATTGGGTGTATGAAGAAATAAGATATGGTAAAAAAATCCATGCGAGCAGAGCTGTTTCAAGAATTTTTTCATCATAAATCTTATTTATTTATTTAATAAGATTAAGATAGTATAGCATTGTGAATTCTTAAAATAACCCGTACAATCTAGTAGGCATACATTTTCGATTTGCATATACTCCACCATCCCTCGTAACACTCGTGACTCGAGCCCCTTAAAATAATTGGCTACGGACTTCGCACTTGCTTAATCCGCCACTGATTATCATGTTACGCTCAGGAATATTCACGTGGGAGCGCATAACTGCAGGTTTAGCAAAATTTATCATAGTGCTTGAATAGTGTTACTCTTATTCGATTTATATTCATAGGTAGAATCGATAGAAAATATTCGCAAAACAATTTACAAGTAAACTTCTTTGAAAAACGGAAAGGTGTTAATTGAAACTAGATATGCTACCTACTATTAAACGGTTTACCAATTCATCACACAGAATACTCTAAACGTTAATATGATTTGATATCCAATAATCGATTACCGAATAATCGATTGTTTATCACTACCATACACCATGCAATGTTACATCACTAATACATCGTGGTTCATTTATTGGCAAACCGCATTTGTACAAGGATCGTGATTGTGTAAAGTGTAAAAATGTAGTTTAAAAGTTATTTTGTCTAGTATGATATGTGAAGTGATCTGAAAACTCGTGGTGGTTTTGGGGGGGAAATAACATTCTCACTGGAGTGTGATTTGGAATATGAAATTGGTTTGATATAAAGCGATGATCTATAGTATTAGTCATGGTGGATATCATTGTCTGCGAAGGATCTCATTTACTGGGTACCCACAAAAACCTACGGGTGATCGGGACGAGCCTAATCTGGACCAGCAACGAGATAATTCTTTCGCAACTACAGACGTCCCGTTGACTTTGCTATTAAATATCCGTCAAGCGAAAGTTCTTTCTCATCGCTCACGATAGTTTTCAATGTTGAGGAATCGTATTTAATGGGTGCTAACAACCTACGGGTCATCAGCACGAGCCTAATCCGGACCAGTTTGCGATACCTCAGTACTGTCGAAGACGTGTCTTGGGTCATGAGGTAGAATGATCGTCAAAGCGATAGATCTTTCGCGTAGTTTACAGTGGGTATCAAAATACCAATGTCCTGACTTCGATATGAAGGAATTGTACTTACTGGGTGCCTAAAATCTACGGATGAAAGGTACGAGTCAATCTGATCCAGTGATGCAATATCTGATTGTCGGAGACAGGGCGTCCTGTCAAGCATGCGTAGAAATATCGTTCTTGGTGCAAACCAATATAATCATCGTATCAGAACAGAGAGATTTTCCTTTCCCATCATTCACTACGGTTTAATCGTGTAATAATAGTTTAAGGTGATAGTGAATATACCTCGGGAAGTGGAAACTTTCGAGTAAAATACAGGTGAGTTAAGCATGATATCATATCTTTTATTGAGACTTTTGAAAAAGAGGGGCGGCCTTTGATGAAGTGAATTTTAAATTTCAACGTATTTATTGGTCTTTTCAAAACACGGATACGTGTGTTGAAAAGCCCAATAAATAACTACTACTCTCCACTCAATAGGTTTTAATTTTAAAAAAAATTGCGTATAAACTTATTTGGCGCGAAAATCCGCCATTTTGGATTATTTAAATTTTTTAAATACCCAGTGTCACTCTCAGAGTTTGGACAAATCTAAAGACACCTCTCACACTAAAATCCATCAAGCCGTTTAGGCTGTAGAGCGTGCCAAAGAAAACATAGAAACATACATACATACAAACATGCACTCGAAAAACATAACCCTCCTTCTGGCGCAGTCGGGTAAAAATGAAAAATAAACGTACACTACAATTATGTCTTTATTCCTAACGGAAAGACAGAGTCTAGACTCTGTCTACTCCGGCAATGGCATGTCATCCATGCCATTGCCATGGTCATCAGTCCGTCTCTATCATAAACTCTAAGTGCGACAGAAACACCTGACCCGCGACGGTTTCAGCCATCTCTTTCGCACATGAATTTGTGATAGAGACGGACTGATCCCGTTGTGGACGTCTGGTTATAGTTTCAAGCTTAAGGGTAAGTTGTTTAGTCTGCTGGTATCATGGATTGAATTCAGCCTTAGAGTAGTTTCAGGTATATGTTCACATTTTTTACTGGAAAATGATAATTGGATAAATTAAGCAATCACACATCAAATATTAAAGGTAATGAAATCTGTACGGTAATTTTACCACACTGACGGTTAATGCATATCATTTGCAAAGTTCTTTAAAAAATGAATTGTCTTAAACTTACTTCGTAAAAATTACTTTACTACCTATAACTATTAGCTCTATGTTTATATTCAATGTCAAAATAGAATAAAAAAATAATATCGAGATAAAACAAAATGCCCAGATTAATGCCCAAGGGAAGGAATTTATGGGCATCTATTTGGGAATATTCCCAATCTGCCCAGAATGCCCGGGCATTTTCCCATCTCTGGTTTCAGCATATTTTTGTTAGACCACAGAATAGAAACCAGTACTTACGTAGAAGTCTTACTCAGCAAAGAAATTCAAAGAAATATCTGCTCAATGTGGTTAGCGATATGGTTTAATTTAGATCACGTCAGAACTCAGCACCTTTTTGTTTAGATACATAGACAACCATTGCAGGCCAATTTCATTCCTATTACTCTGGACATACGATTCTTATAACTGAATTTACGAGGGGCCGCCGCGCGCTTATAATATTGTAGGTATATTTTCGATACCTAAACGGGGAGGGACACAGGCCTGGTTAGACCCTGTAGTGTGATATATCTACCATATATAGATCTAGAGCAGTTAGTTTATTGTCCAACCGATGCAAGTCGAATTGATTCCAAGATTGCCAAGGATACCATGCACATGTATGACTAAGCTGTCATGAGAATTGTGGTCGGTTCGTCATTATTTACATACCTACGAGCTTACGAGGATATGTATAAAAACAGCTCGGTTTTGTCAGCTATCCTTTTTACCCGACTACGCCCAAGCCAAAAGGAGGATTATGTGTATATGTCGCAGATGGATGGTATAAACCGCTAATTCACTAAACCTCTAGGTGTTTGGCATTACAGCTCGGTTTTGTTAAACAGCTGAATATCGTTCAGCTGGATTGTCAATGTGTCACGCTTAACAAACCAGCTAACCACGTTTAGACCGCAGAATAGGTTATTTGCAGGCATGTTATAAACAAACAAATTTATGACGGGGCATTAAAATAAAACTTCAATTCAACTTCTTACTATGTAATCTAGTCTCCAACATCATGGAACACGAATAAAGAATGATACAAAGTTTGATGCGAGTGGATACAGAAAAGTTTGTTAACGCGAAATAATCTCAATGGTGACGTAGTGGCTTCTCTCGGCCTTCATTTGATTCACGTAAATTCTCCATCTTGCCGGAATGCGGGCATCAAAATAACTATATGAAAAAGCTGAAGATGTGCTTTATTTTTCCTAACCATTTGCAGTCCAAAATCATAAACGATGTCTCCGATATCTCTCGATGAAAACAGCTTACTCTCGGAACGCTGTGAAGAATTCCGAACTAAATCTACAATCTTAAGTCTTACGCCGCGGCATTGATCGATCGTTTATGCCATTCTGCGTATGAGGTGTCAGTTATTTAACGCTGTTTTACGAAACCGAGCTGTAATGCCAAAAAGCTAGAGGTTTAGTGAATTAGCAGATTATACCATTCAACGGCGACATATACACTGGCAGACAGGCAGACACAACCTAACGCGGTCAGGCCCAGGCCACTTTTAGCGTAATGGTGGGCATGAAGGTGGAAAAAGGAAATCATAATAGTGATGGGTTGCTAACCGCATCGCCTATTGATATGATTCAGATTCTCACCCTTCCCTCGATCGGCTTTTAGAATCTGCGCGGGAAAAGAAGCAGCTGGTACATTCTATGTTTCTTTTCTTCCCTTCCAGACCAGCAAGGAGGACAGTTTCAGTATGTTTGTTAGAATTGACCATGCTTAGAAATATATACCTATTTAAAGGATAAGGAAGCATACATGCATATGATAGATAGATACATTATACAGGGTCTACATATATAGTGGAACTATTTTAAGGGTGAGTTCAGTCCATGGTACTGAACAACTTTCCCAAAGGAACATACCTTTAACGATATCTCGTTAAAGGTATGTTCCTTGGGGAAAAATAATTTTTGACCTCACATACAAGTTGACCGATCAGCTGATCCGAGTTTCTATGGAAAGCAGAAAAATATTTTCCATATTTTGGTATATGTTCCGTGGGGAAAGTTGTTCAGTATCATGGACTGAATCTACCCTTAGAATAGTTTTAGTATATTTTGCTAGACGTTACATACTTCCTGAATTAGGAAATAGGTATCAGGAATCCTGATACAGTGAGCATGCCTAGATGAAATTTCAATTGCGATAAGGACGCATTTTGTAGTTTGTAATCGTATGTCATAAATAGAAAGTGTTTTCAGATATATAAATAAAAATAATATGGGGTCACTTATAGGGTATGAGTAAAGTTATAAACTTGAAAATTAAAAAAACAAATTGCAAGCTTTGTCGTGCGTGAGACATATCAAATGAAAGAGTTGAACTCAAATTTTTTTTATAGTTTTAATATAAATATTTTTGAAGTTGGTATTTAAGAAAATAGGCGAAATGCTTATCTCTGGCCACTGGGCCTACAATTTTGAAAAAATACAGAAAATTATTATTTCCAATAGATTACGGCAAAATAATAGATTTCAGGAAAACCAATGAGAAGCACGGCACGGAACCCTCTTGAGCCAGTTTAAGTAACCACAAGCAAATTTGAGTCAAATTTTAAACAACTTTAAGGAACTTAGGTAATTAAAGTAGGTACTGAACCCTTTTCACGTGAGTGTAACTCGCACTTGTTATTTATTTATTATTTATTTATTAAAATCTTTATTGACCAAAATGGTACAAAAGGTGAACTTAACGCTAATGCATTCTCTACCAGTCAACCTTTAGGAAGAACAGAAATTATTTAATTGCGATAGGCGCTTTAAAGATGTACTTAATAATTTACTATTTACAAGTTATATGTAATCGGCCAACATCTATTTTTTATACCCGTAATCAACGCGGGCGAAGCCGCGGGCATGCGGCTACAAATATATACTACAAATGTTTTAAGATAATGACTAATTCTGCTGCGAAAATTTTAAAGAAAGGTGCGTGTGAACTTTCTTCTTAAATAAGTATGTGTTTGAGATACTTTTGATGTCTTCAGGTAAAGCATTCCAGAGTCGCGTAACTTAAAGAGTAAAAGAGTTAGACATAAATTCAGACCGAAATAACGGAAGATAAAGTTGAAGAGTATGACTGGAGCGAAGCTCACGGTCATGGCTTTGAGACTGATATTTAAATTTGGTTTTCATATATTGGGGAGAAAGAGGGTTCTTAAGTATAGAGAAAAGAGTACAGAGCATTCTCTGTTGTCGGCGCTGACGAACAGGAAGCCAGTTAAGCTTAGATCGGAAAGAAGATATGTGGTCATATTTACGAAGGCAGAAGATAAAGCAAATGCAATTATTAATGAGACGATCTAGCTTATCAAGAAGATCTGCATTTAGATCAGGATAACACACATCAGCATAATCAATAATAGGAAGAACAAGAGATTGTATTAAGGCCGTACCTAAATTTTCCCCGGAAAATTTAGGTAATTTTAAATAAAATTTCAAAGAAAACGGAGACATTATTTAAAATTTTGCTACTACCAAATCCTAGATAACCCTTCAAAGTATTCTATGAACTACTGTTTACAATTTAAAGTGAGAACGTTAAGCTTTACTACGCACAATTGCGAAAAACGGCCACTTCTGGCTAATGTGCGTAGTAAAGCTTAACGTTCTCATTATAAACTGTAAACAGTAGTTCATAAAATACTTTAAAGGGTTATCTAGGACTTGGTAGTTGCAAAATTTTAAATAATGTCTCCGTTTTCTTTGAAATGATTTATTTTAAATGGGGGCAGCACTGGCCCCCTGAAAATTCAAGTACGGCCTTAAAGTAATTTTAGTTTTGATAGGAAGAAAATTTCTATAGCTATATATATATATATATATATATATATATTTCTTGTTCGGTTTTATAGGAATTTATTTTTATTTACAACTATCTGACCCGGCGAAATTTGTTTCGCCCGTTCCTTTTTCCATATTTTCTCACCGTTTGAACCTTCCCTGGACTACGACCAATATTACAAAATCCAAAATCAGCTAAATCGGCCTAGCCGCTCTTGTTTTAGCGAGACATTGGAACAGCAATTGATTTTTATATAGGTAACATATTAAAGATAATAAAGTTATAATTAGGTACCTACCTAAGTTAAGAAATATTAAATTCAGCGAATAAACAAGAAGCGGTGCGGGGGAAGAAGCGGGAGGTGTGGAGTTGCCGGCCACCGCGCCGCGTCACCGTCACCCGTCTGCTGCACTCCCCTCTCTTTACTTCCTTCACCGCCTCAGTCGCCTATTGGACTCGATGGTAGCGAAACGTGTTAACGTTTGTATAGCACCGCGCCGATTACATTACATTTTGTTGATTTATATTCAATTTAGAAAACTATGACCGCTGTAAGCATCTACCACTGGAACGAGGCAGAGTTGAACCTAATAGAAGCCGTTAAGAATCACCAAATCATCTGTTACCCTCACTTCAGAGGATCGAAGTCAGAAATTAACCAAATATGGTATAATATATCGCAAGAAACTAACATTCCGGGTAAGTTTATTACATCTCTGTTAATAGTTTAGTAAAAAGGAAGTAGGTAGCTACCTTATATTAAGTTAATAATTAAGTTTTTATATAGCATCCTTTCATTATTAAGTAAGTATCTAATTATATAAAACATCAAAATATCTTAAGTGTTGCCATCTTCATGTCCGGTTATTCCCATTATCACCACTCGAGACGTTCCAAGTGCTGGGAATAGTATTGAATAATTTTATTTTCATGACATGCTCGAAGTGTGGATGAATGGGAGTCAGTTAATTCCCATTTATCACCAATTGTGTCACTGGTGGCTAATGTGAAACACTCATAATTTATTTTTCATTAGCACCAGTGGTGACGAGTAGGTAGGTGTCACTCGTAATTGGGTAGTTTCCTGGGTTTCCCTAAATTATTTGGTATTGCTAAGAGAATAAAACGTCACAAAATAATGTCACTTGTCATCAATCACATCCACTTCGAACATGATTTTAGATTTATTAATGCAGAAAAACTGATATAAAGAGCGCTATTTGACTCCAAGAAACTATGACGTCACAGTCCGATATTTCATACAAACCCATAGAAAATGTTTGTTTTGACGTTTAGAAAAAAGTATCTGATTTGATTGGTTGGAAACTAGCGGATTAATTCCAATTTTACACCCAACCTGTAACACTTTTATTTACATACGTATTTAAGTACATAATAATTATTATCTACCTACATTTTATTTAACTTAAAAATAATTCTAAATTACGTGTTTTTTTTTTTGTTACAGCTTCGACGTGTCGTGCAAGATGGTCTGCAA
The DNA here is from genome assembly GCA_963576875.1 of Acrobasis repandana. Lineage (NCBI taxonomy): Eukaryota > Metazoa > Arthropoda > Insecta > Lepidoptera > Pyralidae > Acrobasis > Acrobasis repandana. The sequence goes on along the minus strand of OY756221.1, from coordinate 7,786,856 downwards.
TGAAAAGGAGATACATAAAATGGATATCAAGTGCACGACAACCCGGTGCAAGATCAAAATACTTAGATGGAACATTATCATTTTTAGATACTTATTATAAAAATACTTCACCATTATTGACGCCTTCTAAAGCAGTACATGATGTGGTGGTAATTGAACCTGATGAAGACTTAGATGATGAAAAAGATTACATGGTATTAGATTTAGAAATGATTGATAATCTTCTAGAGAAACGTGGCTCACATGAAGATATTGAGATGGCGAGAATGGAAGAGATTTTATCCCTCGTCTCTAAACGAATAGAGGAAACTTTGGCATTACATCCACATCTTAATCAAACACAAAAAACCGTTACCGAACCACAAATACCTGCATCGGCTTCTGAAAAATCAGTGACGTCTGACGTCAGTGAGCAATATGTTGAGATCGATACTCCTGCTGATATTATAGATTTAGATGATGATGAAGAATCAGATGATGCATCTGACTCACAGTCATCTCACGGTGAAGATATGGAAACAGAGACCTCAGAAAATTTTCCACATGCCGTCCGTGCATTTTCAACTCTATCCCAAAATAAACCTGCAAGTGTCGAAATGATATCTAGGATTCCTATTGCATCCATGTCTATTCCAATGACAGAGAAACCAGCCCCAAAAACCGTTGATGATATGGAGACAATTTTCGACATACACCGAAGATCGGATTCTAAAACGTTTTTCCAAGAATTAGGACGTTACTTGGAAAGGTTTTCCAAGGAGAAACAAGATGAAATACGATTGAAAATCTGTTGCCTAGTGACCGAGGTTGAATTAGAAGAAATTGATTAAAATTATTGTGTGTTTGTGTTTATTTTTATGGTTATATTAATGTGTTTTTTTATTTATACGTTAAAGGGAAAGCAAGATGTTTGATTTGAAGTTTTTGATATTGGAAGCGTCCATTAATTTAATTATGTAGTGAATGTTTTTTGATAAGTACCTTGGATGTAAGATAATTGTTGTCTATTTCCAAAATACCTTTTGACGCATAATAAAAACCTCAGACTGCTTACTTAGTAATTTTACTTTTTTTCCAAACTATAAATAATTGACAAGTCAAGTAATTTAAAAAGAATTCTAATTATTAAACCATATCGAGGAATAGCCTCTAGGAGAAGCTTTCTCTAATCAGATTTCAAAATAATTTCTTACTTATTTAGATACATATTTGCGAAAACCTCAATCACCTTAATTTTCTAGCAAGGTCAAGCTAATTTAAGGATGTGACGTCACGATGAAGATTATTTGGTAAAGTTGGCTACAATTTCTAATTTCCTTTGTCTGTCAGTACTGTACTGTCACTGTCATCAAGGAGTATTTATGTTCCTTGATGTCATCTATATAATAATTTATTGTGTTGTTGTTTTCATAACCTTGTTTTGTGTGTTTATATTTTCTTCGTTAATTGTGCCTGCCTCGATACCTGACTTATGTATGATCGTTCGCTCCATCCCATGACTTTTAACTGGACACTGTTAGGTGTCTACGAGAAAAGCAAATGTCAGATTTGTGAAAAAAAGCGAAAACTGTCCAAAAAGCTGCACTGTGAAATAAACGAAACGACAAGAATGATCAACAATCAATCTGGTAATAACCAACATAACGACAGTAATTTGAAGTTGACATTGACATTTCATTGTTTTTTTTTAGTGCAGGCACAAAAAAAGGGTGAATTTATTAAAATTATATAAAAAAAACCTGATAAGCCGTAGATTTTTTTTAATCAAATTACCTTTTTAAAATTGTCTATATTTTCGATTAAAGGCATCTAAACACTTTTTTTTATTATTTACTTGACATGTCAATTACAAATAGTTTGTATTATTTACCCCATATTCTGGAAAATTTATTTTGATGATAAGATAAGTATAGTAAGTAGATAAATAAGTTTATTTACATTTTTTATAAATTAGGAAATGCTTTCTTTGTCAGATTGATAGATAAGTTATGATTCTACGGGTATGAAACATATTTCCTTACAGCCACCAAAAAAAAATTTAATCCATCAGATCAGAACAGACACCTAATTGTTAGTAGGTACTTACTTACGTTATTGTCTGGTCTGGAAAAATTGTTTCGAAACATTAGTTCACTCGCTAATAAATACTTATATTCTTATGTAGGTCAGATTAGACGACAAAACAGCAAACTTAGGTCGTGCTTGTTTAATAAGTAGGTATAGGTACCTACGCTATGCATTGTTTACTTCTAAACTCAAGTAATATTACGTTTACCTATTTATTAGTTTTGGAAGTCTCGCTAATGTTGTTTCAAAAACAGTTAAGTAATGTGTTTGATTTTAAACAATTTCTCTACTTGCTGAGAGAATATAATCACGTACGTTACGTAGGTACCTACGTTCCTACCCGTTTCAAAATTGCGTCAGTATTTTCTACGATAACTACCTACCTAGACGAATAAGAAAGAAATTGTTTCTTATAATTTATAATAATTTAAAAAGTTATAGATAATAAATATTTGTTTTTGTAAAAATAATTTATTTCAATTAAGAGCCTTTCCAATAATGGGGTTGCTAAAAAAAATGCGTCAAGATGCTATGAGAAACATAATACTTAGACTTTACAACACCTACCATTCATACATCTAACTGTACTATACAATAATACAAATGAAGAATACATACAAATTGTATTCCTACAACTCATTATCACTTCGTAAATGTGTTGACTCTTCAATCTTTGTAATAAAGTTCAAATTAGCAACGTGAAATCTTATCACCAAAGGCGAATGGAAATGTTACCTGCAAAGTTAGCGGAACTTGCCCTTCCGTTTACTAAAAAGATAAGCAGACTCAGCTTAAGCGCTTCTTGGAACTAACCCGATAAGGAATGGTGGTTATACTGTGGTGGTAGGACTGGTAGGTAGAGATCAGATTTAAAAAATACTAGTCACTTTGGTAAAAAATTCAATAAAGTCAAGTTATCTTTAGATTTATTGCAAATTTTGCCACTTTGCAGGTAGCCGCTAATACCTACTCGTACATTAGCTGCAAAAGCCGCGTGCCTTTGGAATCTAAGTTTCACCATCATGATTATTTCAATAGCAGGAAGTCTATTGCTAGACTTAGGCTAGGCGTAGGCTATCGGTAATATTCTATTAAAAAAATCCGATAGTAGATCTGCATCCAGCGTTTCTAATCTGCAATCTTTCTTAGGTCGTCTGATTGCCTTGTGTCCTACGCTGTGCTTGACCGTATGTGGTCTATTGTTTCTGTTGGAGTAAGTACCTACCTATTAACTTAGGTACCTATTTCTCAATGAAATTATTACCTTACCAAAGATAGTGGCAATAAAACTATTGAACTTACATTGGCAATTCATGATAAAGGAAATAGGAGCATGTTGTCAGAAACTCTGAATAATATAACCTCTCTATCAAGTTCATCCAAATGTTGGATATGTAGGTAGTTAGGTACCTATCTATTTTACTTAGGTAATATCCTATATCTACATCAAATTTACGAATCAAGAAGTAGATAGGTACCTACCTACCTAGTTCTGAAATTACTTTCTTATTTTCTAAGAAGTTGTATTGTAACCATCTAATTTTATTGTAAGTAGGTAGGTACTTATAATATTCATATAATATATAATTTGTGTATGCTAAGAACCAAATCTTGCAACACAACATAAGACACCGATCGTCAGACTAGTTATGTTGGTATACCTGTGGTATAAATTAGGAAGGTAGGTATACTGTTTGACCTAACCTAACCTATACTGTTTGAATAAATGTAAATAGGTAGTTACCTGCCTACTTAAGTTTTAAAAAGTTACGTGTTGGTAGACACACTCGCTCCACTATGTAAGTAGGTAGGTATATCAAATTCCTACGTCTTTCTGTTTTATTTACTGATTTGTGGTGACTGTCTAAGAACACAGTAACCATAACACCAGTAAATTGTAGAGCTATTTTTAAAACATTTTAAGAATTCCACACCCTGAACTCTGCTAAGTTAAAAATGAAATTAGCTCTTACCTTTACTTTTGGGCTGGGTCCGATGAGACATAGAAGAATTCAAGCCAGGCACAAAACAACACTTACTAAACCAACATAAAAGCGACTTTCAATACATCGAAGACTCAAAATCTGGTTCTGCGATACCGCTATGCACTTACGGATAAGTCATAAAGTTACAACGTGAAGTTAGCTATAGCTGCACTATTGCACGTATCCTTTTAATTTTATTTGAATGTTCTTTTGTGTTTTGAGTTTAGAACACAATAAAGTTCGTTTTAATGGGACGTTCGTTCGATCGTTGTCGTTCAACCGGTAGAGCAGGCGAGGCGCGATACCTGCTCCAAACCCGTCGACTAATCGACTGCCTCTATAGTACAGGTAGAGGCTGTATAGGCACGTGTTTCCGAGAGGTTTCGTATGTATGTGTGAGTCACAGAACAGAAAAGCAGGCTTTGTGGTGCTTGTGCTTTGCTTCGTGTCTGTATTACTTTGAGTTGTCAGCGGTCGTTGAGCTGCACCTTCTATGGATGTATTGCAGGAGGGAAATTAATAGGTAGTCTGATACTCTGTTTGTCGACGATTTAATAGATATTATTTTATTGTGAGTCGTATTTGATGCACCGACTTTGTCTTGCCATTGCACGATGCTCTTAAGGAGTTCACACACGGCAGCTATAATGTAATGATGTACATTATAGGACGATACATCTCATTATATCTTTCCATAAAAATCGTCAGGAGACCACACACGACCGTTAAAATGTATATTTTTAACATCTTCCTACCATAAAGATACAGAGCGATACAAAAATATACATTTATATTTCGATACATCTCAATACATGTCAATAAATCTTAATACATTTCCGTATATCTCTCTTTGAAAAGGATGTTCATTTTTGAACATTCTCAATCTAGTAAATCTAAAAGTAAGTAACTTGACGGGTCCATTAAAAATAAGAACACTTTGTATAACACCTTAGCAGCTGGAAAGTGCGTCAATCGGGACGTATACCAACCAATAGAATGAAGGGAAAGATACATTAAATTACCTGTTGTGTGTGTGATACGTTAAGATAATTTAAAGATGTACATCCCGGAATGTAATTTACATTAATATACATAATAGCTGCCGTGTGTGAACTCCTTTAATTAAGGCCGTACCTGAATTTTCCGGGGTCCAGTGCTGCCCCCATTTAAAATAAATAATTTCAAAGAAAACGGAGACATTATTTAAAATTTTGCTACTATCAAATCCTAGATAACCTTTAGATTAACGTTAAGCTTTACTACGCACATTGCATTTAAATGATTTATTTTAAATGGGGGCAGCACTGGACCCCGGAAAATTTAGGAGAATGCTGTTTTTTTGTTGACGCATTATGGGATTAATGAGGCGGAGGCAGCTTGACCATTAGATAAATGCCCATTTATTTTTATAAGTAGGTACACTAAGTAGGAGTCCCAAATTCGTGGAAGAACTTTGTGGCAAAAACACACATCTCAAGGAGTCTGGCAAACACCCTGAACAGGCCTGTGTCACTCCCCGTTTAGGTATCGAAAATGTACACCTAATTATTACAATGCGGCCAGGCGGCCCCTCCGGGTGGTAAATTCAGTTATACGAATCGTTTGTCCAGAGTAATAAGAATAAAATTGACTTACAATGGATGTCTAGGTAGGTATCTTTACCAAAAGGAGCTGAGTTCTGACGTGAGCTAAATTAAACCATATCGCTAGCCAAATTGAGTAGAAATTTCTTTGAATTTCTTTGCTGAGTGAGACTTCTGTACGTTAGTATTATTTATTCTGTGCCCTGACACAACTTATAAGTCTCGTAGGGTAGCTTTACTTCATTTTTCCTCTCAAAGCACAAATTCTACATACCTACTATCTGAAATCTCCTCTGACACTATTAAAATAAAACTCATGTTACATTACACCTAACACCTACATACACTTTACATGGACGTACCATTCAAACAAGACCGAGTACTTCTCAAAAATAAAAATAACATGTTTTTGAAAAACACACCTTATATTATTGTAATAAGACTTAATTTGGAGCTACCAAAATTGACAGAGGTTAAATGAGCCAAACGAGATAGCAATAACAGAGGCCGTTTGTCCCTTTCTAAAAATTGCCATGCAAAAAATAACAGAGCAGTTAGTACAAAATGGTCGTAACTTTTTGATATTTAGTCAAATAAATGAAGTATAATTTTTCAATGGTCTGTCCACCCTTTGAATGTATATAAGTGTCATGGCGGCTCGCAATATTAATGCTGATACTCATATTGTGAATTATCTTCTTTTAAAGTAGTTTTAACATCTTAAATCTTTTTAAACAGTGAAAAAGTGTTGTATAAAGTTTTGTAAAAGTTAATCCTATGGTGGTTGCGGATTATTGTTTCACAGGTAAACTGACAAATTATTGTTGATTTATAACTAATAGGGTGACTATAAACGTTTGTTAAACGTTTATTATCTTACTATGCGGCATTAGTATTTAGTCTGTTACGTTATCTGTTCTTTTACGTATGTGTGTATTGTTTATAATCCCAAGTCCAAACTAATATTATAAATGCGAAAGTGAGTTTGTATATTTGTTTGTTTGTTACCTCTTCACGCTTTATCTACTGAACCAATCTTTTTGAAATTTCGCACATATTAGGAGTCCTGAGAAGGACATAGGGTGTACCTTTCATCTCGGGAAAATGTACTGTTCCCCGATTTGGGATACGCGAGCGAAGCTCCGGGTAAAAGCTAGTTATTAATAGATGTTGTTTTATTCAATACTGGTGAGGAATAAACGTAAATACTCAATGTGCCAGCTGCTTCTCTTCCCGCGTAAATCGTAAAAGCCGATCGAGGGAATGGGTTAGAATCTGAATCATGTTAACAGGCGATGCGGCTAGCAACAGGTAACAATCGGGAGCGGTTTTATTGATTAAAATTATTTATATTGTTAACTGAAAGATTTTATTTCTTATGCTCACAATTGTTTTAACTTAAACTAGGTCTACCATTACCTAAATTTCGGACTCCGGACAAAAATTTGAAATACCCCGGACAGAGAAATAAAGAACAAAACCGAATGCTTTAAAAAAAGTAACGATAAAATAAAAAACATTGTTATTAAATCTTATATAATTTTATTTCTTTATTTACAGGCTGGGTGTACTGTTTCGGTTAGTAAAGCCTAGATTTAGGATCTAGGAAGATAGATGAGATAAAAGAAAGACCAGATATCGGCAAATGAGATAGGTATAATGAACAACTATTACATTACATTAGTTACAAAGATTCACAAGAACACTAGGTACAGATTAGGTAGTCAGGGTCGTGAGTTATAGGCACTAGATCAGTTGAGTAGCCCTTCTAGGTAGAAGAACTACTAAGTTTCAGATGCTGCCGAAGACGAAGAGGACGAGCGCCGGCCGCCGCGACTTAAATATGGGCATGGGCCCCCCCGCTGCGCCTAAGAGGGGCGGAGGAGTGCTGGAGCCCGCGCGATGTCACATGCGAGCGCCAAGGGCCCGGGGGCCGGGGGCCGAAAAGTTAGAAATTTGGCTACTGGAAAATTATTTTATAATATAAAAGAATATTTATATAGAAAAAAATAGTAAGACCTTTTATTATTTATAATGTATTAATATATGTACTGCATTTTTTTATCATAATTTATAACTTTATTTTGTAATTATTGATGATATAGGATACTCGAAATTGATGGTTTTTGTTAATTAATATTTGCACGCTACATTTTCTATATTTTACAGAACATCTATGTATTCTAGCAAATAAATTATTGATTGATTGATATCTACAGATATAATTTTACTATAATACATCTCGGCCTTCCTTCCGGCCACCGCTGGGCAAAAGCTCAGGTGAATATTTCAAGTATCTAGGTAATAACATAAGAAATATCTAGTTGAAAACGCTGAAAACACACGTTTTTTGTATGACGACCCCCTCTAATTTTCAACTTTTTTCTTATTTTTAGTATTTGTTGTTATAGCCACAGTAAAACATAATCTGTAAAAATTTCAAGTGTCTAGCTATTACGGTTCAAGAGATAGAGCCTTGTGACAGACGGACAGACAGACAGACGAACAGACAGCGGAGTCTCAGTAATAGGGTCTCGTTTGCACCCCTTGGGTACGGAACCAGTATTACAATATTGGGCACATACAAGTTTCAATACATAGTCATTATATGTCCCGACCCGAGTACAGCAATATTATGGTTACCCTAATAGAACGAGACACACGACACGGCATCTGTACTACATATCTCGCTCGGCTCGGCTCGTTTTTTAGACTTGAGTGCTCAGTCCTGTTTGAATGGTACGTCCATGACACTTTACGGAATGTATCTATCTAATGTCACTGTCAATGTCAACAAACTTTAACAAAAATTAAACAAAAATAATTTCGACAGTAAAGTATTGCCAGGTTCCAGACTTTTACCAAAAAACTGAGATAAATATAACAAGCTTAGAAAATATATACAGGGTAACTTTTAATTAACGGGCAACATTTTTGGCACTCATACAAATCAGCGCTCAGCCATAAGGATTTTGTATGGAAGGACGAATTTTTTTTAACGATTTGCCCGAAAACCTTTACTTGATTGGTGTGACCACTATAGTTTGGCACATCAATGCATCAAAATCTCTAACGATTACAATAGGTAAACGCGTTTTCTCGAAATATCGTAAGATCAAATCGTTTTAAACACTAACCCCTTATATTTAAAAAAATTAACAAAGGTTTGCTAAACCTTTTTTAGTTAAAATATTTTTTGTCCCTATCACTTACAAAATTTCACATTGCAAGAACAAGACATGGCGAGCGCCGCCCACCAGTGTTGACAGTAAGAATTTAGTATTTTACAAAATTTCTTATGCAGTGCAAAATCAAGGTTTATTTTTCATTTATTAAACGTACTATGATTGTAAATTATTTACTATTTAGTACCTAATCATTATAAAACATATTTTACTTAAAATAGGTTTTGCAAAGTTTTGTATTTTTTTTATACATAAGGGGGTAAGTATATTATTTTAATTATGATATTTTTTAAGCAAAAGTTATTGCACAAATGATTGCAATAATAACGCGTGAAATATTAACCTAACATTAACTTAATAGTTGTTAGACACTTGAAAATACAACGTAATAGTTAGTCACTTGAAAATTTTACCGATTATGTATTACTGTGGCCGCTATAACAACAAATACTAAAAATAAAAAAAAGTTAATAATTAAAGGGGGTCGTCATACAAAAAAAGTTAGCGTTTTTAACTAGATCTTTATAATGACTTTAACTAGACACTTGAAATTTTCACAAATTATGTATTACTATAACAAAAAATACCAAAAATAAGATAAAGTTAAAATTTAAAGGGGTCGTCATACAAGCAATGTGTTTTTTCAGCATTTTAACTCGATCTTTATAATGGCATTAACTAGATACTTTAAATTTTCACAGATTATGTATAAGGGGGTCGTCATACAAAAAAAGTGTTTTTTAGCGTTTTTAACTAGATCTTTATAATGACATTAACTAGATACTTGATATTTTCACAGATTATGTATTACTATAGCCGCTATAACAACAAATACTAAAAATAAGATTAAGTTAAAAATTAAAGGGTGTCGTCATACAAGAAACGTGTTTCATCAGCGTTTTAAAACATTGTACGGAGGTACCCTTCATGTACGAGTCCGAGTCGCACTTGCCCGTTTTTACAAAACAAAAATAATAATTAGTGAATAAAACGGTTTGATCTGATGATATTTTGAGGATTCGCGTTTACCTCTTTTAACCGTTAGAGATTTTGATGCATTAATGTAGCAAACTATAGAGCGCACTGATTGTAGGTCTTATAGACAGTTGAGTAAAAGTTTTGGAGCAAATCATGTTTGATCAAACGGCATTAGATTTCAAATAGGGGAACCCGATTGGAGAGTTATGTGGGTGTGAATAAAACATAAATTTAAAGAATTTATATAAAGAAAACTTAAACTAAACTAAATTTAAATAATAATCAAAACACATACTATAAACATATAATTATTATTTCATATACACAATTACTGACATACCTACTTCATAAAATATATACCTACATTAAAATATATAAAGTACAACAAAAATAAATATACAAATACATAACCATAAATAAGTATTATGCAATCAAGTCTGTCCTATGTTTACTTAATTCGAAGTGTAGGTGCCTAAAACCTCAAGTTTAAAGGAGTCGCGATTGTAGATTGTTTTATAAATTCTTTGCTTTGATCTTCTTTTTTCCGGGAATTAATTTTTCATGCACTGGCAACATAAAAAAATCCTTATCCGTTTAATTGCGGCAACACAATGCGAAACATCAGTTTCAAACTTCAAAACAAAAACATATTCGAAATGAGAGAACAGAAAAGAAAACTTCCACAAGCACACAGGGTCCTTCGAGCTGGTTTTAGTGCGGTTTTATTTTTGTTTTGGTTTATAAATAGCTCAACCTGGTTTTCGCGCAGGGAGCGGTTGTTGCGCCATTTCTTAGAACCACTCGGTGAGTACGACATTAATTTTGTAATTAGGAATAACTTTATGATCAGGTTTGACCGGTTTCTGTGACTTGAGCGGTCATCGTTCTGAATTTAGATTTTATCCAGAAATCAACGCGAGAAAAAACACTTACTTGAACAATTGCTAATCCGACTCCAAATTGGAAAAGGCATAAAAGAAGATACCTGAATAAATCACAACTTAGGTTTTTATATTACAGTGGGCAAGTTGAAATCATTAATGCACTAAGCTGAGGAACTAAGTCAACAAATCTTCCTTTATAAATTTCTCATCAGTTCTGCACTTACACATACCTATTTGAATAATTCATTAGGTACCTATGTTATTAATTGTTATTTATTCCTAATGATAAATTCCATGCAATTTGTTAGGAAGGCAATCTATTGCATGCCATTTTCTGTGTAAATTTATTTGTTTACGGTCATCCCGGTAATATTTTATAATCTAATCAAACATGTAATTTAAGCAAGTACTTACCTTCTTCCATAAATTTGTTCTCCTTCCAGAGTTTCTTTGTAATTACCCACCTGAAATGTGAGAATAGGATGAAGCTTGTATGTCCTACCTTTGTACATTATCTGAAAAATTATTTCAAGACACCTTCCTAAATGGAGTCTACATTTTACCATAAATTAGAGATACATTAAGCACAATTTTTTGAAGGAGACAGCCTCTGATATTCATAGACTGACCATGCCATATACCTTGCTCATGCATCACGTCATGTTACTTCACCATATGTGTACTAAAATAATGTATTAGTACATAGATATACTACATTTTAATAAAGCATTGCCAAAAAATCTGTACCCAATAGGGTTTGTAGTATTCCTGGCAAAAGTCTGTCTGGAATCTCTGGCATTTATTTAAAGGTAAGGTAGGTACTTTACTACTTAGCTTTCATATTTTTTGCCTTTGCCAATATTGTGACAATATAAAATGAAAAACAAGAATAATTTTTAAGTTCATTTTATTTTCAATAACATAAAAATGTTATGATTTTTTTCCATTTTACACATTTCAAAATGAATTTCAGTGGGCATCAACCTGATTGCTAAAATGTTCAGATGAAGTTCAAAATGTATACTACAGTACAGTTTGGCTTTCATGAACTCCGGTCATGGTTTGCAATAGCTTAAGTATTTAGAATTCTTCTTTCACTTATTTCCAAATGCTGCATCTTATTTGTACGAGCACAAAATCTACTCCACAGCAGTTCATTATAATATTCAACAAAATATATTGTAATCATTTACTCATTTGGACAGATCATGCAACTCGATTTTCGTATTTTTTTTTTTAAATGTGATATGCTATACATTTTTTGTGATATTTTTGATTTTATACAAACAAATTCGTTATTTTAATTACCTAAAACAGGTATACGAGTAGAAAATTACTATTTGGTCTTTCAAAAATCGTTATGATGATCCATCCAATAGCAATATTTACTACAATAAATAGAACTAGCTAACTGGAATTGAAGGTCCCTTATAAGTATGTATTTTTATGTTAAAGCTGTGATCAACTAGACATACAATTTCTCTTTGATCCTCGCTTTTCATTAGTAAGAACCATTAATTGATACTGTTATACATGAGTGTCCTTTCACTTGTCTGAGTAATTGACCACTGCTTTGTATAATACTAATTTTATTGTTTTCGTAATAGTTGACTAACTCTAAAGAGGCGTCCATATTCATAGCATGAAGTAAAGATGCGCAAATCACCAATTTTTACATAAGTTAGTGAAAAGATCGACAGTGTTACATACAACTCTAAGTTAAGAGATATTAACTGTTAAGTATTTTAAATTTTTTAAGGTATGTCAGAAATTTTACAACATCTAAATGAATTATGTAGTCAGTAATTATTGAAATTTGGGAACTTAATTCCATTTAGAAATTTCCACAAAAATTAACATTGGTAAAAATTATATGTAAAGTAAAATTTAAATGTTTCTTTACTTCAATATAGCGCCTAGACGCCAAAAAACTAAAACATTTGAAAATATGTGAAATAAGATTTTGTCAACGCAATGCTCATCACAATTTTCATTCATATTGTTTCTCTTTCACTTAATATAAATATATAACCAACAAAGATACTATATATTCTCTCAATTTATAATATCATATATATTTATGTAAGTATATTCATTTAATTATTGCTTGATTGTATTGGATATTTATATAAGGTATTCTGTACACAATGAAAATTTAAAATGAAACAAAATTAAGATGAGCAAAGACTTATGACATTTTACTAATATATGTATATTGGCATATTTGCACTTGTGATTAGAGAAATGTGTCAGAGCACAGATTATTAAAAGTTAGTTTTGCGTACGCCTCGGAAGTTGAACATGGCGTCAATATTGGAATATTTTTTTATAAAATTCAACTAACATTTTAACTATTCATAAGAATAAAATTTAGAATATTTATTAAGTACTCGACATAGTATAATGTGATGTTAAAATTAAAAAAAAAAACAAATGAATCTGTACTCTGAACGCATATAGCCTTGAATAATACGGTATTTGTATTATGTACATGTAAAACCATGTGTAGACTTTATAATTTTAGTAATACTATACTAAACTGGCCGTCATATAAGTATCTGCCATGTTCTCCTAAAATATAACTAGGTAATATAATATTCTTAACTAGAATCATATTTACAAATAATACAGTTCATTACTATTTATATAGAAATTAAAATAGATTTCTATCATTCTTCGCTTCACATAACGCAAAATAATTTAACAGAGTCATTTTTGCACTCACATTTACAATATAGTTTTGTAACTAATTTGTTACCATTTATTTGTTGATTTCAAACAACTCATTTAGATTAATTATATCACCCATTATGCGAGTAGCGCTATACTCACTAATCCTATCGTATCTTACCATAAAAATGCAGAATATGCGAAAACGTCAAGGAATATTTTACAGTAAATGGCAATTGAACATTATAGTTCGCTCGCATCGAATAGGAACTATAAGATTCATAATGCCTCCAAGCGGGCGCCGCGCGGCGCATTATCGTATATTTACAAGACGCAGCGACCGGCGACACCGCTCGCAGTACCAAAACAACTAGCACAAATAAAATAACTCCTCTTTATGTACACTCGGCAAAATCCACGAATAGTGGTCACAAATCAAGACTTATAGATTATCATATCGAATACGAAGTTGATTTTATCTATGATTTGTGTTACAGTTTATGCTAGAGTTTAGAATATAAGGAGCTCAGTAGCGCCACCGTTTGCGCGGCGGTGCGAGGAACTATACATGCACAACACCGCAGTGTTTATGGCCGGCGCGGCGAACGCCCCGCCTCTATATTTTACCTATACGCTAAAATTTCTCCGACACCGACTTATCAGTCGTCGATGCTTTTGTGAAATAATGCTCAACATCACAGGCCCATTACAAAGACACGTGTACCTTTAGGTCACCGAGATTCCATCAGTTATACTCGCAACATGCATGTTCAACATTACCACAAAAGGAGAAGGAACTAAAATCTAGTATCACAATGTCGGGCTTCGCTAGCCTGAAAGCGAGTTAAACCAACGCCTTACTAAGCCTAAGGATAAACAAATCTTTTCAGTACTTTCCACGTAACGAGAAAACGTTCAAAATTGTGGAATTGACTGTTTACCAGGAACTTTTTTATAATACTGTCAGTTCTGTAATTGACCGCAAGTAATTTAGACAGCTACGAAAGAAGATAGGGACATCACAGAATGAAAGAGCATAACCGTGGCTGCTCGGCTTAAATAAAAATTTTACCAGTGTGATAAACATAATACCATAGAGCGGTGGGACAGCTTCCTTCGCAGCAGATGTTCTGGTATGTTTCTCGTTACGTTGTTGTATCTGAGATCTGCATCGCAAAGAGTTATTCGAATAACGCTAGCAAGTCGTCTGATGATGGTGCTCTGGGTGGATGTGACCCGGCAGATGACGACGATGATGGCGGCGTTGCGAGTAACTCGCCAAGTGCAGGCGCGTCCAAGTACGAGAGCAACTCCATTGGATCCACGCTCGTTTCTGGCAACAGCTGGAATAAACAACCAACAGTTAAGCAAACTGAATAAAGAAAGTGAAATTGGAGCAAACCAAATAAGGCAAGGTAACATTTGGAATATCACAATGCTGCTATCTTGGAATAAAGAATGTCCTATCAGTTTCACTTTGAGTGCAGATAGAGAAAGCTACCTAGACGTGCCGAGTGACTTCCGGATTAGAATAGGGCTAAGAAGGTTTGACGTCGGGCGACGGACGACTCTAAAACTTTTCGCACAAATGCATAACCAATGAGGGTTGACGTCATGAAGGCGGCTAGTCGTAAAACATAGCCAAATCGGTTAAACTGTTCCGGCTAATGCTTCTCCACTCCACGGCGTTTTTGGCATCCTCGAATGACCATTGACATGAGAAGAAAAATTGAGAAAGCGCACTCTGGGCTCCGAAGCAGCACAGCTGAGGATGCCACCGGGAAAACGCTAAGACGAAGAAGATGTGGAAGCCATCAAGACATTCTTATTCATGTTCAGGGGATCCTTTCTAAAAAAGCGACGAGTTAGTAATCTGACAAACCGCTATGTGTAATTCCTGTTATCAATTTACAAGCCCACCATTTCGCTTAGTATGGCCTTTGGGTCTTCAAACTTTGCCCCTCTCTACCACGTAAGATATAAGGACATGCTAGTACCTCTGTCTAAATGTTTCAGTAGGTATTTTGTTATACTGCCAATAGATTCATACAGATATGATTGCTATCAAAATATAACAAAGTAACAAATTCGAGAGTAGTACTTACATTGAGATTATCGGTGCCCTCGCCATCGATAACGGCTGCAGGGTCGAAGTTGAGATCCCCCGGGATGTCTACCTCGTTGAGACTGTGGTGACCAACGGAGGGCGGGCCCGGCGTGTGTGAGGAACCAGGGGTGTGTGCACCACCACCACCTCCCGGTGTATGTGCTGATCCGGGGGTATGCGGCGTGTGCGGTGTATGTGGCATCTAGAAAGAACAAGTGTCGTTATAGAGAAAAAGTTACAATAACAGACGCATTACTATGCACGTCTTCCGAAAAAGTAGCGCAAACTGTAAAGGTCGGCATCCTGAGACACTCTTATACAATCGCCAATTATTGGCTGGATGGAAAGGATATTTAGTAGAATTAAATCACATTTTACGTCGTACCAAAAATATAAACAAATTTTGAAGAGTTAAGAACTGTATTGGAGAAACAAGGGCTAGAAAATATACTTTTATTGCTTAGTTTCCAGTTATTATGCGCTCCAAAACATCATAGCCAAGAATGCAACCGAGAAACACGATTAGAAGAGTGATCTAGTCCCCAGTTACGGATATACTAGCGCCTCGATACAATTTTAAAATACGTACCTGTTCGTTTAGACTCTTCTCCATAGCGTTAAGCGGATCCAACGAATTGACGCTATCATTTAAATGCGACAGAGGCCCATTGCCAGCAAACTCGTTGCTTCCAGGACCATTGTTCATGCCGAAATCATAGTTCTGGTTGTTCGACCCCGCATTTCTGTTCTGCGCACTTTGGTTGTATGGGGAGATCATGGAACCGCTAGCAATAGTGTTCATGTCAGGCGGAAGGTATGGAGATAACGCTTGGTTCATGTCCCAGTTATTCATCGTTGGCATGTTCATGGAACCTGGAGAAACCGCTTTGCCTCGTTTGCCTACACTGTTATCATTGCTATCGTCTTCCTGCTGTAATGTTACATAATCAAATATTAGTTATGTGTTAAGAAAAACACCATACCATGTAATGAATCTTTTGTTTTGTTGTAGTTTAGGTAGTTATATAATCTTATGTTATGCGGTTGTTATGCAATGTTATTCTGAACCTAGACGGAGGTCTTTCTTTTGTAGATTGTTTCTTACCTTTATTCCAGTGCTCGATGGACTCTTAGCTGCTTTCCAGTTAGCTCCACTGTCAATAGTTACTTCATCAACGTCGGAACTGTTTAAAGTATTGAGTATACCCCACATGTACTGATCTACTTCTAGGCCTTCTAACTGCGCTGGTTTACTGTAGTGCGAACAAAATATATAAGTATTGGTTTACATGTTGGTAATTTAGAAAATATGCAATTTGATTTGAATCTTTATACGTACTTGCAAACTGGACATCTCCACGATCCCCTTTCGCAATTGAGTTGTAAGTAGGATTCTAAGTCGAAACACTGTATGTGTTTGCACTCATGTCCGCGTGCAGGTAAGGTGATCTTCTTGAATGTGATAGGACATTTTAACGACACTTTCAATGCAGTTTGCTCCACACTGTCCCTATCGTTTGCTGTGTTAGAACCGTTGTTGTTTGCCGGCGTTTGGTTGAAGTTCATTTTTATTTTTGCGATGCAATGATCTGCAGTCAGCAACCGCTTCCGTAATAACCCTTGGAGGACACTTCGCACGCTCGGTCGATGGACTAATTGTAATACAAATAGATGTGACTGAAAGTGAAACATTAATAAGTGTTAATTTTTCAATTGTTCATATCCATTGACAAGTTTTATTGAAACAAGTGTTGGAATGATTAGGTATTATTCAGTAATGCGCAAAAGCGTGTCATTGTATAACCTGTGCGACATAATAAAGATACTTACACAACAGCAGGCAGAGACGGTGATCTGTATCGTATTTCTGCCTGGTTGGCACACTTCTTTCAGGTACAACGGTTTGTGTGATGTTTTGTTCTCGCCTCTATCTATGACTAATGGCGTTGCGTTGACTGAAACCTGAACACTTGCTGGCCAGTTTGTGTTCATTTGCCGGTCCTCATGATGGAAGCATTTCAGTTGCAACTCAAGGTCTGACCTGTAAGAGAAAGAAAATAACGTGAATGTCATATTCGTGACTTGATAGCGTTTAGTAATATTGGTTTTGAAACAAAGCGCAATAACACTCACCTCCATATTAACGTTGAATGGACCGTGGGTTTTAATTGGAATACATGATTGCTAACCGCTAAATTATGTTCTAATCTAAATGGTGGTAGTATAATACCATCTCTTACAGGGAATGTTAACCGGAGCTCGTCATCTGAAAATAAATACGCACCATCTTAGTTTACGACATATTTGTCTAAAAATCAATATATGAACAATGTTATGTTTCTTTGAACTTTTTCATAAACTTACTTTGCATCATCGGTGGTTTGAGCTCATTGAAGTGGGGTTTCACGTCAGCATTAGGACTAATGTATGGCGGCATACTACTTGCTGGTGTCAAAGGCGGCGTGGGATTCCCAGGAACAGGACTATGCTGGTAGCTCATATTCGTGCGCATGGCCACTTCCTGCGCAAATTGTCCACTATATTGACCACCATATTGCCCATTCCCGCTTTGGTGCTGTGGGAATTGGTTAGGAACACCACCGTTGAAGTATTGCCCCTGGTTTGAGTATGGAGGCGTTGTTTGCCTCATGGTTCCTCTCATCGACGCCGATCCGAAGTTTCCCGAAGGCCCTAACGGTTGCTGGGGAGGATATTGTCCTTGGAAACCCGGCCTGCCACCATATCCCGCGGGGTATTGCCCTGGCCCAAATCCTGGCTGACTGCCCATGTATTGAGTTTTTCTCTGGCCCATTAGCATATTTCCTGATGGGTATGGCGTATGTCGCCTCTGGTATCCAGGTCCCATTTTTGCTGAGCCTCCCATTTGCCCAGGGCCCATTTGTGAGGGCATCATATTAGCGTGCATGCCCATGTTAGCCATTTGCGCCATGGGGTTCATGCCATTCATACCGGCATTGCTCATTTGACCCATTCCGGTCATACCATTCATGCCGCCGTTTCCGCCCATTCCCATGCCAGTCATTGCTGGGTTATGGCTGCGCTGCTGGCTGTAGCCATTCATCGCGCCATATTGGGGGTTGCCCATAGCCATGTTGCTTTGCATCTGTAAAAAGAGAAGGAGCATGTTATTCGTTTAAAAATACTTTAAGACGTTTTGGTCTTATGGCAGTGGATGCACTCTATATAACTATAAAAGTAGATTCAGTCCATGATACTCATTAACTTTCCCCATGGTTCATAATGTATATCTGAACTAAGTATATCAGTAAGTATATAAGTATATCAGTACTAAGTGTATCAGCTGATCGGTCAACTTTTATGGGAGGCCAAAAACTATTTTTCATATTTCGATACATGTTCCTTGGGGAAAGTTGTTCAGTATCATAGACTGAATCCACCCTTAAAGTTTAGTTTAGTTTCAGTATATTTCGTTAGACCATGTATATCAATCGGTTGGTGCTGTTATTTTTTGTTCAAAATGATGTTACTGGTCGTGTCTCTGGTTACCTGGGAGAAGGGCTGCGAGTCCTGCATCGCAGCCGTGGTGGCCGCGGCGACCATTGCGGCGGTGGCGCCGAACTGCGCGTTCTCGCCCCCGCCGCTCATCGCGCCCGAACCGCCGGCGCACCCATAGCCGCTGATGAGTAAAATATACATAACACTTAGTTATTATTTCTTTTTGGTTAAAGCTAACGTGAGACAGGCATTATTAGTATGCGATATACGGGTTACTCATGTAGAAAGTCAGCTACTGGCCGACATGTATCTCATCCGGACCAACCTCCGCGGTAAATTATGAGATACGTGGGTTACCCGTATCATCATCATCATCATCTCCACCCTTATTTCTTCCGCCAACTGCTGAGCATAAGCTTCTCTTCGTCGATATCGCATATTAACAGTTATTAATTGTATCCTTAAATATTTATTTTAACAGACATACAATTCTATACGTTCTCTAAATGTTGACGACAATGATTTGTTGGTGTATTCAATCAGATATTTAGATCATTACCTCATCCTTATTCTTAAATCTTGCTATTTTTTTATAAAATAAGTTTTACGAATCATTTAGTTCTTATTTTTAAATATTTTAGCTTAGTTAACTTTAATTTCGGTTATATTTTTAATTGCTTAGTTTCTGTTTATGTAGTTTATTCTTAGTTTAATTTATTTGTTTTGTGTTATCGCTTCTCAATAAAAAAAGTAATTTTTAGCTTGACAAAGTTAAAATGACAGCGTCGATTTAATGGTAGGTTAATTTTCAATCATACAATAATATAACTTTTCAGATTAACATCCAACATCATGTGTAAACACGCAATAGTACAAGTATGTTTTAATGTGAAATCGGTCCAGTTAATTTTATTTCACTCACGATACAAGCAGTTTCTATTGCAAGCGGCCTTGCAGAGTCGAACATTCCACACGTTAACGCTTCGATTATTAATAAACTCAGATTCAATATTCAACCCAAATTCAATTGACCTAAGATCTTTTTTTATTTAATGTGTGCTGAGATTTTATTATTTTACACACAATGAGAGAAAATCAATATGGATGTATAGTGACGCGTTGTTACCCCTGTGTTTCTCTCGGGATGTGTTTGATTTTTTGTATGGCGCTGGAGTGGGAGACCGATTCATGTGAACTGCTTTTGGGGCGAATTCCCGAGCCTTCACGGAGCCCTTCCTAATAATTCCCTTTCGACAAATGCACGACAAACACTCGCACGGGCTACCCATTGTTACATGGCTTCTCTGTAGTAGTGCTACAATATTGCTATTGTACAGCTGTATGAAATTATTTTAATGAATACAAACTTACACACATCAGTTTTTAAGTAACGTCGATGATGCCACGTTTGCCACACTTTCATTTTATGCCAATATAGTCATTAAAATGTGTAAACTTAAAATCTGAATAGGCCATGAACTAAAGCTGTCAACACCAAATGCTTAAAATATTAATAGCCATTTTGTTGATTTTCCTCAGCTACTTAAGTATTCTCGTAAATAGCTTAACAGATACTTAGTAGCGTGGACAATCAATAAACACACGAGTCAACAACGCTTAACTCGACGTCGCCTCTATTCATCGACACTGCAGATGATTTACAAGGGTCCTTCCTTAGGTAAACTCGGCCCGACCTGCACTTCTTTTTATAGTTTTGTCAGAGCTTTTTTCTTTTTGCCGACCAAAATGTGTAGCGGACAAAAAATCTGTGTGTTCTGTATCCTGGTGCACTTTTTGTAAAAGTGGTACCACATCCGAATAATCACTTACGTTCTGTTCAAAATATTTGGGATTTTGAATGTGATCGTCGGTCGCAGGCGTTTCTTTTGGTTCGTTCTTGGAACTCGCTCTTTGTGGAATTTTATTTTTCGGCAAATGCGTACTTACAGACGACATGTCTGTTTTTATATGAAGCTCGAAACTCGGTTGATTTTAATTCTACGCGGAAGGAGAACAGGCAAATCATGCTATTTGTGGACGCGTACGTTGACTATGCTTTTCGACTCGAATCAGCTAAATAAATCAATATGAATGAGTAGCCATGTCGCTATTTTGAGAAGCTGAAAGGTGTTTGGCATAGTATTGAGAGATGTGCGAGTAACGCGTTGGTATTTTGATACATAGGCTGCAGTTAATTTTAGATTGGTGCGCAGACGTGTCAGATTCCTAGTTAATTGGCAGTGGAGATCATCTCGTATTGAAACTGTTAACAAATGTTTCAGCCACCGCACCGTTTCGCTATTGTTCTACATTATAATTGTGTGCGCTAGTAATATTAATAATGTTGGTACAAATCGTTTTGTTAATTCTTAAGTCAAGGTGTTTTATTTTACAGCGATTAAATTGTATGGCTTAACACGTTTTCTTATTACGAGTCGAGTGTTAAATAAGGCATTAATTGTGAGTCTCGTATAGATTACTATCGTGGTAGCGTGAAGCCATGCCGTGTTCCACCCCAATGTTTCGACGACAGTTGGTCACCCCCATTTAAATGCCACTTCACATTGTGGCTTGTGCGCACATTGCTTTATGTAAAGTTAACGCTTTGATATTACATTGACGATGTCACGTTTACCAGCAGTTTGTCGTTGTAATTAAATTATTAATCTTACATTACGATTGACTTTTTGTCCTTGCTTAAACTCATTTATCAGCAGGTTCATTGTGATACTTAATATTTATGTAGGGCATATAGTTAAGTTATATTATAATAAAAAAATATATATAATAGTTTATTTTTGTTATGATTCCAATTATCTTCTACATTATACGAGCTTCAGTTCATTTGTATACGATCGCTCGAAATTTTCTAAAATAACCAAGAGTTGGTGTAATTGATTAATTCCATATTTCGATTTCTATCTCATTTTAGTCAATTGACGGCGGGGTCGGGAGAGAATGAATCATGCTTCAAGGAGCGGATTCCGGGGGTTACAAATGGAGGCGAGCGTTCCGGGGTAAATACGGCACAATGAGTGGGGAAGGGTCGCCGCGCCCGGTCGCCCGCTTAGGGTAAGTGGGCCCGGTCACGTCAATATGGGGCTTTATTACGACGCTGCCGATAATAATTTGTTTGTCTACGATGAAATCGAACCGTGAGCTTTTTAAATGGATTAAAACTATGATATAACTTTAGATTGGGTTACATTTCTTTAGTTTACTATAGTTGAATCATTGACGTAGGAATGTCAACTTCAATTAAGTTTAGGTAATTAATCTTTTAATCACGTAGTTCACATTCACAATAATTGCCCAAATTGGTTAAAGAGAGAATCAGTTCAACCCTATTAAGCACGTGTGTACTTAATGCCTGTTATGGGCGCGCATCCGCCCCCGGCCCGCCCGTTCAAAACTGACGTTTTTTCCCACGACAACTCAGTAACAGCTACAAATCTGTTTTTACTAGTCATAAGTGAGTAACAAGCTTATTTTGAGTTTAACGATCATGTGTTTTCAATTCTTTTTGTTTACTAAATTTGTATTAATAATCGCTAATAACGGTTGGCAACAGTGGTTTGATCTCCCTGTCGCAACCCTCAACTGAAGTAGACTTCCTGTGTTCTGTTCACACAATCTCGTTACCAGACCCTGTTGTATTATTATTTACTTATCGGTTTTGTATAGAGGCAGGCAGCCATCAACAATATGTCGTTTGTAAAGGTGACTACAAAACAAAGCCGTTGAGCGCCTCAGCTTAGCACCTGCTCTGAGTTTTTTATTATTATAATAATGAACTATATAAAAATATGGAAAAGGTTATTGTTCTACTTTATCAACCAATTTCAAAATTACGCGATTTGGTTCCAAATACACAAATATATTGTAGTCTGACAATACGATGCGGCTAGTGATGTTACTCTAATATTTTGTTTGTTTGTGTTTATTGTAAGCGCTAAAGTGCAGTCACCGCTTGCATTCCCACTGCTTGTTTGTGTGAGTTTACTGCGCGTGTGTGCGTGTTGTAATGGTGTGAGTGCGGTGGAGTGCGTCTGTGTGGGTGCTGGGTGCCCTGAAGCGTTTGTGCGTGTGAATGGAAGAGCACATTTCATTTATAATTGCAGCGGAGTGCGGTCGACAATGTCACACTTACTTGTGTACTTTTCACCCTTCGTAGATATTAAAGTTTAGACTGCACATATCTAAATTAAATACAATTTTAACGTTATTAAGATGGCTGAAGAATTATTGATTTAGGTTAATTAATTTAAGATTTATGGAATGCGTAGGTAATGAAACAATTTCAGCGTCAGGTAGGTATTTGGTGGGTATATTTTTGATTTTATTGCTTGTTAACCACGATAAGGTGACGCAGGTAAGCCGAGTCACGTTTCAGCGTTTTGTTGAAATGTAAACAAACTTGTTCCGGATAAGATAAAAACAGTACGTAGGTACATTATAAGGTAGGTAGGTATCGTGTTTTAACTGTCTGATAAAATACACCAAGAAGAGCGATTTTCGACATCATAACGAGCTAATTAGTAATATGGTCGCACAATAAATATTACAAATTTGTAATAAATACGATCGATAGACTATTTTGAACGACTTCCTCGTCTATTTTATGATTAATATATTTTTTTAATCGTTTTTATATTTTTACTGCGTATTTATTTATGAGATTGATTTTTTAATTTGCACATGGATTTTTTATTACATTATTTAGTATTTTGTTAAACTCGGATTAGAAGTAAATTTTTGGCTTTCTAGATTAGCGTTCTAAAAACTATGTATTTGATATTTTGTATCTGTTGAGTTTTTGAAACAATATCGGTAAATACCTACCTATTTGTTGTTACTAGACACTTGATATACATAATATATTATTTAGAAAAGTACTCACCTAGGGGTGGTGACTCGGTAACCAATGGTCCCTTGCTGGGAGTTGTATTTAGCAGTATCGGGAGCGTGTGCTCCCGGGTACCCGATGCTGGCTGTTGAGAATCCAGACGTGCCACTAGAGTTCGCCGTCCTGTCGATTGCCAGGTCCCCCTGAAACACGATGGACCTCCATGTAGCACCAATCTCTTCCAAATTAAAAAAAAATGCCAAAAAATTTCTCCCAGCCACTACTTGCTCTCGGTGATGTCAAGGCGATTTTCTCATATTGTGTAGTGCGCGTAAACGCAACCATCCATTGCTGGGCCGTCAACAATCGACGAAACGTTCATCGTCACGTAGGCACAATCCAAAATATTTGCTCGCTGTGTTATGTTTTGCTGCACTCATTTGTTGTTTCTCATTATTTTGTCTGTTACAAATTATTTTTTATTTGTTGGATTTTTTCACGAATTATGTTGTCTTGATGACTCCATAAAAATTGACACAATTTTTTTTCGTGTTCGTTTTCTTAGGATTCGATTTATTACGAACGATGAACGTTCCGAAGATGCCCCATCTCGATCAGCTGTAGCAAAATCCAACGTGCGCTACTTGTGACAGGTGGTGTACGTGCTCGTTGCTCAATTTCAGACAAGTTATTTTTTTTCACTTCTTAGAAACTTTAATTATTTTTATTTTTATGAAATTAACTTTTTTTGTCACTAAACCACTCTTAACATTTTTTTTATTAACTTGTAGAAATTGTAACAACAAACACAACTCGCAAAACTTTATGATGCACTTTTATTTACTTTTTTATCACTTCACGCGGACAGAGATCCTTTGGAGACGCTCCAGGTAACATCCATCAAAATCCAAATTTTTTGTCACTTGCAATCCTTTTTCGGGGGTCCACTGCACTAGCAAAATCCACAAACATCCAAAAGTTCACTTTTCACAAAACATCAGAAGCATCCAAATCCAGGGTAGTACAATTTGTACGTGTCACTGTGTTCCAGAATTGATAGGCAACGAATTATCGTTCACTCACGAGTCCGACTTTGAAATTACCGAAACATCATAGACGTGTTGCACGAGTGTCGACTGCGATGTCACTGACGGCGAACGTCCGCGCATTCGACCGTCAAAGGTAACACTGGATGGCGATAGCAAGCCGGCGACGGTGAGTGAGAGGTTGCGGCGCGGGGCGCTCCCACCCCGCGCGACGTTGCCAGCTCGCCGCGATAAGTGGCGCACCCCGCTGCCCCGCTCGTACGTCGTCGTCTCGGCATTCGGCGGTCGGCCGCGCTCGGGCGCCAGCGCTGTATCGGCGCTGCCCCGCCCCGCGCGCTCGACGTTTTCACGTAACGGTCCTCAATCGAGCGCGATACTGCGAGTGCGATAGTTGCAACGCTCTGTCGTCATTGCGATTAGTTCAATGATCAAAGAGTGGTGACTATAAAAATGTTGGTATGCGCATGATTTTTGTTGAGGAGGCCCGAGCGGTGATCTACTTGATAATAAGGTTGATGACAAGATGAATAAAAATAACTCCGTATTTCTCAGGTAGACGATGTAGGTATCTGAGTTTTTGCGCAGTGGCTCGTCGACGCGGCGGTCGGTGAGCGTCTGCGTTGGGGCATAATAATTAGCGACGATAAACAATGGGCATGTCGTCTCTGGCTCGCTACCTGCGGCTGTGGCGATAGAGGACGCGCGGTTCGTCCTGCGATGTCCTTGCAACGCGTCGCCGCATCGTTGCGCTCCGCCCGCTTTGCACGTCTTTGACAGTTCGTTCTAATTGTTTGTAAGTACAATTAATTTCACGATGTTACGAAATGACTTCTAGTTATCAGGTTACGTTTATCGTCAAGTAACAATTGTGTTGACAGTTGATACGACAGCTAGTTAGTACCTAATGTAATTAATCATTACTTAGAAATGCATCCTTGCTATTACACACTCGTATCATGGTGAAAATGTGGTCAAAGGTGAACTGTAAGCTTTAGTTTATTTTCTAGTCTGTTGTTTCAATGAATTGTGTTAAATTAACCTGTGTAGTGGTTGGTACCCGTATTTTAACAATAAATAATGCAAAAAGTAAAAGATAAAACACTAGGTATCTTTAACATGTTCAGAAAATTAATATAGATTTAAAAAAAGAAACAAATCGTTTATTTCTTAATATACATAGTGTGGCCATAAATACTGTTACAATTAAAAATATACAAAATATTACATTTGAATTTGGAATCCGTTATTTTTATATGATTTTTCATTATATTTTCTTATTTTGGCGCCAATATATTGTACATTATTTTGCGATATTAAAATGGAGTGGGGTGATAAAGAGAACCGAATCGCTGTGATTGCATTACACAAAGTAGGTATGGAGCCAAATGCATTTTTTAAAACTCTCCATACGCTTGGTATTAGTATTTGTATACCGGGCTACGAGTATTAATAGGTACAATGAGACCTCTGTTTGTGACAGAAAAAGATCTGGCCGACCACGTAGTATTAGTACGAAAAAGGTGGTCAAAGCAGTAAGGGAAAGAATTCGAAGAAATCCTGTCCGAAAGCAAAAGATTTAATCACGGGAGATGAAGATAGCACCTAGAACCATGTCGCGTATTTTAAAAGATGACTTAGGACTTACAGCCTATAAGAGACGTACTGGTAATTTCTTAACTGATAATTTAAAAAAGCATAGGGTGGTAAAATCGAAACCACGACTGAAGCGGTACGCATAGGGAGGTCACAGAATTTTTTTTTTTACAATTGGGCAACATTTTAACTTAACAAACAAAATGACCGTATTTATGCTCAAAGCTCTAAGAAAGCTTCCCAATTAGTCGACAGAGTGCAACGTGGACATTATCCGACTTCAGTGATGGTTTGGTGGGGTGTTCCGTCTTAGCTATGAAGGAGTGACTGAGCCATACTTTTGTGAAAAAGGTATCAAAACATCGGCACAAGTGTATCAAGATACCATTTTTGAGAAGGTAGTTAAGCCCAAGAATGGTCCTTCCAGCAAGACTCGGCACCGGGTCACAAAGCTCCGGTCCACGCAGTCTTGGTTGGAATCGAACGTTTCCGACTTCATCAGAGCTGAAGACTGGCTGTCGTCTAGTCCTGATCTTAATCCGCTGGATTATGATTTATGGTCAGTTTTAGAGAGTACGGCTAGCTCTAAACGTCATGATAATTTAGAGTCCCTAAAACAATCCATACGATTGGTAGTGAAGAATTTCCCCATGGAAAGAGTGCGTGCTTCTATTAAGGTCGTACCTGAATTTTCCGGGGTCCAGTGCTGCCCCTATTTAAATAAATCATTTTAAAGAAAACGGAGACTTCATTTAAAATTTTGCTACTACCAAGTCCTAGATAACCCTTCAAAGTATTTTATAAACTATTGTTTACAGTTTAAAGAGAGAAAGTTAAGCTTTACTACGCACATTTGCGAAAAACGGCCACTTTTGGCTAATGTGCGTAGTAAAGCTTAACGTTCTCATTATAAACTGTTAACAGTAGTTCATAAAATACTTTGAAGGGTTATCTAGGACTTTGTACTCGTAGTAGCAAAATTTTGAATAATGTCTCTGTTTTCTTTGAAATGATTTATTTAAAATGGGGGCAGCACTGGACCCCGGAAAATTCAGGTACGGCCTTAATAACTGGCCTCAACGTTTAAAAGACTGTATTGCAGCCAATGGAGACCACTTCGAATTAGCTTTTTATATTTTAACTTGTTTTATATTTATGTAGTAAACTAACGCATTGTAAAATTAATAAATGTTATTTGCAATAGAAAAATATTTTTTTTCTTTTTTACAATATTTATGGCTAGACTGCGTGATAACTACATATATTTGCATAAAAATATGTATTATGCCACATTTTAAACTAAATCTATGAGATAAAACGACGTTGTTATAGAATAAAAATCTTTTTATTACTTCTTCGTAGCTTGGACTCGTAGCACCTAGCTACGAGTTTGCTACGAGCTACAACAATGAATGTTCCACTTTGAAGTCGAATTTTACCCTAAACGATTCGATCTAGAGCGCATTAATATTTAAAAAAAAACATATTGTTTCGTGACCTTTTTGTACATTACATCGATGATATAAATTACAGTGTGAACTCTACATAGCGTCACTGAAGAGCCTGCACATTTGGCGACATTAAAGAAAGTTGTCGTACCTAATATGCCGTGTGGTCCCCGGCAGAATAGAATAGGACCACTCCAAGTCATCCCGTAGATGTCGTAGAAGGCGACTTAGGAAACAAGACCCCTCCAACCCGGCTGGCCAGAGAGGAGAGTGTAGGCCAAATCCTCTGACTGTTCTGGCTAATATATGCAGAAGCATATAAGCAGGAGCACGACCCTCTCTGTACTACCAGAAGGTAGTACAGAGAGGTTCGTGCTCCTGCAGTGGAGACTAAAAAAGATCTGATGATGATGATAAATATGTTTTTACTAATATAAATAGAATTTAGAAGTTGCAAACATTAATATTACTATTAATAACAACGCATATTAATGTAGTCCATCGACGTATCAAAAGTCTTTTTCCTATATCCAGTCTTATCTAAGGTATAGTCTGCTTTTTTATGTCATAGTACGGCAAACGAACAAGTGGGTCACCTGATGGTAAGTGATCACCGCTGCCCATGGACTCCGGCTCTCTCACTCATCGAATGAAGCATAGAAGCGGTGAAGCTACTACTTAGACGTCGATTTTCTGTAAGAGTGTGGTACTTCCCTGGACTAGCCGGCCCATTCATGCTACTAGCAAAACTGAGCTTTGCCGGTAGCGTGGCTCTACCACAACTGACTGTTATCTGAGTGACGCTTATTGTTGCCTGCAGAAACAACCTAACGATAGTCTAGCGGCCGACGTAAATACATGCAAGTATTCACAACAAACAAAAGAAGGAATTTCTTAGAATCTCTGGTACGTATGATGGGGTCAGTCGTGGTGAATCCATGCTAGACGATAAAGCAACAAACAAAAAAATTTACACATCTGCAACGAAAGTAATCTATTGCTTAAGGATGACGTATTTTCGACGTTATTTGGAGTTTACACTGTACTTGTAAATTAAATATGAATAACTTTGAAAAAATGCAGACAAAATTATCATGATGCATCATAATTTTGGATTACACATAATGTTAGATCTCAAAATAAACTAGTATTTGAAGTTACTAATAATAGCTTAGACACTGCGATACCGCATTCAGCTGCTTTTAGGGAGCGCCGCAGGGAGGTTCCTATACATATACCCCTGAAGAGGACTGAAATGAAGGCCAATGTTCGAGCTTTAAGCATAGCCTAATTTTATATCAATTTATAGGTTTGAGTGAGTTATTCCGGTCGGATCCCCAAAATCTGATACCCTAGTGGATCTGTTTTATTTAAATTATTTTTCCGGGCAGATCCTCGTTCAGGGTATCAGTAATAATGTATAAATATCTTATACGAGTATATATCCATACATATTTATGGTACAGTCGGTATCAAAATATTTGTTCAGTTACTACTGGAATTGGTTTTTGATCTGGTAATAAATAT
This sequence comes from Acrobasis repandana, assembly GCA_963576875.1. NCBI lineage: Eukaryota > Metazoa > Arthropoda > Insecta > Lepidoptera > Pyralidae > Acrobasis > Acrobasis repandana. The sequence goes on along the minus strand of OY756221.1, from coordinate 7,757,460 downwards.
ACCAGTATATAGTAGGTATACAATATATAAATGTCAACATTGAAAACACTGCAGGGCCGACTTGGACGAGAATGGCTGCAGCAAGATCATAAATAAATAAGGACAAATTACACTGCTTGAGCTATCCCTAAAGTAAGTTTAAACTTGTATTAGGGAATACTAACTCAACGTTGATATATTTTATCCGGAGGTTATAGGTCAGATCCCATATAGATAAATATACAAGACCCGGAACAATTTCAAAAAGACCATTTTTCAACTTGCCCTGAACCAGAACCAGAACCTCCGAATTGGCGGACTAGCGTATTTACTATTACGCAATGGAGGTCGTCAATGGACGTAAATATTGTAAGAAGAAGAAATATCTAATCGTTTCTATCTTTTTTCTTCCGCGATATAGTATTATTAACTTTATTGCGGAATAGGTCTTAAGTCACAGGAAAAAACTATACACCATCACGTCTTTATCACTAATAGGGCAGGCAGAGCAATTTAGGTTTTGCGGGTCTAAGCAGACAGAACACAGAGCCATAAGACCCAAAGGCCACTTTCAGCATGATGGTGAGCTAGAGAGTGAAAAAAGAAATCAAAATAGTGATGGATTGCTAGGTGCTAGGCAAAAACTAGTCAACAACATTAATTTTACAATTATGAAAATATTTTTTTTAGAAAATGCCGGTGCAACTCGTAAAAATTCGCGAACTATTGGAAATGGCGGATGTTACTTCGAAACTTTTTGAGGTTTAATGTATCAATCAATACAAAAACAAAGTGCCCATGAGCTGTTTTAATATTTTAGTATTAAAAACTATCTACTTACGCTTGACAAATATTTATTACGAAAGCGAAAAAATTTTTCCGAAAAATTATTAGTAACTTCGAATACTAGTTTATTTTGAGATCTAACATTATGTCATCGTAAAAATTTTGTCTGCATTTTTTTTAAGTTATTTATATTAATTTACAAGTACAGTGTAAACTCCATGTAACGTCACTTATCGACCAATTTCAACGTCGAAATTGCTTGGCTCTGGTTTGCCTTGTTTTAAATATAATGATGCACTCTATGTAGCGTCGCACCCACACCAAATAACGTCACATAGAGTACTTTCTTAGCAGATGAGTACGTTTTTTTAATTTTTTTTGTTTGTCGCGTTATATAGTCTAGCGTGGATTTACCACGACTGACCCCATCATGTTCTCCGGAGTCGGGGGCCTGGCTTCACGCCCTTCCATCGCCTCATTTAGGTACCGCACTCGATGATGGATCCCATAGAGTGGCCGTGGCGCTCAGATAGGGCTGCGTTATGTGCGAACCCCACACTTGTGTATGTGAGGCGCAGGTGGACTCCAGGGTTTACCACAGTTTGAGTTGCAGCAAGTCAGCTGGGCGTTTTCCTCGGCATTATATGTTGAATGAGGTGATCCGACGGGCCCTGGTCTCTGTGGAAGTGCCGTATACCCTCGAGCCACCGGGTTTTAGTCGGTCGGATGGCAAGAGGCCGGACGGGATTACTCTCATTCCTACGTACCTGAGATTCTAAGAAATTCGTTCTTTTGTTTGTTGTGATTACTTGCACGTGTTTACGTCGGCCGCTAGACTGACGTTAGGGGACAACCGACTGTGTTAGGTGAAGTATGGGCAGTTGCTAGAGGCAGCAGTAGGAGCTTTAAATATGGTATGTACCTACATTATGTATTTTATGCATACTACACTTACACTTTATCTTGAAACCCACATTTAGACTCTCTATATAACCCAAAGGTTGACTGGTAGGTACACAACGCTTTTATCGTTAAGTTCGCCTATTGTTCTGTACAATTTGTATTTGATGAATAATAAATAAAATAAAAATAAATAGTTGGCTAACTTAAGTAGGTAGTATTCAGTAGTATTTTTTACCTGGAAAACAGTGGAGCGTGATATACCTACAATAGAAAATCGTTATCATATAGACCAAGTCCACGTCAGGACAGGTTTTATTCCTTTGTGTTTTCTTTACCTGTGAACAAAGGGATGTGGTACTGCTTTGTCTAATAATTTCAAAGTGACCAATTATGGACAGGTTAAGTTCTTAAATTGGTAATATGCCAGTCTCTTTACTGTACTTACCCATGAACAAGTTTATTTGCTAGGCAAATTAAAAAAAACCCCGACTGTCAAGACCGCCATCTAGTGATGAGGACTGATGAGTAACGACTTGATATCCGTAGCGCCATTAATATATTTGCTATAGAAAGCCCTGACTTTCAAGCGTTAATACCCAATAACTTTTAAACGGCTGAACCGATTTTTATCAAACATAGCTAAGAACTTGCCACCACAAGGGAACTTGTAAAAAAACCCGCATCGAAATCGGTCCGTTCTGTTCCGTTCGAGCGCAGACCGTCCGTCAGGCAGAAATGAAATGCACCTAAAAATATTTGTTGTTACAAGAAATTATAATATTAAATATGTGGTGGTACATAATTTCTCGTAACAAAAAATATTAGTAAAGTAGTAATAAAGCAACAGAAAATGGTTTTGTCGGATAGCAATCGTACATAGGGGCATAACTTGATGCGCCGAAAACTACCGTATTGTAATTAGGATTAATGTTATTATTTAATGTGATAATTATTGAAGCAGAAACGGTAGTAAATGGCGGTAGTGAGAGTACATAGAGTTTTGGTCGGACACGCGCGCCGCTGGAAAGTCGGGAAAGCGGCGAAACGCTCGTCCGCGTTCCGTTGCGCTGCGACTGCGACGCCCTCTACCCTGATATGTTAAACTAATGATTCACTTATGAATTTAATCATTTATTTTATAACGGAGCTTAGACCTTATGTCACAAATGTCTAAGCTCGGGGTTTGCTAGCGGTGTATGGAGCGAAGATTACTGGGCATTAAACTAACAGATCGTATACACAAAATACCCCCATTCGCTCTAACACCAAAATAAAAGATGTATGGAAAGCAGCCGGGCTCAAATGGGACTGGGCTGGTCATTTGATCAGGATACACCCGGATAGGTGGGCTAGAATAACAACAGAGTGGGTCCCTGCAGGCTGGCGATGAAAAAAAGAGGCCCTCGAAGACGATGGGCAGACGATCTAAGGCATATGAAAAGAGCTGGCAAACTATCGCCTCTACTTAATAGAAGTTTAAGGAAAACTAGAGCCCTTGCCCAACTATATGACACTACAGGCTTATAAAAAATATTACGAAGAAAGTGATTACCATCGCCGAAGGACGGACGGCAGAGACCTCACGACTAGGTCCAGTATCATTAAAAGACATGAAGACGATGGGTGTAATATGATTCACAATAGGGAAAACTGGCGCGAGCAGATAAATAGAGAATAATAGAGTCGACCCTAAATACTATGGGAACCTGGCTAGGACTGATGATGATGATTTTATGCTGACTGGTAAATAAATCTCATCCGAGGGTGTGGTTGCAAGTGTATCAGTCCTGCTTCGGAGTACAGCATCTTCAGGATTTTTCATCAAAGATCATATGCATGCCTCACCCGTGCGAAGTAGAGAAAAAAAAAGCCAGAACTATTCAAACGATTTGTCTGTGGTTTTGCTACTTGGATGATGTCAGGGTTGGATAGCAGTTGTAGTAAGATGTTTGTGCTTAGTCACCTCTACGGTATCTACAGGTGAGATAGGCTGGTTATATTGTAGGCCGGAACCACAAGTCAACTAATTGACAAAAAAATATAACGAAAAACTGTTACGGGATAACGGACAGAAACGAACCACCGCTGGGAAAGCAGGGTGGTCATCGCAAAAGATAGAGTAGAGTCTTTGTACAAAGGACGCTGCTGCCCGTCTATGTCTACTTCCCTTTGTCGCCCCTTACGTCATCTGTGGGAGAGGAAAGGGGTGGTGACAAATCGTATTCTACTCTATCGTCACCACAAAGCCTTGTGGTAGAATAAAACAAATGAACCCAAAACATTACGTTACGAAATAAGAATAACGTAAGGTCGTGGTTTACGTAAGAATTTCTGAATTTTATTGTTTTACACTTTGTAACACTGTTAATTTTTTTGTTTAATTTATATGGGTAGGCAGTTTTTTATTTTGTTATCGTCCAGTTTGGGCATTTGGGGTTGAATTTAAATACTACTTTGAGATAAAGATGTTTAAAGATGATGATGTGTCCCGTCGAAAATAATTTTTAAGTAAGTACATATATTGTATTTTTTTTGTAGATATTGTAAGTTTATTACAGGAGCAACCTTGTAATAAAGTTACAATATTTAACTGCCTTGCCGTAAAACCGGTAAAAACAAACTTGTTTATAAAATTGTATAACAAGAAAAGGTGAATCAAGTAACTACCGAGGGGCAGTTCGATATTTATTTGCAACTAAGTATTATTCTCGATTCTTCCTAGTAAATTGATAAAAGTCGCAATGAACCGGCCACTTTCTATAATAAATGCGCGGACACGATTGAAAACAAACGAACAATGTACTCGTATGCATTTGCCTTGCAACAATGACAACTTCGCTTAACCCGTAATTGTTGACACACGTCTATTATTTTAGACAATAACGTGTCAGTTTTAGCTTTTCATACGTTAATCAACACGGTGACATGACATTAAACTTGAGTCACGTGGTTTCTCCACGCTCCGTTTCTAGCCGGTTGCCATTCAACAATAGCTCATCATCAAAGCGTTGAAAACGGAGAATTAAAAAGTAAGTTTTTCCTCGTACGTTGACAACAGTTATAAATCACGGTGCTGTGTTTATTTTACGATCCAGCTATTATCGTCAACTCGGTGGTTTTGCAACGGCCGTCTGCGCCCGCGCCGCCACCTCGGGCCCAAAGCGCAGGAGTCGTAAACGCAGATAGGTACCTACTCGAACGTGCATCAGTTATTTCTGTAACGCCTTGTGTTTTCATTCTATCCATGGTGTGGGCAGGACGTGGCCATATTACGATCTGTCAGTAAAATACATTTTAGTCGGGCCATTAGCGTTTTTACTTAGTTTTATACGAAGTAGGCGGTAAACCTTGTTTCTGCGTTCATGATGATGTTGTAGTTTTCATAGTAAATGAGATAAGCTGTACGTTCATGTTTTGTGATGTGGTGTTTAATACTAATTTATCAGTCTTATGTATACAACGTGTAATTGGCCTATGCGTATTAAATCGAACTACGTGCTTTACAAAAACTAAAAGAAAATAAATTTTTTTATGGAAATGCCGAAATTATTTTATGTTAACTGTTATATTAACTTCATTATACTATAGTGATCTAGTATAGCCTCTGGTTCGAATTATTAAGCATACATACCTATGTCAATTACACGATGGATAATAACAAACGTAAGATTTAGTAAGTACAAATTATTCTGGTAACTGAAATATAATATGTAATAGGATTCTAAATATTTTTAAATATTTAATGTAATAGCGGAACAAAACAAAATTCAATTGTTATTGAATCCCGTCTTAAGTAGGTATATTTTACATTGATTTAATAATAACGCCGCATATGGCGTTAAAAGCTTGTTTTCAAAAATATTTTTTCATAAATAATTACTTGTTTTATTTATGTAACTTTGTACGTGACCAACGTGACTATAAGTGTATTGGCGGATGTAAAGCCTAAATCCTTACCTACCAGTCAACCAATCGGGTGTTGTTGAGAATGACATGTAGTGCAAAATTCGAATAGAGATATGGTGAAAAAAGAACTACATATATGTGTAAATAAATCAAATCAAATTCACACACAGGAAATCGAATGTTAAACCTCCTCTAAGTATCCCCTCAGGATTTTGTCAATTGTCTTTTTCGAATATTCATCACTACAGGTTTAAACTTAGTTTGGGGCTAGCTTAATCAGTGTGATTTGTCCTTATCTATTTATCTATCAGAATTGTAATATATCCCTTATATTTTAATATAAAAGTACAGTAAAAATTCATATGAAACCGACATTCATTTTTCTGTTTCTTTCTTATACAGTAAACAGGTGTCAAACAGGTGCAGTTAGCAAATGCTGTTCGCAAATATTGAAATTTGCCGTGGAATGGAAATATGTGTCCGATATGTTAACTGCACTCATTTCAAAAAGCAAATCTATGGCAATATTATAAACTAGCCGTGCCCGCGACTTCGTTCGCGTGGTTGTCGGAACGAAATGTTATATAGCCTAAAGCCTTCCTCTATAAATGGACTACCCAACAAAAAAAGAATTTTTCAAGTACGTAAGTAAGTACTTGACACCGAGTTACATAGGCTTCGTTTTTCTTCAGGATAAATATTTCCAATAGGGCGTGCGAAGTCGCGAGTAACAACTAGTGAAAATATAAAAAAAATCAAGCTTTGTTGGAAACAGGAAATGGCGCCTGTTGAAAAATCTTTAAGCTGAGCTGCTAATAGAGATGTTGTACTCTTAAAAGCTTGACGGATCAAACTCCACACGAATTTCACACTGTGAATCATGCAAAAAATTCAGTACATAGACTGAAATTGCTGTAAAAATTTTAGTACTGGATAAAAAATCGCCTGAGATTATGTTGCGACTCGAGTGACGAATGTTTTCATTCTAAGCATTGAGTGATTAGTGTCTTGAATACTACGGCCTTCGTCGCTTACGGAAATCCGCAACAGTTATGTCGGACGGCAATTAACCAAGCAATAAAATGTTTGTTCGTAAATTTCGTTTTATCAGATGCATATAGAATCTTGAATACTTAGATTTTATTTATAATTATACTTTTAATGAGTATCCAAAACCGGAAAACTTGCATGTAAATAAAAATGAGTGTGGACGAAGCGAAAGAGATTTGCAAGGATCCATAGTCTCTGCCTACCCCCATGGAAAATACATGTATGCATGTATTTTATAATGAAATTAGATATTTTTGGCATTTATATAAAATTAATTATATAGCTCAAATACTTATTAATATGTTTGACAGACTTAAAAAATAATAATTTGGAAAATTCTTGGATCTCAAGGTGTTGAAGTATTCGAAGATAACTCGAGTATTTTTGATGGGAATTTCATGCAATTTGACGCGTTACATACAGGGTGACTTTTTATCCACCAGCCAAATTTTTGAAGCAAGTTCAGTCCATTATACTAAACTACTTTCTATAAAAATGTATTGAAAATAGATAAAAATTTTTCGTCCTTCCATACAAAATCAGTTGGCCTGAGCGCCAATCTGTATAGGAAGGCGAATTTTTTTTATCGTTTTTGTTAATTGTTTTTATTGAAAGTAGTTCAGTATCATGGACTGAACTTGCTCCAAAACTTTGGCTGGTCGTTAAAAAGTCAGCCTGTATACGGCTTGGTAGTTTTCATGTACCGTCGCGAGTCACATTCGCCCTGAGAAAGGCCTCCGGATGAGGTCGAAACATGTCATCTGAGTTATCCATTTACCGCGTATTAATAAATTCATCTACTTAGTAGGTAATCTTGCGTTTTACACAATTAGATCACGGAAGTCTGCGATTCTTGCAGTGTTTCCGCTTCTCGCCTCTGACTTAAAATCAGATCGCAACTTTGACGTGAGACGTGTCTATATTTATTATTTATTGCGGCGATGATTTCCATTCTTTGCGCGCGATGTCGCGTCGACGAGAAAGCCAGACATGAAAACAACATTCTTCATACTATAAACGCGTTCGTATTATGACAAATTGACTGTTTTATTTTAAGATACTGTTTAATAACGATTTTCACTATTAATAAATTTGAATTGAATGAACTTTCTTTGTTGTTTTCCTATATTTTAGTCATATATAAATTCTCGTGGATAAGTAGTTTTATTCTCATGTTAATCATATTAACTGTACCTGCCTGACACATCAGACTCCAGTAAAATACGGGACGCATCAGTTTCCATCAACGCCGGTTGGTGACAAAGTGACAATAACCTGAATTTATTGGGCGAGGAAAATTTAATTGCTCAGTGCGGAGGTAACGAGCTACAATGATACGCGGGAAGGGTTAAGTGTTTTACGAAAATAAAGGCTACAGAACGGGCACAATGACTCAGATGGAATTCAGTGTTGCCCGCTATACCGCTTCGTCGGAATCAGAAATACAATCCTAATTATAATCGCACGCATCCGTCGAGCTTCAATCGGTTGCTCAGAACCACGTCCAACTCATCTGCGGCTTGCTCTGTTTAAATGCATTCTGCTCGCTAGATAATCGAGAATAATGTAAAATAAATATTTAGTCCTCCCCTCTAGTGTCTTGGTCATCAATGCGTAAACCGTTTGGGTTCACATGACACGGTTACTCCTAATAAATGACTGGTTAACAACACTTGATATTTTTATATTGTATTCGTGTTCACAGGCTTTTGTATCTTACTATCTGAACAGGGAAAATGTATGATGTGATTGTTATGGAACTAAATATCCAGAGCGTTATCAAATTGTTGTTGTAGTTTTTTGGTAGGTAGCTAAGTCTAAAAATAACTATGCAGTCATGTAACCTCGTACAATGAGGTTAGTATTTAATTTCGTTTTTAAATTCATCATCATCATCAGGTCTTTGTTAGGGTTCCGTACCCAAAGGGTGCTAACGGGATCCTATTACTCAGACTATGCTGTCTGACCGTCTGTCCTTGCCACAGGGCTCTATTTCTTAAACCGTAATAGCTAGACACTTAAAATTCACCGATTATGTATTGCTGTGGCCGCTAAAACAACAAATACTAAAAATAAGATAAAGAGAAACGTGTTTTTCAGTGTTTTAAAACATTGTACGGAGGCACGGAACCCTTCATGTACGAGTCCGACTCCACTTGCCCGGTTTATTAGTCTCTATTGCTTGTCACCCTCTCTGTACTACCAGAGCCATAAATTAGCTAAAGCAACCAGAGGATCTAACCTTCACTCTCCACGCTGGCAAGACAGGTTGGAGAGGTCTCATTGATATTTATAACGTTTGTTTAGCTTGTTTCCTAAGTCGCCTTCTACGAAATCCACGGAAAGACTTGGAGTTGTCCTATTCTACTCTATTTTATTATTATCAATATACTCGATAATTAATTACAGAATGTTATAACGATATTTTATAACAATATTTTCAAAAGTTAAATCGCTAACACCAGTTATGTGTACGAGTATGTGTATAACTAAATACATTGACAGCGTAAGCGAGTGGCGAGTGGTTTGTGTTAACGTATGTGTACATAGGAGTAACATTGCCGCAATGCGGTGAGACGCCCATATGTCGGCATATCGCTCCTGCCTGCCCTTTCCTGGCGGGTACCACATTCAAACATTTACAACTAAATCAATTTCATTCGATTATAAATTAATTGTCTCGGAGTTTTTGCAGCAGAACTCTCAGGCTTTGTGTTTGGCGTTTGGTCTCATTATTTATCGGTCACTGTGAACCTTGGCATTTACATGCTCGCTTCACAACATGCCCGTACCTTGACAACGATCATTAGTATAAAAATAGAATGATGGTAAGGATTATCCATTTAGGTCAAAGGTAAAAGGACTGTATAGTATATGTTCTGCTTGTTATATAAATGTATTTATGATATTCATTATAACGCTTTTCCTTTAAGATTTTTTCTTCCGGTGTTTCTCGCTGTAAAATGTCATTTTTTATAGAAAGTAGATGAGTATCATGGACTTTACTTGCTTCAAAAATTTGGCTGGTGGTCTGATGTATTACATTCGATTTGTTAATTATGTGATTAAGTTTTAAATATTTTAAAAATTTTATTACGTCGTTAGTTGTAAGGAATCTTATCAAAGCCCGTAGGAACTGTTCCATACAATGATTTTAAATGGCGGCAACTGCATAAAAGAATAATAAAATATGAAAGCTAGCTTGTTTTTTGTTTCGGTTCGCCGTGTATCAGTTAGTAATACATTAGGCGAGCGTTGATTTACACAGCCCCGCTTCGTGGGCGAACCTATTCATAGTACTAATGTACTAAATATAGTACCGATTCCGTATTATTTCTCACTGACTCAGGCCGTGAGTGGTTCCATAGTTAAAAGTAGAATTTACGTTTTTACTTGTACGGAAGTATTATTATAATGTGCATTTTTCATTCGGTTCTGGATATATTTTGTAAATACTTATTTTCATCTTCTTTCTGATAACTTAATAACAGGTTTTACTGTGGTGTTATTGAATTCAAAATGTTTTGTTTTTGTAATTTACCACTGAACCTAAGGCTTATAACATTTTGTGAAGACCATTCCCAAAAAAAGTTTTTTTCTTTTGAGTAAGTATGTAATTTATGGAATCAACTTTCAAAAAAATTATGTTTAATTTTTATTACCATTAGGTATAAATTTATAAATAAAACCATTAAATTATTTTACCAGATACCAGACGTCATACTGTTAGCATTGATAAAAGGACTTTCGATAAAAACAATTAGTTGTTTAGCTTCAATTTTCCTCGTTTACAATTGCTGCTAGGTATTGCACGGCATTATTATATCTTTCAAGGTTCAATGCTTGTCGTTTTAATTATTTTTTAGGGTTCCGTACCCAAAGGGTGCATACGGGACCCTATTACTGAGACTCTGCTGTCTGTCCGTCTGTCACAGGGCTCTATCTCTTGAACCGTAATAGCTAGACACTTAAAATTTTCACCGACCGATTATGTATTACTGTGGCCGCTATAACAAAAAATACTAAAAATAAAAAAAACTTACAAATTAAAGGGGGTCGTCATACAAAAAACGTGTTTTTTCAGCGTTTTAACTAGATCTTTATAATGGCATTAACTAGATACTTGAAATTTTACACAGATTATGTAAGTATTGCTATGACCACTATAACAACAAATACTAAAAATAAGATAAAGTTAAAAATTAAAGGGGTCGTCAAACAAACAAAACTTTAAATAAGGTCTCTGGGGACATAAAAGAAGTTGGTAGGACTATTGGGAATTTTTGTCCTAATAGACCTACCAGTAAAATTGTTGGGACGAAAATTCCCAGTAGTCCTATTGGTAGGTCTATTGGGACAAAAATTCTCAGTAGTCCTACTGGTAGGACAAACTTGGTAGGACTACTGGAAATAGCCCCAAGAAGGGCGGGGAAACGTGTTTCTTCAGCATTTTAAAACATTGTACGGAGGTACGGAACCCTTCATGTACGAGTCCGACTCGCACTTGCCCGTTTATTTAGATTCTTATTTGGTGTAAATGTCTTATTTATGAGTAGCTCTGTTACTATAGAGTATCAAAATATTTGTACAGTTACTACTGCAAAATATTTTTTGATCTATAAATTGTCGCCTAACTTAAGGTTAGTTAGTTAATCTTTATGAGTATTTTCTTACCTGGAAAGCAGTGGGGCGAGATACTTACAGTAGAAAGTTCGTTATCATATCGACACCAAGTCCACAAGACAGGTTTTATTCCTTTGTATTTTCTTTACCTGTGAACAAAGGGATGTGGTACTGAATTATCTAATCATTTCTAAGCGACCAATCATAGACAAGTTCATAATATTGGTAAGTGTCACAGGGTACAAAATGGATCATGTATGGGACAGATATGCGTCGTAGTTTCGTAGTTTTGCGCTGTATATAACAGATGAACACTTAACCTGGTCAGGTTGACCAGGTTAAGTGTTTATCTGTTATTCCTAGTAAGTCATTTTGTGCTTTTCTAATAAAAACGGATAATTTTTCATCAACATGTTTTTTCTTGAACAATCAAGAAAAAACATGTTGATGAAAAAAAATGAAAAAAAAGTAGGGGATCATCGGACTTATACAATTTTATAGTGGATCCGTTAAGTAGATCAGACCGGAATAACTCCAAAAATATTGAAGTTATAATTATTTATAGGTTAATGTAATAGTGTTAGGAATTCAACAATCTGAAGCGCTGCTATTAATTAAAAAATAAGTAATTTCTTAATTGAAATGAACTGAAAAAGTCAAATGAAACTATTGAGTACAAACGTACAGAGGTACTTAAAGTTTTAATTTTAAATTAAATGAAATTTAAAAAATACATGAATCTATTTAATAGGCAAATTAAATGAAATGGTCGAAATCATACCTTGATCACTTACTCGTATGTCTATTGCAATATGCATTATGCTATACTAAAATACATCTTAGTGTAGGGCGCACTAATAGATCGAACTTAAAAGCTTTAATTTAGAATTTAATGAAACTAAAAATTACACGAAACTATTAAGAACCCCCTTACCCTAGACTTTCCCATACAAACGTAGTCTACGTTTTATTTTGAAACGACATGTCAGATTTCAGTTAAAAATTGTAACTTTAAAGAAATTGCATATATCTAGGGTTATAATTGGTTTTCACAGTCAAAATATGAACTTGAAAGAAAATATATAGGTGTAAAAGTTTTCCATACTAATGGTCAAAAATGATATAATGCACTATATTCTCTTTCAAGTTCATATTTTGACTGAGAAATCCAATTATAACCCTAGATATATGGAATTTCTTTAAAGTTATTAATTGTTACCGAAATCTAACATGTCGTTTCAAAATAAAACGTAGACTACGTTTGTATGGGAAACTCTGATTCTGTCTAGGGTAAGGCGACTATTAATAGCTAAATTAAATAAAACTGTCTAAATCATAAGTTAAACACTCGGTGTACCTATGGTGAGATAATAAATAATGTTTACCAGGTTTTAGATGAAAATTCATCGGCTGCATCTCTAAATATTTACACAATCTGTGAAGTTCAGTTGTTTTATTTAATAGCAAACTTTAATACTACGCTAGATTAATGCAATCATGCATTATGCGATACTAAAATACATCTTAGTGGTAGGGCGCACTAAAAGATCAGTAAGTACTAATAGTATAATTTTAAATTAAATTATACTAAAAAAATACAGGTTGCTATTCAATAGGCAAATTAAATTAAACGGTCAAAATCATACCTTGATCACTCATGTCTATTGCAATCATGCATTATGCGATACTAAAAGCATCTCAAGGACAGACGGTCGGGCCGTATGCAGGTACGTCGGAGAACATCTGCCCCACGCGCGTGGCAACCATGCCATCACCCGGCAGGACCGAGGCAAGAGTGATGGACTCAGAAATAGACCAATCATATGTAGCAATAGCTACTGACAGCGCGTTTTTAGATGTATATTTTTTATATTATTTACAAGTTTAGTGATGTGCCGTTTGGTTCCCGGCAGAGTCAAAGTCTTCCTGTGGATGTCGTAGAAGGCGACTTAGGAAACACAAGCTAAACGAAGCTTATAAACATCAATGAGACCTTTCGAACCCGTCTAGCCATCGTGGAGAGTGTAGGCCAAATCCTCTGACTGCTCTGGCTAATATATGGCTCTGGTAGTACAGAGAGGGTCATGCTTCTGCAGTGGAGACTAAGACCTCAAGATGATGATGTTAGTGATGTGCCGCTAGAAATATTCAAAATTTACGGAAGGTTTTCGGTACATGTGAGATATTTCTCCATGTCAAGACAAATACTACGATTTAACTTAGTAATTAAATTTATTATTATTAACTTTAAATGGTCAATTATATGTCATTATCAACTTTAAATCCACTTTATTAAATATAAATGAATAAATAAATATTTAAGACTGGTTATAGGAGAATTCTCCTATTTTGATATACTCGTATATACCTACTGAGATATGGTGTTTCGCAGATATGGGATTTACCCATCTAAGTCAAGGTAACGTCCTCTCGGGCGTTGCCAAAGAAACGGGAAGTGTCTTTATTTCGGGAGAGGGGGGGGGAGAATCGAACCTCCAGATCCTCCCCCCCCCCCCCGTCGGTGTACCTATATATATGGTAAATGGTAAGAGAATAAATAATTTTTACCAGGTTTTAGATGAAAATTCATCTCTAAATTTTTACACAATCTGTGAAGTTCAGTTATTTTATTTAATAGCAAATTTTAATACTAGGTAACTAATTATTGATATAAGTAATTTGTTTCTTTCAGTTTATCGCTACCGCTAGTAACTTGCACCACACGTGGTCGAGTCGGGAGCACGGCTAATTATAATCGACTAAACATCATCGAGTGTTCGTTACTTAGGGTCGCACCTCTTGTAAGTATTTATAAAATATGTGGTTCTACGCTCACTTCCTACTCGCTACTCGGGTAGCTAACCACTCGTTTAGTTAGATATAGCTTTCATAACGTATATTTATACTCTTTGTTGACATAACGCACACTTATTCAAGTCGGTCTTATCACTTCTTATGTGTTAGAAAAATGTGTTTAATACATTTTACAGACAGTGTTTTGACGTTTTTCTTAAATAAATGTAATTTTGATGTTTTTTTTTTCGTATCAGCCCTGACCGCTGATCTTGCCGCCCGCTGCGTATTGCTCACCGCATCGCACCTTGCCGTCGAGTTGACGATTGTGCATTTGTGTAATTTTATGGCTAAAAATAACCACAAGTCGTCGCCTTAATATTCTCGTATTTGTTTTAGGTACCTACTACACAAGATCTACAACTACTTAAATCTTTTACAAATTTTGATTACAGATTACAGATTGAAAGTTCTTGATTTATTTATAAATGGTAACCTATTGAGGGAAATAAACACACATCCAAAAACTCACACAAACACTACACACACCGACGTAAATCTAACCAAATCTTCTATAACCACATAAAAATAGTGAAATGTGACAAATTGATACATTGCATACGTGATAAGAATCAAGAGGCAAATGTGCGAATATTCAACAAAGTCACGTGTCATAATAACTAATCTACCTACTCATGCTCTATTTATTCAGATCGTGTTGGGCGTGTGCCAGTCATTCTAAATACCATACGTGGTCTCGTTCAAATCCGTCATGATAGTACGAGAGCAATATTTACTAAAAATTGTTAATCCTTGAAGATAATATCTATCTGGTGACTGATCACAGCTGTGTGGTATCAGTAAAGTGGAATATGATTTGTCACCACCCTTTTACTGGTATCGCACATCTCCTACAGGTGACGTGAGAGGCGACTAAGGGTCAGTTCACACCGAGACGCGACGCAACGCGATGTAGCGCGCTCTTTGGAAGAAATATAGAACTTGTGTACTAGACAAAAAGATACTAATTTCAGCGACAGCCAGCTATGCCGCGCTGCGCAGCGCTGCGTTTACGCGGCGCAGCGGGCTCTCACTCTTGTCTTGTCTTGTCTAGTAAACAAGTTCTATATTTCTACAAAGTGCGCGCTTCGTCGCGTAGCGTCGCGTCTCGGTGTGAACTAACCCTAAGCAAGGTACAAGTAAAAGGGAACGGGAAGCAGCGTTCTCTATGCAAAGACTTTATACCAACTACCGCGATCACCAACTCGCTCAGCGTGGTGATTATGATTTCTTCCTTAATTGGGAAGCCTTTAGTTTAGCTATGGACTGTTATAGGTTGTTAAAAATGTCACGGGTAACTGAATTGCTCATAAAAATCTCTAAAAGTAAAAAAAAACTATGTATGTTGTAGCTGCAATATTTAAAACTATCTATCGTTGATCCAGTATCAAACAGTATTATTTAACTTTCATGAAACATCTGTTATGATGAACGATGTTCTTGCTTTCAAGAAACATAGCTTGTACATTACAGGTTTCCTAATGTATATGGAAAATTCACAAATAGTGTCTCATTGATGTTAAGTACATCTGAATTATTCATATTAATACTTACATTTACTTATATAGCTGTTTTAGGTCAAAAATACTTTGAAAATAAAAGAACCACCTTTAAACTATCGCGTTGCATTATTATTAAATTAATGCATACGGGAATTAACGCGAAACGTACCTTTTATTTATTTATTTTGCTGACGTTTCATTCGGGTTTCACCGAACGTGGTCCCAGCTTGACAAAATAAATAAATAAAAGGTACGTTTCGCGTTAATTCCCGTATGCATTAATTTAATAAAAAGAACCACCATTGAAATCAAACCACCCGTTTTAGAGCAATTACGTCAAATGCACTTACGTATGTACACATACGTACATAGATATAGTACAAATGGTTTTAAACCTTATAACACTTTTATCAGAGGTTATAATTTATTAAATATCGACAAAAACAAAAAGTATGAATAGTGAGAAACATCATTAAATTCGCAGCGATTCTGCATGTACTCTATTCCGTTATTGGATTGAGAGTCCATTGTTTGGTTTATAGCGTGAAAATCAAAGCTTCCGCACTATGCAACATTAAAATTATTTCAAGAAACCATCTTTCTATTGTTTTTAATTTATTTCTGGTTTTGTTAGAAGTAGATTTAAAAAAGAGGTTATTACGGTGAATCTAGTAGCTGACGTAAAGAAGAGCCTTCCCGGACATGGCTGTTTAAATGACTGAATGTCCAAATGGTTCGATTGCCTATGTGCCAATTAATACGAGAGTCAAAATGCATGACAGACACTTAATACTATTGTTAGAAAGAACAATTCTTAAATGCATTACAAGTTGTATAGTTAAATTGTCAGAACGAGCTAGTATCAAAATGAACTAATCGTTACAGAGTGCATACGTTAGAATGATAGTGCAAAATGTATAAAATTCATCACGACATCATTGATATGATGAATTAGAGTAAAAATGTACAGTTTGTATAAATGTCATAACTGCGTACAATTTCCTGTGCTTATATTTTAAATAACAAATGTCAAGTCTATGTTTTGGTCAAGTAAGTCAGAATCAGATGAAGATAATCCAAAAAAGCGCTTTGTTGAATTTGTCGCGCATTTCCTTGTAAATCTTAATTCGTACGTTCCGTTACAGCAATTCCAGTACAGGCTACGGCTGTACATTTTTCACTTGTAACGTATCACCTTGTCGCTGGGTAGCTGGTTGCTTACAATTAAAAAGCGAAAAGAGCGCGGATTCCGCGGCGAATTTCGAGAAATATCGACGGGGTCGACGAACCACGTCGACGCATCGTGTCCGTCTCTTCGCCCGATTTTTTTTATATTTTGTGTTATACGGACGATTTCGGATGAGATTTTATTGATGTACTTAACTTGATGCATGTTGATGCCATTAAGATAATTTTATTGCAAAATGTAACTTTTGAGCGCAGTTTTGCAAGTAAAGACGGTGGAAAAGGAATCTGACGTGAGATTTATAATAATTGTTTAAAAATACATTCTGCGTAATTATTACACGCGATGGCACTTAAATTATTGTTATTGTATTCTATAAATAAAACAATATTTATTGATATTTATTTATTTGATTATAAATTTAAAGAGTAACAACTTGTGTTAAATATAAAATGAAACATTTTTGCAAACTTATACAAAAACGCATAACAAGTCCTAGCCGCTCTATAATCATGGTCCTGTGCATCTAGTAAAGAAAGCGCACTTTTTATCACCACTCGTTAAAAAGCGCATACGCCGCCGCCGCATTTCATTAGTGTAACATTCAGTCGAAGGCGAACAATAAAAATATCACCGACGTTGAAATAAATAAAAACAGCAGCCGGGCCAGCTGCGGCGGGGGCAGGTGGAATAATTGGCAATTCTTTGTTTCAATCCATACACACCCATACACACCAAAACCTACAGATGCTTAAATACTCCACGACAATGATGTCTCATTTTATTTTTCTCATCAAGACACGACGTTGCGATGTGTGAGTGAGGGTTAGATATCTTTTTTATATATCAGCAGGTTCTTTTGCATGCGTAAGCTCTGAATATGCAAGTTTTCAGATCTGTTTGGAGGTCTTTAGGTTATAAGCATTAGCGTAAAGACTGTTGACCCTGGACGCGTATAATTAGAATGACATTACGAGTAAGTATATTATTATATTTTTATCACCTTTCACACGTCCATTTTCGACCTCAAGACGAATTTATTTAACATTTTAATTTGTAGAGATGTATGTACCGACTGTTATCTTTTTAATTTGACAATGGAATTTGTATTTGATTATTGTGAGTTCTTCGTAAGTAATAACATTTTATTGTCATGATAAAGAAAAGTTGTAAGCGTCACGATTTCACGATATCTCCGAATGATTGCGATAATGTCTTCGATGGTATGTTTGTTATCACACGTTAATTTTGCTCAGCCGATACACATAGCACGTTTTTGCACGTAGTCGTTCATTCTTAGCAGTTTCTGATATTTTACGTGTCTTCACGTTTTATTATGGAAAATTCTTATAGACTTCTAAACTGTCTAGTAATGTTTAGCCGGAGAATTGCGGTGCCAGTCTTAACAAGTACAGTACTGTTAGTTAGTAAAGGAATATATTATTATTATATTTCTGTAAGTAACTGTGCTGTTTGACTTAGAGATAGGGATAAAGACAGCTTTGCCGGTTTAACTAGAAATATGAATTTTCATCTTCCTATATAGGCTTTGACATGAAAGATTTTAAAACAAACGTGTCATATTTCTTAGTTATATCATTATCATCATCAGGTCGTTTTTAGTCTCCACAGGAGCACGACCCTCTTTGTACCTACTACCAGAGCCATATATTAGCTACAGCAGTCAGAGGATTTGGCCTATCCTCTCCACGCTGGCCAGACGGGTTGGAGAGATCTCATGTTGTTGGATGTTTATAAGCTTTGTTTAGCTTGTGTTTCCTTGGAACAGGAACAGGAACCACAAGTCTATATATACTCTATCTTCCTACATAGGCTTTAACATGTAAGGTTTTAAAAATAATATTTCTAAGTTATGTATTCAAATCAAATTAATTCTGAAGCAGGTAGCTGACGCTTCGGCAAGTAATCGTTAAAAATAACAAAGATTTACGCAACATGTACGTGTGTACGAACGAGTAGGTACATCTTAACTTTTACGACTATTTTCACAAGCAGCCTAGATTTCCGCTGGATAACTTACAGTTAGCTACTTAAATCTTAATATGGCGTTAAACCTATTTAAGTACACGCATTCTCCTTGTGACTGCTCAATTCAATGTAAAGTACCCTAAAGAATGACCCGTAAGCTCTCGACTAGCTGAGAGCAATTCTAATTACATTTAAAGTGACTCGAGAGCAAACCCAGCGGTTGAGCTTTAGCCATTAAATTAGCGAACGACCGATTTCGGCTCCAACACGATCATTGTATCACATTGCGACTGTCAACGTGAGTGAAATTCCGGAAGGCAGGAATGTGTGGGTGAGGTTACCATTCGCTCCGTGCACATGCGTGCGATTTCTGATCAAACCCGACTAAATTACAACGCTGGTTTCACGCTCTGCGCAGCAGTTACTCCGTTTTTATTCTCAACTTGGGCGGATATTAACCTCATTGTGCTGGAGTACGAAGCGCAACCCGGTCACTCAGCTAGTACGCGTATTATCTCCATTTGCATAGTGCGGACAAGTAGCGGTGTCGACTTACGCGCCACTGCCGAGTAATGCTGTTTCAACTGCATCAAAAGTAGATCATAGTTTCTCTTTATAACTACATATATGTTTAGGTATATTTTCTATTTCTTCACTAAAATACAGAATACTATAAGTACTTTATTAGATACGTTTAAGTATAAAAGATAAAAAAAGCGTCATTTGTAAACCAAAAAAAAAAACTTACTACCGTACACAACACTGTTGGTACATATCGATTATGACGTGTCGTTGCTCAATTTTTGAAATGTTATTGGTAGGTACAAGTACAATGTGTTTTCATTAGATAACCAAAGACCATTTTGTTGAGCGCTGAGAGAGAGGATAGATAGGGTAGGATTTTTCTATCTTTTTACAAAAGACAAATTATTTTTATTTATTTCTTGTACGTGTTTAAGCATTAATCAATCTTCATATATGTGTATTTTTTATTTTTTTACTCAGTCGTATGCGCAAGAAATCCAACGACGTATTCGCTTATATTTTCTTCAAAGTGTAACCTTCTTAACTAAGTTTTTGAATGAATTAAAAAAAAAATTACGAAAATGTCATTTACTTTTTAGGATTTTCCTTTGTCTTTATTTGTCTGTAATTTATATACAACTTCATGTTTTAAATTCCGTGTAAAGAACAAAGACATGAACGTCGCGCACCGCAAAAAATTGAAACACGTCTCAGGTTATTTAGAATTAAACAAACTACTCGTATTACAATAAAAATCAATAAATTGTGTCATTCGCTTTTTTAATACTTAAATAAACTTCAATTTAACATATCATAACATATTGTTACTAAGTTAGTTTGGCTGCAATCAGCTCCAAAAAAGCAGTCAAAATCACTAAAAATAAGGACCGGACCCATAACATGAGTTGCATTTTCGCTCATTCTGTCGATCTGCGTGGTAACAGAAGCAGTTTTTTAAGCAACATTCTTTAGTTTGTGTCTTTTCTGCCAGACTAGCGTGGAATGATGTGGAATTTTTTAACTATCAAATATTAAGATGTCTGTTAAACAAACATAGTGTCGCTTAACTTACCTACAAGTGAACAATATCCAAAACAATAAAACGTACTTTGAGCGACATTGAACGAAGCACGCAATCCATAACAATGGTTATGAATGAATGTCGTTCACAACACATACCCACCGGATAATGATGTTATTTGCTTTGGCTTCCGTCATCGTGGATAAGTGCTGTAAACACGTGCATCGGCGACATCTTCTGAGCATCAAGGCTCAGAAAATGTCGCCGATGCACGTGTTAGGAAAATAATTATTAATGCGTCTGCGCAATACAGAAATCCGGTGTTTTTGCGTTAGCTTGATGACTGATCTTCGAACTGGGGCTGTACTATAAAAGCTGCGTGATATCAACACGTAGTTCCGTGTCAGTGGTCGTGTGATGACGGCAGAACAGAACACGATTTGTCATAACCCCTATATATTCTCTCCCACGGGGACGTAAGAGACGACTAATGAAGAACGGGCATCAGCGTCCTCTGGATAAATAATTTATATACTATCTACTGCGATCACCAACCCGTAATTATTATAAGCAAATCCTTCCATTCTTGCAAGAGACCTTTAGACCATCAGTAGTCTGATATAGGCTGTAAAGAAGTTCCTTGTCAAGCTATTGCGAAACGATGATAAAGCCATATTCATCCGTTGTAATGTGACTTTCAAATATATAGGACTAGGGTCCTACCAGGAAATTGAAAATATGGCAGAGAGAAAAGAGGAATGGAGGCATCACCACTCCAATGAATAGAGCAAGCTCCTAAGGTACAAGAAAAATGCGACAATATCACATATCAGATGACAGTCGTACAATTTATAAAGAAAGTAAATACCCAGAAAACTAATAAGTATAACTAAATGCCGACAGAAGAGGCTGATGAAGCGTCAGCGTGTTTACAAATCCTTCTTCATCTAAACACTTGTATGGCGTTGGGGTCGATGAGGTTTCGGAAGCCAATTTTTTAAAATATGAATCACGTATGCTATTTGAGCCCTTCATGTTGAACACACGTAAAGCTGTTTTACGAATAGAACCTGTATAAGTTCGCTTTTTATAAGTGAGCAGATGCTGCAAAAGAAGTAAAAATAATTTCCGGTTATTTGATAGTTTGAACTTTGGTGATAATTACTGTTCGGGTCGCATCTTCTGAGCCCTTATTGCCGGACAAATCATTTTTATTATGTTACGCAACTTGATATTCTCGTTGTTTTCGATTACCTTCTTCTTCATTCTAAGGGTTGAATTTATAACTAGGGAATTCTATAATTGAAAAAAAACTTAATGTAGCTGTATTGCTATTTTCACATTAATTTCGTGTTTTGAAAATGAATTCACAATTTTAAATTTTTATCGTTGACAAATTGCTAAGTGCTTCAAAGGTCAAAGGTAGGTACTACTCAAAGTCAACTCATCCTTCATATGTCTGAAGGATGAGTTGACTTTGAGTAGTAGTTCGTATTTGTCACCATCATCATCATTGTAGCTGCATCGCAATATATTTGAATACATCATTTTTAGATGTATATGACACATGAAGACAAACGGAAACTTCTAAGAAATAAAGACGTGTAGAGGTCATAATTTTGATTAAACGGGATCGGGTAACTAGGACACAAAAAAATGCCAGTAGCCGTGTGGGCGCGATGCAGCTACAATGCATTCAAACATACTGATAATAAAATCAAATTAATCATTTCAAAATCAAGTAACTTAATATAATTCAGCTAATCTAGTAAGTATAGTTTGCCTGACTGATTTATCCTGACCTTGGCTCCAGTTTCTATAAATCTGGTATGATATTCGTATTTGTTAAACATACATATGTACGTAGACTGCTAAAATCATTACCATTTCTTTCGCTTTGCCGTAGTCCGGTAAAAATTGTATGTCTTATTATTACCTACGAGTATATTGCACTATTCCATGAACCAAATTGTTGAAAAAATAAATGATTTTTATTTTACTCTTAATTTAAGATGATACCAAGTATTTTCTGGATCTACGCAAGTGTCAAGAACATGTAAAGCTGCTCTTTTTTCTGTAATTTTAAAGTAAATTTCTCTGTACTTGATGTAGCTAATGGATTGTCTCTCTCTCTCTCTTATATTAGCGTGTACCCGGTTATTTTTAGCTGCGTTGCTTCAAAGTCCGGGGTCCTATAAAATGTGGCACTTGTACTTATCTAGGCTACATATATCAATAGCTAAATTTCTAGGTTGATCGATACAGATATCTCTCTTGGTTAAATATAAATTGTTCGATATAAAACCCTTTTCAGGCTAGGTATCCTGCGTTCAGCTCATCCATTGTCTTCATGAGGTGACTGGCCCATTGTTCATTTTGCATTGACATTCAATATAAGTCACCTTGACACCTAAGCAGATGATTTTGATTCTGTACATGACGCGCTCATTGATTTTGATTTTGAAATGAAGATTGTTCAAAACATTACACTTAGGTCAAAATCGGTCAAATACCTTAATAGGTATTTATGTAGTTGTTGTTTTCTATATGATAAATCTCGTATTAAATATTCCAGTTTAAGTAAAAAAGTATGGTTTCTTAAACGCCCAAAAAATATAATGTATATTTTAATGTAGGTAGTAATATAAGTTCTGTATCCCGTGAATATAAGTAAATCAACATTGACAGGTCTTTTTTAGTCTCCACTGCAGGAGCACGACCCTCTCTGTACTACCAGTGCCATATATTGGCCTACACCACGCTGGCCAGACAGTTTGGAGAGGTCTCATTGATGTTTATTTTATAAAGCTTTGTTTAGCTTGTGTTTCCTAAGTCGCCTTCTACGACATCCACGGGAAGACCTGGAGTGGTCCTTTTCTAATATTCCGGGAACCACACGGCTATAAGTAAATATATATATTATAGTAATTCACAACTAATTTGTTTCTTGGTTCTATATTAAAAAAAATATTGTGGATGACAGTTGTGAGTTTGGTGACTATTTTTACTCTTTGTCAGACCCAAAAACTGCCGTGTCATATTGCAATAGCGCTTAGTTGTTATTCGTGAGGTTCTAGTATCAAAAAAGTTTCATAAAACTCTTTTATTCCCTCCAATATTATAGTATATAAATATAGAAAAAATATTTATACAAGTTCTGTCTAAAACATGCATCATGGAAGTAGATAAATTCATACATTCTGTCTATCCTAACTAATATTATAAATGTGAAATTTAGTTTGTATATTTGTTTGTTTGTTGCCTCTTCACACTTTATCTATTGAACCAATCTTCTTGAAATTTGGCATACACAGATAGGAGTCCTGACAAGGACATAGGTGATACCTTTCATCCCGGAAAAATGTATAATTCCCGTAGGATTTGGGCTACGGGAGCAAAGCCGCGGGTAAAAGCTAGTACATATATCAATGAAACACTTAAGGAAATTTTCTTCATACGTAAATGAATGTTTACATGTGTAAATACATTCTAGAGAGAAGACAAGACGAAAAGATCAAAATTTAAAGACCTTTTAATGCTTTTAAAAAAGGTGTTGAGAAATACAATAGCGATAAGAAAAGCTATGTGTCTGTTTGTGTCAAACATTCGTTTGACAGATACACAGATACGTCAAACTTATAACACCTCTCTTTTTCGTTGGGGGTTAAAAAGCTTTTGAGAAAAAGTTGATACTGACGGACTTCTACGAACTGTATGTTACCAGGCTATGTGGTGATGGCTTGCATACTCGTATAGCAGCGTCCTTGTCACGCCCAAGTATGCATGTGCATAAGCTATGTCGTCGATTGTTATTGTCAAGTATGTGTAAACACGGCCGGAATCACATGCGCCGACGCCGATGCTGTCTTTACGTGCGTCAAATTGTATTGATACTCCTCTTCAGGTAATAATAGTAAAAGATCAAACTTTTAGTTGTAGTACCTGTTATATTTTTGATAATTAGACATTTTTATTACTAAGTGTTAGTAGTTTTTAATCTTCTCACACCCTGCCTCACTCTCTTAAATACTTGTTAATTTTACTTTTTAGAGTTCCGTACCCAAAGGGTGCAAACGGGACCCTATTACTGAGACTCCGCTGTCTATCCGTCTGTCCGTCTATCTGTCCGTCTGTCTGTCCGTCTGTCTGTCCGTCTGTTACAGGTCTCTATCTCTTGAACCGTAATAGCTAGACACTTGAAATTTTCACCGATTATGTATTACTATAGCCACTATAACAACAAATACTAAAAATAAAAAAAGTTGAAAATTAAAGAGGGTTGTCATACAAAATATGTGTTTTTTTAGCGTTTTTAACTATATCTTTATAATGGCATTACGACATTTTCACCGATTATGTATTACTATGGCCGCTATAACAACAAATACTAAAAATAAGATGAAGTTAAAACTTAAAGGGGGTCGTCATACAAGAAACGTGTTTCTTCAGCGCTTTAAAACATTGTACGGAGGTACGGAACCCTTTATGTACGAGTCCGACTCGTACTTGCCCGTTTATTTATGATAGGTTTTTGCACTATTACGTTTTTATCCCTAACTCTTAGCGAATGGCTGAGTTAAGGTGGAAAAAGGTAATGAAAATAGTGATGGGTTGCTCGCCGCCTCGCCTAATATTGACATGATTCCAATTCTCGTCCATTCCCTAGTTCGGCTTTTAAGATCTGTGTAGGAGGAGAAGCATTATAATTTCTCTCTTATCTCATGGAAGAATTTAACAGATAAAAAAAATAAACTGAAGGATCTGTCACAAGTTGTTATAGAGTGGGTGGGTGAATGGTGGTTTTGATAGTCGACGTTCGGTGAACGATAGGGTCACAAGTCGAGCAGTTACTTACACTACCTATCACGTTATAGCGATTAAAACATTCCATTTAAAGCGGATTTAGACCTAGGTACGTTAGAACAAAGGAAATAAAATTCCTTTGATTTTAGAAAAAAAAGTATTTTAAAAACCTGTCAGATGCGAGTCAGACTCATGTATGATAAGTAATAATGTATAAGGATCCGTACCTCCGTACAATGTTTTAAAACGCTGAAAAAAAACATTCCTTGTATGACAACCCCTTTAATTTGTGTCCTTATCTTATTTTTAGTATTTTTTAGTGGCCACAGTAGTACATAAGTTAAGGCCATTATAAAGATCGAGTTAAAAGCGCTGAAAAAAAACCACGTTCCTTGTATGCCGACCCCCTTTAATTTTTAACTTTATCTTATTTTTAGTATTTGTTGTCATAGTGGCCATATTATTACATTATCGGTAAAAATTTCAAGTGTCTCGCTACAGCTGCAGTTCAAGAGATACAGCCCTGTGGCAGATGAACGGACAGACAGCGCATCTCAGTAATAGGGTCCCGTTGGCAACCTTTGGGTACGGAACCCTAAAAACAATTGAAAATAGATGGCAAAATGATTGGATACTTATTTAAAAATGCATGATAATAGTAGAAGGAATAATAAATAGAAAAACACCTAGGATGGAGTTTTCCATCAAATAAAAGAAAAGTAAGGAGATAGAGAACAGATAATAGAGAATAGATGATATAGAACAGATGATAGAGAACAGATGATAGAGAACAGATGATAGAGAACAGATGATAGAGAACAGATGAAAGAGAACAGATGATAGAGAACAGATGATAGAGAATAGGTGATAGAGAACAGATGAAAGAGAACAGATGATAGAGAACAGATGATAGAGAACAGATGAAAGAGAACAGATGATAGAGAACAGATGATAGAGAACAGATGAAAGAGAACAGATGAAAGAGAACAGATGATAGAGAACAGATGATAGAGAACAGATGATAGAGAACAGATGATACAGAACAGATGATAGAGAACAGATGATAGAGAACAGATGATAGAGAACAGATGATAGAGAACAGATGATAGAGAACAGATGAAAGAGAACAGATGATAGAGAACAGATAATAGAGAATAGATGATATAGAACAGATGATAGAGAACAGATGATAGAGAACAGATGATAGAGAACAGATGATAGAGAACAGATGATAGAGAACAGATGATAGAGAACAGATGATAGAGAACAGATGATAGAGAACAGATGATAGAGAACAGATGATAGAGAACAGATGAAAGAGAACAGATGATAGAGAACAGATGATAGAGAACAGATGATAGAGAACAGATGATAGAGAACAGATGATAGAGAACAGATGATAGAGAACAGATGATAGAGAACAGATGACAGAGAACAGATGACAGAGAACAGATGACAGAGAACAGATGATATAGAACAGATGATAGAGAACAGATGATAGAGAACAGATGATAGAGAACAGATGATAGAGAACAGATGATAGAAAACAGATGATAGAGAACAGATGATAGAGAACAGATGATAGAGAACAGATGATAGAGAACAGATGATAGAGAACAGATGATAGAGAACAGATGATAGAGAACAGATGATAGAGAACAGATGATAGAGAACAGATGAAAGAGAACAGATGATAGAGAACAGATAATAGAGAACAGGATAGAGAACAGATGATAGAAAACAGATGATAGAGAACAGATGATAGAGAACAGATGATAGAGAACAGATGATAGAGAACAGATGATAGAGAACAGATGATAGAGAACAGATGATAGAGAACAGATGATAGAGAACAGATGATAGAGAACAGATGATAGAGAACAGATGATAGAGAACAGATGATAGAGAACAGATGATAGAGAACAGATGATAGAGAACAGATGATAGAGAACAGATAATAGAGAACAGATGGTAGAGAACAGATGATAGAAAACAGATGATAGAGAACAGATGATAGAGAACAGATGATAGAGAACAGATGATAGAGAACAGATGATAGAGAACAGATGATAGAGAACAGATGATAGAGAACAGATGATAGAGAACAGATGATAGAGAACAGATGATAGAGAACAGATGACAGAGAACAGATGACAGAGAACAGATGATATAGAACAGATGATAGAGAACAGATGATAGAGAACAGATGATAGAGAACAGATGATAGAGAACAGATGATAGAAAACAGATGATAGAGAACAGATGATAGAGAACAGATGATAGAGAACAGATGATAGAGAACAGATGATAGAGAACAGATGATAGAGAACAGATGATAGAGAACAGATGATAGAGAACAGATGATAGAGAACAGATGAAAGAGAACAGATGATAGAGAACAGATAATAGAGAACAGGATAGAGAACAGATGATAGAAAACAGATGATAGAGAACAGATGATAGAGAACAGATGATAGAGAACAGATGATAGAGAACAGATGATAGAGAACAGATGATAGAGAACAGATGATAGAGAACAGATGATAGAGAACAGATGATAGAGAACAGATGATAGAGAAGAGATAATAGAGAACAGATGATAGAGAACAGATGATAGAGAACAGATGATAGAGAACAGATGATAGAGAACAGATGATAGAGAACAGATAATAGAGAACAGATGGTAGAGAACAGATGATAGAAAACAGATGATAGAGAACAGATGATAGAGAACAGATGATAGAGAACAGAACGTCGTGGCTTCTCGTATCTATCTCCAAAAACAAGCCGTTCAATTACAAAAGAAGACACAAATCAGAATCATTCATTTGCATAATATATGGTACATAAAATATTCTACAAGTTTATAATCATCATCAGGTCTTTTTTAGTCTCCACTGCAGGAGCACGACCCTCTCTGTACTACCAGAGCCATATATTAGCCAGAGCAGCCAGATCATTTGGCCTACACTCTCTACGCTGACCAGACGGGTTGGAGAGGTCTTATATTGATACTCGTATTTATAGGCTTTGTTCAGCTTGTATTATCTAAGTAGCCTTCTACATACGTCTATAATAATTAACTTAAATTACTATGCAACTTTATTTCAGTAGGTGCCTACTGTACTCACATATTTTTACCCGTAACGGCGCGGACAGAGCCAAGGGCCGTAAAATTTATAGGCGCTCATCAAGGGCGTGAAGATAGATCAGCGTTTACGATCTGCTCGGGAAGGAAAGCAGCTGATAATTACATTCTTTTTTTATTTACTCTCAGACCAGCATGGAAGCAAGGATTGAAGAAGCATTCAGTTTTATAATGGCTAGAGAGTTTGATGTCAGTAATTGCAAAACAAGAATTACTCTTGCATGACCGAGTTCGCGTCGAGATTGTGTCATGATCGTATAAATTTACATTAAATGATTATAATAAGTGAGAAAAAATCATTGCCGTGCTGTACTTTGGTCGGAGCTTATTTTAAACACGAGTGTTTTAATGATATTTTATTACTTTAATTTTTTTAAAGTTATATTGTCAATTGCCTTAATTCCTGCTGGTTTGGAGTATTCTGTAACTCTACTTATAGTATTTTGAATGGTAAAAATTATCATGATTATTATTCTTGCACGTAAATTGTTACAGCGTATTTAAAGACAGTTTCATCTTTATGTCCCCAACTCGCTTCACGCCTTTTATGCCTAAAGACCCTAGGCTCTATCTGACCCTAGGATATAAAGACGTGATAGTGTAATAATAATCATAAAAACGTTTATTTGGCTCTCATTGTTTACATTACATAACAACAAACACTAGAACAGGTAGTATGTTGTCATTACTATTAAATCAATATTAAATTGGGTATGCACGTACAGTGATTTGAAATTTTGACAGCTCGCTCTCGGCAAGATTCCTTGGATTATCAATCCCGGTCCTTTTTTTGTAATAAGTAATATAATAACGTTTTTAAATAACACTGTCTGTAACCAGGCTTGTGTCATTTCTCGTTTAGGTATCGAAAATGTACCTACATTATTACTATGCGCGCAGGCGCCCCCTCCGGGTGGTATATTCAGTTATACGAATCGTTTGTCCAGAGCAATAAGAATGAAATTGGCTTGCAATAGATGTCTAGGTATCTTTACGAAAAGGTGCTGAGTTCTGATGCTGAGCTAAATTAAACCATATCGCTAGCCACATTGAGTAGATATTTGAATTTCTTTGCTGAGTGAGACTTCGGTACGTTAGTATTATTTATTCTGTGCTGTAACCGAGATCATAAACAGGTAATTTTAAATAATGAGTCACATGATGTCGCATTGAAATAAATTGGCAAACAATCCAAAAGGAAAATCACGCTAGATAACAAAGATTATATTACATGCGTAAAAATAAAACAAACACAAAACAGACGTTACCTCTGCATGTGTGTCTTACTTCAATGTGACCGTATGAGGTCATAATATTTGGAAATATTCGGTCCAAGGTATGACTCATGACGAGGTGCGGTGGACATCAAAACGTTGTGACTTGCGACCAATGGTCGCGACTAATAAATTGCCTCAATGACGATCAACCATAGCTTGTCGGAGTTGGACAATACTAGTTTGAATTGATAACGTAATTATATTGTTATAGATTAATTAACATATAATAGATTTCGGCTATGTCGATGGTAATAATAATAATACAAGAATTTGTTCTATACTGTCTAGCTAGAGAAAGATATTTTAATAACTAACTATTCACTATTTTACGTGATGCATACCTAATGATGAAGAATTTCAGATCATAGAAAAATTATGAAAATTTATTTAATACAGATTTTATTTCAAATGACGATTCCACTAGAATTGCAGTGCAGCCTGAAAAGGCTTAACTTGCAGTTACATACGTAATTGCTAAATCTATTTTAGTTAAAATATGTTTTGTCCTTATCTCTCTTTTAAATATGTATTTGACATACCTAATAGGCACGAGACAAAACAGTCTAAAATAGGTTTAGCAAAAGTTTCATATTTTTTATGAATAAGACGGGTACAATATTCTCACGTCTGTTTTCCGTGGGGGTGGGTAGGCAGACTGAATTTCCATTTGATTCGATACTTGCAAACAAAAACTTCTTTCGCTACCAAAATATTAATAACAGTAATTAGCTCTCGTAATTCAACCTTCTTTTAAGCGGGAAACATGAAATAAATCTCCATTATGTTGTTTCAACGCGACTATAGTTATTTAACGTTTAAATGTTACGCGTGTCCAGTTTACAAGTTGGTTTTTAACGTCTTTTGTTATCGCAAATTTTATGGGCGCACGCTACTTCAGTGATTTTTCCACGCTCACTGTTAAAGTATTATAAACTATAGCACGCTATTTTGGCCTCTATTGTATCGGTATATAGAGTCTAAATAGATTATTCGGCTCACAGACTACGTATACGCGTCTGTTCGACGTAAAATCGAAACATTATGCAAACTTACACACTATGATAACGAAGCATGTCGACTGCTGATAGTATTCAATTGATAAGTTACTTTATTATTATTAGTTTAGTGCTCAATTTTCTCTCATTTTTTTTTAAATATTGCTGCTAAGCACGTGTCAGGACTTGGTTTCCGTCAAATCAAACTATTGTTTCAAGGTCTAAGTTACGCGATGGTAGGTAATGTCATTGCAGGAAATTGATGCATCAACTTATCATAAGTGTAAATACGCCAATTGATTAAAAATTACAAAGTTAATATACTTGAAAACCAGTATATATCTATTTAAATTGTACCTGTCATCATCATCAGCAGTCTTCAATCTCCTGCGGGAAACACGAACAAAACATTTCTTTACGAATAGCACTTGCTATGGTCTTGCGCTACTCTGATTCTATAGATACCTACTAAACATACAAGTAGTAAACTAACAAAATATACAAGTCTCTGATCAGCTGATCCGGATATGTATGGAAAGCCACAAAATATTTTTCTTATTTCGAAATAATATGTTCCTTGGGGAAAGTTGTTCAGTAAGAAGGGACTGAATTCGGTTTTTAGACGTTGGTTTTGTATATCACTGTCAAAATATAGACAAGTGTAATGCGATTGTAGAACAGTCGACTATTCTACCTACGTACCTACTTTTTTTGTGAGAACTATTTGCAGTTACTTAATTCTATTATTGTAATATTACTCGGGTATTTTTGTAAAATTTGCATAACGTTTTCAAGGTTTTATACCTAAAGGTATTGTCAGTGGCAGTTTATGGCTTTTGCATTTAAAATAATGCAGAGAACATGACCTTAAGAATAAAATTTATAATGTCAATTTGAAAAAATATACAGAGTTATAAGTGTTATTTATAACACATACCTACTTACTAAACTTAACAAAAAAAGTTCAAAACTTAAAAAGCTAGGTGTTTTAGGACTTTACATTTAATTTAAAAACTTTCAGAACATCTAGTCACAATTTTTTTTCAAATAACTTCACAACAGTTCTACTGTTTTTCTGGCTTCGTTCTTCCAAATGAACGATTCGGTCGTTTTAAAACAGCTGTCAAATGTTTTGACCACGCGACTATTGCCGCTATCTTTTAGAGCAAATATTTTGACAGCTCTTGTCATAGTTTGACAGGCTTAACAGGCCAAGTCACGAAGGGTTATGTAATGTACAAATCTTTGGTGTCTTTGGTACATAAACACCTGCGACAACCGGCAACTGCGGTTGCAGCCGAAGTTTAGACAAGTGTACAACACACTTATTTATTACTAAAAGTTACATAGCATTGACAATCTGAATAATAACGTTGGCGTTTGCGTTACAAAAAAACGTCTAGGCAATAAAAAATATTAATGGCTTCAGCTACTATACAACGTGGAAGGGACATAACCGTAACAAATCTAAACACGGGCTATGATACTACTAGATCACTGAAGTACGAGTATAATGAAATTAAAATAACAGTCAAAAACAAAAATGATCTAGTATAGACCGTGGTTCAATTACAGATATATATATATATATATATATAATTACAGATGTGTCCCTTCCACGTTGTATATCATACCGTAAGTTAAGTCTAGAATTAAAATCCATTTAAGCCAAAACTGGCTTCTTTTGTTGAAAACGGATTTATAAAGTAAATAAATAAATAATATAAAAAAAGGCATTTATTGCTAAATTAGGTATAGTTTCTCATCACTTTGAGGTAACGCTGTTTGTCAAGAACCTTTTCTCCCTGAGATCTGACGCAGGAGACTATTAGTAAGACTAGTTGTACATAGGCACATAAATTTAAACTTATCAATTATTGTTTTATCGGTGTTGATATACCTATACAAGTATTATTATGAACCTACGAAGTTAAATGAATTATACATACATAATGTTATTATTAGAACCGGAAAAAATAAACTGTGTGAGGGTGTATAATTATGGGTGTGTGTGTTGCTGTGTGCGTGCTTGTGATGCATGACACTCATCAAAAACAAAATCCTCGAAAAATTTAACTTACTGAG
Organism: Acrobasis repandana; assembly: GCA_963576875.1. NCBI lineage: Eukaryota > Metazoa > Arthropoda > Insecta > Lepidoptera > Pyralidae > Acrobasis > Acrobasis repandana. The sequence continues at coordinate 7,724,829 of OY756221.1, read as the reverse complement.
TTACAAATACTAAATATTATGTAAAATAATTTAAAGTGTTATGTAAAGATTTACAAAAGAAAATTTTGATCTTTATATTCGTGAAAATATATTTTTTTAATTGCTTGTCGATGTGTCCCACAGCTGGGAAAAGGCATCTTCGTTCGTTTTCCGCTGATCCCTATTCATTACAGCCTGCTGCCATTCTTTCATGAAGCTGTTGATTTCGTCTCGCCATCTCATTCGTGGTTTCCCTCTACGCTTAAAACTTATTTTATCGTCATCAGGTTTTTTTATATATTAGTCAGAGCAGTCAGTGAACTTGGCCTACACTCTTCACGCTGGCCAGACGGGTTGGAGAGGTCTCATTGATTTGATTCCTAAGTCACCTTCTACGACTACCACGGGAAGACTGAGTGGTCCTATTCTATTTTGCCGGGAACCACATACGACTAAAAATAATTTCCTTGCTTTGAATGCGTCTCTTTCTCTAAAGAAGTGCCTTAAGAAGGACTTGTTCAATCTGTAACTTTCCTAGCAATTATAGTGTGTGCTAGCTTTGTGTTGGTTACGTGAGCTTAGTCGAGTTACGAAAGCAGCATTAACGAATTTAGCGCATTGTGAAGAGGAAGCCGGGTTTAGTGTTTACAAGCGGACGGTGTTCTATAACTTGTTTAAAGTAGGCACTTCAAACATTTTTTTTAATACGGATGCGGATCCCGAAATTAGGAAGGCTTTGGAAGGCATGTTAAAATCAAAATCCGACTCCAGTCATCATCATCCGAGCGTATTCCCGGTTGCATCGTCAGCGGTTACGCTTCAGAGCCCGGGGTCCGCTACCTACCCTAGGTGATTTGACGAGGTTACTGGTTTTTACACAGAGCGACTGCCGCCTGACCTCCGCAACCCAAAGGGTAGACCAGAACCAAAATCCGACTCCAGTAGTGACTACTAACTATACACGAAAAACAAACAACAGGATAAACCTGGTTGGATAGAGTGATGGCTGGTGGATCGTAACATTGAGTGGTGGCCTAGGATAGGTGAAACGTAAATCAATGAAGTATCCATGCTTAGAAAGTGATGATAGCTAGGGCTGAGAGGGTGATGATGAATTATGTCGATGATCGATGATGAATAGTTTGCTTATAAATAAATCAATACCGTATTACATTGCAAAGCTGTTCTATATATAGTGCAGTACGAGTAAAGCTAGAAATAAGTTGTTTCTAAGCAGTTTTACTTGTTTCAAATGTCAGTTTTTAAGGAAGTTGTTAGGAATAAATAAACCAAAAACTAAATATACGCTCTAAAAAACTCGTATCCAGGGCCGTGAAGATGAAAACCTACGTTTATTTAAATAAATTTATAGGTATTCTGTCCGAATATAGTTAAAAGATATTACAACCAGAATTTAAGTATTTGTTTAAATCCAAAAAAAGATAACTACTGGCCATAAAATGTATGTTTAAATTGTAGTTAATCTATTTGTTTAAACTACGATGATCATACCTACTAAGACGTCAGAATTATTTGTCGTTGTACTTATGTATAATATGTACCTTCGTTTTTCTTTTTTGAATGAAATATACATTAAACAATGATAGTCTGCAGTTTATCAGCTTAGACTAAATAATTATTTTATATGATTGGCTTCGCGCTTATTTTGTGCGTGTACGTCTGTAGACCAACAGTATGTGATTTGGCGATTTTTGAACGCTGCTGGGAAAAAAAACTTGCTACAATTCGGATTCGGCAATTCCGACATGCTTCAATGTATCGATTTGAATTATCCTATACCAAGCACTGCATCAGAAGATGATCTGTTATGTAACGGATAACTCAATAGGGATTTACCAGCGCAGATGAACTGTACAATTTATCGAAAAATCGAAGTCGATTTTTATTTACCGAGCAAGCGCGAACGTCACCGTATGAGCTAAAAAGCGGCCAAGTGCGAGTTGGACTCGCCCATGAAGGGTTCCGTAGCAGCAAGTAACATAATATAAAAGTTCTAAAGGTAAATTGCAGTTTACGATTTATGACGTATTAAAAAATAACTTTCTATGATACCGAGACCGCTATAGTTTTAATTGAAAGTACATACTTTGAGGTATATACCACATTTTTTTCAGAATTATTTTAGTAATATTTCAAAAGTTACGGTGGGGGGACACCTCAAATTTTAACTTTGTATTAGATTATCTCAAGACTGGGGGTTTGATCTAAATAATTTCAAAGCAGTTTTTGTTGCATTTTAAAAGACCTTTTCAACGAAACCCACACGTTGGGGTAAGTCTAATTAATTTTTTTAAATTCACTTTTCGTTGTATGGGAGGGGCTGAAAAAAAAACATTTTTTCATAATTTTAAAAAACAACTTTTGGAACTTCAATATCTATCTCTCCACCAATTTTCGTGACAATCGGTGCAGTAGCGGCGGAGTACGAGCCCGGACGGACAGACGGACGGACGGACGTACAGACATGACGAAACTATAAGGGTTCCTTGTGGACTACGGAATCCTAAAAAGCTCCGTTTCGGCGAAAATTCTTTGGTACTTGCGTCCGGCTCTCTGACTGTTCTCCATTACAGGTCTCATTTCTCAACTGAAACTCGTAAAATTTTGTGAAATAATAATTTACTATAAGGAAGGGTTAGGAGTAAGGTCCTACCAAGACATTAAAAAGATGGCAGAGGAAAGAGAGGAATGGAGGCATCTCCACTTAACTCCACCGACAAGAGCAAGCTCTTAAATTAAAGAAGAAGAAGGACGAACAAAATATGTATACTGAAACTATTTTGGCTGCATTCAGTCCATGATATTAAGGCGACGTGGGTTCACAATTTGCAATACTGTGCGTGTTTTTGAAAAATCACTGTTATTAAACTACTACAGTTTATTCCTCAAAAAAATTTACATAAAAATCTTTAGGATTTTTTATAATCTTTGGTATAATTTTCATATAAAAAGGTGATTGTATAAAAGAGTAATACGTATTACGAGTATAAAGGCAAATTTAGGCAAATTTAGAGGTATGTTTGTGATTTTTTCTATCGAGCCAAAAATGCTCAATCGTGTTTTGGCTATTGGGGGTGTCTGTAGAAAATTCTTAAGATTTTTATGTAATTTTTTTGAGGAATAAACTGTAATAGTTTAATAACAGTGATTTTTCAAAAACACGCACAGTTTTGCAAATTGTGAACCCACGTCACCTTAAACAACTTTACACAAGGAAGATTCATCGACATTAAAAAAAAATTTTTTGGCCTCATAATAGTTGTCGAATCAGCTGATTCAAACTTCTATGGAAAATAAAAAAAATATGTCATATTTCAAAATGTGTTCCTCGGGGAAAGTTGTTTAGTATTGTGGACTGAATCAACCCTTTAAATAGTTTCAATATATTTTGTCACACGTTAGATAGATTTTATTATCGATTCAGTTTTTGGATGTTTTTCAAAATTGCGGAGCCATGTGGCTTGCCAGGTCTACAGCTTATAGAGCGACAGAGCTACCTAGTCTACCTACATTATATTGACAAATTGTGTGTGTGTGTGAGGCTGTTACAATAAATCTATGATTCTGTATAGCTACTCTGATTCCTAGATGACGAATTTCATCTAGTGATGCAAGTGTGATGGTATCTATTTGTTTATTGCGCGATAAAAATTGTCGATGGCTTAACTACGTTGCCATATTACATTTGTGTCTTTTCCGATAAAGCCCAACTATTACCCTGTGGTACTATCACATTTCAAACGTTATTCGCCCGATATCTACACTTTCAATTTGTTATTTAACATCTTCTATATTGCTTCGCAATATATTATAAATTCTGTGAAATTAATTGTGTTTATCTTTTTTTTTGTATGATGCAAACTTAAATAAAATAATGGAATCGTTAAATGTACCTACCTATCATGCAATAAAAGCATGTTTTGTAAGAGCTATTAAATGACTACATTATTTTATTTTATAATACAAATTTGCAAACGATAAGATCTAAGTGATAAAAAGGAATCTGGAATGGAATCTTACGATGTTACAGTTGTATTTCGCTATAGGTATTTATCGGGGGAAGTTGTCGATAAAATAAAACTTCCTCCTGAAGAAAAAATACACTGAATAAGCGTTATCTTGTAGATTAGATTAGGTAGCGGACCCCGGGCTCTGAAGCGTTACCGCTGAGGATGCAACCGGGAATACGCACGGATGATGATGATGAAACATTTTCTTGTAGATTAGACTTCAACAAGACATGGAAAAAGACGTGAAGAAAAGAAATTGTCCATCAAAAAAATGAAATATTTACAAAATATTATAAAACCAACTTCTACAAAAAGATTCTATCAAAAGTAAGTGGCACGTCTACTAATTTTGAGAAATTTCCGATAGAAAAGAATAAAAAAGTACAAAAATATTCGTCAAAAGTAATTAATTCACGTACAACTACTTACGATCACAACAACCTATCTAGCGTGTTTACATCCTCGTTGTTTGGTAAGACGTACGGTGAAAGTGATTGCGCTTGTCGCGTGCGCCGGCGCCGCCGACCTTGCCATTATAGGAAAGACACATCGCACCCGCACTGCACTGAACCACTTTGTATAAAAAACCTTATTTCGCTTCATCATTGAGGTAGCAGTTAAAGGAAAGTGTGGCCTGATCAGTCAAAATATGGAATACGTGGTAGCCTGCATAGCATAAAAAACAGGGTGATTTTGAATCTCCTAGCTATATTCTATTGACGACCTCTGTGGGATAGTAGTCATCATGCCAGGCTGTCACAACGGAGGTCCCGGCTTTGATCTCCAATCTGGTCAGGATGAAAGATGATCTTTTTCAGATTGGCCTGGGTCTTGGATTTTTATCTCTATATGTATTTGTTAAAAAATATAGTATCTTTAAGAATCGCCTTACCCTAAACTCCCATACAAACGTAGTCTACGTTTTATTTCGAAACGACATGTCAGATTTCGGTAAAAATTTGTTACTTTAAAGAAATTGCATATATCTAGGGTTATAATTGGTTTTCACAGTCAAAGTATGAACTTGAAAGAAAATACAAGGGTAAAGAAGTTTTCCAAAATGGTCAAAAATGATATAATGCACTATATTCTCTTTCAAGGCCATATTTTGACTGTGAAAACCAATTATAACCCTAGATATGTGCAATTCCTTTAAAGTTACAAATTTTTACCGAAATCTGACATGTCGTTTCAAAATAAAACGTAGACTACGTTTGTATGGGAAACTCTGATTTTGTCTTGGGTAAGGGGACTCTTAAGTTAGTATCCCATAACACAAGTCTTGAACTTATTTTGGGGCTAGCTCAATCTGTGTGATTTGTCGGTATATATTTATTTATTCAAAGAGTACTCTTAAAGTGAATTGAAAAATACATATTCTGTCATATGTACATTGTTTTCTAGTAAAAACCAAAGATATAAGTCGACATATGCATACCAAAAATCTCTCATTTGAAAGTCACCGCCTGCTAGAGTTGTAAAGTGACGTGAAGCATTTTCAGAGGATGGTTTGAATGTGACCACATTCAAAGCATCATCTGAAAATGTCTGAGCATATTGGACAATTTCGACATACGTCAGGACATTTTTGACACATATATATGGACAAAAACGACAAAATCTGTTTTATAAAGAGTTTTATTCTAATTATACATTAAACCTGTTTTTTTTAACAATTTACTCTCTCTCTTTCCCTCTCTCTCACTCTCACGCGTTTTCCCAGTTGCATCCTCAGCTGCACGATCTTGAGCATCCTTGGTTGTAAGACCATATCATCCTTAGTGACATCAAGCCAGCATTTTTTTGGTCTACCATGTTTGCCGGGCCCCGGCGGCGGAGGCGGCTTGGCTATACATTTGTTTCCCACGTAGGTACTCTTGCAGTTTGTCTGAAAGTCACGGACATGAAGACTATCGCAGGTGTTGCTCACACGATCTCTTCGTGCGTGATATTCCGTACATCTAGTGCAACATTTGCATCTTCGTGATACGCAGTTCTTGCGTGTGCTGCTAAATCAAAGGAAACGCTTCACTGTCATATAAAATGACACGTCTAATGATGGATTTGTAGACCTGTCCCTTTAAACTAACCAGCATTTTGGGTTACAAATGACACCGGTCACTTCCCGCCGTTTTGCACATGCAGCAGGTATACGAACATTGACGTCGGTAGCGATGTCTCCGGACTCCGGATGCGTGAAGTACAGATCCAAAGTATTTGAACTAGTCCTTACGCTTGGCCAATTTTTTTGCCTATACGTACGGATGGGGGATCTGTAGTATTGCAAGCCATGTATTCAACCTTCGCCACATTTAGCTTTAGACCACTGTTCTCAAGCAACTCGCTCTCCGCATTTGCGCGTCGCCCCAGTCTCCATCTGTCCGCATCCGCCAGTTAAATATCGTCACCATTCACGAACAGCCACGGAAATTGCCCGTGTGTCTCTCTGATGCTGTTAAACACTTCATCTAATTTAATATAACACTGAACAGGTAGCGACTGAGGACCGAGCATTGGTGGACCCCGTCTGTAACGAGGAAGTGTTTGGTGTCACCAGCACCAGTCCTAACTCAACCACAGGCCGGAATCTCCTAAGGTACGCGCAATATGCGTCCCCGTTCCCCGTCCCCGCACCTATCCTCCGTTATCGCCTCGTTGACGCACGTTGGCGCACAAGAACCGGGGGAGAGGTGCGGGTGCGGGAAATGGGGACGCATATTGCGCGTACCTTAGGAGATTCCGTTCTGTTTACTCTTACTGTATTCTGTGACTCAAACTATGGACTCGGAATCGCGATATATGTCGCAGATTATGTTAATATAGATCTCTGGCACCCCTTTGAATCCCAGTGCCCACCAGATCATTTCACGGGGAACACAATCAAAGGCCTTATCCATATCCTGGAACAGTTAATGGAGAGGCGTGTTCTTTGCCCTGTTCTTTATTTCTCCATGATGACCCTTAGGGAAAAAATTGAGTCTATAGTGCCTAAGCCAGGTCGAAATCTATACTGACACTTCGAAACTGCACTCTCCTGTCGGAACACGCCATGCTAACCCATAGCCGTCCAGGCTTCTATGGGTACTCCATCGGCTCCGACAACTTTCTTGTCCTTCATCATCATCATCATCACTGGCAGCCTTCTATATCCCACTGTTGGGAATAGGCCACTCTTGTCCTTCATGCAGCGAAAAACTGAGTGAACTTCCTCAGGTGGCACTAGTCCTTCATTTGGAGGGAGGTCCGATGGCTGCACCTCTTTATGCTGCTGGTTCAGCAGCTCGTAAAAATACAAACCATAAGCCAGCGACTGAAGCGTTTCACCCCCAAAACGCTATCCTGAAGCACCTGTAACAGCACTATGGCCAATCCATCATCGACACCAGGAGCGCCGCTGTAAGATTACATTTGGCGAGCTTGGGAAATCCCTCATAAACGTTTTTGACCGTCACATATTGAAAGTGTCCGACATTTAGCAACTCTACCGCCTGCGCTGCTACTGGGCTCGTGCGTGGCGGTTGGCGGGTGGCGGCTGGCGAGCGGGGAGGGCAACGGCCACGCGTATAGAAGAGGTACCTTTTTTATCGCAATTAGAGAAGATTTTTTGTATTCTAGAGATACACCAACCTGGTCCAGTATGATGATTTATAAAGTTGTTCAAAGTTGAGAACCTATTCAATGCGAAAACTAGGAAAGATTGAGTGGTCCCGACTAGGATTGCCATCTGTTGACATGTTTACCTTTTTCGGGTCGCGACCAAATATTTTTGTGTCCGTTCTGTCCGACTTTTTGGCAAAGCGGATGACCTTTTTTTTAGGCTTCAGCAAAACCAACAGCCTGTTCGGCTTTTGTTACTTTTTTCAGGCATCGCTAGAACTTTGATCTCGTTAAACTTTGATCTTGCTCCACCACTGACGCCACTGTTAAGTATACATTCTGGCTTTTAGGGCTAAATGTCCGGCTTTTATAATTTTGAAGATGGCAACCCTAATCCCGATCCCGTACAAGAAGGATAATGTCAGGACTTATAAGTAGTATTTTATTACTCTGTGTCAGGACGAGAACATAGCATGACTCCTAATGCTTACATAGAATAATTTGTGATTCATAGTAGTATGTAAGTAGTTATAAATTATAATGACTGTTTTTGCCAAAACAACATGTTTATTTGCCAGACAATTTCAAGCGTTCCCCCCAATAACTTTTGAACGGCTGAACCGATTCTCATCAAACATGGCTAAGAACCATCTCGATAGACAAGGCTTTCGATTAAAAAAATCGCATAGAAATCGGTCTATTCGTCAGATATATACACTCCTTTTTTTCGTCAGAGGTTAAAATATAGGTATGGACAACCTATTAGTTGCATCTTTGCTACTTAAAGTCCAAATATATAGAAGATGTAACTATGTATTAACAAAAAATATAAATAAATCAAAATAAGTACTACAGATTCATTACGCAATCAAAACATGAATTTGCTTTCACCGCTCACCTTGAATCTTTTTCTATTATGTCACTTGCCCTGACTAGGCATTTTTCGAAGCCACAATCACGTGTCATACTGGTTGAACATTTGTAAATAATATGTTGGTGCAAAATCTAAATTTAATACACCTACCGATGATATTCATTATTTGAGATTAAACTTTGTTTGCTTTCCTAGATAGATACAATGGGTTTTTGTTTACAGAAGGTTTAGCACCTGGCTGTTATTAATGTTTTTATTTTAATTGTGGTCTTTTTGAACTTTTAATTACGGATTACTTGTGATTAATTAAAGTCAAATCAAAAGCCAAAAGTTTTGCAAGTTTGTAATTACAATACTAAGTATTTAAGCTAGTGACATATTGTTGCGTTCTAAAAATATATACATTATTGGTAGTATCCTTGCCGAAAGTAATAAATGGTTTGAATCTGCCATGGGTACCTATTAAAATATTATCGAGCAATATTTTTTTCCTGAAATATATGTCTACACTTGACTTTCATAGAAGGGTTGACGTTAGATAGGTACGTGACGAGTCAAAATACCATAGCCTTATCATTTTATTATCAGCCATTTGTTTCTTCGACACTTACCTATCCTTTCACTCCACTTTATAAGAGAAGAAAAAAACGGAAAGCGAATTCGGCCTATTATGTATTCTATGATTCGACTCCTAAACAGCACAGTTGCGGATAAACCTGGGTACCTACGCGCTTACATAAAAAATTAACCTTAGAGTATTGACTATTAATTTTCCGAATGCTGTTGCCTACATTACTTAATGTAGTGACAGGCAAAAATCCTTTAAAGATTCTTTTTAACCTTTCTAAGTTTTGTTTTCTCGATGTTGGCAGAACTGTAATTGGTATAGTAATTGACACTTACATAAATATCTGCCTGTCCATGTCCAGACTCTCGTCCTTACAGCATATTCATTGGCATCTCTCAGTCGGCACGCGCTGACGTTTGCGGAAGTAATAATTAGGTATATCGAACACTAGTCCTCACATATTGTAGTTGCGCGCAGTTGGTCACGTGCGCAGACGCCGAGGACGTGTAACGCGCAACTGCGTTTCGTAATCACAAAACTCGATATTGTTCCAGACTGTCTGATAATCTTGCTGCAGCTGCATATTAATGTCAAATTATGCATGATTGATGCTAGGTGAGACACAGAATAAAATTAATGTCTTATAGACATCTGTCGCCAACATTCGTCCTTGAATAAAGCGCCAATCAGGAGATTAATTTTCAAGAATAAAAATCGATCTCGATAATTTACATAATCTATGATAGGATTTTAGTGGATTAGCTGGAAGAAGGTACTCAAAATAATTAGTAACATTATTATTCTACAGGCTATCGTATGTATCTAGAATTCGTTAGGTTCTGATACAAATGAGATGAATCTGCAATGATGTATAGTAAGATCAATTTTGTTATGTTTTTACCTTTATAATGTCGCAATAACCATTTAGTTAATAAATACGCTGGGCAGCGAGCAGTAGATAAAGCGATTTATCTTGGTTATATGTCAAATCAATACGTTTATCACAACTTAGCATAATCGGACAAAGAATAATATTAAAATATGCGATGATTCAGATGTTTAGTAAATAAAGAGTGAGTCACGAATGGTAACATGATCGCGATAATTACGGAAGACGGTATGCAAGACCACAAGATGAGCTGTCATTAAGTAAACGACCTTGAATCAATGGATTTGAGCACAGATAATTACACGCGTCAAGTCCTAAAACAAGTTAATGAGAACGCTTTCAAGGGTACTCGAAAGGATAGTCATAAAAATTTAAGAACAATTTTTAAATTATAAAACTGCGATGGGAGATGACATCGATGATATTGACAAGTAAATGTAGACGTTCTAGAACAAGATATTGCAGTTGTCGAAAAAGGTCCAAGTCAATATAAAACTCAATACGTAAACAATTCAATCCTAGTTACGTTACATGAACAGCTGGTGTTAAAGTGATTAAACCACTGATGAGAATTGCAAATCAATTCTTCAGTCTTGTTGACATTTGAAGATTCAAACAACAGATTACTTGACAATATTTCCACACAATAATCCCTATTTGACCTTAAACCGCAACAGTACCTAAATAAAGACATTTAACATCATACTCGTAGTTACTATTGGCAAATAAGTGTGCGTTTCGGGGCCATAGCGTTGGAACGGTCGACCTCTCGCCTCCGTACACTAGCATTTACCTTTCTTAGGTCGGACTTGTCCTCAATACAGGCTAGAAGCGTTGATTTATTACGATGCATGGAATGCAGACTCAATTTAGAGACAAATTTTGTGCAACAGTGAGCGTACTGTTCACGCTCGGTGCAACATTAGCCTTGTTTGATGGGCTTGATAACATAACTAGCTCGTGTTCATAAACACGAGAGAATTATATAGTTGACCGCCTTTTTAACCGACTTCAAAAAAAGGAGGAGATTATCAATTCCAATTCGTTGGAATCTTTTTTTTATGTTTGTTCCCCGATTACACAAAGACGCCTGGACCGATTTGGAAAAGTCTTTTTGTTTGAAAGGGTACACTTTCCAAGTAGTCCTATTTTTTTTAAAATTAAAATTGGTGGTGTAGTTTGTTTTTAAACAAAAATAACTAGAAAAAATATGTCTTATAAGTATACAATTGTTTGAATATTTAGCTTTTCTGGTAATAAAGTCGGGTTTTTGTTTTAAAAATTTCAATAATTATTAAACATAAAAATCCCAAACCTAAGTATTTAAACTACTGATACATAAACATGAACTGATATAAACAAAATGGAAGCCGGAATTGTTGTTAAAACCGTTTTTATAACCTGTAAAACTATTTATGGTTTTGTTAAAACTACCTATAGAAAAAGTTGAATGAATTAATTTAACATCTCGATTGCCAAAAACAAAGGCAAAGCCTAAAATATCTCGAATTCACAGACGATTGATCCTGTTGCCTTGGAAATATGCAAATTGGTCAAAATAATGCTTACGCTTAGATTATGGACATTTATATCGTAAATCTAACCTCGAGATTAGTGATACTAATAGGGTAGTCCAAAATCTGTCTTGTTTGTAGTTATAAATGTTATAATTATGGTATAGGAAGCAGTCAAGCTCGCATAGTGACAGAATGGAAATTGTTTTTATAGTAAAAAAAATACTTTACAAGTTTTTGCTAACAGCAGTGGACAAAAATAATCCATTAATTATAGGTAACCGGGCTCTAGACAGAGCTGTAGTAATGGCAATAGGGATGTTGGCTGGGTTAAAAATATATTATTTTCATCCAAAAAGAAAATATAAGTCACAAAATTATGTCACTTGTCTTTGAAAATACATCTATTTTAAGACACAAAAACTAATATTAAGAGCGCTATTTGATTCCAAGAAAATATGACTTCACAGGCCTGTAATTTATACAAATTCCATAGAAAATGTTTGTTTTGACATATAGAAAAAAGTATCTAATTTGTCTGTTGGAAATTAAAGGATATACCTGTGGGATTACAAATTTTATGCGGGCTAAGATTCTAGCAAATATTTAATTGAGAGATGTCTATGCCGGTGTCAAGATATGTCAGATGCAAAGAGCTTGGAATGTACCTTCTTATAGAGAGAATCTAACGTAAAACCCATCTTTTGTCTCTTTATCTTTTATCGGCATTTACTGTTGCAAGAATGAGACTTCGCCAAACGTCGTAAGTAAAAATGTTAGCAATAATGTCGCTGCTTAATACGACAAAATTAAAATGACATTGTCTAATGACATTGACTTATGTTTTGGTGACTTTTCTATTTAGTTGCGTCATGTATACACGTCCTGGCGTAACGCGCGTATAAACGTTTGATAACAGGCTACGCTTTTCAGACGTCATCGCGGAATCTTTTTTGCAATATCTCTGGTCAGATGCTTTTAGGGTAAAAATATGACACCTGAAAAACAACAAATAACCATTAAACTCAATTCTAATGGCTCAAATTCATCTAGTAAGATTTTTAGTAACGACCATGCACTATTTAATAACACTTTGACTTGTTTCGAGGAATTTCGTAATTAAGTACCAAACAAATAGTCACTCATTAGCGACAAACGACTCGTTACACAGTGGTCGACGGATAGACAAATTTTCCACTACGTTAGTAGATAACAGATAACCGGACTCAAGATCGTTATCTGCACTAGGAAAATTGTTTGCTTTATACATTTTTGGCGTTGTCCACACATTAGGAAAAAATACTTATTTTACATACCTACGCATACACTTAAATAATTTTGGCAATCCTTCCTTCAGGGAGGCCTATATCCAGCAGTGGACTTCCTGTGGCTGATATGATGATATGTAGGCATACGTTAGTCAGCTATAGAACCTTTTCCTTCTCCATAGCAGCCTATATCAATGTATAACCTATTAAAACCAGTAACCTGATCATATCACCTATAGTTAGGACCCCTAGGAAATGCGGACCTCGGGTTCTGAAGCGTTACCGCTGAGGATGCAACCGGGAATACGCTCGGATGATGATGATGATGACGAGCAGCATATATCAGTCCACTGACCTGGAGTGAAGGCCGTTCCAATAAAGCAAGGATTTATTCATAATCACCACGCTGGGCAGGCGGGTTAATAATGGCAGCAGATGGTATGAAGTCATTGCACAAAGGACGTTGCTGCCTGTTCTATGTTACCTTAACCATTAGTCGCCTCTTACGACACCCATGTAAGAGTAGATAAGATAGACACATAGTGTATGAGCAAATATTTTTTAGAGTTTGTTTAACACAATGAAGTATTTAATTCGTTTTACAAACAACCTATCACTATTTTTAAGTTTCGTTGGGTATTCACTGGTCCACCATTTTTCAGAGCGTAACCTTTTGAGTATTAGAACCCCCTGCGTCTCTGTCTGCACGGTAGGAATAAGACGTAAAAGTAAATATTCTCAATTTTACACACAAGTACTTATTAATAAAGTATTTATTGGTTGACGGCTAAAAAATGACTTTCAGCGTATCAGATGGAGAAAAATATTGAATTTTCTAGAACACACTTCAGTAAACAAAATACACTTAATTCATCGTACCTACTCCTAGTTTAGGATAATCGTCGCTAAATGGATCAATCAAGGAGTGACCGACCTCGACCGGTGTTCCATTTACCCTCTGTGATCTAGATCATCCAATAGCAAAAGGTATAGAAGTAATGACCTTATTTCTTTCAGCGTATTGGCTGATCTGAAATTATATAAAACCAGCTAGATATACTTAAACATTATACTTGCTTAAACAATAAACATTATACTGCCCTACTGGTCGACTGGAAGAGATCCTTTCTGGGATAAGTCCACCATTTGTAAATTACCTTAATTTTATTATGTGTAGGTAACTATCGCTGATATATAATAAAGTTTTTTAAATAAAATAAATAAATACTAAAGTCATTATTTTTCTTATTGCAAAATGAGTGCTGCTTGATTTATTTTAGCTACTGGTAGCAATGATTTTAATTTGTCTTTACAATTTTAAATGTCCTTACAGTATAGCTTCTAAAGTAGCCCTAAAACAGGTCGAAAGCTTAGGCTCTGAATTTATCAATATATGTATGTATTTTAATTGAGATAAACGTATACTTATATAACGTATACGTATAACAAAATATACTGAAACTATTTAGGCTTAGATTCAGTCCATGATTTTGACAACTTTCCTTAATAAACATATAGCGAAATATGGAAAATAATTTTTTGCCTCCCTTACAATTTTAGCGATCAGCTGATCCCAGTTTGTATGTAAAGTCATAAAATATTTAGTATTTATTTATATATATATATATTTATTTATTTAAGTATTTCGATATTTTTCTTGTGGAAATATATAAATAAAAATAATTTAGATAACAAATTTTATTATACAGGAAATAATCCTGACGACCATTATAATAAACTATTTAGTACTGTTTCCTCTGAGTATTCTAAAACATTGAAACAAAAAAGAGTAGTAGTTCATAGTAAATCACAGTTTAGCGAATGGGCTACTACCGGCATCTACATAAGTAGAAACAGGTTATATGATCTATATGCCCAAAAACAATATAACTTTAATCCTTCTTTTATAGAATATGTTAGAAATTATTCTAAAATATTTAAAAAAGTTTGTAGACGAGCCAAGTCGAATAGTATTAGCAAAAAAATAAATAATGCTCCTAATAAAATTAAAGAAACATGGAGTGTCATAAATAAGGAAACAGGTAAAAATAAAACCAAAGAAAATATTTGCCGAATCAAATGTAGTGGTAAAAATACTTCAAAAACTGAAGAAATAGTAAATATATTTGATGATTATTTTACTAACATTCCTTTGGAACTCACTTCTAATGTGAGTTCTAGCGCCCAGCGTGCTGAGGCTTTGCTTAAGAGTAATGTTAGCCCTTGTGATTCTAAATTTAATTTTAAGCATGTTAGCCCTAGCGATATAATAGATGCTTTTAAACAGTTAAATTTTAAAAAAATCAGAAGATCACTGGGGCATGTCAGTAGCCGTAGTAAGTCATATTATACACATAATTGCTGCCGATTTAGCTTTTATATTTAACGAATGTATTGATGAAGGCATATTTCCTAACTTAATGAAATGTAGTAAACTAATCCCCTTATTCAAAAAAGGAGAAAAAACAGACCCTGGCAACTACAAACCTATCTCTATTCTGCCAGTTTTGAGTAAGGTGTTCGAAAAGATAATGCTCAATCAAATGCTACTTCACTTTAAGACCAATAATCTTTTCCATAGCCAAAAATACGGCTTTACTGCTGGAAAATCGACCACCGATGCAGGAGTAGCACTTATTACTAATATCTACGACGCGTGGGAAAACAGAAATGATGCAATTGGATCATTTTGCGATTTTTCTCAAATTTCGTCAATACGGTTTTGATGATAAGTCAATTAAATTAATAGAATCTTACTTAACAGATAGGCTTCAAACTGTTGATATAAACGGCGTAAAATCACACGGGTCTAATGTGAAAATGGGCGTACCCCAAGGTTCAATTCTAGGACCGTTCCTTTTCTTAGTTTATGTCAATGACTTGCCTTACATGGTTGAGAAAGAGGCTGACATGGTGCTGTTTACTGATGACACCTCGCTAATATTTAAAATAGATCGACATAACAGTGATGCTAGCGCAGTAAACAGCACCTTATCTTTAATTTCTGATTGGTTTTCGGCCAATAACCTCATGTTAAATGCAAACAAGACCCAATGCATTCGATTCTCTCTTCCTAATGTGAATCAAGCCTGCGTTGACATACTAATTAATGGTCAGAAACATGATCTGGTTGAAATACTACCTTTTTAGGAATCACAATTGATTCGAAACTTCAATGGGGCGCTAACTAATAATTAAACTTTCTAATAGGCTTAGCTCTGCGGCTTACGCTGTTAGTAGAATAAGACAATTGACAGATGTAGCAACTGCTAGACAAGTGTACTTTAGTTACTTTCACAGTCTAATGTCTTACGGGATACTTCTATGGGGGAGTGCAGCCGACATTTAGACTATTTTTCTTTTACAAAAAAGAGCAATTCGTGCCATTTACGGTTTAGGATCGAGAGACTCACTGAGGGAATTATTCAAGGAAATAGGTATACTTACTTTTGCATCACAATTCATATTTGAAAATATAATGTATGTAGGGAAAAATATTTCCATGTTCAATAAAGTAAGTGATTTTACAGTTCTGTGCCCACCCAGCCAGCGTTTCGCAGCAAGAGCGTAGGAACTAAGTCCACCTTGGAGTGAACGTGACTGCACTTCACGCAACGGGCCGATATATGTACTTATCGTCTCCGTTTTACTAGCGCAGCCACGTCAGACCGCGTTAGACCTGTACCAGGCTCGAGAAACCAGGTGAGCACGTATATAGGATATGGAGTGTGTGGGGAATTGCAGTCTGGGAAATGGGAAGGAGGAGGGAAATTAGAGTCTACCGTATACCAGCAACAAGTAAACATATGGGAGATAAATTCTATACTTGGTGTGTAATATATAATGAGGAAGGGATAAAACTGCGTGTTCTGCTCTTCCTGATGTTCCTCTTTCGAAGGGCTGTGCTGGCTGCATCATGCTTCATGGAGTCATAGATAGGGTTTGGGATTCTGGTTTCTCTGACGCTTCCTTCTTAGTTTTCTTATATCTTTTATCGGTCCTGAGGTATCTTCTTTGCTTGTAGAGCTACTCGTACTGCCCTCGTTATGTACTCTAGTCAGCTGCGTTTTTTTTTTTTTTTTTTTTAATATATATACTATACTCTTATTTTTGTGTACATGGTTAATTTGTTAAGTTGAGTCAAGATAATGGGTATGCCTTGTAGATGTACATACGGAACGTCGAAAGCGTCAAGTCGGCTGCGTGGATCAAACTATCCAGGCGTAGATCATATGAAGTATATACGTATGTTAAATAATTAAAGACATATGTCGGGATGGGCCCTTACGAGTATCTTATTTATGTGTTGATCTAGGGTACTTTCCATAGATAGTGCTGGGGGGTTCAGAGACACCTGTATCTGTGTATGGGGGAAGGTAGATGGTAAAAGGTGCGATTATTTAGTAACAAACAGTCGGTAGTAAGTTAATTTGTGATGTGGTCAAGGTATGTTCTTCTGGTTCCAGGTCGGTTTCTGAATCTGTCTCGGGAGCATCATAAATCTTTTCGGCTTCATTTTTCATTAATTTTCTGTTTTCTGCTATTTCTCTCCATTCCATCTTTGTTTTATTTGTGTAGTAATGGATGTCGTAATTAAGGGAGTCTTCCCATGTATAAATGGGGCGCCCCACTTTTCTTTTGATTTCTTTGTGTTTGTAAGCTGCTTGCAGTAAGTGCGGAGTTGGTCGTCTTAGTATATGTCCATAGTAAGAAATTCTCCGTACCTTTATTACTTTTGTAATTGTTTTCCCATCTAAGATGGCTTTTGTTTTTTGTTTGGGCGTCGTTTTGGCGACGGATAACATATCGTGAAGAATTTGACGTTCGTATTTTCTAAGCCTGGATCTATTCGCTTTCGTTAATGCTGATACGTTTAGACCATACGTAATGCACGGTCTAATCACCATTTTATACATTAAAAGTGCAATTTTCCATTCTATTTTATTGTTTTTTATGAAGGGCAGTATCATTTTGCTGTTTTTGATTGCCTTTAAGCAGCGTTTTCTGATGGTGGAACGTCGATTGTGTGAGGCTGTTATGTATGTGCCAAGATACTTGATCTCTGGTACTGGCTGGATGGTAACTCCCCCAAGGACCCGGCTTTGTTGGTGTGAGGTCGTTGGCGAAAAAGGATCGCGTACTACGAGTTTAGATTTGTTTTCATTAATGGTGAGTCCGACTGAGTTGAGTAGTGTCTTCATTTTGGTTATTACGCGGTTTAGTACCTCAATATCTTCACCGATTAATAAAATGTCGTCTGCAAAGGAAAGGATTATGGGCAGGGATATTTTTGAGTCTTGATCTAGTCTTACTGCCTCATCTTCTTCCTCAAGCGTTCTGAGTACTTCGTCAATGATTATGGTAAATAATCTCGGAGATAGTGGGCAACCTTGTTTTACTCCCTTGCCCTTCTTGATGGTGTCGGAGTTTTGTCCACACCATGAGATGAAAGTCTCTTCATTCATGCACGCCTCGATTATTTTGTTCGTTAGTGAGGTTCCTACTCTGGTTAAAAGAATATCTTTAAGAGCTTCCAGATTGACATTATCGAAGGCCTTTTCCAGGTCAAGCCCCACCACGAACACGACTGCGCCCTCTCTCCATTTGATATCTAGGACTCTACGAAGTGTGAAAATGTGGTCATCCGTTGATCTATTATTAAGAAACGCTGCTTGATAATTTCCGAGTGCGTCGATGGTAGCGTCAAGTTTTTCTAGTATGTAGTTTGCGTAAATTCTGTAACCTACATTGCATATGGATATTTTCCTAAAGTCACTGATTTGTTTTGGGTGTGCTTGTTTTTGTATGGGCACTTGTTTGGTGAGGCGCCATTCATCGGGTACCTTATTTTTAAGCCATATTGATGCCATGGTTTTAACTAACTCTTCTAAAAACTCCATTGGAGCGGCCTTGTATAATTCCGGCACTATTTGGTCTGTGCCCGGGGCTGTGCCATTTTTCATCCGTTGGATGATATTATTTATTTCCTCAAGATTTGGGGGCTCTAAGTGTGTAACTCTATTATCTTTTCCGGAAACGTGAGCTATGTGTTGGCCTTCGCTTTTTTTTTAGGTCCGCTATCCAGTTGGACATGGGAATTTGGTGTTTTGTTTGCGCTCGGGCACATTTTCTTTTAAATTTGCGCAAGAATTTATATGTAATTTTCATTCGGAGCGATTCGTGTTTACTGCTGAGTCCCTCGAAGAAAAATTTGGCGTCGTACGCTTCCTCTTGTTCCTGAATTCTTTTAAGGTAGCGGCGGGCTTTCACTACTTTTTGATGTAATGCTAGATTATGGGGATTTTTAGATTTTTTGAATAGCGCTTTTTGTAGGTTTGCTAGTGCAACTCTTCTTTCCTTTGTTTTAGCGATTGGTTTTTGGAGGGTTTCGTGTGCGGACTCTTTCAAAATTCCATTAAGCGTGTCCCATTCTAATGGGATGTCCTTAGTGGGTGTCTTATTAGAATTTTCAAGGTCATGTTTTGCTTTTTTTATTTTCTCTATTATGGCTTTCTGGTAGGCCTCCGCGTGGGCACTCCCTTGTAGGAGCTCATAGTTGTAGTTTCTATGTTTATATTGAATTTTTTTGTTTTTATTTTTTTGGTGGGTTCCATATGTCCCAGATATTTGTGATTTGTGGAATGATGACATTTGGATGCTGCCCCATACTAATTTGTGATCAGAGTTAACTGCTAGATCTTTTTCGCCTACTACGCTATGGAAGTATACTTTTCTTTTTAAACCAGTCATAATATGGTCAATTTGTGATTGCTTTTTCCCCCTAGACCATGTGGTCCTACATGTAGGTCTGCCCCAAGTACTATTTACCTTGAGTTGATGTTGTTGAATTAAGTTTAGTAAAAGATGGCCGTTCTCGTTGGAAATTTTATGATAAAGGTTTTTTCCTACTAATTTCTCGTATGTGTGATTTTTACCGGCTCGTACGTCTTCCTTACCTATGTGCGCGTTGAAGTCGCCTATGATTATTAAGTAAGCATTTTTGGGGCTGTTTTGTCTGACAAGATTTCCTATTTGTAAAAACCGTGATGTTGATTTTACTGGAATGTGAACTGTGATAACAAAGAGATTGATTGGGTTGTTGACATCTGCTGTTTTTAGATGTAGATGTGTTGCAAGTACGTCTCTACTTTTGCGATATACCTGGATAATTTCGTGTTCTACTTTGTTGTTGATTAATATCGCTATACCTCGAGATTCCTTCGCGTTTTTACCGCCGCACAATATCCAGTTGTAGTTTTTCGATTTGAACTCGCCCGTTGTAAGGTGTGTTTCTTGTAGGCCTGCGATAGTTATATTGCGTTCGGAGAGAGTCATGTCTATGTTTTTCTTATCGTGAGGTTGTGCGCATCCCGAAACATTCCAAGTCGCAACGGAAAGCGACTCACAGGCCATAGGCAAATGAGTCGGTAATCTTACTGTTGGATCGGGAGAGCGTAGCCCCTTGGGGCATATGAAGCTGTTTTGTGTAATTTCAGTATCATTCGAGAGTATTATAAGTGGATGAGTGTTTTCCGTTGAATTCGTCTCGCTTGGCACAGTCGAAGATCTTTGTAATTCTACCTGTTTTTGAGTGGGGGGACTCGGTCGTTTAAGGTCATTATCGCTGCATTTATTGCTTTTCGACACGATTGAAACTGTAGTAGGTACTTGGGTGTCGCCTTGGGAATTAACTACTATTCCGTTAGGTTTTTCGTATGTTTTATGGGGCTCCGTGTTGCTTTCTACGATACTTGAAAACTGGTTGTGTTGTATTTCTTGGTTAATAATACTATCGTAGTGGTTATTTTCGAAGTAAAGGTAGATGTTTGCTACTGCGTTATCTGATGACGGGTGATATATGATCGGATTTCTATATTGCCCATATATGTAAACGTTAATAATGTAATATTCTGCTGCAGCTATTAGGATGTCCTCTCCTCCCCAGAAGCCATCCTCAAATTGTTTTTCTACGTATTTGTCTATGCGTTCCTCTAATTTTATATTGCTAGTAGAGCTAAACAGGTGGTTGCAGTCTAGGATATTATTTTGCAGGGCCAGATTGATACTGGGTGTGTGTTTATTGTTTTTAACGTAAGAAGCTAAGTCATTTCGTATCATTTGATAGTTGAAGGTTAATCCAAAGATGTTGTTTATTTGATCCGCTAACGCTCTGAAGAGACAATTACCGTCTCCAGTAATTTGTCGAATTTCTTTGTTTAGGTTTTTTTTTTCCATTGTGTGCACGTGTGTACTGGGCTATGCGTTTCAGAAATTTATGGTCTATGGGTTACGTTGCTTTTGGTTATTTATTGTTATGGGTTTGCGTCAATTCTCTTTCAGTGTTGTTTTTTTTTTTTTTTTTACCCGGATGATTTAACAGAGTGGTCTGCATCTGTGGGCTTTTGTTTTACTTATATATTTTTTGTTCCTTTATGATTCTTCGAGCGAGGCCTTTGGTTTGAATGCAATTCTGTGTTAGTAATTTTTCGTGGAATATTTTTAAATGCACTGGAGGCCGTAGGTATTGTTTTGCTTAATGGGTGGGAAGATTTATGTACTTGACTGTTTCCGGAGTGGTTACAATATATGTACGTCGGTTACTAGGTTACGTAGGTTACTAAAGGATGTAAAACTGGCTGATATTTTATTAAGTATATTATTTACAACCTGACTATAAACTATGTTATATTACAACCGTTTTTGGCGAAATGTTTTATCACAGAGAAGTGTGGAAAAATTATTTTAGAAGTTTAATACATTAGGTACGCTATGTGGCAAGCTTCTTACCGGGATGATGTAGTTGTATATTTTTTTTTTTTTTTTTTTTTTTTTTTTTCGTCTTCAAATTATGAACTTTATTTTCTAGATCTGGTTTTATTCAATAAGTAAAATTTCCTATGTTGAATGATGATAATAACTTTACTTATTTTCAATAACAAAGCCAACCTCTTGCGAAGAAAGGGGAGCCATGATAATCGGTTCGGGCTAGCCGAAAAATAGTCAGTTAAGATATCAACCTACTATTGTTCTTGTATTGGGCTGTCAACAAAGAGCGCGTTCCTTAGCCGGTATTTTGAGTAGGTAACTTGTGCTTCCGGGGGATAGCTTTTGTTTTTAACCTGTTTCAACATGCATGATTATCAAGAACAAAGGAGTCACTCTGCTACTAAGGTGTTAGTTTTGATCTAATTTACTTTTTGTTTAGGGTATTTAGCATATATCGATTTTTATAAGTGAAGAAAAATTATTTTAGAAGATTAGTATATTAGGTACAATATGTGACATGCTTCTTACCGAGATCAAGCAGTTTTCATTTGTGGTGCTAGTTCAAGATTCTTTTATGCGAGACATGATTGTATTTTGTTGCTATATTTAAGTTTGTTTTCTTTATTTTGGTTTCCCTGCGGATTTTGTTGGATTTTTTTGTTTTACAGCTCGGCTGGTAATCTAGTGTCTTGACTTCGAAACCACAATTTGAAGCTCGTTCAAACAAAAGGGTATTTAGGATCACGGTTGATGACTCTTGTAGTATGTATCTCTCAGATGCTGAATTTAGGATGTTTACTTACTATTACGTCACTCTTGAATTTGATGTCTTAAGGCTAACCAAGTTTTAAACAGGGTATTTGCAGTTTTTGATGACCTAAATAGGCAGCCTATACAAATAATCAAATTATAAATAGATAGATAAATAAATAATTGGAAAGACCTCACCAGATTTCTTCACGGCAGTAAGTAGATTTTGTTCTAGGTTTTAGGGCGGCCTTGTTGAATGCACAATTTACGCAAACACACTACACTCACAAATTGTCACAAATTGCACATTTTACTTAAACCGCGTCTGTCCCAGTAATAGCAGAACGTAAGGCGAGCGAGAGGTTTATGATCGCAGACTTTTTATGTCCGGTCCCAAAATGGGAGACAATGGGAGACGACCGTTCGACACCGCAGTCGGCCCAAGACTCCTTCAATAAAGTAAGTGATTTTACAGATAGAAATTTACGTAATAAGAATGACTTAGTTAGCCCGTATTACAGGCTGAATACAGTCTAAATATAAACAATGTAATCTCTGTCCATCTATATAACTAATTTTAAGTTTTTAGTTTGTTAGTTGACGTCTTTGGAGAAAACGTGCAGTGCAGTTTGTTGCCGCTTCTTCTGCACTTGCGCCTAGGAAGCGGCGTAAACTTAGCTTTAAGTAACGATTTGACGTCAACATTTGTGCAAAACAAAACAAAGTGACTATTATTAAGAGATATTATAAATATCCTATGATAATAAAGATATTTTGAATTGAATTTTGAATTGAATTGGAAAGTTGTTCTGTATCATGGACGGAATTCACCCTTAAAATAGTTTCAGTAAGTACCTATATTTCTTGAGACGTTGTAGGTATAATATGTTATAACAATCTCCGTAAGTAGGGTAATACGCTTTTTGGCTACGTTTTTAGGGTTTCGTACCCAAGGGGGGCAAACGGGACCCTATTACTGAGACTCCGCTGTCTGTCCGTCTGTCTGTCTGTCCGTCTGTCACAGGGCTCTATCTCTTGAACCGTAATAGCTAGACACCTAAAATTTTCACCGATTATATATTACTGTGGCCGCTATATAGCTTAATTTTTATCAACAAATACTAAAAATAAAAAAAAGTTGAAAATTAAAGGGGGTCGTTATACAAAAAACGTGTTTTTTTCAACGTTTTTAACTCGATCTGTCACAGGGCTCTATCTCTTGAACCGTAATAGTTAGACACCTGAATTTTTCACCGATTATTTATTCCTATGACCAGTATAACAACAAATAATAAAAATAAGATAAAGTTAATAATTAAAGGGGGTCGTCATACAAGAAACGTGTTTCTTCAGCGTTTTAAAACATTGTACGGTGGTACGGAACCCTTCATGTACGAGTCCGACTCGCACTTACCCGTTTATTTATTTAGTTATTGGTAGTGTGTAGTGTATTTATTGCCAACAAAAGTTTCAATGGCAAAATAAAAGACAGTTAATGTTTGTAGCTCATTCTAAAATGTACCAATAACCAAAGTTGACGAGATGACGATGACGTCATAGGAAATTTAAATAAGTTGTTATTTTGAAATATTCGCACCAACGTTCAAGGTTACGTGACGACTGTCTGTGCCGACGTCACGCTCCAAGTATTGATAACAATTGATAAGACGTAAGTTGCTTAGAAATTATTATGCGTATCATCTTGCGTATTTGAGTTTGGAAACGTGATTTTATTTTCAAAGAATCCTTTCCAATTTATGCGTTGTTGTATATACAACAACGCAACCCTATATATATAGGGTCTAACAAAATATACTGAAACTGTTTTAAGGGTGAATTCAGTCCGTGATTCTGAACAACTTTCCTCAAGGAACACATATCGAAATATGAAAAATATTTTTTGGCTTTCCATACAAACTTGGATCAGCTGATCAGTCAACTTATATGGGAGGTCCAAAAATATTTTTCATATTTCGCTATACGTTCCTTGGGGAAAGTTGTTCATTAACATGGACTGAATACACCCTTAAAATAGTTTCAGTATATTTTGTTAGACCCTGTATAGATAAACTTACTATAAGTAACTTATACTCGTATTACTATTATTGAAACTATTTTAAAGATGGATTCAGTCCATGATACTGAACAACTATCCCCAAGGAACATATATCGAAATATGAAAAATAATTATTGTAGGTACATACAAGAAGACCAAGATTGTATGAAAAGCCAAAAAATATTTTTCAAATTTTGATATATGTTTCTTTGGAAAAGTTGTTCAATATCATGGACTACATTCACTCTTAAAATTGTTTCAGTATATTTTGTTAGCCGTTATACAACGTGGAAGGGACAACCCTACCCGTAATAAATTGAACCACGGGCTATAGGTACTAGATCACTATTAAGTATAATGAAATTAAAATAACAGTGAAAAAACCAAAAAGAAATTCGACATTTCCATACAAATTACCCGGGCGCCTGCACACTTTTGTATAAAAATGGCGAAATTTTTTTTTTGTACTTTGGCTGTTATTTTAATTTCATTATACTTTAATGATCTAGTATAGATCGTGGTTAGATTTATTACTGGTACGTCCCTTCCACATTGTATATTGCTTTCACTTATCACTGAAAGCAATATACAATGTGGAAGGGACGTACGAAGGGGATCGCCCATAATACATATTTTATGTGTTGTATATTTTGACTTGCTTTGGTGTGTGTACATAAGTTACACTTAAAACTTACTGACTACATACTAGAAGCATAGAGGCCTAAAAATTAATCCACCTCAAACGACGCTGCATGCTTGTCCTTATGTATACTTTTATATTTACAACAAAGAAAAAAATATACTTACATATTAATTTTCTTTAAAAAGATAAAACACTGCTCACTTCGCTGCTCACTACACTACTTAGGTACTCTATTATTATATCTCGATTAGTTTACTCTTAAAGAAAACAAGATAAATATAGCACCATTTTTGTTATAAGGTTAAATAAATATAAAACCGGCCAAGTGCGAGTTAAACTCGCGTTGAGATTGTTCCGTACAATTTGATTGAATTATTATACTCGTAGGTTTTCCTGTAATCTACAAACAATGAACTATATTTTGTATTTTTTTCAAAATTTTAGGCTATGTAGTTTCGGAGATCAGGGGGGGGGGGGGGGGATGGTCAATTTTCGTCTCCTTTCATGAATAAAATCAAAACTATTTATTTTAGAATTATAATAAAAAAATATTTGAAATTCTCATAACGAGCCCTTTCATTTGATATATACGAGTAACACAGTAAGATTGGCAAAACTTATTTTTTTCAATTTCTTATTTGATCCCCCAAAAATGACCCTTATTTAAAAAAAAATATTTATTTACTTTCCAAATATGTGTTTGGGTCATAGGATTACACCATCCTACCAAATTTCACCTGATTCGGTCCAGTAGATTCGGAGCAAATTGGCTGTGACAGACGGACGGACAGACAGACGCACGAGTGATCCTATAAGGGTTCCGTTTTTTTTATTTTTGTACGGAACCCTAAAAATAAGTAAAAATCGCTATCTAGTGACCTATTTAAAAAGAAATTTGAGAAAAATAATGTTTCCTCTGAAAAAATTGTAAACGGTCACCCGAATGGTGGTGCAAAGACAAATGGGACCAAAGTAGGAGCAAAACTAAAATTAAAATACTTACGTACCTAATATTTGAACCTATATTACCTACCTTTCGCAGGTTTGCTTGTAATTTGTGTGCTGCCATCTCTGTGAGCAGCTGTTACTAATAATGAGTCAACAAGTTTCTGCTACTTAAGTGCCCTCCAAAACTTTGTAAGGACGTTGGCACCCACTGCCCTGGGTTTTCCTTAATGACATTACAGTCAAAAATTACAATAAAGCAGGTTTACCAGAGGGTTTCCCCATAAAATTCGGACAGGATAACAGGAATAATTTCATTCTAGATTTACCCGTCATGATTCGTCATTACTAGTAGCAATATGTTTATCAATCTTTCTTTGTATTTTTCTAACGAAATTTGGATTATCGTTAAAACTTATGGTACAAGAAAGTACCATTTACCATATAATGCATGTTTATTCCTTTAACTTTCTGCCACGTACGACCGAACTGTGGAATCAACTTCCTGCAGCGGTATTCCCGAACCGATACGACATTGAAACCTTCAAAAACGAGTCTATATCTTCCTGAAAGGCCGGTAACGCTCTTGTTACACCCCTGGTGTTGCAGTTGTCCATGGACAGTGGTGATCACTTACCATCAGGTGACCCGCTTGTTCGTTTGCCGCCCTATATCATAAAAAAAAATTATGAATTTGGAATAAATATTTTTCTGTTTTATAAAGTAAGTGCTATGAAAGGTACTTCAAGTCGATTTGAAAAGTAGTACAGGAGACATATCTTACAAATGATAACCTTAAAAGGTACATCTACGAGTTTAAAAAATGAGATACGTTCTAACAAACCTGTAGACTCACTCCAAGTGAATTTGATATAAAATTTACATTATTAATGACAAGGATTGCCTCCACCGCTGTTTTACGCTAAACTATACTAAATAGAGTCTTCCTGTGGATGTCGTAGAAGGCGACTTGGGAAACACAAGCTAAACAAAGCTTATAAACATCAATGAGACCTCTCCAACCCGTCTGGCCCGCGTGGAGAGTGTAGGCTAAATCCTCTGACTGCTCTGGCTAATATATGGCTCGTGTAGTACAGAGAGAGTCGTGCTCCTGCAGTGGAGACTAAAAAAGACCTGATGATAACTAAATAGAGACTCCTTGCAATCCGCTGTACAAAAAGGTCAGTTTATGATTACGAATATTTCCCGCTAACGCTTCTATTTTACACAGCAAACTCAATGACATTGAACGGCCGACCCGATTCAACGCAGACGAGTTGCAAGGCCGGCTGCTGTTCCTCTAGAGTCCATGGTTTTGTTACGTCTACCCCTGCTTTACAACAATGATAAAATTGGTCCAGCTATCCATCAGCGTATCATCATCATCATCATTGCAGCCGCATAACGTCCACTGCTGGATATAGGCCTCTCCCAAGGGTTTTCAAAATGACCTATCCAGAACGGCCTGCATCCATTCCAGCGACCTTTGTCAGGTCACCAACGTATAAAACTTATTAAAAAACCTTTGGTTTTTGCCGTTTCGTAGTAAATGTTGCTGTTGGACTTGCCTCCTCAATGCACTCGTAAAGGCTCGCAAATAGTTCTCCAGTTTCAACTATACTGGAAGAAAAGGCAAGTTATGGAACCATTCCTGCTTTCACCTCATTAAACAATTAATGGTCAACTTTAATCAAACGAGTCTCTATATGCTGGTTGTCTTGTTTCTCACTCGATTCACTCTTTGCAATGGGCTGATTGGTTCAAACAATTGTTTGAACCAATCAGCCCATTGCAAAGATGCGTTGATGCGTTTGACGCATTTTACATCCTAAATCTCTTTTCGAACGCTCTAATTTAAAGATTAAAAAGAAAAAAGCAAGTCAAGAAACAAAACCCACTAACGTCTTGCGTTTTGCAAATTGAACTATATGACATTGAATACTCAACTCGATTCAGACAAGTCACAAGACCATTCTATACGCTAGCTGTCTTGTTCCTCAGTCGAGTCCATAATATAATTGTGTTGTCTCATAACCAATCGGCTAATTGCTAAGATGCACCGTCAGTTATTAGCATTTTATGACGCACTTTGCAAACTATGTAATGCATTAGTTCTGTCTTATTGTTGCTATAAAAGGTGCTGGATGGTTCAAGATAATATTTTATGAAGTTAATTAAATTTTTCTATGCACTTGTGGTATTGGTATAAGTGACTTTTAAGAAATAAAAAAGGTAATTTTGTTAAATGTACTTATAGGGTTCGAGTTGGCTTTGAATGATAAATCGAAATTTCGTGTATAGAATTCTGTTTTTAGACTTAATGCTAGTTGATTTTTTCCTGCTAAGGGATACTAAGGGACACGATCATTTTGTACAATAAGGCAAACGCAAAAACTTTCTTATTTATGTCAATGAAGTATAATTTTTCATTGCACTCTCAACATTTTTTTTCCGTAGACGCCAGCTGGATCAGTCTAAATCACAGCAACATAAAACAAATCAGGTTTCACACTACAAATTACTACAACATTTGCATCTCAAATGAGATGCAAATGTTGTAGTAACAGTAGTAGACATTAGGAGACGGATACGTTTTAAAAATCAAACCCGGTGTTCTATCATCAGCAATTATGTCACGTCAAGCGTATCATGTCGAGATATTATCAATAAGAAGTGGAGAGGTGTCGAAGGGTTAGCTGGGCATGCGCACGCGACGAGAACCGGAGACACCGGTTCACTGCAGCACTTCTGATAGCCTTCATTGTCGGTCAACAGTAGCGGTGCAAGTTGCGAGCGTCTAGCAAATCAGCGATCCCATTTCTAGACCTAGTAGACTACATTTCTGCGTAAGTAGATCTCTACATTTCTGCGGTTTGATTGATTATTTAATTTGTTAGGTCGATCGTAATTTGTAAGCTGTTTACAGTGTGGTGAAGTAATTCTTGAACGCAAGCGTGTTCGTGCAGGATTTGTAGGGAAATCAAATTTTTTCGTACTTTATTATTAGGTACTTTTTTTGGGTAATCTAGACTAAGAAAACCGAAATATAGATAGGGAGAGTACCAGATAGACTGGCCAATAACATCTGATGTTATGCCGTTTATGAAA
This sequence comes from Acrobasis repandana, assembly GCA_963576875.1. NCBI lineage: Eukaryota > Metazoa > Arthropoda > Insecta > Lepidoptera > Pyralidae > Acrobasis > Acrobasis repandana. Next base: position 7,695,841 of record OY756221.1, on the reverse strand, counting down.
AAAGACTGCTCCTTTTCAGACATAGGTCTGAAGACGGATTTTTTAAAATGCTGATGATGATTTTGCTTGAGTGAGTGAGTGATGAGTTTCATTTTACAATATCACTTGTTTTATTAAAATTGAATCTTAAGGCTTTTCTACAGACACCCACAAAACACGATTAAGGCCGTACCTAAATTTTCTGGGGTCCAGTGCTGCCACCATTTAAAATAAATTATTTTAAAGAAAACGGAGACATCATTTAAAATTTTGCTACTACCAAGTCCTAGATAACCCTTCATAGTATTTTATGAAGTACTGTTTACAGTTTAAAGTGAGAACGTTAAGCTTTACTACGCCCATTTACCAAAAGTGGCCGTTTTTCGCGGCCTTTTCCGGAAAATGATTTATTTAAAATGGGGGCAGCACTGGACCCTGTAAAATTTAGGTACGGCCTTAAGCATTTTTGGTTCGATAGCAAGAAATCAAAAACATAAATCTAAATTTGCCAAAATTTACCTTTAAAAAAGCGGCCAAGTGCGAGTCGGACTCAAGCAGCAAGTAACATATTAGGTCCTTACATATGAAATTGCCGTTCAGTATCAAAAAAGTGAAACAAGTTTTTTTTAATGATATTATTATTTAATCAATCGAAGTATGCGCCGTTGTTATCGATACACTTCCGCCATTTTATAGGCAGATCATTGATACCTTTGGAAAAAAAATCCTGGGAGCGAGAGTCTATGAACTTTTTGAAGGCGGTTTTGACTGCCTCATCAGATTTGAAATTTTTTCCTTGTAAAAAGTTATCCAAATTTTGAAAAAAGTGGTAATCGGTTGGGGCAAGATCTGGAGAGTATGGTGGGTGACGCAGAGGTTCCAGTCGCAGCTCCTCTAACTTGGCGATCGTTTGATGTGCAGTGTGTGGTCTAGCGTTAGCCTGAAGGAGCAGTGGGCTAGAGCAATTCATCAGTCTCGGTTGTTTAATGGCGAGCTTTTCCATCATTGTTTGATGAACTACTATCCGATTTTAAGCACGAACGTAAGATAAAAAAAAGCAAATATAAAGCAACTACAAATTTTACAAGCGGCAAATGAAGAAGATGAAGGTAAAGAAATGAACACGATCGCTTACATCTTGCACACCGGAGTTACAACATCAGAGCTACCGTGCGAATGCGTGAATCTCTTGTGCCCTTTTACGGAGACATATTTTCGTACACTTGATATTAACACAGGACTGTATGCAACGGCACACTACTCTCCAAAAATACCTAGGTTATAAGAAGATATTCCTTTGACAGGTCTAGCTATCGGCACTAAACTTAGCTGTATGTAAATGATCTGATGTCAACAAATTTTATGAAATCTAATGAAAAATTAATTATTGTCAAGTGTAACAAACATCCAAAGATAAATAAATGATTTTCACTTTTGCTGATGAAATTTTATAACCTTAAAAATCAATATATTTCTAGTTTTGACTTTTTTTTAGTTTTATAGACAGTAGTTAATTTTAAGATGATGCTGATGAAATGTAAAATGTAGGACAGGTAGGATCAAGTGTTAAAATAGTGTCTGTTTGTTAAGCGTTTTATAACACTGAAAAATTAATATTTTTTGTAGGTTTTGGAAAGTATTTACTGGCTTAGCCATTATATAGTTTATTATATTTCTCAGAATTGGGGGTCAGATTCAGATTCAAGGCCCCTTTATAGATCAGCTTGACTTTTGAGTCAAAAGCCAAGCTCAGCTTCAGATATTTTATGGTCCAATCTTCTCAATTTCGACTTCACACTTATAATATCCACCTTATAGAGCATGTATAAAATAAATAATAAGTATAAAAAGGTTAATTGGCATTACACAATATGCGACACAATAATCTTAATTTAAATACTAAAGTCTAAACATTTTAAATATAAATAAAAAAAAAAGACTACAATAATATTTACAAAGTACCTACTTAATTGTGTAATGAAGTTTAATAATTACTTAATAAGTAGACTCAAAATGGTAATTTAGTCTTTGCTAGCCAAGGTACAGTAAAGTGGACATTACACGTTATTGCATGTAGGATATTCATATAGGTTTATAGCTCGATGCGTGATCGGTCATAAATATTGTCCTAACCAGTAAAATTATGTTGAACTGTTACTTCACGGCTGTATGGGTGGCCAATTTATTCTAAACACGCCAAAATAGTATCGAGTAGATAGTCAGCCAGTAAATCAATATGACAATAATGTAAATCGTCGCGATTGTGATCGGCGTGTGGTGCTGATGTCATTCTGAGCAGACCTTGTGAGCGAAACTTCTTGTGACACTTGCTGTATAATAAACGTGGATTTTGTACACAGTTCCTGGAGAAAAAACTTAATACAAGGTCTTTTTTGATATATTAAAAATATAAGGGGCAGTTCCGATCATCATATTAGTGGCATGAATATAATGCAGGGTGAATTTTTTAACCACCAACCAAATTTTTGGATGTTCAGTTTTTGATACTTAGCTACATTCTATATTTTCTTTTTTATTAAAAATCTGTTATATCAATTTCGCCCTCAAATACAAAATCTGTTTGGTTGAGCACTGATTTGTATGGAAAGGCAAATTGTTTTTTTCGTTATTTGTTTTTATGGAAAGTAGTTTGTAGGGACTAAATTTGCTCTAAAAAGTTTAATGGTAGTTTAAAATTTAGCTTAGATTTTAATAACAGTTGTAAATTTTAACTGAATTGAATGAAAATTGATCAATTTTCTTCAAATAATAAAGTAAGAACTTGTAACAAATATATAAAAACCTTCCAAGTGCGAGTTAAACTCGCGTGGAGAGGGTCCCGTACAATTAATTGAATTCTTATAGATTTTCCTGTTACCTACAAGCAATGAAATATAATTTGTATTTTTTTCAAAATGTCATGGTTAATTTTCGTCTTCTTTCATGAATAAAATCAAAACTATTTATTTTACAATAACAACATATAACAAGCCCTTTCATTTGATATATAACATAGTAAGTTTTGCAAAACTTTTTTTTTATTTCCTAATTTTCCCCCGAAAATGACCCTATTTTAAAATAATAATTTATTTACTTTGCACATATGTATTTGGGTCATAGGATTACACCATCCTACCAAATTTCACCTGATTCGGTCCAGTAGATTCGGAGAAAATAGGCTGTGACAGACGGACGGACGGACAGACGCACGAGTGATCCGTTCCGTTTTTTAATTTTTTGTACGGTACCCTAAAAAACGACTTTTCCAAACGTTTGACCGATTAGATGATCCGAGTTTCTATGGAAATAAATATTTTTGTATTTGAGATATGTCATTTTGATTCTTGAGAAATGTTATTCAGTATTAGATTCTTTACCATTTCAGTTACAGGAAGTATACAGCTGGACATAGAACACCAAAGATTTTCAAAATGATCAATTAAAAGATGTCTGTATCCCACTATTTTCGGGGACCTTAGGAAAAAACAACATTGAGTATTTTAAAACGATTACTTATATCTTCTTTGCTGGTCTGGGAGAAAAGAAAAAACATAGAATGTACCAGCTGCTTCTCTTCCCGTGCAGATCGTAAAAGCCGATCGAGGGAATGGGCGAGAATCTGAATCATATGAATAGGCGCTGCGGTTAGCAACCCATCACTATTATGATTTCCCTTTTCCACCTTCATGCCCACCATTACGCTAAAAGTGGCCTGGGCTTTACCGCCCTTGGCTCTGTCTACCCCGTTAGGGATAAAGACGTGATAGTGTATCTGTATCTGTATTAAAAAAAAAGTACGAATAGCCAAAAATAATCAAATTTGAAAAATAAACTACTATAACTTTTACTTATTCTTCAAGTTCAAGGTTCATATGTTTTTATTATACAAACTACGACAAATATCTTTTGTAAACTTTGCAGTGTTTACTCAAATGATAGACTCACAAGTAAAGGTGTCTGCAAAATACAATGTATAAGCATAACCTGTAAATCAACTAACACGTAAATAAGTTAGTACCACTTTATTGTAGTTTATTGTACAAAAGTGACAGCGTAGGTTAGGTAGACGAATCATACAGTTAAAGTGGGAATGGGCGGGACTCTTGACTAGAAGAGAAGACAGTTGGTGGACCAAAGCAGTTACGGAGAGGTGGCCGAGACGGGATAACAGACAGACCAGTATGGAAACCACTGGCCCGTTGGTCAGACCATGTTGTAAGGTCAGTGGGAAAGCAGTGGTTTAGACTAGCACATGACCGTAGAGTATAGGGCAAATAATAAGTAAATTTTTAACATAAAATTTGCTAGAGCGACGGAACGCTGCAGCACGGCCGGTGCTGAAGCGTTCTGTCGCTTTCTCTCGCTCTAGCAAATTACGCTTCTGAGCGACAGAAAAGGATCGCAGCATAGGAAAGTGCTGTTCCGTGCTGATAGATGAGATCCAACCCTAATACACCCTTAACAAGTTTACATCAAGTAAAGTGACCCTATTTCATCTATCAATGTTAACTTGATTTGGGCGGATAATGGTTCAAAACTCGTAATATAGTTAGTCTGCGTTTTATTTATAAAGCCGGGTCCAGACGGGTGTACCGTGTAATGTAATCTAACGAGTAATGTAACACGAATTCTGTGTGTGGGCGGTACTACGAGCGTTACATATTGTACATTACACGGGTTCCCTACGTGTCTGCGAAACACTTTTCTTCGAAAATTGATACATTGCAAACCTTACAGCGAAGCCTACATGGTGCGATGTCTCGATACTGCGAATGGTAAAAAAAAATATAAAATTTAGTATGTGCCAATGTAAACATTTAAGAGGGACCCGCGTCAATCTCAAAATAGACTTTGTACCCGGTTGTACTCGGTGGTATCCGGTGGAACCCGGTGATTCCCAATGTTACCCGGTCGTACCCGCCAATTATAAGTTAACAATATTATAAGCACAGCCAACCTGATAGGTGTCTTAAAAATTGAGAAATTATTCATGTTTCAAATTACTACAAATAAAAGCATTTCAGAACGGCTATTGCTTTGAAGAAACGTCGGAAGAAATTTTAAAAAGCTTGTAAAAATGCAATTAAAATTTCTAGTATTTCTCAAAGTAAAATTACATCGACAAACCAAAAGTCTCGAAGAAAGTTGCTCGATGTTTACAAACATCCTTCATGTTTACAAAAAACCTTCGCAGTATCGAGACGTCGCACCATGAAGGTTTCGCTGTAAGGTTGGCGATGTATAAATTTTCGAAGAAAAGTGTTTCGCAGACACGTAGGGAACCCCATTACATTACACGGTACACCCGTCTGGACCCGGCTTAATAAGGTGCAGATTGATATATTTAAACAAGCTAACCTTTTCTTAGTAGTACGAGTAATACACAGCGATACCCAGAATCGAATTCGAGACAAGGTTACTTGTGTGGCGGTTGGTTGGTAAAATACGAATAAATCAGCAAGTACCTACTATTTGTTGAACGACTTTTACTTAGATATACAACGTGGAAGGCACATACCCGTAATAAATCGAACCACGGTCTATACTAGATCACTATTAGTATAATGAAATTAAAATAACTAACCAAAAAACACATTAAAAAAATCGGCATTACCATTGAAAAGTGTGCAGCCGCCCGGGCGATTTGTATTGGAATGTCAAATTTTTTTTTGGTTTTTTGACTGTTATTTTAATTTCATTACACTGTAGTGATCTAGTATAGCCCGTGGTTCGATTATTACGGGTATGTCCCTTCCACGTTGTATATAATACGAGTATAAATAAAAAATAATATTCCGATATTTACTCAAGTGACAGCATAATACTGGCTTCTGATATGAAATGTGAAATTTTTTAAAGTACTCGTAAATATAGATGCTTTGTTCAGTTTAAGTAGTTTATCGATAATACTAGTTAGTATAATCAGGTATTCTATTACAATTGTTCCTAATAATATTAAAGTTTATGCCTCTGTCTACCCCGTTAGGGATAAAGACGTGATAATATCTGATTTATCTATGGAAGCTGCGATTGGCTGAAGAAGAACTTCACTCGATGTTATAATTCCTTGATGTTGAAAAATATTCCAGATGGCCTGAACTTCAGACTGTAGTTTCATATTCCTACACTGCTTGCTTTATAATGATAAAATTTATAGTCATGATAACAAAACCAGCAATGTATAATCGGAACTGAATTTAATTCAGTGCGGGTCCAACCATAGAAAATGCGCTCCACTTTGGCGCGCGTCTCTCGATGAGAATCATCCATTAGTTTAGCTATTTTTTCAAGTTCAAGGTTAATTAAAGTATAATTTCGCAACCGCTTCCTGTATCATATTGTTGTACATATAAGGTCTAAAATGGAACAATTAAGAGTTCTAGTGACGTGTTGTGGAGCGTCTCTTAACCTGATGTCATAATCACTGCTCCTTGTTATGTAACAAGTAAATGGTTTTATAAACTTTTTGTGGTATTATTTTGTTTTGTTACTCTCTTCTCTCTTAAAGTATAATCACTTATACCTACACCATTTCGAACATGATTTTAGATTTATTAATGCAAAAAAACTAATATTAAGAGTCCCCTTATACTAGATAGAATCAGAGTTTTTCAAACAAACAAAGTCTACGTTTTATTTTGAAACGACATATCAGATTTCGGTAAAAGTTTGTAACTTTAAAGAAATTGCATATTTCTAGGGTTATAATTGGTTTTTACAAGTAAAATATGAACTTGAAAGAGAATATAGTGTATTATATCAATTTTGACCATCAGTATAGAAAACTTTTACACCCTTATATTATCTTTCATATATGTAATTTCTGAGTTACAATGTTTTACCGAAATCTAACATGTCGTTTCAAAATAAAACCTAGACTACGTTTGTATTGGAAAGTCTAGGGTAAGGGAATTCTTAAGAGCGCTATCACGGTTGTGATTTTCATATGAATCCCATAGAAAATGTTTGTTTTAACGTTTACAAAAAAGTTTCTGATTTGACTTTTTGTCATATGATGGCTTTTTAGATGATTGTTAGACAAATCATTTGTTTCACAAAGTTTTTTCTCAATAGGGACAAAGACATGATATGCTTCTTTAACTTTATTAATTTTATTCATTTCTCCATATTCCTCCACGCTGGTCCAGTTGCATTGCAGTAGTAACAAGCGGTGGTGGCCAAGTGGTTAAGGCACTGGCTGGGCATCTGTGAGGCACGAGTTCGATCCTCAATAGGCGCAATTTGTACCTCTGAGTTTGTATTCATGTAAAGTCATTTTCAACTACTAACATTTCTGGTGAAGGAAAACATCGTAAACACTAGTTAACTAGTGTGATATAATGACTGTTTTCACTAGATGACAATAATTATTGAGGTAGGTACATCAGATAAGGCCTGTGTCACTCCCCGTTTAGGTATCAACAATGTACCTACATTATTACTATGCGCGCAGGCGGCCCCTCCGGGTGGTAAATTCAGATAGACGAATCGTTTGTCCAGAGTAATAAGAATGAAATTGGCTTGCAATGGATGTCTAGGTATATAAACGAAAAGGTGCTGAGTTTTGACGTGAGCTAAATTAAACCATATCGCTAGCCACATTGAGTAGATATTTCTTTGAATTTCTTTGTTAAGTGAGACTTCTGTACGTTAGTATTATTTATTCTGTGATCAGATGCAAAGGCATCAGTGGGGTTACCCCAAAAGCGGTACGCAAGACGTACATACTTTACTGCGTATCCGCGTTTCAGGTCAATCGACATTGAGCGTTAATACATAATAATAAAGTTTTATTTGGTTTGACATGTAAATAGGACGTCACTATCGAACGACTGTTGTATTATTTAATGGAGTTACTCTCCTGACGTAGCTCAATTAGCTTAGTAGCTTTAGGCAGCTTGAAAAATTTGATACCAATGTTAGCTAAAAGAACAGTTTGTTTGTTTGTTTGTTTAAACACATTATTGCACATTTGAACAAAAACAAAGCATTAGGGTAGCATAAACACAGCGAAGTACAACAAAAACCTAACATTAATGAATAAATTAACCAAAATAAAACTAAACCTAAAACCTACCTACATAAAAACATATAAACAGTATTACAAAGTATAACAGTATTAAAAAGAAACATAACTAATGGACGTATAGGTAGTCTTTTGCTGTCAGCAACTTGGCTGCCCAGCGTGGTGATTATCGACAAAATCCTTTATTGGGGCAGGCCTTTAGTCTAACAGTGGGCTGATACTCGTATACGCTATTATAGAAAGAGAACATTTTAAATAGGGGATGACCTAGCAACTTCACTTGTACCAAATCGCTAAGCCGTTGAAGGTGTTCTGACCGCGATAAAGAGGAGGTAGTGTGTGTGTTAAAAAAAGTTTCTATAGAACCTAAACTTGTCCCTAACCATTTGTTATACTAGTCTGTAGGTAGGTCTTGTGTCTCACTGCTTGACAAGAGCCTCCCCCTTATCTTTTCACACGTCCCTGCCTTCTGCGATTTCCTTCCACTTGCACGAAAAATTGTTAAGGTCTTTTCGCCATTTTTTCCTAGGTTTACCCCCCGCGCCCGTCCGTTAACCAAAATGTGGACAATTTGGCCCAACCTTTTGAAATCGGAACGCATTCCGTAAATGTAACCCGCCCGGCTCCACTGCAGCTTTGTAGTTTTTGCGCCTACATCCGCAATCTAGAATTAAGTCTACCCTTATTGTTGCGGAGGTCAGACGGCAGTCGCTCTGTGTAAAAACCAGTAACCTCGTCAAATAACCTAGGGTTAGGTAGCGGACCCCGGGCTCTGAAGCGTTACCGCTGAGGATGCAACCGGGAATACGCTCGGATGATGATGATCCGCAATCTAGGATTGAGACTAATAGACATAAGGTGCGAAACGCCTACCCATTAAGTAAAAAAAAAATTTTTTATGAAAGTGTCTTATAACGGCTTGTTTAATATGCATTGCAAAAAGAAGGATGATGACCGAAAGTCGCAGACGTCTTAAGCCGTGTCACAAGGTGAAATTTTGCAACGGGTCATTCTCAAACAAGTCATGTACTTAATAACTGTAAACCAGAGGCATCTTACTTGAAAACCGGACATATTCTTGATAAAACTGCCATATAAGCCTTAAACTACCTAATTACAATATTATTACAAATAAAAATACAGTTTGGCACTTTTTCGTTATTTTCTTTGCATGCTGAATGGTGACTATTTTGCTGAACCTACCTAAGTTACTATGGTTAGTACCTTATAGTAGTTTGTTTATAGAGGTACATTACGTTAGAAATAAGAATTGAATAGTTTTGCCTAAGGCACTGCCTTTAATTATTGCAACTTTAACATCGAACTTAAAATATCAGAAGGTAGATAGATCGTTTTTCTTCACAAATGGTCCTCGAAATTTTGAGAATTCTTTCGACTTTTTTTAGATAATACACAAACTGTTTTACTTGTAATTAAATAAATTAATGTTAAATGCGGTTAAAATATATTTTTTTAATTAACAAAACTTCCAGACAACCATATACCAACATCACGTAACGTTACAAAATTATATTTGACAAATTATATTGTTGCTGTACGAAAAACAAAGTAACTTCTAAGCAAGAAGGACGCTATTCGCTGTTTCAACTACGCCGCAGCAACTAACTAGTAGACTAGTAACTCGCAAAAATAGGGAAGTGTCGTCAGGGCCATCTGACGTAGATTGTTCCATCAAGAATAGGTAAAAAATCAAGGCACGTAAATTCTATACCGAACATAATGTGGGGCCATGAAATTGGCGTTTTGGTCTTTTATCGTGGTCGTTCCGAAAGGCTAGTATACATATAGTTGCCTGTGCTCTTTAATTATAAATATCTGTACAAACTTAATAAAAAACATTATGTACACTGATGTTTCAGAATAAATATATATGAATTTTATTGTAAATGCGTATTTTAATTTTTAATGTAAATTTGATGCGTCCAGTTAAAAATAACTTTTAAATTCATTTCAAAATTTCTTATAAATTATCATGAGTAGGTGTACGTTTTTCTTTTTTAATGTTTGTTAACCACTTTTGAAACAATGTCCAAGTAGACTGCTTTATGAATACGAAGCATTTTTTTAACAAAAAGACTCGTGTCTCCATAATACATGCTATTTTGTTCATAGCAGTCAGAAAAAAAAATTACCAGTTTTCCAAAAATTACCAGTACAAATATGCATGTACAAAAGCTTCAGCAAGTGTGGCGAGCGAGCATCTTAGGAAATAAAAACGTTTTCTAAAACTGAACCAACATTCGCGATTTTCATGGCCTCAATTTAACACCTATTAATTATGTTTGTGTGCGTGATCAAGTCGCGAAACTATTCATGTAACGAGGTAGCCATGACCTTTTGTTAAAATGGCTTATCTTAAAATAATTTACGGATATTGTTCATCCAAAAGTTAAAAATAGAATGCAGTTGCGATACTTTTGTTTTGACTGAGTTTAGTTAATTGTTTAATATATTTTTATAGGTGTAATAAATCATATCAATTGAAGGGAAGACTGAACTCTTGTCCTCTGTGTTTATCAGAACAGCGTCGAGTGGGTGCACATTGTGATTAATAATTAAATCAAGTATATCACAGTTCGATAGAGCGTGGGTGTCAATGTTTTGTAATAAAAATGGCGCCCATTTGACGTTACTATTTACATCCCGCTTGGAGCATTGCATCAAGTGTAATTACTCGGAGCTCATAAACTTTGATATGTCAAATTTGAAATCCAAACGAGAACGGAATATTTTAAAATAGAACACGTGTTACCAAAAAAATTATGATCGTTATAAATCGCGAGAAACAGGATGAATGAGACAAATCGCTGTTTTCGAGAGTTTCGAACTTGTTTTTAGATTCTCACATAATTTTTTTTGTGGCAAGAGGTCATCTTTTCTTCGTGGGACATTCACACCGGGCTTAGAGCAATGTCTAAATTATAACAAGGATGCTAATTCTACAAACCGGTTGGCTTATTATAGAAAAGCTCGAGATCAGAAATTTTACGCAGGATTTTTGTTATTTACAACTAAATTATAAGAAATTAATAAACAGAACAACTTTTGACCCTTAATTAAAGCAGCTGAAGTATTTAAGTTGAGATATATTGCGACGGCGACTATTTTAGTTGTCATAATATTGTGATAAATTAATCATTACAATTTCTTAATTTAAAAGATACGTTGGATATTTACTTTTAACGATTATTAAGTTTAGTATTACCCAGCGTTTTAAAATAGATCTGAAAAGTAGGGACCGTCACAGTAATTTACCTTTATATAACATAATGTTTTGCTCTTTGAATTAAAAACAGTAAATTCCTAAAACAAAATATCTTTGTACTTAAAACGTCATTGAAGCTTACCGTATCCATTTATTATTGCAGCGCAGACATAACTGGCTGGTGGGCGTACTCGGTCTACTAAGTACAAACAGACGGTCGCCTCGCTTGATGCGTACAAGTATGGGTATCAAACCAAGCCGAATGCCCGCTCCACTCCACCTCATCTTAAAAATAAAGAGAGATTAGAATTGGAACAAAATATTTACAACGAACACATAAAAAAAGCTCGACGAAATTATATTTCAAATAGTAACAAAAGTCACAGTGAAAAAATTTTGAAAGAAAGAGCACACTGTTTACCGTGTGCAAACAGAGATGCTAGGGAAGGGAAGCATTTATGAACCCAATGCTCAGTGTACAACAGTGCAATGGATAAAAAAAGTCATGTAACACAATACTCGCCGCTCTTGTCCATGACCGAAGGCCGATGCTGGTGACTCGCAATCTATTTACTTTAAACTATATAAATCGTAATTAGGGAATGCAAATCTCGCGAGATTGGGGCTCAAGCGAGATCTCGCGAGTTTATGAATAACAATACTGCGAGATCTCGCCAATTTCGAGATCTCGCGAGATTGGCAGTTTCGTGTGTTTTTTTTTGCAAATAATCACAATATTTTAATAAATTAGGAAAAAACTAATAAAAACCATAAGTATTTTATGATAAACATTTATTTTCACGAATTTTTTCAATAGACTTTTATGAATTAAACATTTTGTGACGTACCTGTCTATAATTTTAGTTTAGTAAATCCATTACAATTACAAATTACAGATTAATTAACAAAACATACCAATTAGACTATTAGAAACTACAGATTAATTAACAAAATATACCAATTACTGAGACTATTAGGAATTACAGATTAATTAACAAAATATACCAATCAAATGAAAGATTTTCATAAGTTCAAATCACAAGCCATTATTATGAATTATTTTGAAAGTAGCTCCTTAAGAAGCAAAAAATGTCCAAAGAATCGTCTGCTAAAAGGCTTCTTATTTTGTTGGCCAGATAACCAGCCGCTGAGAAAGCCCTTTTGGATTCAACGCTATTTGGAACCACAGATCTCAGGCAGTTATCCACGAACTGTAAAAGTTCGCCTTTTGACCCCTCGGATTCGTATAAATTCATTTCCTTTTTGATTAATGCTTCCAGAGAAATCGTAGTTAGTTTTCTGTCTAGTCTGTCAGACCTCGTCCCGCGACCGCTACCTCAGGCCGCCGCCTCCCGCGTACCGAAACCGACAGATCGCAGGCAATCGCAGCTCCGTCCGTGCGTGTCAGTCCACGCGCTGCCGCGCTTTTCTTTTTAATCTCGTAAAACTCGCGAGATTAAAGAGACTGCAATCTCGTTAATCTCGCGAGATTAACGAGATTTCAATCTCGTAAAACTCGCGAGATCTCGCCCTTTTTTCGTGCGAGATCAATCTCGCTAAAAAAGACCGAGATTGCATTCCCTAATCGTAATAATACTATCAGGTATAAAAAATAAAGATTATCAGATATAGCTTGATAAATTTAAAATCAATGGTGATCATTAACGTACATATTCTTAAGAAAGAAAAAGTACCTAGGTACTTTAAGACATTTTCATTTACTTTTGAGTTATCCCAAGGAATAGAAGTGTATGCATTATGCAAAGCGAACTGTCAACCCAACTTATCCTTCTGCACGTATCATATTTTTTGTCTCCACCTCATACTCGTACTTACATTATAATTTCTAGAAAGCACCCACTGACTCGTGTTCATTTGCTTAAACTTTCAATTTGATATGAATTTATGGACGGGCCTCTGTTTTCTCTACATGTTTTCTTGTTTATTGCTTTGGGTTTACTTATTTTAATAAATCGGTGTCGGTACTGTGGTGTGAAAGCAAATTGTCGGTGTCAAGTGTTTGTGTGCCGTAATAAGTAGAAAAAGGTGAGATTATGACACAAATGATAGTAATCTTTACACGATTGTTGCTTGCCTTTGATTCGGGAAATTCATACTCGTATTTTCAATCTATGTTATATATTCTTCTGTAGTGCTAGGGAGAAAAAGAACAAAATATAACATTTTATTTTGCACCACGGGCAAAAATGTAGAAATAATTTTTCTTCTTACTATTTCATCTGAAACATCTGTATATACTCGTATCCCAATGACAAGAATAATTACATCCTCTAGATCTATTATTTTTCATTGTATAAAATATTATATTTTAGGTGGAAATCTATTCAAAGATACTTAAACAAAATAATACTTGGGAACAAGTAATATTGAAACAGACTAATTATGCAAATATTATTTTTTCTTTGTACTAGTTATGGTTTCACGTAGAGCATTTGGATTGCGAGATATTAATATCCCGCACTTCAAATGATCAACAATCAATTATTGGTTGGGACATTAGTTAGTCTGCCTTCTACTAAAATAAAATGATGATTGTTTTATACATTTCAAACGGTTCTGACAAATATGTCGTGTAAGTAACTTTTTTTATATTTTAATAAAAACATAGTGCTTATAGACCTCATACAGGGTATAACTTTGGTCTATAAACGCCTTATACGTAACGATCCATTGTTATAAATCGTGTTAATAATAGTATAAACTATGTGTTTTGATTATCTCCGAAAATATACAAGTGCACCCTAAATAAATGTAACTTCGCTACTCAAGATATAATCTACAGCAGATAAATTAAATGATAATCTCATACAGAAGTGTTTGCTTTATAAAACGCTACAAAACTGTGAATTACACCAGAGTGATGAACAGTGTTATAAATTTCCCTAGCATTCCCACACATTAGCGTAGCCGTCCGTACGCAGATTTGTTTTGTATTTGTAGTGGTGTGTCGTAAACCTAACTTAGTGTAGCGGTACGCCGGAATTTTACTATCCTTATTACTTTCATGGTAAGGTCTGATTTTGCATGTCGCGAAAATTACGTTGGGTGTTTAAGGTAGTGTTGGTGTACCGTATTGTTTCACGTTTACGCGCCTGTGTGACGAGGTTAAGTAGAGCGGTGTTATCTCCGAACAGAGGTTCCATGGAGTCCTGCGGATTATTGGATAAAATAACAGGCAGGACCGAAAACCTTCAGTTGATATAACGCATGATCTGTCAACAACTGTCCTGACCTACTACTGATTGTTAAAAAGGTGTAGCAAATCAAATATTTTACTTGGAATTTAACAATTCGATAGAATATATTGGAACGTGAAAACTCAAATCGATATGTGCAACACTTGTTATAGATGGACTGCGATTAAATCTATTAAGAGTTACGAAACACATTCTCGGCGCAAACAAAATATATTTCATAATTATCGAGGGTTTAACTCATTGTCCGTCCAGCCTAAATGTCATCGAACGGGGTTTCGCAAGAGCGTCAATCACGAGCGGTCACCTACTTTCGCGATCAGTTCACGGCGATTAGTCCGCACTCCACTCCGCACTCAGCTACATTCACCGAGGCCGTACCTCACCTCTACGCAACAATTGTTTCTGTAGGAATCTTTTATTTATGGCAGCGACGCGCGTGTGTGCGTGGGCCGTAGCCGTAGGCGACGGCCGTGTCGTACCTGTACACTTGCACCACTTCCCATATTTTGGACTGTCTCTAATTGGAGTAAGGTGGGTTTTTGCTCGGGAGACGCGCGCACAGAAATGCCCTACCGGCAATAAGTCAACGCTCGAACTCGCCTGTTTGACAAGATTCCAACCGCGTCTGTCCTGTTTGTTTATTGTAATCGGTTTGACAATGAGCTTAAGGTGCGGTTTCGAGTGATCTCCCCGCGCGATTGTTTTGCGCTACTCGGCGCGCGCCTGTGTTTGTGTTGGTATGATACGTCATGTATACCGGCTTACTGTAGATTCGCCTCTTAGCATCCATAATTGCTTGGCGACCGAGCGACTTTTAAAGCTCTTTGTTGATTAGTTTTTCTTGTTGATTTATTTCAAGTTATTTAGTTTTATTGTAATGTTAGAATTTTAAGAAAGTATAATGAATTGATTGTAGACGGTTTAATATTTGAATAATTTTATACGAGTCATGTTTGTGAAAGCACTTAACAAACGTGTTGTGTGTTAATTATAAATAACACATATCCGTGTCATCAGTTATAGCCACTACTTTTGACATTATAATAATTCTCTGTCCTGGTATTTTACGCCCAAATAAAATTAAACACAAGTAATAAATTTGCGGTAATTACAACATTAAACAACTAATTGTTTTTAAAATAAAATACTAAAACGATAATGCGACAACAATAAGTTGACAACTCGACGACAATCCTAGTGCAGATAACGGAAGGTCAATGAGGAGACGTCAGACGATTGAAACGGCGCGCGGCGTCAGGTCGCGTGGAGAGGGGGCGGCGAGCGGCGCGGGCGGCGGGGCGGGCAGTATGGTCGTCCCGCTCGCGCGCGCGCGACCGACCTCCTTGGATGCGCGGCCCGCAAGGTCGGCCACCTTAATTAATAAACCCACCGTAAAGTATTTGAGGCCGATCAGAGAAGCGACTCCAATCTCCTTTGTCTAGTTATTGACCCGACCATTTTTTGTTCCATAAAAACTTCAGAGGCACCGGACTACATGGCATCATAGCTGTATTTACATTTCCAAGATAAGGCACCGTGATAACGTTTAAAAAGACGTTAAATACTTCTTAAAAAGATATAAAATCACCATAACGTCGCTTTAGCTATGCAAATAGTCTATCACATAATAATGAACGTCAACAAGTAGGTAAAAATAAAAGTTCTTATTTGTGTGTTTTATATTACCAACTTTAAATAAACACTATTATCATAATTGTTCTCAATTTAAATCCGGAAATATAACAATAAAATAAAAGTCAAAAATGAAAACTAAAAACCAACCAGCCAGACACAACACAACGCTCAACTTTTTTCTGCCAGTCACGCATTGATATACAACCTGTTTCAATAAGCAAAGCTCACACTAAATTGATCAGTGAGTGTCTAAGATCTGCTTATGGGATTGGTATAAATAGCGGTTTTGCAAATAACTGGACTGAGTGGACTGCCGCCGAGTGTGCGGCCGTGGCAACTCGGTAGATGTTGCAAAGATTATTATAATATGCAGACTGGAATGTGCCCACATATGTATATCTGGTTGGTAATATGTGACTAACGGTGCAGATAAGGATGTAATATTGCAGGTCCTCGAATGTGATTTAAACGCTAAGGTACTTGTACGTAAGCCTAGAAATGTGACTTTTTAACAAAGTGAAGTCAGACCTATCAAAATTAATTTAATAATATTTGTTTTTTCAAAATCGATTAAACGTAGTTAAGGTAAGTAACAAGTGTACTATGCGCCAAAACTAAAACATAATGCCCTTATCTAATTAAATAATTTTACAACAGTACTAAAAATATAATCAACAACGTAGGTACTTGTTTACATTTAAACTATATAAGTAGGTAAGTACCTTCAAACTTCTTGTTTTCTATCATCTCAATCGTAAGGTACGAGGGGGGGTCAAAAAGTTCGCGGAACGGAGGGGAAGGGGGGTGAAATAAAATACTGTACTATTTTTCTTTTTCAATATATTCCCCCTTAAGTCGAATACATTTTTCAGATCTCTCTATTAACTTATTAATACCGTCGAAAAAAAATGATTTGTCTTTGTCCTCAAAATAGGCCGAAATCGCCGACTTGACTTCTTCATCATCGGAAAATTTCTTCCCCCGAAGCTCTTTTTTTAATTTGGGAAATAAAAAATAATCACAGGGGGCTAAGTCTGGACTATAGGGAGGATGGTTTAACATTTCGAAGCCACAGTGATGAAGGGCAGCCATCGCAACGCGGCTCTTGTGTACCGGTGCGTTGTCATGCAAAAGCAGCACACCCTTTGTCAACTTTCCCCGCCTTTTCTCCTTGATTGCTTCTTTTAATTGTCTTAGTAGATTAGCGTAGTATTCTCCCGTTATAGAAACACCCTTATCTTTATAATCTATTAATAAAATACCCTCTGTATCCCAAAAAACAGTTGCCATGATTTTTCCAGCCGATTGTGACACCCTGTATTTCTTAGGGGGGGGCTGACCCTTTTTATGCCACTGCATAGACTCTTGCTTCGACTCAGGCTCATAATGATGAACCCAAGTTTCATCTGCAGTAACAAGTCTTGCAAAAATTCCTTCCTTGTCGGCGCTACAGAGGTCTAAAAACTCCTTTGAATACTCGACGCGCAGCTGTTTCTGTGGTGGTGTGAGCATTCTTGGCACCCATCTTGCGCTGACTTTTGACATCCCAAGATTGTCGTGTAGAATATTTAAAATGGTTGTAGGTGATACTCCAACCATTTCTGCAAGTTGTTTCTTCTTCAAACGAGTATCCTCCAGTATAAGATTCTCCACTTTTTCAACGATGTTTGAGGTGGTGGCCTCAATCGGCCGTCCTGAGCGAGGGTCGTCTTCAAGAGACTCTCTGCCTTGCTTGAAAAGGCTATTCCACTTGTACACCATGGTTTTCCCAGGGCAAGAGTCCCCGTATACTGATAACATTTCTTCCAAAATTTTCTGAGGTGGTTTTCCTTGCTTAGTGAGGAACTTTATGACGGCACGAAACTCGATTTTTTCCATGTTCAAGTTTTTCTTCCGGATTCACTTGTTTGATCGACGACAGGTCAAAGGTTATTGACACAATCAGGTTCAAACTTGGCATATATACTCACAAAGAGTTGCTCATTAGTTACTACCTGCGGCAGGTCCCCCACCCCCCGCTATCCCCTCCATTCCGCGAACTTTTTGACCCCCCCTCGTATGTTTACAATAATAAAATTTTATAAAGTATCCGAACTATTTGCCTAAATTTTTTACAGTGACTTTACAGCCTTTAAATTGTTTCCTTAACGTTTCTGCTCGCGTAGTATTTTATTACCATATCTTTTTTTAATTGAGTATTTTACTATAGCAACTTAAATGCTTAAAGGTGCTCATAAAATATTTACTTTCTGTCCTAATAGCCTCTTTTCTATTGTTCCAATCGAAACTTCACAACAATTTAATTTCATAATCTATGCGTATTCGGCGTTCACATTGTTGCTCGCTTATGTAAGCCAGAGCGTCTTCCACTTTCGAATCAAGTTTATTGACTCGGCAAGCTCGACAAATGCCCACTTCACAGTTAGCGGGGCTTCGGTGCGGCATCGCTTTGATGCCACCATAAACGATTTCGTCATTATTTCAAATTAAAAAGTATCATACGCTTCTTCCAAGTTCTGGGGAATTCGGTCGATTCTTATAGTTATAGTCGATCAGTATAAAGTTTTAAAATATCATCATCATCAGGTCTTTTTTGGTCTTCACTGCAGAAGCATGACTCTCTCTTTACTACCAGGGCCATAAGCCAGAGCATTCAAAGGATTTGGCTTACACTCTCCACGCTGGCTAGACGTGTTGGAGAGGTCTTATTGATGTTTATAAGCTTTGTTTAGCTTCTGTATACTAAGTCGCCTTCTACGACATCCACGGGAATAGTTGGAGTGGTCCTGTTCTACTCTGCCGGGAACCACACGGATATTTTTGAACTATATTTAAAACAAAATCAGTCACTAAAACAATGTAAGATATAGCATTTAAACCTACTTCTGAGGTCCATCTTAAGTTCACTGCCACCCAATGATGTCCGTTGGCTAATCATTGGGGTAAGAGGAAATCGCAAAACGTACGGAATGGCGTGCATTGTATGATTATTTGATTACAATGCACGCCATTTCATACGGTTTATAATAAACCAAATTTTTTAAATGAGTATAAATACAAATTTTACATTTAAGCGCAATATAAATGACAAAATAAATCTTGTTATTATACTAAACACTTAAAACCGAACAATAAAAAGTATTTTACTTTTATTTTTTTCAAACAAAGAATGAACTAAATAGAGTCATCATTTACACAGTAAACAGCTTCTGCGATAAATTAATCTCGGACAATTTATATAGTTGTATTAACAAGTTTTATGATAATTTTATGTATGGTCCGCCTCCAGTGCATTAATTCAGAAGAGTTAGCACTGGAGCGCACTCATTAGCTTTTCTATTAGCAATAAATCTAATAAAGTTAACTGTTTTGCGTTTGTCGCATCACAATCGTTAAGTGTTGGTAAATCATTGTTGTTCTAAAGACCCGTCTGCTTTATGCAAAATAGAAGTTTTTTATTATCTTTAACATTTCATTCTTCTAGGTCCACCTAATGGTAAGAAGAGTTACCGTAACGCTTACACGATTAGATGCCTGCAACACTTACAGTAGATGCTGGTGTAACATGCGTCTAGCACTCATTGGAGAAACCTTTTAACGCCCTTAAAGATCCTCTCTTCTATGCTGGTCTGAGAGAAAATAAATAACTAAGAATGTACCAGCTGCTTCTTTTCTCGCGCAGATCGTAGAAGCCGATCGAGGAAATGGGCGAAAATGAGAATATTAATAGGCGATGCGGCTGGTAACCCATCAGTATTTTATTTTATTTGCCACCTTCCCGCCCATCATCACTAAAAGTGGCCTTTGGGTCTACCCATCAGTATTTTATTTTATTTGCCACCTTCCCGCCCATCATCACTAAAAGTGGCCTTTGGGTCTTGCGGCCCTGGGCTCTGTTTGCTTAGAGCCGCAAGACCCAACATGCTCTGTCTGCCCCATTAGGGATAAAGACGTTATAGTATTCCTAAACATCCTTATGACATAGGCTCTCAGGAAAACAGAGTGCTCTTTCTACAAGAGGAATTTATTTCTTACAATATATATATATGCACTATACAATGTTTCATAAACCAGATTTGGTTTTTTCTAACATCGGATACCGTTATCGGTCGCTTAAATTTGTATATTTAATTAATAAA
Organism: Acrobasis repandana; assembly: GCA_963576875.1. Lineage (NCBI taxonomy): Eukaryota > Metazoa > Arthropoda > Insecta > Lepidoptera > Pyralidae > Acrobasis > Acrobasis repandana. The sequence goes on along the minus strand of OY756221.1, from coordinate 7,675,618 downwards.
ATGAAGTCAAAATAAGCTAAATAAGCAATCACTAAATGAGCTGGAACTTTTAACTAATACAAGTCACTAAACAAAGTTATTTTATTCTTATGTGAGGGTGGACAAATATTTTTTACAATCACGGTAGTGTAAAGAGCAACGGGCCCAGAGCAGGTTACCATCACTCCAACAATCTCGGTTATAATCACATCGGTAAAAAATGTCAGAGCGCAGCACATACAGCATGATGCATTTATTATGATTACGACGAATATGATAATTATGGTGAAGTAGTGTAAGGGTAGTGTTGTGTTTTATTATAATTACAGTTTAATTGTTAAGAAAGTGTTGTTTAAATTTAAATTTAAAGTTTTTGTCAGTTATTTAATTTTTTAAAGTGTTGTTTGGTAGTTCATTAATGAGTTTCGGCATTAAATATTGTAACGTACGTTGTCCGTAGAAGTTTTTTACTCTTGGTATAAGTAATTTTTGGTTACTTTGACTCCTGGTGCATATTTTATGTTTAAATACAGTTTGAAATTCTTTTTTAAAATAATACCTGAGTAAAGACATCATCAGCTCGTACGGTAATTTTAAAATACTAATAAATCGGGGGTTGCTGTGGTAACTTCGACAAGTGCGTAAACTTGGCGTGCCTGCAGAATGTGGACTAATTCTACTTACAGTGTGATAGATATGGATTTTTTTATATACGAGTAAACATTAGCAATGCTGCGTTATTTCATTTCCCTGAATCTACAAAAGGAGTAAAATTTTAATGAAATCTGTCCTTTAAATACGAAGGATTTTACTAACTTGAAATTAGACCTGCTTTAACATTGGATTGGAATGCACTTGGTTCTGTACTTTTTCCAAAACATCTTGGGCACTGACCTCTTTAGACAGTGACATATTGCTGTGCGCTCACGTTACGCAAGTGTTTCGAAGCCTACCTATTTCTTGCTATTCAGTATTCACGAAGGCGTGTATAATAATAAGAAACAAAATGTACGAAAGCACTTACATAATGAGTTTCTTAAGTAAAATGAAAACTTCTAGCTAAGGATTCCTATTTAGTACAAAAGTGCCAAATAATTTCTTATCTCAATTACTCAATAAAGAAAGTCTTATCAAGACCTTAAATCAAAATATTTTGTGTTAACTCTTGCCGTATGTAGACGGCAGATCGGGGTACGATTCACCACCCCTTTTCTCTTCCACGGGTGTCGTAAGAGGAGTCAAAGGCTGGTATAGGTAACAGAGAACGAGCAAAAGCGTCTTCTGTGCACGACTATATACCATCTTCTGAGATCACCAGCCCGTCTACCCAGCGTGGTAATTGTGGGGAAATCCTTCCTTAAGTGGGAGAGGACTTTAATCCACCAGTGGACTAATCATCATCATCCGAGCGTGTTCCCGGTTGCATCCTCAGCGGTAACGCTTCAGAGCCCAGGGTTCGCTACCTAATCTATGTAGGAAATTTGACGAGGGTACTGGTTATTACACAGAGCAACTGTCGTCTGACCTCCGCAACCCAAAGGGTAGACCAGAATCATTTCTGGGATATGGCGTTCGGGACCCACGGCTTTACGTGCCTTCCGAAGCATGGATTCATTTGTCTTTTCGAATAATCAGTTGATTTAAGCCTGTAATGTCCTAACTAAACAGTGGTGTGTGGTGCTTCCCAGTAGGAACCATTGGGAATTTGAACCCACAACCTTCGGATCATAAGGAAAATGCCTTATGTCGAAATAGGATTCTAATGGAGAAGTTTTTTGTAAAGCTCATATATTATATGCTACTATGCTAGCTCCTTCTTTATAACAAACGGGGTAGACAGTGCCTGGGGTCGCATGACCCAAAGAGCCCTCTTAGCGTGGATGTAAAAAGGAATCAAAATTGTGACGATATAAGGGTTAAATAAATAGGAAAAGATAATTTGAAAGAACGAATGGCCTTTGAATTTGGTTACGGAGATTCAGAAGTTGACCTTCTTGATGATGACATCATTGTTGTTACTTTCAAACTCTTAAATCTAGTGTTAACTGTCGTGAAATGATATGGTAGAAATATTTATATGTAGTTACCATTCCACTTCTATAACGGTTTTATGTTCAGAACTGCACCTTACCATAGTATTCAAATATAACATTATTTTCCTACTTTTTATTTTTTACAGTATGATAGATGATTGTATTTCTGACAAGATATTTCACAATTCTTTATTAGTCAATGTGTTTACTTTTCTTAATTATTATTAGTAAGAGATTATGATTATTATAAATCAAAAATAAATCAGAAAGACAGGTGTTTTGAAATGTCTGTAACCTTTTGTGTTAATACTTGGATTGTTTGTGATTTTATTATTGTTCTGTTGTTTAACCTCTACAGTATCATGTGCGCAGGTGAGATTTCTAACGTGTTGGTACAAAAAATATATAATTAACTCGTAATTGTAATTATAAATGGCCGATTTCTAGCGGATACTCCAAATTTTAACTAATGCATATTTCGTATACGTTCTTATATAACAACTTTATTAGATGTACCTTAACTGTTTGGCCAAAGATAATATAATTAGTAACGTAACAGATACCCAACGTCATACCACAGAATAGATAATACTAACGTACAAAAGTCTCACTCAACAAAGAAATTCCAAGAAATAAGTATATCTACTCAATGTGGCTAGCGATATGGTTTAATTTAGCTCACGTCAGAACTCAGCACCTTTTCGTATAGATACCTAGACATCCATTGCAAGCCAATTTCCACCCGGAGGCTCCGCCTGCGCGCATAGTAATAATGTAGGTACGTTTTCGATACCTAAACGGGGAGTGACACAGGCCTGGTCATACAAAGTTTTGGAGGGCACATAAATAGCAGAAACTTGCTGACACATTATTTGTACCAGCTGCTCACAGAGATGGCCGGACACAAATACAATACAATACAAAAATCTTTATTGCACCAAATAACATTTACAAATACAAAGTTTATATGACAATATATAATATAAGGTACAAGAGGCGGCTTTATCGCCAAAGCAATCTCTTACAGCTTACAGGCAAGTTCAGGCAACCTAAAGTAATTAACAAATTAGAAGTAAACCTGCGAACGGTAGGTAATATAGGTTCAAATATTAGGTAAGTAAGTATTAAAAAATTTGCACCAGCACCATGGTTCCGTTGACCGTTTACAATTTATATAATAAAATTAAATAAAAAAAAAAAAAAAAAAAAAAACGCCTTCTACCTAGCCTATTTAAAATAAATTAAAAATAGAAAAGAAAGATCTGGTAAAGCTTTTATTAGCACCACCTTTAGGTTGACTGGTAGAAAAGGCCCTATATAGGCCTTAAGTCCGCCTGTAATTTTTTTTGTAAAAAGTTAAATAAATCAAATATGGGTGGGTTTTTTTTTCTTTTTTTGAGAACACTTTATTTAAAATAGTTGTTCAAATAGACTTCGTATAGCACATATATGCACATGGGCACAAAAATGAAATTCAATTAAAAGTGAAGCATCAGTTTTTTTAAATAGATAATGAATGTAAGTGGATGAGGCAAGGTTAATAATCACCGGAGTCCATGCACACAGTTGCACAAATGCACATGTATGTGTAAATATATTGTTTTGTAGCAAACGGACTACAGTCATTACTTACTGACATCGAAACGCATAGTGAAATCGCGTAGAATCACGCGTGTTTATTTTAGATCCGTATTTACTGCATAACCTACTTAGTTCGTATTTAAAGTAATAGAAGTAGTATTTATAATGCTTATTTGTGAGGTTATCTGCGATACAGAGAAAGAAGAGAAAATAAGAATTGGAACAGAGTCAAGCAGAAGACAAATTTGGCAATTTAATAGAAAAAACAAAAAAATAAACGGGTAAGTGCGAGTCGGACTCGCACATGAAGGGTTCCGTTCCTCCGTACAATGTTTTAAAACGCTAAAAAAACACGTTTTTTCTATGACGACCCCCTTAAATTTTTTACTTTTTTTTATTTTTAGTATTTGTTGTTATAGCGGCCATAGTAATACATAATCTGTGAAAATTTCAAGTAACTAGTTAATGCCATTATAAAGATCTAGTTGAAAACGCTGAAAAAACACGTTTTTTGTATGGCGACCCCCTTTAATTTTTAACTTTTTTTATTTTCAGTATTTGTTGTTATAGCGGACACAGTAATACATAATCGGTGAAAATTTCAAGTGTCTAGCTATTACGGTTCAAGAGATAGAGCCCTGTGACAGACGGACAGACAGCGGAGTCTCAGTAATAGGGTCCCGTTTGCACCCTTCGGGTACGGAACTTAGGGTTCCGGAAACGGAAGCTGAACAATAGATGGCTAAGTATAAAGATCTAGGTAAAAATTGAAAAACGAGCATAAATATTAAAAAATGCATACATGTTATTCAATAACTCAGCAGCTCTTAAAGTCATACTAATAAAAATCATTACGAAAGGCGATCGTCATCTCTGTCTATAACGCCATATTTACATCTGCGATAGCATCTCGAAAGCGTACTAAGCGTGTAGGCATTTACATAGATCGCGCCCACTTGGATTCATCCACCGATTTTGAGATTTTACGCACACTTTATACATTTTCAAACCTTTTTACGACTGAAAGGAAACTGTTATAAAAGAAAGAAAACTATATAAATAGTTCTACCTTTTACATGTTTTGTAACCTAATGTAACAGCTAAGGATGCAACACGCTAAGATAAAGAAAAACTCAGTGGCTTAAAAAGTAGCTCCACACATACTTATTGATCCATAGATATCTGATTATTAAATAATTAAATTTTTTACAAAAAAACAACTTACTTCAATTTCTTTAAGGAGTTTCTTCCATATCTCCAAAGTTCTTCATCATATCTCCACCAAATTAAAATGGGACCAACTTGGTAGTAAAGTCTTTCAAATAAAAAAAAAATCATCAAAATTGGTTCACAATTGGCGAAGATATTGCGTAACAAACATACATAAAAAAAACATACAGTCGAATTGATAACTTTCTCCTTTTTTAAAGTCGGTTAAAAAGACAAACAGACAGACAAGTGAGCGTTTATTCCCAAAAAGGATTGACGGCGGCCGGTCGTAAAACCATTGCCAAATCTTTAAACTCTTGGCTATTTCTTCTCCAACGCAAGGTCTTTGGCATCCTTGGGTGGGTGCCCAAGGATGAATATGATCATATTTGGAGAAGAAAAAGCAGGAAAGCGCATCCCGGGCTCCGATGCACAGCTGAGGATGCAACCAGGAACGCGCTTGGATGAAGAAGCCAGACAAGTGAGCGATCCTTTATGGGTTCCGCACCTTTCAAGGTACTTTTAAGGTAGCTTAACTTTAACTCTGAAAATATTTGCAAGCAAAATGAAATCTACATACTGCGTATACGTTACACACAAGATGGTAGTCGTTTTGACATTTGTTTTGTCTCCATTGTGCGCTCGCTCTTACCCAGATACAAACAACTATTACACGGTCGAGTTGAAACGTTGATAGTTGCCAAGACAATATATCCAGGACGGGTGCTCCTCAATTTTCAGCATTTGGTTTCACCCGGCGAGCAGAAGCGGCAGTAGGGCGTGGTTGGGCGATCGCCCAGGGAAGACAGTTCAGAAGGTATGCTTGTATGCAGTAGTGCCAAGCCGAGTGTTTCAGACACATTTAGGAAATTATACCTCTAGTTTAAAACCAAATTTCTGAAATAGGTAAAAAAAATTGGTGTTAATTATGTATTTTAAATTACCTTTGAATTAATTTAATTCAGTTTGGCTTGTTTTTGGTCAATTCAATTCAAAATTCAAAATATCTTTATTATCATAGGATATTTATAATATCTCTTAATAATAGTCACTTTGTCATAAATAAAATAGACATAAAAGGATTTTTCTGAAATATCAAGTTGAAGTTGTTTAAAAAGTTAATTATTGAAAACTTAGAAAACTTACTACTAAAGAAACTTACTACTATAACTAGACACAAATTTGATCTTTTTACCTTATGGATGTTTTTTAAAGAATTGAAATACCTTTTGACATCTACAATCCCACCAAGACGTTGAAAGTACCGTCTGAGTAAGGGAAAAAACGTGGTTAGCATGGATGTATGTAAGAATTGGGTAAATGACTGGGTCAAAAATATTTTTTTTGGTACCTACTGTTAAGAGAATAAAACGTCACAAAATGGTGTTACTTGTTTTAACATGATTTTAGATTTATTATAGCAGAAAAACTTATATTAAGAGCGCTATTTGACTTTTGATCTCTGAAAAATAATGACGCCACTGTTTTGATTTTCATACAAATCCCATAGAAAATGTTTGTTTTGACGTTTAGAAAAAAGTGTCTGATTTGTCTTGTTGTCTCTAGCAGATTAAAAGGGAGGGCATTTATGTTTATATTTTGCCCCGGGCTGTTGGTAGTAGCGGCACTGCCTTGCCATCGAGACAGGTTTGAGACCGGAATGCGTGGCGTACGGCAATGCGCGCACTTGCTCGCTACTTTTTGTAGCAATAAGTTAATTTTTTATACAAAAAAATAAATGTTAATGACACCGTAAGTTTATGCGCTCATTTTATCATATTTTAGCTCAGTTAAATTATCGGCTCGCGCATCGCAAGGTGTTAAATATTTGTATAAAAATATAGGCTATTTATTTTAATGAAATGCTTCTTTAGCTAGTTCTTTCTTTTAGATGCTATTCTGTAGATAGTAACTTGAAAAAGTCACCACTGAACACAACGTCACAATATACAAACTATTTTTTTTTTTTTCAATTTAAAATCGTCCTTAATAGCAAAATTTAAAGAAAAATACTTATGCTTTACTCTTGTATTGTTGTTGTTTGTAAGTTGCCAACATTGCTGTCATATTTTTAAAACTGATAACTGCCATCTTACGATGACAGCCGGGACCAATGGGTTAACGTGCCTTTTAAAGCACTGTTTCACCTAAAAGTGCATGAGTAATTTAATTTTTATTCCGCTCTTCATAATATCTACCTTTCAACGAAATACAATAATCATCAGATTTTTTATTATTTCTGGTGGGAAGCAGGTACTTTACGCAACACTTAGGCAGGTACTTGCGTAATAATTTCGCTGTGCATCACAATTCTATTTTCTTCCATACTGCTGCAGCGAATTATGTAACTTTTACGGTCCAACTGTTTATACTCAATAAACTTACTTGTTGAAAACTATGTTACAGTTATTTTTACACAACTAAGTTGGCAAACAGGCATATGGTACACATTAGGCAATACACCTTGTGAGTGGTTAGGTACGAGTACGATAGCCTAGGACGCCTGGTCGCGAGGGGTGGCTCAAGTTGTTGTTGGTCATGAAAAAAAAAATTGCATGCCGTTTTTGAATACCCTTATGTATTTTTTTATAAAGCATCTTAAGGGGATACATGATTTTGTCCTGGGTCCAGTGCTGCCCCCATTTGGAATAAATTATGTTAAAGGAAACGGAGATATAATTTAAAATGTTGTCTTTGTGAAGCCCTAGATAACCCTTCAAACTATTTTATTAACTACTTTACAGTTAAAGTGAGAACGCTAAGCTTTTCTAAGCATTTTTGCGGAAAACGGCCACTTTTAGCAAAAAAAGGTTAGAAAAGCTTAACGTTCTCACTTTAAACTGTAAACAGTAGTTCATGCAGGCAGCACTAGGCCCCGAAAAATTCTTGTATCCCCATAAAAAGCCATGGTGACAACCGACAGGATTCAAAGGCTCTACTAGGACTAGCACTTTTTCGAGCTCTTCTTACTTCTTGATAGTGGGCTTAAAATGGTTTAAAAAAAATGCTTATAGTAATAATAAGAAACAGGGGAAATACTATTGAATTAGTTTTTTTCATGTACTGCCATATTATTATTTTCAGACCACATCAAGCTTCTTTTTGGCATAAACCTGGATCCCTCCCTGCCATATATAGTTTCCAGTAATTCCAGCTTGCTCGTGGCCTGCGGTAATTTAACATTGTGCTGAGCGTGCTAGTAGTCTGCGGAGAGTCGAGACTTGTCTTGCGTTGTCGACTTGTTGGCGCTTGTAATATGTCCACGACCGGAGTGCCACGCTGAAGAGTAGATACCTTGGATCCATGATGCGATGATGCGGGGGGGGGGGGATGCGTCGATCACTAAAGTCAATGAGTGAGTTGTGGGTGCTTGATATCAAGACCAGGAAGCTCGGAAAGTCGGCTGCGATGGACCTGAAGATTAATCTGTTGCTGCTGGCTTGCTGTGAGACTGCTGCTGCCAACCAAGTTGAGTGAGAGAGTGGAACGTTTAAGTTCAACGCTGCTAAGCTGCTAATGGTGGAGAAGGTTGCTTCCAATTACGTCGGGGTCTTCACTGTAGCGGGAGCGAGGTGAATTGCTCGACCAACACAAAGGGAAGACCTTCCTGCCAGACACATTTGCTATTTTAACACCATATCATAAAGTTGGTGAAACGTCTTCATCATCGAACATATACATTTTTAACCGACTTCAACAAAGAGGAAAGGTTATCAATTCGACTGTATGTTTTTTTATGTTTGTTACGCGATATCTTCGCCAACCATGAACTGATTTTGATGATTCTTTTTTATTTGAAATCCTTTATTACCAAATTGGTCCCATACTAATTTGGTAAAGATATGACGAAGAACTTTAGAGATATGGAAGAAACTCCTAAAAAAAATAAAGTCAATGGTTTTTGTTTTTGTTAAAAGAATTAATTATTTGAGTTTGTAGCCAACCAAAAAGTAATACCTGTACTTCTACATACGATAAAACAAAATAACTACATCTTAATATAATTTAACTAAGTTGGAATGTATTATTATATTGCAAACTGTGCTCAAATAGTCCGCGGAGGCGTAGGGCGAGACGCGTGGGTTCGTAGCTCGTAGCTCGTAGGGCGCTGACGCGCGCGTGCTTACGACCGCTACGAGCGTAGGCGAGATAAATGTCTCGCGGATTGTGTGGCCAAATTGATTTCGTAAATGAGATATTTTAATATTTTTTTTTTCTATACTGCCAGCCAGTTTAGAAAAAAAAAATATTAAAATCTTTTTGAATAAGTTAAGTTTTTAATTATTTTTTTCTTGTTGTTTTTTTTACCTACTTTCAATCCTACTCGCAACGAAATTAGAAATTTTGTCAAACTGTTGCACCGCTACCAGCCTATGTGATATAATATAGGGTTACTTTTTAAACACCGGCATCGTTTTTGGAGCAAGTTCAGTCCGTGATACTGAACTTTTCATATAAACAATTATCGAAAATCGATAAAAAATTTAAACCTACATTCTACTAAAATAGTATAATATTTCTTCTATATTTACTGATAGGACCTTTATTCATCGGAATTTGTTTCAATAACAAAAAACAAACAAACACGCAACTCGTAAATTCCATATCGCAAAGGCAACGTGGCCACAAATTGAACAATGAGCGTCGGAAAAGAAAATTAATTTAGGTATTGGTGTCGGTCGCTGACCCCGGTTGTGAAATGAGCGATTGCGCGCCGTCGCTTACTGTTTGTGTAACAGCATAATGCGGCATCCATCGGCCCTCAGGAATGTATACATGACTAGTTGTTCAGTTCTTGAAATTGATCAACTTCATATGAATATATTATCGTATACCTACGCGCCGTCACCTACTGTTTCTGTAACAGCAAAATGTGGCATCCATCGGTCCTCAGGAATGTATACGTCAGTTGTTTAGTTCGTTTTTATATACTTTCAAGTCAACACAAACGTGCTAGTAGTAGCAGGAACTTGCAAAGATAGACAAAGATGAATGACCGCTATTGACACGCTAATCGGTAAGTTGTATTTATTAGTAATTGGGTATTAGCCACTATTTTCTACACTCCTGTCTTTCAAAGTACAGTAACACCCCTTAAATCTAGATATATCATAATATAACCGCAAAATAAATTATACAAATGACTTATCAATAAAATCATTTATTTTGAAGTATCTATTTTAGACGCTTCCTCTTTCTGGAGAAACAATGTAAAATTACTTCCCACAGAATCCTAACCACGCAAAATCCAGAAATCGAAATAACCGATTTCCATTGGGCAACAATGACAAAATCGCAGAGCACACGGACCCAGTCAGTAATTGGAAGATGAGATCTCGTGTGGAACGTAGCCCGCGGCGGCATGAATGAAAGCCGCTCACTGCCATCGCACTATAGTCGCATTTACCCCACCATAACCCAATAAACAACGCTCATCTCTACTCACACATAATCCAATGCGCGTTAAGTTAAAGTTAATTTATCGTCATGCTAAGATATTCAGTAATGAATAACGTTTATTGCGAATGTGTAGATGTTAAGAGGGATAAACTGGTGAACTTTTAAGGATATCGACATCCACCGAACGAGTTTTTCCAGTCCGTATCATCGCAATATCACGGTTATTATTGAAACGCTCGGTCGCGACAGGTAACTAAAGCATTTATCACAGAAATATTTACCAAGTGTTATCTGTTGGCCGTATCTGGTGGCTTTGTTGGGGGAGATTGGTGCTTTATCTATTAACAGATTAACGAACGTTTTTCAGAGTATTGTTTAGCTTTTATTTCAACCACAAAATCTTTACGCAACGTGATTTATTTTTAATTTTATTCTTTTAAATATTTGACTTTACAGACTAATCTTCTTAGTAAAAGTTAAGTAGGTACGTCATTTTTTATCAAGTGATCGGTATAAAGTAAAATATTTACGTTATTGTGTTTTAAAAACAAACAACAAGGATTTTAGGGCTTATAAATTGGTACTTGGGTGTTCACTTTTTGACATATGTTCAATTTCTTTTTATTTATGGAATCGTAAATTTAAGACCTATTCTAAACTATACAAAATAATGCCATCATTATCATCAATGAATGATGATGATCGCATTATCAGTAATCATCCAATTTACAGTTAAAAGCTTATGAAAAGACTGTAAGTGCTATAATTTTAGAGGCCTTAAATGAGTAGGTAGTGTTAATGTCTCAAAAGCAATACCTAAGCGAAATTCACGCGTCAAAGCCTTACTATCAAAACCTCAGTTTCCAATAATTTCATTAATAAATCGAAAACAATTTATAATATGATAACGCCATCGCAAAAACAAAACTATCATACCTATACCGAATCATTGTGTACAATACAGAAATACGCTTTAGAAAGTTCATTCTAAGTATGAGTCCATTTTGATTGTATCTCGCGAACTATTCCACTTACGGTACATACGGTCGTGGGCAGAGAAATTTAGTAACACAAATATTAAGCCGAGTTCATAACAATTGAAAGAACGATTTGAAAGACACGGTGACCAATCCGTCACGGCTTTGTCTAGCTTGCTCGAGCTATGTGGTACAGTCTTCGTTTCATCACAGACGCTTTTGCGTTTGTATATTTGATACAGATTTTAGTGTGATACGAATTGTGTTTTGATAGTCGTTGTTGGAAGAATTTAATAATAAGGGTGATGTTTTAACTACCAGCAAGTTCAGTAAATAATACTGGACTACTTAAAAATATAATGAAAATCAATAAAAAGGTTTGTCCTCTTCAACAAAATCCGTTTGAATGAGCGCTCATTTGTATGGGAAGCAATTTTAAAAGAAAGATTTGACTTTTATTTTATTTATTTCGTGATGCAGTTTTCGTGAATAAACGTCTTATCTATCTACTATAGTAGTATCATAGAAGTAGCTCAGTATCATAGTCTGAACTTGCTTCAAAAATTTGGCTGGTGTTAAAACGTCACCCTGTAGATAACAGTGTGGTAGCTCAGTCTTCTGGGCAACGAATTTGTACCACCCACAGTTGGAACAGTCTACCTTAGTCGCCTCTTATGACGTGACACCCATGGGAAAGAATAGGGTTGGTGACAAATTGTATGCTACTCTGCTGCGATCACGCGGCGATAGTAAAAACTAACTGTTAATTTCTAATACTCCAACACTAGCTACCGTTACTGTTACCGAGACACGCAAGTCTGACATTTTACAACTGTAACAAGGCCGGGTGAGGAATTACCATACACCACCATTCGGTCGTAATGAAGAACGTTAATGGATGGCGAATGTCAGAGTGAAGGCCTACCTATTGATTTCGGAATGCACACAGCTATAAAGTGTTGGATCCTTATTTTCCATACAAACATGTTCAGCCGACCGGATAATTTATTTTAAAAAAGAAAAAAAATATTATCATAAACATTTCAACCGCTTAGCGTCTACTGTTGGACATAGGCCGAAATATATTTACAAAACGACCTGTCTAAAACGACTTTGATCAGGTCATCTGACCAACTTGTAGGAGGATGTCCTATGCTGAGCTTGCTAGTACATGCTTTTTTATTTTTTCTATTTATTGCACTATAAAATTCATGTACAATAGGTATAATCTTAACGCTTAGCGCTGTCTACCAGAGAATACCAGAGAATGCTTTCTGTTTGAGAACGTGTCTTCATCCACACCAGTTCCCCATCAGCCTCCCCCATCATCGGCTTACGCTGTTAGGAGAATAAGACAATCGACGGATGTAGCAACTGCTAGACAAGTGTACTTTAGTTACTTTCACAGTCTAATGTCTTACGGGATACTTCTATGGGGGAGTGCAGCCGGCATTCAGACTATTTTTCTTTTACAAAATAGAGCAATTCGTGCCATTTACGGTTTAGGATCGAGAGACTCACTGAGAGAATTATTCAAGGAAATAGGTATACTTACTTTTGCATCACAATTCATATTTGAAAATATAATGTATGTAAGGAAAAATATTTCCATGTTTAATAAAGTAAGTGATTTTACAGATAGAAATTTACGTAATAAGAATGACTTAGTTAGCCCGTATTACAGGCTGAATACAGTCAGTAAGTCTTTTATGGGGAAGTGTATACTTTTTTATAATAAATTGCCAAAATCGGTCCTTGATATGCCAGACAGAAAATTCAAAGCTTATGTAAAGAAAGTACTTTGTGAGAAGGCTTATTATAGGACCGATGACTATCTTAAAGACAAAAAGGTCTGGCTTGAGCTTGGCGCGGGTCTCTCTTAAAGGTTTGTATACTTAGACATGTCATAATTTAGGTACATTGGTACATACTAAATTTACAAATTGACATTATTTTAAATTTCTTAATTCTTATAATTCAATTTAATTACGACATAGGTAACAGACAATGTAATCTCAGTCCATCCATATAACTAATTTTAAGTTTTTAGTTTGTTAGTTGACGTCTTTGGAGAAAACGTGCAGTGCAGTTTGTTGCCGCTTCTTCTGCACTTGCGCCTAGGAAGCGGCGTAAACTTAGCTGTAAGTAATGATTTGACGTCAACATTTGTGCAAAACAAAACAAAGTGACTATTATTAAGAGATATTATAAATATCCTATGATAAAAAAAAGCCACCGTTTCTTCGCATTAGGTACTTTTAAACTCTGTTAAAGTTTTCTGATATGTAAAGGCCAGTGAAGTTGTTACGAATTTATATATGTATTTCTTACAATGTTAAAAAGTGTAATGTGCTAAATATTCAAGAATTCATAGCGTCAATAAGTAAGTAATGAAATATTCAAGCGAAATATCACAAAAGGAGTGCTCAGAAATTGTGTGGCACACGCAAGGTATGGCAGATAATAATTTTTAAGCGACTTCAGGAGGAGCCGAAAATGATCTATATTTTCGTTTAAAGGTATCTTAAGTCTATTACACTTCACATTGTTTAGTTGACGACCCAATTGTGTATGATATCCCAACAAACTTAGCTTCTAGGTATCTGCGGTGATCGTTTTGAAACATTGATGGTATCTAGTTTTTAACTAAAGGATTATTTTAAATTTAACATTTTTTTTTATTATTTTGATTAAAAATACATCCAATATATAAATTAAGTTTATTACATAAGTGTTTAAAAACAAAACTGTACTTTAACATCATTACATACATAATTGTTTTTGATACTCGTTTTTCTAAATTTAATGTAATTTCATGTTATCTTAAACTATTGTACATCACCATTTTAAATAAAATACCATCACGCTAAAAGTCGCTTTTGGGTTTTGCAGCCCTGGACTCTTTCTGCTTAGATCCTTCTACTGCATTAGGGGTAAAAACGTAACGTAACGTAAAAAGTATAAAATATCTTAAAATTTACTTTGACGGGAAACCAGACAGAAACCAGTCTTAATGTTTATCCAGAAAAATGGTTTATATATTTAAAATTATAAGATTAAAAATTCAAAGAGTAAGTATCTATAATAAATGTTGACCATAACAAGGATGGTCGTGAGTCATGCTTTTGTATTTAACTGACAGGTTCACGGATGTAAGGTGTGGTTAACGAAATTCTTGGATAGTGTCAGCTAATACTCGTAATTTTTTTGGTACATCTAAACCAGAAGCCTTAACGCTAACATCCCTTTGATAGCAGTTATGAAAGAAAAACCTTCTAACATGTACCTGAAAAGAAGCTGTCCCCGGGTAGAGATCTGCCCTGGGAAGTTTGGAAATGAACAGATTCCGGTCTGGTACAGGAAGAAGCCGAGAAAGCAGAGCCATATGGGGTTATTCTGACAACAGTTTGTGTGACTGTGGGGTCACCCAATCCGTGGACCACCTTTTGACATGTCGCAACTGCTAGACTCCTTGAACTAAGGCAGATATGAATGTGGCCAATGACATTGCAGCTAAGATTTGGTCTAAAAAATATAATTTCAGCCATTTTTCATAGGAAGAAGATAAAAAAATACTATACAGGGTGCAAGTTACTACTGTTAGTTTAATGGTCTGATCTCATGATGAAGCCGGCAGGTGGTGACGGCATCTCTGTGATAAAACAACATAACCCCACCGCGTTTGGGCTCAATCGTTTTGACTTAAAGAACCCTAAACTTTTTAGTTCATTGTTTTAGATAACAGCTTGTTTTAAAAAAATTACTTGTTTCTTTTTATATTTTTTACCTTACGTCCATACATTTATTTGTGTTAAAGAGTCTCTCCGTGATCTACGCCTTGCGACATTTCGACAATCTCTTTACGTAACCACTGCGATGGACAAAGCAAGTCAGTTTTGAAGAGAGAGTGGCATACTTCAAGGATTCAATGTAAATACGAGTACTTACACAATATGTAAGTGTACAAGATTTTTAATAAGTTTCAATTTAATTTAAAAATCTGAGTATAAAGATCTTACCTTTTACCGGGTTTCTTTGTTGTAAAATCGTAAAATTAGGACCCCTCTTATCGATGACTAACTTCGATTATAGCACATTCTGGCCAAATAAATTTGATAAAATAAAAAGTGATCTATTGTGGGAGGTCTTCTTGTTTTGAGTGGATAATGGTTTAAACCAACTACTTAAGTTAGTCCGCGTTATAAAATAGGACGGATACAATTGTGGCAACTTTGTTTTTTTTTCTTCCTAATTTTCTTTTCTATCTAGCTTATGTCCAAGCAAAACAAAAGTTTATTATTTCGTAAACAAGCAAATACATAAATAAATTAGCAGCTGAGTTGTTAAAATGATCAGAAATAATACGTCAAACGAACAATGAAAGGCCGCCATGAAATATATTTCCTATTTGTCCACAACTCACATAGTAACACAAAAACTGTGACTTATATGGTGTGCTATAAATAAACGTGAGACATCGTAAATAACGCGATACATATTCAATGTTTTGTAAAGACGACAACACATCAAGTTAGTCATAGTCATTGCGATTTAGTCTTTAATACTGTATAATAAAGGTTGCCTAAGGGGCAACTTCGACTGTCGACTGTACGACTGTGGCATTGTGTGGCCAAACAAATGGAGAAAGTCGCACTCGGCTTCCTCTGTTCTCACATTATTGTCATCGCATCGAGATTAGCGTGTTTAAATGACCATTAGTAGGGCTAGTGTTTTAAATTATGTTATTGTGTGCTAACAAATTCCGTAGGTATTAAATTAAATGTTGTAGTAAATATATTTAGATCGCGTGTAAAGTTAAGAGTTATTTAACCCTTTCACTGCGAGACCTTATACGAGTATCTGTTGTCGTGCTCCCAGTGCGAGGAATTGTGAATATCCATAGTTTTTGGTTGGATAAATCCGACGCTCGCTAAACGGGCACGAAAATGTTTGTCGGATTAATCCGACGTTCGCGGTTAAAGGGTTAAGAGTTCATTCTCAACGATGGTCATAAAATTTACTAAAAGTATGTATGTATGTACAGCTCATTAGTTGAAATGGCGTGAATATTGCCGCGCCACAAAGGCAGCGTCTTTGAAAAAGCCGACGTCGTTTTGTCGGAACGCCGACGGCATACCAACCAATTGAACGAATGGACTACGAGTATACCTAAATATTTAACTGCAATTTTTTTTTTGTAAAGTTGTAATTCGGTAGGAATTGATTACATTTTCCAAGAAACTCCATACAGAAGTGTCGGATTTTTTATAAATATTTTGACTGTTATTGTAGTATCATTATTTATAGTGATTTTGTATAGCCCGTGGTTCGATATATTACGCATTTGTTAATTACACGTTGTATAAGCAAAGCAAAATATGTTTTTTTTACTTTCCAAAATTGCATAAAAATACGCTATCTGATGATCAATTTGATATTTTTAAATTTTTCGGAAATGTTAACAGTGGCATCACGGACCGATTTTTTTTAATAAAAACGCAATGAGAAACACAATTTCTTTGTTACTCATACGATAAATAGTCTAAAACCAATATGTGGTAATAAATCAAATTGAAAAACTGCCTTGGAAGTCTTGCTGGCCACTTACGAAATTAAATTTTAATTACCACTGTCATTGCTATAAATTAAAGACAAATACTTGCTTATTCTGAAATGTTATCTTGTTTTGGATTGATTTGGCCTAGATAGCCAAAATTGGAACAGAGAGGTCGGGAAATGGAAGCAATACTCGTATACCGGAAATCTCATTAAACATTTAGAAGTAGGTTAAAATTTAGAGGTTGTGGGAAGATCTAGACCTAGCCTAAACTCCTTCTCATTGGAAGGTCACTTTCAGTGGCATAACAACTATTCGTAGCTAGGTCAAGACTGACGTGATAATGACAATGGCAGAATTTTAAATATTTCTTTAAATCTTTTGGTGTGTCATTGACTCACATAATGCAATGCATGAAGGACAAATTAGCAACTTGTATTACTAGTGGTTCTGTGAGAACAGTAGACCTCGCGAGTTCTTATAAGCATGCAAAAACCTATACTTTTCCCTTTCCCCTGCCTTAGCAAATCCATTTCAGGGAAATCCGTCCATATATAACGCTACAACAATCTTCCCCCTTTTCTCCCCTCCACTCCCCCTTTTTTTGTGACATCTTGTGTAGAATGCAGTTCTTAGTGTGCTTCTCAAATTTGATTGAAATCCGTCAATAAATAACGCTAGAGCAAAGTTTTACCTTTTCCCCCCTAATCAAAAATCGCCATCAATTAAAAAATTAAATAAATCTAAGAATGACAGTCAACGTACAGATACACTATCACCGTCTTTATCCCATGGGGCAGACAGAGCATGTTAGGTCTTGACTCTTACGGCTCTGAGCAGACAAAGCCCAGGGCCGCAAGACCCAAAGGCCACTTTTAGCGTGATGATGGGCGGAAAGACGGAAAAATTAATTAAAATAGTGATGGGTTGCTAGCCACCTATTGATATGATGCACACTTTCGCCCATAACGTCGATCGGCTACTACGATATGTGCGGGAAGAGAAGCAGCTGGAACATTCTAAGTTTTTTTTTTCTCCCAGACCAGCATGGCAGCAGTCAACTAGTGTGCCAGTTCACGTTCAAATAGATTGAAAAGTGAGACCTGTTGGCGAGAACAGACAGACAAAAGCATTTTAGGGCAATCTCGAAACTGGGATGCTTCGTTAGAATAGTTTCAGTATATTTTGTTAGTCGCTAAATATTCAGGCATATGTCACTGTCAGAAAAATTTATAAATATCAACACCAAAGAATCATACAGACTACGAACAATAATTCTCTAGGAATCTAACGCTCCTACACTCACCGCTTCGATTCTGATTCCATTTACGCAAACAAATTAACAGTAATTACAACGAAACACTCAAACACACACATAGACAAAGATGCATGCGATTGGTCGCGACAAGGTCACGTACGAGTCATCGTCACAGCCGGCTACTCGACCGACGCAACGAGCGGTGAGGTGTCAACAGATGCCAAGTGTGGATTATTAAAATGTTTATTTACTTACATATGAAAGGCGAGTCCTGTGTTTTTCATGTCTGTATGGCTTCTACACCACTTCACGGCAAATGACGGCATTTTTAATGAATCGATTATCGCAAAAACACACCAATATTCTCAAAGGAAACTTTTTGCGACGCAACCGCATGACTCAAATGTCACGGCGAACTGTCGCGCCGCGATGTTCATATTTTAAGCACTGCCCGCCGCGGTACATATCGCGTGGAATGATTTTTCGGGATTAGTTAGGCTTCTAGAGAATTATATTTCGATGCATAGAGATCAAGAGTTATCAAAATATATTATTTGGTTTAGGTGACAACATTTACAAACAACTTTGAATTGGTAGCACAGAATAGAATACCAGTAGTCCGTACAGAAGTCTCACTCAGCAAAGAAATTCAAAGAAATATCTACTCAATGTGGTTAGCGATATGGTTTAAATTAGCTCACGTCAGAACTCAGCACTTTTTCGTTTAGATACCTAGACATCCATGGCAGGCCAATTTCATTTTTATTACTCTGGAAAAACGATATGTATAACTTAATTTACCACTTGGAGGGGCTGCCGCGCGTCTTAGTAATAATGTAGGTATATTTTCGATCCCTAAACGGGGAATTACACAGGCCTGGTGGTAGTGAGCGGAGCACATGGCTCGAAGAACCAATCCCGATGGGCAGAAAAGTCTCGAATGGCGGCCACGTATGTTCCTGTGACTGATATGACGATTATTTACAAATAAACAAGCGAGTACAATGTTGCATCTATTCTCAGCTCCAATTTCACAATTTTTGCACATGAACCTTTAAAACCAGTATTCAGATTCGGTCGCAGCAGACAAGTGATTAGTCTTGTTTTTAGATTCTTTGTTGTGTAACCACCCGATTGCCGAGACGTTTCATAAACCGATTGTTACTTTCGTTTTGCCGGTTTGCAAGACCTGCCTTAGATTCCAGGCGTCGTCGCACTGGAATTTCTGATAGGGTTTTCCGTGGTTTTGGTGATTATACCTCATTTTGTTGATTGTCAAGACCCGAAAATAATTCAAGAATTGCGCTGACCTTATTTGAAAAAATGAAAAGGTAAGGAAGAAAAAGATTGTTATTTTGATAATGGATGTTGTATGAATAAGCTTCATGTCATAGTTTATGGTTATGAATTTAAAAGATAATCCTTGACATAATACGAATTCTTGTCAGATATATGTCTTCTATAAAATATAATATTCTGTTGAATTTATTAGTTAAATAAAGCCTATACATTCGGGTCATTCTATGCATTTATTTATCAATTTATTTAACTAATATTAATACGTATTCAATAATCAAATGCCTCAACTGAGATGGAGAAGTATTTAAAGCCAGATAGATTTGAAGCGGATCCTCTTGACAACAAAAATGCTGCGCTGTGGCTACACTGGAAGAAAACGTTTATAAATTTTTTGGATGCAGCAAATGCTACAGAAGACAAGGTAAAACATAAGCTGCTCATAAACCTAGTATCGCCAAATATATATGAGTACATAGCCCAAGCCGACACCTATTCTTCAGCTCTATCCACATTAGACGGTTTATTTATCAAGCCAAAAAGCGAAATATTCGCTCGTCACAACTTGGCTTCTCGTAAACAGCAACCGAACGAGACAATTGATCAATACCTTCAATCTCTGAAACTCCTGTCTAAAGAATGCAGTTTTAAGGCGGTTACTGCTATTCAATATGAAAATGAATACATTCGTGATTCTTTTATCTCTGGCCTGGCTTCTCCTGCTATTCGACAGAGACTACTCGAAAATATGACACTCACTCTCGATGAAGCCCACAATCAGGCCCGCGCTCTCGAATCTGCTCATATCCAATCTCAAAGCTTCAACAATTCACAAATTGCTGCTGTCACACAGTCATCGCCTATAGCTGCTACTTCGAATCAAAGTCGAAAGAATAACGAACCTTGTAGACAACAATCACATGAAAGATGCTATTTCTGTGGTAACGCACGTCATCCCCGTCGATTATGTCCAGCTTCACAGGCAATCTGTCTCAAGTGCAGCAAACAAGGTCATTTTGCAAAAGTATGCAGAAGTAGCAATGTCAACGCCGCCATCACTACAACTGATGAAGGTGAAGAAATTACCTCTTGTTTGGTATTGGCAGCAAGTGATATCAAGAAATGCACAACTCACGTTACCATCAATGGTATATTATTGCAAGCTTTAATTGATACTGGAAGTACAGGGAGTTTTATCGATGAAGAAGTCATAAAACAGTACGATCTAGAAACTAGGTCATGGAGACAGGAAGTGTCAATGGCATCTTCATCACATACATCTCAAATAACTAAGGTATGTTCAGCAACACTAAAGTTGGATAATCAAGTAATTCCTGCTGTACTATTTCGTGTCATGAAAAATCTTTGTTGTCATGTCATACTGGGGCACGATGTACTCGAACAGTACTCCATTCTAGAGATAAAATTTTATGGGCAAAATCCTCCACTCAGATTATCCGCCATAGAAGAAGCTAACATTGAGCCTGTCAATCTGTTTCCGAATATGTCACCAGAATGTAAACCGATAGCTATAAAATCACGTAGATTTGCAGGTGACGACAACAAATTCATCAAAGAAGAAATTAAGAAATTATTAGAAGACGGTATCATAGAAGAGAGCACTTCGCCCTGGCGAGCTCAAGTTCTAATTACATCTAACACAAATCATAAGAAGAGGATGTGCATTGATTACTCACAAACAGTGAACAGGTTTACTTATCTTGATGCATATCCGTTGCCGAATATCGAAGAAATCATAGCAAAAGTATCAAAATATAAAATATTCAGTAAAATTGATTTGAAATCTGCATACCATCAAATTCCAATTATTCCTGAGAATAAACCATTCACTGCCTTCGAAGCCGCCGGTAATTTATATCAATTTCGTCGTATTCCGTTTGGCGTGACCAACGGAGTAGCTTGTTTTCAACGAGCCTTAGATTCTATTATTCGAAAGTCATCCATTGAAGGTATATATCCATATTTGGATGACATTACCGTCTGCGGAATCGATCAGAAAGATCATGATGCAAAGCTTGAAAAATTCATGGAAATTGCTAATAAGTTCCGTCTTACTATAAATAAAGAGAAAAGCGAATTTTCCATAACAGATTTGAGTATTCTTGGGTATAATATCAATAATGGAATCATTAAGCCAGATCCAGAACGCTTACGGCCTCTTCGAGATTTACCAATTCCCACTGATTCTGCATCTTTAAGACGCGTAATAGGATTATTCTCTCATTACTCTAAATGGATACCAAATTTTTCATCGAAATTACACCCATTGACACAAGTAGAGACATATCCTCTAAACGCTAATGAAGTGGAAGTTTTTGAAGAACTAAAAAGGATTATTTCTGAATCGTCTTTAGCAGCAGTTGATCCTAAAGAAACATTCACTGTAGAAACAGACGCCTCAGATTATTCTATCGCTGCTTCTTTGACACAAAACGGTCGACCGATAGCATTTTTTTCAAAGTCTCTAAATGAAAGTGAAAAGAAATACCCTATAATAGAAAAAGAGGCATACGCCATTATAGAAAGTCTTAAAAAATGGAGACATTATCTAATTGGACGGCCATTTTATCTAATAACGGACCAAAAGTCTGTATCATATATGCTCAGAGGACATGCAAGTAAAATAAAAAATGATAAGATCCAGAGATGGCGATTAGAATTATCAAATTTCAAATTCGATATAAAATACCGACCAGGACATCTGAATACTGTAGCAGATGCATTGTCCAGGCAAGTATGCGGAGCCACAACTGACAATCGCCTTATAGAATTACACAAATCTCTCTGTCATCCTGGTATTTCACGACTTACGCATTGGATAAGATCTAAAAACCTACCGTTTACCAGTGATGATGTAAAAAAGGTTGTGGCGTCTTGTCCAACTTGTGCAGAGATAAAACCAAGATTCAATAAAAATATTGGGTTATTAATTAAAGCTACTATGCCCTTTGAGAGATTGTCCTTAGATTTTAAGGGACCACTACCATCATCGACAAACAACAAGTACATTTTGACAATAATTGACGAATACTCGAGGTTCCCGTTTGCTTATGCATGCCCAGATATGAGTACAGAGACAGTAATTAAGCATCTTACTGATATTTTTTCAATTTTTGGAATGCCAGCTACTGTTCATACAGATCAAGGAGCGTCTTTCATGTCAGCTGGTATTAAAGAATTTTTACATACTAAGGGCATATCTACTAGTCGATCTTCTCCTTACAATCCACAAGGTAATGGACAAGTGGAGAGACTGAATGGGACCCTTTGGCAAACGATTCGCCTTGCACTAAAAGATAAAAATCTCCAAATAGATAAATGGGAGGCAGTTATTACTCAAGCACTCCACTGTATTAGGTCCCTCCTATGCACTTCAACTAACACAACGCCTCATGAAAGAATGTTTAATCATCCACGGCGATCGTCTTGGGGACAATCCATGCCGTCGTGGTTGCAACCTGGAAAGGTTCTTTTAAAGAAATTCGTAAGAGTCAGCAAATATGATCCAATGGTAGAAGAAGTTGACCTTCTAGAGCCAAATCCACATTATAGCTCCGTAAGACTTTCCAATGGCAGAGAATTAACGGTTTCAAATCGCCACCTCGCACCCAGAGGTGATGCAGTACCGATTGTTACACCGGATACAGTATCATCTGATGATGTAAACAATAACAGTCATGATATTAATGCAGAACAATTTGAACCGACTACAGATAGCTCAGAATTGGATGCCTACACTACGCCGATTTCTTCTTCTTCACCACACCGCTCAACTATAGCTGATGAACCACGCAGGTCAGCACGATCTAAGAGACCACCTGCCTACCTGAATGACTACGTCCATGATTAAGGAAGGAGGGAAGAATGTCATAGTTTATGGTTATGAATTTAAAAGATAATCCTTGACATAATACGAATTCTTGTCAGATATATGTCTTCTATAAAATATAATATTCTGTTGAATTTATTAGTTAAATAAAGCCTATACATTCGGGTCATTCTATGCATTTATTTATCACTTCATATGATTAGAGTTTTTAATTGTGAACAGCAGATTCACCTTAAATCTCGTCTCTCTCTCAGCGTCTGAAAAAAATCTTGCGCTCGATTTTTTGTATTAATGCAACATACCTACTGGTCTGGGAGAAAAGAAAAAAAAGTAGAAAGTTTCAGCTGTTCTTCTTTCTGCACAAGGAATGGGCGAGAAACTGAATCATTTTAATAGGCAATTTGGTTACCAACTCATCACTATTTGATGCCCTTTTTCCATCACTCACCATAACGCTAAACATGCCCTTTGGGTCTTGCAGCCCAGGGCTCTGTCTGCTTAGAGCCACAAGACCCAAAAGGTTCTGTTTGCCCCATTAAGGAGACGTAATAGTATGTGTGTATGTGTAGAAATAATATTAAAACCTAATTCCGCACATAAAATTCAAAGTGACCCTCCGTCGCCCACAGTACGAAGCCACCAAAACATAGCATTGTCATCGAGTTTAAATATTGTATCAATCTTCAACTTGCGTGGCTAATTGGAAGTGAATGCAAATTCGATTACAAGATCGGATTGTCCACTCGTGTGAAACTAAACAAATCGCTTTGAATTCTCGATTGACACTTGACTACCCAGGCTTTGACATCACTGTGTTTTCTTGACATATTGCTGTCACAGTTACAAAATGATATAGGAATAATGGATGTGCAACTACACCATTGCTATAATTATGAACGAGAACATTCTAGTACCTATCGAATAGACTTTTTAATAATTGCTGTCATTGAATGTTTCTTAAAAACCAATGCCATAAATAAATAAAGATTAAAAAAATACGTCCTAACACAGATTACAAATGTGGCGCTATTTTTTCCGGTTTATAAACTTAATTGTCTCATTTTAAATAGCGTAAGTATAACGTTTTCATTTCTCTATCAAACTTTGAGATTCTGTTTAAATTTATTTAATATTTTTACATGAATACCAGACAATATCACATCTTTATCCCTAATGTCATGGTGGGCGGGAACCTTCTCGCCCATCATGACATTAGCGAAAAGGGATCAAAATAGTGATGGGTTGCTAGCCCCATCGCCTATCAACATGATTCTTTTACGATCTTTGCGGGAAGAAAAGCAGCTAGTTCATTCAAATTTCTCTTTTCTCCCAAACCAGCATGGAAATTTAGTGATTTTAAGTGTAAGTTACTCAATAGGTACTATGGACTGATTGATCATGGATCAAGGATTGTTTTGCTTTTAACTGTAGAATACACGTAACTGACTCATGCAAAACTTTGTATTCAATATCTACACATCGATTTATTATGTAAACGAATATAATGACGCACAAGTGATAGTTCAAGTATCGATTATCGAGTGATAAACCCGATAGTAGCCCGGTATCTGTCGGTCATATACACACAGTATCACGTCTAATCGTGTCTGTTATTAAACCTTACCTATCTTGCTATAAGGGTGATTATATTTTTAAATTTTTAGACGTAGTTGAAGTGTATACATTCATTTGTCATTCGTCATGGCTGTCGATGCATTTGACTATTTTCAAGGCCATTTTCGGTACGGATTTCTTTAATTTATGCTCTTTATTATGCGTATAAGTATCTTGTACAAGAACCAATTCACAGACGAGAGGTCAACTTCTGCAGACCGAAAGGAGAAAATATTTGTGGGTTTCCCACGGACTGATACACAACCTTTTCACAACTTACGAGCAATTGCTATCATCATTGCATGTCAAACTTCAGGAAAGAACAACAGGATGGATCCTTTTTTGTTTAAACATAGGTGACAACCCTTAAAGCCGGCTGCCGCTAGTAACTGAAAACATTCCTCTCGAGTTGGTACCTACCACTGGCTTTTTCCATGAGAGTTGAGCTCAGGTGTTACCTCTATAGTCTGTATGTAGGCTTATAGTATATGAATCTTCTTTATATCGAGTGTTTTTCGAGCTGCCTAAAGGCATCTCACATAGCTCAATGAATCTCGTGACTAGTCATGTTTACACGATATTTTCCTTCACTGGTAGCAAGTAGTGATCGATGAAAATTATCGTGAAATTGTACTATAAACTCAAAAGGTACATGTCCGGCCGGGCTGGGGCAGAAGCAGGGACCTTTCAGTTATAGGTTGCGTTTTGACGACTTTACCACTTCTTCAGTATATGGAGATGGATCAAGTTTAAAGATCATCACGTTTGGAATGCCTGATGTTTCTCTATGAGATCGAAACTAAAATGAGGAAATACGTGGAAGGACAAAGGTCATAGACGTAGCTCATTGAAATATTAATGTGCCATGCGCAGAACTAATAACCGATAGTATAGAAATCTGGAAAGGAGATCACGTACCGGCAAGCGCAGCATTGAATACCCACTGGCTAGATGATCCGACAATGGGAATAAGAAAGAAACCGGATGCAAGTTATTTCTAATCAAACATTTTAGAAATCTATGAGGTTAAAAAGAGGGTTAATCGTGATGTTACTGCTACTTCTTCTGTTCTGACTTTAGTCGTTGGTGTAATTGACTACCCTTCAAGTCAGAATTTTCAAACTATAAACTAATGCAACAGATATAGTTTTGCATCTAGTAAGTAACTAAGATCAACATAGCACACAAATCAATCATAACGCAGGGCCATATCTTAGACGCTGGTTAAATATTCAATAACAATTGTTTTTTTTATTATTTTAGGGAGTGAACCACTCCAAAAGAATGGTATTGATGTACACATGCAAGATATGAGCTTTTCCTCGGTTTGAACCTGTCCCTCGGTCAGCTCATATCTCCGGTTTACGGAATAGGCGACAGCCCTGCATGCCGGCCGCCGATTACTCACTGAAAGCATTCCGATACCCTGAGAATGAGTCGCAGGTATGCTAACAATGGACTGAGATTTGGATAAATGTAAATTTTGTTGGTGTACAATCAGTCGACCACCCACCACTGCTAGGAATTTTCCACTTTTCTGTAGATAATCTTTTCTTCCATACCTACTGCTCTGTACCAGCTGCTTTTCTTCCCACGCAGATTGTATAAGCCGATCGTGGGAATGGATGAGAAAATGAATCATATTAATAGGCGATGTGGCTTGCAAAGTTGCAAGCCACATCGCCAGGCAACAAGCCACTTTGTCTGTACTTTGTACTCTTATGTATTCTGTGTCTGTACGCCATCTCGCTTAGCGTGGCCTTTGGGCGTGACCCCTGGCTCTATATACCCCGTTAGGGATAAAGACGTGATATACAATTTCGAAATTTTGTTTTAAGGTAAACATTTATGGTGGATTTTTATATAAAGTATAGTATTAAATATAGTATCGTTGAGTAAGTATCCCATAACACAAGTTTAAACTTACTTTGGGACTAGCTCAATCAGTGTCATTTGTTCCTATATATTTAGTTAGGTATTTAGTATTATTATTCTAACAAAAAAAATATACCTAATGATTACTTTTCATGTCATCAAAATCAGAAATGAGGAGATACGTAACAGATTCACACATATCCAGCGTCACAGACACAGACATAGGCCAGCGGATTAGCTCATTGAAGTGGCAGTGGGCGGGGTACATAGCGCGAAGAACCGATGGCCGATGAGGCAGAAAGGTTCTCGAATGGCGGCCACGTACCGGCAGGCGCAGCGTAGGACACCCACCTGCTAGGTGATCAGACGACCTGAGCAAGGTTGCAGGAAAACGCTGGCCGCTTCCGATCGGTCGTTTTGGAAATCCTTGGGGGAGGCCTATGTCCAGCAGTGGACTTCCTGTGGCTGATATATGATGATGATGACGACTTTTCATGTGTAAGTACTATCCTGTTTTAAATTTCAACTAGGAGTGTTTTAGACTATATCTTTTAAAATTACCTTCTTTTAGATATGTCGTACATGTTATACCTTTGTACTTAGCGCCCTGTAAAATTTTACCCAGTTCATTACAACAGAACTCTGGGGTCATGGACACTTATCATACTCGGCGGAATTTACATAGGATTTAGGCAAGTGGAAAAAAGTTAAAGACCTTCACCCGTGACCTAGACAGGTAGCATCAGGCCATGGTTAAAGGTATTTCGGTCGCGATGTACTCTTGTCCTAGAGTGCACCTACATAATTTAATGATTGTTTTTAAGGTCATAATAAATCCTTGCATTTTTATTGTAATCCAAGATTTTTCCTTTTATTTTCTGTTTCCTTTAAGACCATATAGTTAAAGAAACTAAATGTGAAATCATCTAAAGTTACAATTCTTCTTGACGACCTTCGTGGCGTAATGGTCAACACGCTAGTCCGCCAATCCGGAGGTTCTGCATTTGATCCCCAGCCAGGGCACGTTGGAAAATGGCCTTTTCAAATGTTCTGGGTCTTGGGTGTTTATCTATAAGTATATGTATTTTTTATAAAATATACTATCGTTGGGTGAATATCCTAATACAAGTTTAAACTTACTTTGGGGCTAGCTCAATCAGTGTGATTTGTCCCCATCAATTTTTATAAGTAAAAGTAATATCGCATTTTTTCAATGAAACCCTAAGGCCGCGTCCACGGACACGCGGCGTGGCGTGCATCGCGGGCCGCCTGGCGGATCGCCGCAAAATTTCCATAGTTTGTTTTGAGCAGCCGCTGACGCGACCGCCGCCGACGCCGCGACTACAAACTATGGAAATTCTAACTAAGTCTATGTCTATAAATTATGATATACCTGACTAATTTGATAATAAAGTATTCAAGGAACACATCACAAGGATATTGCATTGCGTGCGTAGAATTTTAAGTAATATCTAAATGAAGTAATAGTACGAGTAGATTGTGCTACAAGGCGTAAAGGTAATAGTTTTTACGCGAGGGCGCTACTTTGAATCCAGAGCGAAACGAAGGATGCCACAATAGAATCACGAGCGTAGCGAGGAATTCTACGGTGGAATCCTGAGTGAAGCGAGGGATTCAAGTATATCGCCCGAGATAAAACTATTACCGTACACCGAGTAGCACATTCTTCTTTTCATCTCTATCTATGAGAAAAAGCAAATATATACCTATAACGAAAGTAAAATACCTATATATACCTAATTAGAGTTTAACAGTCAGTTACTAACCCTTATTTAGTGGCGTTCTCACGGAAGAAGTACTATGAAAATATTTTTCTAGGACCACCACATCTTATAAATTTTCCAGGCATTAGAATCGTTTCATTACTTTTTCCTTGTGTGTTAATTCTTTATATATTTAAATATGTATATTATATGTAAACTTCATATTTATTTACTATCGGCCTCATCAAGAAATTAGTCACATTTAAAATAGTTGTAAAAATAACCTAATAGTTACATAGTAAAATTAGTATTTAAATCAAAGACAACAATTGCGCGTTTTTATTGGTTTTTAATAAATTATTATTTTGAAGCAAGAGAACCAATACATTTTGACCTACAGTCATCCACGTAAAACGTGTTGTACTCCAATTTTAAAAAATTACGACGCCCTTGCCTTTGTTTTATAATTTTAAAACTATAAAACAAAGGCAAGGACAAATAATTGCAGAGAAACCGGCTACAACTGCATCTAAAAACATCAAGAGAACTGAACTAGATAAATAAGTTTTAGTTACCAAATATACCAAAATTATTCTAGAGGTAGATTCAGTCTAACTTTTCCCATGGAACATATATCGAAATAAATTTTGTTTTGCTTTCCATTGAAACTCGAGTCACCTGGCTGATAGGTCAAATTGTATGGGACGCCAAAATATTTTTCTTTATATGTTCCTTAGGGAAAGATATTGAGTATCATAGATAACGTTACCATTCATCCGTTTTAAACGGGACCGTTCCTTTTTGCGGTTCTCCGTCCCAGTGTCCCCGAAAAAAGCTTCGGGACGCAAAATTGTCCCGTTTTCCCAGTGGCGTAGCGTGTGAGGTGCCATGGCCCCGGGTGGCATAGAAAGGGGGGCGACGGCAAGGCTAAATATTATTCCATGAATACTGACTGAATACTGACTGCACGGCTGTTGCCTTCCCTGCAAGGGGCGCGGCTGGTTAAAGGCAAAGGCGGCAAATTTAAAGATTATTGACTAAGTAAGTGTTAAATGAAAACAAATAAGGTGTTCCAGTGAAGTTGACGAAAGCGCGAGGCACCAGGGCGTGAAGGTGGGGACATATTGCAACGGTTGCGTAATGTTGCGATTCGAGGCGGTGCGCGATGCTGCAGTGAAGGCGACGCGCGAACTTAGGGTTGTTAAAGATATGAATGTTTGAAATAGAAAACCGATTCATTCTTCAAAATCTACTGAATTAGTATGCCGGCTGTACATAGACTCGCCGAGACACCCCGAGACAGGGTGAGAGCGAGTATGTAAGTAACTACATGGTGCTCCGTCTCGCCTCGCTCTCTCTCGCCTCACCACGGTCGGTCTCGGTCGCTTGTTGGATTTTGCGCCCGAGTCAAAGGGTCTCGTTCAGTCTCGTTGGCTCTCGGTCGAGTGTGTAGAGCCGGCATTATACTGACTGATAATGAACTACTGTCCTGCTAAATTTACATCGATTCGCAAAAAAATATTGATGTCCCAATCCTATACAAGTTGACCGATCATTAACTTGGTTTCAGTTTACAAAAAGTAATTTTATTTTCATACTTCCAAATAATATCCTTGAAGGTTGTTTGATATTCTTGAGCGTTAGTATTTTAGCTACTCTTTTATTTTTACATTATTTGACATTTGTCTTGCATCCAAAAAGTATTTAAAAGTTAAGTCAGTTATTATGAAATTAAGTACTCCTATTTACCAAAGGCGATCAACAGCGATCAATGACAACATAAATAAGCTTTGCAATTACGCACATAAATAAACATTGAATGGAAACATTTCAATTTATTTCTCAATCGGTTACAACTACAGCTTATTTAATTTGTCAAAATAATTACCAACTGACAGCCCTATTAACCAACAGCATTGACAAAAGTAATGTATACTTACTTTTAAAGTTATGCAAAACCGTAGCGGCAAAGTGTTGACAGATTTACTCGTATATATTGGGTTCCGAAGTCTAGACAAGGAACCCTTAAGTTTTCGGCATATCCGTATGTTTGTCTGACTGCCTGCGGCTCAGAGTCTGTTAGTTGTAGACAGCAAAATTTTGCACGGGTATAAATATTTATTTGAGAAAAGTATGCTAAGTAAGGCTGTGCCTTTGTTTTCTAGACTTGTCCCAAATCCCGCTGACATAGTTATAAAATAACATTTTGAAAACTATTATTTTTATGGGTGCTTCCCCTGCACATAAATGGGGATGATATGAAGAAAAAAACACACACGAAAAAACATATCATCTCCACTTAACCAATTCTGCAACCATGGTATGGGGTACCGTCGGATATATTAAAATGGGTAGTAAATTTTTAAAATGATGGAAATTAAAAACATGTCATGACAGAATATTTTGAAACCCTACATTGCACGTGTCTCGACACGCACTTGGCCGGTTTAATACTCTACGCACAGATATTAATTTGTTGTAGATATGTGTATGATAGCGTAGATTACGGAAATGTTGCTTTTCCTGGTTCCGCGTCGAACCGAAGTTTAAAACCAAGTCAAGTAAACAATAGATTGAAACGGGAGAGTTGAGTCGCATTGCGTTAGTTTATATGTTGGGTTTTTGCTGTATATTAAATTAAGTTTTGTTTTCGAAAAAAATTGGTCCAGTCTATCATCATCTACAAAATTATCGCTAGAACATTGCCTATTTGCGCGAGCCACCGCACTGAGCGAAGGCTCCAGCTTCAGTTCAGTTCGAACAATCCAGCTTTTATGAATGAAACAATCCAGCTTTTAAGTATGAACTAAATTTTGGTAATAACTTGAGTATCTTTCATGGGAACTTTACGAGCCCGTAAATAAGTCCAATATCATTTTTTAAATCAAATTCTTGCAAAACTGCAACTTTTTATGCGTTTATTAAGTTTCAACAAAATGTTCATAATTAGTTTTAGACTCATTATAAGTTAATTAGTGTAAGAAGGGTTTGCCGAGAAATAAATAGCTTCTCCTTTTTGTTGATCTTAGCCAAATAATGTATGACGCGCCAGCATTGCTCTTTGCGCAAATTGTTTGATTGATCTACCTACTGGCACCGATATCTTGGCCAATTAATATTATAAATTGTGGCATTGCTCTTTGCCCAAACTTAGTTCAATTGATCTAAGGCTGAATCTAGTAGTAGGTAAACAACAATACGACTGCACGCATAGCCTAACTGTTCAAAAGCCAATTCGTACATGTCATTAAGCTAGACAAGGATAGCATACGGTCTACATCCAACATCTGCATAACTAAGTCTGTTCTCATTGCGAGCCGTTACCCGACCGCTCCAACGGGATCCAACGTTCACGCCGTTTAAATCTTCAAATGACTTGGAATTCAAATAGAGGCAATTTTAAGTTATTAGCAGTAAGTATAAGTAGTTAGTAAGTTCTTAGTTTAAATTTTTATGTCATTAATAACTTACACACACTTTAAACATAATATATTTTTTTTAAATGAGGTACAATTTAAAATCGTAAGTTGTTTGTTAGTAGTTCTTAGTTAAAAACTTTACGTTTTATGATATTAATATTTCTATCACATCTCTTACAGGGTAGACAGGGGCAATGGTTTATAGGTGTATAATTCAAATTTGATATAGTGACACGCTGCTAGTTGCTAGCCCATCACTGGCCTATGAAATAGAGGGAGGTGATGGGATGTAAAGCAAGCAATCTATACTTGTATCACTGACATAAGCTCTTTAATTAGAATAGGAAGAAGTGAACACTTTACGTAAATTTAAACTAAAAGAATAGCAAAACCGATTAGAGCATGTATCCCGATCTAAAGGCATGCAAAAGTGCCACAAATACGTGCGGAGTAAACAAGCCCTAGCCGAGGTCAAAGGCTTTCTCTGTGGGCAGCGCGGTACCGATAGCAAATTCATATTCGCCGAGAAACAAATTATGAAGTATCTACTTCATTATTATTTTTTTACTACATATTGTACTATACCTTTTCTTGAGCTTACTAATTCTATCATTGTCATAACATTAGGTAAGAGTATGATTGTCTTAATAAAACGTTGACGATTTAGGGTAGTCATCTTCTTCTTAGCAAGTCGGAATGGCTAATATTATCCCGGCAGAGTAGAATAGGACTACTCCAAGTCTTCCCGTGGATGTCGTAGTAGGTGACTTAAGAAACTCAAGCTGAATAAAGCTTTTAAACATCAATAAGACCTCTCTAACCCGTCTGGCCAGCGTGGAGAGTGTAGGCTAAATCCTCTGGCTACTCTAGTTAAGTGTGGCTCTGTAGTACAGAGAGAGTCGTGCTCCTGCAGTGGAGACTAAAAAAGACCAGGATAATGATGATGATGATTAACCAACGAGTGGCCACACTTACTCCTCTGTCATTAGCCGAGTTTAGGTCGTCTATTGTACAAGGGGTTAGGCAGCTGGGCATTTCGAAATGGAATTTTGGGTAGTGAGACGCACATATGAAAAAAAAATAACTATTCAAGCATAGTGAATTCATGCACGTTTTCTCATCATATTTTCATTTACCGAAAGGTGCCGAAAGCTGCCCTTTATTTTTCCAGTGCTATTCTATTGGTCTTATTTCTTCATTTTAGTCTTGTGAAATTTGGTCAATATCACGTACTGTTTATATATAAAGTTTATTTGCCTTTCTGAAAATACAGATCAAAGAAAATGTTAAGTCAGTCAGATGAGTCTTGTGAAAAATACCTGGCGCTCTATCTAAGACAGTTATTAAAAGAAGACGCCATTTGATTTTTGACTACAAACATAGATAGTTATGCTACCCGTACCTATTTACCGGTAGTGATAGGGGGAAGAGGGAGCAAGAAAGCGGGGGGAGGGAGGCACGCGCGACTAGAAAGTCCTCCGAGCATTGTTTTCATTATAAGTAGAAACACTAATTTATCAGTTGTCACTCGAGCTATTGTATTTTTTATGTAAATTTAATTAGCTCTTAAGGCGAGATGGGTTCAAAATTTGCAATACTGTGCGTGTTTTTGAAAAATCACTGTTATTAAACTGCTACAGTTTATTCCTCAAAAATTTTACATAAGAATCTTAAGGCTTTTCTACAGACATCCTTTATCCAAAACACGATTGAGCATTTTTGGCTCGATAGAAAAAAATCACAAACAAATTCTCTAAATTTTTTGCGTTGCGTTATGCGTTTTGCGTTTTTGCTACAAAAAAATTATAAATATAATATAAAAAAATAATAAATAAAACACTGCGAAATATCGTCGAGCACTGCTCCGGGCCTTTCTTCGCTCTCGACGAATATTTTTATTTATTATTTTTTTGTATTATATTTATAATTATTTTTGTATAGACTGTAGCGAAAAGACTAGATATTTAGACAATAAATTTTTTGGTATAATTTTTTATATAAAGAGGTGATTGTATAATAGTAATATGTCTTATAAAGGCAAATTTAGGCAAATTAAGAGGTATGTTTGTGATTTTTTTTTATCGAACCAAAAATGCTCAATCGTTATTTGGATATTGTGGGTGGGTGTCTGTAGAAAAACCTTAAGATTTTTATGTGAAATTTTTCAGGAATAAACTTTAGTAGTTTAATTACAGTGATTTTTTTAAAACACTCACAGTTTTCTTGGCTCTGAACTGATGGGGCCTTAAAGCTAGATTCACATTATTTAAAGTTCAGCGCCTATTTTGTTTTAAATACTTACCTGATCTGCAATAATAAATAGGTAATTGATAAAATAACTTTAATTAATTATTACAACATATATAAAATATTGTTTGGTTTACGACCTAGTATAGGACTACTTCTTGCTGTGAATGAAGTAAGATGCGACTAAAGGAAGCACAAGCTTCGCTCGACAAATTCCCAAAGAGGTCGATTTCTGGCAGGCGTCGTACACCATCGACAGCGAAATCTATTTTAATTACACTTAACTTGGAATGCAAACACCAGGCTCCAAAGCACACATATTGATGTAACTAGGATTAACCAAAGAATAATTGTGGCAAAACAAAACTTTTTTAAAAAAAAAACGTAATTTAAACTATAAGTACACATTACATTGAGGTTAACCATGTCAATACATGCTTTACTTTAATTTACAATTCGACCTGACCCGACCTTGCCTCACATATAAAGTGTACAATAAATCCGCATCGATCTCGTGAAACAATACGTCCGTGATTGAATATAGGGCGCATTTAAAATGACCCTCACTCTCACTCTTGTGTACTCGTATTATCTAAGTTTAATCTGATTGAAGACGTCAGGAAAGATGAGTAAACGAAGCGGACCCTTATGGCTGTGGATGCAACTGGGAATACGCTGAGATGAGAGAGAGAGAGAAAAGGAGAGTAAGGAAAAATTATGATTTCTTCTTCTGAGAGTATCCAAAATCAGAGTACATGAAACAAAATTCCTTTGGTGAGCGAACTAAAGAAGGTTTGAGAGGTTCTTTGTGACACTATGTTGGATGTTTAGCAGAAACGTCTTCATAATTCTGTCACACTTGCCGCAAGTGGAATTTAAGAACCGCTACGAGAGCGAAACTTATCGCTTCTTGGCCATGGGAAAACGTCAAATGGTGACATAACGGGCAGTGCTAAAGAAATCTTAAATTCGAATATTCATCATCTACATTTAGAAAATTCTTACAATTTGAGACCTTCAGATCTCTGCATGAGGAACATCCGTTCTTGCGGCAGCCTTCACGTCTGTGACGGCTGCCGCAAAAACGGGTAATAATAGGAGGCAAACTACAAGTCGCCTACCTGGTACGGTCATGCGGAAACCGGCAAGTTACGTGGGAAATAAATGTATAGCCATGCCGCCTTCGCCGGGGCCCGGCAGACGTGATAGACCCAAGAAATGCTGGCTTGACGTCGTTCAGGATGATATGCGTGCAAATGGTCTTACTACTTAGGATACTAAAGACCTTGCGAAGTGAAGAATTAAAAGGTGGAAAGACCTAGGTTTCACAGCGGTACAGCTTAGGATGTAACTGGGAATACGCTGAGATGAGAGTGTAAGAGATCGGGCGACGAAGGTAAAGAGTAATCCTGTGAGATTAGCCCACAATTTATGCATATTAAATTCGAGTGGCATACATGTAAGAAGGTCATCGCATACTCCTCAATCTGTTCTGTCACACGCTCAGCGTTACCGGACCGTGACCATAGGATTTCGGGTAACACATCATTTGTAGTTGCCAAACACATTGGCCCATTCTATTGTCCGCGTGGGAATGATGTAAATGAGCCTTCGCTATTTCTTTGTTTGATTTCGTGAAAGTTTACACGATCGAGGAGGAAACGCGGCCGGCGACGGTCGATGTGAACGCAATTTTTATGTAATTGTTACGTCGCGATGTTAGTGTGGCCTGAAGGACAAGCGGAGCGGGTTCACTGGAAGTCTTGCGTTGAATAATTTTATTTTTTATATATTGTTTTATTTTTACTATCATATTACATACTAAGCACAATTCAACATTTACACGATATTTCTATAAATCACTGAGGTTAGTAATTATTTTTTATGGTACCGGATTTCTCTTTCTGTCTCCACTGAACACGATCATTGGCTTACTTGGGTAACCTACACAATAATTTCGAAGCTGTTCATCTAAAGATGCAAACTATAACGCGCTTAGATGATAAGTTGTTGAAAAAACTGATACAATTACTTTCCAAAGTCAGAGATTGAAGTAACAAAAAGAGAAAAGAGTTAGGTTTGTTTTAGGTCTATCCCACGATATTACAACGTACTCGTATAAGCGTGATTTTTTTTGATGCCTTTAAATTAATATTGATTGATATTTTGGTATGAGCAGTGAATACACCGCTGCCACCGCGCTAATGAGATATTTTCTCTTTTCTCTTTCTTAAGAATGCAGTTCTGGCATGAGATTTTGGCCGCGAGTTAATCATACTAGTAAAATTACCCTATTCACGGCCAGAAACAGCTTGCTCGTTACATAGTTATTATATTTGTGGTAAAAAGTTTATAACTTGTGCCGTATTACAGAAGCGCACGCCACGGAGGGGAACGCCCTTTATGAAATCAGCTGCAGTGCACCCGGGTCAGAGATTTTGTACTTTTCAACGGAATCCCGAATCAAACCTGTTATTTACTGCATTGTCAGTATGCGGAAGAGCCAGTTTCAGTTACCAGTTCTATGCTAGTCAGTTTATTTGTTTGTTATAGCGATATTAACATATTTGTGTTTTAATAGACCAAGCTATTTTAGCAATACTGGCAGGCTATAAAAATGTTGTTTGATCTAGAGAAATATAATCTTTGTGGGCAAGTATTACGAGAGGCCAAGAACTACGGTGGTCTACGATAGATGCCTTTAGGCAGCTCGGAAAATCTGACATCAGTGAAAGCTACACTCGATATGAAAGAATGAGAGGCTATGAAAAAGCATCCGTTGTGACAAACAATGTGTCCAAAAAACTGTGGTGTTTGTTGGTAACAAACGCCATAGTTTTTTTTTGGTGTTAGCATACAAGTTGTTCAAAATTATATCCAAAAATGTTGAAATATTAGTTAAGTTGAAAACACTTAGAGGCAAATAATATTCGTCTTATATATTATTTTTTATCGTCTTATACATTATTATCATCTTATATATATTATTATACGAACTAACTTTAGTACTTACTTGGTTTTAACCATTATCCGGCCTAAACAAGAAGACCTTCTGCAATATGTCACTTTCTCTTTTGTCACTGTCAATTTAATTTGGTTGAATACCATTATTCAACCAAAGTAATGGTTTATCCATATCTTGCCTGCAAAATCTGAGCTTTGAAAGCCCTCCAAGAAGATCTGCAGATTGCGCAGAATAGGGAACAGTGGCATCTTCTGGTAACCATTAACCTCGTCAAATCACCTAGGTTAGGTAGCGGACCCGGGCTCTGAAGTGTTACCGCTGAGAATGCAACCAGGGATACGCTCGGATGATGATGATATAAGCCAAGTCCTAAAGTTAACCTTCGTCTTATAATAACACGGTAAGTTTGAATCACAAATCAATATGAAGTTATAGGCCTGCTAACTTTGGAATGTCTGCAATAATAAGCAAAATAGCAGCATAATATTATGAAAATTAGATTATTATAAATAGAAAGGGCTTGGAGACTATTCATATTGTAATAAACTGTGTGTGCCAATGCAATGGTGCCCGGCATTCCATAGAACTGGTCCACATGGTTACAAAATGGTCATTCACAGTTGATTGCTCTAAGGAGATAGGGCAAATAGAAGGAATTTCAATTATTTTGATTTGCACCCTCAAATACGTACCACTGTCAATTCTATAGAGAAAAATGGAATAAAGTTACTTTCGTCCCTGACACTTCCTACTAATAATAATAATAACCTTGCGGTGTGGTTCCCGGCAGAGTAGAATAGGACTACTCCCAGTCTTCCCGTGGATGTCGTAGAAGGCGCCTTAAAAAATATAAGCCATTTAAAGCTTATAAACTTCTAGACCTCTCCAACCCGTCTTGCCAGCATGGAAAATGTAGGCCAAATCCTCTGGCTGCTCTGGTCACGTGTGGCTCTGGTAGAACAGAGAGGGTGGTGCTCCTATAGTGGAGACTAAAAACACCTGTTGAAGATGATTGAAGGGGACACCTTTCACCTTTTTGGCATATCCAAGAATGTGTTTTGGCAATTGCATTGCATCGCGCAGTACCCCAGCGTACGATTAGAGTGGGGTACGAAGTTTTGGCATTGATTTGTACTGCGTTGCTTTTCTCTTGTCTTGTTGTAAATTCACCGCCTGTGGTACCTAAAGTAACGTTATATGTATATGTCGCAGTTGAATGATATAATCCGCTAATTCACTAAACCTCTAGCTGTTTGGCATTACAGCTCGGTTTCGTAAAACAGCGAACCCTAATACGCGGAATGGAATGAACGACTTGTATTCATCCATGCGGCTAGAGAAGTTGTTAAACATTCTATATAAAGAAATTATATACTATATAGAATGCCTACGAAGTGGCAATGGCGAGCGAGCGAAGCGAGCATGCCGCGGCAGCGCAGCGGTCAGCGAGTGCTATAAAAGTTCTATCCCTTTTACTAGGCTATAGCAATAAAAATCGTAAATAGTTTTCTGGGAAATGAAATTCGATGTCGAAAAAATCTTATCATGCATGTGTCGCAGTTGGATTGTTTAACGGTTTCGTCGAACAGCGGATTACCGCTACTGTTTCACAAAACCGCTAGTTGTTTGCAAACATGGTTAGCGGTTTTAATTAACGTAACACGTTGCGCAATCTTAGACCATCCAGCTGAACGATATTCGGCTGTTTAACAAAACCGAGCTGTAATGCCAAACAGCTAGAGGTTTAGTGAATTAGCGGTTTATACCATCCAACTGCGACATATACATAATGTTTCAAGCTAAAAACTCATTCGAAAATTATATAAGAAAGCAAAAAATACAGTCAAGGTGATTCGAATTCAATTTGCACCCACAGTACAGATGTAACCTCTCATCCCCCCATCTGTACTCTCATTCGTGTCGACTAAATAATAATTCAGACGCATAAGTAATTTTTCATTACTTATTTTTAATTTAGATAATGCTGTAATAAAAACAAAAAACAACAACAGTTTTTCGGGTTGTTAATTGGTAATACGCTGCTTTCTATCAAAGAACGCAGATCTTCGGGCCATCGAGCTTGGTTCTAAAACTAACAAAAACTTTAAACTACTTATACACCAACCACACATACACAACACAACAACACCAATGTGTTGTAAACTTAACCAGTATTGAACATAGTGCCAATACTGACGATTTTACATGTCCATTGCCTCGACTATTCATACAAATTCCTTTCGTCATTATTAATACCGGCCAAATTGTAATAACTGCGAAATTGAGTGAACCTAGTTTCCTAACTGTCACCTCACCTCTGGTCCTTATGACACAACGTGTCTATTTGTTTTCTCAACTCTATGGCATCCACTTAAGAGCTATCTGCAATGAAAAAGGAAAATGCAATTAATCGAGCATCGTACTATTGCGCCAGTATAGCATTCAAGACGCCCAGTTTACATTACTACAATTTTAAATAACTCAGTATACATTTCTGACTTTTCTCAACATTTCCTGTTATAGTATTATACAAAAAGCACAATGGAAAAGGTTTGATAGAGAAGATTGTTTTTAAAGTTGTGAACGCAAAGGTTGCATAGAAAAATGGCAACGAAACGGTATGTCACGGCTTCTATCCACTCACAGTAATTTAGTCGGCACTTGACTGTTGCAATGGCTGTCCCTTTTACTTCTACTTACGAGGTTTCCAATCTTACGTACAGAGCATGATATTGTGTATGTAAACATTCGTTTTACTACTTACTACCGACTATGTGATATAATATTATACAAACATATTATATTTTTATCACGAGAGAAAGATGATAGCTCGTATATATACCTATGTATAACACTACACGTGTAATACTTGCTTTAACTACAACAACTTTTACTTTTTAGTGTTCCGTACAAAAAATGAAAAAAACGGAACCCTTATAGGATCACTCGTGCGTCTGTCTGTCCGTCCGTCTGTCACAGCCAATTTGCTCCGAATCTACTGGACCGAATGAGGTGAAATTTGGTAGGATGGTGTAATCCTATGACCCAAACACATATGTGCAAAGTAAATAAATATATTTTTAAAATAAAGGTAATTTTCGTGGGGATAAATTAGGAAATTGAAAAAAAAAGTTTTGCAGACCTTACAGTGTCATATATCTAATGAAAGGGCTCGTTATGAGGGTCTCAAATATATTTTGTTATAAATTATAAAATAAATAGTTTTAATTTTATCCATGAAAGAAGACGAAAATTGACCATTCCCCCTCCTAATCTCCGAAACTACTGAGCCTAAAATATTGAAAAAAATACGAAATATAGTTCATTGCTTGTAGATTACAGGAAAACCTATAAGAATTCAATCAATTGTACGGAACCCTCTCCATGCGAGTTGAACTCGCACTTGGCCGGTTTTATTTTAGCTTCGAATTTATAGCTATCTGGGGGAACGAAATATTTTTTTTTTCCGGATTTAAAATTTTGCAGCTATAATAGTTTTCGCAACTTTACTATCGTCCTACCATTTGCCATCAAGGAATGCAAAATGTTTGCACTTTCACAAATTATGCACCATATTTTTGAGTATGTAGATATTAGTACGAGTATATATGAATGTCACAAGATAAATAAAAACTGATAATAAAACTAGCAACAATGCCAACCTGCCATCGATGTATTAATAATCACTTTACTGCCGCGGGCCTCGGACGGACCTTCACGAGGTGATTACCTTCTGACCCCTGCTGACCCATTTTCCTAGTTCCGACATGTATGCATATGAACTTAATGGATATAGGTTAAACTAAATCTGGTACATCCTTTTCAATAACAATATTTACAATACCTAAAAATTATTTTCAATTTACATCATGTTTGTCGCCTTACAAAGGCCGCGAGATCACAGTACGAACTAGGTACCTACTAGTAATATTATTCATTGGCATTTATTTACTACTAGCTTTTGCCCGCGACTTCGCTCGCGTATCCCAAATCCCACGGGAACATTACTTGTTCCAGGATGAAAGGTACCCTACGTCCCTATGATATTTTGTATCTCCGGTTAAAGAAACGAGGGTAGATGAAGAAAAACAAATGTGATTATTAGTTAGACATCTGTTCGTATTAACTATTTTAAATAATATCTGTGATAATATGTTGAATGCATGATTTTTTCGTTTTATAAATATATTGTAAATGCTAATAGTGGAAGGACCTGGTATCTATGATACAGGCTCGGCCTATTATAGACACTAGTGTAATGGACTCGACTAAACAATACTGAGTGATTAATTTATAGATAAATACTTGTGTAAGTAGATTTAAGTCCAAATTGTATGTTTTATGAAATAAATAAATATTATTATTATTATGTCCTTCTCAGTACTCCTTACTATGTGTATGCGAATTTTCAAAAAGTTTAGTTTAGTAGATAAAGCGTGAAGAGGTAACAAACAAACAAACAAACATATACGTATATAAACTCACTTTCGCATTTATAATATTAGTTAGGATGGGATAGTTTATAGATATGTAGGTATTACAACAATTGATCGGAAATCCCGTTGATATTAAACTATCCAAAAAAAAATGAGTTACACTTCGCAAACGCGTGAAAGTAATAATAAACACGGCAGTTACGTCAAATCAGTAAATCTAATGGTACCTACCTAACGGCGAAACAATGAAGAATACTTCTTATCGTGATATGTTATGAAAATACGCATATTTTTAGTTTACACTCTTACAGATATAGTTCAATTTCTTGGTAATTTAAATATTTAATTAATAATTAATTTCACTAAATTATTCTTTCTCTGTTGTAAGTACAATTTAGAACACAAGTATGCATGCATGCATGATATCGTTGTATTCAGCTAAAAGACTTGTTTTATTGGTAAGGTGTTAAAATGACTTAAACTGCATGGTATATCAAAGTTACGTAAAAGTAAATAAACGGGCAAGTGCGAGTCGGAATCGTACATGAAGGGTTCCGTACCACCGTACAATGTTTTAAAACGCGTTTCTTGTATGACGACCCCCTTTAATTTTTAACTTTATTTTATTTTTAGTATTTGTTGTTATTGTGGTCATAGTAATACATAATTGGTAAAAATTTCAAGTATCTAGTTAATGCCATTATGAAGATCAAGTTAAAAACGCTGAAAAAAACACGTTTCTTGTATGACGACCCCCTTTAATTTTCAACTATTTTTTATTTTTAGTATTTGTTGTTATATTCGCCACAGTAATACATAATCGGTGAAAATTTCAAGTGTCTAGTTATTACGGTTCAAGCGACAGAGCTCTGTGACTGACTGACAGACAGACAGACGGACAGACAGACGGACAGACGGACAGATGGAAAGACGGACAGACAGCGGAGTCTCAGTAATAGGGTCCCGTTTGCACCCTTCGGGTACGGAACCCTAAAAATACCTAAACTAACAATTTTTAATTTTTTTGTGCAAAAAACTCGTGCTACTGTTTGCCGTCTAAAATTAGAATGTGTTATAATAACAACTCCATTATTATTAAGTACCCAATTAAAATTGAGTACCTAAAAATTTTAGTGCAAAGAGAGTGAAATGGTTAAATTTTGATTTTTTACCCGATTGCCTCAGAAGGAGGGTTATGTTTTTCAAGTGTATGTACGAGTATGTATGTTTGTATGTAAATTTCTTAAGACCGCTCTACAGGCTAAACGGCTTGATGGATTTTAGCTTGAGAGGTGTCGTTAGATTCGTCCTAAATCTGAGAGTGACACTGGCTATATCAAAAATTTAAATAATCCGAAATGGCGGATATTTCCGCCAAATTATGTGTCTTCAAAAATTTTTTTTATTAAAAATCTTTCGCATGGGTTTCAAATTAAAGGATTTTCAACAAGGAATACAAAAAAATAGTCGGGTTTTTTTTTTTTAAATAATTACTTGTTTCGATTGTTTCTAACATTTATCAAAATTTTACCGAAATATAGAATGAATGACTGAACTTATCGAAACCATTTTTTCAGTGTCCTGAGACACATGACATTTTTTTGTACAAAAACTGCTAAAATCTTCTAGCATGACGTTCCACT
Source organism: Acrobasis repandana (assembly GCA_963576875.1). Lineage (NCBI taxonomy): Eukaryota > Metazoa > Arthropoda > Insecta > Lepidoptera > Pyralidae > Acrobasis > Acrobasis repandana. Next base: position 7,632,555 of record OY756221.1, on the reverse strand, counting down.
GGTAAGTACAAAGCAATAATGCATCGATTATTAGATAGCATTGTTGTGTTATCAGTAGGACATTGGCGAGTTACACGTGAGTGTCTTATCAATATCACTGATAGGAGGTCCCTACTGCGGTTATTTTAACTAAGTGATAAGGGGGAAATACGTATACGTGGACTCGTTGCAAGATATTACAATGTTCTTTTGTTGAATATTTGAGAAACTCAGGACCTTCGATGTGCCGATCACTTAGACTCTGACCGTCTTATTACAATCATAGATCAGGTCATGCTCCTACAGTGGGGACTAAAAAATACCTGATGATGATTCTGTACTCCTTGCATACAGACCGCCCACATCGCAGACACGGCCATATACTAATTTACCTCACTGGCATTGTTAATACTAGTAGTCGTAAAGACGTGGGAATCGGTGTTTTAACGCGTGAAGATCGTTTGAAATTATTACCGGCCAAGGCGGCGCGTGCGCACTGTAGCCTTGCGAATTAGTTGATGGATCTGAATGACAGCGGAGGTATTTTATTTTTGTTGTTCATATCTATATTGTCTATTGATGTTTTATACAAGACTTGCCTATATATACTTGCCTATACAAGCTTATTTTTAATTAAGTACAAATATTTTAAGGGGTGATTCACTCCATCATTTTGAAGAACTTTTCCCAATGTTATATCTAAATACGAGAAAAGAAATTTCACTTCCTATACAAATCGAAGTAGTCTCCAGTTACTATGGGAAGTGAAAATTTGTTTTTCGAATTTCGATATACATTAATTGGGAATAGTTGTTCAAAATGATGGAGTGAATCACCCCTTAAAATATTTATACTAAATTAAAAATAAGCTTGTATACACTATAGGAAGATAAATTTGAGGCTCATCTTATCGCGTTACAAGTGTGTGTGGCTTCAAAACCCGAGAATCCGTTAAAAATGATCTACATCTCTCTTTCGTGTGTGTAAGTGACCAACACTGGTGTCAGATTTTTCAAGCTGCCTAAAGGCATCTGACATTTATCTGTTCTTTACTAACTCATTAATACTATAATTTATAATAAACACATATAGATAAACACACCAGACCCAGGAAAATTTGAAAAAGGGCCAATTTCCAATTTGCCCTGGCTGGGGACCGAACCAAGAACGTCCGGATTGACGGACTAGCGTGTTGACCATTACACCACAGAGGTCGTCATTGTTCACAATAACCAAAGAGTAATAACCATCACTTTCTTTTTTTAAGACTCATATAATCTTCACTAACGAAAACGCAAGCAAATTGCTAATTTACAATAAAAACTTTTACAATACATACATACTTACCTCATCAGTTCATTAGCCTACAGCTATTTTGAAACTTAATAATTGAAGCGTGAATCAAAATTGCCTCAAGGATGCTGGCAACTCCCGGTGAAGGCGGATCTAAGGTTATCATAATCTAGGCCAAACCTTCTATTGTTTATTATCTAATGTGTTGTACTACTGCTTGTAATTCTTTAAATGAGATAAGTAGTGTTACGTTCACATTTACTGAATTTCCACGCAATGCAAGGGTGGACCTACGACGATCAGCATCAGGAAATCATCATCATCATCCGAGCGGTTGCATATTCCCGGTTGCATCCTCAGCGATAACGCTTCAGAGCCCGGTCTGCTACCTAACCTAGGTGATTTCACGATGTTACTGGTTTTTACACAGAGCGACTGCCGTCTGACCTCCGCAACCCAAAGGGTAGACCAGAACCAATCCTAGGATAGGTTTAAACAAACGCTAGATGGCGTTCTGAACTCACAGATTTGCGTGCCTTCCAAAGCACGGAATCATCTTTATTTTCGGATAATCAGGTGATTCAAGCTACACGTGTGGTTCCGGGTTTGAATAGGACCACTCCATCTCTTCCTGTGGATGTCGTAAGAGGCGACAAAGGACTCTGCAAAAAACATCTCGTGCTACAATTGCATTCCCAAGGAGGGTTAACGTCGGGCGGCGGCCGGTTGTAAAACTTTTTGCACCAATACATTCCCAAAGAGGGTTGACGTCAGGCAGGCGGCCGGTCGTAAAACTATAGCCAAATCATTTAAACTGTTCCGGCTATTTCTTCTCCATTTTGCAAGGTCTTTGGCATCCTTGGGTAACCATTGACATGCACGTTATATTTGGAGAAGAAAAAGCGGCAAAACGCACCCCGGGCTCCGAAGCAGCACAGCTGAGGATGCAACCAAGTCGCTTAGACGAAGAAGAAGAAAAGAAGAAGATACTACCCAGAAATATGGCTCTGAAACGTGGTCCCTTACTATGGGCCTCATAAGAAGGCTCAAGGTAGCTCAACGCGCTATGGAGAGGGCTATGCTTGGTGTTTCTCTCCGTGATCGAATCAGAAATGAGGAAATTCACTGACATGGCCCAGCGGATTAGCTCGTTGAAGTGGCATTGGGCGGGACACATAGCGCGACGAACCGATGGCCGATGGGGCAAAAATTCCATTTGTCTCTCTCATCTGCCAGCTGTTTTACTTCGCTGTACGACACGACGTTCACCTTTTCCTTTATCTGTTTCATACTATGCCACGGTCTTCCTGGTCCTCTTTTCCCTTCTATCTTTTCTTCCATGATGGTCTTTATGAAGTCGTCATGTCGTAGCAGATGACTTGTGTTATGGGATACTAACTCAACGATACTATATTTTATAACAAATACATATATGTAAAAGTGTAGATATAAAAAAAGAAAACAATCAGCCTTCAGCCCGTTTAAAAATAGATCACATCAACTAACAAAGTAGAGTAATATAATTGCATCAATGTATTAAATCAGAGGGCAGAGGAATTGATTCAACACATTCAAGTATGTGACCTCATCTGGAGAAACAATAGTTCTCACGGACCGGCAGACTCGCTCCCACACTGTTTAGTACGAGTATCACTGATTGGTCATAACGGGGCTTGTGTTTATACCAAATTGAGTTTTAAATGTATCTCTGAGTACTAAGTAGCTAGATTAATACTGAAATTTTCTTATTATTTTTTGTATTCTGGTCTGGAAGGAAAGGAAAAACTTTAAATGTACCAGCTGCTTCTCTTCCCGCGCAGATCGTAAAAACCAATGGGCGAAATGCGAATCATGTTAATAGGCGATGCAGTTAGCAACCCATCACTATTTTGATTCCTTTTTTCGCCTTAAAAAGCCGCTAACAGTGGCCTTTGGGTCAAGTGGCGCTGGGCTCTGTTTGCTTAGACCCCCAAGACCCAAAATGCTCTGTCTGTCCCATTAGGGATAAAGACGTGATACTATGTATGTGTGTATGTATGTTTTCTGTACGAATATTTTTTTAACATTAATAACTATAACAATTTGTTATAGTTAAGTACTTTAAATAAATATGTAAGTAACTAAAACTAAACTATATCTAAAAATTACTCTTCAAATTAAACAACAACCCATAAATAGAATATTTTATCCACAGCGCCACAACGAGGCAACGTGCCTAAAATACTGGCAGCATTCCCCGCTAGACAGCTAAGTGAAAACATGCCAGCTCTTGGGTCTCCAGTCTTACTTACAATGTATGTTTATAATTTGTGATATCTTTTCAAAACAAATAAACGGGCAAGTGCGGACTCGTACATAAGGGTTCCGTACCTCCTTACAATGTTTTAAAACGCTGAAATAACACGTTTCTTGTATGACGACCCCCTTTAATTTTTAACTTTTTATTTTATTTTTAGTATTTGTTGTTATAGCGGCCATAATAGCAATACGTAATCGGTGAAAATTTCAAGTGTCTAGCTATTACGGTTCAAGAGATAGAGCCCTGTGACAGATGGACAGACTTACAGACGGACAGATGGACAGACAGCGGAGTCTCAGTAATAGGGTCCCGTTTGCACCCTTTAAGTACGGAACCCTAAAATCTGACTTTAATACCAGAAGACAACATATTTTTTTAGCTATTTTCATTTAGAAAACAAACCACACAACCGATTTTAATAAAATTTCTATGGGACTACTTAAAAACTACCTTTTAAACAATAATGAATTTTCCAAATCGGTCCTGCCAGGCCCCAGGCCGCGTCTTCGAGTAATCGGGAAACATACATAAAAAAAAAGATTCCGACGAATTGAAAACCTCCTACTTTTTTTTGGAGTCAGTTAAAAAGGTAAGGTAATAAGAGTATGAGCATGTATTGTAAACTTTTTTTAACATAATCCAAAGTACATATTTTTTAATGACAATATTAAACTTTAGACTTCCTTCGAAAACCCACGTCGGAAAATACGTGCTACTTACCTATCTGCATATATAATTATACATATAACCCTATGTAAAATTAGAAACGTGTCAATGGAATTTTTTCTATGAGTAATTATTTAACAGGTATGTTAAATTGTTTTCTCAATGAGGTTCATATTGTGTAATGCTTCACTATAAATAAACCTGTAAATATTATACAACCTGCCTTTTCAAGGAAGTTTTGATATTAGCATCTACAAGTATTCTTTAACGTTACAATAACAGTGAAGTGTTTAATTGAATATTTTATTTACAGAATTTCAATCACAATTTTTATTAATTTATTTAAAACAGTAATGTATCTACTGATTATTCATGAGGTCATTGTAGTAACGTTTGACGTATTTAGTCGACGTTTTCAGTAACAGTGATGGTAATGCAGAATAAACAAGACTTGAGGGATGATAATATAATTCAATATTGCTGATATTATTTGTAAGACTAGGCACACAAATAGCTTACTTTTTAGGGTTCCGTACCCAAAGGATGCCAACTGGACCCTATTACAGAGCCTCCGCTGTCTGTCCGTCTGTCCGTCCGTCTGGCACAGGGCTCTATATCTTGATCCGTAAGCTAGAAACTTGAAATTTGCACCGATTATATATTACTGTGGCCACTATAACAATAAATACAAAAAAAGATGAAGTTAAACATTACAAGAAAGTGCTATTTTCAGCGTTTTAAAACATTGCACGGAGGTCGGAACACTTCATGTACGAGTCCGACTGACACTTGACCAGTTTATTTGTTTTGTTTTTTGTGTGGAATTGACAAGGTGTCAGTTCTTTCAAGCTGCCGACAGGATTTGACATAGCTTGACGATTGCCATTCGATTATGAGAGCCGGGACCACGGCTTAACATGTCTTCCGAAGCAAGAAGAAGCTCCCGTAATTACTTCTATGCGCACTAATACACGGATGTACAGAAATACGCTCGGATGATGATGATGACCCTGGAAGAATCTTCTTTTGTTCTAATTTATTGGGCATATTTTCTTAATTAAATCTGTATAATATCATAAATGAAATATCATCAGACATATCTAAAAATACTTGTATGTCGATTCCTCTTAATACACAAGGACTGTGGCTACTAACAATGACCGTGGCCATCAGATAGACCGCCACCTACGCTACCGTTCGTCCAGTCTACTTGATCCCTCGAAATAAGTAAACTCGAATAAAACCCACAGCAAAAACAAACAACCAAGTGTCTTCTAAAGCAGTTATCACCCACGTTCCCAATTTCGGTGTGACGCGTTTTCGCGGGCCAATTAAACCAATCGGTCTTTGACACCGAGTTTGTAGATTAATTTAGACTCCTTTTAGCACATACCATTTACTTCTAGACTGTCGCGTAATATTGACTGACTACATTGTTGTGGTAGCGCCTTTTTAGTGTGGGCGGTAAAATCTACAATTTATGTCACCGTTTGTTATTAATTAGCTTAACATTTGATAAGGAATATATAATATTATGTTGAGATTTAATTTATACTTTTTTAATGTGATATTTGTTTAGGCTATTTTCGGAAATTGGTTATACAAAGTCTAACAAAATATACTAAAACTATTTTAAGGGTGAATTCAGTCCACGATACTGAACAACTTTCCCCAAGGAACATACATCGAAAAATGAAAATATTTTCTGGTTTCCCATACAATTTGACCGATCACCTGATTCGAGTTTGTACCTATCTATGGAAAACAAACAATTAGATCAAGATTGCAAGATCCAAAGGCTACTTTTAGCGTCATGGTGGGCAAGAAAATGAAAAAGGAATCAAAAAAGGGTTCTTATCGTAGCCGCATCGCCTAAATCTGATCATCCAAGCGTATTTTCCCGGTTGCATCCTCAGCGGTTACGCTTCAGAGCCCGGGGTCCGCTACCTTTCCTAGGTGATTTGACGAGGTTACTGGTTTGTACACAGAGCGACTGCCGTCTGACCTTTGCAACCCAAAGGGTAGACCAGAACCAATCCTAGGGATAGGACAAACGCTAGATGGCGTTCGGGACCGACAGCTTAACGTGCCTTCCGAAGCACGGAATTATCTTTCTTTTCGGATAATCGGGTGATTCAAGCCTGCAATATCCTAACCAGACTGACAGGCAGAAACAACTTTTCACAAAGTATGCTTCCCAGTGGGATTTGAAACCACAACCTCCGGATCACAAGGCAAACGCCTTGACCACTGGACCACGGAGGCAGTCAATCCGCATCGCCTATTAACATGATTACCATATCTTCCCTACTGATCGTAGTAGGTACCGAATACAATGACAGATCACATAACTAATTGAATTTCTATGTAGAGAAAACCCCAACATATACTTGTCAGAAACATAGCCTTGATTCACCAGTAACGTGATACAATATTTTCTCAATACAATGAGTATTCTGACGGATGTTAACATTCTAGATAACTGACGAGGATAATCCTCATTTTTATGTAACTTGTGGTTTACGTGCGTTTGTTTACCGTAAGTCAGCGTCATGTCCATCGTCAGTACTTTGAGACGTGGTCCAAAGAAAAGAGAGAGCGGGTTTAATAAGATTTGAATAAAAAAAAAATGGACATATACTCGTAACACAGATTGAACTAGCTCCATAGAAAAATTTTAAACTTAGCGTTATGGGGTACCAACTCAACGTTACTTTATACTTTATACTTTATTATTGGTACGAAGAAATTACTGAACTTGTTAGGCTTCATTCGGCTTGAGCTGATAGGGTAGTTCATTCGGGTCGTCACTTTCGATTCGGCAGTATTTGCATTCATATGCATATATTCGTTATACTCGTATAGCGACCTTTATCGTCCAGAATGATTTGAGAGAATGCTTTAAAAAGTAATCATATCGCAGAATAACAATGGCAGGCCCCATTAGCGCCACTGATAATTTTTAGTATGTCTAAATTGTCAAATGAAAACGTAGCATTTTAACGATCCTATCACTATTATTGGTAATAATTCTTTGACTTGTATTGTATCTTTTTGTATTTCTTTTATTTACAATAAAGAATTTACTTATTTAATCAATTATGACTTCTGAAAGCATATCTTTGACGTAGAGTAAAAAAAAAACTTTATTCCATAAGGATTAGAACTTACACAGAGATTACACATTATGATAATTTTTGACACTAACAGATAATTTTTTAAGGTACCAGAGATGAAACATTGATTACACAATTACAAGATGATCTGATATACTTTCTGATGGAGATAATAATAAACAAGTGAAATAAACAATGGGAAATAATACATTGCATCAGTTTCAGTATTCATCTCCTAACTTATACCACACGACATCGGATGCGAGACTTGCGCGCGGCCATGACCGAAAGTCGCTTCGAAGAATGTAGGTGACCTCAAGGCAGGACCTTCAGTCTTTGGATATTGACATCTTCGCCAGTCAAATAAAACAGGCGTTAAGCACCTGGCAAGAATATCGTGTGAGCAACAAAGGGATTTATTTTTGGGTTATTAACACCGGTCGTGAACTAATGACAATATGGGCTACTAAAGTCAGTTCACTCCGACGTTTCAGCGTCGATCAGGTGAAACATTTGTGTCTCTTTCGAAACCTTCTTAAGGAAATTTATATCTTTTTATTTCATAAGGAACCAAATCTAAAAGGTCTTTTACAGTAAATTTTCTCTTCTTGTTTTTAGCAGGGCTACTTTAAATATAGCTTATTAGAGAACAGCCATTGAATTTTACCCCCCTTCATTCTATTGTTTTGCTACGATGTCTATTAGTCTATGCTTTTGCTGTACATGGTTTTAAGATATTGCGGTCTTTCATTGTGTCTATCCAGCAAGGAAAAGACGTTATACCATCTAGTCTGAAGTACAAAAAATATTTTTTAAATCTTATTTCATCTGCAAGCTTTGTTTGCTCTAATTAATAGATGAAAATAATGCGACCTTTGCGACTGCGGTGCCATTCCGTCGATGGTACACCTTCTGTCATGTCCGAGCTGCCCTATGTCATTTATCATAGAGGACCTTAATGAAGCTAACGACAGAGGGATCGTCGTGGCCATATCGTCGATAAGAAAAAAAAGTAGATGAAAACTGAAAGGTCTATTTAAAATAATCAGCAAGGGTATCCTTCAGATTAAGCTAGTAACATTACTTGGTTACATAAGTAAATACTTTTAATTTTTCTGAAGCAACGTAATAACATTGGGTGTGACGGGGTCATGGTTGTGGACAGTAAACACGAGTATGTGAGAAAACACTGGAGCAGGTATTGCAACTAAAAACGTGGTTATAAAGAATTTAAAAAATTTTACTTCATTTATTCTTCCTTTTGAATGTAATTTTTTCATCTTAGTCGTTTTTAGTTACATCCTTATCTGTTTTGTTTCTGAGTCCGGGGCTCACTTTTTCATCTATCTTCTTAGATGGTATGCAACTGGAGAACTAAGCACAAACATCTCGTGCTGCAATTGCATTCCCAAAGAAAGTTGATGTCAGACCGGCGGCCGGTCGTAAAACTGAAGCCAAATCGCTTTAACTGTTTCTGCTATTTCTTTTTTGCATAGTCTCCGGCATCCTTGGGTGACATATTTAGAGAATACAAAGCGGGAAAGCGCACTCCGAGTTCCAAAGCAGCACGGAAGATGCAACCGGGAATGCAATAAGATGAAAATAGATGGTATGCAAGTATGACCACCTAAGATTGTCGAAGACTATGCGAAGTGGCAAAGAAAAAGCAGGAACCATTAAAATTAGTTCTGATTTTACAACCGAATGCCTGACTGACCTCAACTCTACTTGTAAAATTTGTTACAACAGGCCGCTACCGCTTTTTTTACGTTAAGAAAAGAGCCGCTGTCTCGTACACTCAGCTACGGGAAGCCGGGTGGATATTTCGGGCTTGCACCCACTAAAAACCACATGGTGTCACCGCCACAATCACTTCTAGCCGGGGCCATGTGCTTCTTCAGGCTCTACAGCCCCGACGCCTGCAAGAGCAGGCCCTGCCCCAGTGCACCTCACGGCGACTGAGGCCCACCCAAACGGCCGCAGGGGATAGGGAGAGCAGCAACGTAACACCGAGACTCCTCTTCCCCTGCAGCCCCACCGATGCCGTGCCAAGCGCGACGGCCGCGCTTGGTCGCGGGGGATACCGACATTCCTCCTCCCCTGCGACCCCTGCCACGGCTGTGATGATAGGGAGGTCGTCGTCACCCCCTTCCCTCACAGCCAAGCCATTCCCGCCAGGAATGGCCTCCACCGGGCCCGGGGAAGCCTAAGCCTCAACCCGGGCAATGGGTTCCTCTTAGCTTTCCCGCGGATGCCCAGTTCGCAGGTACTGAGCCCCCCCATCGCGACAAGATGAGAACCCGGGTGGGGGGGCGGGGGGGGCTTAAGCCCACCCTGTCTAACCGGCCGCTACCCTACGTCAACCCTCTTTGTAACAGTTGCAGCACGACATGTTTGTACATAGTCATTAAGAAACCTCTTATATACGACATCCAGAGGAAGAAATAAAGTGGTCCTAATCTAGGCCGGAAACCACACGTCTCAGTATTATCGGTATAGTTATCAATTATACATATGAATACATTTGTCTAATTGATATCGACGACGTAGTAATGTACCTATGTAACATAATCTCATAAGGTACATCCACACCGTTGTTAACTTTTGTGGAGCAACACTGTGCAACATGGTAACATTAGGTAACTATCTGTAACTTTTGTGGCTACTTGTTACTATTTTTTGAATTTTACTCATCGCGTCTATGCCGCTAATAACATAAATTAATATAACAAAGAGTAAACAGCAACAAGCTAGTTGCAGCGGTCTTGTATCTTCCCGCGTAAATAGATGTTATTTTTTGTTGCCGTGTTCAGGTAACATTCTTTAACAATGTTATTGGTTGTTAGAGAATGTTGAGAGAATGTTGACTGTTTTCAAAAGTTAAGCAAGATGACTGCAACATATACTAACAATAAATAACTTTTTTCTATCGTATGTTGCTCAGTAACACTTGGAAACGTTGTTCTACAAAAAGTAACTACGGTGTGGAATTGTGGATGCATCAATAAACAATAGCTACTTGTAAACTCAACTAATATACCCGTCAATACGAACTAATATTCATAAACAGCATGTCAAGGGTAAAAACCATGACATCCATATGAAGTATTAAACGATTTTTATAGAAACCATGTAGTTGATGTAACAATAGGTAGTGGTGAAGTGTTGTTGTTTTTACCTCAAATTATGCCTGTTTTATGCGAAGTTAGAGCTAAGAGCCTAGTCACGTTAGTCTTTTTTTAAAATTAAATATTTAATTGTAAGTTAAAATCCTTGGAGAAAATGCTGCAGTGCAGTTTGTTGCCGCTTCTTATGAACTAGCGTCTAGGAAATAGCACATCGATTTGACGTCAACAGTTGTTGTAAAATAAATAACAAAGTAACTATTTATATTTATCTCGAATAAAACTGAATTGAATTTAATTTAAAGAACGCTAGAACTACAAACGACAACATTTTACTGTTACAGAGAAAAATCTTGACACGAGGTGAAAGTGAAGCGAAAGAAGTCATGTTCTGCATTTTTTAAATAATATTTGTCGCTTATTTTGAACCGAAATTGCCTTTAATGTATGTTTCAAACAGTTTGCACGTGCTCAACTCTAATACAGTAATGTGATAATAAAATATGAAAAACAAATGTCTTGTATATTTTTATAGATTTACCAAGCGTTTAGAAAAAGCCCTTGATGATAATCCAGGCGTTCTTGTAAACAACAGTAAAATTTAATTAACTAAAAAGACCGGATATACTCGTATGTTTCTACCATTTACGTCATTTAGCTAAAACAGTGACGACATTGCCACAATGGTAATCACATTTTTAAGCCTATTTTAACTTTAAGGGTAGAAAGGGTAAGAAGAATGACATAAGTTTTAAAAGAAAAAAAAAAGAAAAATTGCTTGTTTTTGTGGACATGCACTAAGACCGTGTAAACCAGGCGCTAACGTAAGCATAGCAAAACATTATGGTGTGTCGCATGCGCACGCGCCACGTGATTCGCGGCGCACACGTGCATTGAAATCGCGTTACTATTGCTAGTTCATTAATTTTGCAGATCTTCCGTGTTTATTTCAAAGAAAAAAAAAATCCTACTTGCTGCTTTTCTTGCGCAGCTTCAATCTTCAAAGACTTTTTGAAGAAAAACATATGTTTTTCTTAAAGGGTAAATATATTTACCCTTTTTATACAACTTTATTTGTTAAGGCGGAATACGTGAAAACTGCCAAAACTTCATGTTTTTTTGACTTTGACTTGAAGTAATTCTAATCGTTAAAACATTTTTTGTACATTTGTTCGGATAGGTATTTCACAAGGCATTCTTAAAATTTTAAAACAATATACCATTGCAAAAAATATTAAGAAATGATATCTAAAAATTATTTTTCTTCCAAACCTCTGTAAATATAAATTGAGGAAAAATTATTTTTACTCAAAAATATTACTATTGTGATTCTGGAGGTTCTTTGGACCTTCTTTTAAAACAAAAATTTAGTTATTAAAATATAAAAACCGATAAAATCTACATTCCGTGTCATTCCACGTTCATTCCCCGCCTCCCGCTTCACAGACAAACGAAATATGTAAAAGCATGCGGGGTGCTTTGCGGATCGCCCCGCACCTCATCCCCTCGAATTTGGGATGACAGGGCCTTAAAAGACAAAAGTAGAATGTTTATATTTTAGAAGAATATCTTTATAATGTCCATGTCCACTTGAAATGGTATTTAGTTTAGATGGATTGTTTTCGTCTTTACCAACATTTATTACATTACTCTCTTCATTCTTTTAATCCTCGTGTGTACCTATAGGTTCTAAAATACAGCAGTTAAGTAGACAAACCCATACCTAATATCATAACTTCTAGTATAACATCAAGTAAATTGGTAGCTATAGTACCAAGATATAGTTTAAAAAACTAAAACCTTACTACGGGAAAATTCTTGCGTCATCACGCCATCTTTTTCGAGGTCTACCTCGCTTTCGGCGACCACTCTCACTTGCCCAGCAGTAGGACACTGAATTAGGGTAACAAAAAAGTATGTTTATCTTATCAAGTAAATGCAAGCATTACACAGTGTTAACACTAATAAATGTATATATTTTTGGAATGTGCTAATTAAGCATTGATACCAAACACGGATGATTGTAATTATTTTATTTTTGAGTTTATTACTTTTTGGCCTAATAGAGGGTGCCATATTGAATTCAGTGTGACGTCACAAAGCTTATAACTAGCGTACAGCCAAGATTATTCCAATGATACCTCATTTGTCAATATCATGGATATCATGGCAGGTACAAGGAATATATACATACATACATAGCGGCGAAACACATGACCCTCCTTGCTTGTCGTAGTCGGGTAAAAAGTAAACACAACAAATGCGATTTGTCTTAAAATAGGTACGAATATAATGTTTTGATCGACGTTCAATGTGTCAATCTGTCTGTGACCTTCATGTCTCAGTGTTTTGAGAGCACGTGTTATGTTTCCGTTTTGAACTCAAGGCAATGATTTTACGACTGTATTCGTAGCCAAGCCTAGACTGAAATGCCAGTTAGCCTATTTCAACTAATTTGATCATGTCAGCCACAAGATTGTGTGTCGTGGGGCGTAGGAAAGGCCTACTAATGTCGTGACAGGCGACTAAATAGTCAGCTCTAATACTACCACTGACGGCATCCAGTTGTAAAACTTTTCTCACAAATGAACTTTCAAGGACGCGTGAAGTCAGACAGGTCGTTGTAGATTATAGATCCGACTTTGCTCCATTTTCAATAACATGCATGCGATCTTTGAAGAAGCGGATTAATGAGCTTTTAATAGAGCCTTTGATACAGGCATGCAAATAGAAACCTATATTAAACTATTGTTAAAATCAAAATTTACACATAACTACTGCAAAAATTCTATGCCGATGGGAGAAAATAAAATAAACGAGCAAGTGCGAGTCGGACTCGTACATTTAGGGTTCCGTACCTCCGTACAATATTTTAAAGCGCTGAAGAAACACGTTTCTTGTATAAAGACCCCCTTTAATTTTTAACTTTATCTTATTTTTAGTATTTGTTGTTATAGTGGTCATAGTAATACATAATCGGTGAAAATTTCAGGTGTCTAGCTATTACGGTTCAAGAGATAGAGCCCTGTGACAGACGGACAGACGGATAGAGAAACAGCGGAGTCTCAGTAATAGACCCTATTACTATGACACCCTTCGGGTACGGAACCCTAAAAACGTTAAAGTTTCAAACTTTTTCCCGCACAGATCGTAAAAGCTGATCGAAGGAATGGGTGACAATCATAATAATAGGTGATGTGGCTAGCAACCCGTGACTATTTTGATACATACAGATACATTATCACGTCTTTATCCCTAACGGGATAGACTGAGGTCAGGTATAGATAGAATATGGAATCTAAATATTTTGATTCCGTTTTTCATCTTAACGCCCACCGTTACGCTAAAAGTAGCCTTTAAGTCTTACAGCCCTAGGCTTTGTCTACCTCGTTAGGGATGAAGACTTAAAAATATATCTACAAGTACTGCAAAAAATGCAAAAATTACTTTAGTAAAACCACAATATTTAATTTAAACAGTCAGAAATCTGTCCAAAGTCAAAGTCAAGCCAAAGTCAATTTTTATTCAATTTAGGATAAATATATCACTTATTGAAGGTCATTATATCACTTATTGAAGGTCATTATTTTTAATCATTATTATTACAAAAGCTACCGATACTAGCGTTTCGCAACGACCCCTGCTGAGAAGAAACGCCGAAAGAAACTCATTTACACAGTATTGGTCGCCTACGCGCCGGAAGGGCTTTGTCAGTTTTCATAGATATTATTCCTAATACGTTTACACTTACATGTAAAGCTTGCGAAGTCGAAGTTTAAGCTACATCTGCTCTTAATATAGAAGTGATAAAAAAGGCTAATTACTATTAATAAAAGAGCGTTGAAGGCTGTCAATCGTGTTTTGTTTAGAGCAACCTCAAAACAGGATAATTTGCGTAATTCCGGCAAGCGAACGATTAAAGCAAACAGCCTTGATGCATTTGAAATCTCATTGCGGGCATGACCACGACTCAAATGATATCATACGAGTACTAATACCGCACATAAAGAGAGTGTAGAAGTAGAAACAAGAATCTTAAATTGCGTTACGCGGACTCCCGCGCGGTTCCATACAAAAGTGCCCCACGCGGGTGTCCAATATCCATCCGTTAGCAGCTCGGGCTTGTTCAGCATACATAGACTATAGAGCAAATAAATTACTTGTGGCTCTGTGAGCTGTTAACCTCGCGACCAACCCCTTGAAGTTAATCGGATAAAAAAGTTGTTTCAACAAAAAAGTTACGGAATCGACAAAAATAATCTACATAATTATCGAACCTGATTATAAAATTTCACGAGAATCGGTTGATAAATGCGACCTGTAGGCGAAAATAAACCAACAGACAGACAGATAGACAGACGGACACAAGCATTTTTGGCCAATTTCGAAATAAACCGCTTTGCTCGCCCGATCATTAATCAGACGACCGACTGCCATACATATTTCTACGTAGACGATACGACTGTTGTGCCCATACCTGTTTCTATTGGGAGCTCCACCCTCGAAGTTGTAGACCAGTATACCTACCTGGGTCAATCGATCCAGGCAGGAAGTTCCAGCTTCGAGGAAGAGGTCTTTCGACGAATCCGACTCGGCTGGGCAGCGTTCGGGAAGTTACGCAGTGTCTTCTCGTCCAAAATACCTCAGTGCCTTAAGACGAAAGTTTATAATCAATGTGTGTTACCAGTGATGACTTATGGCTCCGAAACGTGGTCCCTTACTATGGGTCTCATAAGAAGGCTCAAGGTAGCTCAACGCGCTATGGAGAGGGCTATGATTGGTGTTTCTCTACGTGATCGAATCAGAAATGAGGAAATTCGTAGGAGAACAAAAGTCACGGACATAGCCCAGCGGATTAGCTCGTTGAAGTGGCAGTGGGCGGGACACATAGCGCGACGAACCGATGGCCGATGGGGCAAAAAGGTTCTCGAATGGCGACCACGTACTGGCAAGCGAAGCGTAGGACACCCACCCAGAAGGTGGTCAGACGACCTGACCAAGGTCGCTGGAAAGCGCTGGATGCAGGCCGCTCTTGATCGGTCATTTTGGAAAACCTTGGGAGAGGCCTATGTCCAGCAGTGGACGTTATGCGGCTGAAATGATGATGATGATGATACGACTGTACATGTACGTCGTTAATTGAACTAGCTGACACTCCGTAATCCGGTTTCCTCCCGCGACTGGGGATTCAGACGAGTTGAGAACTTCCCCCTTTTTAACGTCGATTAAAAAGGCCCTGAAGCAGCACAGTTGCTGTTGCAGTTGCGTCGCTGAGATGAAGATAGGAGGATAGATTTCTTAGCGCAATGTGACAAAATATCATTGCTGCGCTATTTTGCGAATTAGTTGAGTTTTAGAGTTTAGTGCTTGTTATCTTGACCTTTTCCGCTTTTCGGACAGCCGGTATAGCAGTAAAATGTGTTGGCCAAATTTTAAGTTAATACATGAATTTTCCGGGTCCAGTGCTGCCCTCATTTTAAAGGAAACGGAGATACATTTAAAATTTGGTCTTTGTGAAGCCCTAGATAAGCCTTTAAACTATTTAATAAACTACTGTTTACAGTTTAAAGTGAGAACGTTAAGCTTTTCTACGCATTTTTGTGGAAAACGGCCACTTTTGACAAGCACTGGACCCCGGAAAATTCAGGTACCATTAGATAAAAAAGAAAGAAAGAAATATTTCACGCAGTTATGTATCTGATCTGTCCTTACTGTGTACAGCACTGAACGATTACGTAGTAATCAAGCTCGGTATTCAAACACAAAATCTCTACCTAAAATATTAATGTTCTTTCAAGTAACCACGTCCATTGCTGCGTAAATTTACGTGCAACCAAAAAGTTACGGTTTGTGGCCAGCAATGAAGTTTTAGTGTTATGAAAATATCGTGAAAACGGTATGGCCGGGACTGTTATGTGAGGATAGCGGTCTACTGATAATTGTTCTCTAAATATTTACCGTTTGCGAGTACATTGAGGAGATCATTCCACTGTCTTAGCCATTTTCTGGTCTGGGTAACAGGTATTAACATAGTGCTAGGTAGAACATGAACTCCAAAAACACAGTTAAGGGTGCAACCGGGAACTAGTTTAGATGAAACATAATATGAATTAAACTAGTGTGTATAAAATACCTGTACTAAAACTATTTTAAGGGTTAATTCAGTCCATGATACTGAACAACTTTTCCCAAGGAACATATAACATGAAAAATATTTTTTGCTTTTCATACAAACTTTTCAAGATTTTATTAACTAATAACTAAAAAAGATCAGTATCATAGACTGAACTTGCTCCAAAAAATTTGCTGGTGTTTAAAAAGTCACCCTGTATTAAACAACTAGTTTCGGTAAACAGTTAGTAGA
The DNA here is from genome assembly GCA_963576875.1 of Acrobasis repandana. Lineage (NCBI taxonomy): Eukaryota > Metazoa > Arthropoda > Insecta > Lepidoptera > Pyralidae > Acrobasis > Acrobasis repandana. Next base: position 7,615,713 of record OY756221.1, on the reverse strand, counting down.
TTTCCGCATAACCGACATAGGCTATGCAAATGCTATCAACATCCTGCGACGTGACATGCATTCAGAATGATCCGACTAAATATAGACACGACAATGATACTTTTATTTTATAGACCTGTTAAACTAGGCTTATCTAGAATTAAACTAAATTCTCAATGCTGGTTTAAAAAAATTGTAAAATAAATTATTAGATATCTGACTTCTCCTCGCGTAGATAAAATAATATGTCAATACGTCTCCACTGCAGGAGCAAAACCCTCTCTGTACTACAGAGCCATACTTAGCCATAGTAGCCAGAGGATTTGGCCTACACTCTCCACGCTGGCCAGACGGGTTGGAGAGGTCTCACTGATGTTTATAAGCTTGTGTTTCCTATGTCGCCTTCTACGAAATCAACGGGAAGACTTGGAGTGGTCCTATTCTACTCTGCCGGGAACCACACGGCCTGCTAAAAATATACAGGATGACTTTTTAAACACCAGCCAAATTTTAAAGCAATTTCAGTCCATGATACTGATCTACTTTCTATTAAATATATTAAAAATCGATAAAAATTTTTCGTTCTCCCATACAAAATCCGTTTGGATGAGCGCTGATTTGTATGGGAGGCGAATTTTTATTTAAGTTTTTCATAATTTTTTTTATGGAAAGTTTAACAGTATCAGTGGTTAAAAAGTCAGCCTGTATTTTTGGATCATCAGGTTGATTACCAAAAAACACACGTTTTTTTATTTTATCTGATTAGCAAATAATAACGAAGATACAGCGCATTTGAATTTCGCATGACGTCATGATCTAGTACAATTTTCACTAGACGGAGACGTTAAATGCCGCCCCTCCGAAACTTCGACGCGCTATATCTTTGCGAATTTTTACTACTTTGATAAACGGAAAAATATGGGTCTATTATTTTTGAATAACCTAACTGACGGACTAAACAAAATAATATTTTTAGGACCCCGTCCCTATTATGAAAAGTGATGTCTATCATAGTGCATAGAAAACATCGAGAAGATGCGATCTAAAGATTCACAATTTGATACTAAATATAAAGCGCAACACCAAAGAAGACCTTTCTTCAAACCTCCATAGATACTTTCACGGTAACTATATATTTATATTTCTAACAAAATGATACCGTACACATACTATACATTTTCTAAGGGGCGTAAAGAAATAGGGAATCATTCCTGAATATCCTGTAACCAATGATTCCTGAATATCCTGAAATCAATGATTCCTGAACATCCTGAAACCAATGATTCCTGAAACTGAGCTATATTTTTACAAAAATGTATTGACTTAATTGTAACTACAAAGTTTTTGGAAAACTGTATACAAAAACCTACGTAAATCAACGATTCAATTCTAGAATAAATTACGTTACATGCTAATAAACGTAAGAATAATTTAATAATTACCATAAATATAATAAATACTGACATGTCTAATTTATTGCACATTGTCATTTGTTACCTACTAATTTCCTGAAAACCGCGGTGACGTGAATGAGTAGGTATATTACGTTACGTAACACATCTACAATATAACAATCATTATAAGTATAATGTTATTATATATGTAATGTCCTTATCGTATGTAGTTGTTAAGCTTTGCTCAGATATGTTAAGCGATACAGGTAAGTCAATTTTTTATGTGTATGCCAATTGCTAGATTTCACCAGAAACATACATACATACATTCTATCACGTCTTTATCCCTAATGGGCCAGTCATTTAAGACTTGCCACGGAATACAGTAAAAATATACAGAACGGAATCTCCTAAGGTACGCGCAATATGCGTCCCCGTTCCCCGCCCCCGCACCTCTCCCCCGTTCTTGAGCGCCCACTTGCGCCATGCAGTGTGTATTCGCCCGCTCTCGCCCGTCGTCAAGGCGAAAACGGGGGAGAGGTGCGGTGACGGGGAACGGGGAAGCATATTGTGCGGAACCTTAGGAGATTTCGTTATGTATACTCTTACTGTATTCTGTGGTCTTGCGGCTCTAAGCAGATAGAGCCCAGGGCAACAAGACTCATAGGCTACTTTTGCGTGATGGTGGGCAAAAAGGTGGAAAGAGGAATCATAATAGTGATAGGTTGCCGCATCGCCTAATCACATGATTTGCATTTTCACCCGCCCCTCGATCTGCGCGGGAAGAGAAGCAGCTGTTACATTCTAAGTTTTTTCTTTTCTCCCAGACCAGCATGGAAGTAAACCGGAAACAAACTGATATTAATAACGCTTTTAGGGATGCATGCAACATTTTTTTAACGTTATAGATCTACGATAAAGTTACTTTACTGAATGTCATTACATTAAAAGTAGCTTTATTTATCTGAGAGCTCGTTTGTGTCAAAATTGTATACACGGCCAGGACACTCCAATATGTATAATGTTGTACCGGACAATCGTACGGATACAAAGTGCATTGTCGGCCAGGTGTTAAAATGCGAAATGTTATGACGGTGAATAATTCACTGGACAAATAAATGTCGGAAAACGGTACTACAACAATGATATATTATATAAACAAGTACTACAATCACAAAATCTCAAAAAATCATTCACTAAACATTCTCGATAATTTCAAATGGTTTAGTGCGTGACAAATTGGATATCCTTATTTGAATTCTTGTGGTGTTTGTGATGACATTGATTTTATGACCTTTTTAGACCTTCATATATTAGCCAGATCCAGTTCCTCGAAAGATACGACCTCTCCGACAAAACAAAACCAAATGAAATGAACGAAACCAGCGTCGCCCCGTATTCGTCAAACTATTTTCAATTAAAGATGAATAAGGAACATTAGCTCATCGCTCACTAAAGACCACACAGGAGGGCCAGGTAGATGACTCTGCCTTTGAAGCCGGAATATAAAATAAAGGGAAAACAGAACAACACCCTAAGGGGTGTGATAACAAAGTCAACTTGCTGATGGCGATGAGAATCAATTTATTTCTAAAATCAAAATTAATAGCAAAGCTTTTAAATGTCTTTCGAAATAATAAATATAATATAAAAAAAATATTAAATAAAACAAAGTGATATATTCGTCGAGAGCGAAGAAAGGCCCAGACTCGACTTCAACGACGTTTCGCAGTGTTTTTTTTTAAATTATATTTATATTTTTTTTGTAACGAAAACGACTAGATATTTAGATAATACATTTTTTGGTATAATTTTCATATAAAAAGGTGATTGTATAAAATAGTAATATGTCTTATAAATGCAAATTTAGGCTTTAGAGGTATGTTTGTGATTTTTTTCTATGGAGCCAAATATGCTCAATCGTGTTTTGAATATTGTGGGTGTCTGTAGAAAAGCATTAACATTTTTATGTAAAACTAGCAGTCCACCCCGGCTTCGCCCGTGGTACACACATAGCCTATGTCCCTCGGGGATAGTGTAGCTTTCCATCAGTGAAAGAATTTTTAAATCGGCCCAGTACTTTTTGAGCCTATTCATTACAAACATACAAAAATACAAAAATAGGTACAAATCTTTCCTCTTTATAATATTAGTATAGATTTAAATGTAAGATTTTTATAGAACCTAAGGATGATGCCATTTTAGTATCCAAAGGGAGCGAATTCCATAGGTGTGCTGCCATCACAGAGAAGGATTTAGAATAAGAGTGCGAAGAATGAGGAGGAATATTAAGACGAAGACTGTTAGCGGAGCGGAGACGGCTGTCAATTTGCTGAAAGGAAAACTTTTCACTAAGGTAATTAGGACAGGAAAAATTGAAGAGAACATTGAAAAGAAGAGAGAGAATGTGGTAGTTACGACGGTTTCTGATAGGTAACCAGTTAAGTTTCACACGATATTCCGATATATGATCGTATTTTCGAAGATCATAGACGTGTTTGCTCTAAACATAAAGAAACTAAAACGCTATTACGGACTTTTATTTGAGCTGGAGTGGCTTTCCGCACCAGTTTGCTCGTTTTATAAAGAATGACTCGAAATAATGAGGTACTTCTATTGCTCTCTTTATTTGGTGACTGTACCTTTGTAGCCCGCGGCAGGGATCTCGATATAAACACTCACATATCCCGATATCGAATTAAGCAATAGTAAACATTGAGAACTTAGTAATAATCGATAATAATGCGTCGATTTAGGAATGCCCTTTAGAATCTGTTCGAAAATGTAACTTTCTTTTAAAGTTACATATTCGAACAGATTCTATAATTTATTTAACTTTATCACAAATGAAATAGGTGAACTTAAAGCCAGAAACTTTATCTACCAGTCAACCTACTGGTGATGCCGAGATAAAAAAGCTTTAGGAGGTGCAAATTATGTAGGTTATCTAACATTTACTTTAAAGAATATTCATAATTTCCGTTTTTCGCAAAAATTCAAACTAAAACTTAACGTTCTCACTTTAAACTGTAAATAGTGGTTCATAAAATAATTTTAAGGGTGATTGATATAGGTTTTAGTAGCTTAAATTTTTAAATGATATCTCCGTTTCCTTAAAAATAATTTATTTCAAATGGGGGCAGCACTGGACTCCGTGTATCGTCTTGAGGCAATTCATAAGGATATGCACTAGTGAAATTAAAATCAGTCATAACTACTCGTATTTTATAGAACGGTAACTAAATGTAGGTAATACTATAATATGGGCTTGGTATAATGAATCATTTTGATCTTACGGTGAATTCTTAGATCATAAATGTGGTACTCAGAAATAAGCTATTTAAAAACAATGAGTAACCATATAAAGATTAAATCGGGGGGAAATAATAGCGACTCTAGCTAAGCTAAAGTTTGTTTAGCAGAAACCTGTTTTAAAGTTAGACTATAAACAAAAAATCTATGCACGAAACAATGTTTCTTTATTTATATAACAATAAAATAAAATAATTACTTTTATAATATATAACATTATACCTGTCAGATAATAAATAAATTATGGATATTTATGTATTAATATGTATATATATTTATTAGGTAGTAGGTAATTTAAATTAATATACTATATTTAAGTATTATATTTTTTAGTTTATGTAATTATTCATAGCCATGCAATATATATGTAAGTTTAAAGTTCAAATACTACGAGTATTTAGAAAGTAATGATAAATTTTGCTCCTACTTTGGCCTCACTTGTCTCTGCACCACCTGTCGGTTGACTGGTAGATAAAGCCTAAGGCTTTAAGTTCGCCGTTTACAATTTTTGTAGTAAAGTTAAATAAATAAATAAAAATAAAAATAAACAATAAAATAAAAAGTTAGGTTGTCAAAGTTCTAAAAAAATCAGTGGACCAATCTGTTTTCCTTTTAGCCCTTATAATAAATAATTCTTATGAGGGTGTCATTAAAATGATGTACTTACGTACCTATATCCATAGTGATCGCTGGACTTCAATTTAACCCTATATTCATTGAAATAAATTGCATACAAACAAAAAATAAATAGATCTTTAAACCTCATGATGCCCTTCCAATTATATACAGTTTAAAAATATATTTATCACTGGCAATGTGCATTTTAGGGAAATATACTCAAAGCAACAGTTAACCCTTTCCACCCACACTTTTCAAACAATCGATAGGGCCAGCGAAATGAAACCTATTCTAACCAATAGGTCGTCGATCTCTGAACTGAGTCCATAAATAAATGCGCCAATTACTTTAGGTTCCTTTGGGTTTTGCTTATTTATTGATAAATTTTCCTTGAAATTCGCTTACAACAAAAAAAAATATTAATGTAACCACTTAATGTAATAGCACCACGTGAAAGAGCTATTGTATCACCTCTTCATATTGTTATAATTAAAATGAAAACACATAAGGAGGTTAAGGCCGTACCTAAATTTTCCGGGGTCCAGTGCTGCCCCCATTTAAAATAAATCATTTCAAAGAAAACGGAGTCATCATTAACGTATTAATTGTAAACAATTATTATTGTAGATCAATAAAGTTTTAATAAATGAATAAATCATTTAAAATTTGCTACTAATAAGCCCTAGATAACCTTTTAAAGTATTTTATGAACGACTGTTTACAGTTTAAAGTGAGAACGTTAAGCTTTACGTGGCTTTACTACGCACATTTGCAAAAAACGGCCACTTTTGGCAAATGTGCGTAGTAAAGCTTCACGTTCTCATTATAAACTGTAAACAGTAGTTCATAAAATACTTTGAAGGGTTATCTAGGACTTGGTAGTGGCAATTTTTTTATAAAATTTTAAATAATTTCTTTTTGAAATGATTTATTTTAAATGGGGGCAGCACTGGACCCCTGAAAATTCAGGTACGGCCTTAAGCACTTAGCGGAGGAAATAGAGACATGGAAAGCACTCCACCGACAAGATAGCTCTTAAATAAAAATATATAGCTAAAAATATAAAGCTCTTAATTAAAAGAAGAAGACCGAATTTATAAGATAAATAAATAAATAAATAAATATATAAGGACAAATCACACTGATTAAGCTAGCCCCAAAGTAAGTTTTTTTTTAAACTTGTGTTATGGGATACTAACTCAACGACACTATATTTTATGATAAATACATATATAGATAAACACCCAGACCCAGGGAAATATGAAAAAGGCCATTTTCCAACTTGCCCTGGCTGGGAATCGAACCCAGAACCTCCGGATTAGCGGTCTAGCGTGTTAACCATTACGCCACGGAGGTCGTCAAAATACATACATAAATTATTTATTGCATCTACATATAACACACTACATACAATACATAGAAAAAATAAACAAAATATAAATCAAATACAGGCATGTACGTGCTATGCCACAGTATAACAAAAGGGTGTAGCTCAGTGTGGGGAATAAGTAATATACATGTAATACCAATCTGGTTCATATTTTTATTTTACAATTTCTATTAAGGCCGTACCTAAATTTTCCGGGGTCCAGTGCTGCCCCCATTTTAAATTAATTATTTCAAAGAAAACGGAGAAATCATTTAAAATTTTGCCGGCCACTTTTGGCTAATGTGCGTAGTAAAGCTTAACGTTCTCATTATAAACTGTAAACAGTAGTTCATAAAATACTTTGAAGGGTTATCTAGGACTTGGTAGTTGCAAAATTTTAAATAATGTCTCCGTTTTCTTTGAAATGATTTATTTTAAATGGGGGCAGCACTGGACCCCGGAAAATTTAGGTACGGCCTTAATAGAAATTGTAAAATAAAAATATGACCTTAATATGTTATCACGCTTAGCTTATTATTTTTCTTACTGACTCATATTTGAATAAACAAAAATTATTCAAAAATATGCAAATATCGCGCGGGAACTTTTGACAAACAAAAGGGAAATGACGACAAAGTCTACAGAAGGGAAATGATGATTAATTTTTTGTATCTATTTCTTGACGAGAACAATCGAATAATAATATAAAAAATGCATGCATACTCTCTATTGCTAAGTGAGCAAAACACTGATTTAATAATAATTTATAAACCGAATTCTCAGTACCTTCATAAAATTAACGCATCTCACAAATGCTTTACGACTAAGACTTGAGACTGTATAAAATTTCTTAAAAGGTTACTAATCTGCTATTTGTTTAACAAAATATTGTCGTCGCTAATAAAGGATATCATTCCGCCAACCTTCGGAATTCGAGGCGTGAGTGCATTTGTGAAAAAATAAAATCCCACCAAGTATAAACGTGTGCCTACTTGAAGCGGTTTCTTTGGTGATTCAGACATAAAGACTTAATTTTTGTATAAAAGGGCAGGTAGGTAGTAATAAAAAATTGTCTTACCGCCCGGCGGGAGGATCAAAGCGGGATTGCTCCCACGACCGATCTTAAAATATAGATTTTTTTCCCTGCAACTCTTTTTATGTTTATGTTTAACTGAACAATTGGTTTTGTTTACTTTTTATCGCGCGTTCTTGGTAGTCTATAGACTACATACTCAATAGGTACAGTGCACTGTTTAGTATACACAGTGTACCTGTTAAGTATGTACTCGTATAAGTCATTCATTCAAATAGTATGCAGCCCATCGGCGCCGACAAAGGCAGCGGCATCGGCTCTTTCAAAGACGCGGCCTTTGCCCCGCGCCGACAGAATGCACACCATTTTGACGAACGAACTGTTGCTATGCATATGTTTGCGTGTATCAAATTCAATTCAATTCAATTATTTATTTGCTTAATAAGAGTTTTACAATACATGTGGTCTTACAAATTACACAGTTCTTCTTATTGACCTTTTCAGGTATAGCAAATGTTAAAATAACAATAAGTATTTATTTACAATGGCAGTATTTACTTTACTCAATTTAATTGTACGGCTTACAACACTGTCACTTTTTATTTCATGCATAATTTTATTTCTACACAATTTTATCTTTACATAATTATCTTATATATAAAATTCTCGTGTCACAATGTTCGTTCCCGTACTCCTCCGAAACGGCTTGACCGATTCTCATGAAATTTTGTGAGCATATTGAGTAGGTCTGAGAATCGGCCAACATCTATTTTTCATACCCCTGTGATGTGTCTTTATACAACGTGGAAGGGACATACCCGTAATAAATCGAACCACGGGCTATTCTATACTAGATCACTAAAGTATAATGAAATTAAAATAACAGTCGAAAGAACAAAAAAAAAATTGACATTCCCATACAAATCGCCCGGGCGGCTGCATACTTTTGTATGGAAAGGCCAAAATTTTTTTTTGTTATTTGGCTGTTCTATTAATTTCAATATACTATAATGATCTAGTATAGACCGTGGTTCGATTTATTACGGGTATGCCACTTCTACTTTGTATATTTATTTATATTCTCTAGTCCGTCTTTGTGAATATATTTTTTTACTCATCTTTAGACAGAAAACAGACGTAATATCTCTTTTCCTTCATATACTCGTACTCTATGACAGTATTTTTACAAGCTTTTATTTAGTTTTACCTGTTTTGTTGTCTGTGTGTCCGTAATCAAATCTTGCAAGCTAAATTAGAGTACTTTCTATAATTTGATTGAGCTGAAACTTTACGCACTTATGTAAGTTGGGTGACAATGCAATATTATATTAAAACAACATAAACTTACCGAGTTTGGGCTCAATTGTTTTGTTTCGAGAAGCACTTTATGCTTTTTAGTTAATTGTTTTAAATAAAATATTGTTTTTTAAAATACTTTTTGAATATTAAGTTGTTTACTAACTATTAATTGCTTCTTGTGAAGATAATTTCGTTTACGCTCATTGCTCATTCGTCTTATCGTTTATTCATTTGTTTTATAGAACGATGTACCGAGAAAAATACCATAAAACACTATTGTAAATTTTATAAATACACACAAAAAGGAGACTTGTACTTGTATGGTACTAAACTAAATAAATGCGTCCCGAACCTGCATAGGAAAATAACATAGAGGATATTGAACTAATAATATAATATGTCTTGACAATGTACAGTATTAGTCGACTGCAGTGAACAAAACCAATCGCCATCACCATGACCAGACTATATAAACCTAAATTCCTTCGGCAGACGAATCATCATAAGCCACAGTAAAATAAACCATGCTTACTAATCGTTGCAGGTTAAAACCGGCTGCAAATGGTAATAAAATAAAGGTACATACATACATAACGTGTCGAAACGTTCTCTCTTTCCGATATAAATAGTGCGAGGCGAGGCGAGCGCTGCGATGGCACAAAGTGATGAGTGTAGGGATGTGTCACTTGATGTAATGTGGGATTTAACAAAGTTTAGAAACAACGTTCATTAATTTGTAGAGTTTTGGCTTCTGTTGGAATTCTATCAGTTTTGGAATCATATAGGATCTTCCGTTCCAATGGCAAGCGTCCTGATGGTCTGATAATGGTTCCATAGAGATAGGTCAGATGTCTTGCCTGGGATGCCACTTGTGTGGACACTTTTGCAGCTTCGCACTTGCCTTCAACTTTGACCCGAGGTGCGGTAGCGGCCTGTACAGCTGAGGCAAGAAAAATACGAAAATACGTGGGTCTGGGTGATAGTTACAAATTTTTATTTTTCGCAGTAGAAGGTCCCGGCTTTGATGCTAAACTATTTCTTTAAGACATCGCAAAGCGCCTCATAAAGGCAACTAGTGATCGTAGAGCTGGCAGTTTTTTCGCTCAGCGTATAGATATAGCGATACAGCGAAGAATTGTTGCCAGTATTCTGGGTACGTTGCCTCAGTGCGGTAATTTTATTTTTATTGAGTGTTTTATTGATATGTATTGTTTCAATAAATAAATTCGTACAACATTCATTGATATGGAAGTCTTAATTAGAAGTTCATAGATAACACAATTGTCAGATTTTTCGAGCAGCCCAAAGGCATCTGACAAAGCTCAATGAGTGCTAGTGACTTTTGGAATTTGTAATAACAAATATAAGAAGCTATTTATTTGAGTAGCGTTTAAATAGTAAGTAAAAAAAATAAGATAAATAAATAAAATTCTTTATATTTGTATCATATAAATTGTTCCAGTAGATTCATCAAAGTAAAAATGAAAATAACCTTTATGCATCACGACTAACCTCACTTCTATTAACCTGTTTACCCAGTGTCTTATTCTTCATTTATTACTATAAATTATTAAAACTTTTCCGCAGATATTTTCAAAACGACCGATTGAAAACCCTGCATCCAGATTTTTCCTGCAACCTGCAGTACACGTGTAGTCTTTCTGTACGTTCATTATTTTACATGTCCGCGGCGCACTGACCGACCATCGACAGCATCCCGATAATCGGGTGAATGTTTGAGTTTCTCTATTTTCAAATGGAGTCTTGCTGTAACGCAAACGTGTGCGTTACGTCCTCCATGGTTGGTGCGAGCGGTTAGCCCGGGTTTGCCACCCGCACGCGGGAGGGTATCGGAGCGCAGCGCGGGCAGCCGTGTGAACGCGCAGCGATAATTGGCGTGTGGAGCGTCCGCCTGTCTTCGCGCCACGCGCCTGCGCCGTTCATCTCGCGGCCGTTTAAATTTGAATTTAGAATAATAAATTTCGAAGTAAATTACAAAGCAGGTCTTATTCTAGGAAAGCGAACATTTCCCGCGAACGTATTTATTATTATGGCAATCTCCACAGTAACTGTTCTCTTCCCTAGTTGGAATAACTTGTTTCGTGTTTAGACAGCGTGTGTATAAGATTGCTGTCACTTTGACTAGACAGACACTGTTAGTGCATTTACAGTTTGCACTGAATTTAAACCAAACATTTTAAAAGATTTGGTTGTGTTTTGTATACGGACTAAAAAAAGACAAACAAAAAATAAAAAATGCCATGATCCGGCGATGGTGATTGATGACGTTACTCTAAACGCTTTGCTTATATAAATTTTATAAAGAAAATAATAGCTATTTACGCTTAAGTACTCTTTTTTCCAAGAGGTCAACATAAGGTTTCTTAAAAACGGCATGAAACAATTATTCAGGGATAGAAATGCTCGTATGATGTTAAATTGTCCTCAGCCTGTTTAACTACTGAGTTATGTATCAAAAACACCTCCCTCTTTAGAAAGTGAAAAGGATGAATTTTCGTTTCACAGCGTTATCACGATCACATGTATGTTCATAACATGTTTTTTCTGTAAAATTCTAAGAAACAGTCGACTGCCTAGTGATGCCTATTAGTTTCGTTATCAACGTTTCTCGTTATCGTCGTAAGTCGGACAAGGACACCGATAGCGTCGTACTCCTCCTACTACACGCTCGAACATAAATTAATTTCTATTAACCTTCTAGAGACAATTCTAAGGCAATTTCTATGACCAAGCGACCTGATTTCTGAATACATGATATTGTAAACAGGAAAAATTTGTTTGAATGTTTTGCGGTTGGAGGGTTATTTTTTATTGTAAATAGTATACCTGCTAATAGTTAGCCCCAAACTGTGGTGATACGAACCTTCGCAACCACTAATCTCGTCAACATCTTGACTGATTTGTCTTAGTTTAAAATTAAGTTAAATATTTATTTATTATTAACAAAGGTTACAGTTTTACAAATAGTATTAGGTCTTGAAATTAGCACATGCAGTTATTAGTTTAGTTTTGTCAAGCATAATATACAAACACCTGATTGTTCTAGTAGAGTCTGACAACACAACAGGGACAACGTTGCGCTTTATTTTAAATACACACGCATAACACTATTTAATTTTGGACTCTAGGCTCTGCCCTTTTAGGGATAAAGACGTAATAGAACATCTATCGTCGACAAGGTCTGTGAGCCCGAGCCTCGCATGCTCACTAAAATGACCAAACTAGCGGTTAGCGATGGCTGATCCACGCGTCAACTCGTGAACAGCCGCCAGTAGGGACTTATTTCTGTAAATTGGATTGGGCTTGAAGGTAGATGTATATAAAGGAAGAGGAAGACCGACAAAGATACGGGAAGAACGCGTAAGATCGGATATGAGGTTAGTACTTATTACCAATCTTGCGCTTTGCTGGGTTCGTGGAAAAAGAAAATAATAAACATTTACGCATATGACCTTTACTGTCCAAACAGCCATGACACAATCAGAAACAAAAAAAAAACGACGGGTTGCACTCCGGGAGTGCCGGCAGAAGTAAAAATTTGAATATTAACGTTGTGCATTTTTGATATTTTGGAATGGTTAGGGAATAATTTTGCACGAATTGCTTTAATTATCAGTATAAAAGTACTATCATTTATGTGGTAGAATACAATATTTATTTATTGCGCTATCGTACACAAACATGACAATTTATATTACATTAAAAAGTGTCCTGACGCGAGTTTAACATTTTTTACCCATTACAAAAAAGTGCACAACGCCGCTAAAGAAGTTTTCAGTTCAAAAAGGTTTGGGCATGTCCGGGATTTGAACCCGGGACCTCTCGCACCTCTCACACCCTAAGCGAAAATCATACCCCTAGACCAACGAGCCGGCTGACAGGTTAGTCGAAATTATAGTATAAATACTTCCTATCCTACGCCGCGCCGGCTGTCATTTCGTCTTACGAATTTTCGATCAGGACACGTGACCTGACGCGAGTTTAACATTTTTTACCCATTACAAAAAAAGTGCATAACGCCGCTAAAGAAGTTTTCACTTCAAAAAATATCAAAAAATAATTTAAAATACACAAAAAATATATAAAAAAAGTGGTTTGTGAGGAGACAAAAAGAGGCTTATGCCCAGCAGTGGGTACTTGAAGGCTGTTGATGATGATGATGACTATAAAAAAGAATAATAAAAAAGGAGTTCGCAACAGTACTGATATGGCGAAGAACAGAAAATTGTCGACTGTCGACTCCGAATAGAGAAAAGGCGGGGAAAGAAGAAGTATATTTATCGTAAATAAATTCAACATCCCATACAGCTGTTCACCTGTCACATTTTTGTTTGAATGGCTTAGTCACGCATTCAAGAATATGACTTATCGGATATTTCCTTATCTTTTTTCATAATTCTATGACAGAAAATATCTACCTCTACGAAAGATTCGTTGACAAAACATATCATTCACTATTTTATTCGTATGTTACGGTAGAATATAGATACGATTAGCAGTAAATGTTGGCACATGTATTGTTTTGGCGACAGTATACACGAACTAATCTTGTTGTGACATTCGTGCGGTTTTCAATAAAAATTATATATTTTATCAGAGGTTATTAACTTCACATTGTACTCTTGTGACTCTTTTGTTTTCTGTTGCTATTTATTATTTAGTTCGTTGTTGCTAATATGTTGAAGCATTTTTTTTAGGGTTCCGTACCCAAAGGGTGCAAACGGGACCCTATTACTGTGACTCCGCTGTCTGTCCGTCTGTCTGTCCATCTGTCTGTCTGTCTGTCCGTCTGTCACAGGGCTCTATCTCTTGAACCGTAATAGCTAGACACATGAAATTTTCACCGGTTATGTATTACTGTGGCCGATATAACAAAAAATACTAAAAATAAAAAATTTTTAAAAATCAAAGGGGGTCGTCATACAAGAAACGTGTTTTTTTCAGCGTTTTTAACTTGATCTTTATAATGGCATTAACTAGATACTTGAAATGTATTACTATGACCACAATAACAACAAATAATAAAAATAAAATAAAGTTAAAAATTAAAAGGGGTCGTCATTCAAGAAACGTGTTTCTTCAGCGTTTTAAACATTGTACGGTGGTAAGGAACCCTTCATGTACGAGTCCGACTCGCACTTGCCCGTTTATTTAATATTCTACTTTAGTGACAAATAAGATAGATAATTTGTTTATGAGATAGTTTTTAGGGTTCCGTACCCGAAGGGTGCAAACGGGACCCTATTACTGACACTCCGCTGTCTGTCCGTCTGTCCATCTGTCACAGGGCTCTATCTCTTGAACCGTAATAGCTAGACATGTGAAATTTTCACCGATTATGTATTACTGTGGCCGCTATAACAACAAATACTAAAAAAAAAAGTTAAAAATTATAGGGGGTCGTCGTGTTGTGTGTTCTTTTAGCGTTTGAAAACATTGTATGGTGGTACGGAACCCTTCATGTACAAGTCCGACTCGCACTTGCCCGTTTATTTAGTTATATTACTTAAATAAAATTTCAGAATAAATAAGAACTGGAAACAAAAAATGGGGTTTTCATAAAGTTTCTGAATACTTTTCTTTACAGCCAAAGGATAGAATAGAAGAAGGATTAGATATCTTTTCTCCAATTTTTTTGCCATTTTTAACTGTTTTATCAAAATATTTTTATTTATGTAAAAAATTAAAAAACCAAACAAACTGTAACGAAGTGTTTAAAAATATAGAGGGGTGGTTTTTTCCAGGAGTGGATATAAACAAACAGCTAGTTAAAAAACTTTAGAGTCCCCTTACCCTAGACTTTTCCGTACAAACGTAGTCTAGCTTTTTATAATGCCTAGATACTCGTATATGCAATTTCTTTGAAATTACAAAATTTTGCCAAAATGGAACTTGTCGATTTAAAATAAAAGCTAGATTAGGTACGTTTGTATGAGAAAATTTTATCAATATTTCAGAGGTTATTATTGAGATCATAAAAACATAAGCAGAATTGTCCTTAAATAGTTCATATCACAAGACAACAAAGTATTCAACTCATCGTACATTGCTGCCATGTGGAAAATAACCGGTCTGGAATAGAGGAGACTATACTTAGGTACTATGAAGACGGAGTGCGATATGACGCAGCGTCTGGGCGGTATTGGGAGGGAAATTTACTGAAACTGTAGACTTCAGCAGAGTTACATACCCTTACATTTTTTGCCACTTAATTCTGATGTAAACATGTTTAAGCAGTAAGGGTTTACAATTAAGTTTTTGGATCAGCTCTGAATCGTGATAAACTCTACTTTTTTATACTTTTCGATGTTCGATACTCTCACGATATTCGTTTTTGCCTCACAGAAATTTGAACAAATTCTTTCCTTATATTTATGAATATTTTACCCATTTTGGATCGTTTATCAATCCTTTTCTATAGGTAGACGTTTAACGTAATAAACTACAAAACCGTAATGTATCTAAACAGTGACCCACTTTTGATTGACCAAAGATTTCTTTGTTGAAATATACTGATTTTTTTAAGTATTTAGGCTTTTTGTCTTGTTTTGTATTTGTCTTGTTTATTTTATAAATATATATATATATATATACATATATATATATATACATATATATATATATATATATATATATATATATATATATATATATATATATATATATATATATATATATATATAATTGTATCAAACACTATTTTAGAGATTTTAGTACTTAAAAAATTGCCTTATGATTTTTAATTTTATATATTTTTATTGATTACATTTTTAAAATGCCTGTGGTTCGTTGTTATCGTGTACGTACTACTACAAAATAGCTTTACTGTGATTAAGTTTTCCAGAGTAGGTACTTCTTCTACGTATTTGTTCGCTATTCTTTCAGTGAATTTATTTAATTTAACATGGAGGTATATAAATTGAAATAATATTTTCTACCAATATATCATTGGAACAAAGTAAATTAAAAAAAATAAATGTAAAACAAATGATTACCTTAAAGACCAAAAAGTCTGGATTGTCTCTTTAAAAATTTGTATACTCACAAATGTCATAATTTTGGTACATACGAGTACCAAATTTACCAATTGACAGTAATTTCAATTTCACTAATGACATAATTCTTTATAATTATAACATCACAATTTATAATTATGACATGACAATGTATTCTCGGTCCACATATCTAATTATAATATCAATATGCTGCCAGTCTTCTGGGCACATTACCACAGGGCAGTGATTTGCCAGGTCTTTTTTATTTATAAGTAGTTTTAATTAAATAAATTTAGTTGTGTTAATACGAGTACGAGTATCTTCTTTCTGAATAAAAAATATCAATTTAATTGTAACTTGATATACTTATTTGGAGAAAATGCTCCAGTGCAGTTTGTTGCCGCTTCTTCTGCACTTGCGGAAGCGGCACTAATCTCAGCTGTTAGTAAATGATCTGACGTCAACAACTAAGTATTATCACAGAATAAATAATACTAACGTACAGAAGTCTCACTCAGCAAAGAAATTCAAAAAAATATCTACTCAATGTGGCTAGCGATATGGTTTGATTTAGCTCACGTCAGAACTCAGCACCTTTTTGTAAGATACCTAGACATCCATTTGCAAGCCAATTTCATTCTTATTACTCTGGACAAACGATTCGTAAAACTGAATTTACCACCCGGAGGGCCGCCTGCGCGCATAGTAATAATTTAGGTACATTTTCGATACCTAAACGGGGAGTGACACAGGCCTGGTATTATGAAATCGAACGAAAAAAATGACTTTTGTCGAACAGCCAAAGATAAATAAATGATTTTAACCTTGACTTCGACAACCTGTTAAGAATTCAGCTATGATTCCGACCTTTGCCGTTATTGTAAATATAATGCCATTCTTTTGGATCTATCAAAATAATTTAATAGAATATAACACCAAAATCTGGCAGCATTGAGTGAATTTTCAACAAGTCTGGACAAGAAGTACTTGAAATAAGTTTATGATTATTTTGAAGCGCAGTGCCAACGCGTAGTTCACAGAAAGATGGCAAACGTAGAGCCATATTAACTAATTTAATCGAGAAATGGATAAGATGAAAACTAGAATCGACGTTCTCGCACATTAATAGCGTTCAATCATGGCTACGTTATGGTCAATAAGTAGGTACTTGTTCCAGATTTTTTAAGCTGCGTAAGCTCGGTGGCCTGGTGGGAGTGGGTGGGACACTTAGCGCGACGAACCGATGGCCGATGGAGCAAAAAGGTTCTCGAATGGCGACCATGCACTGGCAAACGGAGCGTAAGACAATACCCACCCACAAGGTGGTCAGACAACCAGGTTCAAGGTCGTTGGAAAGTGCTGGATTCAGGCCGCTCTAGATCGCTTATTTTGGAAATCCTTGGAAGAGGCCTATGTCCAGCAGTGGACGTTATGCGGCTGAAATGATAAAGCATGGCAAGCAATGTTGGGCCTGGGATTATCCTAGTGGTTGTCCTTGCCTAGGGTTCATTTATGTCTTGACAGACAGATGAAGCAGTTACGAGTATAGTGTAGGTTATAATCGCTAAATAACAGTCGTTTGGCCATTACCCGTGTGGTTCCGGGTTAGAATAGGACCACTCCATCTCTTCCTGTGGATATCACGAGAGGCGACTAAAGGACTAAGCACAAACATCTCGTGCTACATTAGCATTCCTAAGGAGGGTTGACGTCGGGCAGCGGCCGATTGTAAAACTTTTCGCACCAATACATTCCCAAAGAGGATTGACGTCAGGCAGGCGGTCGGTCGTAAAACTATAGCCAAATCATTTAAACTGTTCCGGCTATTTCTTCTCCATTTCGCAAGGTCTTTGGCATCCTTGAGTGACCATTGACATGCATGTTATATTTGGAGAAGAAAAAGCGGAAAAGCGCACCCCGGGCTCCGAAGCAGCACAGCTGAGGATGCAACCGGGAACGCGCTTAGACAAAGAAGAACAGTCGTTTGGCTATGTCTAAGGCCGAGACTCCATTGAAACTGGTCGAGGTTGTTCTAATGTCACTAAACAAATTACTCTTTCAATGTGTCAATAACGAAATGTCATTGGTTGTTTATCTGAAAAATGAACTTATTGACCACTAAGGGCTCTTATAGACAAGCGATTATATGGCCGATATCCTGGTCGCTGACTTCCATAGTTGTCGCAAACTATCGCGCGACAATAGGAATGATGACTGGGTCAGAAAAGTATTACTTATTCCAATTAGTCCGTTAGTTAGATTACCCAAAAATAATGTACCCATATTTTTCAGTTTATCAAAAAAGTTAAAATTCACAAAAATACAGTTTCTAAGTTTCAGAGCCCCCACTTGTGCCGTCACCGCTGTGTGTCCGTGACGTCATGTGAAATTTAATTGTGCGGTATCTTCGTTACTTATTGTTTCTCAGAGAAAAGAAAAAAGTCGTGTACAATATTTATTAATATTCTAACCGATGATGGGCGAAAAATAAATTTTCGGTCATCATGCCTATTCGCGACACTATCGACGACTGTCACCGACCAGGGACACCCTAGCAATTAAATAGTAATAAAATTGTCGTCTAGTAATATGTAAGTTTAAGTCTTTTCGTGAAGGTAGAGTTACCACAAAAAAAAGTGATCCAGAAGGCATGACGAGACACATCGCATGACCGAAATCGATGCGCAGTCTTCTGTATGTAATTGAAATGTAAATGTCTGTCTGGGTTTGGAAAAGTCTGGAATTTTCTGGAAATCTTTAGGTATTTCGTTCTTTTGTATTGAATAAGAGCGTTCACACATAACGCCGCCGCGCGCTTATATTTTGTTCGATATTACTCTGTGGTATTGTCTAGTATTGTTACCCCGTGTGGTTCCGGGTTAGAAAAGAACCACTCCATATCTTTCTGTGGATATCGTAAGAGACGACTAAGGGACTAAGCACAAACATCTCGTGTCGTCAGGCGCCGGCCAGTCGTAAAACTTTAGCCAAATCATTTAAACGCTATTTCGTCTCCACTTCGCAAGGTCTTTAGCATTCTTGGGTGACTATTGATATGCATGTTATATTTGGAGAAGAAAGAGCGGGAAAGCGGACCCCGGGCTCCGAAGCAGCACAGCTGAGGATGCAACCGGCAACGTGTTTAGATGAAGAAGAAGATTGTCTAGTATTGTACTGACCCTTTACACACGGTGCCACTGTGGCAGCAGCGACAATCGCTGTGTAAACGCTTTTAGTTGGAATATTACTCAGAATAACAGATCATATATAAGTATTCATTGATTTTTTCATCATTGATAGATAAAAAGATAATTTCTATACTGCTATTTATTCAATAAAACCAATTTCTTTGTTTTAACGATAGAAACTCTAGTAGAAACATTAAATGGATTTGTTTTGATAACCAAAACGTACTCAGAATCTCATCTTGCCGCGTCCCTGGTCTCACCTTTAGCTTTGCTGCTTCGGAGACGGTTTTTCCAGTTTAAATGTTCAATGTATGCATGTCGAAGGATGCCAAAGATCGTGCAAAATTAAGAAGAAAAAGCCGAAACTGCAACATGTTTTTTTGTACATGCTTCTCCACATGCTTTGTTGTCTGGAAGATATCGCTCTAAGCTACTTCCATCTATTGAAGTTTGTATATATTTTATCAATTGTACTAATTTAAAATTTTTGTATTGATACAATTAAGAGTTATTCATTCATTCAACGATTTGGCTACGGTTTTAGTCAGTCACTTCCCCGATGTCAATATTTACGGCAAAAGTTTTAAGAAAAGTTAATAACCCTTATATCATTTCAAAGAATAGCTCAACTACCAATAAATGTTAGTAACAATAATAATAAACTCTTTATCAATTAAAACACGCAGTTAACTTATGTTATCGATAAACCAATTAAGGAATTACCACATCCAAAGTAATAAGCGTTTAGCTCGCTTCGCAGCGCATGCGCAGTCAAAGAGTAATTCAGAAATAAATTAAAATGGGTAACAGATGCGACAAATATGAACTAACTGGTAAATAAGTTAACATATTGTAGTGAAATTCGTTTCTAGTCACCGTGTTTAGGCAAAAGTATGCGCAGATTAAGTGAATTGTGTGCTTTGCTTGTGTTCTACGAGTTGGTTAGGTTAGGTTAGCTGCAAATCAAAATAATACAAGGCCCTTTTTAATCAAGTACTTACAACAATTTTAAGGGGAAATTCAGTCCATCAACCTTACTCAACCTGCACTAGTGATATACCAAAATATGATACGATAAAGAGCTTTCCTTTGTAAATGATTAGATGCGTGATTACGAGTAGTATCCTTCTGTCACCTCTATATTTTTGGTGTTGCAGTTCTGTTATAGTTTAACGACAACGCTGACATTTCTGTGTATAACGCGATCGGCGCCGGATGCACGTATTAGCGGCTATTTGCGGACAATTGAATGCGGATGCAAAACTATACGATTTATTTAATGTAGACTAAACATTCAACATATTACTCATAATATTTAGAAAATCCTGGTATCTTATACAATGTCTAAAAAAATATTTGAATTATGTTAGCGGCTAGCACCCATCACTATTTTTGTTCCTTTTCCACTTTCTTGCCTATCGACACGCTAAAAGTGGCGCAAATGGGTTTTGCAGCCCTGAGCTCTGTCAGTAGAGCCGCAAGGCAAAATAAATATATATTTAGTGCACTTTAAAACTCGTATGTAAATCATAATATCCCGGATATTTGCACTAAAACAATAATTTAAACAACAATGAAAAGATTTCGTGTTTTTATTGTTGAATTATTTATATATGTATTTAATACATTCATTTATAATAAGATATTCTATTTAAACTGAACTAAATTAAAACTAAACAAACTAAAATAAAATATTATAAGCTAAATTAAAACTAACTTTCCTAAAAATATTTAAAAATATCATTATAACTCAAATATACCACCCCAGACAGTACTAGGCTCAAAGGTACCCATTATGCTAGCGGCATTACCTCTTTGTATGGCAACGGAAATCCTTTGAAGCAGATACCATCCGTGTTTTTAGTAATTATAAAAGCAATGGTTTCGCAATAAATTAGAACGAACGATTTCTATCACGTTCATTTTGTAAGAAAACATATTAAATAAATATCTGCGTGATGACAACAAGACACTTTGGTTGGAAGATTGTAGAAGAGTTGATTTTTATTTGAGTAAATAAATAAATATATACGTACAAATCACATAGATTGAGCTAGCCCTAAAGTAAGTTGGAGATTTGTGTTATGGTACACTAACTCAACGATACTATATTTTATAACAAATACATAGGATGTACCTAACATCCTAGATAGGTAGTACCTAGATTAACATCCAAGACTAAGGTCAATCTGAAATAGATCATTTTCCATCTTGTCCTGACTTGGGATAAAACCCAGAACCTCCGGGGTCAGCCTGACATGATTACCACTAGGCCACAGAGGTCGTCAAAGTAAGGCTGCAATACAGTCTTATATTATTTTTTACCTAAAAAATTTATCCTTATTATAATAATAAGTGCAAAGATAGGTTTTTAAACTATCGCGCTTTGAACACATGATTTATTTTATGAGTAGAACTGGATTAGCTAGCATGAACCTTTTTTTATTATTTTGTCTTACGTTTCGAATTAGAGTTACTTTCATGGTCGCAGACTGACTGTCAATCTGCGACCATGAAAGATGTAACTCATAAAACAATAAAAAAAAGGTTTGTGCTAAGTCCCGTTATACGTATATAAATCGTGCAAAGATCCAAAACTAGAGCATAAATTGTAATTATATCGTATGCATGCAAATAAAAATTACTCTGTAATCAGATGATAACGTGCGCTAAGTAGGCGAAGGTTCGCCTCGCCCAACCAGAGCAATGGACTGTATGGATGTGACGAAACCTAAATACATAAGTAACTATGTACATTGAGGTTGGTATAACATAATAATTAAGTAATATAGTATTTCGTGTGTATTAGGAAGGCCTAGGACATTGCTGCATGCGCGGACGCTACCAGTGTTATCGGAGAGCGTAAAGAAAATATGGCGCAGAAGCACAGAGGCAAGAATAACGATTGCGCGAAAGAATGGAGGTGCGAAGAATAGTCTTTAGCGTTTTCATCTCATGTACTTAAAATTGACTTAATAGGCAATGCTAAGAAATTTCATAAAAAACTTAGAATGTACCTGCTTCTTTTCCCGCGCAGATCGTAGAAGCCGATCGAGGGAATGGGCGAAAATGAAAATGATGTTAATAGGCGATACGGCTAGAAAACCATCATTATTCTGATTCCTTTTTCCACCTTCTCGCACAACAACACGCTAAAATTGGCCTTTGAGTCTTGCGGCCCTGGGCTCTGTTTGCTTAGAGCCGCAAGACCCAACATGCTCTGTCTGCCCCATTAGGGATAAAGACGTGATATTTTGTACGTATGCTATGCAATTAAAGTAGTAAACAGCAGTATGGTGTTTTTTCAGAAAGTTTAATAAGGAGATAGCTTTATAGCATGAGTTTCGCCCAGCCGGAGCAATGGACTGTATGGATGGGACGAAACTAAATACATAAGTTGGTGAATTGAGGTTAGAATCACGTCATGATTTACTCAATTAAACCTTTATATATATTCTCAATATCAAACCCAGCTAGGTCAAAACATTGCTACGTGCCCGAGCGCAACCAGCGCTTTTAAAGGACGTTAAGCTGCGAAAGACGTAGGATCGAGAAACAGACGCGCGAAAGTACAGAGGTGCGAAGAACGGTGGTTTGCGTTTTCATTATCATTGTTCTTCACATCTTCGTTCGTTCTGTAATTCGTTCTGCAATGTAAGATTGTGTGGAGAAAAATAAAGAAATTTTGAATTTGTATTGAATTTTGTTACATCATTTTTTGGTTTATTATTATCATTTAAATGGTTTTAGTTAACATTGTTATTTGCATTTATTTTTATTTTATTTATTCAGGTACGTAAAACAGGATACAATCATTACAGTGCAACACAATAAATATATAGGTACCATATTCTTATACTGGACTGTAGCCCAAAATTTACGCACACAACAAGATCGCAAAAAACATCACCTAACGTAAACACAATTGAGTAAAGAATTACATGAAATAGTAAAATGATTACCTACTATATTTTATGAAAGTTACTATATTTATAATTATTATTATTAAACGGTCATTCGTAAGATGATTAGTGTTAGGCCAATCATTTAACACGTGCTGATGTTATGAAGCGCCTCTGTTATAGTTTAGGGATATTTACACGGTCTTTAGCTATGACGTAACAGTTTAGTGTAAAAGGACTGTTAATGTTATTTTCAAATAGTCATCATAATCGAATAGTTCATTTATATCCTTGATGATTTCACCATCAATATCATAAATGTTATCAGTTTTATTAAGGTTCCCTCGCAGGTCGTAAAAACCGATCGAGGGAATGGTCGAACATGCGAATCATGTTGCAGCTGATGATTTACACATCACTATTTTGATTCCTTTTTACATCTTCTCGCCTACCATCACGCTAAAAGTGGCTTTTGACTCTAATGGCCCTAGGCGCTGTCTGCCCCATTAGGGACAAAGACATAATAATGTATCTGAATCTTAAAATGGTCGAATTTGAAATAGATTGGAAACTAAAAAAACAGGTAACATTTCGTTCTGACAAAGTTGTTAAATAAACTAAAAGTGTGCGAGTAATCGAGTGTTGGCTACTAACACGTTTCAGAGTAAATGTGTGATATTTATTGATATTACATATATTTTCTTACGTATTGAAAAATAAAGTAGTTGTTCACGTTTATCTGTATATTTGTTTGTTCACTTCTTCTTGTCGACTAGAATTATATGGTTTTAGTTAAAAATTATGTTAACTAAACACATGGCGATGGTATGAAGCGTCTTTGTTATTTAGAATAGATTAGTTATGTTTGCACGGCCTTTAGCGACCACATAACAGTTAAGTGTAAAAGGACTGCCAATGTGTTTTCAAATAATAATCATACTCAATAATTTATTGCTACCTTAATGTATTACATACAAGTCTTTAATTATTAAACAGTTTCAATTAAGGACCCTGACGGGTGCTGCAATGGGAGAAGGGCTTGTAAAAAAGAAATGGTTAAATTTTCATGCACCGCTAATATTTATTTACAAGCTACTAAAAATATTATATCTATTTGGTAGCTTTTCCCTTTTATATTTTTTTATATTACTAGAAAAAAAAATATTTATGCTAATCGTATTTATTAATTTAATTATTCAATTGTAATTATTTAATTTTGTATTGGTACCTACTTATAGATTTAATATATATATTTTTTTTTATTATCATTATTGTTTTGTTTCATAATATACCCAAACTCACTTCGACGTAACCGACTTGTAGCTTCTTCCTCCCCTTTCAAAACCGAATTTTCGCATCGCTTTCCTTGTTTCACGGGACCATTCTTGTATAATAAACTTCATGCTACTCTTAATATCCTGTCTCTCTCTAATTACTCATGTAAACGCCTTCTCTCTAAATATCTCCTAACGCTATCCTACGATGACTCTGAACGTTTATTACTTACCCTTCAATAAATTACTTCTTACTTACGATTACTTTCTTATAAATTACAATTACAATTACTTTCTTTACAGCTTTTAATCAGGTTGCAATGTATGAATCCATGTTTGTCTGGATTGAAGCTTGTGAGTTAAATTAATAATAGTTATTTCTAGTAATGTTTAGTTAATTTAGATTATATTTTAAACTATGTACCTAATCCAAGGGCGGGGGCACTGGAGAACTGTAACACAGGTTCAGCCTTCATCAGTCTCCAGTCTCCTTCAATCGGTGCTGGTAACTCAAACGGTTATGAAACCGTTTACTGTTTTTCTACGTATTGTAAGATTTTTGGAGAAATAAACGATTTTTTACTTTATTTTTTATTTTTTTTATAATAGCTGTTTATCCCCTTAGTGATTTTACTCTCAACGTAATGAGATTGTTATTAGTGTTATTT
The DNA here is from genome assembly GCA_963576875.1 of Acrobasis repandana. NCBI lineage: Eukaryota > Metazoa > Arthropoda > Insecta > Lepidoptera > Pyralidae > Acrobasis > Acrobasis repandana. Next base: position 7,590,661 of record OY756221.1, on the reverse strand, counting down.
AATCTTTCGTTAGTTTCCTATACATATATACATACATACATACTATCACGTCTATACCCTTATGAGGCAGACAGAGCATTTTAGGTCTTGCGGCTCTAAGCAGACAGAGGTCAGGGCTGCAAGACTCAAAGATCACTGTTAGCTTGATAGTGGATGCAATAGGTGAACATGACATACATTTTCGCCCGTTTCCTCGATCTGCTCCTTTGAGATACTTTGTACTTACGTACCTAAGTTGACAGTGTTTTCTTTAATGAATTGTGAAGTGTATTACGCGCGTATTGCTAGTAAGCGACTAATGTGAGGTAAACAGTGATAGCATATGATGAACGGAACAAAACTGTGATATGTGGCGTTTCCTCTAGTACGTAAGTAAATGATCTGCTCTTACGATTCGCCCTGTAAGAGAAGCAGCAGTAGGTACATAAGGGTAATAGGTGCTAAGTTTTTTCTTTTCTCCCAGACTAGCATGGAAGATACTAACCGACCGGTTTAAATACACCATAATGACTATACACTAACTGCGGTATCTTTTATTTATAGATGGAGGTTACAATATACACAGAGTATGACTGATATTAAAACTGCGTCACTACCAAGATAGTGATCTATAACATGAGCTCACAATTGACCTATTTACACGATAAATACCTTTCTGGCAACGTCTGCGGTTTTGTTTGCATTAATTCGTTATTAATCAACTCATATTGGATGTCAACTCAAGTATAATACATCTAAAAATGCTTGACAAATTAAGACCTTTGTTGTTAGTTAAATAGAGTTCAATTTGTGTTTTAGACATCCATCAATATTGTTCTTTGTAAATACACCTTTAAATATTTTTTGCGATATTGGTCATTGCTGATTTATTGTCTGTTATTGGAACGACGTGATGGTGGAAAATGTCATCTTTATGCATATATTTTTTAAATATGAGTGAGTACTCATATGTAATTTAATTATAATAATTAATATACAACGTGTAAGAGATATACGATTATACGTAATGAAACGAAACACGGGCTATAATACTAAATCAATATAGTATAAATAAATTAAAATAACAGTCAAAAAACGGCAATCGGCATTTCCATACAAAAATGTGCAACTGCCAACTGCTTTTTTACTGTTATTTTAATTTCTTTATACTATAGTGATCTAGTATAGCCCGTGGTTTAATTTGTTACGCATATAACAATTACCCGTTCTAGAATAAAAGGTTTAGTTTTCAAATAAGTGCCTAACTAATGTAATTACCAACCAATCATCTTAATTTATTTATATATTTAAAACTATCATGTATTACACTTCTTCTTCTTCATCGAAGCGCGTTCCAGGTTGCATCCTCAGCTGTGCTGTTTCGAAGCTCGGGGTGAGCTTTCCTGCTTTTTGTTCTCCAAATATGCATATCAATGGTCACCCAAGGATGCCAAAGACCTTGCATTGGAGAAGAAATAGCTGGAAGAGTTTAAAGATTTGGCTATAGTTTTACGACAAGCCTGCCTGACGTCAACTCTCTTTGGGAATGTATTTTCGCGAAAAGTTTTATACCGGGCGCCGCCCGACGTTAACCCTACTTGGGAATGCAATTATAGCACGAGATGTTTGCGCTTAATCCTTTAGTCGGGTCTTACGACATCCACAGGAAGAGATGGAGTGGCCCTATTCTAACCCGGAACCACATGGGGGACAATAATTCCTGAACTCTTTAAGGCTTAATCAAATTATCTTATTGCTGCACGTCCGCTACTTCTTCAACCTGACCAAAATACCATTCTACACTAATCCAACAAGACATTCAACTGTCTCATTCTTGTACGACCAAATAAAAACAGTTAGACACCATCCCGCGGCTCGAGTATGTTTGCAAACAACAATGCTTGGAAATGACCCAAGCTTAACGCGCGTCTATGATTGAAGGTATCTATGTCGCGGGGCGCGAAGAGTTAAAATACTAGATGATTCCAATTTACCTTGTTAAAATTTATTTGTAAGTATATTTTACCGGTGTGTTTAGTAATTTAATTTTCTGCAATTCAAATTAATAATATAACGGCGTCAGGACGTGACGACCCCATCGCCCACTGGATTCCTAGTGCAGTTAGTCAACGGCGTCGGAATGTGACGACCCCATCGCCCACTGGATTCCCAGTGCAGTCAGTCAACGCAGGGCAGCTTGTGGCGAGCTGGTGGTGAGTGGCGACACCACGTACCCTACTTCCAAGGGGACCATACACACATACAAAAAAAAAAACCATTTATTGCACTTTTTCAATGTAAGCAAAAGAGGAAGAGGAGGTGGAATTGTTAACAGCATGCTTCTTAAATTTACTTTAGGTGCGTAATGTATGGAAGTAATAAAAGTAGTCTGCGTCTGTTTAATGTGTGCTAATTTTTTTTTTTTATTAAATTAGTACAGTTCTTACATTTTATTGCGTAATTGAGGAGCTCGGTGGTTCAATTGGAGTAGGCGATATCAGAGCTTTCGCAAGTAACCCCCGGTGTGAGTACCGACTGGATGGGTGACCACAAATGGCACAAAAAATATCTAGAATTTCTCCGTCCTTTGGAAAGCTTGTTATACCGTTGATTTCGACTGCCATTATTGAATGTCAGTCAAGCTATATATCAGATAATTTTAGGCAGCTTGAAAAATATAACACCAATTTTTGCAATCCAGTAGCTCGTTAGCATGGTGGTGGCATTGCTAATGCTTTCGTATGTTAAGCAATCTGGCGTGGCTTGTACTTGGATGAGTGAAACAATTGGCATAAAAAATTTCGAGCTCCTTCGTGCTTCGGAAGGCACGTAAAGCCGTTGGTCCCGGCTGTCGTCATTGTAAACAAACATTGCGCTATCTATTCTCCCTAAGTCTATGCTAGCATAACGCACGGTCGTGGTCGGAAGGTGAAAGGCGTATCGCTTTCGAATTAGATCGCGTTTTATCGCCGCGCGCCCGCGCCGGTGAAACGGCCAATGTGCTCTCTATGTTTACGTACTCTATTGACTTATTTACATCTTTGTTCTAATCGAATATTAGTATTTATGACGCTGGTACTATTTTTCTTTTGTTATTTATTGAAAATGAGGGTTCTCTGAGTGAGAAAGTTTTGCTGTGAGTAACTGATAGATAACTGTATTATTGCATAAAGCGATCCCACTGCACCGCGCACCGTCGCGGGGCGGCAGATTTTAACATTGTATGCAAGTATATCGATTTGTTGACACCCGTGTGGTTCCGGGTTGGAATAGGACCACTCCATCTCTTCCTGTGGATGTCGTAAGAGGCGACTAAAGGACTAAGCACAAACATTTCGTGCTACAATTGCATTCCCAAGGAGGGTTAACATCGGGCAGCGGTTGTAAAACTTTTCGCACAAAGACATTTCCAAAAAGGGTTGACCGTAAAACTATAGCCAAATCATTTACTGTTCCGTCTAATTCTTGTCTTTGGCATCCTTGAATCTCCAAATATAACATGCATGTCAATGTTCACCATTGACATACATGTTATATTTGGAGAAGAAAAAGCGGGAAAGCGCGAGTTGCATCCTCATATCCGCTGGGCTCCGAAGCAGCATAGCTCCTCAGCTATGCAACCGGAAATGCGCTTAGACGAAGAAGATGCAAGTATCTCAATTTGTATAGAAATCACGCCTAGTCCAACACACTGAAAACGCGTCAACGCGCGGTAGCGTCAGTGTAAACCGCGCTCCGCGACGGTGCGCGGTGCAGCGTGTTCACCGCCATTAGGTTCTGACGTTCTGTCGGACTTTGAAATCAAAATTTTAACGTGAGTATTAATTATTACACTATACATACATTATGACGTCTTTATCCCTAACGTGGCAGACAGGGAATTTTAGACGTTGCGGCTGTAAGCAGACGCAAAATCCAAAGGCTCTTTTAGCGTTATTGTAGGCTAGAAAATAGAAAAGAAATTAAAATAGTGTTGGGTTGCTAGTCGCATTGCCTATTAACACGATTAGCATCATCAACCATTTCTTCCATCGGCTTTTACGATTTGCGCGGGAAGACGAGTAGCTAGTACATTCTAAGTTCTTTCGCAGATAGGAAGCTTGTTAAAAGGTATCAATAATAATAAAAAGAAATCAATAACACTCAGAAGGAACTAGAATTAATAAAGTAAAATACTTACAAGGTTTTTCTGTTCATCGTGTCGAATTCATTATTATAACGTAAACAGCCGTTATCTATGCATGTGTGTCGACGACCCAGTCTTGAGATTACGCACTTTTCAGGGTAATCTGTAATGTTTACAAAAATTAAGGTACCAGGAATATTGATCTGAATAAACAAAGGTTTCTGATACAAAAAACCGAAAAGTAAAAGCCGATCGAGGTTATGGGTAAAAATTCTAATCATGTTAATAGGCGATACGGCTAGCCACCCATCACTATTTCGATTCCTTTTCCTTCTTCTCGCCCACCATCACGCTAAAGTGGCTCAGGGCTCCGTCTGCTTAGAGCTGCAAAATCTAAAATGCTCTGTCTGCCCCATTAAGGATAGAGACGTGATAATGTATCTGTATATATAACGTCTAATAAAATCTACTGAAACTATTTTAAGGGTGAATTTAGTCCATGATACTGAACAACTTTCCCCAAGGAACATACTCGTATATCGAAATATGAAAAATATTTTTTTGCTTTCTATACAAACTCTGATCAGCTGTTCGGTCAACGTGTATGGGATAAATGAATCATGGATATGCATAAATCATGGACTGAATTCACCCTTAAAATAGTTTCAGTATATTTTAATAGACCATGTATAAATTAAACAATATAATACCGCAGAATTCATCATTAAATTCATAAAAATATTACGAACCCCTAACGGTACAGACAGAGTCAAGGGCCGTAATATACAAAAGCTACGTTTAGCGTATTGGTGGGCGTGAAGATCACGAGAGAATAAAAATAGTGATGGGTTGCTAACCGCATCGCATGTTAGATTATCGGCCCAGAAATCTTTTAAATAAATTCCAAACAACAATACAATCCAATACAAATCCTCTTTATTACACCAGGAACAAAACGAATTACAAAAATACAGAGAAAAAATACGTGCGGACTTTATCGCATAGCAATCTCTTCCAGTCAACCTTTGGGTAGAGAGAGAAGTGAATTTCGAAAGAGGCGATGCAGTATGTCAGATTTACTGATAATAGATACCAAATAGAACCTACTGAAAAAATTTATATAATTGTTTGTTTGTTTTTTGTGTGTGTAAGTGGCCAACAGTGGTGTTAGATTTTTCAAGCTGCCTAAAGGCAATATAACATGTATAATGAAAACAAAATAACATTAGTTTTCCGGGAAGATTAATTTCAAGCACACGTGTATGTACGTACTTATGCGAGTTGCAAAATGTCAGAGAAACAATTAAAATAGCTATAAATAGCTCAAATAACTCCGGAGATTGCCAATGAGAATATTCCTCTAATTATAACTCGCGATCTTGACGTCTTTCGCCTACTCATTGTTTATTAATTATTTATAATTATTTAAGATCATGCGACACACTTCGGAAACCCGTGTAAAAGGTGTAATTGATGGCTTGAATAAACATCATAACTTTGTTTAATTATTATTGATTATAATTATTTTATTGAAAACTGTATTTTTTATTCTTCTATGTCGGTCTTGAAAATTATATAGAACGTACAAACTGCATCTTTTTCCTCCGTCTAATTTGCCAAACCTTTTCATCATTGTCTCTGACTTCCCGTTAATGTATTTTTCTTCAATTGGCTGGCATTCTTTCAGCGTGCCGGCCAAGGCGCATCGGCTTTGTGGCGCGCACACCATTTCAACAAATGAACTACCTATACGTGTAACTGTAAGTACACACAGCATGTTTCCCTTAATATGCTTAAAAATCGGATTGATGTTGGTAAACGACAAGATTGATTTGATGTACAAATGTTTTTTTTTTATAAGCCTGTAGTGTCCCATAATTGCTAGTTTTCCACACACTTCTATCAGTTGGCGATAGTTTGCCAGATGGTTTCAAATGCCCTAAGATCGTCTGCCGATCATACTTACGCAAAAAATATCTTGAATAAAAACAAAATATAGAACAAACACAAAATTTTTGAATAACTAGGTGATACTTCAGTATCAAGGAAAACTTTAGGGGAAGTTGCTAGTTCTTTTTTCTTTGTATATTCCTTGGGTAATTATAATCTACAGTGTAAACTTTGTCACGTTATTCGATTTAACAACTGATTCCTTAAAACGTCGAAATTACTTGACTCTGGTTGGATTTTTATTCATACAATGATTTATACTCTACGTAGCGTCGCACCCTTCTCCAAATCACAAATGACGACAAAAATAAGTCATTACTAAGCAATAAAGAGTACTTTCTTTGCGAACGTGTCCATTACTTTTTTATGTTATAGTGCGGCAAACGAACAAGCGTGTCACCAGCCTGATGTTAAGTGATCACCGCTGCCCATGGACAACTGCAACACCATGCAATATTTTCTAATATTTTGCTTGTTGCCTTATTGTCTGACTGACCCCATCATACGTAACGGATATTCCAAGAAATTCGTTATTTTGTTTGTTGCGACTACCTGTACGTGTTTAGGTCGGCTAGACTGTCGTTAGGTTGTTTTTGCAGGTAACAAAAACATCACTAAGATAACAGGCTATGTTATGGACAAAGATAATATACAAATTACTAAGGTAACAGATACCCAATGTCATACGAGTACATACTTTTGGAGTGGACGTAAATAGCAGAAATTTGTAACAAATTATTACTACCAGCTGTTTACAGAAAGGGCGGCACATAAATTACAAGGAAACCAATATTAAAGTTCAAATACTAGGTAAGTAAGTGACGGTATGCCGTGTGGTTTCCGGCAGAGTAGAATAGGACCACTCCAAGTCTTCCCGAGGATGTCGTAAAAGGCGACTTAGGGAACACAAGAGTGGAGAGTGTAGGCTAAATCCTCTGACTGCTCTGGCTATAATGGCTCTGGTAGTACAGTGAGGGTCGTGCTCCTGCAGTAGAGACTAAAAGACTGGATGCAGAAGAAGTGTATTACTTAGTTTAAATACTTAGTTTTTTTCTTATTTGCTTGTAATTTGTGTGCTGCCATCGCTATAATTTGTTACCAAGTTTCTGCTACCTACGTGCCCTCTAAAATTTTGTATGAAGTTGGCACCCACTGACTGACCAAGACTGGACGTAGAAAAATACTTTTTCATTCATCGATGGTCTACACGCAATATGCGTTGTTGTTAATAGTAATAATATGTACTTTAAAACTGCTATTAAAATTAGAACAATAGAAAAATATTTCCTTATAGAGAAGATGTTCGGGACAGACATAGTTAATAAGCCTTCTTATGACAATAATGTTGATGTTAAAACTGAGCGTTTTTAGGGTTCCGTACCCAAAGGATGCAAACGGGACCTTATTACTGAGACTTTGCTGTCTGTCCGTCTGTCCGTCTGTCCGTCTGTCCGTCTGTCCGTCTGTCCGTCTGTCCGTCTGTCCGTCTGCCCGTCTGCCCGTCTGCCCGTCTGCCCGTCTGCCCGTCTGCCCGTCTGCCCGTCTGCCCGTCTGCCCGTCTGCCCGTCTGCCCGTCTGCCCGTCTGTCCGTCTGTCCGTCTGTCCGTCTGTCCGTCTGTCCGTCTGTCCGTCTGTCCGTCTGTCCGTCTGTCCGTCTGTCCGTCTGTCCGTCTGTCCGTCTGTCCGTCTGTCCGTCTGTCCGTCTGTCCGTCTGTCCGTCTGTCCGTCTGTCCGTCTGTCCGTCTGTCCGTCTGTCCGTCTGTCCGTCTGTCCGTCTGTCCGTCTGTCCGTCTGTCCGTCTGTCCGTCTGTCCGTCTGTCCGTCTGTCCGTCTGTCCGTCTGTCCGTCTGTCCGTCTGTCCGTCTGTCCGTCTGTCCGTCTGTCCGTCTGTCCGTCTGTCCGTCTGTCCGTCTGTCCGTCTGTCCGTCTGTCCGTCTGTCCGTCTGTCCGTCTGTCCGTCTGTCCGTCTGTCCGTCTGTCCGTCTGTCCGTCTGTCCGTCTGTCCGTCTGTCCGTCTGTCCGTCTGTCCGTCTGTCCGTCTGTCCGTCTGTCCGTCTGTCCGTCTGTCCGTCTGTCCGTCTGTCCGTCTGTCCGTCTGTCCGTCTGTCCGTCTGTCCGTCTGTCCGTCTGTCCGTCTGTCCGTCTGTCCGTCTGTCCGTCTGTCCGTCTGTCCGTCTGTCCGTCTGTCCGTCTGTCCGTCTGTCCGTCTGTCCGTCTGTCCGTCTGTCCGTCTGTCCGTCTGTCCGTCTGTCCGTCTGTCCGTCTGTCCGTCTGTCCGTCTGTCCGTCTGTCCGTCTGTCCGTCTGTCCGTCTGTCCGTCTGTCCGTCTGTCCGTCTGTCCGTCTGTCCGTCTGTCCGTCTGTCCGTCTGTCCGTCTGTCCGTCTGTCCGTCTGTCCGTCTGTCCGTCTGTCCGTCTGTCCGTCTGTCCGTCTGTCCGTCTGTCCGTCTGTCCGTCTGTCCGTCTGTCCGTCTGTCCGTCTGTCCGTCTGTCCGTCTGTCCGTCTGTCCGTCTGTCCGTCTGTCCGTCTGTCCGTCTGTCCGTCTGTCCGTCTGTCCGTCTGTCCGTCTGTCCGTCTGTCCGTCTGTCCGTCTGTCCGTCTGTCCGTCTGTCCGTCTGTCCGTCTGTCCGTCTGTCCGTCTGTCCGTCTGTCCGTCTGTCCGTCTGTCCGTCTGTCCGTCTGTCCGTCTGTCCGTCTGTCCGTCTGTCCGTCTGTCCGTCTGTCCGTCTGTCCGTCTGTCCGTCTGTCCGTCTGTCCGTCTGTCCGTCTGTCCGTCTGTCCGTCTGTCCGTCTGTCCGTCTGTCCGTCTGTCCGTCTGTCCGTCTGTCCGTCTGTCCATCTATGCGTCTGTCACAGGGCTCTATCTCTTGAACCGTAATAGCTAGACACCTGAAATTTTCACCGATTATGTATTACTATGACCACTATAACAACAAATACTAAAAATAAGATAAAGTTAATAATTAAAGGAGGTCGTCATACGTGTTTCTTCAGCGTTTTAAAACATTGTTCGGTGGTACGGATCCCTTCATGTACGACTCCGACTCGCACTTGCCCATTTATTTTACCTAGATTTCTTTATTTAATTCTCGACGCATGGTTGACAAGGTCAAGCCTCAGCGCATGTAAATATGAATACGTGTTTTAAAGGATAAAGGGGTCATACGCGATTATAATAATTATACCTTGTTTTTGCATGTATTGTTGTCGTGATAGGAACAAATTGTAGCGATTCATCTTGGATTTGTTTTTTTGGGTGCGAACTCTATGCGTTTGTCATACTTTGTCATTATACTGGGTGGCGCAAAAGTAAAGACCCTATTTGGTTCAGCTATAACATTTTTTCTAAATTAGAAAACTAGATTTAGGTTTTTTTAAATGTATATTTGTGCCATTAAATTTCGTACCATTAGGATTTAAAGATGATGTCTTTTAAATGGTGACCTCCAGAGTTGATACACATTTGAGCCCTATTTATGACATTTTGCATAACTTGCCGTAACACTTCCTGCGATATGTTCGTTATTTCTTGACGAATGTTTTCTTTTAGAGCTGCGAGAGTCTGTGGCTTGTTCACATACACCCGAGATTTCAAAAAACCCCAAAGAAAGAAGTCTGGACTGGTCAGATCGGGTGATCTTGCAGGCCAAGGCAAATCGCCAAAACGAGAGATAACTCGGCCTGGAAAAGCGTCCCTCACTAAGTCCATAGTGTCGCGCGCTGTGTGTGCCGTAGCGCCGTCTTGTTGAAACCAGATGTGCTCCAGCCCCAATTCGTCCAAACTGGGTATCAAAAACTCTCGTAACATGGTTCTGTAGCGTTCTCCAGTGACAGTTATCGCATTGCCTCCAGCGTCTTCGAAAAAATAGGGTCCGATCACTCTGTCAACACAGATGCCACACCATACAGTAACTTTTAGTGGGTGTAGAGGTGTTTCTTGAATAATGCGCGGATTATCAGTGCCCCAGAACCGAGTATTCTGCTTATTGACATGCCCTGAGAGATGGAAATGCGCTTCGTCACTCATAACCAATTTTGAAGGAAAATCATCCTCTTCAAGGTTGAGGTTTATGACGCGCTGGCAGTAATCTAGACGAGCTCGGTGGTCAGCAGGCAGCAGCTGATGAGTCATTTGAGTTTTATACGGGAACATCTTTAAGTCTTTCACCAAAATACGCTGCAGGGTCCGTCTGGAAATGCCCAATTGCGTAGCACGTCGCCTCGTTGATGTTTCTGGACACTCTTCCACATCTTCGCGCACAGCATCGATATTTTCAGCTGAACGGCCTGTTCTTGGTCTCCCAGACTTAGGTCTATCCAATGTTGAGCCAGTTGCTTCAAGGCGTGTGGCAAAGCGTCGAATTGTGCGACCAATCGGTGCCGGACGGTGGTGAAATCGTCGACGAAATTCACGTTGTGTTCTTATCACTGATGAATTATTCCGTAAGAACATTGACACAATTATTCCACGTTCTTGGGGAGTAAAACGGTCCATGTTTATTTTCAGTGTATTTTACATTTGTTCACTACACAATTTTCAACAACAGAATGACAGAAAATGTCATATAAAAAAAATAAAAGTATTTTCTTTAGTGCCAGTACTTTTGCGTATTTGTTTCTTAAAATTATTTTTATGGTTAGTTTTTATGGTTCCGTACCCAAAGGGTGCAAACGGGACCCTATTACTGTGACTCCGCTGTCTGTCCGTTGTCCGTCTGTCTGTCCGTCTGTCTGTCTGTCCGTCAGTCACAGGGCTCTATCTCTTGAACCGTAATAGCTAGACACTTGAAATTTTCACCGATTATGTATTACTGTGGCGGATATAACAATAAATATTAAAAATAAAAAATAAGATTTTTTGGTGAGACCTGTCCGATCCCCTATTGACCTAGTGAGAGAAGCGTCGCAATTCTGAGATTTGCAAAAATGCTTTTGTTTGTCTGTTTGTTTTCGCCTACAGGTCGCATTTTTCAACCGATTTTCACGAAAATTGGCACACAAGTTCCTTGATTTATTTAAACTTTTTAGTTGATCTCTATTTTAATTGGGGGAGAAATAGGCGAAAAAGGGGGAACTTCGCTGTAGTGTTATTTGTTGACGGATTTGAATCAAATTTGAGAGGTACACTAACGACCTCATTCTACACAAGATGTTGCAAAAAAAGTCCAAAAGGGAGAGTCGAGGAGAGGAAACGGGGAAACTTTGCTGTAGCGTTATTTGTTGACGGATTTCAATCAAATTTGAGAGGCACACTAACGACTTCATTCTACACAAGATGTTGCAAAAAAAGTCCAAAAGGGAGAGTCAAGGAGAGAAAACGGGGAACTTTGCTGTAGCGTTATTTGTTGACGGATTTCAATCAAATTTGAGAGGTACACTAACGACCTCATTCTACACAAGATGTTGCAAAAAAAGTCCAAAAGGGAGAGTCGAGGAAAGAAAACTGGGAAACTTTGCTGTAGCGTTATTTGTTGACGGATTTCAATCAAATTTGAGAGGCACACTAACGACTTCATTTTACACAAGATGTTGCAAATAATCCAAAAGGGAGAGTCGAGGGAAGAAAACGGGGGAAGTTTGCTGTAGCGTTATAGGTCTTAAATGGATGGATATCATCGAAATGGCTTTGCTAAGCCAGGGAAAAAAGGGAAAGTGTCGGTTATAGCATGGTCACGCATGGTTATAAGAGGTCGTGAGGTGTACTGTTGTCACAGAACCACTCGTTATATCGGGTGCAACTTTAAGGTTCACATACTTGGCGTGAATCAGTCCATTAAGGCCATACCTGAATTTTCCGGGGTCCAGTGCTGCCCCCATTTCAAATAAATCATTTCAAAGAAAACAGAGACATCATTTAAAATTTTGCTACTACCAGGTCCTAGATAACCCTTCGAAGTATTTTATGAACTACTGTTTACAGTTTAAAGTTAGAACGTTAAGCTTTACTACGCACATTTGCGAAAAATGGCCACTTTTGGCTAATGTGCGTAGTAAAGTTTAACATTCTCATTATAACTGTAAACAGTAGTTCATAAAATACTTTAAAGGGTTATATAGGACTTGGTAGTAGCAAAATTTTAAATGATGTCTCCATTTTCTTTGAAATGATTTATTTAAAATGGGGGCAGCACTGGACCCCGGAAAATTTAGGGACGGCCTTAATATGAAGGCCTTGAAGGGTTTTGCTTTCTGGACACTATGCTTTATTTATTATCACAATTTTATTTCCTGTGATAATATGCTCAAGTGAATAGGTTTCCTATATTGGCATGACATATGTATTCATTAGTTATTTATAAAATTTCCTTGGGCCAACTAGTTACCAATCCATTATGCCACAATTAAAAGTTGGCGGCGACCTCAGGCTCTGATGTAAAATAACAGTGGCTAATCTTGATGCATCTACAAATCTTAACTAATTACTCAATGTTATATAAACTTTCAGAGTTTTGTCGTCATTATGTTTTTATGCGGCTGTTTAATTTTAATTTTGCTACACATTTACTTTTAAATCCTGACGTTTTTAAATAAAACTTCAAGTATTAAAACCTCTTTTATTGTTCAATAATAGAAGCCAAAAACGGCCATAAAGCCATGTGGTTCCCGGCAGAGTACAATAGGACCACTCTAAGTCTTCCCGTGGATGTCTTAGAAGGCGACTTAGGAAACACAAGCTGAACAAAACTTAAATGAGATATGAGATATATAAACATCAATGAGACCTCTGCAACCCATCTGGCTAGCGTGGAGAGTGTAGGCCAAATCTTCTGACTGCTCTGGCTAATTTATGGCTCTGGCAGTACAGAGAGGGTCATGCTCCTGCAGTGAAGACTAATAAACGGGCAGGTGCGAGTCGGACTCGTACATGAAGGGTTCCGTACCACCGTACAATGTTTTAAAACGGTGAAGAAACACGTTTCTTGTATGACGACCCCCTTTAATTTTTAACCTTTTTTTATTTTTAGTATTTTTTGTTATTGTGGTCATAGTAATACATAATTGGTGAAAATTTCAAGTATCTAGTTAATGCCATTATGAAGATCAAGTTAAAAACGCTGAAAAAAACACGTTTCTTGTATGACGACCCCCTTTAATTTTTAAATATTTTTTATTTTTAGTATTTGTTGTTATATCCGCCACAAAAATACATAATTGGTAAAAATTTCAAGTGTCTAGCTATTACGGTTCAAGAGATAGAGCCCTGTGACTGACGGACAGACATACAGACAGACGGACTCACGGACAGACGGACAGACGGACAGACGGACAGACGGACAGACGGACAGACGGACAGACGGACAAACGGACAGACAGCGGAGTCTCAGTAATAGGGTCCCGTTTGCACCCTTCGGGTACGGAACCCTATAAAAGACCTGATCATGATGAAAACAAGCCCTTTACACGAAATGAGGTGTGATAGAGTAAGGAGCAAGCATCAACTTACGAAGTGAAAGTCCACTTTCTTGCCGCCTTGTCTCTGTGTGGAAATGATAGTGCGCTACTAGATGTGTTACATAGGTATATTAAAATCTTTTTATGGGTTTATATATAACATATTGGCATGAGGAAAACAAAAGATTCATATAGGATAAAGGTATATAAAGATACATATAAGGATAAAAGAACGGAAAGAACTAAAAAAGGTTTAAGAAGTGAAGATATTTACTCGTATAAGAATGTCGTTTATATTTATCCATAATTCTGCACTAAACGGTCATTTATTAATTGCGTCCTTTTTGTTTATTAATTTATGATAAATCAGTAAAAACATCACAATTAACATTATGGATAACTAATTTGATTTACAATTAAGAAGAATTAGGACAGTCACAATAATTGACCTTCTTTTTAAATAAATAGATGGAATGAGTACAGAAACAATAAACTGAATTAGAAAATTTTGTTAAAAGATTTGTATGTGACTGCCTCCGTGGTCCAGTGGAAAAGGCGTTTGGGAAGCATACTTTGTAAAAAGTTATTTCCAGTCTAGGTAGGTTATTGCAGGCTTGAATCACCTGATTGTCCGAAAAGAAAGATGATTCCGTGCTTCGGAAGGCACGTAAAGCTGTTGGTCCCGAACGCCATCTAGCGTTTGTACCTATCCTAGGATTGGTTTTAGTTTACCCTTTGGGTTGCGTAGGTCAGACGGCAGTCGCTCTGTGTAAAAACCAGTAACCTTGTCAAATCCCATAGGTAAGGCAGCGAACCCCGGGCTCTGCAGCGTAACCGCTGACGATGCAACCGGGAACACGCTTGGATGATGATGATTTCAAGATTTGTATGTACCTAGTAGTTTGTTAGGATCAAATTTCCAACTGAATTATACCTACATCGGTTCTACATCTTAACCTGGAATCGAATCCCTTCAGTAATCCGGAATCATAGGTAAATAATACTATCAACCATTAATTATTTGGACTTTGGTTTGGTTGGTTTTGGTTACTATTAACCAAACCAAAGTCCAAATAGATACTAGCAGTCGCACCCCTGCAGATTCAACCAAGCAATTTTATACATATTTTTATGCAGAAAAACGATCGACCACTTTGGAATCCTCCTTAAAAAAAACCTGTATTCAACAGTAGACTTTCACTAGCTGAAATGATGATACTGATATAATCAAGCATATCTCTGAGCTATTTCGTTTTACCCTACGTCTACTCTAAGAACCATTTCCACTGACCCTAACTCCGTGGCAGTAACTATAATTGAGCAAAACTCGTGTGACGGTTTTCCCTACAACACTGTGGGTTAATGTATTGTCACTTTCTTGGCTGTCGTCCGTCGCATCGTTAATTGTTCGATTGTTAACCTACTAACTTAAATCGTCTATTGGTTTTAGAAAACGCCAAACTAATTCTTACTTTTCGAGAAGTCGTGTCGTGGTTTCACTTGTATGACTTGTGTTTTAAATGAGCTTTGAATAGATCGAGTTTCGATCAAGCGCAGTTTATTGCAATGACGTACAAGATATACAATTACGACTAACACTTGCGGGATAGACAAAGCCTAGAGCGAAAGACCCAAAGGCCACTTTCAGCGCTGCAGTTCATTGCTGTTCATTGACGTGTGTAAATATCTGGGAGTAGGCTGAAACTGGATAGATCTCTCTTTCTCTCTCTTTCTTTCTTATCATAATGTATCTGGGTCTCCTTTCATTAACAGTGATAGGTAGGTAGGCGCCTATATATGAGTTATTTTATGCATAATTTTGAGCTACTATATCCTTTGGAAGACCTATAAAGAAATTAGTGTCAGTTGATATGCTAGATTACAATTATTGCAAAATCGATATCATATTGCTGGTCACTTACACATTTAAAACAAAGAAATAAATAATAACGTTTTAAATAGACTGTGATCAGTGCGTATTAATTTGGGACGGTGAAAAAACTGTTGATCCGGGAATTTGTTGCTAATAAATTAGTCATACTGAGGTCTTTTCGTGAACTACTGAAAGTACAGAAATACAGGTTGCGCAGTGTTTGTTTTAACAACAAAAACCGATCTTTGGTTGCAGTAAGTCCTCTAGCATTGTTTCATCATTATCTTCAGCTTTCAACGGCCCACAACTGAGCTTAAGCCTTCTTTTGTCTGCACCATTGCTTCATTTAAGAGTGTTAAAAACTATCATTATCATCATCATTTCAGCCGCATAGCGTCCACTGCTGGACATAGGCCTCTCCCAAGGTTTTCCTAAACGACCGATCTAGAGCGGCCTGCATCCAACTTAAAAGTATTAAAATTCTATAAAAAGTACTGAGTAAATAAAATTATAAAAAGTTTATTATTACTAAAATAGAATAACAAAAAATCTAAATTAACCATTTCAACTGCTAAAAATAAAAATTCCAGATTATATTCATAAGTTTCAGCACTCGCTAAACTCAGATAAACATATTTCACTTTATTATATAGATTGACGTCTTTCGTCAAGGTGACGCTTAAATGAAATGTTTGCCAAACACCAACTCTATAATTATAAACGAGCAATCAAAAAATAAGCTCGCTTCGACACCCGACCAAATACACTCGCAGCAAATCACGAGGTGATTAAATGGGGAGTGGCGACCTCCCAACTCGGCTGAGTGACACCAAATCGCTACAGACAGGTAAATATTTAGTGCAGCTCGCGTACTTGAACGGCTGCCAATGATTGTCGGACTTCAATAGACTGTGAGAGTACAAAACACGGAATATACAGATGAAAAGGGAGGATCTTTCTTTCGAATGTGTTATTAGCAGACTTTTCAAACTGTCTTTATGCATCTGACATAGCAAGTTTCACTTCAAATCGAACACAGCGAATGGAGCGTAAGACTTGAGTTATAACATCGTAGACGTAGTAGAAAACAGAGTACATTTTAACCCACATAAAACTATATCGAAGAAGAATCAAGCTTAGAAGAGGAACGATCTAGTAATACTAATGAACCTCAAGACATTTTACGGAAGATCTTCACATTATTAACCCTAAGGATTATGGTGACAATTGAAAAAAGAGCACAAAAGATGGCGTCATAGATATGAATGGTCAATAAAAAGCTGTGTATCTGAGAAGGTGATTTAAAAGGAGATCTAGTTAATGGGCTAGTAACTCGTCTCTATCTTTGATTACCGTTTCTTCATATAAAACCATCATATAGATAAACGTAGTGATTAGTCTAAACTAACGTCTAGGCTACATTTATTAATATGGCAATTTTATAAGAAGAAACGGTAATCATAGATAGAGACTAGTTGCTCTCTACATCATAATCATCCAAGCGTATTCCCGGTTGCATTGCATCCTCAGCGGTAACGCTTCAGAGCCTTAACCTATGTGTTTGATAAGGTTCTTTAATATCCTCCAAAAAATAAGATTTAATATCGTATCTTTGTTCAGCTAGACAGTTCACAATGTAACTATGTGTTCACGATATTTTTAACGGACTTAAAGAGGATGCAGTGCTAATTAGTGCTGTCTTCGCATTCGCTTTTCTCGAAATGATTAATATCCCAGTCTGTTTACAAAGTATACCAATGTTACTGTTAGTCCAGGTTATTCCTGATAAAGATATTTCAGGCTCAGAATTAAAGTATGCGGTCATTGTTAGGTCGTCCCGACCTTTTGTCTTCCAACGAACAATTAAAATTGAAAGTATTTTATTGTTATTATTGGCATCAACGCATCAGTCGTGCTCTTAGATTAAATCCTCAGCCAGATCAAGATGAAAAACAATAGTTTCATCGTAGTCAGATTGTCTTAGGTTTTGTTCATAAAATGTGGCTATACTTAAAATCTGTCTTGCTGTATAGATGCGAAAAATGGAAGGTAACTAAAGAGAACGCAGCCGATCCAGGTTTTTATCAACTGCTGCTTGCGGCAAATACTTGGCATTTTAGGGCCTGAAAGAATCTCCAACGAACGCCTGTGGGAGGTGTGCCGAGAAATGCCAATTGACAAGCAGATCTTCCGTCACAAATGGACATGGACCTTAGGACCTTAAGACAAGTAAGTCATACGTAAATTAGTATGCCACATTTAGCTGAGGTTGTGTATCGCCACAACCAAACTGGATGCATGTACTGCACCGACATCTTTGATGACAAATGTTGGTGCATAATATGAATTATGCAACATGTTAGCGATGAATAAATGATTATGATTATGATTTGTTCATCCTGTAATATAGGTAAGTTAGATCTTTGACTACTTGTATTAGATGTACCTAGTATGTTCTACGTAGTATTGTACTCGTACTTGAGAACCTTTTTACCGTAATGTCCAACAAACGATTTTTTTTTTAAATTACTCTGTCTTAACTGGGCAAAGCCATAACTATTGCTACCCATTTCTTTTCAAAACTACCACCCACAGTTTCTAAAAGTATTTCCTTTATAAAAACATACACCAAGCAGTCTTCAAATAAGCGCTCTGGAGCAGCCAACAAAAGTAACAAAGTAAATGACAGAAGACAGCTACTCGTAGCTTGCGTTGACTTTGTAACCAAAGCTAATATGTAAAAATACAGGTTGATTTTGCATCTATGAGCTATATTGTAATCTTGGAAACACAATCACCAATAGACGGGAAAACCGTAAAAATGACTTATTTTTTTATAAAAAAAAATCGCCGAAGTTTCTAATAGATGACTGACTGATTTACTACTACCCTGCTCGCCGGCCACCGCCAGCCAGTTATTGTTACGGTATCTTTAGTTTTTATTATAAAATAAGGTACATACAGGTATAACAGTATATGTATATTCTATTTCAACTAGAGTACTTTGCTTAGATGTAGCTAGAAGGTTCGCAATTCATCGTCTTAACATGTGTTCATGCACTAAGATGTGTTCTTCAGTGAAGAAGAATACGAGGCTGACTTTTAGCCGATAAGGTAAAGAACCTTCACCTTATTCCATTTAAAAGTCAGTCTCGTAAATTACTAAATGCAGCTGTTTTGAATATCAATCTAGGTTCCTGGTGTCAATTTATCAGGCTTCTGCGGTTATTGTAACGACGCCCCGACCTCTGCCTCTACTAAACCCTCTTATAAATTAATCTATCTTGAGGTAATTTACCAGAATTAACATTTTAAAGGTCGTGGATAAATATCGCGTAGTGAATTAATTAAGCTATTGTAAAACAAACAATTTAGGTGAATTATGTTTTAAACATCTGAATTTATCTTGATTTACTAATGACGCAAGAAGTTTTTTGTATTATTCATGGTTGATGTAATTGTTTATTTGCAAAAAGGATTTAATTTTAGATACACTAACACGTCTTTATCCCAAGCAGGGTAGAGAACCTAGGGCTGTAAGACCCAAAGGCCACTTTTAGCATGATGGTGGAAGTGAAGGTGGAAAAAGGGAATCAAAATAATAGGGTTGCTAGATAAATAAATTGATAAAATCTTTTCTCGCTAGCCGCATCGCCTATTGACATGATTCAAATTCTAGTCTAATAATACTGAAACTACTCGTATTTAAAGGGTGAATTTAATCCATGATACTGAACAACTTTCTTCAAGGAACATAAATATCGAAATATGAAAAATATTTTTTGGTTTGCCCTATAAATTGGCCGAACAGCTGATCTGAGTGTACCTATATTTCCTCCTAGACAAACATGATAGATTCAGTTTAAGACGTTTGAAAAATGTTGAATACTAACTTTATATTGAGAATCCCTTGATTTCATTTTCCACAATTATTTCCCTCCATGTCAGAAGTATTACCGAAAGGTTATCACTAATTAATTGACATAATTCGTGTTGTTTAAAAAAAAAGGACTATCTTTATTACTAGGTTCAAAACATTATCCGTCCAAATCAAGTTTACATCTAGCAAAAAGACAGTATCTAGTTTATTTATTTAAATTTTATTAAGCAAAAGACGGTTATAGGTATAACTAACAGTTCTCTATGTATAGGCTGTATGGGAACATAGGACACAGCAACTCACGTGATACTGGAGTGTCCGGGCGTTGCTTTCACAAGAGAGGAGTACCTACCTGGGATATCCAAGTAAGATGATGAAGCCTTGCAGCTCACCCTCTGTATTGCTTCTCTACCTCGACGAGCCGGACTGGCTTAAATGATAAATAAAATAACAACTATACTAGTCCACAACACGGAAGAATGTCGATGCCTCCCTCACGTTTCACGTGCGGAAAAAAGACCACCGAACTACGTGAACAGGAAGCCAAAAAAGTTACAATACAACTATCTCATCTGTCAACTACGACTAGATTTGGCCGGATAATGGTTTAAACCTGGTTATAAAGATTGTCACTGTTTTATATAAGACGAAATGAGTTGTTTGAAGATTTTTGTCTTGATAAATAATTGCAAGAAGTAATTGCGATTAGCATAAGGTCCGCTTAGATAAGTCAACAATATACTCGTATTTCATGTAAATGGGTTAGTTGAAGAAGGAATCACCGAATGAGGTTACGCACCGTAGCCACAAATGAGATAGAAAACAGAGATTAAACAGTTTTATAAAATAGCCTTATTTACATACATTTTAGTTGTAATATTTTTATCATAACGATATAAAAATGGTGTTTATATGATAACTGAATCAGGATTACCGTTAGAAATATAGGCTTGTCGTTAAGACGATACACGGTGTCCAGTGCTGCCCCCATTTGAAATAAATTGTTTGTAAGGAAACGGAGATATTATTGAAAATTTTAAGCTACTAAAACCTAGTAGATAACCCTTCAAACTATTTTATGAACCACTGTTTACAGTTTAAAGTGAGAACGTTAAGCTTTAGTTTGCATTTTTGCGAAAAACGGCCACTTTTGGCAAATACGTCAATGTTCGATTGCTTAAATTGACCTTTTTCTTTACATAAGGGCGCGACTGTCTGCCGTCGGTCCGGCGCCAACATACCCACTATCTTTATGTCGACGCTTATTGAATTATTATTTAGCTTACACTTGTCACTTTACAAGTTTCTCTCTCTCTCATCTTAGCGTGCTTCCTGTTGCATTTTCAGTTTTATTGTTTCAACACTTGTGTTGTGTTTCTCAATACCTACTTACTTACTCTGCTGGCTCAGCGACCCGAAGTGGATTTTGGCCTCCGGGACGAGAGAGTGTTACAATTTTCTATTCTGAGCTAAATCTTGCCAGCTGACAGCTTCCGTTTCCCGCAGAACAGCCTGCACCGTATCGCTCCAGCGATAGATATTGCAATGTCTTCATAGTTTACACAGATAGGTAGACTCACTGGTCTTTGACCTGATACCTTTGACACCACGATCTATCTTCGTCCTTCTTTATTCTTTCTAGTGGGCATCTAGAAAGAATGAAGAAGGACGAAGATAGATCGTGGTAGATAACCCTTCAAACTATTTTATGAACCACTGTTTACAGTTTAAAGTGAGAACGTTAAGCTATAGTTTGCATTTTTGCGAAAAACGGCCACTTTTGGCAAATACGTCAATGTTCGATTGCTTAAATTGACCTTCTTCTTTACATAAGGGCGCGACTGTCTGCCGTCGGTCCGGCGCCAACATACCCACTATCTTTATGTCGACGCTTATTGAATTATTATTTAGCTTACACTTGTCACTTTACAAGTTTCTCTCTCTCTCATCTTAGCGTGCTTCCTGTTGCATTTTCAGTTTTATTGTTTCAACACTTGTGTTGTGTTTCTCAATACCTACTTACTTACTCTGCTGGCTCAGCGACCCGAAGTGGATTTTGGCCTCCGGGACGAGAGAGTGTTACAATTTTCTATTCTGAGCTAAATCTTGCCAGCTGACAGCTTCCGTTTCCCGCAGAACAGCCTGCACCGTATCGCTCCAGCGATAGATATTGCGATGTCTACATAGTCTACACATATAGGTAGACTCACTGGTCTTTGACCTGATACCTTTGACACCACGATCTATCTTCGTCCTTCTTCATTCTTTCTAGATGCCCAAGCCATTGCAAACGGGGCGCTTTAGTAACACCGATTATATGTGACTCTTTTACCAGCTTCTCTATCTCCACATTTGTGTTCCTTAATAAAGATACATTGACCTGACGATCTCTGGGTTAACACGCCAGTCCACCATACCGTAGGTCCCGGGTTCAATCCCCGGTCAGGTCAAGATGGAAAATGTTTTTTTTTTCATGTATGTATTTGTTATAAAATATAGAATCGTTGAGTTAGTATCCCATAACACAAGTCTTGAACTTACTTTGGGGCTAGCTCAATCTGTGTGATTGGTCCCTATATAGTTATTTATTTATTATATATTTATTTACATATTTAATTTGATAAGCATTTGCCTCTGCATAATGTTTCATCTATCCTGTAGGCCCGATCGCAATAAGGGCGCGACTGTCTGCCGTCGGTCCGGCGCCGACATACCTACAGTCTCGACGTCGACGCTCATCGCATTATTATTTAGCTCACACTTGTCACTTCATGAGTGTCAAGTGTAATGAACTTGAAGAAAGTAAGATCATAAATTATGATAAGTATTCGTAGACTGTTCAGTTCTAGATTTTGTCTCGGCAGATTAGAAAGTGTTCTTCTCACCTGATTTTCTTTTGCGTTCCAGACAAAAGAACGCTGGAAAATATCGGAAAATTATAGAAAGTGTATTTTAGCAGTTGGAACTTCTAACTGTTGGAAGTTTAAGTACACTTGAAAATTTACAAACAATATATGTAAAAAAAGAGGAAAACATAGTACTTCTTTGTAAACTGACAAAGCCTTTTTGGCGCGTATAGGAGACCACTACTGTGTAAATGAGTTTCTTTCGGCGTTTCTTCTCAGCAGTGGTCGTTTCGAATCGCTAGTAGATTTTCGGTACCTTTTTAGGGTTCCATACAAACAAAGAAAAAACGGAACCCTTATAGGATCACTCGTGCGTCTGTCTGTCTTTTCGTCCGTCTGTCACAGCCGATTTTTACAAATCTACTGAACCAAATCAGGTGAAATTTGGTAGGATGGTGTTATCCTATGACCCAAACACATATGTGCAAAGTAAATAAATATTTTTTTAAAATAAGGGTCATTTTCGGGGGACAAATTAGGAAATTAAAAAAAAAAGTTTTGCAAACCTTGCTGTGTCATATATCAAATTAAAAGGGTTGTTATGACAATCACAAATATATTTTTGTTATTACGAGTATGGCAAAAATAATAGTTTTGATTTTATTTATGAAAGAAGACGAAAATTGACCATTCGCCCCTGATCTCCGAAAGTAATGAGCCTAAATTTTGAAAAAATACAAAATATAGTTTATTGCTTGTAGATTACAGGAAAACCTATGAGAAGTACGGGACCCTCTTCACGCGAGTTTAATTCGCACTTGACCAGTTTTTTTTTTAATAATAATTATAATTATTTATACAACTTGGAAGGGACATGCCCGTAATAAATCAAACCACGATACTAGATCATTATAGTATAATGAAATAAAAATCACAGTCAAAAAACAATAATACATTTCGACATTTCCATACAAAAGTGGGCCCGGGCGATTTGTATCGGAATGTCGATTTTTTTTTGGTTTTTTGACTGGTATTTTAATTTCATTATACTTTAGTGATCTAGTACAGCCCGTGGTATGATTTATTACGGGTATTTCCCTTTCACTTTGTATATAAAAATTACACGTAATGTACTCTAAAATTATTGACGTGTAAAAGTGCCTATACGAAGGCCTAATTAGTGAATAAATATTAGATTTTTTGATTCAGGTTCACGAAATAGAACCCAGTGAGCATGTTGAAAAATGTTTAAAGATTAAGTCTCGTTTGGTGTACTACGCAACAAGTAAATAACAACAGAAATCGGCATATGGAGTTATATAACTTGAAATGGGCCACTTAACATTCACTACTAGGCGTAGCCGACCATTGTCATTCCGTACTGAGACTTGCAAATGACATCTTCGTAATCATCGGGGTTCATGACCTGCTTGCCGCTTCCGGCGAGCGCGTTTACTAAATAAAGAAATTACAGAATAAGAACTATAGAGGAATTTATGATCCGTTAACTTGATTTAAGTAATAAATAATTATATAGGGACAAATTACACTGATTGAGCTAGTCCCAAGTAAGTTTTAAACTTGTGTAATGCGATACAAATTGATGACCAATAGCACCAATCGCAGGATCGAGGTAGATGGGCAGAAGATACAGTATGTCAAGGAGTACATTTATTTGGGCCAGGTAGCAAGCTTCGAAAACAGGTAGGACAAAGAAATCGATCGCCGTATCAAAAACGCCTGGAAGAGCTTCTGGTCAATGAACGCGCTTATGAAGGGTATCTTTCCTCTGTGTCTTAAGCGCAAACTTCTTGACATGTGTATCCTGCCCACCTATGGTGCACAGATCTGGCCATTGACTGAAAGTCAAAAGTCCAGACTCAAAGTATGCCAGCGAGCCATGGAACGCAGCGTTCTAGGAGTACGAAGAGTAGATAGAGTACGCAATGATGATCGGCGTTCTTGGACTGGAGTTGTCGATGTCGGCGTCAAAACAGCCAAACTGAAGTGCGACTGGGCGAGGCATGTGTGCCGCATGCATCCGGAGAGATGGGCCCGGAAGGCAACCCTATGGGTGCCAGAAGGGCGCACGCGCAAAAAGAGACCACGAAAGAGATGGCGAGACGACATCGACAGCTTTATGGCAGCAGGCTGCTATAAATAGGGATCAGTGGAGAAAGAAGGGGGAGCTCTTTGCCAAGCAGTGGGACACATTAGCAGGCTAAAATAAATAAAAAATAAATGAGATACTAACTTTACGATACTATGTTTTATAATAAATACATACATGTGCCGTGTGGAGAGTAGATAGAGATAGTGGTAGAGTAGAATAGGACCCAGTAGTCCAATTCTACTCTACCGGGATGTTAGTACATTAGGACATTATTGAGTTTCATAATAAGGATTGGTGGCCGTACGGAACAGCACTTTCCTATGCTATCCTTTGCTGTCGCTCAGAACCGTCATTCGCTAGAGCAAGAAATACAGCAGAAATGCGGCTGCATCGCTGATTCCGCGGCATACCGGTACTCTTTCTTGCTCTAGCAAATGGCGACAGAAAGGGATAGTAGTATAGGAAAGTGCTGTTCTGTGTGGCCAGATGTAGCCCAACCCATAGGCAACAGAATCGCTCACGCACGTTTATGAAGTGGAAATAGAGACAAAAGCTTTTTTAATTTTAAGTATGTTTCAAATGCCTGTACCATTGTGTACGTTATTGATACCACATTGTAAGAGTCAATTTTGTAATCTCCATATGTTGTAACTCCATTGAGATCACTTCCGGTGCGCACGCGCCGATAAGAAACTAGGCCGCCTTAGGTTTATCGGCAATTTGAATGGTTGTGTGAAATAGTGTGAATAACTAAAAAAAATCATGACGGACAGCTGTTCGACCCTGTCTAGTGTATAATAAGTACAATAAAGTTATTACAAAGAAACAAAGAAACAAACAATAATCTATAAAAATCTAGAAAATCTTGAAAAATAAAGAATTCTATAGAAAATCGATACTCACTTAGATTAAATAGGCGGTAAATCTTTTTACTCAAAATCACATGCTGTTTAGGTTTAAATAAATAATAAAATAAAATATTTTATTTCGTGCTTTTTTTGCAAGTATTAATTGACATTTCCAAGAGTATTATGACACATATTAGTAATCTTTTTATCCAATAATAATTTCTATCATTATGCCACCTTGATTGGAGTTGTAAATTGCTCTATTAATCTGCAATCAAAATATCAAATGTTCCATTACGAGTATTATTAATTACATTAGTTCATAGAAATGAAATAAATAATGTAATTGAAATAGATCTAGTAATTAATAGTATCTAATATCATTTAAATGTCAAAAGAATCTTAAAAGACTGAGCATAAATATTAATTTGTGATTTTAACTCCTTACCTTCATTTTGTTACTTGTATTACTGTAGTACTTTTTATATCTATGGAATATTTAAACGTAACATAATAGGCTAATAAACTTATTTTTTAGTTAAGAAGTACCTACACAAAGTTAGGTGTGCTTATATACTTTTTTGGATTACACTTTAACGTACTTTTTAGGTTTCCGTACCCGAAGGGTGCAAACGGGACCCTATTACTGAGACTCCGCTGTCTGTCCGTCTGTCCGTCTATTTGTCTGTCCGTCAGTCACAGGGCTCTAACTCTTGAACCATAATAGCTAAACACTTGAAATTTTCACCGATTATGTATTACTGTGGCGAATATATCAACAAATACTAAAAATGTTAAAAAAAGTTAAAAATTAAAGATATCATGTCATATCATATCAACGGGTCGTCATACAAGAAACGTGTTTTTTTCAGCGTTTTTAACTTGATCTTCATAATGGCATCTGGTCACTATGACCACAATAACAACAAATACTAAAAATACAAGAAACGTGTTTCTTCAGCGTTTTAAAACATTGTACGGTGGTACGGAACCCTTCATGTACGAGTCCGACTCGCACTTGCCCGTTTATTATAGTGACGAACACGCACAACAGATAGAATCAGTAACAGTTGAAAATTACTTATATTTCCTAAAGTATTTAAAGAACACTAATATATAAGGATTGATACAGCGCAAGAGCAAACACAACACGTATCTTATCCTTAGAAAATTTCTGAATCGTCAACGGATTTCCTCCAAATGTGACCGTCTTCATATTAGTCATTTATGAGTAAGGATTTTTGGTAACGTGTATGAGTGAGTCACGGTTTTGCAACTAGGATCTTCACAACAAAGATAATTGACCATTTATTTGGGCTTCATTTTTGGCGAAAAATCGGGGCTCGATAAAAAGTTGTTAATGAGTATAATCAAAGATATCAACAACTTAAGGCATTTGCCTTGTGATCCGGAGGTCGTGGGTTCAAATCCCACTGGGAAAAGTATATTTTGTGAAAAGTTGTTTCCAGTGTGGTTTTAATAGGTTTGAATCACCTGATTATCCGAAAAGATGATTCTGTGTTTCGGAAGGCACGTAAAGTTGTGGGTTCCGAACGCCATTTAGCGTTTGTTCAAACCTATACTACGATTGGTTCTGGTCTACCCTTTGGGTTGCGGAGGTCAGACGGTAGTCGCTCTGTGTACCAGTAACCTCATCAAATCACGTGTGAGGTAGCGGACCCCGGGCTCTGAAGCGTTACTGCTGAGGATGCTACCGGGAATACGCTCAGTAATGATGATAACCAAAGATGTCATCAACTCCTGAGTCAAAGGGCTGATACTCGCTTTGTATCTGAACAATGCAAGAGGAAACATGGGCCAATCCCATCGTACTTCACAGCAGGATGCCATTGACGAACACTCGGTAAATCACAGACGTCATTGCGGAAAACGTTTGTAGAAACTACGTAACTTATGAATGGAGCAAGTTCCAAGTACAACTTAGGTACAATGGGTCATGTTTATTTTTCTGACGTCACAGTTTGTAGAGGCTCTCCTCTACATAACAATGACGTCGGAAACATTCCATACCAAATCGGGTCAGCTGATCGGTCAACTTGT
Source organism: Acrobasis repandana (assembly GCA_963576875.1). Lineage (NCBI taxonomy): Eukaryota > Metazoa > Arthropoda > Insecta > Lepidoptera > Pyralidae > Acrobasis > Acrobasis repandana. The sequence goes on along the minus strand of OY756221.1, from coordinate 7,563,593 downwards.
ATGGGAGACCAAATATTTTTTTTTATATTTCGATATATGTTCTTTGGGGGAAGTTGCTCAGTACCATGGACTGAATCCACTCTTAAAATAGTTTCAGTATATTCTATTAGACCCTGTTTATGGACTTATCCACTTTTTCGTTAAAAATGATGATTTGATTTGAAGAAATGTAGGTATTTATTTATATATATATATTTATATATATATAATACGTATTTATTTTTTCATATTTTGACATTTGTTCTCTTGGAGATAGTCAATATTATTTTTACACATACCAGGGAAAGAAATTCAATTCATATATTAATCATCATTTCTGTAACAAAGTACAAACTTTATATAACTAAGGTCTCATCCAGGGTAACATAGTTCGTTGTCCCCATACTAGGCGTATGAATAATATTGAGATTTACCGATAAGCTTCTATTATGTCAGATACGATTTTCATACATGCATAAGGATAATTCAAACCTTTGTGTGTTCATTGATATAACCTTGGCATAGAATTCTAGTTATTGTGATCCATGTTTATATTAAAAGGACATACATTTACATTTTTACATGACCACCCATATGTGTAATTGCTCACGTTATTCAGGTGCCTTGAGTTATACATAATTATTTTCCTTGCTGTATTTATTTGTTGCGATTTTTCAATGTATCAAGTTTAGTACTCAATAAATAAATATATAGGGACATTTAATACAGATAGAGCTAGCCTTAAAGTAGGTTTTTAAATTTGTGGGATACTAACTAAAATAAAATTCTTTTAGGATTTTTCTTAGGTAATTCATTTGCAATAAATAATAATTCAATAAATATATAGGGACATTTAATACAGAGAGAGCTAGCCTTAAAGTAGGTTTTTAAATTTGTGGGATAGTAACTCAAATAAAATTCTTTTCGGATTTTTCTTAGGTAATTCATTTGCAATAAATGATAACTAAATAAATATATAGGGACCTTTAACTCAGATACAGCTAGCTTTAAAGTAGGTTTTTAAACTTGTGGGAAACTAACTCAAATAAAATTCTTTTCGGATTTTTCTTACGTCATTCATTTGCAATAAATGATAACTAAATAAATATATAGGGACATTTAATATAGATAGAGCTAGCCTTAAAGTAGGTTTTTAAATTTGTGGGATACTAACTCAACTAAAATTATCTTCGGATTTTTCTTAGGTACTTAATTCATTTGCAATAAATGATAACTTAATAAATATATAGAGACATTGAATACAGATAGAGCTATCCTCAAAGTAGGTTTTTAAGTTTGTGGGATACTAACTCAACTAAAATTCTCTTCGGATTTTTCTGAGGTAAATCATTTGCAATAAATGATAACTAAATAAAAATATAGGGGCATTTAATGTAGATAGAGCTAGCCTTAAAGTAGGTTTTTAATTTGTGGAATACTAACTCAACTAAAATTCCCTTTGGATTTTTCTTAGGTAATTCATTGGCAATTAATGATAACTAAATAAATATATAGGGGCATTTAATGTCGATAGAGCTAGCCTCAAAGTAGGTTCTTAAATTTGTGGGATACTAACTCAACTAAAATTCTCTTCGGATTTTTCTTAGGTACTTAATTCATTTGCAATAAATGATAACTTAATAAATATATAGGGACATTTAATACAGATAGAGCTAGCCTCAAAGTAGGTTTTTAAGTTTGTGGGATACTAAATCAACTAAAATTATCTTCGGATTTTTCTTAGGTTATTCATTTGCATTAATCCATACTAATATTATAAATGCGAAAGTAACTCTGTCTGTCTGTTTGTCTGTCACGCTTTCACGCTAAAACGGCTGAACCGATTAAAACGAAATTTGGCACACAGATAGGCTATAGCCCGAGAAAGGACATAATATATATATATAAAAATGAATGTTTGTCTGTATGTCCTTTATAAAATCGTAAACAGCTTGACCGATCTTAATAAAAAAAAAAATATTTTTTTTCGTTATAGTTCAGAGATGGTTTAGGAAAAAAAATTGGCGTAACAACGCGCGCAGGGTGCATCTAGTTATAACTAAATAAATATATAGGGACATTTAATACAGATAGAGTTAGCCTCAAAGTAGGTTTTTAAATTTTTGGGATACTAATTCAACTAAAATTATCTTCGGATTTTTCTTAGGTAATTCATTTGCAATAAATAATAACTTAATGAATATATAAAGACAAATCACACAGATTGAACTAGCCCTAAAATAGGTTTTTAAGCTTGTGGGATACCGATATTTTATAATAAATACATATATAGATACCGCCCATTGTACTCATCTAAATTATTTATTATTTTATGGTATCCTTCCGTCTGTATATTTTTTTTGGTCTGCAATAAAGTGTTTTCAATACTATTCTATATCCGTTAGTCCCGGCTGTCATTGTATGGCAGTCGTCAAGCTATGTCAAATGCCTTTAGGCAGCTTGGAAAATCTGACACCAGTGTTGGCCACTTACATACACGAAAAACAAACAAACAAACTATTCTATAGATAAACATCCAAGACCCAGGACAATTTAATCTGTTTTGTCACCATGAGTATCTTATTTGTTAAGCAATACACCAAGGCTGTAGGGGTTGCTACACATTTACGGCATTCATCGGCACAGCCGGGTGGTAAAATCGAATATATGTAGATGAGTGTTCGGGGTAAAAAGCGATATAACTGATTAGGGTCGGCTTTGTTGTTTGATAAAAACTGCCGAACCGACAATGCCTGTCCGAGTAAATGTGTAGCAACCCTAAGATCTGGCTGATAAGATCAGCGCGGTGTGAACCGTGTGTGCAATATTGTGAAGCCTACTCACAGTTCACGGTATTGATATTGCTGACAAAGACACCCACTGCAGAAAACTGTTTTAATATGTGACGAGAAATACATGTGTGTTTGAAATATATAGTTATTGTCTATTGTTAGTGAATGGAAATATAATTATCCTGAAAGAGTACACTAGTAGTCTATGATACTCGTACTAACAAACAACAAAGAACAAATATTGAAGTAAGTACTCATTTATTTTGCTATCGATTAGGAAACTAAGTAGCCAAAGTCGATTTATAAAGTTGTTTATCTACCGCATTTAATTTTGAATTATCTAAAATAAAAAAAATATACGAGTATTAATAGAAGTTTGTCAGAATCGTAGCAAGTGGAGGTCCAAAAACTAATATTCAATAAACATTTGATCTATTTTGTTAAGTTTTTTTTCTTCTACGAGTATATCGTAGACTGAGTTCTTTGGATTGTTTCATCTTTTGGTATATTATCCGGTAATACCTCTTCTCTATGCGAAATAGGATCTATGTATCGAGCTTTTAGTTTTCCATGGTCGGTCTTGGTAAATATATCTTATAAAGACTACTATATCTTATAATATTACGGATCTCTTCCAAACTAGTTTGGAAGTAAAGAAAAAAATTAGGAGGGGATGGGCAAGAATGATAATTATGTATAATGCCTATACATAATTATCATTCTTACGGCTAGCTTTTTCCACCTTCTCGACGAACATCATGCAAAAAGTCGCCCTTAGGTCTTGCGGCCCTGGGCTCTATGTCCATTCAGGGCCACAAGACCCAAAAGGCTATGTCTGCTTCATTAGAGATAAAGACGTGATAATGATATATGGATACAGGGTGAATAAAAAGTCACCCTGTATATACTGGGTAAAAACCCAGCAGCCGAATTTTGGAGCAAGTTCAATACATAATATTGAACTATTTTCTATAAAAAAGGTATTAAAAAGGGGGAAAAAAATTTCGTCCTTCCGCATACATAATCCGTTTGGGCGATTGCTGATTTGTATGGGAAACTAAATATTTTTTTCGTTTTTCGTTAATTGTTTATATGGAAAGAGTGAACTGTCAGTATCATTGACAGAACTTGCTCCAAAAATTGGGCTGGTGTTTAAATTAAATAATGAAATAAGAAATGGTGAAAAAATACCACTTGAGCAGGACTTGAACTAACGACCTTGGTCTAAATACGACCATGCTCTAACCACTGAGCTATCACGTGTCCAACCTCGCACGCCGAATATCTCTACCATTTGATATTCCTACAACACGCATCAGGGTTGCGTCACTTATAGGAATATCAAACGGTGGAGATATTCAATATTTAACTTGAATACTTTAGTACTGCATCTTGAAGGCCTAAAAAACCCTATAAAAATATTTAGGTGGTGGTTAAAATGTCACCCTATATATTATGGACTTTAGACTTCTGTTTGTTTACACTATACCACAGATACTCGTACTATAAATACTAGACTATACGCATGTAAATCATCAACAAAGACATTTTGTTGAGACATTGCTGAAATATGGAATAAAACACTAAAATGTTATTTACTTGGTTAATTTTAGCTACCTTCTATTGGCAATTTCTTTAACAATAACATTACAAAGAAAAATATCTCAGCGGAGATAGGACTCAGCAGCGAAATGAGTTGCCCTTACCCTGCAAGGGTGTGAGGCGAGAGAGATTGGCATGGGGCGTAAGGAGGAGAGGAAAAGCGTTTTTGAAAGAACATTTCTTTGTCCTCCTATCTCAGCGTATTCCCAGTTGCATCCTCAGCTGTAATGCTCAGCTGTGAAGCCTTAGTCCCGCTTTCCGGCTTTTTATTCTCTACTTCGCACGGTTTGGTTTGAGCATCCTTCGTTGTAAGACCGTTGGCACGCATATCATCCTTGACGTCGTCAAGCCAGCATTTCTTGGGTCTACCACGTCTGCCGGGGAACATTTCATTGTCCAATGTTTTCTTATGGATGGTTATAAAACTCTTTAATTGTGACCAATAAATTTATTTGTTTCATTTATTACTTGATTATACTTATTTTGACTCAAAAAAAGAAAGATCATTCGAACGCGTGGTTAAAATGGATTCCCAAATATCCTGATTTTAGAAGTGTGTATCGAGACGGTCTTGTTGGATTGAAGAATACTTTTATTTTTCTTTGTATAAAAAACTACTAAGATCCATTGAAGACCATTAATGATCGTACTTATCGATCGATTAGTTTATTTTAGTGTCTTAAACTTTACTGATATATTCTTACTATATGTTTAAAGATAAGGAAATTTTCAGTATTTGCTGACGTCAACTACTCGGTATATGCAACATAATATATTACAAATTGCGAATACTTAATTGATTTCGTAAGTCCTCTTTCTCTTGATTTAGGCCACACACCCGAGGAGCCCTGTTGGATGGGACTCCCCGCTCTGCCATAAATCTTGGGACCCTCGGCCGCCACCCGGATTCTAGCTGAAAATATCTATAAATACCCACTGCCTACATATTTCAAATATTAACGCAGAGGCAGTGACAAAGTTAGACTTTTCGAATGTTAGGTGATTTGCCGGACTAATTAGTCGAAGTTGATTTGTCTCGTTAGTTTTAGAAACGGAAAATTCAAAAATTATTACTTTTGCTAAGTTTTAACTTGCTAATTTCACTAGAAAACTGAATATGAACATGAAATTTATATCAGCCAAATTTTTGAAGCAAGTCCAATCCATTGTAGAATACAAACATGGATTTTATTTAAATGACAAAACTTATCTATGTTAATATTCACAAGAAAGAAAAAATACATTGTGCTGCTTTTCTAGTGCAATAAAAAAAAGATCACCACCATCATCAGCTTTCAAAAACCTACTGCAGGGCATAAGCCTTCCTTTGTCTGCGCCATCCCCTTCTGTCTCCGGCCGCTGCGATCCATTTTTTTCGAGTGACTTGTTTTATATCGTCGGCCCAAAAGTAAAAGTAGATAGTAGCTAATAATTATGTACCGAAATCGTTACTAATACTGGAAAAGGCAAGCCGTGTGGTTCCCAGCAGAGTAGAATAGGACTCGCCAAGTCTTTCCGTGGATATTGTAGAAGGCGACTTTGGAAACAAAAGCTAAACAAAGCTTGTAAACATCAATGAGACCTCTCCAACCCGTCTGGCCAGCGTGGAGAATGTAGGCCAAATCCTCTGACAGCTCTGCCTAATATATGGCTCTGGTAGTACAGGGTCGTGTTCCTGCAGTGGAGACTCAAAAAGAAAGATGTCTGGAAAAGGTACTTTTTGTATATAAGTAGAGAATTTTAAAATAGAAATAAAATTACTAACCCAAACAACCAAGATAGTCATAATAAACAGTACTTTGTAACAATCAGGAACCGCGCATGCATCGTTAGTTTATTTTTGGTAGTTTTCATTCTAAATCTCAAAATAGTATAAGGGGGCGATCACTCGCCGTCTAGTCATGAACTAATAAAGCTATTTTGGCTGTTCCGATAGTTCAGACTGGAGGAAAATAAAATTCTATAGAAATAGACGCAGATTCTTTTCTTCTTTTGACTGCCTCTGTGGTCCAGTGGTCAAGGCGTTTGCCTTGTGACCCGCCGGACATGGGTTCAAATCCCACTGGGAAGCATACTTTGTGAAAAGTTGTTTCCAGTCTGTTTAGGATATTGCAGGCTTGAATCACCTGATTATCCGAAAAGAAAGATGATTCCGTGCTTCAGAAGGTACGTAAAGCCGTTGGCCTCAAACACAACCTAGTATTTGTACCTATCCAAAGATTGGTTCTGGTCTACCCATTGGGTTGCGGATGTCAGACGGCAGTCGTTCTCTGTAAAAACCAGTAACTTCGTCAAATCGCCTAGGTTAGGTAGCGGAGCCCCGGGCTCTTAAGCGTAACCGCTGACGATGCAACCGGGAATACGCTCGGATGATGATGAGACGCAGATTCTTTTCATGCTGGTTCATAATTCCAGGCAGCAGCACATCACTATTTTGATTACCTTTGTCTACCTTCACGCCCACCATCACCACAGAAGACAGTAAGAGTATTACATGCAGAACGGAATCTCCTTAGGTACGCGCAATATGCGTCCCCATTCTCCGTCCCCGCACCTCTCCCCCGTTCTCGCCTTGTTGAGGGGCAAGAGCAGCCACTCTTAGTGTGATGTGCCATCACACTAAGAGTGGCCTTTTGGTTTTGCGGCTCTAAGCTCTGTCCTGTTTTTTTAATATTTTAGGGATAAAGACGTGATAGTGTAGCTGTATCCTTCCAAGAATTAGACAATTCAATATTTATATTGTCGTTTGAAGTGGATAGAGTTTTTGAAAATAATATTTGTTTGTCATTTATTTGCGTTTAGACAAACAAAATTAAATTGTTTGATAATACGAGTTTTTCAGTGGCTTCCGGCTAGAATAAGACCAGTCCATCTCTTCCTGTGGATGTCGTAAGAGGCGACTATATGACTAATCACACACATCTCGTGAATGGCTGCCGGCATTCCCAAAAAGGGTTGACGTCAGGCAGGCGGCCAGTCGTAATATTATTATCGGCTGAGAATACAACCGGGTTCCTTGGGAAGGTTGGTTAGCACAAGATGTTTGTGTTTAGTACTATAATTGATTGCCTCTTGCGACATTCAAAGCAAGAGATGAGCGGTTCTGCTACACTGTCAAATGTTATGCACTAGATAGCCCTTTAAATTATTCTATGAACCACCGTTGAAAGTATTTACATTAGTCCGTCTAGCTTTAAAACTTGCCTCCGCCAAAAGTAGCCACGGCAAGTTTTAAAGCTAGACGGATCACCAATAATAGTTTCAACGGCAGTTCATAAAATATTTTAAAAGGATATCTAGTGCATGACGAAGAGCAATATGGAAATTATCACCATATTTACGAGTTAACAATTTATTTCACACTTCAAGCCATTTGCTTATATATTCACCTTAACACTTTACCGATATCCCTTTATTAATCCATTTCTTATTAATTAGATTAACTGTTTATTATCTTAAGAAATATAATATAAATGTCAGTCTAATTTCGGAATCGACATCGGGTGTCTATTGGGTTCTAAAAATAAACTGACCGGATTAATTTATCTACCTCGGGGAGGCTTCCTTGATTCGATGCTTTCCCGTAGGATAGGTCTAAATAAGGAAACTCCGGAACCGGAACTGGATAAATAATTTAATTTGTGTTAACTATTTGTACCTGTTTCATCATCATCAACAGCTTTCAGGTACCCACTGTTGGGTGTAAGCCTCCCATAATGTATCTATTTGTTTATAATTAAATATAAAAATATTATTACAATACATTCAATCCTTATGTATCTATTTATATCTATGTATAGATACACTATCTATATATATTTATCAGCCCATAAAGTTTTCAAGTACTTAAAATAAAATCTGGTCGAGGTGTCGGGTGACCAAAGGGCTGGCAATTACTTCGCCCAACGAGTAAGCATTGTCGTCCAACGTAGCATTGCTGCCAGCCTTTTCGGCACTCTACCGCAGGCAATGACTTGCGCAACATATTTTACCAGTAATTTTTTTTTAAATTATAATTAATAAATTTTTTTCTTGGCTATTTACATAAGTTGTAGATGGTATTTTTGAAGTTATTTTAAGTTTATTTTAGTTTAAGTTTGCAGTCATAATTGGAGTATTTTAAATACAGAATACTCTAATTCTCATGAAAATTCAATACTCCAAAAAAAAATATATATATACAAGCGAAAATCACTCACTCATCACGAAATCTCGAAAACTACTCAGCCAATGAATAATGCATTTATTAGATTTTGAAAATTACATCAATATAGGGGTGAAATAGGGGTATCTAATTTGTATAGTTTGCGCGGGCGAAGCCGCGGGACAAAGCTAGTTAGATATAAAATTAATAATTTAACTCTTTATCTATCTACTAGATTACTTGTACATTATGAACTACGAGTCATACAAATTGCCTATATTTATCAATATTTAGTGAAGAAAGATACGTGACGACTTCAACGCACACTGTAGGTAGATCCACAACATATAATGACAAAGGACAACCTTAGTCCCATCTGAGGGATACCGTTACGGCAGCCTTTTGTAGGGTGGCAAAAAATGTAGGAAAGGAACCGCCAGCCTGCCACCCTCGGGCAAAAAACATAAAACAGAAAGGACCACAAATTAGGGAATCGGGATTGGAATGTTGCACCCGTAACGCTATAAGCATTAAAAATTAAAATTATAGGTTTCTAGCTAGCGAGGTCTGATCGGTCGTTGAAATAAAAATTTGATAGTTCATTTATTTATATCATATAACTTCAAACACAAATACAATTTATACAAAAGTGTCGGTAAAAAGAACAATCGTGTAGATAAAAATCAATAAAACAAATATTCTCTAACTAAATTAAGCTATAGATTGAACGTCATATGGGAAACATACTCGTATATCCATAAGTAGTGTTTTTGAATGGCGTAGGGAACCCCAAAAGTAAGTGTAATGGGACTTAAAGCAAAAAGACTATTTTATCAAACAACCAAGTATCATGAATATTTCAATAAAAGAGATCATCAAGGTAGAGCAGCTGTTTAATCCAAAGGTAAATCTATAAAACACCAAATCACCGACACTCGAAATTAGAGATTAACCTGTGACATTTACGTCTTGCGACCCCTAGCTCTGTCTGCCCTGTTATCTTGGTCTGAGAAGACACATAAAGATATATATGATATATGTTATACATATACTGAACAACTTTGTCCAAGGACCTTATATCGAAATTATTCGAAATATGAAAAATATAGTTTTCTTCTTTTACAAACTCTACTTGGGCAAAAATTATTTTTTACTAAGTATATTTTATTTAGACGTTATATAACGTATAGTGAAACTATTTTAAAGGTGAATTCAGTCCATGATACTGAACAACTTTCCCCAAGGAACATTTATCGAAATATGAAAAATATTTTTTGGCTTTCCATTCAATCTCGGATCAGCTGATCGGTCAACTTATATGGGAGGCCAAAAAATATTTTTCATATTTCGATATACGAGTATGTTCCTTGGGGAAAGTTATTAAGTACGATGGATGGATCCACGCTTAAAATAGTTTAAATATATTTTGTTAGTACCTGTATATTGTTAGCCCCTGTATTTATTACCAAGCGAGCCTTCAATTTAAAATACACCGCCACTACGAACTAGTAACGTTGTCGTGGCAACCGGCTACATTTCTGTCCCACCCCTGCAATTTTAGGCTACAAAGGCATCCGTCAGTCAACGCGCAACGCAAGATCATACAGCGTGGGAAGTAAAGACACTTGAATGAAAGGTACTGCGACCAAAACACGCCTGGAATATTCCCAAACTAGTATTTCTATAAAAAATCTTTACCTGCAGCTAAATAGCGGAAAGGACGGTTGCCACGTGCGGCTGGGTTGCAGCTTGTCGACAAACCTCTTTTTGTTGACTAGTTACACCCCTCGACAAATATAGATATCGTTATGAATATCCTGCTAATATTAGTAGCAATGTGAAAGTTTGTGTAGGTTGAATGTTTGTATCTAAATCGTGAGGACTTAAATTACTCAATGATATTGAATAAAACCTCACACAAAGAACTGAATTAACATACTGATACACTATCACGTCTTTATCCCTAATGGGGCAGACAGAGCATATTGGCAAACAGAGCCCAGGGCCGCACGACCCAAAGGCCACTTTTAGCGTGATCATGGGCGGAAAGTGAATCAAAGTAGTGATGGGAAACAACCCGCCTCGCCTATTGATATGATTCGCATTTTCACCTATTCCCTCGATCGGCTTCTATGATCTGCGTGGAAAGAGAAGTAGCTGGTAAATTTTAAGTTTTTTCTTTTCTCCCAGACCAGCATGGAAAAGCATATAAATATGTTAAATAACATATAAAACGTGATTCATATGAGCTATAGAATACAAATTAAATTTTAGGTACTTGAGCTCGGTGGCCCGTTAAGAGGATGCATTGCTAGCGCTTTCACAAGTTAAGCAACCCTGGATGTGGTCCGCAAGTGGATAGGATAAGTTAAAAAAGATTTTTCCCAAGCTACTTCGTGATTCGGAAGACACGTTAAGCCGGCGTCCCGGCCGTGTACATGGTATCTCAGATGCCTTCAGGCAGCTTGAAAAATCTGACCACTTACACACTCGAAAAACAAAAAAACAATGAGAGTATTATCTTCCATTTGTCTACTCGTACGCTAGTACCGGTCGCGGAAATCTTTGAAGATAAATTAGTATCATCATATTTTTTTTAGTTAGTCTCCACTGCAGGAGCATGACTCTCTCTGTACTACTAGAGCCATACTTGACCAGAGCAGCCAGAGGATTTAGCCTACACTCTCCATGTAGGTCAGACGGGTTGGAGAGGTCTCATTGATGTTTATAAGCTTTGTTTAGCTTGTGTTGTGTGTTCCTAAGTCGCTTTCTACGACATCCACGGGAAGACTTGGACTGGTCCTATTCTACTTTGCCGGGACTCAAACGGCTACGATGGAAAATATTACTTTATTTTGCGTATTGTTTAATTAAGTGACGCAAATGAAGTGGTCAAAAGTGATAAAGACCATAAAAGCGACGTAATATTTGACATTAACAAACAATAAACTTTATCTTTTTATGGGGCAAGTGTAGATAATTGAGTTTAATTATGTTTAAATTGTAACGCTAGTGCCAACTTCACAGAAATTAGGATAAGGCCAAAAGAGGAATAAATTGTACGAGATTTTGCTTACGTCATAGTAATACCTATAATAGATGTATGAATGAACAAAGAATTAGTACTTACGGAATTATTAATATGCGTTAAACTGGTAACCCACGTAAAAAGTCAGCCACTGGCAGACATGTTCGACCACATCTTTCTCATGCCTTTCTCAGGGCAAATGTGACTCGCGACGCATACACAAAAACTGGACGCATTGATACTTACAGAATTTTGTTCTAAGACTCAAAAGATAAACGTTAAATTGTTAATCAATTTAAGTATAGAATAGCCATAAATAATTAATTATTATACTTATAATATTAATAATTATTATACTTAGTGAGTTCGCTCGACTTTTTTTGTAATTGACAGAAAAAAAAATAGTATTATATGAATACAGCGGTAAGAATGTTATAAATTTGATATTTGATCTATACGGCAAGTCTTTTTTTCAGTTCTCTAGTTTTTTTAATAAATCTATGAACTAAATTTATCACATATACATACTTACATTACATCTCGAAATATATACAAAATGCCAAACTTAATACCAAAAACCAAATTGAATACCAAAACATTGTTTTACGTTTGTCTATTTTATCATGATTTCATTCTAATCCATCCAATCCATTTAAACAATATAATGAACTATTAAGGCGAATATATAGGCAAATGGCCTTGAAGTGTGAAATAAATTGTTAACTCGTAAATATGGTTATAATTTCCATATTGCTCTTCGTCATGCACTAGATAGCCCTTTAAATTATTTTATGAACCACCGTTGAAAGTATTTACATTAGTCCGTCTAGCTTTAAAATTTGCTTCCGCCAAAAGTGGCCACGGCAAGTTTTAAAGCTAGACGGATCACCAATAATAGTTTCAACGGCAGTTCATAAAATAATTTAAAGGGCTATCTAGTGCATGACGAAGAGCAATATGGAAATTATCTCCATATTTACGAGTTAATAATTTATTTCAAATGAGGGCGCCACTTCAAGGTCAATTGCCTATGCCTCCACCTTAAAATACTTATCACAGAAACATTTATTTGGTTTAGTTTTGTCTAAATAGATTTGTCAAAACTGGGTCTCCTTTCAACTAATTACGGTTCTACATAATGACTGAAAAAAAAGTTGGCAATGGAATGTCCATTGTCTAACTAGTAAGCAGAATCTGTTTGAAAGCTATTTGTTGTTTTGTTTAGTGGGCTTAAATAGGCTATCCAAAAAAATGCGCAAAGACAGCCGCCTAAACAACGGCCAAACAAGCGCTGCGGGTGTCAAAGTATGCTGACCGGATACTTGCAATGTATGGTATACAGAACAAGATAGTAGCGATTTTAAAAAGACATTTCTTTGTATGCCCCAGAAAAGGAGTGTAATGTTTTTATGCTTCATTTGAGAGTTCATTTGCCATAACTTCGAAATTCCCAGTTTTGAATTTATGGAGTATCTTAAAAATCCTTACGTCTTCAGGTGACAAAGATTAAGTGCTACCGAGTGTCACAAAATATACTGATACAATTTTAAGCGTGGATTCAGTCCATGATACGGAACAACTTTCCCCAAGGAACATATATCGAAATAGGAAACATAATTTTTGGCCTCCCATACAAGTTTCAGTATATTTTGTTAAACTTTGTATGTATATATTTTTTCATTTATTTTTAAATTACTTACTATTATTAATAACTGTAAGGAATATATTATTGATAGCGTGAGTGTGTGTAGCACATGTTTTAAATTTATAATGTAAATATGTACATATATGTATGTGTTCTTTTTTAAATTTATTGCTGTTTTATATAGTACTATACGTACTTTTTATATCTTCTTGAAGATACACCGTTGATTTGGGAAGTAAATTAGCAGCAAAGTATTTAGTTTTGCCATTTAACGTTTAGTTAAATTTGCTGTGTATAGTCGAATGTGAAGTAATTACTCAATAAAATCTACGTAAAAAATTTAAAATGATCAAAAAATCAATAACAAAACAATTTTTTTATATATATGTAATTCCAAACTATGGTGTAAATTGAAATAAATCAAGGAACATGACACCTCACCACACACAGCGTGTCAAATCATCTACATTTTAAAATGTATCCTAATATGAGCAGATTCCTGCTGCTTCTATTGTAGTCACTGTCACTAAACTAATTAACTTGTTTGTGCAACCAACTGCTTTGCGCTTTCGGCTCTTTATTTATGTTTGGTACAAGGTATAAAAGAAACAACTGAGTAATTGGGACCTTGATCGATAGTTTTGCAGGTTTTTGATTTTTCGTAAAGAAGATTCTTACACTATTCTAGTGACATTATAAACAATTGGATTCAGGGGATTTACTCTAAAGGTTGCATTAAATCAACAAGTAGGAACGTGGTGCTCAATGAAGTTTCAATCTGCAAAACTAACATTGCACTGTCAAACTACATTGTTTGGTACTACATTATGGTAAATATTCTCTTTTTCGTCAGATACTATCAATACTATCGGACGTAAGCCGTGTTATCTGTTAAGAGTAAGGGCTTAGTATTCTCTAATAGTCAATTGATATAGGTAGGTAGTTTAAAAAACAATAAAGAACTAAGAATCGTAGTTACAAACGGTAAGATCATAAAATACAGTATAAGTAATAATAACTGCTGGACTACAGACCTCTCCCAATTAAGACAGGATATTTTTTTATTAAAAGATTGTTATTTACCAATTAAAGCATTTAATTTTACAACCGTAGTAAGTTGCACCGTTAATAAACATTATCTTCTGAATCTTCCAGATGCCTCAAAAGATTAAAATCACCGCGTAATGTGATAAATAAATTTTAATTACGATCCGCGGCTACCGGAAAAACGACAGCTAAATAGGGCACAGAAATGGGAAGCTACCTAATTGTAAATTAAAAAGTTCGCAGAGTTACGACACCACAGCCACAATGACACCCCGCCGGGCGGAAGGGGTGAGAGCCCTCCTCGGAGGGGGAAATAACCCCCCCGCACCCACAGAGGGGCCGCCCGTGGAAAGCGTGTGACATTTTGTTTTAAAATATTGTCCGCGCGAATACATTCACGTGGATCATTTTTAATCGTCTGTTTGTTTTTCTTTTTTCAAATTTTCAGTTTCGGTTTTATTCTCTTGCCCCATTCATTTGAATTATGGATGGGTTATCTGCGCTTTATTTACTTCGGGACCTTGGAGTTATCATTGTGTTTTTAGTACTTATGTTTTATTTATTGCTAGCTTACGCATGCAGTAGAACATTGTTTTTTATTTCTTTATCTATTTATTTAACTGTAAATAAAAATACTTGCCACATTACAAGTTTATGCAATTAAAGAAGATTACAGGAATATAAGTACTTATGTGAAATAAAAATTCCATAAAAGTACATATAAAAATTAAAGTGATCACGATACAAACGGTCTTAATTACCGTGCGGCGATAAGAGGCGTCAGCGCATGGGCGTGAAAGCCCAATAAATGTTAACATATTTCCATCAATGACCACAGTCTAAAAAATTTCTTGTTCGCAATTGAAAGACTGTTTTTTGTAGTTATCATTCTTATGGATAAAGTTACACTGTGCGCCAGTTGTTTAGGTAACAGCACCAAATATTGTCATGTCAAGGCCATCGGCTTTCCTCCGGCATTCCGTTCCCGCCGCCCACCGGGATATCTCACGTAGTTACGTAACATTTCTCCTAAGGCTCGGTTACCATTGACATATTTAATTTACCTGTTGCTCGTTATGGTATTTATTTACTATGTAGAGTTTCTCAATAGATATTTTTCATTGTTACACGAACTTTCAAACTGTATTAAGTTGGTTTGAATTTACGATATGCCAAGGTTGATTGCTTAAGCTACTCTAAATTAGTTGCAATTAACTTTTTAAACAAAAGGATCGATGGATTTTGTAATCGATGTTGTCTAGTCTAGCTCTTATTTTACAATCTATTCAGCCATATATTTTAGCCATAGCAGTCAGAGGATTTGGCCTACACTCTCCACGCTGGCCAGACGGGTAGGAGAGGTCTCATTGATGTTTACTCGTAAAAGCTTTATTTAGCTGTTTCCTAAGTCGCCTTCTACGACATCCACGGGAAGACTTGGAGTGGTCCTATTCTATTCTGCCAGGAACCACATGGCTATTTATTATAATTTAATAAAATAAAATTATAATAAATAGCCATGTGGTTATAATTTTTTCTGTCGACAAATACAGAAAACTGACTTTATAAATGATTTAAAAATGAGTTTAATAGCATTACGGAACTGGCTGGAAAAGGAAATAAAAAAGTAAAGATAAGTACGGCGATGCATTTGAAATTCTGAATCACATTGAAATGATAAAGCTGCCGGCGCCGGTGTAAATAAAAGAGACACAATTATCCCTAACGGGATTTGAGCGGCTCTTCACACCCTGCGACCCGGTCGCTCATCTGCGGCGCGGTGTGGTGTGCCCGCAATCGGTAAATTGTTTTCCATCACAGATCGGATCGCGAGTGTTGCCAGTTTAAGTTCTTAATTTGCTTTAAATAGGCATGATGACCGAAAAAATATTTTTGGCCCATCGGATTTTAAAAAATATTGAACATCAACAATAATTTTCTCTAAGAAAAAATAATGGCGAAGATACAACGACTTTAAATTTCGTATGACGTCATGGATTCATACGATTTTTACACAGGCGGTGACGTCACAAGCGCCCACTTTGGAACTTAGATACTTTATATCTTTGTAAATTTGTACTTTTTTGATAAACTGAAAAATATATATACATCATTTTTGGATAATCTAACTAATAGACTAGTTAGAATAATACTTTTCTAACGCAGTCAACATCACTATTCAAAAGGTAATGAAGTATAATAGAATAAGGAAGTGTTTTTTTTGGCAATCTACTTAATTGTTTTAGACTACATATGTATAGGTATTACTTAAACTTATGTGGTTCTCTTAATTGAGTAGCTCTTCCCACCCGGCGACAAGGTCGCCCATCTGCATTCTAAAATTGCACATAAGAAAAAAACATTTAGTTTTAGTACCCTTTGGGGATGTTCTTAATTTTTACACTACACTTACATAACTTTTATCCGATATTTCTCTAATACATGATTAAAAAATAAAGTTACTTTAAGGATAGGTACTCGTACTTATCTATATTATAGCCATTTACAATTTCAGCACTATATTTTTTTACTTCTTCAAGTTTATCATTTGTAATTTCTATGAAGCAGGTAATTTATATTAGCTATTAGGTATTTCTAATAAAACCCAATATCGCAAATTATAACCTTTGTTCAAGAAAATTGGATTAGTACATTTAACTATCCATACTCCATATCCAATTTATTCATACTTTAGGTTTATACAGAATACAGATTACCCGAAAATGTGGCAAAACTCCCCAACAAGTGCTCTTCGTGGGGTAGACAAGTTGGGACGGCCAATGCACCTTATTGACTCAGCCGACCACTTCCGAAGTCTCCCGAGTGGACCCGGCGAACCTTGTTGACTTTCATTCAACTTAATCAAAAAAAAATTGCTGTTAATTTTAAGATGGTTTTATTACCTTAACTTTCACTTTGTGAAAATTTGTAGAAAAAAAGTCACTGATATAACCCAGCTGATTAGCTCGTTGAAGTGGCAGTGGGCGGGACACATAGCGCGATGAACCGATAGCCGATGGGGCAGGAAGGTTCTCGAATGGCGACAACGTACTGGTACTGGCCTAGCAAGCAATAAAATATAAACAATATGAAATATTTTTTAATTTATTAAATAAAAGAAACATAACGTGACATGACAACCACTTCATTAATTAGTTAACAAACTCAGACGTCTAGAAAAAAGAAATCGATAGTGTCAGACTAATGCACTCACAGCACTCGAATTCGTTTATAATTCGGGATTCATAGCAGCGGCTTAGTCTCATAAAAAGTTGTTCCCTTCAAAATGTAGTAATTTCGCAGGAGGGTGCCCCCTCCCCTCCCCCTGCCCCCGTCTTCGCAGGCTGGCCTTTTAACGCTGGAGATATTGTCTCTTTAGTTAGATCTGTATTTACCGTAGTATGGCTTAGACACGGAGAGAAAACGATTTTTTGGGGTGTTCGGTTCAATTAGGTAACCAATCTGTGGTATTCTCGTCCCTCACTAGCAATAAGTAGGTCTACATTTCGTCGTATACATGAGTTAATATTTACAAATTAAGTACCTAATACTTTTATGCTAGTCTAGGAGGAAATGAAAAGCGTAGAATGTACCAGTTACTTTTCTCCCGTGCAGATCTTAAAAGCTGATCGAGGCAATGTGCGAAAATCTTAAGGACTTATTTCAACAGGTCATATGGCTAACAATCGTTGCTGATTATCATCGCTGAAAGTGGTCTTCCTTATTTATTCCCCTCAATTCATATTTCTGAGTAATATTTACACTCATTTTAGCACTATTTATAGACGATATACTTATCTATGCATAGGTATACTTACACAAAAACCTATGCATATATGTATATAAAGTACGAAAAATTTTACGAAAATTATTTATTTTCTACATATAATGCTCTCACAAAATGTGCCTATTAATAAAACGATTTAACTTTTGTTTGACATTAACATTGTTCGAAAAAAATAATCGATCCATTGTACTTTATTCACTTGGATGGGAGGCAGGTACACTTGAAAACCATTACACTTTAAATATTATTTAATTTCAAATGACTCCCAAATAAGTTACTATGGTACGTTACGTTACCAAAGTTACAGATTTGATTTGTCTTAGTATAGTAGTCAAACCGTGTCTAACATTTATTATTAAGCTGTCTAAAGTACTTAATCTGGTATAACTTTAACGCTAGTTTAGGGTTTGATTGGTAAGTCTCTATAAAGGTTTTACGGATATACGCGCTTTCAATCATACCATACCACTGGTTTCAACAGTGCAATTTCATTTATAAATATCTGCACCTTTTTACTTAGAAGTTAGTATTTAATCATGTTGGTAAATACATTATTTAGGGTTTTTCAAAATTTCAGTAAGTGCTGTTTCTTCAACTAGTTTAGTTTTTACCGAAATGAATATGACGATAAAGTATGTCTGGAGTGTTCATATATCTTAACAGCTGTATGTAGTCACTTTAAAGCTACGAAGGACGAGTACTCAAGGCGAGGTTCACGACTTTACCCGTTAGAAGAAATAGATGGGTTCATTCGGTCAAAGTCTGGACAAAATCATCTGTGAAGTTATTATATTTCAACCTCGGACTTTTAAAAGACGATTGCTAATTAATTCTTTTACATTTGTGAATTTCTAATAAAATATTTTTTATATGACATTTTATAGAGATATTCATTTAAAACTTAAGATCAAAAATCCTAGAAAATTTATTACGTGACTACGGAAATTTTTACAGGTTGCGATTTATTGAAATATATTTTAATAGTGGTTTAGAATAATGAATTACTTACTACTACCCTTAAAACATCTGATTGTCATTATAATTGACCTTAGATATCACATAAGTACAAAAATATTATTGCTTTATTACAAAAAATATTATTAAAAATTATGTAATACATATTAAGGATGTAACGGCAAATTCCCGTAGCAAGTGGTACGATACGTTTGAATATAAACTGTGTCTAGTAGCGCCATCTATGATTTATAACTTACACTTCAAAATTGTTCAATAAGTTGAATGACGCGTAAAACGAATGGTTACAATTTATTTATTTATTGTATTATACGAAAAAAAATCAAAACATTACGACGTTAGATGGATTTTTATGGAAAATAACTGCATGACAGACTATCAATATGCACACTATTAAAATATTAACTGCCAAACTATTTTATAAAACATGGGTTATTTAACTAGTTAGAATATTTATTTAACGCAGCTTTTGATCCTTATTTGATATAACAATCAAACATGTATTAAAAAAAACATAACTATAAATTTTTTTTAATTAAGGATTATAAATTACCACAAATATTAATTAGCAACCGAAACATATTTCGTCAAAAGATTTATGTATCGGCACCATGCTTAGTCAAACACTTATGTCAAATTGGTCTAAAAGGCCACTACGGTTCGTACTGAACTTTACTCAGTAAGTATGAATATTCCATGAAATAAATAGTAATTTAAATTCTTTATACGGTGTGTATATTTTTGTTTACCTAAACATGTACCTACTTAAATCAAAAAGATGCATTTGTCCATACACCACAGAAATAAAAACTCATAATAATCCGATAATAATCGAACAGAAGACAAAATTAGTTGACACAGCATAACCTTTATTCAAATAACCGGTTAATGAAGCCATAACGCTTTAGAGCCTCGATCGTTAACTTTTTAAATCTGTCCCGAGGCTAGTAATACGTTATTGATATTTGTGAACAGCTAGGATAATAATATTTGTATATGTTGTCCAAATTATCTTGATCTGCCCCGTTCTCTTTCTGTACTGCCAACCACACGTTCAGTATAACATTTCAGTTGTTAAATAACCCATATTTCAATGGAATAACATGCGTCGATATTTTAAACTGTGGTGCTCGTAGGGTTGTCAACTGTATCGATATATGGACCGATTTTGGAAGTTTGGGTGTCGTATTGAGGGCCGTTTTATAATGGTTGGTGAGCAGTATTGTCCACAATGGAGTAGGGCAGTCACAATGATGCCTGCCGCGTAATTGTTAAACGGGGGTTGAGCGTCATGTCAACTGTTTCGTCACAGAATAGGTGACTCGAATACCCTTAGTCCATAACGCGTTAATTGCGAGTTTGTGATTAATTAGCTGGTTTATTTGCTTTTGCCTGCTGAATTTCAGAACTTTTTTCATAGGTGTACGACAACTGTATATTTTGTTCTAGGAGTTTTTGTACCTGATACATATGTTTGTATTAACATTAAAATTTTGTGGTTTGAATTCCCAGATTAAGCTTCAAAATAGTTCAGGAGTTAATTATTTATACAATATATTATAAACTAGCTGAAACTCGCGGCGTTCCCGGGTGTAAAATTTTTGACAATCTTTCGGGAACCTCACCTTTTTATCGTGATAAAAAGTGTTATGTATTAATATAGGTAATAAGCTTTCTACATGCCAAATTTTATTCCAATCCAGTCAACCGTTTTGGCGTGATAGAGGAACAAACATCCGGACATAATACTTTCGCATTTATAAAACATGTACATAGTTAACGTGGAAATTATTGACACTTCATTATAGGTATATTATTATCGTATGCTATATTTAAATTGTACCTATCACACATTATAGTATATTTCAGGTTTCATAGTTAATTGCTACAATAGTTATCTTATCTGTATAATGGTACGAATATATAATTTAATGAGTTATTTGTGGTTTAAAGAACTATAAATTAAACGTAAAGTTATAAAATAAGTCTTTAGTAAATCAATTTAAAGTAGGGTTATAAGCATAAAACAATAAACAAATTGATGGCTAAGGATTGAACAATAGAGTCGGCTTTACCATAAAGTTTACTCAATAAACCTCATCGTTACCTTTCCAAAGCGTGAATGAAGCTAAGTGCGTTGATACCGATCACAAACTGCCTAACAACAATACTCTTCATCCCTTATTAATTATTTTATTGTACGCATAAAGGATGTCGTAATCGTCAGAATAATAATATCATCGCGCCGCATAAAGAACCCCAAGTAGCGACAACACAAGCGTAAAAATGACACGCCGTGCCACCAATATGTTTGTGTGTATTACACTAGATTTATTCGACTGGGTCACGCACACTCGCAAACGTCTACCTACCCTGAAACGGGGTGCGCTTGGTAGGGGCGACACTACTACAGACGCAGCTAGGGCTACCACCCGCCCGCCAGATGGCTACGCACACACGCACGCACGAAAGGGAAAGCTACACTGTGTAAACAAATCGCGGGAGCGAGTGCCGTCCCTCTCAACTAAAGCGCGTGTGTGTCATATCGTTGTGTGCTGTCGACGCGATTCGACGTAGATTGTTCTGTGAAATTGCCAGGTAATAGGCCGAGGGACTATAGCATTACACTTACTTATTGGTGGGTTTAGGCGCTCAACGGCCTAATCGAATTGAATATTGGCGACATACAGACGCCACTGACTTTCCGATTGATATTCTGATTGCAATTGACTGATGAAAGATACTTGTCTTCATTGTTTTAATATTGTAGAGTTGCTTTTTAGATTGTATTAGAGAAAAGAGAATTTTAGCAACAGCATTTTATGATTTGTACACTTTTTTTTAGATTTTATCACTTTTTTTTCACAATTAGATGAACAAAAAAATTTTAACAAAGCGTGTGAAACTATAGTAAACTTATAAATCTTATAATCTATATATATATCAAAAGACTAATATCTAACCATAACCACATGACGTGTACGTACACTCAATTACCCGTTATCGCACTTCATAGAAATAAACAACGTGACATCAATAAGAAGATAATTGAGTGAACATACCGTATTGCCCCTAATTCGAGAACAAAGAAAAAGCTCGCTTATGATTAGATGACGTAAACAGTTGACGTGTTTGGCCGAAGTGTCACGGGGAGGGCGTGACGACAGAGATTAGAATTGATCTAAAGACGCTACGCTCGTCGACACCTCTATTCGTGTATACGTTATTGCTGTCTGCTGAGTAGCGCCAGCCCTGAATTGAGTGGCGACTGCGAGCACTTCGTCAGCGGTTTAGTGATGGGGTGAACGGATTTTGAAATTTATCGATATCGAAATTTGCATAATTTTAATAAAGTTATAGGTATTTTAATAATAAAATATTGATCATAGCATTTTTGTTTATATTAGGAGGATCTATATAATTTTTTTAAGTACGCCACCAACAGTATATGCCCTTAAAAATATCTATGAAAATCAACGGACGGTAAGGACTACTTATATAAAATTTCCACATTATTAAGTCTTTAAACGCCATGACCTTCACCTGGTGACCGACAAATATTAAAAAATCTATTGCGTCTGCAATGCTGACAGTCATAGTGTTAATATTTTTTTTACATATATTTATGTTTTCTGGTTCGTAAGAAAAAGACTAACTACAATATCAATAACAGCCGATAAATGCGCCGCAACAGGCTGGCGAATTATGACTATGGTATTGTTAATTCGCAGTCGCCCCGAAATTTATTACGAGACGACAGAGAAGGACGGAGCTATACGTTAATCGATAAAAAAGAAAAAGATGGAAAGCAGCTAAATGAGGGGGGTGTCGTAAATAATTTCTCCGCTTACAATGACAAGGTCCTCAACAGAAAAGAAGCTCAAATGAAAATGAGACATTTTGTTCGAAGGAATAGAGTGCTTATTTCCTTAGCAGATATATATCGAAGGAACAATGAGGGCTAGAATGAGGAAACGGATTACGAAGAGTGTCGGATGCTTTTACTGTATTTAACGAAGATTACGATTTTCGATATGTTTTTATACGAGTAACTTTGAGAGGGTTGCCCTTTAGTACTAAATTAGTTTGATGAAGCAAATTAAGTGCTTTTCAACTAACTTTGTGAGTTGCAGGTGCCTTTTGCGTGCCTAATTGTCCTTTAATGGAATCTAGTGCTCTGTCTGAATATTAATATGCCCGAGTCAAAATGGGGATTATACTACTTACCTTAAAATTACCTCTGTGTAGATAGAAATTAAAATGGGTAATTAATTATCCCAATATTGTCTAATACCTAGGTTATTATTTATTTAGTAATAGTAGAAATTGTAAGCTCGGTGGAAGAACGCGTACTGGCACTTTCTTAAGTTAAGCAACCCCAGTCATGGTCCTTACTTGGATAGGTGACGACAAGTAGCATATAAATTTCCTTAGCTTCACCATGATTTGAAACAACCACTTATACACACTGAAAAGCAAATTCTCTAGTGGAAAACTCTACTTCAAGACAAAACTAGAATTAAAATGTTCTACTGTACAAAAGGCAACTTTATTCAGTAGATTTATGCACTATTTTTACATTACCTTGTTTTAGAGCAATTTCAGTCTTTAATTTCAAACTTATTTTTTTTTTATTACCATAAATCGTAATCCTGAAATAAGTATACAAAAATATATAAATATACAAAAACTAAAATTCAGTAGATATGGCTAGTTTCCCAAAAGTATTCTTGTAAGAGACAGGAGCCTATTAATATTGAAGAAGGGGACTATTCTCAAGTCCACAGACAGGTCGCTAATCATAATCGAATCTTTTCGTCCGCTGAATTCCAATAACGTAATCCATCAATTGCACCGGCCTTGTGACGGCGGTACACACACAGGCGAGATTGAATTTAGGGTAAGCTCAAAGTAACTTGATGGACACTTTATACAAAGGCATTGGTACTTCGATCTGAACCTAGAATAGGACCGTTCTACGGGCTATGCCATACACATACAATCGTACACATTCATTAACTGATTTAAAAAATTCAGTGCAAACGGCAGGCAAAATACAAAAGGATTAAATTAAATTACCCGAGTAATTGAGCGGTAAACAACAGTTCAAAGGGACATTGCAGTTTGCAAAAACGCGATCACTTGTCATCAATCAACACTGACTCTACCAACAAATTAACACTAGCCAGTATGCCTTTGTTTTGGATGATTTTTTTAAGCTGTTTTTCAGTTTTAATTTTTTCAGAGCATATTCGTTCAAAAGGATATCACCTCGGCGTGCCGACAGAGGCGGCGCGGCGTTGGCTCTTTCAAAGAGGCGGGCTTTGTTGCGCGCTGACAGAATTTACACCATTTAAGCAAACGAACTAGGTATATGTATAAATTAAAAATGTAGTACTTACCTATATTATTACAATTAGAAAAAGAGAAATTTGACGAGCTCACAACGCCGGGCGTGGTGGGCACTTAGGTAGGTGACCACAAGTGGCATACATTTCTCAAGCTCCTCCGTGCTTAGAAAAGCACGTAAAGCTGTTGGTCCTAGGTGTCATCATGGTATGACAGCCGTCAAACTATGTCAGCTGCCGTTTGTCAGCTTTGAAAATCTGACACCAGTGCTGGCCATTTACACAAAATACAACTAAACATGTCTCCGTCATGTTTAGGAAGACTCGTTACAAACAAATAAATGCTCATGCACACTCCGTTTTATTAATGTTATTCTATGAAATAATAATATCATTCTCCATAGCACGCAATAAAAATAGTGTTGAACAACTATGCAGAACAGATTGTAACAAGATATAAAGTGTAACCCGTTAAATTATGCGTAACACGACAACTACAAGTATATGGGATTAGATAAATCAAAACAGACATTATTATGTATTTAATTAACTAATTGTAGGTTGATTACATCTTAATACATGTGCATGTTTAGGGTCTGTTTACATATATATTTTTTTCACAGGTACATCTCAATCTTATTTTGATTAGACACATCTAAATACATTAGCATGTTTAGGGTCTTTTCACATAGAACTGTTTGATTTTTATAAAATGTATAATTGTATTTTTTTTGCGGGTTGGAATACAAATAATATTGAATAATATATAACCATTTCGTCCTAAAACCTACCTAATCTAAGTGATACCTAACATATACCTAACAATCATTGATGTCTGGAATAAACAATTATTATAAAACCTTCTAAAACTTATTACAGGAGCACCGTCAAATGGATCGCGTAGATGATCATATTCTCTCCACCGAAAAAAAAAAACCACATAATTTAATCATACACGAGATTTGTAACAAGATATATTATGTAATACTACTAAGAGACCCCCCACACTAGCGTCATCGTCGTGTCAGCGTTTGCGCAGCGTCGACGCGACGTCGATGCTACGGCGACGCGACGCTAGCGCTGGCCGGCTGCTGAACGCCGGGCTTAGGCAGCACTGGCGTTGCGTCACCGCGGCATTCGCAACACAATGCACTCGCCTAGAGATGGGCGATTGATAAACACCCAATCTATCCATTTGGGTATTTACCCGGTAGATTGGGTCGACGTCACGTCGACGCTGCGCAAACGCTGACACGACGATGACACTCGAAAGACGCTAGTGTGGGGGGTCTCTGAGTTGGCAGTTTCCTTAAAATGTAAGTTAGCACAAATCTTCAGTTTGTGGTGACAGCAGATTAAAATACGATCTTCTCTCTTATGGGAGTTGTAGGTCGTAAGTGGCGCCTAATGGAGAAACTGATAGTAACAGAGACCGGGCAAAAGCGTCCTCTATGCAAAGAATTAATAACATTTATTCTTTATTCTTTTAAAAATACTCCGTGCACTTACAGTTTCATAACACGTGCACGTGAGTCAGGTACAGGCTAAAGTTAATTAAATAGACAACTACTAATATTTACTACGATCACCCAAGACAATCGGGTTAACCTGCTCCGAGGTAAAGTGCGTAGCCAAAAATCGTGATGGCAAAAGCCTGTTGAAGTCCTCTGCCCCACCTGTGGGCCTTAGGAGTCCTCAGGTGGGGCAGATAGATGGCTTTAACATCTTTTGGTGATCGTAGTGACTTGCTTCTTGACTTAAGGTCCTAAGTTAGGACCTTTGACCCAGCGTGGTGATTATGGGCTAATCCCCCTTTTACTGGGAGAAGCCTTTAGCCCAATCTATCTATAATTTAAGAACTACGTTCTTGTCGGTGGAGTAGTTTCCATGTCTCCATCTCTTGAGCCATATTTTAGCCCAATAGTAGACCGTTAATAAGCTGTAAATAATAATACGGTTTGTGCCGTTCTATGTGAATAGATCCCTAATTCTTCCATGCTGGTCTGGGAGAAAAGGAAAAGATATTGAATATAGCAGTTGCTTCTCTTCCTGCCCAGATTGTAAAAGCTGATTGAAGGAATTAACGAGAATCTGAATCATAACAATAGGCGTTGCGGCTCATCACCATTTTGATTCCTTTTTCCACCTCGCCCTCCATCACGCTAAAGGTGGCCTGGGCCTTACCAACCTAGGCTTTGTCTGCCCCGTTAGGAAAAAAGACGTAACAGTATATCTGTAGATCCTTAATTTTGATGTAACAAAACATTTTATCAGTAAAGTGTACTTATCGATGTCAATGACACTATTTAGTTCAGGTATATCCGTACAGACATCGCCGTAGAAAGTTGTTTATATTCAAATTAGGTTGCTCAACGCCATTGTAAAGCCAAGTTCACTTATCAATCGATAAAGTTCACTTAATTAACTGTTTATTGATAAAATTAACTGGGAATTACTCGAACAAACTGTTTAATTGTTAACGGTAGTCATATCGAGTATGACACCAAAACTTATCATTTTAATTTCATTCAATCAATAAATATTAAATAAATAAATATATAAAGACAAATCGCACCGATTGAGCTACTCAAATTAAGTTTGAAACTTGTATTAAGTATGGGAAACTATCTCAACTAGGTATATAATATTTAAAAATAAATACATATAGAGATAAATACCAAAGACCCGGACAATTTAAAAAAGGCAATTTTCCAACTTGCCCTGGCTGGGGATTGAACCCAGAACCTGTGAACTGTGTCCCAGAACACCAGAAAGTGGTGGACTGGCGTTTTAACTGCGTAATGGTACGTCACTTTTCAACAACTAGATGAGAGTTCATGAAATACTCTTCCATGATGGTCTGGGAAAAAAGAAAAAAATTGAATGTACCAGCTGCTTCTCTTCCCGCGCAGATGTTGAAATCCGATCAAGGAGAACGACAATGCGAATCATGTTGCGATGCGGCTTTTTCACCCTTTCGCCCACTATCACGCTGAGAATGGCCTTTGAGTTTTGCTACCGTGGGCTCTGTCTGCCTAGTGCCGCAAAACTCAAAATGCAAATAAGACTACATAAATACAACACATATATGTCAACTTTAGCATTTTGTCGACAAATAAAGAGTTTTAGGTATATTTTTTATTTATTTCTACACATTATATATATGTATATTTAATAATAAATTAAAATGTTTAATAATGGTCAAATAGCTAATTTGAATGTACTACTCGTAATCGTCCAAAATTTGCTTTTATAAGCACCACCTGTAGGTTGACTAGTAGGAAAGGCCTTAGGCCTTAAGTCCGCCTGTTGCATTTTTTTTAATAAAGTTAAATGAATAAAAATAAAATAAATATATTTTTATTTATTTCTACACATTATATATATTTAAAAAAAACAAATAACTTATTAATATTCATAAAAATTATACAATAAAATCAGAGTGCTTCCAAATTCTCTTTAATCCAAAGCGCGTATTTTGATACTCTGGTATACACTCCAGGGTATACCGTATCAGCACAGCCTTCTCCCCACGAGACCAAACCTACTAAATGACCATCCGCCACTAAAGGTCCACCAGAATCCCCTTGGCACGCGTCTCGTGGAGGGTTCGATGCGCCTGCGCAGATCATTCCTGAAGTAATGGGAGAGATTCGAAGGTATGCACTAGCGCATGTCTGCTGGGAAACAATGTGGACTTGAGCCGCCATGAGTATTGACGATGCTGACCCTTCGTACTGAAAATAATATACATATTAAGATTCTTGTCAGTGATCTAAGTTGTTGATAAATCTGAATTGATTTTAAACAGGCAATAAAAATCATATTTAAACACTGAGCCCGAATTTTAGCTAGTCTGAGTCAAGCTATAAAAAGTAAAGTTTTGATACCAAGATGAATGGGAAGTCATGACATCACCATATTTTATTAATATGCGATACACGCGTAACTCACGTAAAAAGTCAGCTACTAGCCGACATGTTTCAACCTCATCTGGAGGCCTTCCTCAGGGCGAAACTGACCCGCGACGCGTAGCTACTGGCAGATACGTTTCGAATCATGCGATGTTATGATAATGACCGTACACGTTCGGCATCGTAATAATTTTTTTAAAGGATGCAAAGAAATTATGGAATCATAAAAATATAAAAAAATGCAACGCTGCGCTTCGTAAAAGAGAAAATATTATTCGAAGTTTTAAAAAAAGAATGAGGTAAAAGTTTTCAATAACGAATTTTGGCTAATCCAAATAAAAGGTAAAGACATAAATAAGAACATACATAAATAACTGCTAAACTTACCGAAGTTGTGCCATAACCAGACACAATAGCTTCAGTACCATCTAGTAAATTATAACCTGAAGGGGCATACGTGACAGCACTGACTGACTGACTAAAGGATATAGTCGCAGCAGTGACTAACATCGCGATGTCATTTTCTAAGGTAGTTTCTGAATATCCTTCATGGATGATCACCCTTGATACATCGTAAGACCTCCCTCCGGAAAGGCGACTTGATGTGCCCACTACCACTCTTAGTAGTGATGGATTGTCCACGTAGCTGTAATAAGAAAACTGTCTTATCCAATTGTGTTTTAGTTTGAATATGTTCAATAACATGAATCAGTATTACAAGATACACTTCAAAATGTAGTCTAACAGTCATATGAAGTCTAATGCTACTCGTAGACACAGGCTTTCTTCAACTTTTCAAAATACGTAACTGATTGAAAGTGGTATCCATTTTTCTGGCTACACTCTTCGCTTGATATAAACGCAGTCTCCATTCATTATTACCTTTTGAAGTTGTGACACTATTGTAAAATACAGCTTTATGGTTTACACGTCAAATATAACGAACCTGGACACGAAAATGCACAGATAGGGGGTACAACCAGAAAGATGAAAAGTTAATTGATTAGAATTCTAGTAATGTAGCTAAATTATTGTTATTTTACCCGATAGCACAGTGACCAGCAGTCAAGATAGCTCTATTGCCAATAACAACAGCTCCACAGGTATGTGCCCAGCCATTAGATACTCTTCGTCTCAAAGCGGCTTGGTAAGGAATCTCTGAGATATCTATTGCGTATCCATTCACTATACGTGAAGACGAAGACTCTATTTCTCGCGTTGGTAAAGATGTTACCAATGTTGAAAAAGCTGAAACAATCATGTGAGGATTAAAAGAGTCGAACTGTGTTTAAAAAGCCAAGAGTACAGCAATATTTACAGATTTTGTGAATGCTCGTCAATGACGTCTCTATTACATTTGGGTGAAATTAATTATTCAGTTATTATTTAGCTTAAATTTTAATAATACTTTGAGATTTGTAGGTATGTTTGACAAACCTAATTATAAAACTTATCAGCAAAAACCTAAGACCCACGCTGAAGACTATAAAACATTCGCTTCAAATAACTCGTAGTTTTTTGAGACCCTAATTTTTACCATATTATTAAATCCTACTGTTGAACTCGATAAAAAGATGACTAGATAATACAGTACATATAAATGAAAACATTTATTATTAAATTAATGCATACGGGAATTAACGCGAAACGTACTTTTTATTTATTTATTTTGCTGACGTTTCATTCGGGTTTCACCGAACGTGGTCCCAGCTTGACTGAAGCAGCGATGACGCCTACGCCTCCCCCTGCCCGGTGTGATCTTCGTCCACCGTCATATTGTTCATTTTCCAAGTACCGTCACACACTACACTCACAGTGTCCCTATTCCGTAACGCAACCGTATTCTGGTGGTTAACCGATTGTGCACCAAACCGGGGTTGTGTTTTGTTAATCACTGGATTCCACACTGCTGACAATTTAAGGCCATCTTCTCGGTTGAAATTGTTAGGATGTTTCTTAATTTCAATCGCCTCACGTACCATCCTAGTGCGATAGTGGCAATCGCCAGCGAGGACTTGCGTACGATGATGATGCCACTATCGCACTAGGATGGTACGTGAGGCGATTGAAATTAAGAAACATCCTAACAATTTCAACCGAGAAGATGGCCTTAAATTGTCAGCAGTGTGGAATCCAGTGATTAACAAAACACAACCCCGGTTTGGTGCACAATCGGTTAACCACCAGAATACGGTTGCGTTACGGAATAGGGACACTGTGAGTGTAGTGTGTGACGGTACTTGGAAAATGAACAATATGACGGTGGACGAAGATCACACCGGGCAGGGGGAGGCGTAGGCGTCATCGCTGCTTCAGTCAAGCTGGGACCACGTTCGGTGAAACCCGAATGAAACGTCAGCAAAATAAATAAATAAAAAGTACGTTTCGCGTTAATTCCCGTATGCATTAATTTAATAATAATGCAACGCGATAGTTTAAAAGTATTTAAAACATTTATTGTAAAAAAAATAATGAATCATTAGAAAGAAGTAAATATAATGTAATATTTTTTAAGTAAAATGCACTTACCGATGAACAAAATAAATTCACAAAATAACTTCATTTTAGTATAGTCTGAGAGCAACTGAATTTTAAGAATGAGATCTTGTCCACCGCCATGTTGATAACAATATCTTTGATAGTCAAGATCAAAAGATTTATCTTCAGAATTTGCCCAATATCTGAAGATAGATATACTCACGTATTGTAAACATACTCGTAAATGACAGTTTACAGAAGTTTACATTATTCTTGTATCTAAAGAATTTTATTGTTTCAATGAAATGAAGATGTACTGCAAACCAAGAAGTAGCAGCTTTTGATCCACAAACCCAATCGTAGGCATGGATGTTTTGGTGATAAAATAATAAATATTGTAATGCAAATTCTTATCATTATCTTTAAAAGCGGTAAAGTTATCTTATATCACAGATCTTTCTAATTTTCCGGCGATAACGTGGTAATGGGTATTTCCAAGGTTTTAACAGCGAACGCCTATTGGGTTATTAGGTGTTTGATTAACGGTAAGCCTTCTTCTTTCTCATCGGGACCGTTTACCGATGAGGAAGAAGGAGGCTACTGGCTTACTAGCGCAAATTGTCTCATCTCTCCATTGAATTCTTCTCTCCAATTGCTTTTACATATAATATTTTTATCTACTTCTGTGAATTGTATATCTTTTCTAACACATTCCTACCTACATGGCCTACCTCTTTCTTTAGATCCACCTACAATTTGCGTCATGTTCAAACGTAAAATTCCAATCAAAATTATATTTAAATTATAATCAAGCAAACTCATAAACAACATCTTTTTGAATGAATTGAATTTCTTTTTTTTCTAAAAACTTCACTCGCTTGTTTTGCTTGATGAACATTTATTGATCCAGCAAAACAAGCGATATATAAAATCACTCTATATAATAATATAAACATAAATGTATGTGTAAAAAATAAACAGCCTCAATTTATTCGGTAATATTTGATAAGTATTGACAACTCCTTTCACCGCTGTGCTACTAATTTTCAATTAAAATATTTGACAGATCATTTATTAATACTTCATCAATCTCATCCGTTCGGCCAACTATAAATACTTATGTGCTCAAATAATTAATTTGTAGCCTCATAGGACATCATCAGTTCAATTAAAATAACCGGTTTTTAACCAGTAGTATACTACTACATGAGATTACAGTCACAGTAAACAAGTAGGTACGTAAGTATGTATATCTATAGTTGGAAAGTTAATACCTGTCCTTCCACTCCGACCAACTAAACCGACCAACTGAAACGGATCAACTATTTTTCTTTCTCAACGACACAAGTTTTTCGTTGGTCCGATAAGAATACATTTATGATAAAGTAAATGAATATGAAATAAATATAGAAAAAAACAAAAGACTAAACATAATCATAAAATGTAAAAGTAAACTTATTTGTGTATTTATATACATACAGCCATACTTAAGATACTGGAGTGTAACTGTGTAAAATAGATAACTAAAAAAGTTTTTATTCAAATATTAGTTTGGTCTGTTTCATTCCACCAAAGATAATATAATAACAAATGTTACGATACACGATATCCAACATCATGCAAACAAACTATTGAAGAGCCAGCAAATAGCAGAAACTTGTAGACAAATTATTGTACCAGCTGCTCACAGAGATGGCAGCACACAAATTACTAGCAAACCTGTGAAAGGTAGGTAATATAATATTTTTTTTTATTTTGGCTCCTAGTTTGGTTTCACTTTTCTCTGCGCCACCTTTCGGTTGAACTTTTACATTTTTTGTAATAAAATGGAATAAATTAAATATGTGAAAAACGCCATCTAGTGAACTATTTAAAAAACACGTAGAAAAGAGATTTAGCTTTCTCTTATTGTCTTTTACAATTTGTATTAGTTAGAAAATGTATTATTATGACGAAGCGTGTTGCGGATATTTATAAGTTTAAACTTATCTTCAAAGTCTAAATGAGTAGATTTACTGTTTTAAGGTATAACTTATTTTCAAAGTCTATGAATAAGATTAATTAATATTCTAGCGAAGACATTTGCCACTTAAATGCGTTACGTAACTCAATGAATACGATTGAACAATTTCATCGCTTGCCCTTATTTCATGACCAATTGAATTAAACTCAAAACGGAGCGTAATAAGCTTATTGGGCAAGATAAGATAGTGTTCATTAAATCAATAGAAAGCCGAGTGCATGGGAGTGACTCCCACGCGTGCATTCCAATGGGAGCCAAAGACCTCTCGCTTCCTGGATCGTAGTATGAAATAGTTCAAATTGTTAACTTTACAGCGGTAATTTGGTGAAGTTATATTAGTTTAATTATCGCTTGACAGTTTTGTTGTGTTCATTGAGTTTGAAAGCTTTAGAGTGAGACTCTACAAAAGCTGAGCAAAGCTTTTCTTTAACCAAATTTTCGTGATTCACACATCGAAAGAGACAGCGAGCTCTAGTAATCTCCTTTATCTTAGTGTGTGTTACGGTTGCATCCTCAGCTGGGCTGTTGCTGCTGCTTCGGAGCCTGGGGCGCGTTTTCCCGCTTTGTCTTCTCCAAATGTAATAAACATGTCAATGGTCACCCAAGGGTAAATTCAGTCCATGATACTGAACAACTTTTCCCAAGAAATATGCTTATATCGAAATATTAAAGATATTTTTGACAGCTGATCACATCAACTGATCGGCCAACTTGTATGGGAGGGCAAAATTTATTTTTCATATTTTGCTATATGTTTCTTGGGGAAAGTTGTTCAGAATCATGGACTGAATCCATTCTTATAATTGTTTCAGTATAATTTGATAGACCATGTATAGAGTCACTCAACTTCAGTTGTTCATATCGCAAAGACGGAAGTTATTACACACAATTACGTTGATCAAAAACATCCTATATAAGAAGTAGTACACAAGTATTTTATCACTCAAGACGGATTTGATGGTTTCCTCCAAAAACATTAATAAAAAAACTATTGATGTATCAGATCAATCAAGAGCTTTATATCATTTACATTCACTTTACGCAATCAATCAATCATTGACACACATAATTGACATATAATTAAATATTAACATCACTATCAGTTTGTTGTGTGTGCGTGTTCTCTATTGAACCGTGAAGGACGCTGGTGATCTTGCGAGTGCGTCGGTCGTTTTTACATAACTATTGTTTTAATGTGAATGTACCTAAGATAACCTCTAGTAGTTCTAGTAATTTGAAAGTACAGATTCGGATTAAAAACTTTGTATTTTTGCATAATTAGCTGAGCTGCTTTGGAGCTCGATGTTTTTATTCTCCAAAGATGATATGCATATCAATGATCAGCCAAGGATGCCAAAAGCAGTATAATTTGGAGAAGGAAAATCTGATACTATATACAGGTTAAACAAAATATCACTACATAGTATAAAACAAAGTCGCTTCCCACTGTCTGTCCCTATGTATGCTTAGATCTTTAAAACTACGCAACGGATTTTGATGCAGTTTTTTTAATAGATAAAATGATTCATGAGAAAGGTTTATATGTATAATACATATCCGTGCGAAGCCGGGGCGGGCCGCTAGTACTAAATAAAAGCAATATAATAAACAAAATATACTAAATAATTTTATTTGAAAGCTGAATTCAGTCCATATGATACCTGAACAACTTTCCCCACGGAAATTTTTTGGCGTACTATTACAAATTTACCAATAAGCTGATCCAAGGTTGTATGAGAAGCCAAAAAATATTTTTCATATTCCGATATAAATTCCTTGGGGAAAGTTGTTCAGTATCATAGACTAAATTAACCATTAAAATACCTAGTTTAAGTATATTTAGTTAGACGTTACATATTTTGGCTAACCGATAAAACGAGTTAGCTTGGCTGAGGTTTTTCAACTGGCCATTGGCATGACGACAATTTCTTGGAAAAACAGCTGTTTCATGAGATGTTCGCGCTTGATGTTTCAGTTGCCTCTTACTACCACATCCACGTGTCAAAGAACTGAAACGAAGCGCCTAACAATTCAAGTAAACTCGTCAGCGCTGTCTGGAAATATTCTTCTAAACCAATCTGTTATGGAATTATGATTGCGTGAGAGCATGAGATCACGTGGTGTCGCAATGCAATAGCAGGCCACTTCACTTGGATAATGTCGCTGGGATAACTATGAACTTAGGACAATTGAATTTTTAAGAAAACTGTTTTGTTGTTGGTTGTTTCGTGTGTGCGAGCGGCCAACACTGGTATTTGGGCAATAATATAATTTTTAGGGTTCCGTACAAAAAATGAAAAACGGAACCCTTATAGGATCACTCGTGCGTCTGTCTGTCCGTCCGTCTGTCACAGCCAATTTTCTTCGAATCTACTGGACTGAATCAAGTGAAATTTGGTAGGATGGTGTAATCCTATGACCCAAACACACATGTGCAAAGTAAATAAATATTATTTTAAAATAAGGGTCATTGTCAGGAGGAAAATTAGGAAATAAAAAAAAATGCAATACTTACTATGTTATTTATATCAAATGAAAGAGCTTTTTTAAACTTTTTCTTCTTCCTCACCATTTCCCATTTATTGAGCGAGGGAAAGATCTCAGTTTCTAGATTGGCCAAAAATGCTTTTGTCCGTCAGTTTGCCTGTAAGTTTGTTCTCGCCTACAGGTTGCATTCCTGAACTGATTCTCGTAAAATTTTATAAGCAGATAATTGTATAATTGTACCCTAGGCTAAATTATATATGAAATAAAGATTGATTGATTGAATCCTATATAACGTCTTACAAAATATACTGAAACTATTTGAAGGGTGGATTCAGTCCATGATACTGAACAACTTTCCCCAAGGAACATATGTCGAAATATGAAAAATAATTTTTTGATTTCCCTACAAACTCGGATCAGCTGATCGGTCAACTTGTATGGGAGGTCAAATATTATTTTTCAAATTTCGGTATATGTTCCTTGGGGAAAGTTGTTCAGTATCATGGACTGAATGCACCCTTAAAATAGTTTCAGTATATTTTGTTAGTCCCTGCATATAATTTATTTGTCGATTAAATTTTTGGAATTTTTTCCAAAATGGCGGAGATATGGGGGTTTAAAAGTTTAAGAAAATCATATTTCAGCCATTTCGAAAAATTTACAAACATGTCATAAATTTTTTTTGTAACTAACTTATTATCCGATAAACTTCAACGGATGGGGGTGAGTCGCGAGGTTTACAGCTTACAGAGCCACTAGTTTATATGGGGTCGACGCAAAATGGTTTCTAAACTGCTCTGACATAAAAGTAGCCTCACGTTTGCCATTTAATGATAACAGACATTATAAGTGTCAAAACATACAACTGTAAAGTTATTTGAATAACTATTCGTAGCAACACACTATACCGAACTAAGGTCGCATTTTTCACGAAGAAATAAATAAAGACGCACAATTTCAGCACTGTCATGTGTTTTGACACTAAGTGTAAAAATCGACTATTTCGTGCTTTGAAATCAGAAATCTTTATTTGCCAGAATACATTACAAAATAGGTGTTCAGTACAATTAAAGCCATTGTATTCAGCCTGCAAGCAGACGTGCAAATATACACAATCAAGTCAATAAATCATTACCAAGTTACATTAACCGAATATATACAATTTAAATTACAAAAAATAAAAATAAAATAATAATAAAATGTCAGTCTACTGAGAAGCTAAATATTCCTTGACACTATAAAAACATTTATCTAAAAGCCATTTTGTCCATTTATTTTTGATTTAAGGTTTCATTGGGAAAGTTCTTCCTTATTTCACACGGTCTTTAGTATCTTTGGATGAAAAGCTATTGATATGCATACAATCTTTAAATAAAAAAAAATACTGGAATCGCCCCGAGTTTTAAGACCTAGATAACCCTTTAAACTATTTTGTGAACCACTGTTTACAGTTAAAGTGAGAACGTTAAGCTATAGTTTGCGTTTTTGCCAAAAGTGGCCGATTTTCGCTTTTACTAGCTCAAAATTTTGAATGATATCTTCGTTTCCTTACAAATCATTTATTTAAAAGGGGGGCAGCACTGGACACCGTGTATCGTTTTAAAGCAGCACACTGCACAGCCAAAGACGCAACCAAAAAATTTACGTAATAACCTTCATCGTCAAGACACGAAAAAGAAAGATCAGTGTCGTGAGGTATTTATAGGGTACATAAATTTCCCCAACTCCTAATAAACTGTGGTCGTACAAAGTTATCTAACACGTGTTCTTTACGCTGACTACCTTGGTACAAATAAAGGCACACTAGCAGAGAGTATAAATAGGAAACCACCGCTTCACTGGACTGGTTAATTCAAGCTTCAGTTGCATATGAAAATCGTAATTTTGTATGCAAATTCAATGGAAATACAGATTTGACCATAAGTCTCAAGTGACTCTAGTGTAAACTTTTTATCTACCTAATATCTTATTTCAAAATGTACCTGCTAACTTCTTCGATTTTGTTTTCAACCCTCGGTGAAAAATGGGGGTGTTATATATAAGTTTGACGTGTACAGACTCACAGTCTGTGTGTTTGTGGGTCTGTCTGTGGCACCGTAGCTTCTAAACGAATAGACCGATTTCGAAATCCTTATCTGTCGAAATAGTTCTTAGCTATGTTTGATGAAAATCGGTTGCAGATTGCAGACATTTTAAAAAAGGAGAAGTCAGAAGTACCCATAACCGGTAGACATGCATGAAGAGAGTGATGAGTGGAGTGTAGATGAAGCGAGAGAAGTCTAGGCTGTCAGAATCGTAGCAAGTAGAGGTCCATAGCCTCTGCCTACCCCTGTGGAAAATACGCGTGATAATATATAACGTCTAACTAAATATACTGAAACTATTTTAAGGGTGAATTCAGTCGATGATACTGAACAACTTTCCCCAAGGAACATGTATCGAATGATGAAAAATATTTTTTGGCTTTTCATACAAACTCGGATCAGCTGATCGGTCAACTTGTATGGGAGGCCAAAAATTATTTTTCATATTTCACTATATGTTCCTTGGGGAAAGTTGTTCAGTATCATGGACTGAATCTACCCTCAAAATAGTTTCAATATATTTTGTTAGAACCTATATATGTATGTTAGTATAAGAATTGACAATTGGCAATTTTAGCACTAGTCAGAAAAAGCAAATTTACGATTTGTTTTTAACAAAGTAATTAGTTAAGTATGCGGAACATCCAACATATTATAACACAATGTCACGTTAGCACAAAGGTTATATTAATAAATATTCAAAGCATGTACGTTATGTACGTACATGCTGACGTTTATAATGTGTGAGTAATTACACAGGTAATTAAATTTTTGTTTTAGAACGATCGCTATGTGATGAGTATAAGTTTGAAAGGCTCATCATAACCACATAGCGCGACGAACCGATGGAGCAAAAAGGTTCTCAAATGGCAACCACGTACTGGCAGACGAGGCACAAGGTGGTCAAACGATCTGACCATATGGTCGCTAGAAAACGCCTGGATACAGGCCGCTCAAGATCGGTTACTTTGGAAATCATTGGGATAGGCTTATGTCCAGCAGTGGACGTTTTGCGGCTGAAATGATGACTATGATGATGACGACTCATAAAAATCATAGAGAAGCATGTAAGAGACAAATCTATAATAATGTTTTACGACCCTATATACAAGTTTTTTTATAGTTCAGTTACTAGGAAATTTAGAAGTGTATTGAAATAGGTACTCAATTCAAAATATCTTTTTAGATAACGTCTGACAAAATATACTAAAACTATTTAAAGGGTAAGGTAGTTCAGTTTAATAAAATAATTTCAGAATCCCATAAAATTGATTGATCAGCTGATCCGAGTTTCTATGGAAAGTAAAAATATGTCGTATTTCGATGTAAGTTCCTTGGGAAAAGTTGTTCAGTATCATGTAATGAATCTACTATTAAAATATATTCAGTATATTTTGTTAGAGACGAGTACATACGCTCCTCCTGTTGCAAAACCTCTTGTGGTGTTTCACTAAAATTAATATCATGACAAGACAAGGCACATAAGCTGTTTAATTATCTGCTTAGTTTTTCATAAAAAAGTGCATTTAATTATATATATAAACTCCCACGAAATAATGACAATAATTTACATCTGAGAACATCGCAAACAAACCTCGAGTTTTCTATTTTTCAATCGCTTCGTTCCGCCTTTCAATACTTTCCTATACTAATACATGTGCTAGACCAATCTAACATGACCTTCCCCGATCCCCTCATCATGAAACCATTAGCAGTAATGAGGAGCGAGTCATTGTATTTTCGTGGGTCTTGATAGACTGGTGTTCTAAGCGGAAGGCGCCTGGAGTACGGACAATGGCCGGTCGGCGATCACTGTTACATTCTCACTCATTAGATATTTACTATTGAACTCGCAGTTTAAACTTCATTATGAATATTCCATGCTTTACAAGCTTAGAAGTAAAGTTAAGTGAAGCCTAAGTTGAAATTATGATGATAACATTTAGGTAAGTTCCTATATTTGTACGCATCTAAAGTAGATATACTATATATAACTTTAGATATACTATAAAATAATATTTTATGTACCTACATAGGTTTCAAAATAACAAGTATGAATTATTTATTTACATTCCATCCAAATAATTGCCTAAATTTTTAATATTATAGTCCCGCCAACATCTCTACTGCACCTATGAAATGATAAAAAAGACATTGTGTAATTTGAACTTATTTATTTTACGCTAAGTATATATATATTTTTATAAGTATATTAACTTCATAACAGAAAATAATTTATCAATTCACATTGTTATCTTCTGACTCTAGTGAACATTCAGAACTCTTTGGTTTAAGCCTAATAACCTTCTCTTTGGTTGCATAAATAATGGTCTTATCTCCTTCTATCACAATACCGTAAATGTTATCTTCATCCAAAATTTCTTTTATGTTTAGTTCTTCATCAACTGAATAAAGACCACCAGGTGAAGAATAGAACAAATTGCCATGAGGATCAGTAGCGAAGCCATTGACTACATAATTTGCTACTTCAACTATTTCTCCATTATCTTTCTTGAGAATAAACAATCCTGAAGAGTTTGAGAAGAAAATATTGAGATTATTGTCAACGCCTATAGTAAGAGCTCTAGTATTTTCTAATTCATCTATCTTTTTAACAACACCATCTTTGTACAAATAGGCTTTTGAATCAGGGTATGTCGTAAAGTATAACCCATCTTTGAAAAACATCTGCCATATACCGTCTTTTGTTATATTTAGATGGTCAGCCTTCTTGGTTTCATAATTAAACTTTGAAATTCCAGATTCAGTGCTACCAATGTATACTATATCGTTATGAACGTCGACTGCGTGAGCAAATCCACCACCGATTGTAGGAATTACAGCATGAGTTTTCGTTTCCAAGTCAAAATATACAGATTTAAATGCTTCTTCAATAATTTCCGTTGAATAACTGAAGAATAAAGTTTTGGTTTTTGGGTCGATGGCTAGTTGGTAAGGACTGTCATAACCCGTGACTAGTACTTCTTTATCAAATTTGACATTATCTCCGCTACATTTTCGGTTGGTTATAATTTCAGATTGAGTAAATGCCAGTAACGCCAAACAGTAAAGTACCTTCATCTGTAACATAAATGAAATGCTTCATTTAATATTTGTGAAATATACCTGTAAAATTATAGCATTATGAGGTAAACATGCTATCAGTTATCAGGTAGTTTTAGTTTCTAAACTATCGCGCTTTGATCACATGATTTATTGGAAACAAGACTTATGAGTTTTCTATCACAATTATGTGAACTTATAATACACAGTCAGCCTATTCGGGCATAGTTTCTACAGAAACGGAGCTAAATAATATTTCAATCAAACATTAGTACTAATCGTATTTAACAACACAAATATGACATAAAATATAAATTGGGTAATAAAATAATACTTACTATTGCTGCTCACTGGCTAACAAGCACTGACTGCATTATTAGTAAACACATTTTGTTAAATACTAGCTGGAATCTCGTTGGTTACCTACAGTGTTATCAATGTTATACTTTCACTACCATTTAACTTATTAATTTAATCAAAAATGTACGTTTGTTCATTCAATTATTAAAGAAATATTTTTCAAAGAAAATTTGTATTTATCGGTTTTTTGATTTATCGTCTCAAATTATTTATTTATTTATTCATTAAAATCTTTATTGACCAAAATGGTACAAAAGGTGAACTTAACGCTAATGCATTCTCTACCAGTCAACCTTTAGGAAAAACAGAAATTATTTAATTGCGATAGGCGCTTTAAAGATGTACTTAATAATTTACTATTTACAAGTATACTTAAATACATTCATATAATACACTTAATACATATAAATACTTATATAAATATACATACACATATATATATACTACAAATGTTTAAGATAATGACTAATTCTGCTGCGAAAATTTTAAAGAAAGGTGCGTGTGAACTTTCTTCTTAAATAAGTATCTGTTTGAGATACTTTTGATGTCTTCAGGTAAGGCATTCCAGAGTCGCGTAACTTGAAGAGTAAAAGAGTTAGACAAAAATTCAGACCGAAATAACGGAAGATAAATTTGAAGAGTATAGAGCGAAGCTCACGGTCATGGCTTTCAGACTGATATTTAAATTTGGTTTTCATATATTAGGGAGAAAGAGGGTTCTTAAGTATAGAGAAAAGAGTACAGAGCATTCTCTGTTGTCGGCGCTGACGAACAGGAAGCCAGTTAAGCTTAGATCGGAAAGAAGATATGTGGTCATATTTACGAAGGCAGAAGATAAAGCGAATGCAATTATTAATGAGACGATCTAGCTTATCAAGAAGATCTGCATTTAGATTAGGATAACACACATCAGCATAATCAATAGTAGGAAGAACAAGAGATTAATTATTAGGTTCCTTGA
Organism: Acrobasis repandana; assembly: GCA_963576875.1. Classification (NCBI taxonomy): domain Eukaryota; kingdom Metazoa; phylum Arthropoda; class Insecta; order Lepidoptera; family Pyralidae; genus Acrobasis; species Acrobasis repandana. The sequence goes on along the minus strand of OY756221.1, from coordinate 7,521,876 downwards.
TTGAATCAACATTACTACTTACATAGTTTTCAAGATCGTCATCAGCGTTATCATCCACTTTGATTTTTTTTTGTTATATATTTAGGACTCTGTACTATGTCTTCTCCCTTCATTGCTTTTCACTAGCCTCTTGTTCTTCTAGTACGTCTAGGAAATTTCCAAATTGAGAATTACGACAAGGTTATCATAAATACTGGATATTAAATTACACTCTCAATAAGAATTGAGATAACTAGTGACTATAGCACTGTATTTTCGTTAATGAAGGCTGATTTATTTTGTGATTTTAAGTTGTAGGTAAATGAAAAATTTCGTTTAGTCTTTTGGAACTTCGAAAACATTTCGGAGTATACAAAATTCAGTCTTAATAATATTAGGCTTCCGCGACATCAATTGCTATGACTAAGGGATAACCATTACCATCAGGCCGTCACTGTTTTCAAGTATAAAAAATGCATCTTTTATAATACAATGATATTTCTGGCGCCGTGTTAGTCACTATTTTCCTTTTACGTCATTTATACCAGCTTATTTTTAATTAAGTACAAATATTTTAAGCGATGAACATGGTGTTCCGGGTTAAAATAGGACCACTCCATCTCTTCCTGTGGATGTTGCAAGAAGCGACTAAAGGACTAAACACAAACATCTCCGGCAGGCGGCCGGTCGTAAAACTATAGCCAAATCAATTAAACTGTTTCGGATATTTCTTCTCCATTTTGCGAAGTCTTTGGCATCCTTGGGTGACCTGCATGTTATATTTGGAGAAGAAAAACCGGTAAAGTGCACCGCGGGCTACGAAGCAGCACAGCTGAGGATGCAACCGGGAACGCGCTTAGACGAAGAAGAAGATTTTAAGCGGTGAACAGACAAATAAACGAAAAAAAAATTGTTTCACTTCCCGTACAAATCGTAAAAAATAGTCACGTGATCTAGTTACTATGGGAACCAAATTTTTTTTTCGTATTCGATTTTTAATTATTGGAAAAAGTTTAAAATGATAGAGTATATCACCGCTTAAAATATTTTTACTGTACTAAATTAAGCTTGTTCACATTTTTGTATCCTTATTAGGATATGATACCGAACTCCAAAAAAGGTAAATCCATGAACAAAGACATGTCTCTTGCTTAAAAGTCAATGCATCTTGGTAAATAATGTTTCACAAGGTCACTCGGCGATGTTTATTTTTATGATAACCTTTTCCCTCTCCGGTGGTTTATCTGCCTTTGTTTAAATAACACATGACAAAATACCTATAATTAAATAATATTTGATTGTTAATCACCTGATTCGTCTGGAATTGCCACTGTGCTCTTAATCTCGATTTTCGTTCCACTGAGATACAACCACTGGTTGTGTAGACTTCCCCTGGGTGTGTACGTCGTGCTGGTATTGGGGGTGTCCTGGAATATGCTGAGAAAACTGGAGTATATTAGGTATTAAACATCGATTCATTAACTAACAAAAGCCTGAGTTTCAAGTGTAGAATCTAGAGACCTATTTAAAAACATGTAAAGCCAAATCTCTTTGACTTTCTATAAATGTCTTTTTAATATATTCAACTTTTATTTTATCAAAAAATAACGTGAGATTAATCGTTACTAAATTAATTTAAGGCCGTACCTGAATTTTCCGGGATCCAGAACTGCCCCCATTTAAAATAAATCATTTTAAAGAAAACTGAGACATCATATCTAAATATAATATCATAAACTGTAAACAGTAGTTCATTAAATACTTTGAAAGGTCATCTAGGGCTTGGTAGTAGCAAAATTTTAAATGATGTCTCCGTTTTCTTTGAAAGGATTTACTTCAAATGGGGGCAGCACTGGACCCCGGAAAATTCATGTACGGCCTTAAACCGGTTGTTTCGATGATGATCGTCTAAATCGATCGAAACCTGATCGGCCTTTTCCGACTATATCACGTGAGTTAATTTATATTCAACTTTATTACAAATACGGTATAGTTGTAAACGATCAATCGAAAGGTGGTACAGAGACAATCGAGACCAAAGTAGGAGCGAAAATAAAATTGTAACACTTACTTGCCTAGTAAGTATTTGAATCTATATTACCTAACTTTCAGGTTTTTCAGGTTTGCTAGTAATATGTGTACTGCCATCTCTGTGAGCAGCTGGTGCTAATAATGTATCTACAAGTTTCTGCTATTTACGGGCTCTCCAATAATTTGTATGACATTACTATATGTAACATACGGGTAACTCACGTGAACAATCAGCTACTAGCCGACATGTTTCGACCTCATCCGGAGATCGTCATCAGGGCGAATATGACGGGCGACGCCGCACGGCGACGTCCCGAACCACACTGATGTTAGCGACGCGACGCGCAGGCGGCGGTTTGTATGGTGTTGGGTTCCACTGGTGTAGGCAACTTCAATGTACTCGCATTATAGGAAGTTTTACGTAAAAAAAAATCATCAATTTGGTTTCAACTTATCCACACTTTCAATGTATACTCAAATATTTGTATTGCTTTATTCCTTTGCCTTCCTCTGTCTACGAGTGTGAATAACAATCAGCAAAAAGTTCAATCAAGTTTAAAAAGCTGTACTGTACGTGCCTTTCGGCATTAACTTATTATGACAAATAAAAATAATTTACATTTTTAAACGATTCAAATGAAAAATTGGCTTGAATAATGATAAACACGTGCCTATCATGTGACCACCCTTTTTGTACCATTGACCAATTGATTAATTGAATTACGCTAATTTGTGCGAAAAGAAATTTAAAATACAAAAAGTAGTTAGTACTAACGGTCATATTTACATGCTCCATTACAAATATATCAATATGTTATTAGCTGGTTTTTTAACCTGTTACTTAGTAGTTAAATTGTAGTGTAATATTTGCATGCCTCTGTTGGAAGCAGTCAAAACCTACTTGTGTGACTAATAGATGTGAACCGATGGACTTGTTATTGGGAAATAGATACAGGTATAAAGTGTATTGAACTCTAGTGAGAATTTGATTAATTGTTCGTCGAATTTTTTTTTTTCAATCGCTAAATTGGCGATTAGGTGGATCAACTCATCCCACCGCCTCTATGACGCCTTATTTAAATTAAATATTTGAAAGTCTGTTGATACCTGTTGTTTTTTTTTTTTTTTTTTTTTTATTTAATTTCACCTGTCCCGTTGTCTGTGTGTCCATAATCAAATCTTGCAAGCTAAATTAGACCCACTTCATATTATTCGACCGAGGTGAAACTTCACACACTTATGTAAGTTGGGAGACAATGCAATAATGTGGTACCAATGTCCTGATCTCATGATGAAGAAAGGTGGTCATTGCATCTCTGTGATGATAAAACAACATAGCCTCACAGAGTTTTGGCTCAATTTATTTGTCTTGAGGAGCACTTTTCATTGTTTTAGACAAAAGCTTGTTTTAAAAAATATTTTTAATTAAGTAATTGTTTTAAATATTTTTTATGTAGGTATATGATTTGCTAATATTTTTGTAATTTGCCCTGGTATTTCTCATCATCATCAATTTAAGGATGTAAGAAATTTAAAAAAATACCAAAATTACCAATTAGAAGATTAGCTTGTATCGAGCGTTTTTCTGCAACCCTGCATAAGTCGTTTACTCAGTAGTAGCGGTTGAGTAGGTGGGTTGGGGTTGGGTATCCTACGCTGTACTTGCCGATACTTGGTTGCCATCAGATGATCTTTTGGCCCATGTGACCTTAGCGCGCGTCACTAAGCTAAGGGGCCATCCATAAATTACGTAAAAACTAATGTCATGATTTTTTTGTCACAATTTTGAGAACCTCAACCCCTAGTGTGACGTCACATATCTAAATATTATTTACATCTATTTTTATGTAGCCTATAAAATTGTACCATCGCTGGACAAACAGCAGATCCCAAAGGGGATGTTGCACAACAGGCTAGGTCATGAACACTTCCCCAAAAATCAGAAAAAATATCGAAAACCAATAAAGACCATCATATATTTGTTTTTTCGTGATCTTGATAGTGTAAAAAAAATACATTTAAAATCGCTTATTATCGTATAATGGCGATACTAACATGGCGCCTGATTTAAACGTCACTCGCAGTTACTGTCAATGTCAGGTCAGTTGATATAATGGGTGTCGGCCATTTTGGCGGAACTCACATATCTTACCTTAAATACGATATCTTGAACGAAATGTACGATAGAAAGGCTACTATATATCGAATTTACTTATTAGGCATTGATACCGACCCAAAAATGCAAATTTCAGGTAGGTGTTTAGTGACCTACCCCATACATTTTTGCAACGACCCCTTTGTTTTATTTTATTAAAAAAAGAATAATGAACAAGTGAACAAAGCCTTATTATCATACTGATAGAGCTCGAAATATTTAATTTTTTTTTTATAAACAGTTAATATTTCGTGTTTTAATGCTTCATATAGATTTTGAATTGTGACGTTACGAACCTTATGAAACCTCCCACCTCTTGTCACACAATATCACACTGTATTAACCCCCTCCTTCCCCTTAACGTGTGGCGTAGGTAATTTATGAATGTTCGCTAATCCGCTTCTTTAGATTTGATTCGCAGTAATATTTGTTACATAAGTTGCAATGAAATAATAAAAGAAGTACTTTTTTTAAATTAACCTACACTGTCCCACTGCTGGGCAAAGGTCTCCCCTATCTCTTTCCAAGACTCTCTATTCAAAAAGCTATTGAAACATTAATACTAAGTCTAAATAATTGCGACAAGTCCAAAAACCTCTTCTGAACTTGAATTCTTTGTCGCTTAGTAGGTCCTAGCTTCTAAGCGACAAAGAAATGATAATGTATCCTATCTGCAAATCGAATGTTTATAAGTAGCTACTTCTAGTAGGCAATAGAGCTCTATCGCCTTAGAAACAAAACTACATTTAAAGGATAAAATCTACCAACTTGGTCAAGATAGCGGAAACCCGCCCACTGACATATTTACATGTGTCCAGTCCAGTATACCCGAGAAAAAACCCGTACTTCCATTTAAAGTAATAAGACAATGTAGTTCATTAAGTTTAGCTGCCCACGCGTGGTCGGGAGCTTCGCTTGTTTGGACTCAAATGTTGAGCTTTGACGGAATTATAATACCGAATGTAATGGACCAGTTTAAAATCACTCGATTTTCTAAGTGCAGAGACTTGATGCTAAGTTTATTTCATTTTGTTATACTAATGGTCGTTAGTCTAGTAGTTTTTTTATCTTTAGTAGAAATGAGACCTCCTTGATTTATTTTAAATTTAAAAAAAATGTGGTACAGTGGTGCTATAGTAAGGAGTATTAATTTGTTTTATTTGGACACGTGGTCCACTACGTAGAAATCTTCCGTGCCGAGAGAGATTTTCTTGGATTTTCTTAGCAACACAAGTCAAGAAAAAAATCTCAATTAATAACTACCAAAACATTCTAAAGTCGCTCTAAATAAATAATATGGCCTCCAAAGATTTTGTATTTTGTACATCAAAAATCAAAGACTTTACCATCAATCACTAAACCGCGCTTATGATTAACAAATTACTACTAACATAAAAATACAAACACCAAATAACAAGTCTGTAACAGTTGAAAACACCTGAATGGTGGCGTTTACATTGGTTTTAGTTTTAGCGGTGGATTTTATTTTCGTGATTTTAGAAATTATTTCCTTCTTAAAAGTTGTTTGTATAGATGCAAAGCATGTCCTTAAATTATCGGTAAGTTATGACTAAACACACTGTATAATAGTAGAGATAAATAAATCATTGTGAACCACGACGCATTCATGCAACATCAAGAACTTCACTAGAGGCTGCCTATGTTTAGCAGATATTATTAGATGGTAAGTGGCTAAAAGCAGATTTTAGATGGTAATGAGCTAAAACTCATGATTGAAATAATAGAAACAAAGACATAACCACGAGACACCAAACCAAACAAGGATACAGGCCTTTGGGCCCACTCGGTTTGTTTTAATACGTGTAATTGCTATCTTATTAAGAGCTGTACCGCTCCACCCACGGTGGTCAGCTAAATGTGATCTTGGCTTTTTGTGGCCACGTGTTTTGTTGTATGACATGCAAATTTGTAATTTTATCCTGTCTGTATTTTAGGGTTCCGGAGTTACTTATATAAATTAAATGTAAAAGTCTACATCTATAAGTGAAGTTGAACACATCTAACATCTATATCTATAAGAAAAGTAAATCATCAGCTTTACTTCAACTTCACCGATCATTGAGCGTATGGCCGTTAGGCAAAAAGGTTCTTTAATGACGATCATGACTGAGAAAGCAATGCAGATCATCCACCTTACAAGGTAATCAGACGTTCTAACCCAGTATGGACAACTGGATGCAGGCCGTATCGGTTATTATGTAAAAAAATGAGAGGAAATTCAGGTTCACCGTTGGATGAAGAAGATCATGACCAGTTATTTATTTTAAAATCATTGGCAAAAATAAAAATAGACCATAAGATAATTTCAATAAGTTTTTGGCAAATACCAAACCTAAGATAACTATCTACAATATACCAAACAAAATAGATAATTAGCTTATTTATTAGAGTGATTGTAACAGATTACCTAGAAATGATGTCATCCCATCTTAGGCAAGCGAGTTGATCCAAAGGTCGCTGGATGGTCGCCGGCGCATCTAATCATGCAGTCAAGCGTGCTTATTATTATACATAATTAAAAAGAAGCTATAGAAGAAGAACCTTCTAAACTAGGAACTCGAGCAAAACTAAGTAGACCTTTCAAGGAATAAGTATAGATTTTATATTCCAAACAGGTGTTACAATATATTCACATTTCATTCCGTCCAATCATATTTTACCATCACCAGTGTGCAAATTTTGTCAGAAAGGCTATTTGTCCACGCCGCAGTTGATGAGGTCTCCGCCGAAACGCTGCCACGTCGACCCTCGCCACTGGTGTGGTGCTCCGCCCAGTCGCCTCTCTCTCGTTCGAGCGAACGAGGCGACTGAGCGGAGCACCACACCAGCGGCGAGGGTCGACGTGGCAGCAGTTCGGCGGCGACCGCATTCATCTGCGGCGTCGACATCACTTAGTCGGCTCTTACGACACCCGTGGGACGGAGGGGGGGATGACACTGTATTCTATTCTGCCGTCATCACACGGCTATAAAATAGATAGATAACAGTTATTGTTATTGTTGTTGCTCGAAAAACTAAGAAAAAGTTTTTCTGCAACAGGTCTATTTGTTATTTAACTTTTTTTAACGATGCGATAACACACGACGACTTAGTGGCGTACCGTACGTACCTTCTTCATATAGCTAAGTAGGTACCTAATAAGTACTCGTATCTCTGCTGACCTTGAGATTTTTCAGCTCCAGAATCGCTAGGTCTTCACTAATCTCGGTCATTATAACTACTTTTAAACTATGACATTTAGTGATGTGCCGTTCCCGTTCCCCAGATTTCCGGAAACGTTTCCGGGAATGTTTCCAAAAAATGGAAATGTCTGGGAAAGTTGTAATTTTATATATCAGACATTTTTTTTATCATTGTAAATATATTTTACTAACGTAAATGCATCACTTGACATGGTTATAATACAAATACATATATCCAAAATTCCGTAACAATGCCTAGAAATACCGGAACGTTGGGAACGTTCCCAAATTCCCGGGAATTTGGGAACGTTCCTGGGGAATTAGGGAATGTTCCCGGAAACGGCACATCATTAATGACATTGCGTTAAGTAAAATAGGTGGTTGAATTTAGTAAATTCGGTTGTTATTGTAAAAACGTCAGTATACATATAGGTAGCAAGTTTTACTTCTGTACCGTGGATATTTTGTGTTCTTACGCAGAAACCGGGTTACTGCTTGTAGTGTGCTTTCGTACTAGGACTAACAATGAAATGCTATTTTTGTAACAATAGATGGTCTGATTTTTAGAAATAGAAATTTCTTTATAATTGACAGGAAATAGTGGCAGAATAATTATGTTTTCTTTATCCTAGTGCTTATAGGGATACATTATCGCGTCTTTATCCCTAAAAGGGTAGACAGTTTATTTTTATCCTAGTGATTATTGTATTTTATAAATATTTACATAGATACAAATAAAAAAGTTTAGCAAGGAAAATTGATAATTTGACCAACATTATTTAGTAATTTATAAAAAAGTACCAAAACATAGCTATTTGAAAAATTTACAACAGGCACCTATTTGAACTCCGACCATTGTAATTCAATTAGGAATGATTATTTTCAGCAATCACCACTTGTTTACCGTAAAAGTGGACATCGTAAGAAGATTCGTATTTTCTAAGGATACGAATACTCCCTGAACGTCAAAACTAAGACTACGTCAGTAGGCGTCTTAAAAAAATACTATCAATTGACAAAATTATTAACAACTTTAATGTCTAAAACAAAATCAAACTTATGTAGTGACTCCCTTCTAAATTACAACATAACATCGACAAAAAATATATCATACATAGACATCGTAACTCAAATCTCAAAACGAACCGTAGACCGTAAACGTAAAACAAGAATGAAAGCATCGATCACCGAGTGGTCTATTTATTAAGGCGGCGGTATGTCGGATCTGTTGTGATGGTGTGTGAGTTATGCAGCGGCGTGTGTGTCGTTTTGTGTCATTACCTGCGCCTGCGACTGCGACCCACGGAGGGCCGCTGCGTCTCAGTCACATGCTTGTACACTGGCGTTTAAAAACGCTGAAAAAACGCCTGGGAAACGCCTGGGCATTGTTAGGTATGATACCTACTTTTAGTGTTAGGAATGAGTTTATTACGGTACTTAATGAAAAATAGGCACATTTATAATAAGCTGATGATTAAAGGCAATAAAGAGACTAAACAAACTGTGATTCCATTAAGATTTAAGCTTTTATAAATTATGGAACAATCTGCTTTTTTAATTTTCTAACAGACAGCGAAAATGCTGGCAATCTCCTATACATTGTAACCAGCTAACGACTAATTCCTGGTAGCAGTAAGAGTTGACTAATAGTTAGTGTTAGCGTGACTTTACTAGCAGCCTTTTAGAAGCAGAAGATTTAATGTTAGAAGGCCCTGTTTAAAATACATAAGCAAGATTATAACGTTAAATACTTACCTACAGAAAATAAGAGACAAAACAAAAGTTAAATAAGAATATTTTTGTCGATTAAAACAAGCATGAAGAAACTGTTTACAGATTCTAGGGAAAAAAGTATACTGACTATTTAAAAACAATAACTGCTAGTGAATCCAGAGCGGAAATTGAAACCGGAAAAAATCTTCACCTAGCTTGCGCGTTTTCTCAACGTTTTTGTCCGCCAGTGCGTCAACGCGTCAACTCTGAATTTGTCTTATTGGGCAATGAGAATGATATGCAACAAAAGAGTTCCGAGAAGCACCCGTCCCGACTTGTTCCATTGACTCACACGTTTAATAATAACCACGCTTCCTTTTACAGTCATTTTCGTAAGTTGTTATGCTTCAAGTAATCTTCGGTCGCAGTATATCGGCATTTTTTGTGCGATTGTTTTGATTCTAGTTTACTTTTTTTGTTGTTGCAGAAATGTAAATATATTTTTTTTGTTACAAATAAAATTAAGGAACACTGGAAGTGTAAACTCACATTTTAATGAAGAAAGTCTCTTCTTTCCGTGGCTCATTCTAAATGAAGTTAACACATTGTAGGACAAACTACGTCTGCATACGTAAATCATTTGTTATTAATATAGTGTCCAGCAACGTTTTAAGCATGAAAACAAAACGTAAAATATACCAGCTGTTTCTCCTCCTTAATATATCGTACAAATCTATGCAGAGAAAGGGCGATAACAAGAGGAAAATCCTTCCAGAATCAGAGAAATCCTTCTAGAATTAGGCATTGGGTTGGCATTAAGCAGCCTGTCTATATCTTTTTACCTTTCATAACAAATTGCCAGCGACATTCTTAGAGCAAGTACATTTTGTTAGACCTTACATAAGTGAGTAATAACTTGGAAAGGTTTAGTTTCAATGCGCAACCTCAAAGGCCTGATGGTTCACGGCGAACAAGTGAGCATATAAGTGTTTTAGAATATTAATAACAGGTTTTATATCTGGTCTAAATCGAGTCACATGTCTGTTGTGTACTCGTTTAGCCAAAAGTAATCAGTCATTTTGTATTGGTTTGTAATATTTAAGTGCTATATGATATATGAATGATCATAATCATTTCAGCCGCATAATGTCCGATGCTCGACATAGACCTCTTCCAAAGATTTCAAAAATGACCAATCTAGAGCGGCCGGCATTCAGCGCTTTCTAGCAACCTTGGTCAGGTCTTCTGACCACCTTGTGGGTTTATGTCCTACGCTTCGCTTGCCAGTACCTGGTCGCCATTCAAGAACCTTTTTGTTTCATCGGTTATCGGTTCGTCGCGCTATGTGCCCCGCTCTCTGCCACTTCAACGAGCTAATCCGCTGGACTATAATGTCAGTGACTTTTGTTCTCCTACGAATTTCCTCATTTCTGATTCGATCACATAGAGATACATCGAGTATACTCTCTACAGCGCTATAGGAATATCATAAACATTTTCTTATTGGTTAATACAAATAGTAGCTGTAGATAAGTTTTTTTGTTGAGTTCAACATTTTATGTTCTGGTTTTGAATCTAAACGATTTAAGTTTGAACTACTTATCAGATCGATTAAGCTGAAATTTTTCTGAGATATTAAAACTAGAAGACAATGCTTTGTATTGTAGAGCTGATCTCATGTTGAGGTCGAAAGATGACTATTTAATTTTGGCTTGTTTAATTTTTCTTATGATAGCCATGGTTTGGTGCTGAAGCTGGGACTTGCAATTAAATACTGTTTATCACGGAAAGTTTTAAAAGCCTCCATAGTACACTAAACTGTGGAAGGTACATTTTAAAATTTTAAAACTTGTTTTTCAGTTTAACTGTTGGATTTCAGCTAGATTTTCTCTTTAACATTAACAGTATGGAAAGAGACGCATACAATAACGATTTTTGTAAGAGATAAGGTTGAATAGACAAAATATCGCTTATACTATTTGTTGTGAAATATTATGTGGGTTTACTTTTATAACAATATTTTTATAGCGTTTCTTCTCGTATTTACAAGCTAACTAGGTCAAAGTCAAAATCAAAACTTTTTATTCAATGTAGAATAAATAATATATATCACCTATTAAAAATTATTATTATTTTTATTGCAAAGCTACAAACTACTAGCGTTTCTGGACGAATGCTGCTAAGAATATAGGTACGCCGTAAGAAACCCATTTCAGTATAGGTCCCTACCCAACCTGATGAGCTTTATTGCAATACAGATTTAAAACTTCTTATCTTATATATTATATTTTACTATGTACATTTAAAAGAATTGCAACTATTCTTTAACTATTTCCAACAATTTTTATCAGAAAAAATAGCCAGGTAGGATATCTCAGTAGCCTAAACTATAAAATTCTTCGTGATCGCAGCATTACTTTCTGATTTTCCCAGGTCAGTCATCCAGTAATAGGCAATCTCAGTTTAACTCAGGGACTCTCACCGCTTAACGCACGGTGAAAGCGAGTTGCATAAGTAGCCCTACCGTATACACCGCAAATCTGCCAATTGACATGATCCGACTAGATTATCAAGCAGTTTGTTCACAAAAAAAAAGTACAAGTTTTTATTGTACTCGCTCCTTCAGGCTTCATCATCAGAAATTAAATCTTATCTTAAACAAGAGTACTTGACAGGGAAAATCAGACAAGCCTAGATTCGACGGGATCGTAGTGTTACTGTTACTGATTCTGGGTGAGCCGCATTCCAGAATCATCATCAGACTAATTGATATATTTATATACCGAGTATGGTCATCTCATATATAAAGGAATATAAACCAAACACTTATCTACATATGTTTCTTTTTTACTACAACTTAGAAAGCAAATCAGCATACGGTTCAAGCTAATAACTATAAATTAAGATAATAACTCTAAACACTGATAAAGTAAACCTAAAAATAAAACTTAATCAATTAAAATATCTAAAAGAACTAGACCGTGCGCCGTGGTGCCACGAATGCTGGCTACGTTTCTTCCCTGAATAGGAATAGCCATATTAATTACTAGATGTGCCCGCGACTTCGTTCGCGTGGTTGTCGGAATGTTATATAGCCTAAAGCCTTCCTCTATAAATGGACTACCCAACAAAAAAAGAATTTTTCAAATCGGACCATTAGTTCCTGAGATTAGCGCGTTTAAACAAACAAACAAACAAACAAACAAACTCTTCCGCTTTATAATATTAGTATAGATTTAAGAAAATAAGCAGTCCTTTTGTCACCAGCGCCAGCGATCAAGCCCGGAGTTATTTACCAGTTTATATTGCAGACATATACGTGAAACAACTTATTTTTTAAAGCTTTTATTATTTTATATAGTTTCACCTGTCCCATTGTCTGTGCGTTTGGATTGATTTGGCTTGAGAAGCACTTTAAACTTGTTAGTTAAGACGATACACGGAGTCCAGTTCTGCCCCCATTTGAAATAAATTATTTGTAAAGAAACGGGGATATCATTTAAAATTTTAAGCTACTAAAACCTAGATAACCCTTCAAAATATTTTATAAACCACTGTTTATAGTTTAAAGTGAGAACGTTAAGCCTCTTATGTATTTTGTGGTTAAGCTTTAGTTTGCGTTTTTGCCAAAAGCGGCCGTTTTTCGCAAAAATGCAAACTAAAGCTTAACGTTCTCAGTTTAAACTGTAAACAGTGGTTCATTAAATAGTTTGAAGGGTTATATTGGTTTTAATAGCTTAAAATTTTAAATGATGTCTCTGTTTCCTTACAAATAAATTATTTCAAATAGGGGCAGCACTGTACTCCGTGTATGGTCTTAATTGTTTTACATAAAATCTTTATTTTTTTAGTATTTTTAAAATAATTGTCTACATCATCATCAGGTCTTTTTTAGTCTCCACTGCAGGAGCACGACCCTCTTTGTACTACCGGAGCCATATTTTAGCCAGAGCAGTCAGAGGATTTGGCCTACACTCTCCACGCTGACCAGACGGGTTGGAGAGGTCTCATTGATGATTATAAGCTTTGTTTAGCTTGTGTTTCCTAAGTCGCCTTCTGCGACGTCCACGGGAAGACTTGGAAATAATTATGTACTGGTTTACAATCTACTCTGTCTTTGCAAAATTTTACTCCACGCGAGACAAAAGCGTCGCCTTGATTAAAAATTAACACACATGGAGGTTAGGAAATGACGATTGGCAGTTCAATTGAAGAAATTGTTGGGCAATAATCAGGCAAGTGTGACCGAGGTCAGTGCGAGATAAATGCAGTTGTTTTAATGGTACGTGTGGTGTGAATGTTATTGTAATGTATGACACTAAATAACAGGTCGAAATGATTGATAAACTAGTTGGCAGTTCGCCCTGAACTGAAAACTGCTACTCCTTTAATTTGGCTCATAATATGTTCCTTACACTCATCATCATCATATCAGCCACAGGAAGTCCACTGCTGGACATAGGCCTTTCCCAAGGTTTTCCAAAACGACCGATTGGAAGCGGCCTGCATCCAGCGTTTTCCTGCAACGTTGCTCAGGTCGTCTGACCACCTAGCAGGTGGGTGTCCTACGCTACGCTTGCCGGTACGTGGCCGCCATTCGAGAATCTTTCTGCCCCATCGGTCATCAGTTCTTCGCGCTATGTGCCCCGCCCACTGCCACTTCAATGAGTTAATCCGCTGGGCTATGTCCTTCCTTCTTGTTGTACCTTACACTACCACGTCTTAACTCGGGGAGTTTTGTTTGTTTTACGTGTCTGTATATGTCAGAATTTTCAAGCTGCCTAAGGGCATCTGACATAGCATGACGACTGCTATACCACGATGAAAGCCGGGAACAACGTCTTTACGTGCTTTCTGAAGCACGGAAGAGCTCAAGAAATTTTTATGCTCTTTTTTGGTCACCCATGCAAGTGCGGACCAGGCCCGGTGTTACCCGGGGAGTCTACGGGTTAAACAAAGTTCCAAAGGTCAGTTTTAGCGTGAAGGTGGAAACAAGATATAGTTCAAAAACTAAAACCAGGCTACGGGAAGGTTCTTGCTGAAAAGTACATTTATCCATTTAATGCAAGCACAGCATGAAGAAATAGCTAATAATGTGCTTAATTTTGAAATGTGCTAATTAAGCCCTTTCATTTGATACCCAACACAGTATGATTCTATTAATTTTATTTTTTAGGTAATTACTTTATGGCTTTTATTAAGCATATTGTGACGTCATATAGCCTAAACCAGCGGACAGCCAAGGTGCTTCCACGATAAGTAAAGTTTCTTTTTTTTTCTCCAGACAAGCATGGATTTTCAATGAATTTCTTCTTACAACATCTACGAGTACAGAAATCAGATGGAGTGGTCTTATTCTATGCCGGAACCAAACATACCTTATTGAACCTAATGTACTCTTATATGTATACCTACGTACTCGTCGTTCTTGAGAAATTTGTCTACTCTTTCTTCATGTTTATTCATAAAGGAGAAACATGCATAAAAACGTTTCGGGTGGCGACCTCTGTGCGATGAGCATTGAGCAAGGCTGTTCCGCGCCGTGATACGTGACGTGAGTAAAGACTGGCCGATAGAGGGCAATCTAATGACCGCTACGAGTTCAATGTGATTTTCTGTGCTAGCTTTGAATAAGCAAAATATTTTCAGATCTAGTATTTTAGCATTTCTATATAAAACGGTCAGATTGAAATACCTAGGATACTCGTTGATATAAAAAAATATATATTATTCCCATTATTATATATAGAAACAAATCACACTGATTGAGCTAGCCCCAAAGTAAGTTTAAACTTGTGTTATAATTATATGGATACTGACTCTACATTTCTATTTTTTTAACGTCTAACAAAATCTATATTTTATAATAAATATATTTTATATGAAGATAAACACCCAACATCCAAACAATCAAAAAATAACCATTTTCCAACTGGCGTATTAACCACTACGCCACGAAGGTAGTCTTGTGGGCGCAGATAGCTAAAATTACGTTTTTTGTACCAAGAGATTTTGTGGCTACGCTCTTGGTACGAGTCCGGCAATCTCACCGGCAACAAACAAACACACAAACAACCTACGCAGTCTGCTACCACCCTGTATATACCTACTACCGCGTCCACGCAGTCTTCAGGCAGCCTCACCTGGCCTTTGCGTCGTGTCTGAGGTCCTCCTCAGGGCTGGCGACGGCCTCAGGTCTCTTCATAGATCCCGAGTCAGTGATGCGGAGAATTGGGTCCCTACAATAACCTAACCCCATGAGCTCATGTACGTGCCCCAAGATGAATACGTCGTATTTATTACCCCACTTCTCCAACACAATAATTTTCTTGTTCTTATTTGGACACTTCACTATTATTCACATACAGTATCACAAACTAACAATTTTATAAGGCCGCATGGCAAGCGCTTAACACCCGACACAAATCAATGTTCTTTACGTAATACAAACAATTTCGGCTCCCCGCCGTTCCAAATAACTTGGCCACAAACAATTACCGACGATTCTCCACGAAACTTTCGATTTTATATATCAAAATTACAAACTTAATGCTTCCAAAGCACGCGGATGCCACACCCGGTTTTTAGAATCCGCGCACGGGAAATCGATGAATCGATAATCTTGCCCGTGTTTGTGGAGATCACACGCAGATGGCGCTAGTCTCCTAACAAAGCACTTTTATTCAAAACAAGTCTAGTTACTTGTACATGTATGGTTATAACTTCACCTAGCTGAACTTGTACATGTAAGTTAGACTATTGTCTGTCTGTCATTTTCATAGATATTTCACCTAGTTGGTGAAGGAAAACATCGTTAAAAGTTGCATTAATTATTTTTATCCCTTCCAGTACGAAAAATCAACAAATACCTATACACTTTTACTGAATTGTAAAATGTAGATGATTGCGGCATTGGTAAGAAAGCTTTTTGTATTAATTATACGTATTGTTTTTAGTCATTAAGAAAACCGACTTAGAGTTACACTGAAATCAAAATATTTTTATGCGTCAGCTTATTGCTTTTGTCACCCGTTACTCACTCATTTCTTTCCGGTCATTTCCATGCAGGTCATTGCACTAAGAGATGTAAAGAAAAAAAAATCAAAATTAAATATATAGAACAAAATCAGATGAAATGAAATCCATTGCGGATGTTTATCATAAAAATATCATCACCATTATTGCTGATGGAGAATGACTGCTCAAATAGATGAAAAATATGAACGGTTTTGTTAAACTCGTTGATTGTTTCTTACTTTAAAAAGACAAAAACTATTTGTTTGTTGTTTTCTACTTTGCAAATAAACTAAATATTTTCAGCCCACATTAACAACGCATAGGTCCTTTTTCGCCCACAAAAATGGGTCTTTACGGTCCCGTGCCAGTCTCAGCTCATACAAGTACCTATGCACCCATAGAATCTGTGTTTTGTTTTTCAGTTATATTCACTCATGCAATAGGACAGGAAGCAGGAAAAATTGCGCGACAGTTGCATTCAACCTTGCAGCGACTGCGACACTGGTAATAGTGATGCACTGACATCGCTATATTTGGGTAGAGGCTTCACTCACAAACTATGTTCGCGAAAGTCTTGTCGATAAATTAAGACAATACGAGTAAATATGTGTAAAGATCACTGAAGTGAGTCAACCCTTTGTGGCAACTCAAAAGCTGTACACAAAGCTTAACCTATTGAGAGCAGATGAAACGAATTGAAAGTATATTAGACTTTCAATGTACATAATACGTACAATGTATATGTAACATAATATATACTTATACAATGAGAAATTCAAAAGCACATTAAACAAAAAAGAACACGGGACACAGTCATCCTATTTTGACCTTTTCTGCAATCCGGGATTTTCAATTAAAAAGCAGTAAGTACTTAATAATTTAAATAAAGTGAAAAGTGAAAACTATACTAAATATCCAAAAAACACACAACAAATATTGTAAAAAAAGAGAAAATAATGAAAATAATAGACAGTTACAAATTAGTTATAATTTTCCTTTAATTTTCAGTGACGTGACCCTTTTACCAGCCAGTATTTACTTCTTTGTAAAAAGGTTGCAATCTTTTTGATTTTATACACTGTGGATTACCAAAGGAACTTCCCTGAATAGTGATTCAAAGTGGTGGCCTTTTCCAAACAATAATGCAAAGCGCGTAAAGCATCGCTAGGTGCGAGTTGAAAGTGGATGGTTGCGCCTGTTAGTGATAGTTTTTGTCTTAAAGAAGGTACGCGGTTGGTCTCAGTTTGTTATCATTATAAATGATCCAAGTCAGATGTTTAAAACGTACACCAAAGTTGTTATTTTTTTTTTGTATTCAATTCCTTTGAATTGTCGTACCTTTGTACGAAACGTGGACACACTAATGCATTCTTCTACCAGTCAACTTTTCGGTCAAACAGAATTTATTTAATTATAATAAGATAATAGTGTTCACAAACTCGACGTGTAATAAAGACATTTCATAGCTCGATATAATTGTGACCGTTACACAAATCTTCGTTTCCTATTTTTGTTTGTCAATACTTATTTACTGTTCATGGAAGGTGATTGTAATCTTTGATACCACTCTAAATCTTTGGAGCATGACGGCTACCGCTTTTTTGTACAAATAGCGGGTTATAATATTATACGCTAACATCAAAGTTGAAATGAAATAAATATTTTACAATTAATTTATTTATCTTTTATTTTATTTTAAATATTCTTAGGCTAGGTATTTCTATTTAGTAAAACATAAAACATACCTGCTACAAAATATAAATAAATTACAAAAACCTAACCTAGATGCAGCGCGTGAAGGCCCAAGCCACAGATTAATATATTATCTAGCAAGCTAGCCCAAGTAACACATAGCACTACGATCGTCAAAAGAGCAAAAAGGTTCTCGAATGGCGACCACGTACTGGCTGGCAAGCGAAGCGTAGGACACTCACCCACAAGATGTTCAGACGATCTAACCAAGGATGGATACAGGCCGCTCTAGATCAGTCGTTTTGAAAATCCTTGGGACAGATCTATGTCCAGCAGTGGACGTTATGCGGCTCAAATTTAGACCCAAATATAAATAATAAATAAATAAATATATAAATAAATATATATAGGGACAAATCACACAGATATAATATAGATAGATAGAAAAAGAGAGAGTGTGGTGATAGGTTGCTAGCTTCATCACCTAGTATCATATATTCAGTTTCGCCTATTATCTTCGCGCTTATTCTCTTGACCAGCTTTTTAATCTAAGAGGCAGCTGGTAAATTCTATGTTTTTTTTTATATTCCAGACTAGACAACATGTTAAACCTAATTACTGGTAAGATGATTCACAAACGTGCAAATACTTTCGACAGCCCAGAACAATTTACCGCCCCAACGGTGAGTTACCGCGACCATCAGGTCATTCTGCTCATTTTACGAACGCACTTCATTAATTTACGGGACAACTTCGAAGAAAACATTTCAACTCGGACCTTCATGAGCTCAGTACTAACAACTTTACTCTGCAGTTTTAAAAACCGGTCAATCGCAAGTTGAGACTCGCTTACCGATGGTTCTGTATCTACCTTTACTAGTTTTTACTTCAATGTAACTCCATTACATGATTTGTAACCTATCCATAAGAGTATAAAATCTGGTATTTTATACTCTTATGGAATTTGATTGATTTGATTTATTTCAATAAAAAGAATCGGAAAACTTATGTACAATATAATTATTTTTATTACACAATTATATATTTATGTAATCTTTTTTCTAACATTTGACTTTTTTATTTACGACATAAATATTCTCTTATCATTATCATACAACTACTACATAAATAAAAATAATTAATACTAACTAAAAACTAAAACTTATTAAACCTAAAAAAATAATTGGTTACTCACTTAAACATATAATATTTAGTCAGCTTGGGACAAACATCTTTTAAATATATATTATGTCTTTATTTTACATTAGTTTTACTAGTTTATAGGGATGATAATGAAGGGACGTAGGTTACCTAACGTAGGTTAGGTAAAAATATTAGGTATTAGGTATAAATTCACATATGACTATAATATATATATACTAAGATAACAAGCTGATGGTTCCATTCTTACCATTTCGGTATGGAACCTTAAAATTGTCTTCCTTCGTGTATAAAAGCCTCCACAGCATATTAAACTTTACGTCTCAGTAATATACTCTGCTTTGAAGAAGAAATCTCTTGACAGAATTTATTCTGGATCTCCCCGGTGTCGATAATATTGTAAACCTTGAATTTGTGTCTTATTTTATTTGACGCACGCAAAATATTTTATGGCATGACCGCGTGAGCTTGCGTGTCAGTTTTATGTATTTTCGATACATTCTTCTCGTACAGCCTTTGGAATTAGTGGGAGAAAGGTATGATGATACATTTTCAAATGTAACATTAGCATGAGTTGTATGTATTTATTTAATAATTACATTGGATTGCATATGATGAATTCAATACAAAATATAGTTACATAAATTTAGTGAAACACCACATGCACCTTGTCAGGCATTGCAATGGGATGAGAGGTAGACATATTTTATTTTTTATCTTATAGATATTCGGCGACTGAATAATCATCATCATCTCAGCCACAGGAAGTCCACTGCTGGACATAGGCCTCCCCCAAGGATTTCCAAAACGACCGATCGGAAGCGGCCTGCATCCAGCGTTTTCCTGCAACCTTGCTCAGGTCGTCTGACCACCTAGCAGGTGGGTGTCCTACGCTGCGCCTGCCGATACGTGGTCGCCATTCGAGAACCTTTCTGCCCCATCAGCCATCGGTTCTTCGCGCTATGTGCCCCGCCCACTGCCACTTCAATGAGCTAATCCGCTGGGCTATGTCTGTGACCTTGGTTCTTCTACGAATCTCCTCATTTCTGATTCGATCACGTAAAGAAACACCTAGCATAGCCCTCTCCATAGCCCGTTGAGAGACCTTGAGCCTTCTTATGAGACCCATAGTAAGGGACCACGTTTCAGAGCCATAAGTCATCACTGGTAACACACATTGATTAAGCACTTTCGTCTTGAGACACTGGGGTATTTTGGACGAGAAGACACTGCGTAACTTCCCGAACGCTGCCCAGCCGAGTCGGATTCGTCGAAAGACCTCTTCCTCGAAGCTGGAACTTCCTGCCTGGATCAATTGACCCAGGTAGATATACTGGTCTACAACTTCGAGGGTGGAGCTCCCAACAGAAACAGGTAGAGGCGTTACGTGCATATTCGACATGACCTTCGTCTTGTCAATGTTCATTTTCAGGCCGACCTGTTGGGAAACTCGATTTAGGTCTTCAAGCATCGTACTTAAGTCCTCCATCGATTCTGCCATGACAACGATATCGTCGGCAAATCGAAGGTGAGTGATATACTCGCCATTGATGTTAATGCCCAGTCCTTTCCATTCTAGAAGCTTGAAGGCATCTTCCAGAGCAGCGGTGAACAGTTTTGGAGATATGACATCTCCCTGTCTCACGCCTCTTTGCAATGGAATAGCCTTCGTACTGAGCTCCTGTACTCGGACCGACATAGTGGCTTTGTTGTATAAACACTTCAACACTTCGATATACCGATAGTCAATACGGCACCGCTGGAGAGACTGAAGCACGGCCCATGTTTCGATCGAATCGAAGGCTTTCTCATAGTCCACGAACCCCAAGCATAACGGCTGGTTATACTCCCTCGTCTTCTCTATAACCTGCCGCAGCGTATGGATGTGGTCCATGGTACTATAGCCTTTTCGGAACCCGGCTTGTTCGGGAGGTTGGAAGGCATCAAATCTGTTAGCGAGACGGTTCGTGATGACTCTCGAAAACAACTTATAGACATGACTCAGAAGTGTGATGGGCCTATAGTTCTTCAAGAGAGTGTTGTCACCCTTTTTGAAGAACAGAACCACCACACCCCCGCTCCACGCCTCTGGTGTCACTCCCTCGAGTAGAACGGAATTAAAGAGCCTTTGAAGGACTTTCAGTACCGGCGTTCCACCCGCTTTCAAAAGCTCTGCTGTGATTCCGTCCTCGCCCGGCGCCTTGTTGTTTTTAAGCTGTTTGAGAGCCATCCTAATCTCGTACAGACTGATGTCCGGGATATCTTCGGTATGGTGTCGGGTTAACTTGGCTCTTGGATCTTTTGCCGTATTTATGTTAGGTTTTGCAACGGATGTATATAACTGCCCATAGAACCTCTCGATCTCTCCCAGAACCCCCTCCCCCGTCGACACAACGTTTCCGCCCTCCGTCTTCAGCTTAGTCAATCGGCTCTGCCCAGTAGACAAAGCCCTTGCAAACACTTTGGAACCTTTGTTTTGTTCTATCGTCTCCTTAATACATTTAGTATTAAAGGAGCGAATGTCGTGTCGCAAGGACTTTTGAATTTGTCGGTTAAGCTTTCGATATGACTTAGCGTCTTCGGAGGTTTGCAGCGGCATGGATCGTCGCTGTGTCATAAGGTCTAGGGTCTGAGCAGAAATTTTTTGAGGTTTACTTTTAGGGCGGGACTTAAAAAACTTAGATCCCACTGCTTGGACAGTTTCTATAAACCCGTTGCTTATCTCGTCCACTGAAACGCAATCCTGGAGAAGTTCAAAGCGATTGGAGAGTTCAACTTGAAAGCTTTTGGGGTTTTGGATCTGGCTCAGCGATGGTCGGAGCGTAGACTTCATAAGCCTTGACCTTTCAAGTCGGAGGTCGATATTCAAGATGCCTCTTACAATTCGGTGATCGCTGCCGGTTTTAATCATATTGATCACGGAGACATCATTGAATATCTGCCTCTTCGCTGTCAGGAAGAAGTCTATCTCGTTCTTGACTGGGGGCTGGTTATTCTTACTAGGACCCATCCAGGTCCACTTCCTCTGTGGCGGCTTCTTGAAGAAAGAGTTCATCGCAAAGAGTCCCTCTTCCTCCAGAAAATCAGCCAGCCTGTGCCCCCTGTCATTGCGCTTACCATATCCAAATTGCCCCACCCTGATCTCTCCATCGCGTCCCTTCCCCAGTTTTGCGTTAAAGTCCCCCATAATAACCGTGAAATGGGTTTTGGAGGCGTGTATGGCTCTACTAATGTCCTCATACACTACCTCAACCTCCGCATCTGAGTGTGTTCCGGTCGGCATGTATACCTGTATGACCTTCAACGAGTATCTTTTGGATACTCTGAGAATCAGGTATATTACCCTGCTGGAAACACTGTCGATGGTCACTACGTTATTTATGAGGGACCTGTGAACGAGAAACCCGACACCATGCTGGGACTTCTTTTCGTCTCCCTCCCGGTGATAGAGTAGGTTACCGGACTCTAAGGTTGTCGTGCCCTCGCCCTCTCTTCGGACTTCAGACAACCCCACTATGTCCCACCGTAACCTACTCATCTCCTCTTCCATCTCAGTCAGTTTCTCGTCTGTCCTCAAAGTGCAGACGTTGTGTGTTACCAGGGCCAGTTTTCGCCGGTGGTGGTAGCCGGATCCCATCCGGGGATTCTTAGCACCCCCTGCCCTGCCGTTACCATGACCGCTACCGGAGTCAGGAATAGCAGGGCTGCCGGGTACTGGGGGCCTGGTCGCATTTTGTACCTTCATTGAGGGGTTTTGCCATACTCGCCACGCTTGGCAGGCGGGTTGGCGAGCGCAGTGGGGGGTCACTATCGCACTTCCGACGCTGCTGCCCATCGGAAGTCTGTTCATGTGCAGTGACGGAACTCTCCTTTAGTCGCCTCTTACGACATCCACAGGAAGACTTGGAGTGGTCCTATTCTACTCTGCCGGGAACCACACGGCTCGGGATGGGATGAGAGGTAGACATATTTTATTTTTTATCTTATAGATATTAGGCGACTGAATAATATGATTTTTTTATCAGATGGTTGTTTAATAAGTTTAAAAAGGTTTTGTAATGTAAATAAAAAAATAGAAAAGAGAAGATGATTGGACATCTAATAAGACATGACAGTCATAATAGGAGAAGGAAAAATAAAAGAGAGACGAGGAAGGGGAAGACAAAGGATGAAGTTTTTCCAATAAGTTAAGTAAGGGTTAGGAGTAAGGTCCTACCAAGACATTAAATAGTTTGGAAAATCCAAAAGTGAACGCCTCATAATCTCATTTTTCACAATTAAGGACGGTATGCACAAAGCCACGTGGTCGGATTTGGCTCTGAAATATGCAAAATTTTCCCGCTAGGGGGATAAAAATGTCAAGATGACGTTGCATAGAGTTAATAATGTGTAAACGGGACAATAGATGTAGGTTATCATAAATTGTAACGTAAAATTAGTATACAGCTTACTTTTTTCTTTTCGTCAAGACTTCCAGTCCGCGATACTTATTAAAATTTTCAAAACAATCAAATCAAACAATTATTTTGTTTGAATTATTATTTCTGAATTAAGGCCTTGGCAGACGTCATTATAATGTACTTAACACTTTAGTAGACAGGCTATCAGTAGAAAAAGTAAAGTCGAAAATACAGTAATGTGCGTGAATGCAAGACGTTTATTTAAAAAGCGAGTTTAAATATATGTGAAATTCATATAGCACTTTCTAAAAAATCCAAGTTATAGGTATTCGAATCTTGCGTAAAATTTATTACTTTTTCAATTTATTAGTCGACCTCCGTGGCGATTCCTTAACACGCTAGTCCGTCACTCGGAGGTTCTGGGTTCGAGGCCCAGCCAGGGCAAGTTAGAAAATGGTCTTTTTCAAATTGCCCTGGGTCTTGGGTGTTTATCTATGTATGTTTTTATCATAAAATATAGTATCATTGAGTTAGTATTCCATAATACAAGTCTAAAACCTACTTTGGGGCTAGCTTAATTAGTGTGATTCGTCCTTACATATTCCATACATATATTCCATAAATATTACATTTTGCCAAATCTTGTGTGTAA
Source organism: Acrobasis repandana (assembly GCA_963576875.1). Lineage (NCBI taxonomy): Eukaryota > Metazoa > Arthropoda > Insecta > Lepidoptera > Pyralidae > Acrobasis > Acrobasis repandana. Next base: position 7,497,873 of record OY756221.1, on the reverse strand, counting down.
GAGATCAAAAATAATTTATGTATTTCGTTTGTTCCTTGGTGAAAGTTGTTCAGTATCATGGACTGAATTCAGACCTAAAGTTAGGCAGTTGTTAGTTACATAAAACAAGTAGGTACTGACTACGGAACTCTACCCTGGACGTGGCCCGTTACGGCACGTGCCCGTTTATTTTGGTTAAGTTGAAATTCTAGGGAACCATAGACAAATTTATGATATTTCTGCGTAAATCAATATTACTTATCGCTGACAGGACGTTCTCAAAAATACAATCAAATAGTATTTTACGCGAGCGGTAACTTGGAAAACTACACGTTTTGTGTTCCACTGACAGAAAATGTACACATTTGAATTTTCTTTGTGAAACAATACGTTTAGCGACCATCTGCAATCGTAACACCTTTCACTTCTATTCACCTTATTATGTAAGTACGGAGGGTAAAAAAGGATTGCACGTTGAACAGATCAACAGTCTTGGCTTAGCAGCTGTATGTGCTCAATTAATGACTTGACTGTTTGATTTTGTACAATATTTTTAACGAATCAACAAAGAGCACTAAAAAGAAATCTTTTCCTGAAAACAGCTAAAAAAATTGGTTGATTAATGAAGCAGTAATTAGCATTACTACACCCTTTTATTTTTTATCTTCTAATAGGTTTTCCTGTAATCTATAGGTAAAGAAATTTTAACTGTATATTTTTCAAAAGTTTGGGTTCAGTGGTTTCGGAGATAAGGGTATTTTTATTATTTATTTTCAAAATTAACTTCAAAAACACCAACATAAAAAATTTAGAAAAATATATTTAATATTATCATAAAATGCTCTTTCATTTGATATTTTACGCGATGTAGTTTACAAAACCCTTTTTTTAATGTCTCATTTATCTTCCATAAGTGGCCCCATTTTTTTTTAATTTATTCATTTACCTACATTTTACTTCCGTCTTTGGGTCACAAATTTACATTATGTGCACCACATTTCAACTGAATCGGTCCAGTAGTTTATTAGGGGAGGGTCAATTTTCGCCCATTTTCTTAAATAACTTAAAAATACCAATCTAAGAAATAATATAAAAAAAATATATATATTTAAAATTGTCATAAAAAGTTCTTTCATTTGATATGTCACACGATTTTGTTATCAAAACTTTTTTTTAATGTCTACTTTACCCACCATAAGTGGCCCCCTTTTTTAAATTCTATTTATTTACGTTATACGTCTATCTTTGGGTCACTAAGTTACATAAGTGTAGGTAAACAGTAAAAACAGTAAACACTAAAAACAGTAAAAACACCAAAAAAATCGGTTCCTATACAAATTTCCCGGGCGGCTGCACACTTTTGTATGAAAATGCAGATTTTTTTTTTGTTTTTTTACTGTTATTTTTATATCATTATACTATATTAGCAGTCCACCCCGGCTTCGCCCTTGGTACACATAAAGCCCATGTCACTCGGCGATAGTGTACCTTTCCAACGGTGAAAGTTTCTTTTAAAACGGTCCAGTAGTTTTGGAGCCATGTAATGCAAACAAACAAAGAACCAAATCTTTCCTCTTTATAATATTAGTATAGATAAATAGCCTACTATAGCCTGTCTGCCTAGCCAAGTATAGATCTAGTATAGCCTGTGGTTCGATATATTACGCATATTGTCAATTCGTATTTTGATATACATTCATGAGGAAAAGTTGTTCAAAATTTCAGACTGAATCACCCATCAAAATAATTGTAAAATCCTAAGTAAACAGCAGCTTTTATTACAAAAACAGTTAATATGATTCCGCGACCCGAGAAAGTTCCAATCCGATTTTCACCCCAATCGCCAATTAAAAAATATAGGTAATAAATCAAACCAAATTATTTTTTTCATTGACTTAATTTTCAATAAAATTTAAAAAAAAATGTGCGATGCCGTATCTGCGATAGCATTACATCTTTGCTTGAATGTCAACAAAATGTCAAAACCGTACCATAGTGTAGCAAAAGTATGACATAATTTGGCAGTTTGTACATAGTTTTTTATTGAAATATTTTAGACTGTAATGCAATTTTACGTATTTCGAAAATGGATTTTTTTGAAAAATTCGACACGGCCATCTTCCTGAACGCCCGGCGGGCAACTAAATTTGTATGGAAGTAACATGGCCGCCATTTCAGAGAATTCTGTCAAAAACGTTGCAAAACAACCAATTTTTTTTTTTTTTTTTTTTTATTATTGCGTGATTGCATTGTAAGCAAATATAAAGAATAATGTTTCTAAATAGCCTTTATTTTTATAAAATATATGCAATCCCTTGTTAGAATATTTCTTTACGCTGAAAAACAAGCCAGTTTGTAGCAAGATTTTCTAAAATATTTCTTTCAGGTTTCTTTACAATTATCTTACTTTTTTTGAATGAAAATTAAAAAAATACGGTTTTCGTCTACTGGCTAGTCTATTCACCTATAACTAGGTATGTAATTTTCTTAGTGGTCTTTTCTACTTAAGCCATAACTATTGCCCGCGCAAAGTGCGTTTTGCATGTTTTTGGGTAAATTCAATGCTTGTTTTTAGGAAAACTACAAAATATTTTAAAAAATCCTTTTTTTCGTCTACTGTCCCAACTCTTCCTCTATCTATGTGTATACATTATTTGACTTAAATCAAACGCTTTCTGTACAAACTTGTTGCCCGCGCAAACCCATTTTACATGGTGCCGACCCTTAAATTGAAATTACGATTAAACTACATTGAATTAGACCGTGATCTTCGAAAGGACTTAGTTTTGGATAATACTGAAGTGTATAAAAAAAATGGACTTGATCAGATAAGTTTTTCAGTTTCCATACATACAGACACACGGACGTCCACAAAATGATTTTATTTAACATTGTTTTTATTTATTTAAAAGGAAAATTGTCTTTTAAAAATGTCATAAGTGTTGAAACTAGTGTTTTTCCTTGACATTTATGTGTAAATATTATTGAACAAGTGCGATAGAAAATAAATAAAGACACATTTAGTTAAAAAAATCACTTGATTTTTGTAAGGCGAGAGTAGAGCACTACCTCATGCGCTTCGCTTATGAGGCGTGCAAAAGATGCAAAAGATGACAAGAGCAAGCTCATAAGTTAAAAGAAGAAGAATGTTATACTTGCTTATGAAGTTTTATAAAACGAAAACGACTGTTACAAAAAAACATGATTTTGGCTATAGATGTAAAATTCACATTATGTATTTAAATTTAAGTAAATAAGTTTTTTTAATTAGTCATACTTACTTTAAAGTATAAAGATGGTACAAAGGTATTATTTGGACTGCAATGAACTGTCCAGGAAGAAACCTCAGGCCCAGAAACAAAGGCGAGACAAAGGCGCCAGTTACGCGTATTCAAATAGAGTCCACAGAGCATTGTCCTTTCATAAGTACATATAATCTTGGGAACAACTAACTATTTTGATGAATAATAATGCACCTAGGTGAATTTTGTATAACTGTTAAACGGGTTTGCTAAATTTGACCAGAATTATGAATGTTTTTTGACGTAATGTTATAAGTATAATTTTATAAGTAGAAACATACGTCATATCGTAATTTTATTAAAACAGGGACATACAAGTAGATAAAGAATAATTGGCTACTTTCATTTTTAAAAGCGAGCGGAAGAAACCTGAAGCGAGTAGAGGAATCTACAGATACTGTGCTCCAAATTTGACAGTACATTGCTATCATTCTGGAGTAAAATTATTATAAGTGCTGTTAGATGAATCTTCTTCTTCTTCATCTAAGCGCGTTCCTGGTTGCATCCTCAGCTGTGCTGCTTCGGAGCCCGGGGTGCGCTTTCCTGCTTTTTCTTCTCCAAATATAACATGCATGTCAATGGTCACCCAAGGATGCGAAAGACCTTGCAAAATGGAGAAGAAATAGCCGGAACAGTTCAAATGATTTGGCTATAGTTTAACGATCGGCCGCCTGCCTGACGTCAACCCACTTTGGGAATGTATTTGTGCAAAAAGTTTTACAACCGGCCGTCGCCCGACGTTATCCCTCCTTGGGAATGCAATTGTAGCACGAGATAGTTGTGCTAAGTCCTTTAGTCGCCTCTTACGATCTCCACAGGAAGAGATGGAGTGGTCCTATTCTAACCCGGAACCACACGGGTCAAGTGCTGTTAAACGAATGTACCTACGTAAACATACACTAACATAGTTTAAGAAAAATTGTTACTAACAGTTTATGGATCATGTTATCTGAATAAACAAATAAATTAAAATTATGTAGGATTGCATGTTTTTAGAAATACGTTATCCTAGCATTATATTAATTCTTTTCACGGCTTTTACGGTCGACACAAGAATTTCAAAGCTGTTTAAACTTAAAGTCTCCATGGCGCGCTATCACAGGCGGCGCCCTGGCAGCCTTCCAATGATTGTCACATTTTCGGCAAATTGAGTACTGCTTTGACCTCAGTATCTGAATTATTTCGGGAAATTTCGACCTGTGCTTGCTGCTTTTAAACAGAAGTGGAAGTTTTAATTTATGGGCATGAATAGGTTATTCCCTTTTCTTTTCCTATGGGAGTCGTAAGAGACGGCTATAAGGAAGGCATAGATAAAGAACGGGGCAGCGTCCTCTGTATTAAGACTATACCTGTACCATTGGTTGCTAACGTCAAACTTTTGGCAGGCACGTAAATAGCAGAAACTTAGTAACAAATGATTAGTGCCAGCTTCTTACAGAGATGGCAGCACACAAATACAAGGTACTTAGGTAAATATAATATTATATTATATACCTTCATGTATTGTGTTCAACATACGTTTATGTGTAGCTGCGACTCGATGGCTGGTAAGCACATGGACCTCTTCGGATCAGCATATCCTAGGCTAGAGGACTACAGGCACTACGCACCAGGTGATATTCTGAAGCTTATGCAGTACTTCTTCAGAAATCCTGAGGCGGGTGATTAAGGCAAGGGGGTAAGTACAATATAATCCAAAAGTTCAACGTGCTTCCCAATGTGGACCCCAAATGCAAGATAAGATAATATACGTTCAAGTACTAGGTGAGTATTAAAGTTTTATTTTTCCTCCTACTTTGGTTTCACTTGTCTCTGCACCATCTTTCGGTTGACCGTTACCGTTAAGTTTAAATAAGTAGTTTGTGTACTGCCATTTCTGTGAGCAGCTGGTACTAATAATTTGTTACCATGTTTCTGCTATTTACGTGCCCTCTAAAAGTTTGTATGACGTTGGGTATGTGTAACGTTACTACCTATTTATATTATCTTTGCCTATACAATCTACTGCGATGAACATCCCGCCTGCTCAGCGTGGTGGTAATAAGCAAATCTTCCCTTTATTTGGAGAATCCTTTAGCCCAGCAGTGAACTGATATAATAGGTTGTAAAGATGAAAAGGTAATGGAAGTTCGCAACTTAAAATGTACCAGCTGCTTCATTTCCTTTGCAGATCGTAAAAGCCGATCGAGGGAATAAACGAAAATGCAAATCATGTTAATAGGCGATGAGGCTAGCAAAACATCACTTCCTTTTTCTACTTTCTCCTCCACCATTATGCTAAAAGTGGTCTTTGGTTCTTGCGACTCTGGGCTTTGTCTGCTTACAGCCGCAAGACCCAAAATTCTCTGTCTACCCCATAATGGATAAAAATGTAACAGTGTGTATGTGTTTGTAGAATTCAAATAAACAATAACTACTTATTCACACAGTCGCTAAATCATATTATCAGCTTATACAATTTTCTTCTGACAACTTAATACCCAAACACCTTCAACAAAAAAGCTATGAACACGTACAAAGAATCATTGGAATCCAGCAATACCCGACTATATTTACCACCTATCCTACGCCCTACTCCTATAAGCATAAAATCGGCCACGATTATTGCATCGAGGTAACTGTGTGGGTGAATATTATTGGCAGGTCTCCGAGACGCGACAAACATATAATTCTGCCATTCAATGCCAGACAGACAGATTTCCCCGGAACTGAAAGTAGAAATCTGCATACTAATTATCAAGGAAATATTTCTTTGATAATAAGTTAAGCAAACTTAACAAGATTTTTGATGCATAGTATACAAGTTAGTGCTAGATGCTAGGTCCATCAAAATTTTTAACTTCTGCACACCATTTTTTTTTTCAAGTTCATATTTATATATGGAAAACCAGTTAAAGTCCTAGATATTTCTTTAAATTAACAAAACTTTATCGAAATCTGACGTGTCGTTTCAAGAACTATCCTTAACTTATCCTAACCAGATTTCAAAGAGTTGAAATCAACAGAGTAGCCTTATATAGTACATCTGTATCGCATGAGGGTGCCACCGGGCTCAACATTTGGTCCATTTTTGTTTCTAATTTATATTAATCTATCTTGCAGAATAGTTGTGTGAAGTAATATTGTTATACTTCTTAAAGATGACAGAAAATTTAAGAACTATGACGATGTAAGCAATAATTTGTCACAAGTACTCAGTTGGTTTACGAAGAAGTAAGAATTAAAGAAGTAAGTATACTGAGTGTCAGATAGCCAAGTTCTGAAATGGATACTCATCACTAAGTTTTTAGAAATAACTGTAGAGTTAGCAGGCGTACGGTTTACTTATTGCCCGGTTACATCTCCAAGAATTTTATAGTGCCTGGCCATGAGTTAAATGAGACTTGGGACAGCGATTTGTTCTTCATTTCTTATGCTTCGTATCTTTGAGGCTAGTATAATAGTTGTATTTTAAATTAACCTTCATCGTTATCGTCTCTCACGCTGATCTGGGAGTAGATAAAACAATTTATAAAGTTACTTCAATGCAAGTCCTCGAAGCCGATCAAAGGAAACGAGTGGAATGTTTCTAATAGACAATATTACTATTTACCACTAAGGTTGAGCTTCAGATGTTTCCACCGTTTGCTCTATCAACCGTAAAAGTACTCTTTTACGGTTGTTTTTTATGTTGGTGTGGTTTATATATCTTTTTCTTCTACCTTTTCTAATATCTTCGTTTTCTTCTTGTACTTAAGAGCCGCGCTCTTGCCGGTGAAGTACTTTCCAGGTCTCTCTTTCCTTAGCTAAGTTCTTAACCTCCTCATATGTTCTCATTACATTTTTCTTTCCCTTTCTAAGATATCCTCATCCTCCATATAACAAAGATCCCAAGGACTGATAAAACGTTCTTTGAAAATTGCTTATTCTTGAAAAGTTCATTTTATTAAAATTCTATTTCACAAAATTGTTTTCTCACAGCTGTTGTTAGATTTTGTCCGCATAATGTATGGGGTGCTTTAGAGCGCTCTGGATGCAGGAAGGCTCCACAAATAAAATATGTGACTCGAAGGCGACGGCGAGGTGCCGGCGAGATGAGGCTGCGCAGAGAGGAACAGAGAGGTCCGATGTTTAACCCATATGTTAGAGAGAGATAGAAAAGCACGCTTGGCTATCTGGAGAAACGCGGGAACCTCATTTAATCGGTACGCTTCGTTCTGTAGAATAGGGGAAAATTTGCGATGTTACAGAGTGCTTTTACATGTGGCGGCTGTTAAATCGATATTGTTATTGCTTACAATGGTGGGAGGACAGCGACAAAATAGCTGTGATGTCTATTATGGCTGTAGTTGTGTTTGTAAGAGCTTATTCATGTTTCAGTGGTATGAAAAATGTTTTTCTTTTAGATCGATTGTTGTGGACCATAAGCGCAGGCTCACTGTCCAATTTCAAATTAATCTATGTTATTCGTATGATTATATATTTATCTACCTTCTCGCCTACTATATACATATATACGAGTATATATATTTTTTGTATAGGCATTATATATATTTTGAACCGAACATAAAATAGTTTAATTCTATAGGTACCTTTATCTGTATATAATATTATTATATCTACTTACAATAACAATTGAACAACCAAAAAAACATGTGACTATTTTCCATATCCTATAGTTTTAAACGCTTACAAACAAAAGTAACTTATTGCTACCCAGCGGCTCAGCACAGGTTACATATTGTCATAAACTCACACTTGGCCGGGTATTATCCGGCGGAATAGGGACACCGGAGCGACCACAAAATCACCGTGAAATGTGCGACAACTCGTCGCGGCTGGGTTGTACTCGGTTGTGTGCTAAGGCTAAGACCGTATGATCACTGTACGATGACACTTTCTTAGTACCTATACTGATATTGAGGATTTCTTGGCTTATTTTATTGTGTACCTTAAAGAACAGTTTTACTATTGATTGTTTTATTTTCAAATTATAGACAATAATTATAACTTAATAAAAGCAAAGCATTATATAAAAAAAATTACCCCAGATCACTACGGTTGCAGGGCAGGTTGCCTAAGAGAATGGCGGCATTTCCACGTTGAAAGGCCAGACTTTGGCTAAAATGCGCACCAGCTTCCAGAAACGTCAATCAAGCGTGTGGAGATTTCCGCGGCTCCAAACCCTAAGGTCTCCATGGCAAAAGGCGCAAAAAAGTTTTACGTGATTCTTGTTGAAGCAATATAATGACAAAGTCGAAATGAAATCATTCAACAAATCATGATTGTTGAATGTTGCTCTGGATACGTCAATCTTCAAAAATTCAATGATCGCCCGCAATCATCAAATTACACCCATTGACCGACAGTAATGTTTTCATACTACAGAATATAATACAACTACCGTTTTTTGGTTTCTGCTTAATAAAGAGGTTTGAGACGAACAAAGAGGTGGTATCAATACAGCGGATGCATGTTAATATGGGATAAATACCAGTGCATCGGTGGCCCACGCACACATTGACGATAACACGCACGAGCGAACTTCTTTAGGACTGGCAAATTTTAATCAATCTTAAGAACATGAAATACTCACTGATCACGTCTTTGTCCCTAACATGTTAGACGGAGCCATAAGATTTAAAAGCCACATTTAATGTGATGGTAGGTGTGTAGGTGAAAATGGAAAAATACAACTGTATTATGCGAGAGTGGTGGAGTTGGTGATCGTAGTATACGGTATAAATTCATTGCACAGAGGATTCTGTTGCTTGTGTTTCCTTAATTTTCCATAGTCGCCTCTAACGACACCTGTGGGAGAGTAGGGAGACAAGTTTTTCCAGAGAAATTAAAAAAACCTCGACACCTCGACTTTTAAGCATTCACCCCTAATAACTTTTGAACGGCTGAACCGATTTTCATCAAACATCTAAGGACTATCTCGACAGACCAAGCCTTTGATTAAAAAAAACCGCATTGAAATCGGTTTATTAGTTTAGAAGCTACGATGCCACAGCCAGACACACAGATATGCAGACATGTAAAACTTATAGTTATAACACCTCTCTTTTTAGTTGAAGGTTATCAAGATATATACGTTTAAAACCTAAAACTTTCGGGAGAAAAAACCCACTCCACTCGATATCGAAGCAAAAAAATTTTTTAGTCCCATTATTTTTGTATGTTAAATTCATCATATTTATTTTTACAAAATGTAGCCTATGCCACCCGGACGATGACGACGAATCGATGACATCTTAGTTGAAAATTTGATAATCAATTCAGATGCTACGGAGAATCAGACAAAAATATCGACATGCATAGTAATACATACTTACATACATACATAGTCTGCTAAAATTATTACCCTTCCTTTTGGCTTTACCGTAGTAAAATCAGAGTAAATTTTTGCTAATTTCATGGCGGCACCCTGCAACAGCTTGACGTTTTACCATTTTTGAGAACACATTGCCATTTAGCGACATCAAAGGTCTTGTCAGTTTTATATTATGCCTACCTGAGACATTCGTTTGTGTGCTCAGCTTTGCGTAACCTTGAGTGAAGTGCCGACAAATTTGCAATCCGTGCGACGAGATATACATGTTGTGATATGTGTTATAATTTTATTAAGTGTCCTTACTCTAGAAAAAATCTGACGTTTCCATACAATCGTAGTCTAGATTTTATTTTGAAACGACCTATCAGATTTTGGCAAAATTTTGTGATTTTAAAGAAATTGCATATATAGGTATATTTCGGGAAATGCATATGCTCGTAACTGGTTTTCAGTCAAAATATGAACTTGAAACAGAATGGAGTGTATCATATCATATTTGACCATCAGTATGGAAAACGTTTACAACCTTATTTGCATTCATTTCATCATCTTGAAAATCATTGGAGAAATTCTAGCAGAGGAGAAATTATAACAGAGGAAGTCATGCGATGAAATTGTAAGGGATGAAAAAGTACATATGAAAAAACTAACGAAGTATATTTTCAGTAAATGTACCGCATTTATCTGATTTTGTGGAATTTGGGATTTGATTATGCATGTTTAGAGAATATAACGACGGTGGGGTTTTTAAAAGCATAATAAATAATCTGAAATTATATAAATTGTGACCTTCTGAGATACTTCATTCACGAAATACGGAAAATACTTCATTCACGAAATACGGAAAAATTTTAATAAACAAAAGATTTTATTAATAATAGCTGCGAAAGATTTTATTAACTGGTAGTTTTCCTCCAGCCGAGACCTCAAACCGAGGATATTTAAATAACAAAGAAAAGACAATATAGTAAGCGCCACTTTTAACTCAGCGACTCAGGCGGAAAAACAAGTTAAGACTGAGCTCAACTATCAATTTCTTCAGGCTTATTCTTGGATTTGTACATCTTATATTTTTTTTTGCTGTTACCGACATCCATAAGCTACCGTAAGCACTTATCATCAGATGCGTCATTTGTTTGTTTGACTACTTAATAAAAAAAAAAGTTATTGATTCAGAACTAGTCTAGCAATTCCTTGGAACACATATCGACAAGTTGTTGTAAGGTGCGATATGTATGGTGGAGTTTTCGTCTCTCTTTTGCGTGAATCGAAAGGTACGGAACCTGATGTAAGATTTATCAAACTTCATCAGATAAATATAAATAAATATATAGGGACATATCACACGGATTGAGCTAGTCCCAAAGTAAGTTTTTGAACTTGTGTTATTGGTTACTTAGTCAACGATCTCTACTGAGCTGAGAGAATATAAAGAGACGAAAAAACCATCGACAAAGAAGAAGTAAACGATATTATATTTTATGACAAAAACATTAATAGATTGATAAACACCTAAGACCCAGGACAATTTGAAAAAGGCAATTTTCCAAGTTGCCCTGGCTAGGGATTTATTTATTTTTTTATTTTATTTCTCAAAAACACAAACAGAATACAATCAATACATGTTTCAAGTACTTAACACAGTTTTACTTATTTATTCTAGAATGTATTCCAATCATATGTGTTTACAGTTGCATTATTTATAACATCTGCTTATTTTTAAACATGAAAAATTACTACTACGAGTAATATCTTGGTTTCTGAATGGCCGGCGGCGTACACTATACCGAATCCCAGACGCCGATCCTGCACACATCGGCTGTTCTGTGACCTTTTGTGCAACGCTTGGTCAGAATTCTATCAATTAATGCAGCAATGCTTGCAAAACCAGCACCCGAAACTAAAACTAGTCAATCACTTATTTCATTAGTAGCTATTGTCAGTTAATGTATTAAAAAATTGATACCACCCTGTCATCTGAAACCATCAGTGAGAAAAAGCATAAAATGGCGTCTTTATTCTTTTGTCGTCGCTCGTCGGTTGGCAACAGATCCTAACTCGCGATTTTGTTCCGTTCCTGGATCCTCCCGGGTCACAGCGTTCCCTCGGGCTGCAAACCAGTTCCTACATTTCAATATCACCGATATACGCCTTATATGCAACCTGTTTATTTACAGCGCGTATTTATCACACCTAGGGTTGCTATTTAACTTTTTAACAGTGTGATATGTATTGTTCATCATTTGATATTTTTCTGACTCTACCTGAAATTATATCAGCTCTTTATTTATTTTATAAGTTCAAGTACACTTGAAAATTTACAAACTAATTTACAAAAATAAAGAAAACATAGTACTTAGGTGCTACTTATTTCTTAAGAAATTTCTTACAGTAGACCCGCGAGAGGTAATGGGTAGAGAGAGGTAATTGGCGTGTACCTACAATACAAAACGAAATAAATAAATAGACAAGATACTTAAGTAGTTTAATAAACATACCTACATAAATATACTTACATAAATACATATTCATAAAGCATATACCTATAGATACAATAAATACATATGTTAAATATACCAGGATGATAAATACAGATAGTTATCTTTTACTCGTTTCTTGAACGTTGTTATGGTTTTAGACTCACGAATGCTCGGTGGTAGCCTACGAGTGGTAGCTGATTCCATAGCCTTACTGCTTGCACGGAAAAGGAGTGAGTATAGGTAGTGGTGCTATGTGTTGGGAAATGAAGGATGGATTTACGGGCAGATCTACAAGGAGCGTCGACAGAACGTGCGTAAGAACGAGCTTTTGTGTTTCGGCTGGCACGTAGCAGTTGGATCCTGTTATTTTCGCCTGATGAAACTTTAAGCTAGGTATTTTACTTATATAATTTATTGAAGCAGTTTCAAAAATCTAAGAAGTTTTGTCCACTAGTTACAAATACCGTGAGTATTAGTTTCTATTCTGTGCATATACAAAAGTTTTATTCTGTGCTCTTAAAATTATTTATTTGTGCCAAACTTGAAACTGCGTTAAGCGGAGACCCGCGACGGGTTCAGTCCGTCTCTTTCTCAAATTCTATGTGCGCCAGAGACACTCGACCCGCGACGGTTTCCGCTATCTCTATCGTCCGGCGGGCGTACGCTTGACGTAGTTTCAAGCCTTTCACCTGTCTTCTTCTTTCCTCGCCTTTTCCCTATTTGGGGTCGGCTCTGTATGTCAACTCCCTCCATAATTTTCTGTCGTTTACCATCTCCGTACTAACACCCCGTTCTCCCATATCTGATCTCACGCATTCTTCCCACGTTCTTCTCGGTCTAGCTTTTCCTCTTTACCCGTCTACTTTCCAGTCGACCATCTTTCTTGCCAGATGTTCGGCGTCCCTTCTCATTACGTGACCATACCAGGTCAGGTGATGGCTTTTTAATTTGTCGACTATTGCTACCCTTTACAAGCCTTCCACCAGTACGTACTTATAATAGTTATATGCCTGTACTCTGTACGTACTTATAATAGTTATATGCCTGTACTCCAAACAAAATGCTTATTATTTACTTTTTCATCGTCATCACTATCACCACCACCATCACCATCATCATCACCACCATCATAATCATCATCATTCGCAGTTTTTAAATCCCCACTGCTGTAATTAGTACTCTCAATAAATGTTATTTATCTGGTCCTGAGCTTTCTTCTTTATAAGAGAAAAAAAAAATAGTTAAGTAAAGTAAGTACTTTAGAGTTGATTGTCAACACAGACCATGAAGCAAAAGCAATAAAAGGATCTTCTAATGAAGCTACGGTAATTAATCCTAAACGAATATATGTGGGTTACGAATCGGACCCGATACAGCTCTCTCTCGACTCTAACTATAAACTGTTAATGTATTGAGGTTTATTCCCATTAGGCCTATCCTTATACTCAATCTACATATACCGAGGAGACTAACATAGGGTCGTACAATAATACTGAAACTATTTTACCCTTAAAAAGTTTCATTGTATTTTGTTAGACGTTAATACAAGTAAAATATTTTATCCTGCGCTCTAGGTGAGCCAGTGGAGTATAAGGTCTTTCTTTATCTTGCTTCTCGCGTTCCCGGTTCCCCTTAGCTCTCCTACTTCGGAACGTGAGGCGAACTATCTAGTTTATTTCTTCTTTAATAATGATACTCATGTCAATCCAATTTCAATTGGTCACCCAAGTATGCCTAAGACCATGTAAAACAATAAGCCTGTGACTTTACGACCGCCATGACGTTGACGTTTGGAATAAATTTCTGCGAAAAGTTTTACAACCGACTGTTGCCAGACGTCAATGTCCTTGGAAATGGTTACCTTAAAAGGGCTGTACCCACTGAATGAAAAGTCGGTAGTGCAGCACGACACTATCTTTCCAACCCTCCGGCCGCTTTAAGGGAAGAGACTTTAAAATTAACACAGGTTAATTTTAAAGTTTGAAAAATCCAATTACCGTGTGCCTTAAACGTCTTGTACCAAAACTTGTCACATTGTCATTTTGATTGCTATCTCTTTTACTCTTGTGAAGGTGACAGTTATCATGTTATTTGTTGAACTCGGCTACTATTGTGGTTTTTTTACACAGTAAATCTATGATAAAATCAACTGGAATGAGTGTCGAGCAAAAGTTACTAAATTATGTTTAGTAAAGGCCTTTTTAATCTCTTCCTGTAGGCGGTATCCAGTAGACACAGAGAGCAAAACCCTAGATAGCCCAAAGAATGTCGAAGTTATTAAACACTTATTTGATCAAATTTCAAACCAGTTACTGATTGTGAACGTTTAATATCTCAACGGTACTTTAGTAGTTTAACTTTGTCTTCTTGATAACTGTTTCATAGTTTTTATTAAGTAATCGCCTGTGGTCAAACCGTAGTTTTATTGTTCCCGTCGGATCTCGAACTCATGACCTCTGCGCTCATAAGCCAGCTGCACCGTTAGGCTCAGATAGACGTTCTTCTTTCCTACTATGGCAATTACGTAGCATCTGACGAGATCCAGGCGTTTGTCACTTACATACGTACTGTACATACTATTACGTCTTTATGCCTGATGAGGCAGACAGAGCATTTTGGGTCTTGCGCTTCTAAACAGACAGAGCCAAGGGCCGCTAGACTCAAAGGTCACTTTGATTGTAGGCGAGAAGGTGAAAAAGGAATCAAAATAGATTTGGGTTGCTAGCCGCATTTGTTTTCGCCCATTCCCTCGATTGGCCTTTACGATATGCGTGGGAAGAGAAGCAGCTGGTACAATCTACATTTTTATTTTCCCAGACCAGCATGGAAGCTGGTTTGTCACTTACTTCATATAAACAGCAAAACTGTGTCATTAATGGAAGTAAAAACCGATTTGTTTGTTTTATTTTCGTGTGTGTATGTGGTTTACACTGGTTTCTTGACTTTTCAAGCTGCTTGAAGGCATCTGACATAGCTTGACGAGTTCCATACTATGATTACAGCCGGAACCGGCTTAACGTGCCTTTCGAAGCACAGAGGGGCTCAAAAAATCTTTGTGCCACTCGTGGTCTTACATCCAAATGCGGTCGATGAGTTGCTTTACTTGCACTAGCAATGCGTACTTCCACAAAGTTCCCAGTTGTTTCATTAAAAGGAACAAAAAATTCACATCGCTTGAATATTAGTATGGGGTATTGTTTTAGTGATCTCCTCTTTCTCTTTCTTTCACCACTTTCATTACGTTGGCCAAGAAGCATGAAAATATAAGCAAAATTTGTTTCCAAGCTTACATACTTGACTTGGTTGGTATTGGTTGGATTGGATAACTGGTACAAAAAGCCCAAGGCTTTAAATCCGCCGTTTACATTTATTTTGTAATAAAGTTAAATAAATAAAAATAAAATACTATTCTTGATAAACTGATTGTTCTGAAAATGTGTGCGCTGTAAAAATGTGGCCGATATTTTACATAACTTAACAACTACCTTCTAGCGATTAAAACAGAGGCCAATGGGAGTTCGAAGCAAGCTCACGCCACCGTACCGTACCGCAGTGGAGCTCTTGATTGAAGTGCTGAAAGCAGGTTCATGTTATACCCAGCAATGATTGCCCAAGCCGCTTCACACCACTGTGTTGTCAAGCATCTCAACAATGTGAAGAATAGCCGGGCTGTCATATTCGCATTTCTTCCGTTCATTCCAGACCAGAAATT
Organism: Acrobasis repandana; assembly: GCA_963576875.1. NCBI lineage: Eukaryota > Metazoa > Arthropoda > Insecta > Lepidoptera > Pyralidae > Acrobasis > Acrobasis repandana. The sequence continues at coordinate 7,482,084 of OY756221.1, read as the reverse complement.
CAACCAGCATAGCAAGCAAAACTCAAAAAAAACCTACTCCATCGATTGAAATAAGTCAGTAACAGACAAATGTTCACCACAAATCACTATGGTGTTCAACCGATTCCATAATAGTGAATAAACACTGCGATGAGTTATCGGCGATCTCGGGTCATCGGCCCCGGTACCGTTCCACTTGCTCCGCGACGAAACTAGCGCCACGCATCCAGGTAAATGCGTACTCAATTTTTGGAGAAGGCATATTTCAGTTGTAGAAGACTTTAAACAATAATCCTTCTCACCTCAGCGTGATCCATGTTTTAACCATAGCTGTGCTGCTTTGGAGTCTAGGATTTGCATTCCAGCTTATTAATGATGCGCAAGTCAATGGATAATCAAGGATGCCGAAGACCGTGTGAATTGGAGAAGATCAAAGCATTAAAGCGATTCGGCTATATAGTGTTACCAACCCTCCTTGGAAATATGTTGCAAGAGATATTTTAGCTTAGTCTTTTAGTCGCCTCTTACGACATCTACAGAAATAGATAAGAGTGGCTCTCTTCTAGGCCAGAAATCACACGGCACGGCTTTATAAAATATTGTGTCTATTAACATAGCTGTGATTACATGTTCAAGGAGAAAATAGGTAATGAAACTCTCGAAATTCCATCAAAAGATATATCTGCAGCTACTGTTATACACGGATGATCTACAATATCATGATTAAAAATAAACGGGCAAGTGCGAGTCGGACTCATACATAATAATAATAATAATAATAATAAACGTTTATTTCTCACCATAACCACTAAACATTCCAGTACAACTTAAAACTAATTTACACTATAGGTACCTACAAAAGTTTCCAGTGTTATGACACTATAGAACAATTTAATTCAGCGGATTATGGTGGGCTGATACCTAAACTAGGAAATATCCTGTATCTTAGGTTATCAACCCTCCACCCCAGTGAATGGAAACAAATATACAAGATGAGGGTGTCTGTACTATTATTTACAAAGGTATAAGACTATGCAACGAGCCTAACTGAACGCGTATACAATAATAAGAATTGCCCACTAGTACTTACTCTAATACAGACAATACAATCCAACAAGTGACACAGTTTGCGAGGAAAAATAAAAGCAAATACAGTAGGGTAGTTAACAAAACCTACTGCGTGGCCGCAGGCTGCTCAATGTGTTTATTAAGCCTGTACCATAGTGAGCAGCGTGAGCGTTTATTTATTATGTTTTGGATACTACTTTCATATATTATTAATTGTATATGTCTGTTTATTGGATTAATTACTATTATTATATCTCAATGATTATTATTTAATTTATGTATTCAGTGAACTGTATTCAATCAACATTGCTAAGTTGTTAATTTTTTTATTTTATTTTATTTCTTGTAGGTATTAGTTTGATTGCAAGTTTTTGATACATTTTGTAACTATGTAACAAAAATTAAAGTTTCTTTTTAATATAAATGATAGTTTTAATTGTTTATGTATGTTTAATGATTTTATTTTTATTTATTATATCGATTTATATTAATTCTTATTTATTCCAAAACCATAGAAATATAAGTACGAAAAAAAAAGGGAAGATATATATATATAATTATCAGTTTATGTTATGTATTACGACACAACCCTGAGAATATTTTCCGTATCGTTGTAGGATAAGGTTTTAAGTGCATTCTTCATTTTAGATTTTAAGGTTGTTCTATTCATTTTGTAAATTAGGTATAGGTTATTAAAATATCTATATAAGTATGGTCCAGTGTAGCAAGACTGCCGGCGTGACTGGGTGGAAAAGAATCTAGGTACGAAGGTGCGGATTTGTCTTTTATTTTTTGGCAGGAGCGATGGGTCAATTTTTTTATGATGACGAAGAACAGAATTAGCAATAAATAGCTGCCTAACCGTAAGCAAACCTGAGTCTTTGTAGAGTTTGTCAGTTGGATACTTCCAGGGTCTACGAAACATTACCTTAATGACGGCCCTTTGAGCTCTCTCTAACTCTATGAGATGAGTCGTAGCAGCTCCACCCCAAACCGGGATGCAATAAGTAAGAAGCGATTGACAAAGAGCATAATAAATTCTAGTTAACAGAGAAGGGTCTGCAGACTCTCTTAATTTTCTAAAAATATGTAGTAATTTACGTACTCTTTGACAAAGGTCTGAAATGTGTGGGACCCAGTTCAGGTTTGCATCCATGATAACGCCCAAATACCTATGTGTATCTGTCTGACTCAACAGGGGACAGCTACATGTGAATATTGGTTCATCGTTTGGTAGACATCCTCTTAAGTGGACCTTTAGGCAAAACTGATCAGGTGGCTTTGTAGCACCACAGGTTCTGAAACAAATATATTTTGTTTTTGACACATTAATAGTGAGTAGATTATTGTCGAGCCAGTCCACTACCTTTTGAAGTCCTTCTTCGGCATACTTTTTAACCTGGTGCCATGTAGTACCCCGGAAAATGAGGGCAGTATCATCAGCAAACGCAAGCAAACTACCATTTTCGATTTTCAATTTACATAGGCTGTTTATATACACTAGGAAAAGTGTGGGACCAAGTGTACTACCCTGTGGGATTCCGTATGTAATAGGTAAGCTAGAACTGTAAGTATTAGACACTTTAACAATTTGGCTACGATCGGTCAAATAATCCCTGAGCCAGTTGAGAGCAGAACCCCTGACACCAAGATACTCCAGCTTCGCCAGTAGCAGTGAAATAGATACAGTGTCAAAGGCTTTTTTAAGATCAAGGAAAACAGCAAGACATCTATCACCTTTGTCAAGAGATTTAGTAATTATTTCAGTCAGACTAGTAACAGCATCCTCTGTATTTGAGCCAGATCGGAAACCGAATTGATTACCTGCCAACAATCCCTTGCTTTCCAAGAAGTTAGTTAAACGAATATTTACCACCTTCTCTATGATTTTACTGATTATGCTGAGCAAGGAGATAGGCCGATAGTTTGACACTGTATCCACTCCACCACCCTTGTAAACCGGGACGACAACGGCGTTTTTAAAAATGGTCGGGAATATTCCCTCAGCCATGCTAAGGTTGCACAGGTGGGCTATCATGGTACATAGAATAGTATGTGAATTTTTAAGGATGATAGTAGGAATCAAGTCAACACCTGGGGCACTATTGTTTCTAAGCTTTCTTATGATTTTGTCTACTTCAATGAAATCGGTAGGGTACATAAACATTGTGGGTCCAGGTTCAGAGGTACCACTGCATGTAGTCGTCAGTTGGGACTCAGTAGTATTTAGTTTACCCAAAATGTCTGACGCGAGTTCCCCCCCAATCGATGTGAAAAAGTTGTTTACGAGGTCAAGGGATGCTTTTGGTGACGGCAACAAGTCCAATAAGGGATCAGCTTGAGAATGACTACTTTTGATGTTACATAGGTCCTTGACTACTTCCCAAGTACCCTTGTTATTATGAAGGGTTCCCTACCACCGTACAATGTTTTAAAACGCTGAAGAAACACGTTTCTTGTATGACGACCCCCTTTAATTTTTAGCTTTATTTTATTTTTAGTATTTGTTGTTATTGTGGTCATAGTAATACATAATTGGTGAAAAATTCAGGTATTTAGTTAATGCCATTATGAAGATCAAGTTAAAAACGCTGAAAAAACACGTTTCTTGTATGACGACCCCCTTTAATTTTTAACTATTTTTTATTTTTAGTGTTTGTTGTTATATCCGCCACAGTAATACATAATCGGTGAAAATTTCAAGTGTCTAGCTATAATATTAGGTCCTTACATATGAAATTGCCGATTTTCAATACTGGCAACTTTAAAATCAAATATCTTGCGTTTCATTAGGAATTCCAAATTCAAACTTATTTTGAAATAAAGCCAGAAAAATATTGTTTTAAAATTCGTATTTCATTTGTTTAAACATCATTTGTTTGAGTTTCAACATTGCTATAACAACAACTATGGACAAATTGAAAATTCGCGGTATTTACGAATACGAGTTCCACCGTGGCACCAGTGCTGCAGAAACGACTCGAAGAATAAACGACGTGTATGGACCAGGCACCGCTAACGAACGAACGGTGCGTTTTTGGTTTCAACGTTTCCGTTCTGGAAATTTCGATTTACACAATGAGCCTCGTGGACGACCTGATACTCAAGTGAATAACGAAGAATTGAAGGCGATAGTGGAAGCGGATCCATCTCAAACCACTTCTGAATTAGCAGCAGCCTTCGGCGTAAGTTACAAAACGATACTTATCCACTTGCGCCAAATCGGAAAAATTAAAAAACTCGAAAAGTGGGTACCGCACGAATTGACTGAAGCAAACCAACAAACACGCGTTGCTTGCTGCGTTTCTTTGCTTAATCGCCACAATAATGAGGGGATTTTGAACCGTTTTGTGACTTGTGATGAGAAATGGATCCTGTACGATAATCGGAAGCGATCATCACAATGGCTTGACCCTGGAGAACCGGCCAAACCTTGCCCTAAGCAAAAACTGACCAAAAAGAAGATTCTGGTTAGTGTTTGGTGGACCAGTGCTGGTGTTATCCACTACAGCTTCTTGAGATCAGGCCAGACGATTACTGCAGACTTTTATTGCCAACAATTACAAACAATGATGGAGAAGCTCGCCATTAAACAACCGAGACTGATGAATTGCTCTAGCCCACTGCTCCTTCAGGATAACGCTAGACCACACACTGCACATCAAACGATCGCCAAGTTAGAGGAGCTATGACTGGAACCTCTGCGTCACCCACCATACTCTCCAGATCTTGACCCAACCTTTCAAATCTGATGAGGCAGTCAAAACCGCCTTCAAACAGTTCATAGACTCTCGCTCCCAGGATTTTTTTTCCAAAGGTATCAATGATCTGCCTATAAAATGGCGGAAATGTATCGATAACAACGGCGCATACTTCGATTGATTAAATAATAATTTCATTAAAAAAAACTTGTTTCACTTTTTTGATACTGAACGGCAATTTCATATATAAGGACCTAATATTACGGTTCAAGAGATAGAGCCCTGTGACTGACGGACAGACAGATGGACAGACAGACAGACAGACGGACAGACGGACAGACAGACAGACGGACAGACGGACAGACGGACAGACGGACAGACGGACAGACGGACAGACGGACAGACGGACAGACGGACAGACGGACAGACGGACAGACGGACAGACGGACAGACGGACAGACGGACAGACGGACAGACGGACAGACGGACAGACGGACAGACGGACAGACGGACAGACGGACAGACGGACAGACGGACAGACGGACAGACGGACAGACGGACAGACGGACAGACGGACAGACGGACAGACGGACAGACGGACAGACGGACAGACGGACAGACGGACAGACGGACAGACGGACAGACGGACAGACGGACAGACGGACAGACGGACAGACGGACAGACGGACAGACGGACAGACGGACAGACGGACAGACGGACAGACGGACAGACGGACAGACGGACAGACGGACAGACGGACAGACGGACAGACGGACAGACGGACAGACGGACAGACGGACAGACGGACAGACGGACAGACGGACAGACGGACAGACGGACAGACAGCGGAGTCTCAGTAATAGAGTCCCGTTTGCACCCTTCGGGTACGGAACCCTAAAAACAACTAGAAAAAAAAAACCAGACTGCTCACCCTGAGCAGCATAACTAAGGAACCAGGAAAGCGCTTATACAAGTAACCAAATTTGTACAGGTACACATGTGGTCAAGATGCCACATCCACGCGACCCCAAAGTTTCTCGCTCCTAGTTTAGACGAATTCCAACGTGACTATTCCGCTAATCAAATTTTGTAACTGAGGTATTGTAACCATTAAATTTTTTCGTTCTGTACATCAATTATGTATTACCGTTAAGTAGCAATGCCTGGGATTGCGATTCGCTTACGATAGATCCTTAGAAAAACTGTGCTTTAGAGTGTGGGTATTACGGTGATATCGATTGTAATTGTAAACGATTCTATTTATGCATCATCGTCATTGAATTGAAGAACTAAGCTTTTGTTGATGGAAAATTTTAAATGTCATTCGTCAAAGATTATTCTGATTCTAAAGAAATATTTTCAGGCTCCTTTTGAAGAATTTGATGTAGACTCAGGGTAAAGCCGTGGCAGATTTTCTAATTATTAATCCTAAATAAAGTCCCTTCCAGTGTAACGTTATGAACTTATTTTCTTGAAGGTATGAAGTGACTGTTCGTTGCTTTGGGTCAATCACGCTAACGATAGGCTTATGGATCCAACGCTCTTCCGTGTTACCCATTGAATTAACTTACACTAAAATTGCATAATAAGACCTAAAGACGAATCCACCTTGTTCGTATGTTTCTCTTTTTGTTTGACGTTACAAGAAACGAGGTTTGTTTGTTTTGCCTTTCGTGTGTATCAGTAGCCAATACTGGTTTCAGATTTCTAAGGTAGGTACCTACGTGACAAATAAGATTTTTAGTTGTCTCATGAATTATGCTATACTGAGTCTAACAAAATATACCGAAACTATTTTAAGGGGGGATTCAGTCCATGATACTGAACAACTTTCCCCAAGGAACGTATAGCGAAATATGAAAAATATTTTTTGCCTCCCATATAAGTTGACCGATCAGCTGATCCGAGTTTGTATGGAAAGCCTAAAATTATTTTTCATATTTCGATATATGTTCCTTGGGGAAAGTTGTTCAGAATCACGGGCTGAATTCAGCCTTATAAGAGTTTTAGTATATTTAGTTAAACGTTATATCTATACTAATATTATAAAGCGGAAGAGTTTTTTTGTTTGTTTGTTTGTTTAAACGCGCTAATCTCAGGAACTAATGGTCCGATTTGAAAAATTCTTTTTTTGTTGGGTAGTCCATTTATAGAGGACTACGTTGTCGCAACGTAATGTTATATATAACATTACGTTATACGAATAAGAACGTAAGAAAGAACGTAATGTTATATATAACATTACGTTCCGACAACCACGCGAACGAAGTCGCGGGCACAGCTAGTCTATCTATAATTTAAGAACTACGTTCTTGTCGGTGGAGTAGTTTCCATGTCTCCCTCTCTTGAGCCATCCTTTATATTATTATCTTTCCTTTATGACGTTATATAATGGAAATTATTTGTATCACATTTGTCTATTTTGATATTCAGTTGTGCTAATTATTTCCTAATTCATTATTATAATTTCTTAGCTATCTTCAAACAATTATAACAATAACAACAGATGCCCTGTACTAGAAATCTATTTGTTTCACGACTATCACATCAACTCTGATGGGAATAAGAATTTACCTATTTATTTTATTACATATTATTGAGCACATTGTAAATACCAAACCTACTTAAACGAAATGGCTGAGATGAAATTCAAGTGTCTTGCAAACGCTTGGCGACATCAGAATTATTTATGAGCGAATATATCTCCGTCGCTGATTGATTTGAAATTAAATCGTGGCGACCGTCAAACAAGTGTTTTAGTAAAAGAAGATCAAAATTTGAATATTTTTTGTCTTTTTAATGCCATAACTTAAACACATGTCAGAGACACGTTGGAATTGATAAACTTCGATCATATATTTTATAAATGCACAGTTCCTTGCAAAATCAAACAAAATATTGTCCCCGTGTCAATACGTACATAGGTAGATGTATACCATTTCAAGTATTGCGAAAAAAGTTCTAAAGTGTCATACAGTTTAATCTAATTTAAACCTTAAGTAACTGAGATAAGCGTAGAAATAAATCCGTATTTTCACTAAGCACTTTAGCATCTTTGGCGTAACGTCATACGCGCGGCCACCGAGAGAATGACAGCGAAACAAGGCATAATACTGTTTTATGCCTTGTTTATCCGGTGCCATTTTAGGCGGCAACTGTGCATGTATAGAATATATGATCGAAGTTGATAAACGAATGATTTTTAAAGGTGTACTTACTTGGCGCAGCGAACCAAAGTGGATCTAGGGCTCCGAAACTAGGCGACGCTATTTCTTACGGTCTTGTAAGCTTTGCTGCCAGTCGACAGGTCTTTCTGTACCTTGTCGGCCCATCTGTGCCTGGGTGACCAACAGGCCGACGGCCACGTGACCGACCCATTTGGCTCAGACCAGTTTTGAATCCTCTGGTTCCTTCTGATTCTCCACCTTTCATCTTTCTTTTGCGTTGGTCATAGAATCTTAGGGAGGGTTTTCTTCTCGGTAACAAGGAGCTTGTTCTCTTCCTTCGAGGTTAGAGTTCAAGCTTCACAATCCCTATATCAAAATCTTTAAAGGTTAAAAAAAATAGAGATTTACCTAAATTAATTGATCATGCTAACTGTAAATAAATACCATCCATATATATTTACAGTAAGCATGATGATCTGAAAACTTTTTTCAGTGTATTCTCGGTTGCATCGTTAGTTTATCTGTTTCAGACTCAAGAGTGAGAACACTCTTTTTCTTCTCCTAAAATAATATACATGGTAATAGTTATTCAATGATACTGAAGACCAATCTGTATATCTGTTCATTAAATTTAAAGCCTTATCATAAGTAAACACGTGTTATTACAGGTGACAAAAGTTGTAAAGAACTTATTATATTACATATATTATTTATTGTATTATCATCCTAATTCGCACCTTTAATTTCAATCTAATTATTATATATCAAACAGTCCACACTTTTCATAAATTGTTTTTATAGAAAGCAGTTCAGTATCATATAGACTGAACTTGCTTCAAAAATTTTGCTGGGGATGAAAATATCATTCTGTACATATATTTAAGATAATTTAAAAATAATAGTTGAGACATTTAAGTGAGAAAATTTTGAACAGTCATAAGTTTACGGTTAGGCAATCAGATTGTCCGCGTCCGCAGCCTCACAACTCAGAACGCGGAAATCAATCCGCGATCATACCCCGGGCGACACGCTACGCTAGTCCTTTCACATTAGTCGATCTATAAAGACAGTTTACTCGCCCTTGATATTATTAAAGTGTCTGGCAAGGTCTTCAATATTGGACTAGAAGTGGCTGATTATGATACTTAATAATAATGATGTCTTTGCTGCTAAAAGTAATAACTATTTGGTGACTACCTAGTTTTTATTCATTCTTAGTGCCGAAAATGTTAAATTTAACCACTGCGTATGGAAGTTTTTGTATAAGTATACAAGGTCTAACGTATCCAGATGTCTATGGACTGTCATGATACATGATAAAAAAATAATTTGATACCTCCCAGACAATTTAACCGATCAGCTGATCTGAGTTTGTATGCGAAGCCAAATTTTTTTTTTATATTTCAGTATATGTTCCTTGGGGAAAGTACTTTAGTATGGACTGAATTCACAGTTAAAATAGTTTCAGTATATTTTGTTACGCTATAATTTTGACAAAACTAATAATAAAAAAACAAACACGTCTGTTAACAAAACGAATGTACTTCAAAATATATATTTATTTTATTACATATTATTGAGCACATTGTAAATACCAAACCTACTTAAACGAAATGGCTGAGATGAAATTCAAGTGTCTTGCAAACGCTTGGCGACATCAGAATTATTTATGAGCGAATATATCTCCGTCGCTGATTGATTTGAAATTAAATCGTGGCGACCGTCAAACAAGTGTTTTAGTAAAAGAAGATCAAAATTTGAATATTTTTTGTCTTTTTAATGCCATAACTTAAACACATGTCAGAGACACGTTGGAATTGATAAACTTCGATCATATATTTTATAAATGCACAGTTCCTTGCAAAATCAAACAAAATATTGTCCCCGTGTCAATACGTACATAGGTAGATGTATACCATTTCAAGTATTGCGAAAAAAGTTCTAAAGTGTCATACAGTTTAATCTAATTTAAACCTTAAGTAACTGAGATAAGCGTAGAAATAAATCCGTATTTTCACTAAGCACTTTAGCATCTTTGGCGTAACGTCATACGCGCGGCCACCGAGAGAATGACAGCGAAACAAGGCATAATACTGTTTTATGCCTTGTTTATCCGGTGCCATTTTAGGCGGCAACTGTGCATGTATAGAATATATGATCGAAGTTGATAAACGAATGATTTTTAAAGGTGTACTTACTTGGCGCAGCGAACCAAAGTGGATCTAGGGCTCCGAAACTAGGCGACGCTATTTCTTACGGTCTTGTAAGCTTTGCTGCCAGTCGACAGGTCTTTCTGTACCTTGTCGGCCCATCTGTGCCTGGGTGACCAACAGGCCGACGGCCACGTGACCGACCCATTTGGCTCAGACCAGTTTTGAATCCTCTGGTTCCTTCTGATTCTCCACCTTTCATCTTTCTTTTGCGTTGGTCATAGAATCTTAGGGAGGGTTTTCTTCTCGGTAACAAGGAGCTTGTTCTCTTCCTTCGAGGTTAGAGTTCAAGCTTCACAATCCCTATATCAAAATCTTTAAAGGTTAAAAAAAATAGAGATTTACCTAAATTAATTGATCATGCTAACTGTAAATAAATACCATCCATATATATTTACAGTAAGCATGATGATCTGAAAACTTTTTTCAGTGTATTCTCGGTTGCATCGTTAGTTTATCTGTTTCAGACTCAAGAGTGAGAACACTCTTTTTCTTCTCCTAAAATAATATACATGGTAATAGTTATTCAATGATACTGAAGACCAATCTGTATATCTGTTCATTAAATTTAAAGCCTTATCATAAGTAAACACGTGTTATTACAGGTGACAAAAGTTGTAAAGAACTTATTATATTACATATATTATTTATTGTATTATCATCCTAATTCGCACCTTTAATTTCAATCTAATTATTATATATCAAACAGTCCACACTTTTCATAAATTGTTTTTATAGAAAGCAGTTCAGTATCATATAGACTGAACTTGCTCCAAAAATTTTGCTGGGGATGAAAATATCATTCTGTACATATATTTAAGATAATTTAAAAATAATAGTTGAGACATTTAAGTGAGAAAATTTTGAACAGTCATAAGTTTACGGTTAGGCAATCAGATTGTCCGCGTCCGCAGCCTCACAACTCAGAACGCGGAAATCAATCCGCGATCATACCCCGGGCGACACGCTACGCTAGTCCTTTCACATTAGTCGATCTATAAAGACAGTTTACTCGCCCTTGATATTATTAAAGTGTCTGGCAAGGTCTTCAATATTGGACTAGAAGTGGCTGATTATGATACTTAATAATAATGATGTCTTTGCTGCTAAAAGTAATAACTATTTGGTGACTACCTAGTTTTTATTCATTCTTAGTGCCGAAAATGTTAAATTTAACCACTGCGTATGGAAGTTTTTGTATAAGTATACAAGGTCTAACGTATCCAGATGTCTATGGACTGTCATGATACATGATAAAAAAATATTTTGATACCTCCCAGACAATTTAACCGATCAGCTGATCTGAGTTTGTATGCGAAGCCAAATTTTTTTTTTATATTTCAGTATATGTTCCTTGGGGAAAGTACTTTAGTATGGACTGAATTCACAGTTAAAATAGTTTCAGTATATTTTGTTACGCTATAATTTTGACAAAACTAATAATAAAAAAACAAACACGTCTGTTAACAAAACGAATGTACTTCAAAATATAAAAATTTAAATATATGACATGTTTTTGGAAACGTCGAAAAAAATGTCGTGGTTACTTAGCTGTCCTAGGAATAAAAACTTTTTAGGATATCGTTTCCTTATCTCAATAACAGAAACAGAAGAATTTAAGACGCTGTTTTTTTTTGTTGATAATCTATTAACACTCGACCAATATATACTCAAAGTTCAAAGGATGAGTAGGACGGGCCTTTTAGGGTTCACTTTAGTTTACGACCACTGATAACTGATTCTGAGGTGAAAACTGGTCTAATAAAAACAAGTGCATCTAAAGTTGCCGTCTACTTAAATGTTGTGGAATGAGCTCACTGCCATAGTTATCCCTAGTGACTGCAACAGAAGGTTTTTTTAAAAAGGACCTGTAAGATTTCTTCAGGTTTGGCAACGCGCTGTGTCGCTTCCCCCGTAGCATGGCACTGGTAACAGTGTATAATGATTACCTTTCACTTGCCGTGTGGTTTCCGACAGAGTCGAATAGCATCACTCCAATTCTTCCCGTGGATGTCGTAGAAGGCGACTTAGAAAACACAAGCTAAACAAAGCTTTTAAACATCAATGAGACCTCTCCAACCCGTCTGGTCAGCGTGGAGAGTGTAGGCCAAATCTGGCCAAGTATGGCACTGCTAGTACAAAGAGGGTCGTGCTCCTGTAGTCGAGACTAAAAAGGACCTGACGATGATAATTATCTCTCACTATCTCTTTCTACAAAAAAAATTACGAACGGGATAGCCATAGTGCTATATAATTTTTATCCGGGTTTATCAACGGTGCAATGCTACGGGGAGAGGCAGGCGTCCGTAGCCTAAGGTTACCACTTTTTACCATCAGGTTGGCCGTAAGTCATTTTGCTTACTTAGTCACTGGTATGGCGCTTCATACAAGTGGAGTAACATTTATGCCTACTACTACTACAAACGAAACTATACATCCGTGCACATGTCAATGTGTGAGTTTCAGAGTTGAAAGCCATCAAACGCACCCGAGAATGGGGAAAAGGTGCGGAAACACCATATTGTGGGACGCTGGGAGTGTCCGTTCTGTTTGTAGCACTTATATTAATTCTATGACTTAGTTGTAAAACATCCAATCTACTGACAAATTCTCACTGCAGCCAACTCACGATCATAACACACAACACACTAACTGTGCTTCATAATGGGAACATTGTACTATCTAATAGTTGCACTTACCAGTAAAAAAATGGGAAACTAGTAAATAAAGTAATCAAATAATCCCCCGCTGTAAGTTTAAGTGGCACTGTGGCAGTGATTCGCCATAGTTCTTTTTGTACTCCACATAAAAAGAAGTAGGTAGTGTCACGCTTTCCCAATTTGATACCATTGTGCATCAGTTATGATGCTTTGCTTGGAGATGAATTCTTAGGTTTTTGATGTTTGAGGTGAAACTCACGTTATTTATGCTTTTTTTTATTTATTTATTTAGTTATTTTCTAATATTTACTAAATAGCGTACCAAATAATAAACTTAGAAAATAAAACTAATTAATTACAAATCTTTACATTTCAAACTGAACTTTAGAAATTGAACAGAAAGTATTTATGAACAGAAAGTGGTTGTGTACAATATATGCTCGCTTGCTCCCTAAGAAATCTGTTAATGACAACGAGTTATTTTTCACGATCCAATTAAATTTATTCCTTACGGTGATTTCCTAAAATAATTCCCACAGTCAACATACATACTATCACTTCTTTATCCCTTATGGGGTAGACAGAACCCAGAGTCGCAAGATTCAAGGGCCACTTTTAGCGTGATGGTGGACAAAAAGGTGGAAAATTTCTAAAATAATGAATAAACAAAACAGAACCTTCTAAATGCAACAAGTATGCGAATTACTAAGCATTTTTTTTTAAAGTCCATCCAGTTGAATGAAACAGTAGCAAGAGCTACAAATAAAAAGTAAACAAACGGTATAGAAATATACGATATTCAAAACTTGTTCCTCAATTTAACAACAAAGATAAGTAGTAAGTCGTATATCACGACGTGTAAAATATCACGTTCCCGTAGAAAGCGTTACGACACAATAATTTACGAACTTAACAGCTAGGTCCAGAATAAATTAAAGGCCAATTATTAGTACCGCTGAGTCCTAACAATGGCCATAATAAAAGCCATAAACGTCACGTTGTTTGGCATCCCATAGCGCAGGGCAGATCTGTTAACGAGAATGAAACGCCTAGTGCTACCGCCAAAGATTAGGTGTACAGAACGGTTAACCTACAAATCTCATTAGTAAAACTGCATTGCTGCCTGTAGGTAAGTAGGTAGTGATAACTTTTTCATAGTTATCACTGCCAGTGCTGACATGAAGGGGCACCGAGGCTTTTTTTGTAGTTCCAAGACCGATATACATTCGCTTCGCTGTCCTCGCAGCAGTACAGTATGCGAAGGCATTTTTACCTGGTTAAAAAGGATATTTGATCATGCTACAATGAATAAAAAGATTAGGAAATGCAGCTGAATGTGCTTGATGTGCATTGTGCAATTAGGAATTGTTATTTTAATTTTTGTCACTTCAGTAATTCATTACTTAATTTGAAATTAAAAAAAGGAAACAATGGTTTGTGTATATGACTTTCAGCAGAACAAATTAAGTATCGTTGAAATGGTTTGCATACTGTCAACGGACCACTAATGTCATGTCTTCGGCATCGGCTTTTTCTAAGATAATCATAATTATAATTCTTTATTTGCATACATGTAGGTAGGTAGGTAGGATACATATCAGTACGGTAACCATTCAATCGAATTAACTGTGCACTAATCAGTATAAGACAAGTGCAGGTAAGTGTTTTAACTAGCATTACAGTTTTAACTTTCTAAACAAATATTAGTTCTACTTAAATTAAAGTGCTACAATGTAATGCTACAAAATGTAATAAAAGGGACTAAACTACATTCATACATATGTAATTGTAAGGAGTATACCTACATAGATCTTTTCATTGTTTTAAATGCCTATATTCCCATCTGTCTCATTTGATCTCTGCTAGTCGGTCTAGTAGGGCGACGACGCGCGCGCAGGTCGCCAACGGGTCATCGACCGGCCCGTTACGTGGTTACGTAATAAACGTTAACAAACGTAGCTTACGGCGTAGCCTTTGCCATTCTCGTAAGCAACCCCGTAGCGCGATCTCGTGCTTCAAGAGCGATACAATTTTTGGGATATTTTTATTTATCTTTTTTTTTGTTTTTTGTTTCTTTGGTGTTAAAACTTTCTCATTTAAGAGTATTTTCAGTTGTGTCCTGAGCTGTGTTGTTTCAGAGCAAGAGGTCCGCTTTCCAGCTTATTTTCTTCTAGTCATTGTTAAAATGAACTAGATAAATCTAAAACAAGCTAAAAAAGCAACGGCATGGCCACAATATCAAAATGCCCATGGGACGACATGATCAGGAACGAATAAAATTTGAGGTTGTAGCTTTTTTTTATGACATAGGGCGGCAAACGAACAAACGAACAAGCGGGTCACCTGATGGTGAGTGATCACCGCTGCCCATGGACAACTGCAACACCAGGGGTGTAAAAAAAGCGTTACCGGCCTTTCAGGTGTTTCCTTTCGCACATTTGCCAAAAGTGGCCGTTTTTCGCAAATGTGCGAAGAAAAGCTTTACATTCTTACTTTAAACTGTAAACAGTAGTTCATAAAATTGTTTGAAGGGTTATCTAGGGTTTACTAATACGAAATTTTAAATGATATCTCCGTTTCCTTTCAAATTTTTTTTTTCAAATGGGGGCAGCACTGGACTTCATGTGTCATCTTAATAGTCCCGTTTGATTTAACGTAATGAGAAAACGTAGAAAAATATATGGAAAAAAATTAACACAACAATGGATCAAAGTAGATTACTTGCCAAAGTTTGATTTGGAAAAGAGACCCCTACTAAAAATGAGAGAAGGCCAATGAAAGATAAAATTGAATATCTACTACAGGCTTAATGAATGACCATAAATTAAATTTTGCGGTGTTTTTGTTTACCTAGAAATCTAAATAAAAATTGTCTAGTAAGCAATTAAGGCATTTTAGATTCCCTTAAACTTTTTTTCTTTATTGATTACGCGTGAAATTATTCCAACATTCCTCCTACTGCCAAGGACATTCGTTTTGCAAATATATATTTCGATATACCTATGTTACTTGGGCAAAGTTGTTCAATATTGTGAACTGAATCCACCCATAAATTGTTGTAATAATCCACCCATAAACTTGTAAATAGTAAATTATTAAGTACATCTATAAAGCGCCTATCGCAATTAAATAATTTCTGTTTTTCCTAAAGGTTGACTGGTAGAGAATGCATTAGCGTTAAGTTCACCTTTTGTACCATTTTGGTCAATAAAGATTTTAATAAATAATAAATAAATAGTTTCAGTATATGTTGGATTAGGCCATGTTGTACCGAGTAAAGTATGTTTAAAGTTATACGTTAAGGCTACAAGGATCATTATCAGAAAAATACATTTTGATTAAAAATATTTTTAACCGATTTCAAAAGTGGAGGAGGTTATCAATTCAGTCCGTATTTTTTTTCATGTGTTTTACGCGATATATTCGCCAATTGTGAACATATATTGGTGATTCTTTTTTATTTAAAAGCCTTTACTACCAAATTGGTCCCATTATAATTTGTTGAGGACATGATGAAGAACTTTAGAGATATGGAAGAATCTGCTCAGAGAAAATTAAGCAGGTTGTTTTTACAAAATATATATTGATGATAGAGTGTGGAAAGCCTTTTTAGCATTACCCCTCTCTCTTTATATAAATTATTTGTTACAAAATATAGGTAACAATGATTTATAGCCATAGTAGTTTACGCAATAAAAAAATCATCATTGTTGCATAACTTTGATATGTAATAAAATAATAAAATCACATCACCACTCAAATATTTAATGATATCAATAATTGATTACTATTTTATTAATCCATCCGCGGTTTCATATTTCAGCGGAAGTAGGTTGTTGGACATTGTATAACCAACAGTAGTTACATGTGTTTCACAGGCAATTTATATTAAAACAATTCTACTTCACATCGCATTTGCTTGCACAAAAGATGTTTTGTGTTAATTATTAAAGTTATAACATCTTTGTTACAGTTAAACCTACTTAATTAGCAGTTAAACGATAACATCTAATCTCATTTTTATTATGTTAATACTCACTAAACGCGTATTTAGTTTATCGTAAAACAAACACGTTTTAACGGCTGGTTATCGTATAAATTAATCAGTGTTCAACTTTAATCGGATCATTCAAAACTGTTGGGTGTTGAATATAATTAATTGTAAGTAGGAACTATAAAATTGCCTTTACGACGCGTTAAATTCCGGTTGTCTTCCGTGAGTTTATTCTGAAAAGCATAGACGTGCCATATTACATATATACTATACTAGCGGCCCACCCCAGCTTCGCACGGGTATGTATTGTACATATCAACATTCCTTATGAATCACTCTATCTATTAAAAAAAAACTGCATTCAAATCCGTTGCGTAGTTTTAATAATCTCAGCATACATATGGACAGATAGACAGTGGGAAGCGACTTTCAGTTTTATAGGTACTATGTATAGCGATATTTC
Source organism: Acrobasis repandana (assembly GCA_963576875.1). Lineage (NCBI taxonomy): Eukaryota > Metazoa > Arthropoda > Insecta > Lepidoptera > Pyralidae > Acrobasis > Acrobasis repandana. The sequence continues at coordinate 7,464,841 of OY756221.1, read as the reverse complement.
CAATGTTCTCGGTCCTATCTAGTAATATTTTTAAAATTTTACAATCATTAACTAAGTAAGAAGATTATGTGCTTCGGAAGGCACGTAAAAGTTGTTGGTCCAAAACCAAATAATTAGTGATAAATATTTCCAATGTTCTCGGCCCTATCCAGTATTTTTTTTTAAATTCTACAATCATTAACTAAGTAATTAAAACAGACGAACACTACATTCAAGCAGTACCTACATACTTTACTACCTAGGTACCTTACCTAGGCACTTCAAGAGTTTGAAAAACAAAAATTGTTAGGTATTCATTTTTCTCTTACTTATTCTAATAAGACTTATGAAACCAATATTTCCCGCGAACGCACGTACCTATTTCCAATCATTTTAGCAACAAAACATACATCATTCGTCCCTTTTATTAAGACACCGCGGACCAGCAAACTATTATGAGGATCAATATCGGATACAATGGGATTGTAAAAGGGGGCTCATATTTTGATATTCACAAAAAACTAACTCTTCCATCCTGTCCTAAACAACTAAACTGTATTGTTTCACATCGAGTTACGGGCGATTATCCCTTGACAGGATGTTTGTTGTGAATATTGTCTGGAAAAAATCTCTATTTTTCCAATCACGAAAATCAACCTGAGGTTTCTTGATATAGAGTTTAGTTTTGCTTGAAAGGTTAAGAAGAAAGCTTTTACATCTAGTAACGTGTATTGATTGAAGTGACTCCCGTTAGGTTTTACATAATATCTGTCTTTCATCTGGGGTGGGTGTACATACTCGTACATGTTTGTAACGCCGAGTCCCTTTATGGGTATTTTGAACTCGCTACTCTTTGGGCAATCGATCAAAATAAACTCTGGAATTATGCTAAGTAATCGGCGAAAATTCACAATACGTTTCATATAAGTACCTATTTACCGATTCATTTTTGTATAGTTTACAGTTCAAAACTCTGAGCTTATCATATGACTCAAACTTTACTTACTACTCCGTACATTTCCTTTCCTTCAATCCTGTATCTTTCAGAGAAATCTTCTTTATATGTGTACAGAACGCGACTACGCGTATTAATTTATAAGTGGCAAGTAAAAATAATTACTATAATATTGTTAAGTATTTTTTTCCCTCGTGTGGTTCCGGGACTCGTACCACTCCATCTCTTGCTGTGGATGTCGAAAGGGGCGACTAAAGGACTTAGCACAAACATCTCGTGCTACAATTGCATTCCCAAGAAGGGTTAACGTCGGGCGGCGGTCGTGTGTAAAACTTTTCGCACAAATACTTTCCCAAAGTGGGTTGACGACAGGCAGGCGGCCGGTCGTAAAAGTATAGCCAAATCATTTAAACTGTTCCGGCTATTTCTTCTCCATTTTGCAAGGTCTTTGGCATCCTTGGGTGACCATTGACATGCATGTTATATTTGGAGAAGAAAAAGCAGGAAAGCGCACCCCGGGCTCCGAAGCAGCACAGCTGAGGATGCAACCGGGAACGCGCTTAGACGAAGAAGAAGTAAAGTAACTTTTTTTATGACTACATACCTATTTAAATTAAGGTAATTTTAGAGTCACACACAGCCTATAGATAAAAGAGACAAAACTGACAAAAGCGACCAATGGCCAATGTCACATCACAAGCAATAAGAATTGCAGTCTTCTCATAAAATATTTCTAGGTGGCAATTGTCATCGTTTGCAAAGTACATTTTCATAAACTGTGCATCCATAAATTGTAGGAGATCATTCTCATTTTCAAGTTACTAACCCTAATACGACGCACTCAAAGGGGTGTCCAGTAAACACGCATACCCATAACTAGAAATATGAGTTGTGAGGGCGCCACCGTCGATGTACTTCGTATTTTTTATTGCCCCTTTATTTATTACAGAGAAGATTGAAAGGGGCTCTATTGTGGACGAGATGATTGTGACGAGCCCTAACCGTATGCCTTGAAAATGTGCCCTTACATGAAGTGAATCATTGCTTTTTACATCACATTTTTTGGCGTTATACTTTTTTAAAAGCAGTATTGATGGGTGTGAAAATGATGCATGTGTTGTAATATCACTGTATTGGAGGATCGATGATGTCACGAAAGTTATAAAAAACTAAATCGCGATGTCCAGAGACCTATCAGGATAGCGCAGGTAAAGTGAGCTTAACGGAATACATGAATTTTTCGGGGTCCAGTGCTGCCCCCATTTGAAATGCAAACATAAAGACAAATTAAATGATATATATCTCCGTTTCCTTTCAAATAATTTATTTCAAATGTAGGCAGCACTGAACTCTGAAAAATTCATGTTTCCCCTTGATGCCCAACAGTGGGTTTGAACGCTATTGATGATGACTATCATTACAAAAAAAAATCAGTTTTGTTTTTCCCGTCCCTTCATAGGTATCAAAAACTTTATTACGTCTAACAAAATATACTGAAACTATTTATACGGCTGAATTCAGTCCATGATACTAAACAACTTTCCCCAAGGAACATACAAATCGAAATATGAAAAATATTTTTTTGCTTTCCATACAGACTCGGGATCAGCTGATCGGTGACCTTGCATGGGAGTTTATTTTTTTTATATTTCAATATATGTATGTTCCTTGGGGAATGTTGTTCAGTATCATGGACTGAATTCACCCTAAAAATAGTTTCATTTAATTGTGTTAGACTTTGTATAGACTCTAGATTCCTACATTACATGTATTTAATGGAAATACTAGGCACAAATAGCAAATAGTAGCATGGTAACGCTGTGTATCGATATTTCATACACGGGCAATATCGGTTTAAACTAGCCAGTCGTTATTGCACATGTGAACTTTATGGGGGCTCGGGCCGCCCCCGGTATAAATTGTGGAAGAGCACCGCTTTTATGGTAAGGGACAATGTGCGATACAATGGTGAATGTATCGATGTTGTTGACGTGAATTTCATCAGCTACATATTTATCAGATTAAAGTAAAAAATCCTACATATACTAATTTAAATTGCCTAAATTTTCTTTGCTTTTTACAAGCTTTTATTTAGTGTTTCACCTGTCCCGTTGTCTGTGTCCGTAATCAAATCTTGCAAGCTAAACTAGAACCACTTCCCATTATTCGGTTGAACTGAAACATCACATACTTATGTAAGTGGGTGATAATGCAATATTATGGTACCAATGATCTCATGATGAAATCAGAACGTGGCTATGGCACCTCTGTGATAAAACAACATAACCCTTTGTTTGAGCTCAATTGATTCGTCTTGTGGAGCACTTTTTATTTTTTTAGATAAGAGCTTGTTTTAAAAAAAAAATTGAATTATGTTTTAAATAAAATGTTATTAAAATATTGTTTATGGTATTGCATTTGCTTTTTAAAAGAAAAAGAGAAAATTCGCTCTTTATCTCTATGCGAGTCACTAATCAGTCTGTCAAATGACAGTGTTTCTAATTTCTATATGTTAGTCCATCGTCTTGATAGACGTTGTCTTTAATTTATGTAACTTGGAATTCAAGAGTATCTTTGCCTAAAGTTATTTCCCACCCCGTTTGATTAATGGGAGATAGTATTTGTTTATCATAAATATAGTGGAGCAAAAGTATAATTTATACACACACAGTGTAGTCATATTACTTTATATTGGCCACTGCTATATTTCTTAATTTCATGAAATTTAAAAACACTCTTAACAATATTAGGCTCGAAGGCCCATTTGGTTATTAACTTATTCGAGTTGAAACTAATTTATGTTCATTTCGCGGGATAATCAGTCCATAACTTCATGAAACATCAAATAAATTCAATGAAAACACAGTGATAAATAAAATATAAAGCATGTTTCAATAAAATATATGTTCTGCGTGTATTATATTAGCAAACATGATAATGTATTCGCTGCATCGGCAGGGTTCGCGCGAAGAGCGGGGCGGCGGCAGGTTCCAAACGCCAATACCGATCTTCTGTATGAAATATAGAAGCAATTCCGGCAAAGATTAGATATTATGTAGAAGTGTCTATGGTAAAAGAGGGAGAAATATAGCGCAGATATTATTTCGTGTTTACTGCATCGATTGATGGTATTCATGTAACGGCTGAAATGATAGGCTTCAAATCCGAACTAACCAGAATTCAAAAGTCATAGACGCTACAATGAATGTATATGTGATGACATACAAGATACATTACAAGCTTTTAAAAATTAGATAGGAGGGTATTAATATATGTTTTCTATGCTACATTCAATTTCATGCAATAGACTGACACCGGTCAATTTGTTGTTTAGAAGAGACAAAGTAGTTACTTAGAACCATAACAACCCCTAATGAAAGGGGAATTGCTCATGATTTCGAAAAAAATTGAGAAACGCATGACGCTCTTTGGTAACAAAGTAGAGTACCTAGCTAATCTTTTGTCACTTTCTGCGCTTCCAAACTACTACTACTACTACTGGATTAGCGTCCAGCATGTTATATCAGACCAATATTTCGTGTTGATTGAGAATTCGAAATATTATTCGCGGAATGATTACCAACTCTTGAACCTCCCTTGCTATCACGGTCATACGTATTTTTGTCTACTTTAAAAAAAATGTGACTGCATTACCTACGAGTATTCCTTCTTAAAAGCACTTTACCTTGCAGCTTCTGTCAATTAATTTTACCTTCCGCATTTGCAGTCTTTGTTCTGTATAACTCATACGAGTACATATTTTAATCTGCTATTAAAAAATTGCAACAGCACTACCTATTCCTTTTTAAAATCAATAATTACCTTGCAGCATTCTGTCAATTAATTTTACCTTCTGCGTTTGCAGTCTTTGTCTCGTATAACCATTCATACTTTTGCCTCTTCAGAAATTGCGACAGCACTACTTATTTCTTAAAATCAATAATTACCTTGCAACATTCTTTTAATTAATTTTACCTTCTGTGTTCACAGTCTTTGTCCCGTATAACTGGATTAGCGTCCAGCACGGCATATCAGACCGATATATCGTTCCGATTGAGCTTTCGGAGTATCATTCACGGAATGAATCCCCGCTCCCGACCCTTGCAGAGGGTGACGGTCATATTTGCGGTGTTTACACTTGCTGTATCGATGAAGTTTGCAAAGATGAATTCAAATATGCGCGTAGTTATAAATCTGTTTATGTAACTTTAGAAAAATAATAGTTTTGATGATTTTTGTACAAATAAGTTGGCAGACAGAGATTAAAGCAGCATAGCTAATACTTACCATTAGCGGTGGGTGATGGATGATTTAAATATTAATTAGTAGGTGGTAAATAACAAAATAAATATAACGTCTAACAAAATATACTGAAACTATTTTAAGGACGAATTCAGTCAATGATACTGAACAACTTTCCCTAAGGAACATATATTAAAATATGAAAAATATTTTTTGGCTTTTCATACAAACTCCGATCAGCTGACCAGTGAACTTGTATGAGAGGCCAACAATTATTTTTCATATTTCGATATATGTTCCTTGGGGAAAGTTGATCAGTATCATGAACTGAATCCACCCTTAAAATAGTTTCAGTTTATTCTGTTAGACCCTGTATATCTTCACCCCACCCCACATAAAATAGGGAAAAGGTCAAATAGAATAAGCAGGTTTGTTCGACGATAACTCGAGTTACTTTAATCGGAGTTTTATTATTATTATAGTATTATTAAGTAAGCTAAACGAACAATGTACGCGCGGTCAAAAAATAATATAATTACTTCATTTTCTTTTAATGCATTCATAATATATTCATAGTATGTCTGAAAATATCTAAATCATTAATCAATTTGATAATTATGAATTACTTATATCTCAGAGAAAACACAATGCACGACTAATAAAGAACTAGCTCTCCCAGTCAAAATGTCTAAAAAGGCATTCGAACTTGCACAGTAAATCATATTGTTGGTAATTTACCAATGAAGGTAGAATAATACCATTTGAAATGGTATGGCACAAAGAGACAGAGGAGAACAGTCCGTCAATAAGTCGCCGGCCAGAGTTCGTAATTGACGGGGGTGGCATGGAATCGAGGTAGGGCTGTCTCAGTATTAATTTTTATCACTGGCCAGCCACTACCATAAAAAATAATAACATATTTTCATATTATTGCGTTATGTTAATATACTGATATTCTTTGACTATATTGCGATTACAATGAGAAAAAGACGAACTGTTTGCTAACTTTAGACGCTTATGTACCGTTTGCAATAAAAAAAGATAAAAAAAGATATAATCGATATCTCATGTGTTTTTACACCTCATCTATTTTCCAAATTAATTCCAAAAAACAAACAGTGAAATACCGTATTGTAGAAGTTTCGCGCTGAATAGACAGTGGATTAATACATGGTACTCGTTCCAACATCTTGCTATGCAAGGCCATTGCGAATAGATGGGATAGAATAAACATATACCTTTATAAAGGTACCTAAGTTATAGATAAGTTAAAGAATATAGTCTGTTTTTGATATTTTTTATGACTATTTTTGTCTAATTAATTGTGTTTGAATTACCACAGACAATTCGATATCGACCAAAACATAATAGTCGATTAAAACTATCGAAAACGTTTATTTGTACCGATGATATAATTATGTTATTAGAATAAGATGGTATTAAACTGAGCAGTCGATACGTCTCGCCCGACACGATCGGTAATCAAGGGAGGAGGGCGAATCTCGTAGGGTTACCTCTAGTTTTCGCAACTCATATTTCTAGATATAGTCTTAGAATATTTCTAACAGGACATATTACGCAATACTCAGCGCAAATGGCAACTAGCTTCACCGCCTAAAAGAAGACTCGAAGTTATTATAACTGTGTGGCCTTAGGCATTTAAATAAGACAACAAAGGCTTGCCACGCTATCCAATATTTAATAATATTATTGGATTAATCTGAAAGATATTACATTCTTGTTAAATTAATTAATTCATCTCATTACACGTATTACAATTTCTTTACAAAATCAACTTCGATGTTTACGTATAAATAATGGAAAGGCCAAACGTAAATCCTATGTCTTCAAATGGAACTCTCAGATTTGTCTTCATTATTGGCCTTTTTAATTGAACAACCGGTCGTAGATGTGACTTGAAGAAGACTAAATCCATACAACTTATTGACTATTAACCGTCACAAACAAAATTGTCAAAAGAATAAACGTCTATTGGCATTCTCAGCAACCCTACGTCAGGCAGTTACACAGCTTCTTCCCCTAAAACATTGTCATCTGAATTTGTGCCCGGAGTAAATAAGAGTCCCGGGGAGCGCTCTAATGGCGGCAGATTTATAGATTTTCCCTGGATGCCCCGCCGCGCCGGGATTAAATTATACTAGCGTATTGCCCTCAGTATTAGCACTTCCATTTGTTTCGCTGCGCTTCTAGATTTCGATGGTCAGCCCTAAGTTTTAGCCTTTTAGTGGTTTTAAGTAAAATAACAGGTTTAAACAGCTATCACGCACCTATACTTTAAAAGTATTAACACAGAATACATGGTATTAATGGCTATAAACCTTGTCACGTACGATATGAGTCGGTAATTTTGGAGATCCTTGGTAGCCTATAGATTTCCATGGTTAGCCCTAAGTTTTAGCCTTTTAGTAGTTTTAAGTAGCAGGGTTGAACAAATCACATCGGATTTAAAAGTATAAATATAGTATTTTACCTTGTTACGTACCGGGAAATGAAGTGTAGATATCCTAAAACGCAAGCTGCATTCAACCGGTCATTTTGGATTTGGGAGAAGGTAATGTTCTGTTGTGGGTATTTAATTTAAATAGTTTACCATTATCACTTAATGGCATACTATTACCAAGCTTTTAGCAAGATTTTTTTGTATATACATAATATCTAATTATATATTTCTTATTCAAAATATTGACGACCGCCTTGGTGTAATGGTCAACACGCTTGTCTGGTAATCCGGAAGTTCTGGGTTTGATCCCCAGACAGGGCAAGTTGTAAAATGGCCTTTTTTCAATTGACCTGGGTCTTGGCTGTTTATTTATATATTATGTTTTTGTTATAAAATATATTATCTTTGAGTTAGTCTCCCATAATACAAGTTTCAACTTACTTTGGGGCTAGCTCAACCAGTGTTATTTGTCCTTATCTATTTATTTATAAACGGTATTTTACAAATCTGTTTAGAAAGTCTAGTAAAGTTTTTCAGTTTGCCAAGAAACAGATTTTAACAACCCTATGCTGGAGTTTCAGCCTCTTTGGTGGTTTTAAGTAAATAACACTAGGGTTGGTACATTTGTAATTCAGAATTTTCTTTTTCCAAGATTTCAGTTACTAAAATTTCTCAACAAGTTTCGCAAAGATATTTGTTTTTACAAAGTAACTACAAAAAACTGCTAACTTTTTTGAAATACATGTGTATATTATATCAAATACTTACCTATAATCGTTCATAGGAGTTAGGTATCCTATAAACACGATACCTAACCTACCTACGTAACATAAACTTATTCTTTTATCTAATTAACAATTACCATCAAAAAACTAAAACTAATATTTGAATAACTAAAAGACTGCGTCCACGCTATCAAAGAAAGCCAACAATGTATTCACAAGTAATTCTCGCCAAGCAGCCTTTAATATAATCTCTCGTGTTTTAATAACAGTTTTCTTCAGTTCTGTCCCCTCTCTCAACCCTTCGGGGGCAGCCGAGGGTCGGCACTCGCCCTCCTCCTGATTTTTAAATCGCAGACGGGTTAAAGTCGCGGGTGTAAGGCGCTCCCTATTTTATACAATCTTTATGTTTTTATCTGTGTAATTTCACGTCGGGTACAAATAGAAAATTGGTCTTGATGGAGATTGGTATCGCTTTTGGATGTTTTGCTTTGTTCCTTAATTGCAATTCGGTCGTTATGAATTAGGCACTTGAATTTGGCACGTACCTATTGAGGTAGGAAGGTTACCTTTTTTTTTAGTAGCCATCTATGTCCCACTGGGCAAAGGCCTCCCCTCTTTCCAGTCTTTAACAAATGCACGCATATCGTCTGCCCATCTACCTACTCGTACAAAACGTTTTGTATTTTTGCCTTTCTATTTGGTTCCCGGCAGAGTACCTATAATAGGACCACTCCAAGTCTTCCCGACTTAGGAAACACAAGCTAAACAAAGCTTTTACTTAAACAGCAGTGACACCTCTCCAACCCGTCTGGCCAGCATGGAGAGTGTAAGCCAAATTCTCTATCTGCTCTGGCTAAGGATGGTTCTGGTAGTACAGTTAGGGTGGTGCTCCTGCAGTAAAGACTCAAAAAGACCTGATGATGATGATGACAATTAAATACTTTTCGTTCGTTAAAATCTTTTAGTTTGTTAATTGTATTAATTATTTAGACAATGTATTTTCAGTTCACATATCCGATTTTATTTATTTATTTATTTATTTACCAATTTATGTACACGGACAATATATACAGAGAATACATAAACAAAAAGTTGTACAAGGCACTACTTATCTCAAAAGAGATCTCTTCCAGTAGGCCCGTGAGAGGAGATGTTCATATATGAAAGGCATACAGGCGTGTTCGTTAAATAAAGGAAGAAGAAATTAACATACTATGAAACTACAGATAAACATACACATACATATGTTACATACATACTTATATAAATACATATGTCTATTTAGAAATGAATATACTTAATATATAATATATAAACTATTCCGATTCCGATAAATAATAATCTTTTACTCGTCTTTTAAACACAGAGATCGATTTAGATTCGCGTATAGAAGGTGGTAATGAGTTCCATAGTCTGACCGCATGTACCGAGAAGGAAGTTTAAGTTGTAAGTTTGTTAGTTGAAGTCTTTGGAGAAAATGTTGCAGTGCAGTTTGTTGCCGCTTACTCTGCACTAGCGCCTAGGAAGCGACACTAAACTTTGCTGTAAGTAACGATTTGACGTCAACATTTGTGCAAAACAAACTCACTAATCTTCTTCTGCCTCACCCTATCCCATCATCTGGGGTCGGCGCAGTATGTCTTCTCCTTCCATAATCCTCTATTTCCCGTTATACTAATATCTACTCCTACTTTCCCCATATCCTGTCTTACGCATTCCATCCACCTCTTCTTTGGTCTTCCCCTTCCCCTATTTCCACTAACAGACAAATTTAAAGTTCTCTTTGTTACGTGGTGTTCTTCTCTTCTCATCACATGACCAAACCACGACAAACGATTACTTCTTACTTTTTCATGTATTGGCGCCACCTTTAAACTTCCCCTCACATAGACATTTCTAACCCTATCCATCCTTGTTATCCCACACATCCATCGCAACATCCTCATTTCCGCCAAATGCAGCCTCTTCTCGTCCTGCACTTTTGTTGCCCAACATTCAGATCCATATAACATCACGGGTCTTATAACTGATTTGTAGATCTTGCCCTTTAGCTTTAATGGCATTTTCGGGTCACAAGTCGTGCCGGTCACTTCTCTCCATTTCTGCCAACTAGCGTTGATTCGGCGTTTAACTTCCCTGTCAACATTTCCGTCCCGCTGGAGCAACGAGCCCAAATACTTAAAATCCGAACAAGCTGGTACTATATTACTGTCAATCGTAAGGGTCACTTCCCTAGAAACACCGCCAAAATCACAGAACAGATATTCAGTTTTGGTTCTGCTTATTTTCAAGCCTACAGTTTCTAAGGCGTGCCTCCACATGTTAAGTTTGTTCTGCAACATCGTTCCCTCCTCTTCTACCAGTACGATGTCGTCGGTAAATAGCATACACCAGGGGGCTTCTCCCTGCAGGGCCGATGTCAAAGCATCTATTACTAGCAGAAAGAGGTATGGGCTTAAAGCCGATCCCTGGTGCAAGCCAACTGTTATACCAAACCTTTCTGTTACTCCAGCGGCGGATTTCACTTCCGTGACAGATTCTCTGTACATGGCATGGATTAAATGTATATATTTATTGGGCACTCCCTTTTTTCTCATGGCCCACCAGACAACTTTTCGTGGAATTCTATCGTAAGCCTTTTCCAGGTCAACGAACACTATGTGCAGGTTTTTGTGGGCACCCCTGTATTTTTCTATTAACTGTCGGATTGCGAAGATGGCGTCCGTTGTACCTCTTCCCGGCATAAAACCAAATTGATTAGGTGTAACGTCAGTCTCAGTCCTCAATCTTTTCTCCAATACCTTTTCCCAAACTTTCATTGTGTGTGACATTAGCTTTATCCCTCTATACCCGTTGCAATCCTGAACATCACCTTTCCCCTTAAAAATGGGCACAAGGTAACTGCTGCTCCATTCACTGGGTAGTATAGTGGTAGTAGTAACAAACTCACTAATAATAAGAGATATTATAAAATAGTCAGTAATCATGATTATGGCAGGTGCCGTTATTTCTATTGCAATAGCCGAGCATCAGTCTATCCCAACGTCATTCCATAACCCACAAACCTTTCCCTTTTCTTGCAATAGATTCTTCTCTTGCCGAAACCTGTTCAAGGGTATATCTTCCATTGGTATATTCAAGAATAGGTTTTGGTGGGAGCGCCACACAACATCAACTTCTCCAAAGGGCCTCTACGTGTTTGATCTGTATCCCCACGCAAGCCTCCCAAAGGACCGGGGTGAAAAGACCCGTGAACCCAAAAGATATATTTAAAAAAAACGTGTGGCACTCGGGGACTGCCGCGGTAAAGATATTGCATAGCATTTTTTATCAACTTATGCAATTATAATTAGTGTTTCGGTCTTAACTAGTGTTTTGGGTACGGCGCGAGCTGCAAGCAGCTCGCGGTTTTTCCTGCAGCTGTTGAAGTGGTCTATATTCCAGGTCCAATTGAGAGATAGGTGAGGATTTGCAGTCTGTATGAAAAAAATAAAAATTTATATGAGCGGCCATCTTGGATCCAAAATCAGATTTCAGTTTCGAGTTCCGCGGGGTGACTTACTCCAGTATACAAAATTTCAGACCCCTACAAAGTCTCGTTGAGACGTTATAAACGAAATATTTTTTTTTCTAAAAGCCAGACGCAATCTTGGATTTCAAAAAAATTTCAAGTTTCGATTTTTTACCCAAAACACGTCTAGATATCGATTTTCATCCAAATCGGAAGCAGTCGACTTTTGGCGGTCATCTTGGATTTCTAAAAATTTTAAAAAAAGCAGCGCTTGGTGTGGATCGCTCGGCCTTCGGGCTCGCGTCACTCGGCCTGCGGCCTCGTGAAAATTACTTGGGGGAGGGGGGGGGAGGGGGGCAGGGGGGAAAGGGGGTTACTGGGGGGTGTGGGAGGGGCTTGGCCTTCGGCCTCGCCAAGTCTTACCGTTTTGCCAGGCCGTACCCCTGCCACATCAGGTTTGTGCAAATCCTCAAATGTCAGATTTTTCTGGTACTCCAACCCTAGCCCTCTATACAGTCCACTAAATGCTTTATAGCTTGTAAGCCTGCATGGTAGGCGGAGTGGGGGGTGTTAGGTTTTATTTTCGTTACGGAATTTCTTGATTCGGTCGCCGCGCTCAAAGCCCGCGATAAAAGCTATTCAATAGCTTAAAATATCCTATGATAATAAAGATATTTTAAATTGAATTTATTGGCTTACTCGTACTAGTGGCTGATTTCTCAAGCTATCTAGAGATAATAATGATTTACTAACGGCTTTCTCAATACCGAAGGAGCTCAATTACGGACATTACATTTGTACTTATGTACCGAATTATGTATCGAAAATTGTAAGTTTTTTTTCTAAAATCCAGACGCAATCATGGATTTCAAAAAAGTTTCGATTTTTTACCCAAAATCCCTGAGTGACCAATGAAATCTTTCATTTATCTTAATATCATCTTTAGAGATCTATAATTTCATCTATGGAGATGAAAAAGTAGTAAAGCGCATCCTGGGCTCAATAGCAAGGCAAGGTTTTAGTTTACAAGCTTTTTTTCTGTACCTTCCATGTTTAGTACATGTACACAAACTAAACATTGGCTCACTTACGTAAAACTAGTATAATATTGATGAGATTAAGCAATGCTTGAGGATAATATATTTTTAGAATTAATATAAGAAATAAAAATTCAAAAGTTTTTGTGAATCACAAGAAATATTCATTTTAAAGGAAATTTCAGTCAATGATAGTACTGAAAATCTTTTTTCAATACAATAACATCAACAACGAGCGAGCCCTCGCTATAGTTAGTACATATCCCTAAACTTTTTACATTATTTTAGGTGTTACATTGAAAAGGAAAATGTTCAGAACTAATTGGATAATAATCATATTACCGTACCTGAATTTTCCGGGGTACTGGACCCCGGAAAATTCGTAGAACGTCAAGCTTTACTACGCACATTTGCGAAAAACGGCCACTTTTTGCAAATGTGCGTAGTAAAGCTTAACGTTCTCATTATAAACTGTAAACAGTAGTTCATAAAATACTTAAAAGGGTTAATTTAAAGTGAGAACGTTAAGCTTTCCTACGCACAATTGCGAAAAACGGCCACTTTTGGCTAATGTGCGTAGTAAAGCTTAACGTTCTAATTATAAACTGTAAACAGTAGTTCATAAAATACTTTGAAGGGTTATCTAGAACTTGGTAGTAGCAAAATTTTAAATTATGTCTCCGTTTTCTTTGAAATGATTTATTTAAAATGGGGGCAGCACTGGACCCCGGAAAATTTAGGTACGGCCCTTACTATTTCTTTGTGATTATTATAATCCGTATATTAATATAGTCTTAAAAACTGATAAATATCGATAGGAGTTAGGTGTAATCTTAGCATATAAATTATTTTTATACAAATACCTGCATTACGATAATTTTTTTTGTTGTAAAATTCAAATATTATTTTATAAAGGGAGTAGGGACTACCTCTCTGTTTAGTAAGTAAAAATCTGTATATTCACTGATACCGATAGGAATATTTATTTGCACGTGTTTTACGGGGGTGGAAAACAAAGGCGGTTTTGCAAGGGCAGGGGAAAGCCTGAGAGCGTGCAGAAAACTGTATCTGGGATATGATGTAAATTTGTGTAGGTCTATGCCACCCACTTGTGTATGTAGGTATTGACTTTTAGATCCCACTTATGATTTCTTTTCCATGAAGAAACGAATCATATAGGTAGTATGAATGCACAAATATGTTCTTAAGGTACAGTAAAAGATAAATGACGTCAAAACAATAATCAAATAAAATGTATATAACAAAATTTTATTTTGTTAAAATTTTAGACCATTAAAATGTACTATTAATTTCTTTCAGTCTTTACTAACAGTCTTTAGCTACCTTCTATAACAAAAAAAAACACTCTCTATATATGGCTTCCTTGGCGCCATCTCTTGATAAGATACTTTTACAGTTTCCTCGAAGCTTTATTTAGTTTAAGAAAAGATTTCTTGAAGGTACCTATTGTAATAAAAATTATTCAACCAGTGTAGATAGGTAAAGTAGACCTCTCTTTGGGCATGGCAGCCAGGCAATTTATTTATTTATTTATCAAACTTTATTGTTCAAATGTAAAAATATACTTTTAGCAAATGATGGACTTACTAAAAACATTTTCTCCCAGTCAACCATAGGTAGGGTGTAATAGGGATAAGTAGAGAAAATTATGTTGCACAAAAAGCAACAAAATGTACATAATAGACATACCTACATACCTTAGTATATATAAACCTACTTACACAATACATATGACTTTATGAAGAAAGGGAGTTCAAAAGGTGATCGTGAACTTGCTTCTTACAAGAGAATCTGGTAGAAATATCTCTGATGTCAGACGGGTAAAGCATTCCAGAGCCGCAAAGTTTGAAGAGAAACGGAGTCAAACTTATTACGTAGCATTCATTTTACATCAAAAGTGTCACGTTTGATGTGTGGCCCATAAAGTAATATTTCTTCTTATCATACCGCGTTCCCAGTTGCATTCTTATCTATGCTGCTTTATAGTCCGATCTGCAGCTTCCAGCTTAATCTTCTCCAAATGTACACGCAAGTACATGGTCACCCAAGTATGGCGAGGAAAAGTGGAGAAGAAAAAGCCAAAGCCGCTAAAAATTATTTGGTTGATGTTTTACGTCCAGCCATCTGCCTGAAGTCAACCATCTTTGGAAATGCGGTTGCAGTACGAGTATAATGGGTCACGTAAATTATTACTCTTTTTTTTTAAGTTTAAGGTTATTTTAGTAAGAATAAACTGCTTCAAGATATGTCAAGCATGGAGGTGACATCGTAAGGTTTTTAAATAGAGTACTCGTAACTATTTAATTCATTTAACTAACTATAATTACAAACCTTAACTGACCTACAAAAATTACTAAAGTTTACCCTAAAAATCGGAGTCTTTAGCCATTCATAATTTATGAGCTCTAAACCTTATTGATTTAATGTGAGTCATGAGTATTTTTTCGTTTATGACACAAGTTAATATCTAAGTAATGGTCTTTCGTGGTGACACACATAGCTTTTACTCGTTACTTAATTGAAATGTCGGGGCAGTAGGTCACGTGTCAGAGTGGATTGTTAATCAAAGGGATTTTTGAAGTCCCACGGGTAAAGGATGACATGACCATGTCAACTTTGAAGTTGTTCTCTTTTGATACATAGAGATGCAGGTACACTATCACGACTTTATCCCTAACGGGGCAGACATAGCTTGTTGGGTCTTGCGGCTCTAAGCAGACAGAGCCCAGGGCTGCAAGACCCAAAGGCTACTTTTAGCGTGATGATGGAAAAATAAATCAATTAAATGAATCAAAATCAAAAATTAATCTCCTGTAATATGGACAGTTTATCAGTTGCAAATTATTAGGAAATGCGTGTCTACGCCTGCTACGAGGTATGTGACTTTAACTAAGAGTGGAATGTCTCATTTTTAATTTTGATAATGGATAATATAAAAATTGTTTTGTTTCCTGAACGATTTTCCGAAAATAATAATAATATCACAATAGGTTTTGTTTTGATTTAAAATTTTAAACACTGGTTTCGGAGACATTCTATTTTTTTATATTATAAAAAATATCGATAAAATAGATTTTTATGATTATGAAAATCTTGTCAGCAGAAAGAGGGAAATTACTTGTCACGCATAATTTATTTGCTATACCAAAAGTATCAGTTTTATTCAGAAACCATCGATTGACTATGAATTAAGGCTTACTTCGTGAAGATACGAGTGAATCAAAAATACCTACCTAATATTTGATAAGGTACATTTTTTTTATAAAAACTCTTGCCTCTCATACTTAAAGCTTTCTATTCGCCAGAAAAAAACGCTCAAGTTTAACTATCAAAAACATAATACTTTGATTACGCAATATGAGGTCATAAATCATTTTAAGGCATCGGTTCCCAATCTCTTGTCGCTATTACACCGAGGTACAGACACATTAATCATTTACAATTACGTTAAACGGCCGGAGGATCCTCCGGGCAGACTCTAGTCGCATTGTGAATAGGTACTCCACTGACAGTGGACAAATAACAAAACTGGGTTAATCTTTTACCTCCCGCAACGACTAGGGATGAGGAGCACCCCTAACTACCTCTCTTTCACAAAGCACTGAAACTGAAAAGGACGGAAAATACCACATCTCATTCCGAAAGAGCCTATCGCTTCAGTAGCCGTCTATAACCTGTTCTCTCCACAGGAATGTATTGAGCACAAATTGTATTGTGCCGTCAATTTTTTACCTTAGGAATTCAAAAAAGATTTACACATATATCACAAACTGAACCTAATTCACTATGAAATTGAGTCGTATTTCCAGTAACTGTAAATAAATTCTAGATTTTTAGTATTATATTCATGTATTTGTTCCATCACGTCTGTGCTGAGAGATGAAAATGCCATGAAAACTCCGTCCTTGTTTAACGTATCGGGGGCACTTGAGAGGGTGCGACGTAACATTAAGTATTGCTACTCTTTACTTTGTTTGCCTTTAGAGGTCTTAGCACTCGAATTTTTGTATGAATCTAACTGAATTTTTGCTCACCTTCAAGAGTCCAGACGACCGTTACTCGAATCGCTCGACTTTCAAAGTTATTTTCTAGCAGCAGAACTGATTGCTGTCTTGAATTAAGACGTAAATAGTTTATTGTAGGTAATTAGTGTTTATCAATAAAACGTGTTTAATCTACACAATTTTTTTTCATCTCGAGAACACAATTAACATTTATATTTCGAGATATCAATTGATAGTTTTATTTTCTAGATTTCCATATAATGCAAGATTTATTTTCACAGTTGTGAACTTTTCATGGGTGATCACTGTTTGTTTGTTTTTCGTTTGTGTTAGTGAACAACACAGGTTAGATTTTACAAGCTGTCTAAAATTATCTACGGCTTAACGTGCCTTTCCAAGTATAGAGAAACTCTAAATATTTTATGCCCCATTTGGTCACCAATTTAGAATTGTTAACATAAGTAATCGCTAATAATGCGTATTCCCGTTGAGCTTTAGTCGTGCCCCTTATCGTCGGTTTGAGCTCATAGGTGCTCATAGTAAATACGCCAGAACGTAAATAATCCTTTGCAACTATTTTCGACTTGCGCGACTGACGTAGTACACGTGTTTTGTCTCTACGTAACGTAAGATCAAGCGGCTGGTTAGACTCTTATTTCCCTCTACTTTCCCATTTCCCAGACTGCAATTCCCCACACACTCCATATTCTATATACGTGCTCACCTGGTTTCTCGAGCCTGCTACAGGTATAACGCGGTCTGACGTGGCTGCGCTAGTAAAACGGAGAAGATAAGTATCCATATCGACCCGTTGCTAGAAATGCAGTCACTTTCACTCCAAAAGGTGGACTTAGTTCCTACGCTCTTGCTTCGAAACGCTGGCTGGGCACAGGACTGAACAGAACTGAACAGAACTACGTACCTAATATCGAGCGGCTAAGTAGAAAATATTATTTTTTTATGAATTAAACATAAATTTAGAAATTTTAAACCTTGACAGACATCCGTCTTGCAAGTACTTAAATCTTTAAAGGAGACTCTAAACACTAACCCACTAGAAAGTAGGCTTTATCCTTGTTCGAAATACATTTTTCTTATTTGTTTTAAGCAGAAATAAGATAAATAGATATTCTTATGTTATCGTCATAATATACATGTCAATGGTCACCCAAGGATGCCAAAGAACTTGCAAAGTGGAGAAGAAATAGCCAGAACAGTTTGAAAGGTTTGGCTACAGTTTTACGACCGGCCGCCTACCTGACGTCAATCCTCCTTGGGAATGCAACTGTAGCTCGAGATGTTTGTGCTAAGTCCTCGCCTCTTTTAACATCCACAGGAAGAGATGGAGTGGTTCTATTTCTAAGCGGGAAGCCACATGGCTTATAAGAACTAGTACCTACGCTGTTGGCAATTATTTTATATATTGTTATTTTCTTTAAAAAAAATCGACGGATTTTTTATTAAAAAAAAATCTCTTTACTCCACTGTTATTTTAACTGATGACGAACTAATATCATTTATTATAACTAATACCCAACAATGCTAACACAAACAAAACTACGCGATACGCTCCCAATCATTACAACCCGAATCCTAATGATCTATTTGTATCCACTTATTTCTTTTTCACCTCAAATTTAATCAAATTATAGGTTGAGCCGTATTATAATATTTCAATACGTTAGCCGATACTGTTTGTGGAATTTTAAATTTTTATTCTTTGTTTCGACTTGTAATTTTGACGGTCTAGACGGAAAAAAAAGTTCATTCTTTACTTAATTAATCTTCTTCGTTGTCTTACGCTTGACCCTTTCTTTTGATAAGTGAATGTCTGTGATTTGATTCTTTTTTTACATTCCAGTTGATATTTAAAGGTTTATAAAATATAGCCTTTTATTTAACAAATATAATATCACGCTAGTCCGCCACGCCGAAGGTACTGAATTCGATCCCCAGCCAGGACAAGATGGAAAATGGTGTTTTTCAAACTGTCCTAGGTCTTGGATCTATGTATGTATGTATATCTATTATAAAATATTGTATCGTTGAGTTAGTATCCCATAATACAAGTTTAAAAAAAACAGTGGCACTCCGGGAGTGCTGGCAGAAGTGAAACCTTGAACAAAGTGCTGTCAATGGGTTTTTTCCCAAGAAAAAGTTTTCACTTCAAAAACTTTGGGGCTAGTTCAATTAGTGTGATTTGTCATTATATATTTATTTATTTATACGTTGTTTGTTTGTTTTTCGTGCATGTCAGTGGCCAACACTGGTGTCAGATTTTTCAAGCTTCCTAAAGGCATCTGACATATCTTGACGACTGCCATACAATCCGCAATTTATACGTGAAAGAGGTAAACTACGTACAAATTGTTTTACAGTTACGAAAGTTAGTGTTTATCTAAAAAAACATAACACTTGAACTAGTAATAGTTTGCTTTGACCTATGAACTTGCGACCCCCAACCACAGATTAATAACCAACCCTATACTTTATCAACCTTTGGACCAATTGAGTTTATTTTGAACTTAAATTGCACGCCTCATAAGCAAAGCGCATGAGGTAGTGCTCTACTCTCGCCTTACAAAAATCAAGTGATTTTTTTAACTAAATGTGTCTCTATTTATTTTCTATCGCACTTGTACAATAATATTTACACATAAATGTCAAGGAAAAACACTAGTTTCAACACTTATGACATTTTTAAAAGACATTTTGCCTTTTAAATAAATAAAAACAATGTTTAATAAAATCATTTTGTGGACGTCCGTGTCTGTATGTATGGAAACTGGCGTGGTCACGAAAACTCCCGAAAAACTTATCTGATCAAGTCCATTTTTTTTATACGCTTCAGTATTATCCAAAACTAAGTCCTTTCGAAGATCATGGTCTAATTCAATGTAGTTTAGTTATAGCGAGCAGCAAAAAAATTCAAATCGTCGCGCGTGAGCTCGCCATTTTGTTACAAACCAAAATCTTACTGTCAAAAACAAATCAGGGTGACAGAACTTGAGCTGATCGTCGGGGTGTAGGCAAAGAGGTTTGCAATGGATCCTCCTTCACAGTGCCCGCTATATCTTTCTCAGCGGGAAGTTAAAAATAATCTCTAGTTGTGTGTGTTAAAGCCGAATAATACTTTTCTTCGTTTTAAGTTAGCAATAAAACAATCAAAATCAATTTAATTGTGAAAAATGAGATTATGTGGCGTGCACTTTTGGATTTTCCAAACTATTTGTCTTATTTAGTCGCAGCCCTATAAATAAATTTTATAAATTTAATGGTATTACAGAAACCTCACAGGGAAGACAGAGCCTGGAGCCTTAAGACCCAAAGGCCACGTTTAGTGTGATAGTGGGCGTGAAGAAAATCAAAATAGCGATTGAGATGTTCCAAATTTTCGCCTTGATTGGCTTCTACAATCTGCCCGGGAGAAGAAGCAGCAGGCAAATTCTATGTTTTTTATTTTCTCCTAGACCAGTATGGAGTTTCTCATGAAACTGCTCCCGTCAAATATACTATAGTTGTCGTCGAACATACTATTATGACTCTATCCGAATATCGTTTTATAAATTCGATTACTTTTTCACAGTAACACTTGACATGAAGACAAATTTATTGGCAATAAAGCAATTCGAAAACTAAATAATGTTTTATATTATAAGACAATCACAAAAACAGTTCAAATGAAAGTCACCGCGTTCAACCTTACAAGCGAGCAGCTCATTGAATATACAACGAACACGTGTTAAAAAAGCTGCCAAGTGCGAGGTGGACTTGCCCATGAAGGGTTCCGTAGCAGCAAGTAACATAATTATAAAAGATCTAAAGGTAAATTGCGGTTTACGATTTATGACGTATAAATAAAACTACTTACTAGATCTCGTTCAAACCAATTTTCGGTGGAAGCTTGTATAGTAATGTACATCATATATTTTTTAAGTTTTATTATTCTCTTACTTTAGAAGTTACAGGGGGGACACACACATTTAACCACTTTGGAAGTGTCTCTCGCGCAAACTATTCAGTTTAGAAAAAAATGATATTAGAAACCTCAATATCATTTTTGAAGACCTATCCGTAGATACCCCACACGTATGGGTTTGATGAAAAAAAAATTGAGTTTTAGTTCGAACCCTAAAAAGGGTGTAGTACCAGTCTACAAGCCTTATTTGAAGAATAAGAGTAACAATCAGAACAGTAGCTTTTTATCGAATTCCGATAGTGAAATGGAAAATCTTTATTATTTATCATGTTTTAATTATTACCATCTCTTTGGTTCAAAAAATCTTTGTACGTAGTGTAATAAGATTGACTTCATAGTAAATGTTCATTCATATTAATGATGTGCCATTCCCGGGAACGCTCCCAAATTCCCCGGTAACGTTTCCTAATTCCCGGGGATTTGGGAACGTTTCCGGGGATTTAGGGGAACGTTCCCGTATTTCCAGGGAATTCCACGAAATATTGGATATATGTATTTGTATTATAACCATATCAAGTGATGCATTTACGTTAGTAAAATATATTTACAGTGATAAAAATATGTCTGATAAATAAAATTACAACTTTCCCTGACATTTGCATTTTTTGGGAACATTCGCGGGAACGTTCCCGGAAGTCTGGGGAACGGGAACGGCACATCACTAATTCATATTCAAGCGGGCAGAATTTTGCTTTGATTTAGGTAACGCGTGTGTATTGTTGATCGAGGGCTCAAACTATAAATATTAGATGTTCTTGAAAAAGGTGACGTAAGGCGTTGCCTTTACGGTGGAGAGAATCGTGGCGAGTTGACATACGCCAACACATGATATCGCCATGTGGACACGTTCATAGATTTAGTACAGAATTCGGAGACACGACAATTATATCGTCGCGATTCTCTCGCCCGTGAAGGCATCGCCTATGGAGTACCCAAAACCGGAGAGCATGCATGAAAAGAGTAATGAGTTTTGACGAAGCGGAAGAAGTTTGCAAGGATCGTAGCAAGTGGAGATCCATGGTCCCTGCCTACCCCCATGGGAAACAGGCGTGATAATTTGTATGTACGAGTATGTTTAATATTAGTACGATTCATCTTCCTTCCTTTACCCCACTGTAGATGGAGTCGGCGTAGCATATATAAACTACTAATACTTACATATGTAAGTAACTTCCATTTTACTCCCTTCTTCCTCATCCTAACCTATATGTAACGAAGTTGTAAAAATGTTGAACTAAAAATAATAAAAAAAAATACTTTAATAAGTGATAAAGTTATCCTACATCTAATGAAAATTTTAGACTTTGGCATTAACTTACCTATGTAGTGCGAGTATCTTCTTAATGATCTAAGCGCGTTCCCAGTTGCATCCTCAGCTGTTGCTGCTTCGGAGCGCTTTCCCAGTATTTTTTCACCAAATATAATGCATGTTAATAGTCACGGATGCCAAAAAACTTGTGAAGTGTGAAGTATTTATGCGTAAAGTTTTACAAGCAGCCGCCGCTCAACGTTAACCCTCCTTGGGTATGCAATTGTAGCACTAGATGTTTGTGCTTAGTCTTTTAGTCGCCTCTTACAACATCCACAGGAAGAGATGGAGTGGTCCTATTCTAACCGGGAATCACACGAGGAAATTATATAGTGCGACTAGTGCGCGTGTACCAAGAGACAGAAACCATCAGAAATGGATTGCAAACGGAAACAGCTCAACAATCAATAAATTAATTAATATTTTACTCATTGATGGACGTGGATATGGTATTGTACGTACATATCCATAGTTTGGCCATTCGCCAATGCGCTGGCCTCAAATTGATTTTACCGAGCTGTACAGAAACTCTTCCGAATACTCCCGATGCATGCATTAGTATTGTTAATTAATTTTCCGGTACACAGCTAAAGCTACGTGGAATTATGGTGGAAATAGTACACAGCGTGTAAGAGACGCATAATGTTATTTTTTGTGTTTTATAATAGATTGGCGCGGATCCCTCTTAAAAATTTGTAAACTTACAATGTCATAATTTGGGTACATTCGGTACATAATACATTTACATCATCATTATTTGAGCGTATTCCTGGTTGCATCCTCAGCAGTAACGCTTCAGAGCCCGGGGTCCGCTACCTAACCTTGCGATTTGACTAGGTTACTGGTTTTTACACAAAGTGACGCCGTCTGACCTTCGCAACCCAAAGAAAAGACTAGAACCAATGATTTATAATATATATAACGGGACTTAGCACCAACCTTTTTTTACCTAAGTCCCGTTATATATTATAAATCATGTGTTCAAAGCGCGAAAGTTTAAAAACCAAGACTAGAACCAATCCTAGGATAGGTTTACAAACGCTATATGGCGTTCGGGACCCACAGCTTTGCTTGCCTTCCGAAGTACGGGATCATCTTTCTTTTCGGAAAATCAGGTGATTCAAACCTATTAAAATGTTATTTTAAATTAAAATAACATCGTACAAAGTAATAACGTCGAATTAAATCATAATAAAACAACTGTTTATTTTTTTATTTAATTTGCGGATTTAATATTTTAAACAAAACTGTTTTAAATGACTAATTTAAAACGCATAAATATTAACCTGGCGACATATTATGACGCATTCGGTTTTTTTTACCAGCTCCTCTATATCCACTTTGGTAGTGATTCTCCAGCTTCCATCAGTATTCATTTTCGGGGGACAAATTAGGAAGTTTAAAAAAAAGTTTTGCAAACCTTACTGTGTCATATACCAAAAATATATTTCTGCCGTCATTAGCATAGATGCAGTAAGTCGGATTTTTGCCAAAACTGAGTTAGATATACTGCCGTGATCACGAAAACGAGATCTATTTACGTTCTTTACTGAACTATTTTTTTTTAATCTTTTTTTGATCCAAAGTTATTAATTTAAATTTCGCAGTAAGTCAAGCATTTTTTTTACATTACAAAGCATGATAACAGTGGATATACTTACGGCAAAAGTTGTTATTCAGAGTCTCACGGCATAAGTACAGTATGACATCTATATCCCTTATATTTTAAGTCATTTGCTATATTAAAATTGGTTATGGACCGAGCAAATAAACACTAATAAGATATACTGTTTTATTTCTAAGCAGTTTCCCAATATTTAAAAAACCGTATGCGGCGATACTGCATGTATGCTTAGTAATGATCCTAGGCGAAAGTTCCAGATTAGTTACGACAAAGACAGTGTGATTTATCTTAAGGTTACATAATATACTGCCAGCATGTACCCTTGTACATCTTGTGTGCAGTTCTGCCATAAATAACATAGTGGCATTAAGTATGCTGTAGACGGTTTCGAGAAAAACGCGGTTAAAGTTTTATTTTATCAGGCCATAATGGTAATAAAACAATCACCTATTAGTTTTAATTGTTGTAAATGTATATAAAAAATATAATAATTTTGTTTTATATATTCTGTTAATAACTGTTGCTGAAAATAACAATAATAATTGACGAAGTTTATAGAATGTAGTTTTTTTTTAACTTATTTCATACAAAGTAGCCTTTATGATAACCTAATAAATAACAAAATTACAAAAAATACGTTTCTTGTTATTAGTTAATAGAATCAGTCTTACCAGGTACAAATATGACACTGTGATTTATTTTTTATCTGATATTGACAACTTGTTATAAAAGAATAATATTAAATTTATGAAGGTACAACAGATAGGATCGAGCAAGTGATCAACGTAAGAGATGATGGTGGAATAAGTCAAAAGGGATGAGTAAATGATTTGAAAATGGAATGAAAGGGAATCTGAAATGAAATGAAGAATGAAAAACGGACAGGATGAGATGAAGAAAGTAGGTTCGGAACATGCAGCATGCATTTAACATGCAGCATTATTACAGCACAACTCGGTATTCAATCACTCAAGTTTATTTAATAAGCATTATTCAGTCTTCTCAATAATAATTATTTTAGAATCACAGACGCTTATGCAACAGGGAATTATCTTAATTAGCTTTACATTTCAAACAAACTAAAAATCCTTTCTTTAATATCAAATCAACACTTATAGATTTATCAAACATCACTTATGGATCTTATAGACACTTAAGCTAACATAAAACTTTCTTCTAAAACATTGTTACAAAATTGAAATAACAACATTCAATTAAAATAAATTTAAATAAAAATAAACTTTTATAAATCGTCTATATCTCATATATAAATCTATAAGTGTTGATTTGATATTGAAGAAATAATTTTTAGTTTGTTTAAAATGTAAATCTAATTTAGATAATTCCCTGTTGAATTAGCGTCTTTGATTCTAAAATAATTATTATTGAGAAAACTGAATAATACTGATTAAGTAAACTTGAGTGATTCAATTCTGAGTTGTGCCATTTTTCTAACTGGAAAGACTGGTTCTATTTACTTATTAAATTAACTTATTAAGTACTTTCCAGACATTCTTTAACATATTTTTTGTAATTTTGTGATTTATTGTATTATCATAAGGACTACTTTGCAAGAAAGAAGTTGAAATAAACTACATTCTGTAAACTTCGTCAATATAAATTGTTATTTTCAGCGACAGTTATTAACAGAATATACAAAACAAGATTATTTTATTTTTTAAAATACATATATTGATAGAATAAAACTTTAAATAATCATAGACTTGTATGGTTACTTCGCATACA
The DNA here is from genome assembly GCA_963576875.1 of Acrobasis repandana. Classification (NCBI taxonomy): domain Eukaryota; kingdom Metazoa; phylum Arthropoda; class Insecta; order Lepidoptera; family Pyralidae; genus Acrobasis; species Acrobasis repandana. The sequence continues at coordinate 7,439,248 of OY756221.1, read as the reverse complement.
TACATACAGTAAAAAACACACTTCCTGTGCTTATGCTAAGTGTTCCCTATCAAAGAGCTTCTAGAAGATACTTAAAATAACAATAATAATATCTTTAATTTTCTTGCAAATACTCAGTATTGTTTCCAACTTAGTAATTAGATAGGTGATGAGATTCTCTTTCATTTAAGGTATCAACCATCATGATGTGATAACAAATACAGGATTTATTGAAGAATTTCGCACCAAAACTTTAACCGCGTTTTTCTCGAAACCGTCCAGAGCTTACTTACTGCAACTATCCTTATGACGGCAGATTTGAGATCCTCATAACGAGCCCTAAAATGGCGTTCGGGACCCACAGCTTTGCTTGCCTTCCGGAGCACGGGATCATCTTTCTTTTCGGAAAATCAGGTGATTCAAACCTATTAAAATGTTATTTTAAATTTAAATAACATCGTACAAAGTAATAACGTCGAATTAAATCATAATAAAACAACTGTTTATATTTTGATTTAATTTGCGGATTTAATATTTTAAACAAACTGTTTTAAATGACTAATTTAAAACGCATAAATCTTAACCTGGCGACATATTATGACGCATTCGGTTTTTTTATCAGCTCCTCTATATCCACTTTGGTAGTGATTCTCCAGCTTCCATCAGTATTCATTTTCGGGGGACAAATTAGTAAATTAAAAAAAAAAAAGTTTTGCACATCTTACTGTGTCATATATCAAAAATATATTTCTGTTGTAAAATTAATAGTTTTAATTTTATTCATGAAAGAAGACGAAAATTGACCATTCCCCCTGATCTCCGAAACTACTAAGCCTAAAATTTTGAAAAAAATACAAATTATGTTTCATTGCTTGTAGATTACAGGAAAACCTATAAGAATTCAATCAATTGTACGGAACCCCCTCCACGCGAGTCTAACTCGCACTTGGCCGGTTTATTGTTATATTGTCTAATCTCCTATGCTGGTCTGGGAAAAAAGAAAAAAACATAGAATGTACCAACTGCTTCTCTTCCCGTGCAGATCGTAACCACTCGAGGGAATGGGTGAGAATCTGAATCATAACAATGGGCGACGTAACCCATCACTATTATGATTCCCTTTTTCATCTTTACGCCTACTATTACGCTGGAAGCTTTGGGGTCTTATGGCTACTATTATAGATAGTAAGGTTACTCCTTAAGCTCTGTATACCCCGTTAGGGATAAAAGAAGCAATAATTTATCGGTATCGTTATAAATATTCATTCAAACTTAAATTAAAACTTAAATTAAACTGACTATAACTACATAATTATGTAAAACCAAACTAGATATAAATACATACTTAAATAACATAATATTTAAAATGAACTTTAAATCGCTGCGCTCGCAGAATAACCCCCCAAGAGGCTGGAACTTCCCACGTTGAATGGCCAGGCTTATCCTATGTCCAAAATCTTGAACAATGTTTATATGATTTTTGAAATAAGTCAAAGGAATCTGACCAAACAATTTAGTAAATTTTCGCGAGTATGTGAGAGTAACAGCAATTTGTCCAAAGAGTCCAAACTAACCTGGCGGGATTCCAGCGGGTCTTAGGTTACGATGGCGGTGTCGCCGATAACAACTCCAACTATAACTTGAGACATCTAATAACTTCACAATTTATTTTAAACTCCGCTATACGGTTGTCTTCGCTTGTTAAATATTTTTATTTTGCTTTAGTTCTTTCTCGATGATTTATTTTTAGCGTAATGGTGGATGAGTAAGTGGAAAAAGGAATCAAACGGGTGATGGGCTGCTAGCCGCATTGCATATTAACATGATTAGCATTTTTCATTATTAGATTCATGTAGATGATGAATGTTTAGGTCAGATTGTTTAAATTGTTTATGGGATGGACAATAATTATTGAGATTTTATCAAAACAAAAACGGACTTCAATACCAGAAAAGCAAATATTCAAACAATTGTATACTTAGACCACAAATTTTTCTAGTTATTTTTGTTTAAAAAATAAACCACCAAACCGATTTTTATAAAATTTCTATAAAACCTTCTGAAAAGTATACCCTTTCAAACAAAAAAAGAATATTTCAAATCGGTCCAGGCGTCTTCGAGTAATGGGAAACATACATAAAAAAAGATTCCGATGAATTGACAACCTCCTCTTTTGAAGTCGGTTAAAAAGAAGATACCGGAAAGAATAACTTGGAGCCCACTTAGAAGCAGCACCGCTTAAGGTGTAACCGAAACCGCACTTAGAGAAATAGAATAAGAAATATGCATGTTAACATATCATACAACGTCAACCTTCATAAATTCAATAACAATTTATAAAAACTAACACAGTTATTATTCTACATTAAGATGATATTTATGCTGTAAAAGAAAGAGCAGGACTCTCCAGATCCAGTTTTATAAAAGCTTAACTGACGAGCCCAGTTGCTGCTTTTTTATGACAAAAAATTATACTTAGGTATTTTATTTAATTAAATTAAAAAAAAATAAAGTTAGATACTGCTGGTTTTCATCTAACAGCCAAAGTAAATGCTCTTTGCGCTTACTAATAAAAATATTCATTACAAACATGTCATGTGCACAAATTGTAATGTGAGTATCAAAATAACAGAAGTATGTCGGTGTACTGCACCCGTGTGCACCAGCTTATTTCTGCTGGCCAGACTCCAACAGCCTCCGCTGAAATTGCTTTTACCACGCAGCTACAAATTAAGAAGAACACGGAGGAAAATCTCGTTTACGTCGGTTAGAATAAGCCAAAGAGGTTTTAAACTATAAGTATCACAGCGCTCTACCTGATTGATTCAATAAAACGAAGAAGAAAAAATCGCATGACATATAAAGGATATTGCCAGAACAGATACCATTACAGGGAGAGGGGTCACTGAAAAACAGCGTTACCTTAGACTCCGGTCCGGGGTAAAACAAGTTGAGGCACTCCTTTGCCTACTTGCAAAGTTTTTTAAGAGTACTGATTTTTAATACCTGCCTTAAAGTACGGCAATAAATGATATTTTTATAATTATTATTATTATTTAAATTTGACTGCAATATCAGGTTATTTCGATTCAAGTATACAGGCTCCACTCAATATGAGCAAATGAAAAATATTTATTTTTACATTTGTTACATTTTGTTATGTTAGCCCTTACTCCTCGTAAAACTTAATTTTTGAAGTGAAAACTTCTTTAGCGGCGTTGTGCACTTTTTTTGTAATGGGTAAAAAATGTTAAACTCGCGTCAGGTCACGTGTCCCGATCGAAAATTCGTAAGACGGATGGAGAGTAGACAGCCAGCGCGGCGTAGGAGAGGAAGTATCCCCCTTTCTTTCTACGGCGTGGCAAAAATGTATGCCTGCGCCTTCTGTTTCGTTTAGCTGAGAGATATAACTTTTTAATGTAATATAAATTGTCATGTGTGTGTACGATAGCGCAATAAATAAATATTGTATTCTACCACATAAATGATAGTACTTTTATACCGATAATTAAAGCAATTCGTGCAAAATTATTCCCTAACCATTCCAAAATATCAAAAATGCACAACGTTAATATTCAAGTTTTCACTTCTACCGGCACTCCCGGAGTGCAACCCGTCGTTTTTTTACTAACGAACTTTTTTTTTTTTTTTTTATGTTATAGGGCGGCAAACGAACAAGCGGGTCACCTGATGGTAAGTGATCACCACTGTCCATGGACAACTGCAACACCAGGGGTGTAACAAGAGCGTTACCGGCCTTTCAGGAAGATATAGACTCGTTTTTTGAAGGTTTCAATGTCGTATCGGTTCGGGAACACCGCTGCAGGAAGTTGATTCCACAGTTCGGTCGTTCGTGGCAGGAAGTTCCTTTTAAAACGTACGGTGGTTGATTGCCAACTATCCAGGTGGTGTGGATGGTATTTTAATTTCATTTCATTTCAACTACTCATCTATCGATCTTCAAATTGGCCTGGAAGGAAATAGGGGTGGCCTTTACTTAGCGATGGGACAACATTGTTAAAACAAAGACAATACTTATAAGAAAAGTTGTTTAGTAAAAAAGGCTTTGTTTAAATATTAAAAATAAAATTTATAAACTTAACACCAAACTTCGTCACAGCCGATTTTGCAAATCTCACCCACGCCTTTCTGTACTTTCTTTATTTTATGATGCAGCAATGATACCGCACATAGGATATCCGAGGTTGATATGTGTTTGTGCACAAAATACCACATGTTTGACCAAAAGCACAGATTTATGTGTGAACCTTACTAGGTGTACCAACGGTCTGATCGGAACCTCTCTCACTCTTACAAATCACGACACACGTTCGATTTAGCTTTTCGCTTCTCATATCTTACTCATATTTCTCATTACGTATAATCGTGATTTCTGTTTTATTTAAGCATGATGTCAGTAACATTCTTGACTGTGGAATTTAGGTTCGCGGGGTTCGCTTTTCGGCTTTTCTTCTCTATTTGAGCGGTCTCCAGGTTGTAAACAATATAAAAATATCATCATTTATCGACAATTCAACATTTTTGAGTCTGCTATTTATGCTGGAGTTGTGGCCGGTATGTGAAAAGATAAACACAACAATTTTCATGGAAATTTCTTCTCCCTTGAACTTATTAGTAGATACACTGTACTCATTAGTAAATTTAACTAGAGAGTACTCTGGCTTTTCTCACAGTGTTTTTTTCACCAGATGCAAATAAAAGTCGATGAAGTAAACCAAGATATTTGGTACCTTATAGGTATAATAAAATTTTTACCAAAAAAACAACCGACTATAATTTTTTTTTAGGAGTGTCTTCCATATCTCCAAAGTTTTTCATCATATCTTCACCAAATTAAAACGGGACCAACTTGGTAGTAAAGGCTTTCAAATAAAAAATCATCATCTCAAAAATCATCAAAATTGATTCACAATTAGCGAAGATATCGCGTTACAAACATACATAAAAAAAAATACATACAGTCGAATTGGTAACCTCCTCCTTTTTTGAAGTCGGTTAAAAATTGCCTACGTTTCTGTACGCGCCTTTGGGAACACGCAGAAACTTAATATAAAGTTCAAACAATAGATGCGCTCATCCATAAATTGAGATTTCCAACACTGTATTGATCGGGAGCATGAGATGTTTTTTTTTTTTAATTTGTGCTTTTGCAATACAAAGGCTAATTTTACAATGACTTCAAAGAATCTCACTTGCCTAAAGGCATGTTTGTCAATCACAATAACAACAATTTATAAAATTATAAAAACGCGTGCCGTGCGATATGCATGCTGCGTGCTGCACCGTTGAGCTTCGTAGGAAGCCAAAGGCTATCGAATATAAACCACAATGAAATGCAAATAGTAATAAGAACAATTTTGTTATTAGATAAGGCGTGGGAAAAAAAAATACAAATTTAAGTTTCGTAAACAACGAAGGTCTTTTTTGTATGCGAGCCTGAGGTATATTCATTGATGGTTCCGCATATTTTTTGACATTAGTTTAATTTTATTTGACTTGATCTCCGTCAGGTTGTAAAAAGCTTATGCGTATATTATAAGGCAGAATAAAATAGGTACTTACCTTTTACCATTTCTTAAACTTCTTGTCATTGATTTGAAAATTAATATAATCCTGTACTGCTTTTTAAGTTGGATACACAAGTATTTACAAGTACTTAACCTGATCATATGTCGATGATGCTATCTTAATAAATGGTACTGTCAATTATTTTTTTACTTTTCCATTTAGCATAAAAATCAATATTAATTTATTCATTAGGCATATTGCCGACATAACACACATATTTAATTTTTTTTTTTAATTAAAGATTTTCAAACAAACCCGTAGACTTTTCATTTTTATTTTAATACAGAACCCTTGAAAACCTTGTAAACTTTACCGCAATTTGCAAGGAATCTTTCTCTCCGCAGGCACGTCTGTTATTCAAAACAAAATTTGACGCATGCGCATGCCTTTCGTGGGATATGCGTATGCGTGCATTGCTTAGCTTCTTCGGAAGCCAAAGGCAAAATGGTAACGAATTCCACAATTATATTAAACTAATGCAAATTTGAACAATATGAATTTAAAAATTTGTCGTGGGAATCATATTTAAATTTTGGAATTCTATACGTTTAATTTGAAAAATTCTGCTGAAAAAAATAACAAAGTTTAAATTTTACTTGAATTTCAAAATAGATGCAAACGCTTTTTAGATGGATTTGAATGGATTTGGATCAACAATATCTATGCATAATAAAATTATATAATATTAGGTCCTTACATATGAAATTGCCGTTCAGTATCAAAAAAGTGAAACAAGTTTTTTTTGTTATGAAATTATTATTTAATCAATCGAAGTATGCGCCGTTGTTATCGATACACTTCCGCCATTTTATAGGCAGATCATTGATACCTTTGGAAAAAAAATCCTGGGAGCGAGAGTCTATGAACTGTTTGAAAGCGGTTGTGACTGCCTCATCAGATTTGAAATTTTTTCCTTGTAAAAAGTTATCCAAATTTTGAAAAAAGTTGTAATCGGTTGGGGCAAGATCTGGAGAGTATGGTGGGTGACGCAGAGGTTCCAGTCGCAGCTCCTCTAACTTGGCGTTCGTTTGATGTGCAGTGTGTGGTCTAGCGTTATCCTGAAGGAGCAGTGGGCTAGAGCAATTCATCAGTCTCGGTTGTTTAATGGCGAGCTTTTCCATCATTGTTTACATTTGTTGGCAATACAAGTCTGCAGTAATCGTCTGGCCTGATCTCAAGAAGCTATAGTGGATAACACCAGCACTGGTCCACCAAACACTAACCAGAACCTTCTTTTTGGTCAGTTTTCGCTTAGGGCAAGGTTTTGCCGGTTCTCCAGGGTCAAGCCATTGTGATGATCGCTTCCGATTGTCGTACAGGATCCATTTCTCATCACAAGTCACGATACGGTTCAAAATCTTCTCATTATTGTGGCGATTAAGCAAAGAACGCAGCAAGCAACGCGTGTTTGTTGGTTTGCTTCAGTCAATTCGTGCGGTACCCACTTTTCGAGTTTTTTAATTTTTTCGATTTGGCGCAAGTGGATAAGTATCGTTTTGTCACTTACACCGAAGGCTGCTGCTAATTCAGAAGTGGTTTGAGATGAATCCGCTTCCACTATCGCCTTTAATTCTTCGTTATTTACTTGAGTATCAGGTTGTCCACGAGGCTCATTGTGTAAATCGAAATTTCCAGAACGGAAACGTTGAAACCAAAAACGCACCGTTCGTTCGTTAGCGGTGCCTGGTCCATACACGTCGTTAATTCTTCAAGTCGTTTCTGCAGCACTGGTGCGACGGTGGAACTCGTATTCGTAAATACCGCGAATTTTCAATTTGTCCATAGTTGTTGTTATAGCAATGTTGAAACTCAAACAAATGATGTTAAAACAAATGAAATACGAATTTTAAAACAATATTTTTCTGGCTTTATTTCGAAATAAATTTGAATTTGGAATTCCTAATGAAACGCAAGATATTTGATTTTAAAGTTGCCAGTATTGAAAATCGGCAATTTCATATGTAAGGACCTAATATTATAAGATATTTGAAAATGTGCTTTAATCGGATAAAAAAATAATAAGCTAAATATAAAACATACTTTAATCTTTTAGATCTAAATATAATTTTTATTATTTATTTATTTACATGCATAACAAGCTGTAAAAATGTCGACGAAGCGTGTTGCGGACACATTTTTACAAAATGTAGGTAGATATTTCTGTAGTTATCGGTTCTCAAGGAATATTAAAGGCAAAGCAAGGCATAGATTTGTATAGCATCGTTTATTGTGTTTAATAGCTGTGAAAATTTTAACAAAACATGTTGCGGATACATTTTTGTGACTATTTTGACCTAGTACCTATATTGCGGATTTTTTAATGTATTTAATGTAATTTGGTCCTAATAAATAATTCGCAATTTAGATTTGTATAAAAAGCTGGTATGTTTATTGTTTGTTTTTTAGTCGAGCGATAAAATTCGTAATAAATAAATAGTTTGAATAGAGCCATTCTTAAACTTCTTGTAGTTTTTCAGCAGATAGGCAATGTTCTGTAAATGCCGCTTTAAGTAAAGTGAAAGAAATTCTGCTACTCCTTTTCTCGGAAAAGTTATGGTACAAACAGGCGTTTGTGTGAACGTTTGTTTGACAATAAATCAAACATCTTTGTTTATAACTTTAATTTGCATTTATGAGGCAAATTGATATAGCGTTTGAGACATACTTATATCAGTACCAGTAGTTTCATCAAATGCCTCAGTGGGTTAGTCCTAGTTTTGAGTTGGTATCGAATGGTCGCTACGCTAATTGTCTAAATCGCATGCCGTCATAATAGGAAGTGGTCTTTAGATTAATCTCGTCCAAAAATGATGTGGTCCAAAGTAATATTTCGTCAAAATGATGAGATTATCTAAACGAAAACATGTCTCTCAAAAATACCTACCTATACATAAAAAAAATTTGCTTCCTATAAAAACTCGGATCCGCTAATCTGTCAACTTATACAAGTTGATAGAAAAGGCTTTTCTTTTTTCGTATTTCGTTACGTTCCCTGGAGAAAGTTGTTCAGAATCATGGACTGAATGCACCCTTAAAATAGTTTCAGTATATTTTGTTAGACATTTAAGGGAAATGTGAACTTCTTCACTGTGAACTGTACCGCCTACCAGGTAGACAAGGCCTCGTCCCGCTGTTGACTGTACCAGTGCACGTAACAGCGTACGTACACGGCACGAGTGATTTGGACCTGCTAATTATAGGTGCTATCGCGGTTATAATAAGATCCTCCCGACTTCCACGAAACGAGGCCGCGCTTTATTAATATTTATCCGATACACGCCGAATGCTCCAACGCTAAATAAGCAGCGGTTACAGAAGGGTAATCAATCGGCGAAGACGGATAGTGTCATGTTATCTTTCAAATCTATCTGGGATAAAGGAAAAATCCTATAATATACTAGCTTTTATTGTTCCTCGTGCAGATCGTATAAGCCTATTAAGCAGTGTTGGGAAATGTACAATAATTATGGGATTACCATAAAACATAGCATTGTCATTATTGTACGTTTTTATACAATAATTTCCGATTGGACACATCTGAATCATGTTAATACGACCCATCAATATTTGATTCTCTTTTTCCAATTTCACGTCCACTATCACATCAAACGTGGACTTTGGGTCTTACATCCCTAGGCTCTATATACCCTGTTAGGAATCTTTATCCCTACACTAGACTATTAAATCTTTACAATTACTATTAGTATGATCATTACATAATTACAAATTTTAATCCGAGAGAGTGAATAGGCAGGTTTTGTGACGTGTTTTTAAACAAGCAATAATATCAAGAAATTACCACGGTAAGTACAAGCTACGTACAGATAGACTACGCTTACTACCGTCACAGATGACAGTAAAAGTATACAGAACGGAATCTCCTAAGGTCCCGCGCAATATGCGTCCCCGTTCCCCGTCCTATTATGTATGAGTATGATTGTATAACAACGAGCTTCTGCTAGGAGATCTGCCAGAATTTGTATCCTTAATTTTCATAAAAATAAAGTTTCTAGTATTATTATAGTAAGTTCATGTATTAGCAGTGCTAACGGAACTTTTAATGGCAATGGACTTTAGCATGCAGCCTTCATGTCCGTGACAAGCAGACAAACTGCAATTATGGAGCTGCATACTCTGGTATGGTCTGTCTTGCAGAAAGACAAGTAACATAGGAAACTAATGTGAAGCCATGCTGCCTCCGCCGCCGGGCGCCGGCACACGTGGTAGACCCAAGAAATGCTGGCTTGATGTCGTCAAGGATGATATGCCTGCCAATAGTCTTAAAAACAAGGAAGCTCATGACCGTGCGAATTGAAGAAGAAAAACCCAGAAAGCGGATTACAGGAAAGGCATGACCACTGGAAAAATATTTTTGGCCCATCGGTTAGAATTAAAAAATATTGTTCATTTATTTTTTCTTTTCCCACACGTCACAAGCCCCTACTCTGGAACTTTGATGCTCCGTTTGTTAATTCTTATTTTTTTGATAAACTGAAAGATAAGGGTCTATTATTTTTGAATTATCTAAAAGTCGGACTAATTAGAATAATATTTTACTGACCCTGTCGTCATCCTAATTACTGCTGAGGATGCAACTAGCAATAAACTGAGATGAGAGAGCGAGGTTCTTGGTAGGCTTCGATCATATATTCTTTAGATGCATAGTTTCCGCCAAAAAAATGGCACCGGAAAAACAAGGCATAAAACAGTATTATGCCTTGTTTCGCTGTCATTCGCTCGGTGGCCGCGCGTGTGACGTTACGTCAAAGATCTAACCAAAAGGTAATATGTAACGAACTTAATACAGATTTATTTCCACGCTTATCTCAGTTACTTAAGGCCGTACCTAAATTTTCCAGGGTCCAGTGCTGCCCCCATTTAAAATAATTCATTTCAAAGAAAACGGAGATATTATTTAAAATTTTGCTACTACCAAATCCTAGATAACCCTTCAAAGTATTTTATGAACTACTGTTTACAGTTTATAATGAGAACGTTAAGCTTTACTACGCACATTTGCCAAAAGTGGCCGTTTTTCGCAAATGTGCGTAGTAAATCTTAACGTTCTCACTTTAAACTGTAAACAGTAGTTTATAAAATACTTTGAAGGGTTATCTAAAACTTGGTAGTAGCAAAATTTTAAATGATGTTTCCGTTTTCTTTGAAATTAATTATTTTAAATGGGGGCAGCACTGGACCCCGGAAAATTCAGGTACGGCCTTAAGGTTTAAATTAGATTAAACTGTTTTCGCAATACTTGAAAGGGTTATACATCTACCTATGTACGTATTGACACGTGTACAATATTTTGTTTGATTTTGCAAGGAATGCATCTAAAGAATATATGATCGAAGTTGGTAGGTATGTATTTTTGTTATGTCGCATCTGTTCCACTTTTATTTTACGACCCAGTCTCAAGCTAACTGACGCAGTCAAAGAAAACACGCCGTCCAGAAATAAAGTCGTAAAGTACTGGAACGGTTTCAATCGATGTTCGCGGTGTATATCGGGTTATAAATGCGCAGAAGTATCGATGAAGTACCGATTGAAGTAAACGCGCCTTTTATTGGCCGAAGCCGATAGCGACTGTATCAATTTTTTTACGAGCCGCGCACGTGGTTTAGCTTATGGGTTCGTGACAAAGAATTTTATATGTTTCTAGCACTACGTTTTTATATTCATACTAATCACGTCTCTATAGAGTAGACCTTTAATTTATCATGTTCAATAGTAAGTGAATAAACTAAATTGTGATCGAGAATAAATCCAAAAAAGTAATCTTAGCAGTGACGGCAGCATATAAACTAATTCAGAGCAAAGAAAGAAATAAAAGACTAATAAAAAAATATGGTAGGCTCTTCCCGGCGATAGCTCAAGACGAATGTCACGAAAAGTGTTACCATTGTTTGTTCTTTTCAGTAAATTTAAGGTATTTTTCAATTAGATAATGAATATTAACATCGAACAAAATATACTGAAACTAATTTAAGAGAAGATTAAGTCCATTTTCCCTAGATATTTTTCATATTTCGATACATGTTCCTTGGGGAAAGTGGTTCAGTATCATGGACTGAATCTACCCTTAAAATAGTGTGAGTATATTTTGTTAGACCCTGTATAATACAATATATATACAGTATATCGTGTGATTTATCTGTTTGTTTTTAATAAATTTATTTATTGTATTATTAGTTCATGATAAGTTTGTTAAATGCACTCAACTCGATTTAATCACATAGGTATAGTGGCAACACTCGCAACTGATGTCGTATTCTTGGGCTCATCACGTGGCCAGCTGTCACGAGAAGAGAACACCATATTTTGTTATATTATACCATACATAAAGATGAAATGATGTTCAATTCAATTCAATTCAAAATATCTTTATTATTATAGGATATTTATAATATCTCTTAATAGTCAAAATAGCATCCTGAAAACAGTGGCTAATAATTTGACCTCTCCACTATGGAAATGCCTGGTGAGAAGAGTTACATAATAATAAGTTGATTTATTTTAAATTTTGTATAGTTGTTTATGTTGTCGATTCAAATATTATAATTGTGTACTTATATGGATTTAAATTATCTGAAATAAAAATTATTATTATTATTATTATATAATAGTCACTTTGTTTTGTTTTGCACAAATGTTGACGTCAAATCGTTACTTACAGCTAAGTTTACGCCGCTTCCTAGGCGCAAGTGCAGAAGAAGCTGGAACAAACTGCACTGCACGTTTTCTCCAAAGACGTCAACTAACAAACTTAAATGTTAAAATTAGTTATATAGATGGACTGAGATTACATTGTTTGTTATGTCATAATTAAATTGAATTATAAGAATTACGAAATTTAAAATAATATCAATTTGTAAATTTAGTATGTACCAATGTACCTAAATTATGACATGTCTAAGTATACAAACCTTTAAGAGGACCCGCGCCAAGCTCAAGCCAGACCTTTTCATGTCAGTGTACGTGCAGCTACCGAGTGGCTACTCAATGGATTGTTCCATCGATTTCGCTTACAACGGTTCACAAACTTGCCATTATCCTTTTTGCGTCTGCAGTCTGATAAACAATACAGATTGCAATCAGCGCGATCCAATTGTCTGCCGAATCGATTTCATCGCCAGACTAACTTACATCATATTAATTATCAATGTATTTTGTCGTTTCGGCATGCTTGGGTGTACACTACGAATAAGGATCCTTATTCGTAGGGTGTACATATGTAAATACACTATCGCGTTTTTATCCCTAACAGAGCATGTTGGGTTCTTGCGGATCAAGGCAGACATAGCCCAGAGAAAAACGGGTGATGGTGGGCGAGAAGGTGGTAAAAGGAATCGAAATTATGATGGTTGCTAGCCGCATCGCCTATTAAATAAGAGATTAAATAAAGGCTGGAATACAGGATAAAGGGATTATATCTCCTATATCTATGGCTGTGCCAATAGGGTAGATTGAGTCCGGAGTCAAAGCGTTAACCCTAGACTATTTACAAAAAAGGAACCTTATAGTGTCCACCAATAGGCTCTTTTTCAAAAGAATCAAGTTGTTGACAAATATAAATTCGTATTCAATATTTACTTTATCGACTTATATATACCTACTGGGTGGAAGACGAGGCTCAAAATAAAAGAAATATCTCTCAAACCCCAACCGCAGAACATAACGCACTATTCACACTTTCTTGTTGCCCAAGGCTCTATCTCTACCTTGAAAATGATACAAAACTGATTGTGAATCTCTTATTAGACAGATACAAACCCAAGATGTTGAATACAAACAAAGTAGACAATAGTTTCGGAAAAATCATTAAATGAATCCTGAGAACTGAGATTTTCTGGAAAGAGTCGTGACTATGATTAGACGGATACCAGTAGATGCCGGGTAGGAACATTAGTTTGCATTTTATCCTTATACTGAGTGAGTAAAAACAAAAGAGTGAGTCACAGGAGGCAATGACCGGCGCACCAGGGTGATCTTTTGAAATTCCCGAATAATTGTCGACGCGTAACAGAGATGTTATATTTTAAGATACCTCATTATAAACAAAAACGTGTTTAAGATTTGTCAAAAAACTCAGAGGCTCAAGTAAAACAGACTGTAATTTCTCTGAATTAAAAATCCCAGCAAAATTTTGAGCTCTCTGACTACTTATTTGGTCATTATCACTTCCACAGTACCAGTTACGAGCAAAAATAAAACATTTTTGGAGGTTATTAAGTACAGTAAATGAATATATTCCATAAGTCGCGATCCAAGGCAGTTTGTTGTCATTGACTAAAGAAGTACAACTACAGTGAGCTCTTTAAAATATACAACAAACTAAATACGGGCTTTAGACAAATGAGTACATGCACTGATTAGCTTGAGAACTACTGATGAATCTATAGATATTTAATCAAAGACACGTTCGCGTAAGGTGGCGACGAAAATAACGTACGAGACGACCCGAGTCGTTCCCCTACGCCGAAACAAATACGTGTACCTAATTTTTATTTATATATCGATGAATTGACTTACTTATTTGTGGATCGGAGAGCGCGAGAATCTGGTCTTAAGGGATTGACGTAGGTACTATGTTTCGTAAAACGCGTGAAGTAGGTACACAAAATCAACAAAATATTTTTAATATGAGGTCAGGTCACCTGGTTTGACAGAGTGATGCGGGCTGATGCCAGGTGTGCAATGTGATCTAAACAGATCATCTGACTTGGCGATATGATCTATCTTTCGTGTGTATAAGTGGCCATCACTGGTGTCAGATTTTTAACGTGCCTTCCAAAGCACGGAGGACCTCGAGAAATTTTTGTCACACTTGTCACCCATACAAGTGAGGACTATGCCTGGTATCGCTTAACTTGGGAACTGCTAGTAATGCGTACTCTCGCTGGGTCCCTCATAAGTAGTGATGGCAGGTGAAATACCGTATAGACCGGATGGTGATTTAATACAGGTGAAAGAAGAGTCAGACGTCCAGCAATGAGGTTGTCTACATAGTCAAAAATGCGAGTTGCAGCTGTTTAAGAGCAGCTCAGACCGTTCTGAGCTGCTCTTAAACAGCTGCACACGGATACGTCAAAGAAGCTGTCTGCGTTGACATCCATCTCCTTACCGTTGGCCTTTGCCTACGGTCAGGTAGTCACTCAGGTCAGACGGCGAAAGAAGGGCAATCACAAGATTTCCATTGCTGGACTTAGGCCGCCCCCAAGGATTTCCAATATAACCGATCGGAAATGGCGTCAATGCTCAATATTTTATTGCAAACCATAAAGTACATAAGATAACAACAATACAATTTTAGATCATTTATGAACCCTGCCAGCATGTTCTAATTCCTGCAACTACCTAGTAGGTGAGTGTTCTACGCTGCACTTGCCGGTACATAACAGCCACTCAAGAACCTTTCTGCCCCATTGGTTCTTCGCTCTATGTGATCCGCCCACTACTACTATAATAAGCTAATCTGCTAGACCTTCGTTATTTCACGAATCTCCTCATTTCTGATTCGATCGCGTAGTGAAACATCGAGCATACTCCATAGCCCTCTTTCTCACTTGGCAAGATGGGCCTTTCAGGATTACATACATCAGAAAAGCGACAGCTTACTAACTCGCTCCCTAGTTACAAGTGTTTCCAGATTAACGCCATTCCCTTGACTGACTTCTACGTTCTATGCGAGATGAGAAGCAGCTGTATATCCAACATATAATGGAAAACGTTAAAAGTCATATGCATCTAGATATAATGTGGGACGCGGCGTTTTAGCAATAAATATGAAAGTATAATGTCGGGGCGCATGATACCGCTTTGAATGCTAAACTCGTACTGAACTACAAACACGGGGCGCGGGGCGGGGGGTCGTGGGGGGTTGCGCACACAGCCAACCGTGGGAAAAGCCTGCATATACGGTGTGAACTGTGAAATAAAGTATTTGTTATTTTGATGCGAATTCTTTCGCACTTACTCGACGAGTGCATCGTAAAGCTCAATCATTTATATTATCAGAGCGACAGAGCTTGATAGCTCGTTAAGTCTACGCATAGCATTTATGCATGTTAAGCAAATCAACCTTGGGCAAGGTCCACTGATGGCTGGTTATACATCAAACTATCATGTCTTTATGCTTTTTAGGGCAGACAGATCCGTGGGTCACACCACTATGTGGAGTGGGAACTGTGAAAGTATTTGTTATTTTGATGCAATTCTTTTGCAGTTGATAGATACATCGTAAATTTCACTTAACTTGCAAAAGCGCTTGGATTGCGTTCTCCCACCGTGCCACCAAACTCCTCAATTCTAATTTCTAAATTTTCTAGAATATACTAAATATTACTTGTTATTTGGTATTTTGAATACTTGTTGGGTCATCGGCTACGACATGACGACTTCATAAAGACTATCATGAAAGGAAAGATAGAAGGTAAAAGAGGACCAGGCAGACCAAGGCATAGCTATATGAAACAGATAAAGGAAAAGGTGAACGTCGTGTCGTACAGCGAAGTAAAACTACTGACAGATGAGAGAGACAATTGGAAAAGAATTCATACTCCACCGACAAGAGCATAGCTCTACGAGTAAATATAGATAAAAAGACTAAATAGAGAAGCAGCTCGTTCAATCACAGATCACAAAACATAAATTTTCATTGCAATTCCGCTACCATTACCACTATATAAAGACGTGTGAAGGTTAATTTATTCTAAGATATTTTTCTTTGCTCTCAGATCAGCATGGAAGGTACAAATAGGTACCTAACTACTTAAATAAACTAAACGGCTAAAAGAAACCTTATACTAAACCTTAATCTAAATCGAGCAGCCAATCAAATCACAACGTATATTGACCGCTCTTGAGGTATATTCATTTCGATAATGATATTCTGCGAATTACTCTGTGTTTATAACCATAATGCTCGCGTCGTAGTGTGTCCGAATCGAGGTTACACACATAAGCATTAAACCACAGTATGCCTTCACGTGGCAACAACTTACACACGGCTATTGCAACCCAACCAGTTTTTATTGACCCTCGAAATGAGATCTGTTTTCTACATTTCCTTCGCAACGTTGTACTTCGTAGAGCGGAGGTGGAGGTCAAATTATAGTGGGTACAGAAGCGCGCGGCAGACGTCACTCGCACACATAGAAGCTAACGCTCACAGACTGAAATGACCGTGGCATTCCATCGGTATCCACACATACATTTGCACAGCGTACCTTATTAAAACGAGACGCGAATCGACGACTTATCGGGCAATTAGTCGTGGCTGACGTCAAATAAGGCAGCGTGAGAGTCTTCTGTTTCATATACATTGACTGCTGCAAATTTCTAAAATTTCTTCACATTTTACCATAATCTTACGTATTAATGAACTTGCTATCTTTAAAATTAATTTCGATGCTGAAGTTTTGATGTATAAGAATAATTTAAAATTACCAAAAAAATGTTACTGGCCAACAACCGAGTTACAAAGAAAACATTACGATAAAATTCTAATTTCAAATGTCAACCGTTTAAATTCAATCGGCATATAAAAATCAAAAACGTCAATGTATATCGAGTCTATCGATGGCACTACCACGTGCAACTCGAACGTTGCCGTGGTAGGGGCGACTCGAAGTCGGCACGCGCGAACGACGATCGCAGTGCGCAAGTGCTGATAACTCGAGTCGCGAATTATTCACGTGCTGTCAAGTTATGAATTATTATTCTGTTAACAACGCCGCCGTTTAAAACGAAAGGTTGTATGCGCCTGTTAATTAGTTATTCGATTTAAACAGTGATTGCTGTTGAGATTATAATTAGAGCCTGTTTCATGCTAACTAAAAGATTGTGATATGATTGTAGGGAATCTACATCACTTTATCCTTATAATATCCAACATTCTTCTTGCAATTTTACTTATAAAAAAATATCGTAGAGGTACATAATCTACAATTGAATATTTCATCTGAATAAAAAAAGCTGATGATGTAATGTAAGACAAAGTCCGTTGAAATTTTTTTAATTTTTTATTTATTTAAATAACCAAGCTTTCACTTATTGAAAGTGCTCTCTAAATCAAGTCTAACAATAGTAATTGAAAATATTTGAAAGAAAATAAATTTTTAAAACTAAAAATATGTAGTAGGTAGTTGTATTAATTTTTTTTCTTCTACATTTAAGAGCCAGGCTCTTATCGGTGTCATTGAATGGAAATAGACGCACACAATTACGAGTGGTTTGCCATTCTCTCCATGTTCAAAATTTTAAATATTCAATATTATTTTATTATGAGGTATTTCCCTCATTATGCCATGAAATCAGGCATAGTCGGATAAAAATTTATAAATATTATGACTCTAGTAATTTATAGCCATAGAACCACATTTAAATGTCATAAAATCAATTTGTATCAAACACTTATGTATCTTTTGTAAATTATTGTTTTGCATTATGTATAAGTTGTCACGTCGGCAAAAAAACTGGAAATGCAACTTATAGTTAGCACGAAATAACGAAAGTACAGAAGGATAATTCGTTTTTATCTTACACATACACGTCTAACAAAACTGAAATTAATTTAAGAGTGAATTCAGTCCGTGATTCTGAACAACTTTCCGTAAGGAAATATATCGAAATATGAAAAATAGTTTTTGACCTCTCAAACTAATTGAATCAGCTGATCAGAGTTTGTAAGAAAAGCAAAAAATGCTTTATATTTTGATACCTAGATATATGTTCCTTGGGGAAAGTTGTTCGGTATCTATTTATTTATTTATTTAAGTTTATTGCACACGATCCTATATTTCATTGATTTTTTTTTTATGTTATAGGACGGCAAACGAGCAAGCGGGTCACCGCTGCCCATGGACAATGACAACATCAGGGGTGTAACAGGAACGTTGCCGGCCTTTCAGTGCCCTCCCCAGAGGGGGGAGGGGGGAGACAGGGCTCCGGCACTCTCCAAACGAAGCATAGTAGCTATGAAGCGACTACTCAGACGTCGATTTTCTGTGAGAGTGTGGTACTTCCCCGACAATTACAATAGGTAGGTCAAACTCAGATTATTTTATTATCTTGAGAAATTTGAATACAACATTTGGTAGTATATTGAACTTAGTATCATTTCTGTGCGTCCCTTATTTGCATCGTTAGTTTATGATGTCGATTGAGACGACAGCACTATCGGCTAATAGAATCATAAAATTATGCTGATTGGCTATGCGGACGCCCACCAAATTGTTATTGGTGGCAGATCAAGGCATCTCTATAACAAATGGCGGGAAAAAATGCACTGCTGCGAAAATTGATTGATTTTATGTGTTTACTTATAGATATACTCGTAAATGATCTTTCCAATTAAGTTTGGGAAAAAAGAAAAATCTTAGAATGTACCAGCTGCTTCTCTTCCCATCGTCAAAGTCGATTGAGCGAAAGGGCGAGAATCTGAATCATGTTAATAGGCGATGCGGCTAGCAACCCATCACTATTTTGATTTACTTTTTTTTTATTTTAACATCCACCATCACACTAAATGTGGCTTTAAGGTCTTACGGACCCGGGCTCTGTCTACCCCGATAAGGATAAAGACGTTAAAATGCATCTGTGATGTATCAATGATCCATACATTTATGTTAGGTACACTTATATTAGGTAAGTTATTCCGAACATCCTTTGCTGTGGAGCCCGGGGTGTACTTTCCTGCTTTTTATTATCCAAATATACAAGTAGCATGCATGTCATTGGTCTTGGAGAAGAAATAGGCGGAACAGTTTAAATGATTTGGCTATAGTTTTACGACCGGCCGCCTGCCTGTCGTCAAACCTCTTTGGGAATATATTTGTGCGAAAAGTTTTACAACCGGCCACCGCCCGACGTTAACCCTCCTTGGGAATGCAATTGTAGCACTAGATGTTTGTGCTTAGTCCTTTAGTCGCCTCTTATAACATCCACAGGAAGAGATGGAGTGGTCCTATTCTAACCCGGAACCACACGGGTCGGGTAGGTCAGGTATGTAATTCCGAACATTGAAATACTTGTAAAATCAAATAAAATAAAAATAAAAGTCAAAATAATGTTAAAATCATAATAAAAACAAACGAAAGCAGATAAAATCAAATATCACTTTATGCATAAACTTACAATTTATTATTAATATTTTTTTACTGTTTAATTATAATTCTTTATTAAAAACAGATCTACCTAAAAAATTGTAGAGCTGTAACCGACCTTACAGCTACAAAATGTAGTGATTGTTTTATGTGACAAATGTTTTTTCTTCCTTCTTACCTTTCTCATAACTCTATGTAGAGTTCTTCTTGCTTAGAGTCGATTGGCTATATAAAACAATTAATATTTCTTTTTATAATCGTTGTATTGTATGTAAAGTTAAGAAAAGTAAGTTCTTTGACGACCTCCGTGGCGTAATGGTTAACACGGGTTCGATCCCCAGCCAGGGCAAGTTGGAAAATGGCCTTTTCAAATTGTCCTGGGTCTTGGGTGTTTATCTATATATGTATTTATCATAAAAAAAATATAGTATCGTTGAGTTAATATCCCATAACACAAGTTTAAAAAAAAACTTACTTTGGGGCTAGCTTAATCAGTGTAATTTGTCCCTATATATTTATTTATTTATAGATAGCATTAAATCTCTTTTAGAGTACTAACTAATGATATTCAAATAAATGAGTACTTAAACGGAAAATATTAAGTTAGCAATAAAGTAAAACTTTACCAAGAGTATAACTATTTATCAATTTACCCATTCCAAGACACAACAAACAATTAATCAAAAACAATTATTACGTTATAAACGATTAAGAACGCTAATAATTTATTTATGACCACTGTATCAAAACCAATAAATAAATTATTCAAATTGGTGCAAATATTTACCATTAATTTTATATTGGTGTTAACAATAATGTGATGGTCGTATTTATTTGAATGTGGTGTCGTAATAAATTTTATTTCGTATAATCAACTCGTAAATCTAAGGGACACAAGCTTTTGCTTTTTTTTGATAATACAAGTAAGGGGCCATTCATATATTACGTCAAAGAAATGGGGGGTCATGATAAATTTGATAGTTAAAACGTTAAACTTTTAACACGTTAAGGTGCTACATGAATTTTCTGGGGTCCAGTGCTGCCCCCATTTGAAATAAATTATCTGAAAGGAAATCAAAAGTGGCTGTTTTTCGAAAATATGCGAAGAAAAGCTTCACGTTCTCACTTTAAACTATAAACAGTAGTTCATTAAATAGTTTGAAGGGTTATCTAGGGCTTGCTAGAGAAAATTTTTTAAATGATATTTCCGTTTCCTTTCAAAGGGGGCAGCACTGGACCCCGGAAAATTTATGTAGCCCCTTAACGTGTTAAAGGATAGGAAAAAGGCATGACGAGGAGGTTCTAATAGTCAAGATTCTGGAAATATGGTCCGCTTCTAATTCTGTCACCATTTTCATTCCCTTTTGATGTGCATGTAGGTGGCATGCCCATACCGTCACCCTGATTGTGGCCTTTGGGTCTTACAGAAACACTCGTGAAGTTAGGTATAAGGATTTAGGCTGGTTTCACAGCTGTACGGGAGATCCGTACGGTTCGGCCGTGATACGATACGACCCGTACGGGAAGCGCCTGCAGTGCTCTGAAATGTACGTTCAGTACGATCGAGCAGGTGGATCGTATGGGCTTTATCCGCCTCCGGAGTATGTTCCGTGCGGAGCGATCCACGTCGCTATAGAACAATGTTCTAACGTCTCATGTGTATCTCCGCTCCGGGAGCCCGTACAGGTGATCCGTACGCATCTTCGGTACAGCTGTGGAATTAGCCTTAATCACAGAACATGGATCAAGACAGACCCAGCCTCTGTATGAATTTGCGTGTCAATCTGACGTCAAATTGACTTTATTTAGGATCGTCACTTTAAGTCCGTGTATGTCAATTTATTAGATCGGACATTCATTCTCTACTGTAAACTACCTTAATCTGCCGTTTTAAACAACATCTAAAAAGCCATATATTTTAAGAAAATCAAAACAGTAACTTATTGATTAAGTAGCGTGGTAATATGATACCAATGGTAAATTTGAGTGTTGACAGTAAATTATGGAAAACATAAATAATACAAGCAATTCATTGATTTAAATAAATTAATATTAATGTCGGACACTTGTGACATTTATTTGATAAACAAAGTGATTATAGAGCATCAGATCAAATCTGCATGGGTAATAGAAACGGGAATTTTGATGGATTATACATATAGTTAGTGAATTTTACAAATTATTAACATCATGTTTGACATTTGTCTTGTAATAAATTAAATGGTTTCGAGTACCTTTATTAAGAATAGGAATAATCCATCTGCATTTCAAGACTAACGAAACACGAGCTAAAAAAAGCTTATGAACAACAATGAGACCTCTCCAACCCGTCTGGCCAGCGTGAAGAGTGTAGGCCAAATCCTCTGACTGCTCTGGCTATTAAATGGCTCTGGTAGTATTTCAGAGAGGGTAGAGATCCTGCAGTAGAGACTAAGAAAGATCTGATGACGATAATGATATTAGGCTGTCAGGTACTTCTTTACAGCCTATATTATTATTTATATATTAATAGCTGTGCCCGCGACTTCGTTCGCGTGGTTGTCGAAACGTAATGTTATATAGCCTCAAGCCTTCCTCTATAAATGGACTACCCAACAAAAAAAGAATTTTTCAAATCGGACCATTAGTTCCTGAGATTAGCGCGTTTAAACAAACAAACAAACAAACTCTTCCGCTTTATAATATTAGTATAGATTTGTTATTTCATTCATGACATTATTAGAATGATTTTATTTGTAATCAATTATCATTGTTATTTGAATTTTTCTTTTTATGCACATTAAATGACGTTTAAATTTTTTTATGAATAATCATATGATTATAGCTTTCGGAGAAACCCTTCCAGATCCCGCATCTTCGGCCTTCTGCCAATACTGTCACCACTGCTGCCTGAACTTAATGGTCCGAGAGCTGGCCCCAGCGCGCTATTCACCAGCCAGGTCTGCAGTTCCGTGTTGGGGTATAGGAGAGGTATATGACAAGTTTTCAACTTGCCTCAAATACCTACCCAAAAATTCGTGCCAGCTCTCGATCTATAAGAACTTATCAGAGGAAAGAGAGACAAAACAATCCACCGACAAGAGCACAGCTCATAAATACAAGAAGAAGATGAATAAAATATTTTTACCGCTGTGCTAATTCATATTACTCATACATAATACTCACTCCATCATTTTGAATTTTTTTTTCCAATTAATGTATATCAAAATACGAACAAAAGTAGTCAAGTGATTTAGTTACCATGGGAAGTGAATTTTGCTGTCATATTTCGATATACATTTATTAGGAAAAGTTGTTCAAAATGATGGAGTGAATCACCCCTTAAAATATTTACTTGTACTTAATTAAAAACAAACTTGTAAACTTTGACTATAATGTCAAGACCATGACAATTTTATGCAACGCACCTATACGAAATCGGAAATAGTATAGATTTTTTACTATCTGACATCAGCCTGCCATTGTAGAGAAGCAGGGAATTCAACTTAGATACATACAAGTCAGACTGGCAGGTTGTAGCTCTGAATAGAGATGAGTGGAAGGAAAAAGGGGAGGCCTTTGCCCAGCAGTGGGACACCAATAAAGGCAAAAAAAAGACTTGTAGATATCTACGAAGGATCGCTGAAACTGTTCCGGCTATTTCTTCTCAACTTGCATCCTTGGGTGAACATTGACATGCATATTATTTTGAGCAAGAGCTAGAAGCAGCACACACGATGAAAATACGTACAGAAGGAATTGGGTAGTTTCCTGGGTCAAAAATAAATTATTTGGTACTGATAAGAGAATACAACGTCACAAAATAGTGTCACTTGTCATTGATTACTTCCACTTTGAACGTGATTTGAGATTTGTTAATACAGAAAAACAAATATTAACCCTAGATAACTAAACTATCCTGGGAGTTACTCAATAACTAAACATTCGTCTAGCGGACTACGCATTAAAAAATCTTATATTATCAACATAATTTAACGTGAGGAAGAAATTGTTACATGATTCGTATAAAGTGCTCGTTGTGAATAGAGATAGGTAGAAATAATTTTATACTAATGATGCCACATACCTTTTATACACATCTACATTATGGGTGTCACAAATTGCATTTTTTACATCTAAGGCATCAATTTTTGGTCTTCCTTAGCAATTTCGACGGGCAAACGTATAATTTTTTTGTAATATTTCATACATAAGGAAATGGAGCAGATTCTTCATATGATTTCACCAAGGATATCTCCTATCATGACCTTGATGTCACGTCTTAAAGTTACCGTCCGAGCAAGTTGCCGCAACCAAGGCTCCATGAGGTGGTTTGTCAGTTTCAAAACAAAATCTCGCCGTGTTATTTGTTAATTATTTTTGATGTTATTCGCGACGTATAATAACATAAGTAGGAGTAGTCTTAGTGCAGATGACCATTTATGATGAGTTTTACTGGATAAAAATCGAAGAGTTGCTAAAGCACATGTCGAATGCTACGTTGTAGCATCTGACGTAGTATGTAGTACGTTTCTTTCCATGTTTGACAATATAAAATCATCCGGTTTAATAATTTGGGTTCTGTTGTCTTTTACTTGATACTAAAAAATCATCTTCAGAACCCAAAGATTGGCACGAGACATCAGTATTAATGCTGATATTGTATTGACTTTCAACCTTCCAATGATTTGTCATCACCACAGAAGTTAAATTATCTTGTTTCTTTTATCAAAGTAATCAATCTTAATAAACGTGAATTTCTACTTTCAGCCTAGGACATATGTTTCCATTTATAAATCCATCAATAATATTAGGTATATGAGAAAAAGTTGAAAGCAATTAGTAGTATGAATGACATCTTACTAATAAACCCTAGTCATTAAAAAATAACCGTTTTTATGAAATTCATATTATTTGTATATTATCTAATTATAATACAAACATTTATTAATTTTTTTTATTTGAAAATACTAATATAAAATAAAATGCAATTTAGATACCTTTGAAAATCTGCACCTGTTATAACTAAACTTTCGTCATCTAGGCGACGCGGTGGTTATAAATCACAAGTAAAGACAATTGTTTGCGCAAACGCCGCATTTGTGCAACTTTTTACTCTAATTATGAAGGTATACAAAGGCGTGCAAGCAGGGGGTACGCGAAAGTATGTGAACTAGACTTATGCAAGGGGTCGCGTAGTCTGCCAGACGAATGTTTAGTTATCTAGGGTTAAGAGCGCTATTTGACTCCAAGAAACTATGACGTTACATTTCGATATTTTATACAAATTCAATAGAAAATTTTTGTTTTGACGTTTAGAAAAAAGTATCTGATTTGACTTGTTGGAAACTAACGGATTCTCAAGATAAAACAATATCATATGATATATATTAAAACAAACGATCGCGTAATAATATATTACTATACACACATATGTTTACTCACAGTAATCTTCATAAGCCATAACGGAGTCTGTTTACAAACAAGAACTAGTTCCCCCAAAATAAACCCAAGGTTTCAACATTTTCATACCACTAGCGCCATCTAGTGACAGTGGTGGAAAACTAAAACTACTTTACTGAAAGATATTTACATAAATCGTTGAAGACGCAGAGACTGACTAATACTTAATTAGTTACTATCAGAATTTTCATTGACTAGTAATTTGTTGTTATAATAAAAAAAATTGCTTTCAATCACTCCGAGACTGATTATTGTACGAGTTACCTACTTCAACGATATTCTACACTAATATTATAAAGAGGAAAGATTTGTACCTATTTTTGTATGTTTGTAATGAATAGGCTCAAAAAGTACTGGGCCGATTTAAAAAATTCTTTCACCGTTGGAAAGCTACACTATCCCCGAGTGACATAGGCTATGTGTGTACCACGGGCGAAGCCGAGGTGGACTGCTAGTATCGTATAAAACGATCAGCATTGACGCTACACCAGGTCAAACGTTTGAAAGTAATCTTATTTTATTATAGTACTAACTTTTCCTAAATTTCCCTAGTCCGTCAGTCATTTACAGAACTGCATCTTGAATGCCTAAAAACCCTATAAAAATACGAATTAATATTATTTTACATCACAGAAACAAGAAAAAGTTTATCTACTTACTATATAATTTCTAACAAAATATACAAAAGCCATTTTAAGGTTAGATTCAGTCCATGACACTGAACAACTTTCCCCGTGAAAAATATATCAAAATATGGAAAATGTATACTTTTTGTGCTTTCCATAGATACACTAATCAGCTGTTCGGTTATTTGTAAGCAAGGACCAAAGTTATTCTTTATATTTCGATACATGTTTCCTGAAGAAAGTGGTTCAATATCATGGACTCCCTTAAAATAGTTTCAGTATATGTTATTAGACCCTGTATATTCCATTATTATTCCTTATACAGGTTAAGGTAATTGTAAATATTGCTAGCAATGCCAGTAGGAAATACCCAGTGTTTGAATCCAGAATCTTCGCTCTGGCGATAGCACACTCGTAACTCCGAGGGACACAAACATTGGTAACTTAGGAATGTTACAGAAATGGCACGAAAACAATTTTAATTCGGTAAAACGTTGCAGTTTTGGCTTAGATTCAAAAGTAGGGTTATGGATTTTCTTGTTTTTCAATTCCGTAACCGAAAAGTGCCAATATAAACTACTATTCATTGCACTGTATTTTCTCAGTGGTGGAAGTTAAAACTGTAGTAAATATGTGGAAGTACTACTACTTTAAGCTCTTGTTGGTGTCATGGTATGGAAAGGAACGCGTACAATTTTAGCAGAGATAATGGAGTGTTTTGCCATTGCATTCTCCATTTCACAGACTAGTAAAAATCACAACAGATTTCTTCACGGTATTTTACGTTCACCAGTGGTGGTTGAAAATGACTGTACATTAGTCAAAATTTTTTTTTTTTTTTCAAAATCTTAAATATCTTTCTTATCATAGGATATTAATATCTTTAAATAATAGTCACTTATATACGTCAAATCGTTACTTACAGCTAAGTTTAGTACCGCTTTCTAGGCGCTAGTGCAGAAGAAGCGGCAACAAACTGCACTGCAGTTTTGACTCTATTTCAAACCCAGAGGTCCTTACAAGTCGCTGCTAGTGAGGATCGAACTCGTGCATCACAGACATACAACCAGTGTCTTAACACCATTTTTAATGTTGAAGTGCCTATTTTTTTCTGGGATAAAAAATAATCTGTGTCTCTTCAAGGTATACGTCATCGCTTCATACGTCATACTTCATAAATTTTATAGGAGATATCAAAAATAATTATAAAAAGATAAATAGGATAATGAAATAAAATTAAATATTCACACGCTGAGTTGTCGGCAAAATATGATATTTGTATTTAAGACCATTGTATACAATCATATTTATGGTGAATAAATGAGTGATTACTGATGACTGACTACGTATATTCTGATACGTTGATGTATTAATACAGGGTGACTTTTTAAACACTGTCAAAATTTTTGGAGCAAGTTCAGTCCATGATACTGAACTACTTTCTACAAAAAAAGTTTTTACTAATCGTAAAAAATTAAAAAAATAACTTTTTTTGTAGAAAGTAGTTCAGTATCATGGACTGAACTTGCTCCAAAAATTGGACAGTGTTTTAAAAGTCAGCCTGTATATTACTTGGTCAAATCGTATCATCATCATCTTCTCGCCTTGGAGTCGGCTCTATATGTCAACTTCGTCTTATATATCTTATTTTTATATTTTTAATTTTTGTAGGTATGTACTTAATTTACGCGATACCTTCGTCAATTGTGAACTGATTTTGATGATTATTGTTTTATTTCGAAACCTTGACATGATGAATAACTTTGGACAAATGAAAGAAACTCCTCAGAGAAAAAATAAGTCTGTTATTTTATTTTTTGTTAAAAAATAGGTAGGTATTTATATTTAATTCGAACGATTCGACCGATTCGACGATTCAAATTTATTATAATAAGACGACCTCCGTGGTGTAATGGTTAACTCGCTAGACCGCTTATCCGGAGGATCTGGGTTAGATCCCCAGCAAGGGCAAGTTGGAAAATGGCCTTTTTCAAATTGTCCTGGGTCTTGGGTGTTATCTATATATATATTTATCATAAAATATAGTATCGTTGAGTTAGTATCCCATAACACAAGTTTAAAACTTACTTTGGGACTAGCTTAATAGTCCGTATATATTTATTTATTTAATTAATTATAAAAAAGTATACAGAAAAAAAAATACAACTTGACTTGAAAAAAGATCTATTGGGAATATTAAAGTTACTTTTTCGCTCTCTACCTTTTAGTCCTGCATAGCTCTATGGGACTCTACAATGAGGCTTGGTCACCTCCTGTTAGGCTTCGGCCGGTTTGTGGAGCTAAATCTCTAGGTATACATATAGGAAAGTTCTTCGTCCTACGTCTAAATATAGACTTTTAGTTGTTAACTCGTTATTAGATATTATTCAGCACGTTTTTCTTAGTAAAAAGTATTTGATCTTACCTGTTTTTACAATCTGACCTATTTGTCTTTTTAAGTCTAGATATTTCCGAATAATCGAATTTTTATACCCTCCTTCCACCCTCGAAGTTGTAGACCAGTATACCTACCTGGGTCAATCGATCCAGGCAGGAAGTTCCAGCTTCGAGGAAGAGGTCTTTCGACGAATCCGACTCGGCTGGGCAGCGTTCGGGAAGTTACGCAGTGTCTTCTCGTCCAAAATACCTCAGTGCCTTAAGACGAAAGTTTATAATCAATGTGTGTTACCAGTGATGGGTCTCATAAGAAGGCTCAAGGTAGCTCAACGCGCTATGGAGAGGGCTATGCTTGGTGTTTCTCTACGTGATCGAATCAGAAATGAGGAAATTCGTATGAGAACAAAAGTCACGGACATAGCCCAGCGGATTAGCTCGTTGAAGTGGCAGTGGACGGGACACATAGCGCGACGAACCGATGGCTGATGGGGCAAAAAGGTTCTCGAATGGCGACCACGTACTGGCAAGCGAAGCGTAGGACACCCACCCACAAGGTGGTCAGACGACCTGACCAAGGTCGCTGGAAAGCGCTGGATGCAGGCCGCTCTAGATCGGTCATTTTGGAAAACCTTGGGAGAGGCCTATGTCCAGCACTGGACGTTATGCGGCTGAAATGATGATGATGATGATGATGAATTTTTATATAAAATGAAGTTGTAACCGTAGTAAATAGGCGCAAAAATAGTGCCATCAAATGTGTACTTACAATTCAGTAAACTATTTTATTGTTTCATGGTGGTTTGGAAAAAAAAAACTTAGAGTGTACCAGCTGCTTCTCATCTCACGCAGAGCGTAAAAGTCGATCGTTAGAATGACGAAAATGAGAATCATGTTAATAGGTGATGCGGCTAGCAACCCATTACTATTTTGATTCCTTTTTCCACCTTCTCGCCCAACATTATGCTAAGGTAATAATGAAACCAGTTGCAAGTTAATTAGAATTCAATAGCCGAGAAAGTCGTTCATTGTTTGCACAATGTGTTATGTGATCAAAATAATCCATAATCTCTTATTTAACTGCTCGGCTTAGGCAACCATTGTCACTAAACAATGACATTCAATATACACTATACAAGTAGATACAGCAAATATGTAAAACAAATAAATTGAAAGGGCGTTCTAATTTTATTGAATGAGCAAATAAACAAAGAAATAGTGTATTGTTAAGTATTGACAAGACAAAAAAAAATATCTATTAAGGTTCAAAAAGGAGTACAGGATAGTTTATTTAAATGTCTAATAATATCTCTAACTATACCATAGAAGCACTCAAAACTTTTTAAAACAAAACTCAATTTTTTTATTTAAAGTCCCCAAATAGCGCGGCATCAGAAGCCAGATAGCGCATCCGGGCATTGTGAGTCAGATGTCGCGAGTACGAGACAATTTCACCTGACCTCTGCCGGTTCATTGACTGCGGCGTGCATAGACATACGCATGTCTAGCGCGCTTGCTGGTGCAAGTTACGAGCGGAATAAATATTGTTTAACATTGACAGGACAATCAAAAAAAAAAAAATAAGAGCGTTGCGGGCGGTATGATTTCGAAAAAAATTTTCACGTACGCTAAAGTTTTGGTACAAACATTCTGCCATAGGTGTTTTTGAAAGACTAGCGAAGGTAATTCAAAAAGGAAGTGAAAAAAAATATTTTGGATTGACAATGATCACGTAAGAACTCTTGCGTGTTGCAATGGCAAAAGCACCCATAACCAAGATACATGAATAAAACAAAAGATGATACTTTTCACAAGACTTCCCTACAGACCGACGACGAAATAGACTCACGACATTGACAATATGTAATTAATTTTGTTTTGTATTGACTATGCCACAGTCAGCAAGTCTTGTGCGGGCTAACCAATATTATTTAGACATTCAATCTCTGAAAAAATATTTTCTAATCTTTGAAGACGAGACACGACTGTCTATATCTGCGAAAGAATTAGATGTCGGGTAATTAAAAATGCATAATCGCTGCGCTTGTAACTTGCACCTCGCAGCATCTAAGCGAGAGCCTACTGCGTATAAAGTGCTTCGGTGTAAAAAGGAGACGCAGGGTAAGGAAATTTATCTCCACGCGTGGGCGTGATAATGCCGACTGCTTGGGAGCAGCTTATTGTTTCTGTTCTAACATACTATTGTTTTATATACGCGGTCAAGTAATGTTAATAATGTAACTTTTATAGTTTTTAGGTTGATTACCGAGAAAGATTTAAAAAAGGACTCACCAATTCGGACCTGGTAAAAAGTGTAGACAATGAACTTAGTAGATAGATAAATAAAATATAAATCTGTAAACATAATCAAACATAAAGACAACGCTTTAAGCGTTATGTTCGCCTATTGTTCTGTACAATTTGTATTTGATGGACAATAAAGATTAAATAAATAAAGATGGTGATCATCATTTTAGTCGCATAACGTCCACTATTGGACATAGAGTTCTCCCAAAGATTTTCAAAATGACTGATCGAAAGCGCTTACATCCAGCGCTTTCCAGCGACCTTAGTGAGGTCGTCTGACCACCTTGTGGGTGGAAGACCTACACTTTGCCTGCCAGTACGTGGTCGCTATTCGAGAACCTTTTTGCTTCATCGGCCATCGGTTCGTTTCGCTATGGGTGGAACAACCACTGCCACTTCAACGAGCTAATCCGCTGGGCTATGTCAGTGACTTTTGTCCTCCCAAGAATTTTATCAACTCTGATTCTATCATGAAAGAAACACCGAGCATAGCGCGTTGAGTTAATAAACAGAATATATCTATCTAACCAAATATACGAAATCATATTGGGTATTCCGATCCTAGTATAAACTGCACAATCGTGCGGGGTATTTCCGTATAAAGTGGCAAATAACCATGACTCATGTTTCCTTCTGCTGGAGATTCCCGGAGTGACTTTTTAGTAAAAGATAACTTAGGGTCAGTTGTGACCACTGCTGGTTCAAATTTATTAACTACGATTTAATGTTAAACAACAATTGTAAGTTTACGCACTTTATGTAGAGGCAATAGTGGCGAAAATGCAATGAATTACAGCACCTGACGTATTGTTATTTACCTACTCTTTCGTATGTTATGAATGACCAAACATAAATATTACAAGAAGTGGTTGGTTATGTTGACCTTCCTAAGAATAATTTTGAGACGTACAGCAGCTAACCTACAAATAACCCTTCCTGTCGATAAATCAAAAACAATAGTTAAACAATTGATTTAGATGTCTTTTCTCCCGTTGACAGGTAAAGAGAGAAGATATTACAGACGGTATAGCTAGTTTAACACTCGTTCACTGCCACTTTTAGAATAACAATCACTTTGCATTGTTATAACACGAACCCGTGCGCGGTTGGCAGTGAAGTTAAAGTTCTTTTAAATAGTATATTTAGTTATTTATAAAACTAACCTATCCTAAGACGTTCAATGACTCTAGAGAGGGGTTAGAGGCTGCGACAGAGCAGTCGACATCTCGCCCGCTATCGGACCGGGATCTGTCCGCAACTCCACATGCAACATTCAGAAGTGCACTGAGTGTGACAGATTATCACATTACTGTGACATTCACAATGACTAAAAAGCTCTTTGTTAAAACTATGTCATTACTCTATGAGCGACTTGTCTGAAGATCACCGGTGTATGTAAAATGCACTAAATAATGTATTAATTTTACTTTTCAACATTTATCATCATCTGCTTTCACTAAAGATCATGTTTCATAAGGGATCAGTGTGGAGTGAAAGAAGACATAGTGATAAAAATAGAGGAGGATGTAAAGATGGATGAAAAGAGATTGTCAAAAATATTTATAGGGCAAGTCTGAAAGGAAAAGCGGGACAGGGTCGGCCTCGGCGAACATTCTGTGATCAAATCAGATTGCAGACGTTCCAAAAAAAAGATGAGGTAAGAAGTACCCGTAACCGAGGGGCATGTATAAAAAGATTCATGAATGTAGTCGAAGCGAAAAAGTTCTTCAGGATCGAAGCAAGTGGAGGTCCATAGTCTCTGCCTAACCCTGTGAGAAGCAGGCATGATAGTATGTACATATGTTTTCACTAAATGACAGGTAGACTGATAAGATAGACTAAACTATAAAAAAACATATATCATTGAATTCAAAAACAACTCTATATAGATATGTGTTAATCGGTGCACATACCAAGGCACCACGCGACTGCGTCGATAAACGGCATGCTGTCCGCGCCTTTAGCACGTATGCGATTATATATGTATAAGTGCCTTTTACCTATCCTATACTTGTTTTAGTCTTCAAAATCTTCAAAGGTTTATTGTGGGCTTTGTTTTTGCCTTGTTTTCAGAATTAAGGTTGTTACTCCTTTACAGCACCATAAAATTTTGTAAATTTAGTAATTAAATTATCAACTCTATATAGATCTGTGTTAATCGGTGTACATACCAAGGCACCGCGACTGCGTCGATAAACGGCGCGCTGTCCGCGCCTTCAGCATGTATGCGTATATACTCGTATGTGCCTTTGCCTATCCTATACCTGTTTTAATCTGCTAAGAAATCTTCAAATGTTTATTACGGTCTCTCTTCTATCTTTGTGAAATCGTATTATTGTTAAGTGCTGTGTATTAAAATTTTAATTTCGCACATGAGCCAAATTGGTCAAACTACTGTTTAGACATGGTTTTGTGAAGAGGTTACAATTTTACAGTTTGGTAGCAAAGCGATTTAGGCAATGCACACACTTAATATCTCTTAGTTTGTACTCATAAACATTCTTCAACATCAGATTCTTGTTCATTTCCTTGATAGGCGATGCGTCTAGCAACCATCATCTTCGTTTTTTCTACCTCCACGCCCATAAAGACGCTAAGAATGGGCTTTGGGTTTTGCGGCCTTAGGCTCTGTCTAGCCCATTTGGAAAAAATATGTGATAGTGTATCTGTTTAAGGAGCTCGATAGCCTGGTAAGAGTACACATTGCTAGCGTTTTCTCAAGTTAAGCAACCCCGGGTGTGGTCCTCACTTGGATGGATTAACACCATTGGCACAGAATATTCTCGAGCTCCTCCGTGCTGCAGAAGGCTCGTAAAGCCGTTGGTTGGACTTACACGAAAACAACTGTCTATACCTATCCTTATTTCACTAAATAGGCACATCTAAATTGTAATAAAATAAAAGCCTACGGTTTATATAACCACGTGTGTAACCATCATCTATTGTGACGCTTCATCTTGTAAGTAGTTTGTAGTACATACACCCTACAAGTAAATTCAAAAGCTTTCTCCTTACATAATGTATACCACTCGTTTCGTTGACGAAATCAGTTCAGCAGTCATCTCTGTTATGCAATATTGCAAAGCAGCGTGTATATAGAAATGGAGCCAATAGTTACGTCTATATAGATAAGAATCTTATTGATAGATATACAGGGTAACTTTTAAAACACCACAAACATTTTTGGAGTAAGTTCAATCCATGATACTGAACTACTTTCCATGTAAAAAAAAATCAATAAACGAAAAAAAAAATCGGCTTCTCATATAAATGAGCAGCGTTCAGCCAAATGGATTTTCTATGGGAGGACGAAATATTTTTATTGATTTTCGATAATTGTTTTAATGGAAAGTAGTAAGTAGTAGCTCCAAAAACGTTCCCGGTGTTTAAAAAATATATATTTTATATATATAATATGTATACAGGGTCTAACAAAATATACTAAAACTATTTTAAAGAAGAAAGAAAAAAAAATTATGAAAAATATTTTTTGGCCTGCCATATAAGTTGATTGATCAACTGATCCGAGTTTGTATGGAAAGCCCAAAATTATTTTTCGTATTTCAATATATGTTCCTTGGGAAAAGTTGTTAAGTACCATGGACTGATTCTACCCTTAAATTCGTTTCAGTATATTTTGTAAGATGTTATATACTCGTATCTTATATATAAATAAACTCATTTTTTGTTGCCATAACACATACTGTGCGAAGTGCAGAAGACAAGACTCGTATCTGAAACCATCAAAACGAATATAGCTGTGATAGATTTAGGTGGAAATGAACCTAAATTACGTATGTAATAAAATTCATCAATTTTCACCAAAAAACCTTTCAAAATATGTTTTTTTGTGGGTTTCCTCTCATGCATTGCATTCAAAATACTGTACTAGAGTACACTTACTCTACTATTTTTCTGACGACTTCCGTGGCGTATTGGTTTACACGCTAGTCCATCACTCGGAGGATCTGGGTTCGATTCTCAGCCAGGGCAAGTTAGAAAATTACCTTTTTCAAATTGTCCTTGGTTTTTTGTGGTTATCTACAAATGTACCAACGCATTATTATAGAATATAAAATCATTGAGTTAGTAACTCATTACGTTTAAAATTTAGGGCTCGCTTAATCAAAATGATTTATCCCTATATAGTTATTTATTTTCTATTTGATAAATACAAAGCAACTTTGATTGATCATATGGAGGAAAACAAAAGTAACGGTAAGAAAATGAGCTGAAAGCATTAGATAAAGTTATTTTGAATGTAATCCTGACCATCACTTTAAAAAATGTTAGAATTTCTCGTTTTTCAGTCAAAACTCAGCTAAGAAAAGTGGTGATTCCTGGCATGGTCTTCAGTAATAGAGTAATGATGTGAAATAAGCTGAGCTGATTTTACAAGCACAATGGTATCAGTGCTGTTGAAGATACTTATGTTAACTTTTCTACTTTCTCTTTTTTATAGCGATAGTATTGGGTAATGCATGGAAAGTACATAAGTACAAACAACGATAATGTAGAATAATTGAAACTTTATTACTGGTACTTAAGGTTGAAATTCAGAATAGGGATGACCCGGAAACCCTAAGGACATCGTAGTTGCATTCGACATTTACATCGTTTTGTGTGACGATTGCAAGTGCTTTATGACATGTGCAACCTTTGATTGAACAATAAAGAGTAAGTACTCAATAAGACTTCTGCAAAACTATTAAAGGTCTACGATGTATTGAAAGTACTCGTACTTTAAGGTCAGATTTAATCTATGGCTCTTTTTCAATGGCCAATATCATTAAGATTTTTATACTTTTCATAGAATCGAATTGTATGCAATGAAAAATACTTTTTTTTTAATTTTTGACTATCGCTTACAAAATGGAAACGATTAACATGCTGTGCCGACCCCACTTAGAGTGGGATAAAGGAAGGAAGACGAAGAAGAAGAAACTTACTTAATGTAAAGAGTTAGTTATCACGTTAATTTCATTGATTTCCAGCCATCACATGCCCCACTGATGGGCAAAGGCCTCCCTCCATTTTAGCATTCTTTCCGGTCCTGTGTCATCTCGCCATCGTGAGCTTGGCTTACCGGGCTTTTAGTGAGGATCCAGGATAGACATAGGTAATCTCGACTCCGAGGATTGTTTCGGCTCACTGAATCTTACTCCGCATCCGGTACCGACTCATCTTAATGATTCCTTGTGACATCGCGTGGGCTCCAGCACTCCTCCGCCCCTCTTAGGCGCAGCGGGGGGGGCCCATGCCCATATATAAGACGCGGCGGCCGGCGCTCGTCCTCTTCGTCTTGGGCAGCATCTGAAGCTAAGTAGTTCTTCTACCTAGAAGGGCTACTCAACTGATCTAGTGCCTATAACTCACGACCCTGACTACCTAATCTATACCTAGTGTTCTTGTGAATCTTTGTAACTAATGTAATGTAATAGTTGGTCATTATACCTATCTCATTTGCCGATATCTGGTCTTTCTTTTATCTCATCTATCTTCCTAGATCCTAAATCTAGGCTTTACTAACCGAAACGGTACATCCTACTCACTTATCGGCTCCAGCTCCGAGGTCCGCTAAGTTTCGCTATTGAATCTGCAGAATACAGATGCCCTTTCTGGTACCGGTTTCAATACAGAATAATATTGACTCCCGACTCCCGATTCCTCCCGAGACGCGGTAGAGCCGAAACGCGGCTCACGGCTCGCGATCCGACAGGCGCCGCTGGTTCCCGGCGGGACCAAGATCGGTGCGGACTCAATAACTCTCGGGAGCCGATAACGATTACCGGGATTCAGTACGGGTATCGGCTCCTCTTGCTGAATCGGCTCATTTAAATATTCGAATCCGGAGTAACCCATGTCTAATCCAGGATAAGGTGACCTTTGCCCAGAAGTGGTCTGGCCTGCGATACATCTCGTATAATTGCAATATATTTTGATAGACCGTACACTTGCGTCGCTCTCTCTCTCTCTCTCTCTTTCTCGTCTTTCTCACCGAAATATATATCCATGGTGTGCCATCCTTCCTGCTTCTCTTCTCGCGCAGATATATGTATCATGTTAATAGGCAATGCGGCTAGCAATCCATCACTATTTTGATTCCTTTTTCCACCTCGCCCACCATCACGCTAAAAGTGGTTTGGGTCTTGCGGCTCTGGGCTCAAGACCCAAAATGCTCTGTCTGCCTCATTAGGGATAAAGACGTGATTGTATGTACATATATCCAACTTTAGTAATCGTATAGTCGTTACATCTATTGCGATATGACAATACTTTTCGAATTAACCTAATACTCACATAAAAGATTTATTTTTGGTTTCCGGAAACGGTAATTAACAGACTTCCCAATCGCAAAAAGATCCATGACGACTAAAATGTATACAGAAATAAACGGCAAGGTTTTACGGGGAGAAATCTACGTGGAAATATCAACGCGGCTCCTACCGTGATGACGAGAGCTAGGGACGTAAACACGTCGATAAAATATCGTGACATCGTCGATACATACATATATTGTACATACAAGATGTTTATGTAGTCGACACATCCCTGACCTATCTCTTCAAGTATGTGTTAAAACGGTAATAAATTAATGTTGTCTTCGTTAAACACAAACTGAGGCAGACAGACGCCAATTCCCGACAATGGTATATAGAAAGATAAATTAAATTGTACAGTGTGAAAAAAAACAACAATATATATATAGTTGGTAACGGTATATTGTCAAATTTTTGTCTTTTGTTATGATCATCATTATTCGGGCTTCCCGGTTGCATCCTCAGCGGTAAGTGTAGGTACATATTACACTTTATGTGCGCTCAATGTGTCAACATTATCAGATAAATCTTGTATTACCTCACCATGAGTAGACGTAATCCAGTTTTCTAGGCATTTTAGTTTCATGTCATAATATTATTTCCTACCAGATTCTTTAGTACTAATAAGTAAGCACATAAATTAATAAAGGCAGTCGTGTGATGATGGCAGAGTAGAATATGTTTGTCACCACCCTTTTCAACTCCCACATATGTCGTAAAAGGCGACTAAGGCAGATATAGGTAAAAAAGAACTGACAGCAGCGTCCTTTGGGTAGAGACTTTTTAAAGGTCGGACGGAGCCTAAAAGGGCCCGTGTGGTATGGTTCTGTTTTGTGGTATACAACGTGTAATCGACTGCGTAATAAATCGAACCATGGGCTATACTAGATCGCTATGGGATAATAAAAATTAAAACAACCGTCAAAAACTCGGCATTTCCATACAAAACTGTGCAGCTGCCCGGGCAATTTGTATGGGAATGTTGAATTTTTTTTTTTGTTTTTGATCACTTTTTCATCCGATAAACTTTAAAGTAAATACTGACCCGTACTACGTTAGTATTATTTATTCTGTGCCAGTACGTGAGGGGCGCAAAGACAGAGCGAGAAAATGTACCCCGGGCTCCGTAGCAGCATAGCTGAGGATGCAACTGGGAATGCGTTCAGATGAAGAAGAAGAAGACTAAAAGGTACATACAAAGAATACCATAACTTATTTTTTTTGATCGAATCAAATTTCAAAGACTATCTTATATTTGCAAATTGATTTAAGTATGGCAGGAGCCCTTCGCAGGGAGCCCGGCTGGCATATGCCTCGGCTCTATGGCCAGTCCTACATTGGATTTTATACCACCCACATGCCTAGCGTGGTGATTACTGGCAAATCCTTCCTTTATTGAGAGAGGCCCTTAGTCCAGCAGTGGACTGACATAGGCTGCAAATAATAAAGTCTGCAAGATACCATTACCAATCGTTCTGCACTTGTCCGCTCAATGTGTCATTGTCGGATATAACTTGTCTTACCTCATCGTGATCACACGTGATCCGATTATTTAATCAGCGTGATTTAACCTTCACTAAACCTTGTTGTTATGACAGGTTTTGTTATTTTCGGTCATTGAACATTATAAATTGTGTTTTATCTATTAGCTGGTGTAATTACAACATAACTGTGATGCAGTCAATCAATCAATATTTTGATTAATATAGTTATATGTTTCAATTGTGTCTTATGGTTGTATCTTTAAGTTAATCATTTTTTCGGTATTTATTTTAATTCTGTTGAGCTGGGAGTAAAGTTTCTATTCTTACAGAAAAAGTTTCGTAAGATATCGAGATTACAATACAATCATTATCTAAGTCAAGATAAAAAGGTAGGAACGGCAGGAAAACTATTGGACGTTTGGACGACAAAGTTACAGATATAATCATCACATTAACATTATTTATCAAAACAACAGTGTAATTATTAAAAACTAAAATAGAAATCAACCACAAAAATCGAAAAATATAATAGAAGCAAGAACCAGAAAGCTGTGACACCTAATATATATGGAATAAAATAGGCCTCATTCTAAAATCTAAGTATCTTACTTCGTATAAATCATGAAGTGACTTTATTTTTTAAAATGTGTATAGTTTACGAGATCTCGATAGTCTCAAGACCTTGTAAACTAACCTTTCCTTTGTATTCCCATCTAATTTTAGAGTACTTTATCGTATTATAGAAGTGTTTACTTACTGCCTGTTATGCCAATTACAGTAACGGCCACAGTTGATGTCATCTTACATTGTGACCACATTGACTCTATGATTTTATCTTCTTGTCAACCTTGTTCTTGGTTCTTTGATTTTTTTAGAGAATATAAAATTAGGTCACACATAGGAAGTGAAGTCACCCGGATATACCTACCCACATCACAAAAATCTGATAAGAGGTCTGTCAGGATCGTAGCAAGTGGAGGTCCATAGTCTCTGCCTACTCCTGTGGGAAACAGGCGTTATAGTATGTATGTATGTACATGTCGTTGTGGTAAAAGAGATCGAATAGTTGTTTAGTAGGTATCAGCATGTCGTTTTTATGAGAGTTGGTGTTGGTTCATGTCGTTTTCTGTACGTGCTGGATGTACTTTTCTAGTTTTTTTTTGTTAGTGTCCACGAAATCCGTTTGGAGAGGGTTTACCCTTTCGAACAATTAGGTATAAATAAATCAGTTTTGTGCTGACAAGCGAAGCGTAGGACACCTATCCAACAAGGTGGTCAGACGATCTGACCAAGGTCGCTGGAAAGCGCTGGCCGATGGCCGCTCGGTCATTTTGGAAATCCTTGGTAAAGGTAGCAAATGTCCAGCCATGGACGTTATGCGGCTGAAATGATGATGATGAAATCAGTTTCACTAGTATGTTATTCTATGTTATGAACTCCGCCGTTGCCGTTCCCAAGCCCGGATGAGAAAGGAGGAGGGTTGGCTGGAAGTGACCCACCCAGTCGTAAAATGTTTATGCCGAATATCTCAATTCTAATTAATATCAATTACCTCCAAATGGAAAATTCAAAAAAACCCAGGCCCCCAGTCCCCGGCAGCCCCGCTATTCCTGGCTCCGGTAGCGGTCATGGAAACGGCGGGGCAGGGGGTGCGAAGAATCTCCGGCAGAGATCCGGCTTCCACTCCCGTCAACGACTGGCCCTGGTAACACACAACGTACGCACTCTGAGGACAGACGAGAAACTAGCTGAGGTGGAAGAGGAAATGAGTAGGTTACGGTGGGACATAGTGGGGTTGTCTGAAGTCCGTAGAGAGGGTGAGGGCACGACAAACCTTGAATCTGGTAACC
This sequence comes from Acrobasis repandana, assembly GCA_963576875.1. Taxonomy (NCBI): domain Eukaryota; kingdom Metazoa; phylum Arthropoda; class Insecta; order Lepidoptera; family Pyralidae; genus Acrobasis; species Acrobasis repandana. The sequence goes on along the minus strand of OY756221.1, from coordinate 7,399,152 downwards.
TACTCTATCACCGAGAAGGAGACAAAAGTCCCAGCATGGTGTCGGGTTTCTCGTCCACAGGTCCCTCATAAACAACGTCTTAACCATTGAGAGTGTTTCTAGCAGGGTAATATACCTGATACTCAGAGTATCGAAAAGATACTCGCTGAAGGTCATCCAGGTATATATGCCAACTGAGGATCACTCCGTTGAAGAGGTGTATGAGGACATTAGTAGGGCCATACATTCTTCTGAAACCTATTTTACGGTTGTTATGGGGGACATCAACGCAAAACTGGGCAAGCGAGGCGATGGAGAGTTTAGGCTGGGAAACTTCGGATACGGAGTGCGAAATGACAGGGGACGTAGGCTGGCTGATTTTCTGGAGAAAGAGGGTCTCTTTGCGATGAACTTTTTCTTCCAAAAGCCACCGCAAAGAAAATGGACCTGGATGGGTCCAGGAAAGAAGAACCAGCCCCCTGTTAAAAACGAAATCGACTTCATCCTAACGACGAAGAGACGAATATTCAACGACGTTTCAGTGATCAATCGGATTAAAACCGGAAGCGATCACCGAATATTAAGAGGCATCGTGAATATTTGTCTCAAAGTCGAAAGGTCGCGACTGATGAAGTCGACGCTCCGACCGTCACAGGTCCAAATTGAAAACTCCGAAAGCTTCCGGCTTGAACTATCCAATCGCTTTGAAGGCCTACAGGATTGCGTTACAGTGGACGAGATAAACCAAGGGTTTGTAGAAGCTGTCCAAGCGGTGGGATCAAAGGTGTTTAAGTCCCACCCCAATCGCAAACCTCAAAAAATTTCTGCACAGATCCTAGACTTAATGGCAGAACGACGATCCAGGCCGCTGCACACCTCTGAAGACGCTAAATCATATCGGCAGCTCAACAGACGTATACAAAAGTCCTTGCGACACGACATCAGCTCCTTTAATACCAAATGTATTAAGGAGACGATAGAGCAAAACAAAGGCTCCAAAGTGTTCGCAAGAGCTACGTCGGTTGGGCAAAGCCGATTAATGAAGCTGAAGACAGAGGCCGGTGGCGTGGTGTCGACAAAGGAAGGGGTTTTTGCAGAGATCGAGAGGTTTTATGGACAGTTATACACCTCAGTTGCACAACCCAGCGGACAATTGGCTAAAGACCCAAGAGCCAAGCTGACCCGACACTATACTGAAGAAATACCGGACATCAGCCTGTACGAGATTAGGATGGCCCTCAAACAGTTAAAAAACAACAAGGCGCCGGGCGAGGATGAAATCACAGCAGAGCTTCTGAAAGCGGGCGGAACGCCGGTACTGAAAGTCCTTCAGAGGCTCTTTAATTCCGTTCTGCTCGAGGCCGTAACGCCAGAAGCGTGGCACAGGGGCTTGGTGGTCCTGTTCTTCAAAAAGGGAGATAACGCTCTATTGAAGAACTATAGGCCTATCACGCTTCTGAGTCATATATATAAGTTGTTTTCGAGGGTCATCACGAATCGTCTCGCAAACAGGTTTGATACCTTCCAGCCTCCCAAACAAGCGGGTTTCCGTAAAGGCTTTAGTACCATGGACCACATCCACACGCTGCGGCAGGTTATAGAGAAGACGAGGGAGTATAACCGGCCGTTATGCTTGGGGTTTATGGACTATGAAAAAGCCTTCGATTCGATCGAAATATGGGCCGTGCTTCAGTTTCTCCAGCGATGCCATATTGACTATCGGTATATCGAAGTGTTGAAGTGTTTGTACAGTAACGCCACTTTGTCAGTCCGAGTACAGGAGCAGTGCACGAGGGCTATTCCACTGCAAAGGGGTGTGAGACAGGGAGACGTTATATCTCCGAAACTGTTCACCGCTGTACTGGAAGATGCCTTCAAGCTTCTGGAATGGGAAGGGCTTGGCATCAACATCAATGGCGAGTATATCACTCACCTTCGATTTGCCGACGATATCGTTGTCATGGCAGAATCCATGGAAGACTTAAGCACCATGCTCGGAGACCTTAATCGAGTTTACCAACAGGTGGGCCTCAAAATGAACATGGACAAAACGAAAGTAATGTTGAATGTCCATGTCGCGCCCCTACCTGTTTGTGTTGGGATCTCCACCCTCGAAGTTGCAGACCAATATATCTACCTGGGTCAATTGATCCAGGCAGGAAGTTACAGCTTCGAGGAAGAGGTCTTTCGACGAATCCGACTCGGTTGGGCAGCGTTCGGGAAGCTACTTAGCGTCTTCTCGTTTAAAATACCTCAGTGCCTCAAGACTAAAGTGTATAATCAATGTGTATTACCAGTGATGACTTACGGCTCTGAAACGTGGTCCCTTACTATGGGTCTCATAAGAAGGCTCAAGGTCGCTCAACGCGCTATGAAGAGGGCAATGCTCGGTGTTTCTCTACGTGATCGAATAAGAAATGAGGAAATTCGTAGGAGAAAAAAAGCCACTACACGATATAGCCCAGCGGATTAGCTCGTTGAAGAGGCAGTGGGCGGGACACATAGCGCGACGAACCAATGGCCGATGGGGCAGAAAGGTTCTCCAATGGCGACCACGTACTGGCAAGCGAAGCGTTGGACACCCACCCACAAGGTGGTCAGACGATCTGACTAAGGTCGCTGGAAAGCGCTGGACGCAGGCCGCTCTAGATCGGTCATTTTGGAAATCCTTGGGAGAGGCCTATGTCCAGCAGTGGACCTTATGCGGCTGAAATGATGATGTTGAGTATGTTATTAGAAAATATTTACACTTGAATGACTAAACTTCTTAGTAGAACAACAAACGGTAACTTTTATTGACAAGGTACTGCTTGCTTATTTCGAATGCATGTTTTGCTGAATGTGAATGATAAGATACCGTATGAATTATATTTAAAGCAGTAACAAGGGATAATTACGAGTTGGTTTGGCTAGGGTTATTATAATTTACCAATATAATAGACAACAAAAAATAACTGAGTAGGCATTTATCTACGAGTAAAATCCCCAACCCTCCAACATACACTTTAATTTTAAAGGATCTACTTATGTTCAAAATCATATTAGGGGTGGAATTATTTTGCTGTACGAGATTTCCGAACCCGATTTCCCCTCACTAGGCGGTTGAGTTCTCCGTTGTTGCTTTTTTCCCATTTACGAGTTTCACGGCGACCGTTGCCTGAAACTTACACGTACCCAGAATATAAATGCCAGATATTGCCCTCCCTATCTCTCCTTGCTACGCAGACACTCTCTGTCTCACTCCTCCCACAAATAAAAATGTGTAGCCACCTCAATGTTCAAATAGAAATTGCAATATCCATTTTCGCTGAACATTTGAAAATATGCTCTACTACAAAAAGGTTAGAATTCATTTTGAGTTTATTCGTGTAAAAATTTTAAGCCAGTTTAAGCATACGAGAGGAAAATGTTGTCTTTTTCGAACCAGTTGCATTTAAAATCCTCCGTCCCTGTTGGCTGACCGTTGTGCGGGGTATCTAAAATCATCTGGACCAAGTAAAGCGATTACTTCAGAGGCAACTTTATGAAAATGTGCAAACTTATTAATTTTGCCATTTAGATTGCCAAATTTGGAGGGTCTTAACAAGATGTTGAAAATTTTATGGTATCAGTTTAAATAATGAAGATTCAATGTTTATGACATTATTGGTATCGTTAAACTCACTGATTCCGCAGTTTAAGCGATACCATTTGCGTTGGATATACTTTGGATGGGTGACCTAAAATTAGCGCTAACGTTTGCTTCTCCTCTCCATCCACCTGTAACTTCGTCAGTGTGGTTGAGAAACCTCCACATCCAGTTCAAATGAGTGTTGGAAGATATTAATTTTCATTTTTTAGGGTTCCGTACCCAATGGGTGCAAACGGGACCCTATTACTGAGACTCCGCTGTCCGTCCGTCTGTCCGTCTGTCCGTCTGTCCGTATCTCCGTCTGTCCGTCTGTCCGTCTGTCTGTCTGTCACAGGGCTCTATCTCTTGAACCGTAATAGCTAGACACTTGAAATTTTCACCGATTATGTAATACTATGGCCGCTATAACAACAAATACTGAAAATAAAAAAAGTTAAAAATTAAAGGGGGTCGCCATACAAAAAACGTGATTTTTCAGCGTTTTTAACTAGATCTTTATAATGGCATTAACTAGATACTTGAAATTTTCACAGATTATGTATTACTATGGCCACTATAACAACAAATACTAACAATAAAAAAAGTTAAAAATTAAAGGGGGTCGTCATACGACAAACGTGTTTTTTTAACGTTTTAAAACATTGTACGGTGGTACGGAACCCTTCATGTACGAGTCCGACTCGCACTTGCCCGTTTATTTTGTGTCCCGCTGCCTTTCTTTATTTCTACCATAGTTTTAGGTATTTAGAACTGCGTTCTATCATAAACATCATGGATATTGAGAAGAAGGCAGCAGATCGAAATGTCGTGGCACGTTAGTGCCATGAGCTCCTAGGGAGCACAGCTATGATGCAACCAGAAGTTTATTTAGATAAAGAAGTCGACTCGTTCACTGTCCATGCATGCGGCTCAACTTTGGAATTCACTTCCGTTGGATATAAAGATGGCACTTACTGCAGACTCATTTAAATTCCTAGTTCGGAAATTTTATTTTGATTGATCAGACCATTGAGCAATTATATTTGTATTTATGTATGTGTGTATATGTATTATGGTTATATATAATATTTTATATGTATTTGTGTAGGTGGGTTTTAGGTTTAGTTCGATTAGTTTGGTTTATTTATAAATTAATGTTAGGTTAGGTTAGGTTCGGTTAGGTTAGGTTAGGTTAGGTTTAGTTCCCCCCCCGCCCGGGTTCTCATCTTGTCGCGATGGGGGGGCTCAGTACCTGCGGACTGCCTCATCCGCGGGGAAGCTAAGAGGGACCCATTGCCCGGGTTGAGGCTGAGGCCTCCCCGGACCCGGTGGAGGCCATTCCTGGTGGGAATGGCCTGGCTGTGAGAGAAGGGGGTTAACTCCCTACTCTCACAGCCGTGGTAGGGGTCGCGGGGGAAGAGGAGTGTCGGTGTGTCGTTGCCGCTCGCCCTATCCTCCGCGACCAAGCGCGGCCGTGGCGCTTGGCTCGGCATTGGTGGGGCCGCAGGGGAAGAGGAGTGTCGGTGTTACGTTGCCGCTCTCCCTATCCCCTGCGGCCGGCTTGGTGGGCCCCGGTCACCGTCAGGTGGACTGGGGCAGGGCCTGCTTCTGCAGGCCCCAAATTATGAGGGCTGGTTGGACGGTGGAAACGGGATTCCATCGTCCAACGGACAGCCCTCCGGAGTGGAAGGCAGGCGCGTGTGCGTGTCAGCGCGCCTGTTCTTGTCGGGCCGAGAGGCCAATGCGACGGTTTCTCCGGCCCCTCTGACTCAGCAGAGGGTGCCGTGAGGCCGTTGGCGAGCCGGGGCCGCTAAGGTAGCGGCCGGCCGCGCCGGGGCTGTGGAGCAAGAGAAGCACACGGCCTCGGCCGATAGCGGCTGAGAGGTGACAAAATAAAGGTTAGGTTTAGTTCGATTAGTTTGGTTTATTTATAAATTAATGTTAGGTTTTTGTTGCACTTTACTGTGTTTATGCTACCCAAATGCTTTCTTTTTGTTCTCTCAGATGCTTGGTTGGCTGGAAGAAATCCCTCACTGAGATAAGCCCGCTGTTGTATATTAATATATTTTTTAATTATGCATATATGTAACTTGTTTTCGTTCAAATGTGCAATAAAGTGTTATCAGACACAGCAGTCAAAACCCGAATAGTAACAAACATTTTGTTTCAAAAATTTGCCATTAGACTTGCTTTTCATCTCCGTAGGATTTATAGTTTTCTTCTACTTTTTCGTTTTTTTTCGTAACTAAGGGTCGTAATTTGAGTGGGCTAAGGCTATGCGAGTTTTCAGAGCCATCTGTCCTGGACCATGCGCAATTTGAGTGTTGCTTTTTAGTGTATTCGGGAGCAGATTAGTCCATCGAATTGGTGGTTTGTTCCTTATCTTTTTAGCACATTCCCAATTGCTTCGTAGCTGTGCCGCTTCGGAGCCTAAGATGCGCTTTCCGACTTTTTCTTCTCCAAAGATGATATACATATCAGTGGTCACTAGGTTAGGCACTGGCTGTGCGTCTGTGAAGCACGAATTCAATCCTCAATAGACACGACTTGTACCTCTGAGTTTGTACTCATGTACGGTCAATGTAATTTTCAACTACGAGTACCACCACTTACATCCGGTGAAGGAAAACATCGTAAAGAAACCTGCACAGTAGTTCACTTGTGTGTAATAATGACTGTTGTCATTAGATAACAGTCATTGAGATACGTCAGATGCCTTTAAGTAGCAAAATAACTCTGAAACCAGCAATAAAAAGAAGACCCAAGCATACAAAAGACCACGAGATGATTTGGCTGGCCGCTATGTCTTATTCCTTCGGATTAATAATATTGTATTCAAAATTGTCTAAACGGCTACTCGAGTCCAATTGCGGCGAGTGTGTGCATCCAGGAATGTCGGGACATCGGCCTCCGACCGGTTCCGCGCACTTTATGATACGTCCAGGCTTACATTGGTCGAGCAACGGGAAGTAGTTGATATTATGACAGTAGCGAGCTCGAAGCTTTGCTTAGTCACCGTGAAGACTAAAATGAAAGTAAAATCTTTCACCAAGCGCTGATAAGTGGTTTAATTTTCGTTAAATCTTGCGGGATGCGCAACTAGACACAATAAAAATAACCATTCATTTTCCCGTCCCGGTGGATTGCAAAAAGAAAGGTACGTACGATTTTATCCTTTTTTTTTAAATACTGCATAGTCTGTCAGTCATAAATTTTTGCAGGGATTGTCGCTAAATGACTAGGTAAATTAGATCATGTCGAAAATCTGGTATTCTTTATCGCATCTCATAAGTATACACTTTTATCTCTGATACAAATGAAAATATTTTTTTAAATATACACTTGCTTCGTATTCGTGACAGAGATACCATGCTCAGAAAACTTATGTAAAAAGTGGTAGCAACCTTTAACTTTTTGTCATCTTAAAAAGAAGCAGTTTGGTAAATATCTCTTGGTAATTATCACTACGTAATATTATAAATGAGAAAGTTTGTATGTATGTTTAGGTGAACCGTGAAACTTATGGAATAACACGCAGGAAAAGTTGCGAGCTAGTGATTAATATGTCTTACACTAGTAATATTAGTCTATACTTACTTATGTTGAAGGAACGACAAAACTTCACTCGTCCACTGAACTCGACCAATATGAACTGTATACAACATCAAACGTATATCCCAAATAAGAAATTTCTCTCACGACGCTGCGACTTACAACAATCATTTTTGAGTGAAGACTAAAACGTTGGGTAGATACCTAAAGATATCGGTCAGAGTATAACGTCGTATAAGTCAACAAAAGAGACTTTTTATATGTATTAATATTTGTCTTCCATAGCGTGGGAAAAAAAGAATGAGGGTTGCTACACACTTATTCGGGCCGGCATTAATCGGCACAGCCGGGCGGTAAAATCGAATACATGTAGATTCATCATCGACAGCCTTCAAGTACCCACTGCTGGGCATAAGCCTCCTTTTGTCTGCGCCATCCTGCTCTATCACTGCCCATCGCAATCCAGTTCCTCCCAGCAACCTGCCTGATGTCATCAACCCATAGTGTAGGACGTCCGGCGGCTAGGTAGCCGCCGGACGTCCTACACTACGTTTCCCATTTCTAGGATACCATTTGGTGACGGCCTTACTCCACTTTACATTGTTCCTTCGAGCCAGGTGTCCCGCCCAGTTCCACTTTAGAGCCGCAACCCTGGAGAGCACGTCATGAACTTTCGTTCGACGTCGGATCTTCACGTTGCGAACTCGGTCTTGCAATTTGATGCCGAGCATGACTCGCTCCATGGCTGTCTGCGCAACCGCAACCTTATACATGGTTCCCTTTGTGAGAGTCCATGTCTCGGCACCATATGTTATTGTAGGCATATGTAGTATTCGGGGGAAAATCCGAAATAATTGTTTCGGGTCGGCTTCGGAACCGACAACGCCGACCCGAATTAGGGTTGGATCTCATCTTTCAGCGGCTTCTCTCACGCAGTTGATAAAAGTAAACAGCTTGAAACACCTGAATTGCTATACCATGCAATTTTTCGCTTACTGAGCACGCTCCTCAGGCTCTTAAAAAGGATACTGCCCTTCCCTTCCCATACCTACTTTACCTCAAAACTTGCAACGTCTGGCGCCAAGTTGACATACTATTATAAATCTCTCCTTCTCTTCTAAGTACCTCCTCCGTGGCATAATGGTTAACATGATAGTCCGCTAATCCGGAGGTTTTGGGTTTAATCCCCAGACAGGGCAAGTTGGACATAACTTGGCGACTGCAATATAGTGATGACAGCCGGTACTAAACTTAAGGTGCTCGAGATTTTTTTATGCCACTTGTGGTCACCCATCCAAGTGCGGACCACGCCCGGTGTCCCTTAACTTGCTAATGCGTACTTATGCGTTCTCCCGCTGGGCCACAGAGCTTCTCAAATAAATACATGGTAATGCGAAGATAATCCCAATATATCATGTGCTAGCTTTTGCCCGCAGCTTCGCTCGCATATCCCAAATCCCACGGAACATTACTTTTTTCGGGATGAAAGGTACCCTATATCCTTCTCAGTACTCCTAACTATGTGTTTGCGATTTTTCAAGACAATTGGTTCAGTAGATAAAGCGTGAAGAGGTAACAAACAAACAAACAAACAATTATACAAACTCACTTTCGCTTTTATAATATTAGTTAGGAAGTTAGGATGATTCGACGTAAAGCATTATCCTAGTTAACTCACACTAATAGAGCCATACGTATTGATCCTGTACTTGAAGCAATGCATTCAGGAAGGTAAATTATATACGGAACGCATGCAGCGCCCATTAATCGAATTAGCAGAGGACCTACTACAGCTAGCCATGATCAGATACTGAATACAGCTATTCTAGATTTAGGTTCTTTCTATTAGGGTTTCGTGCCCGAAGGGTGTCCGTCTGTCCGTCTGTCCGTCTGTCCGTCTGTCCGTCTGTCCGTCTGTCCGTCTGTCCGTCTGTCCGTCTGTCCGTCTGTCCGTCTGTCCGTCTGTCCGTCTGTCCGTCTGTCCGTCTGTCCGTCTGTCCGTCTGTCCGTCTGTCCGTCTGTCCGTCTGTCCGTCTGTCCGTCTGTCCGTCTGTCCGTCTGTCCGTCTGTCCGTCTGTCCGTCTGTCCGTCTGTCCGTCTGTCCGTCTGTCCGTCTGTCCGTCTGTCCGTCTGTCCGTCTGTCCGTCTGTCCGTCTGTCCGTCTGTCCGTCTGTCCGTCTGTCCGTCTGTCCGTCTGTCCGTCTGTCCGTCTGTCCGTCTGTCCGTCTGTCCGTCTGTCCGTCTGTCCGTCTGTCCGTCTGTCCGTCTGTCCGTCTGTCCGTCTGTCCGTCTGTCCGTCTGTCCGTCTGTCCGTCTGTCCGTCTGTCCGTCTGTCCGTCTGTCCGTCTGTCCGTCTGTCCGTCTGTCCGTCTGTCCGTCTGTCCGTCTGTCCGTCTGTCCGTCTGTCCGTCTGTCCGTCTGTCCGTCTGTCCGTCTGTCCGTCTGTCCGTCTGTCCGTCTGTCCGTCTGTCCGTCTGTCCGTCTGTCCGTCTGTCCGTCTGTCCGTCTGTCCGTCTGTCCGTCTGTCCGTCTGTCCGTCTGTCCGTCTGTCCGTCTGTCCGTCTGTCCGTCTGTCCGTCTGTCCGTCTGTCCGTCTGTCCGTCTGTCCGTCTGTCCGTCTGTCCGTCTGTCCGTCTGTCCGTCTGTCCGTCTGTCCGTCTGTCCGTCTGTCCGTCTGTCCGTCTGTCCGTCTGTCCGTCTGTCCGTCTGTCCGTCTGTCCGTCTGTCCGTCTGTCCGTCTGTCCGTCTGTCCGTCTGTCCGTCTGTCCGTCTGTCCGTCTGTCCGTCTGTCCGTCTGTCCGTCTGTCCGTCTGTCCGTCTGTCCGTCTGTCCGTCTGTCCGTCTGTCCGTCTGTCCGTCTGTCCGTCTGTCCGTCTGTCCGTCTGTCCGTCTGTCCGTCTGTCCGTCTGTCCGTCTGTCCGTCTGTCCGTCTGTCCGTCTGTCCGTCTGTCCGTCTGTCCGTCTGTCCGTCTGTCCGTCTGTCCGTCTGTCCGTCTGTCCGTCTGTCCGTCTGTCCGTCTGTCCGTCTGTCCGTCTGTCCGTCTGTCCGTCTGTCCGTCTGTCCGTCTGTCCGTCTGTCCGTCTGTCCGTCTGTCCGTCTGTCCGTCTGTCCGTCTGTCCGTCTGTCCGTCTGTCCGTCTGTCCGTCTGTCCGTCTGTCCGTCTGTCCGTCTGTCCGTCTGTCCGTCTGTCCGTCTGTCCGTCTGTCCGTCTATCTCTTGAACCGTAATAGCTAGACACTTAAAATTTTCACCGATCATGTATTACTGTGGCCGCTATAACAACAAATACTAAAAATTAAAAAAAAAAAAAATTAAAGGGTGTAGTTATACAAAAACGTGTTTTTTTCAGCGTTTTTAACTCGATCTGTCACATGGCTCTATCTCTTGAACCGTAATAGCTAGACACCTGAAATTTTCACCGATTACGTATTATTATGACCACTATAACAACAAACACTAAAAATTAGATAAAGTTAATAATTAAAGGGGGTCGTCATACAAGAAACGTGTTTCTTTAGCGTTTTAAAACATTGTACTACCACCGTACAATGTTTTAAAACCCGGAACCCTTAATGGCACTATAAAATTAATGTACAATAGGTATAATCTTAACGCTAAGCGCTGTCTACCAGAAAATACCTTTGGGACGTACTCGTATAAGAGAAGGCGATAAATGGGGTGCAAGCGTATACAAAACAAATATAACATATAATAAGTTATATATAAAACATAGATATAATATACTTAATATCTCCAAATATATACCTACTTACATAAATATTTAAAATAAATAAATATACATAGACTACTACAGCATAGCTTGCTCATGGAAGTGTCAAAATACAAGTGATTTAAAATGATCCCGCGATTGTGCTCTCATTATGTTTCAGGGAGGGCATTCCATAGTCGTACAACCGTAACGGCGAAAGAATTAGAGAGAAACCCAGTACGGTGAGAAGGAATCGAATGAGTTGCATGGCACATGCATGGGCACAGAATACATAAGAGTCAAACAGAATGGTATCTCACAGCGTCTCCCGCAAATTGGCGTCCCCGCAGCTCTCCCCCGCACTTTGTGAGCTTTGACGGCTCCAAACCAGGGTTTAATTACTAGCCGCACGCAATACGCGACGTGTGTTGTCTTGAGAACTGTCAACCAATAGTAACCATCATGGTGAGAAGGTGCGCGTATAATAATTGTTTATCCACCCAATACTCTAAAGAACGTATATTTCATACATTTCCAAATGATGAAAACAGGTAAGCAAAGCAACAATATAATTTCACGTTATTACCCAGCAACCATCTTGATATATATACCCTTCTCGCTCTCTCGCATTGGCGGGAGATACACAAGAGCGAGATTGTAACAATACCGGATTGCTAATAAGCAATCCGGTAATGTTACATAGGCTCCTCGCTCACAGGTAATCACATACACGCAGATGCCAACTAGATTTCCGCGGGTTATAGTGCTAAATGCCATTGTTGACAATGACAACTTGACATGCTGTGTGTAAGCGTGATAAACATTTGTTTATTTTTATTGAATTTATTCATATAATTACCGTATAGTTTTGCGCCGAATATGCAAATTACTATATTACAATAATGAATTAGTGAAATTAGTGCGTTACATTATAAATGACTCAATAATAATCAGTAAAGTGAACTATAGGTGAAATGGACAATGGACATAATGAAAAATATTTGTGAAGTGATATTACGTAGCTGTTTCCGACTTTTCTGTAACATTTAATACATATAAAACAGAATATTTTTTACGTCATCGTGTTCGCAAATCTTCCGGTATGGAAAAATATAATCGTAAATATGTCGAACTCGTTAGTAGGTAAGTATTAAAATAATTCTGCGGTGCGACCCTAAGCATAAAACTCACACATCGACATGTGTACAGATAAATTGTTTCGTTTGTAGTAGTAGTAGGTATATATGTTACTCTGAATCAATGGAGAGTCATACCAGTGGCATGGGTCAGTCATCGTTGAACTCAATCATATTAAAGGGAATCTATTCCAAGCAATCCGAAGGACAAGCTGACGACCACCAACTGCAGACACAGAAGAAAGCAGAGGAAGTCGGCAAGACAAGCTGCAGTAAGTAAGTACGAGTAATATGCATCATTATCATCAGGTCTTTTTTTCGTCTCCACTGCAGGAGCATAACCCTCTCTGTACTACCAGAGCCATATATTAGCCAAAACAGTCAAAGGATTTAGCCTACACTCTCCACGCTAGTCAGTCGGGTTGGAGAGGTGTTATTGATGTTTATAGGCTTTGTTTAGCTTGTGTTTCCTAAGTCGTCTTCTACGACATCCACGTGAAGACTTGGAGTGGTCCTAATCTACTCTTCAGGGAACCACTCGGCACGAGTCATCTGAGTTTCAATAGTAGAGACCCATAATGAGCTACAACGCAGCCAAATGCTACTCCAATGTTAATTATCTCCGAAATTCAGGTACAAATTTTAGCTGAACCAGAACCGTTCACATATTCACATAATAATGTAATTTGGTATTCATAACCCTGTCCCTTACCCTGTTGCAAAATGAATGGTTATGTGTTCACTTTAGCGTTATGCTACCAGACATAAACCCTTCGTAACGAGCTTTAACTACTAAAGGTTATATCTTGAAACTCAAATACATAATAAACATATACTGATCATCATCCGAGCGTAATCCCGGTTGCATCCTCAGCGGTAACGCTTCAGAGTCCGAGGTTCCGCTTTCCGCTACTAACCTAGTTGATTTGACGAGGTTACTGGTTTTTACATCAAGTGACTGCCGTCTGACCTCCGCAACCCAAAGGGTTGACAAGAACCAATCCTAGGATAAGTTTACACAAACGCTAGTTGGCGTTTGGGACCCCCCACAGCGCATGCATAATCATCTTAAATAAAAGGCGCTAAATTACAGTTTTTATAAGGTTTTATTTAGCTTGTCCCGTATGTTTTTTATTTGTTTGATTCAAATCATGCATGTTAAATTTGAGCCATTTCCCGGTTTCTGATTGAGATGAAATTCTGTATGCTTTGTATAACATAGAATTAATTCCAAAAATTTGATTATCCTTATCTATATAATACCAGATAACTAGTATCAAATTTAAATTTTATTTTCATAAATCTAATTAATCAAGTAATAAAAGTCATGGCATGACGACAGTAATCTATAACAATGGCTAGTTCACGGTGATGTATGTATTTATAGTACCTATGTCACTTACATGAATTCTGTTTTAGCCACCCGCTGTTTACTCGCCAACCCTCTACTCGGAGTTTTCTAATCAAACTCGCGTACATTAATTCTAAGATTTTTATTTTATACAATAACTATTCATACTAAACATGATTTTTAACTTTTTCCGACATATTTACACTATATTGTATGATAAAATTAAAAAAAAAAAAAAACAAACAAAAAGATAAAGGTTTTAATTTTTATTTTAAGGAATAATATATTAGAGGTACCTAGATAATGTGGCCAGTGAGAACTTTCTCCCGTACAACAACAACACCAAAATACTTGTTGTACGAACCAGGGCTTGTTAACGATACCAAATTCACACTAAAAGTATCGGTAAATAACGTTATTTTCGTGGTAACGTTATAAAGGGTATCGATAATACAGTTTATTACGTTATCAATTAACGATATAAGTAACGATAATTTTTTTCAATACTTGTAAAATATTATATAAATAGCTCTAGTAGCCTACTAGACAAACTGTAATCAATTTATTCTGTCAAATATTGAAAAGAAATACAGTGTTAACAATACCTTTTACCGTTTATAGCATTGGTAAAGTTATCTCATTAACGGTAAATAATGGGAAAAATACCGTTACCCAGCATAACGTTATCTTTGCTGATAACGTTAACACCGTTTGACAGAATTAACGTTACCCGATTTTTAACTATATTCCAAGCCCTGGACGAACAATACCTACTTACTTGGCACTACTAAACACAATGACATGTTAAAGCCCAAAAAGGTATTAGGGATCCATAAATTCTACTATTCAAGAAGTCTTAAGTTCTATTTTACATACTTTGCACACAACTTGTACCCACCTGCTATTATGTAAACATAAACTCTTAATCACAATAATGCACACAACGGTCAAGGAATCTAGTTTATGACTGCATCAATTATGCCTAAGCATATCCTAATTACTATAATGGTATTAGCTCCAAAGGGAGGAGGGTGAAGGGTCAAGGGGAGACGTTCACGTGTTCTGGAACACTGATGCGAATGTGTGTTGCCCATACGTAATTGTACTGAACGGGAAAGCCCGTTTTCTGTCCCGTTTCAGCCCGATAAACTTCAGTTAAGTGAAAATGGGATGGCAAATGTTTGTAGTAGCTTTTAGCGAAAATACGTTGTTATATGTACAACCAACAACCCATTTAGCGACCCAAATTCAATGTGATTTCGCCACTAACACCACTACTCAAAGGTGTGTGAATGGTAACTTTAGGTGATGTTCATTGTATTTTAGGCTCTGGATGCCACGTTAGAGCCTAACAGGTTAATTAAACAGTCTGGACAATGTCATAGGTGGAGCTATTTATTGCATCAGGTAACAGGTTGAGTGGATGATGGGTTATAGTGGCAGTCCATCAGCTAGTTGTTAAAGTCAACATAATTTTTTATTCAATATAGGATAAACATGTCACTTATTGATGGTCATTATTTTTAGCTGGTCTGGGAGAACAGAAAAACATAGACTGTACCAGCTGCTTCTCTTCCCGTGCAGATCGTAAGCCAATAATCGAGTATGAAGGGTTCCGTACCTCACGTATAATGTGTTTTTTTTTAACTGCACCCCTTCAACAAGAATCGGAGCCTATGTTGGCTTTACATTTTTTTTTTTATTTCCTTGTTTATTTAGTATGAAACTTTTTTTTATTATTTTATAATGAAACAAATTTTTCCAAATTCCTTAATTTTTTTATTACAGACTCGCTCTAACCCGCCACAGATCTGCCGAAATTGTGGCTTCGGCAAGTCTATGGAAGGCCAAAGCGAGCTTTTGCATATTTTACATCTTTGCTTCTGAGAAATCTGTCCACAAAAATATCGTATGTATATTCTGACAATATTTTTATAGACAAAATTCATGCAAAAGCCAATTTTCTTGTTTTCTCGTCTCCTTCCATCGTGGGGCAGATAGAGCCTAGGCACACGTAAAGCGTAGAGTACTGGCTCCTTTTCCTATCCATCCTCCAGGGTTTTTGGCGGGAAGTCAAGGGGTTTGATTGGGGTTTACTTTACTTTATTAAATGATTTTTCAAATTAAATTTAGTGGACTTTATAACTCAACCAAAAAATTGGCTGCTTCTTTATTCCTAACAATTACAATCAAAGGTAAATAAAAACTAAATATAGGTTCGAAAGAATTTGTATCCAGGGCCGTAAAATGTTTTCTGGAATACTTTACCCGTTGACATCAGAGAAATTTCTACCAAATTCTCTTTTAAAAGAAAAGTTCACGCTCGTCTTTTGACCTCCCTTTCTTCGTAAACTCATCATTCTCAAAGTTATATAAAAGTAGATATTTATTGTATAGTATGTTTGATGTAGGTATATGTTCTTAATATGTTATATGAAGTATTAGTTAGTATTTATTAAATCGGTAGTCATCATGGATGTTTATTGTACGCCAGCCATTCAGAAACAAAGATATTAGTAGTAATTTTTCATGTTTAAAAATAAGTAGATGTTATAAATAATGCAACTGTAAACACATATAATTGGAATACATTCTAGAACAAATAAGTAAAACTGTGTTAAGTATTTGAAACATGTATTGATTGTATTCTGTTTGTGTTTCTGAGAAATAAAATAAAATTAATAAACTAAATTTTGCTTCTTGCGCCTAACAATTTTTTTCTGTATATCCTTATGGTTGAATGAGATAAAACGCACTATGGCGGAGTTAATGCTAAGAGCATTTTATCCCATTAAACTATAAGGATTTATGGTTTAATGGGATAAAATTCTCTTAGCATTAACTCCGCCATTTGTTAAAATTATGTTTTTACTTTGGAACAATAAAGAGTTTCAGGTAATTAAAAAATAAGATAATTCTCAAAAAAAAAAAAATTTTCCAAACATATCATCATCTCCGCTCTTTTTTCGGCCACATCTGAGCATAGGACTCTCCTTTTTGATGCCATGAAATTTTTATTAATACCAATAACCCCATAATTTTACAATCTTTGTTGTTGTATATTTGTTTTTGGGTTAAATCTTGCAAGTTAAAGCTAAATTTGAGACACTTCCCGGCTTCCGATTAAGATGAAATTTTGTATGCTAATGTAAAACAGATAATGCAATATTATTATAACATGGAGCTAATCTGATGATGGAGCCGGAAGGTGGCTATAGGAACCTCGTAATGAAACGACGCAACCCCATCGAGCTTGGGCTTATTACATTTGTCTTGGTTAGTACTTCGGCCTCACAATAAAAGCTTGTAGGATTTTTTTTTTTCTATTTAAAAACCTTATTTTTAGGATTCCGTACCTACCCAAAGGGTGCAAACGGGACCCTATTACTGAGACTCCGCTGTCTGTCCGTCTGTCACAGGGCTCTATCTCTTGAACCATAATAGCTAAACACTTGAAATTTTCACCGATTATGTATTACTTCTTCTTCTTCTTATTTAAGAGCTTAGTGGCTATGTATTACTATGACCCCTATAACAGCAAATACTAAAAATAAAATAAAGTAAAGAATTAAAGGGGGTCGTCATACAAGAAACGTGTTTCTTCAGCGTTTTAAAACATTGTACAGTGGTACGGAAGTTACGGAACCCTTCATGTACGAGTCCGACTCGCACTTGCCCGTTTATTGTGTTGTGTTGTGTATCACTGTGTCCAAAAATGTACTTCTATCTAGAAATATAGTTTTAATTTCGAACACAGTCAAATATAAAAAAACTACACACAAGTTAATTAACATTCGCTTTTCCATCAATATTTACGAGTGGCCAGTACTATAGTTCTGTAGTACGTATCAACGAATCCATGACGGCTTTACCCTGTAATTAGGTCGACATTAACACGCATATGATGGACTTATCAGTGAAATGGATTTTTCATGCATTCGGATGGAATTCTACATGTCTTTTGTGCCACGTAAGCTTTCACTGTACTTTTTGCAGGTTTTCACCTGCCCCAGTATTGGCTTTTAATCACCTTTAATTTGACCTACTTCCTGTTCTATCACTGGACTTTCTAAATTTTACGTCAATAACAGACATTTTGAAAATTTTATCTGTATTTTATTTGTCACTGACCTGCCCACTATTACGAGTACTTTAAACCAGCAATTCTTGTATATACAAGGTCTTCAAAACTATTTTAAAGGTGAATTCGGTCCATGATACTGACAACTTTTCCCAAAAAACATAGGTATATCGAAATATAAAAAATATTTTTTGGTTTCAAAGCCTGGTGCCCGTTGATGGCTTCGGTAAGGCCTAAATAAACGGGTCACCATTGCCCATACTCTGGCTAGAATGTAATATTTAATTAATTATGGCTACTGTTACATTGCTAACTATACTTAAAAGCAACTAAATACAATACAACACTAGCAAGTCAAAACGATTATTATAATCACTATAATCAGATCCTTACTACAATATAACATCTATACTATAACCCGTCCTATTTCAGTGAAATGCTGAAAAGTAGCGGTGACGTAATCGAAGACGCCTAACAGCCAACGTATAATATCTCCCACCCTCATTTACATGGAAATGAGATCTGAGAACATTCTCGGCGGCACAGCCCTCAGTCTTCTGACGCCTTCTTTGCTTAATTACGTCGAAGACATAACGTCACGTTGCCTACAATAAACTCTGTTGAAAAGAGTGATTACTGTGAAACAATAAGGATGATTGAAGGAAGATAAAGTATTCCTAAGCTTTACATTTTTTAAATAATACTTCCAGAATGTCATTGATACACGTTGTATTTTTAACATCTCTTATATTTTTAACATAACTTACTGAAATCATAGTAAGTATATAATTCTTCCATGCTGGTCTGGGAAAAAAGAAAAACCTTAGAATGTACCAGCTGCTTCTCTTCCCGCGCAGATCGTAAAAACCAATCGAGGGAATGGGCAAAAATGCGAATCATGTTAATAGACGATGCGGCTAGCAACCCATCATTCTTTTGATTTCTTCGCCACCTTCTCGCCCACCATCACGCTTAAAGTGGCCTTTGGGTCTTGCAGCCCTGGGATCTGTGTGCTTAAAACGGCAAGACCCAAAATGCTCTGTCTGCCCCATTAGGATAAAGACGTGAAATTAAGTATGTATGTATAGTCTTTATGGAATGTGAGTCCTCAAAAGTGATAGTATGTGCATTAGTCTCAGTCTCCCGATCACTTTGCTGCGTTGCTTTGGAGCCCGAAGACCAGATGCACTAACCTTTTAGATCCTTTTAGCCCAAAAGTATAATGGCTTTTGAATTTTAAGCGTCAATTAGTAATACTGTAAGAAATAAACATAATGTCAAATTGAGCTTTTATTACAAAACAATAAGAATGCCTTACAATCTCCATAATCAACATAACAATATCACATCAAATCAGCTCACAAACTCTGGTAATTAAAATGATACGAACAACAGATGGACACTTTAGTAAATAATTGCATTTTTCTACTTACTACCCAATCTCCTAGGTTGACTTATTTCTATATTTCAATTATCTTTAGCATTTTTCCGCTCACTGTCAATTTCATCTATTGCTTTCAAAATACTCATTTTAAGCTTCCGTTTCTCCTTAGCTGTAAAATCTTTGATATCAGGAAGTATACTTTTGAAGAACTGCAAATCTTCATTTTCCTCGTCTACATCCTTCTCATCTCTTTTTCTTTTCTTCGATTTTGTATTATAAGGATCATTAAATGTAGTATCATCTTTACCACCGCTACTTTGTTCTAGAACTGGTTTAATGTCAACATCTACTTCAGCCCATGTCGAACTAGAAGCATACTCTGTTGAAATGTTGTTGTCATCTAGGATGGATTGATCATAACATTCTTCAAATATTATTTGTGTGTCTTTTACGTTGGAAATTATTCTGAAAAGACGAACGTGATTACTAGAAAACTAAAGATCTAAAGGCAAAGAGCAGAAAGACAAAGATTTTCTTTAATTTCCTTTATTTATTTTTATGAAATACGAATGAAGTTATAACATACCTATACAAATAATTTATGTTTTACCTATTTGACTTTCATTTTTACAATCTTTTCTGACAAACTTTTATCCATACACATTTTTATATTTGTCACTCAATCAATTTTTATATTTGTGACTCAATCAATTTTTATATTTGTGACTCAATCAATTTTTATATTTGTCACTCAATCAATTTTTATATTTGTCACTCAATCAATTTTTATATTTGTGACTCAATCAATTTTTATATTTGTGACTCAATCAATTTTTATATTTGTGACTCAATCAATTTTTATATTTGTGACTCAATCAATTTTTATATTTGTGACTCAATCAATTTTTATATTTGTGACTCAATCAATTTTTATATTTGTGACTCAATCAATTTTTATATTTGTCACTCAATCAATTTTTATATTTGTGACTCAATCAATTTTTATATTTGTCACTCAATCAATTTTTATATTTGTGACTCAATCAATTTTTATATTTGTGACTCAATCAATTTTTATATTTGTCACTCAATCAATTTTTATATTTGTGACTCAATCAATTTTTATATTTGTCACTCAATCAATTTTTATATTTGTCACTCAATCAATTTTTATATTTGTGACTCAATCAATTTTTATATTTGTCACTCAATCAATTTTTATATTTGTGACTCAATCAATTTTTATATTTGTGACTCAATCAATTTTTATATTTGTGACTCAATCAATTTTTATATTTGTGACTCAATCAATTTTTATATTTGTGACTCAATCAATTTTTATATTTGTCACACAATCAATTTTTATATTTGTGACTCAATCAATTTTTATATTTGTCACTCAATCAATTTTTATATTTGTGACTCAATCAATTTTTATATTTGTAACTCAATTAATTTTTATATTTGTGACTCAATCAATTTTTATATTTGTCACTCAATCAATTTTTATATTTGTCTCAATCAATTTTTATATTTGTCACTCAATCAATTTTTATATTTGTGACTCAATCAATTTTTATATTTGTCACTCAATCAATTTTTATATTTGTCACTCAATCAATTTTTATATTTGTGACTCAATCAATTTTTATATTTGTCACTCAATCAATTTTTATATTTGTCTCAATCAATTTTTATATTTGTGACTCAATCAATTTTTATATTTGTGACTCAATCAATTTTTATATTTGTCACTCAATCAATTTTTATATTTGTGACTCAATCAATTTTTATATTTGTCACTCAATCAATTTTTATATTTGTGACTCAATCAATTTTTATATTTGTGACTCAATTAATTTTTATATTTGTGACTCAATCAATTTTTATATTTGTCACTCAATCAATTTTTATATTTGTCACTCAATCAATTTTTATATTTGTGACTCAATCAATTTTTATATTTGTCACTCAATCAATTTTTATATTTGTCACTCAATCAATTTTTATATTTGTGACTCAATCAATTTTTATATTTGTCACTCAATCAATTTTTATATTTGTCACTCAATCAATTTTTATATTTGTCACTCAATCAATTTTTATATTTGTCACTCAATCAATTTTTCGTCGTCAATCGAATAAAGAAATGTAAATTAAAATCATCATCATCATTATTTCAGCTACTGAATATATAACGTCTAACAAAATATACTGAAACTATTTTAAGGGTGAATTCAGTCCGTTATACTGAACAAGTTTCCCCAAGGAACAGTCGAAATATGAAAAAAATTTTTGGGCCTCCATATAAACTCGGATCAGCTGATTGGTCGACTGGTATGGGAGGCCAAAAATTTTTTTTCATATTTAATATATGTTTCTTGGGGAAAGTTGTTTAGTATAATAAATAGACTTAATCCACCCTTAAAATAGTTTCAGTATATTCTTTTAGATTCTGTATACTAATAGGAGCATACGTAGCAGTCCACTGCTGAAAATTTACCCACCTCTCCTTTATTTAAAAATCATTTAAAATTTAAATAAAACGGAATAAATATTCAATCAAGTTATCATAAAACTTACCCTTTAGGCTTGATGAAGGGATCTAAAAATGTCAAAGTTTTGTGTAGATAGTAGTCCTTGAATGGTCTAGAGTCGAATTTACTTTTGAAAACCCTATTCTTGTATCGATTGTACGATGACCGAATTCCTTTCCATTTTATCTTCAATTCTTCAACTGAAATTAAAATAAATTCTTAACAAAATAGCTTTAAAACTTAAAATAGTATTTTTATTTAGTAATTAGTACTTTTTTACCACCACTAATAAAAAATACCAATGTTAAAAATTTATATTTATAAATTATATTTAAATTACAAGAAAGAAGCAAGTAATCTTTACAAGTAAAAGGCCTAAAATAAATCATGCAGGACGACATCAAAAGTTTATAATTCTTACCTGTACATTCTTCATGGAGCTCATTCCTCACGCATTCAGCTACCTTCTCCCAGGCGCTTTCTGCGCACCATCTTCTGTATGTATCAGAATTGTGGTCGTATAAGTCCGGGAATCTTTGGACAATCTTGCAAAATGCTGTCACGACTCCTCTGTCGTCCTTCATGCTGTAGAAGCAATAAATTTTTAGGCACCGTCCTCTTTGCTGAATTTAAGATGCTGATTTCATATACATCGCCTGTTTTACGAAGCTCGATAAAAATTGTATCATTACAAAACCAGCAATGTATATAAAGTCAGCATCTGAATTTAAGCAGACGGACGGACTGGTGCCCTATTATTTTTGAAGATCAACCTGAAAACCGTGTAACGAATAAAAATATAGATTTAAAGCCGGATGACCTCCGTGGCGTATGATAGTCCGCCACTCGGAGGTTTTAGGTTCGATCTCCAGCTGTAGGGGAATGTGGCCTTATTTCAAATTGTCCTAGGTCTTGGGTGTTTATCTATACATGTATTTTGGTATCATAAAATACAGGATCGTTGAGTAAGTATCCCATAATATAATTTAAAACTTACTTTGGCTAGCTCAATCTGTGTTGTTTTTCTTTATTTATTCAATTATTAATTATTCAACGATACTTTAATATTTCATCATAATAAACCTAGGAACTGACGTAAAGATAGATCAACATTTACAAAATTATAATAAAAATTACACTGCTTTATTGAGAGTATTGACGCCAATTTACGCACTCGCTTCTACTACCTCATTTCCCTTTTAGTCGTTTTCCTATTCTTTTTTAAAAATAACAGCTCCGCAGACAATAAAAAAGGATATCGAAAGATTTATCCGCTCAACTCCTGTCATTGGACCCACCCACCCCTTCAGCCAGTGTTCGTATCTTGAGAACGGTTTACATTTCTGCATAGATTTTTTATTTTGTGTAAAATTTAAAAAATCTTACATACTGGTCTCGGAGAAAAAAAACTTAGAATGTACCAGCTGCTTCTCCTCCCGCGCAGATCTTAAAAGCCGATTGAGGGAATGGGCGGAAACGAGAATCTGAATCATGTTAATAGGCGATGCGGCTAGCAACCCATCACTGCCCACCATCACGCTACAAGTCTTAAAGCCTTCGGCGCTGTCTACCCCGTTAGGGAAAAAAAAGAAAATCCTCGAAAGCGGGATTACTAAGACATGCACGGCTTTGACGACCCACTTGTTGGGATTCCGAATCCTAACCTATCTTTTTGTTCTTAACACATCAATGAGAAAACGAAGTTCTCATTCTACTTGAACGATCTGGGGCGTTTGTATGTATGTTTGTGTATATGGATATGTTAGTTTGATGCTAACTCAAGTAGATTAGCTACTTGAGTAAGCATCAAACTAACATATCCATAGTAACATTGATAGCACCAGGCAATCCCATACCAGACTAAGTGCCCACGTACCTACCTATAGAATTATTTGCTTACAGATAATTACTGGAAAACCTTTAGTAAAATTGCTAAATAAGTGAAAAACTCACGTGTTATTTTCCAAATTGTAAAAATAGCGTGTTTGCGCTATAAAACACTGTGACCTTCCCTCCACAGAAACCGTCGCACACTGATGCGCCACAGCGTTGCTTCTATTTACCGATAAGCGTATGTGCGAGTGAGACGAAGCTATGTGGCCATGCCGCGCCACAATATCGGCTGTCTTGTTTAATAATAATATGTGCGAAAGAGACGAAACAATGCGGCCATGCAGCGCCACAACGCTGCCGTGTTGCTGCGTTGCCTCTCTACTGTTTGTTTATGGCTGACACGTTTCACGCATGTAGCCTTAAAGCAATATCAATACGGTTCAATTTTAAACGCTTTATAATCTTGTATTTTGGCGCGAATCTTCGTGAGTTTCGTGACCCGTGGCTGTCCACACAACCTTGTCAACAGGTAATTTCAACGGGTAATTATACACTTGCGTATAATTACAATTAGTGTAAAACGGTAAATTAAAATGAAAACTAGGGCTTTTCCTTTTAATTGCAAACTAATTTTCTGTTGGAATTAGAGCATTTCGAATAGTTTTCAGGCAGGTATTTCTTTTAAGTTTTTATTTTATTTTAGCTTTTAGTATCCTGCTTTCCGTGTTTTTTTTTGCGTATTATTATTTCTATTACATTTAGATTAAAAGAAAAAGATATTGCAAACTGTATTTCCTATATTTTCTTACTAAATAGGTACAAAACACATTTATACCTGTAGCCATTGCGGTACAAAACCAAGGGTCGCAGATTCAAAGGGCCACATTTATCAAAATTGTGACCTAAAAGACAGAACATGTTTGTTGTTTTTTAAGTTTTTCGTGTGTGTAAGTGGCCAACACTTGTGTGAGTTTTTTCAAGCTGCCTTAAGGCATCTGACATAGCTTGACGTCTGACATCAGCGTTGACAGCCGGGCCCAACTCCGAAGCACGGAAGAGCTCGAGCAATATTCATGCCACTTGTGGTCACCCATCCAAGTGTAAACTACACCCAGTATCACTTCACTTGCGAAAGCGCTTGTAATGCGTACTCCCACTGAGCTACCGAGTTTCTCAGAATATAGAAATCAGAAATAGGTACAGGTTGCTTGCCTGCCCATCGCCATTAGAATACAGCCACAGGTATGTATGGCTCTTCCCTTAGTTGACTTCATTCGAGAAAGAATAAGCAACAAGTACGAGTACATACAAATTTCATTGCTCTTACACCAGGTATGGAAGCGCTATAAGAAACCATTGTGAGTGTTACACAATGAGATCAAAAAAACTCTCTTTTTTCTTCCGAAATATTGATTAAATAAAAACAACTTAAGTACTTCTTCGCTGGTCTGGGAGAAAAGAAAAAACATACAATGTACCAGCTGCTTCTCTTCCCGCGCAGATCTTAAAGCCGATCGAGGGACTGGGCAAGAATCTGAATCATATGATTTCCTTTTTCCACCTTAATGCCCACCATCACGCTAAAGGTGGCCTGGGCCGCCCTAGGCTCTGTCTGCCCCGTTAGGGATAAAAACTTGATAGTGTATAGTATAAATAAAAAGAATATTTTACAACGCTATCATTATTGTCTGTCACAATTGTAATTAATTACTTCGAGTATATTTATTCAACATGTTAATGAACTAACGCAAAACCTCTCAGATGGTACCCCAGCCCATGAAACTGAACAACTTTTGTTCCACAACTTTCACGAAACCCAAAAAAAATTTGAATTTTCATACAAACTGATCAGCTGATCGAGTCAATTTGTATGAAAATCCGAATTTTATTTTTGGCATTTTGGGAATGCTGAAGAACAAAGGTCGTTCAGTTTCATGGGCTGGGAGAGGGGAGGGAGAGGGGAGGGAGATCTGAGAGGTTTTGCGTTAGTTTATTAACACGTTTTATACAAGATATTTTTTTCGAAAATATTGTTTCTCAAATATTTTGTTTCTTCTCAATTTTCCATAACATAATGGCCAAGTAATATATATAACGTCTAACAAAATATACTGAAACTATTTTAAGGGTGAATTCAGTCTGTGATATTGAACAACTTTCCCTAAGGAACATATGTCGAAATATGAAAAATAATTTTTGGCTTTTCATACAGACTCGGATCAGCTGATCGGTCAACTTGTATGGGAGGTTAAAAAATATTTTTCATATTTCGATATATGTTCCTTGGGGTGAGTTGTTTAGTATCATGGATTGAATTCACCCTTATAATAGTTTCAGTATATTTTGTTAGATCCTGTATATATAGTATAGTCTGTAACTTCTGCCAATGAAACAATTTATCGCCCCGATATCGTCTCTACTTGTTCTTTGATTTGGCCTTTTGTCCACTGCAGTTCCACACTTTAAATAAGTATGCCATACTCTCAACATAATACATTCATCTTTAAAACTCGTTTGTAAAGGGTATCACATCGACCAACATACGACACGATGCGTGGCCTGCGCTAATAACGATGAGATCACAAAATAAAAGTCGTACAGATAAGACACTAGAGCCAGGCCTGTGTCACTCCCCGTTTAGTTAAAGTTTAAGAAAATTGGCTTGCAATGAATGTTTAGATATCTTTACGAAAAGGTGCTGAGTTCTGACGTGAGCTAAATTAAACCATATCGCTACCCACATTGAGTAGTTATTTCTTTGAATTTCTTTGCTGAGTGAGACTTCTGTACGTTAGTATTATTTTTCTGTGCTAGAGCCGGCCAAGTTGTTCCCAACCTTGAATACCATCTCTTCCTGTAGATGTCGTAAGTGGCGAATAAACGACTAAGGTCAAACATTTCGTGAAACCACTGCATTCCCAAGAAGATACATCGTGCAGTAATCGGTCTCTCACAAACATTACTTTCCTATTGTCTACTGTCATGTAGACAACCAACTATAAAACCATAGTCATAATTGGTCCCGCATTTTTCTTCTTCGGATCAAGCGCAAACTCTTCGCATTTCTTGGGTGACCACTGATTTCCATAATTATGATCAGAAGATAGAAGGTGAAAATCGTACCAAGGGCTTTGTAGCACAGCTTACCGTATGTATGTATATATGTAGAACGCTTCGATGACGAGGAGATATGTACTGCATAAAAATAGATGGTAATCATCATCAACAGGTCTTTTTTAGTCTCCACTACAGGAGCACGACCCTCTCTGTACTTCCAAAGCCATACTTGGCTAGAGCAGTCAGAGGATTTGGCCTACACTCTCCACGCTGGCCAGATGGATTGGAGAGGTCAAAGTGATTTTTTTTTCGTATTTAATAACACATTTATAAGAATACTTAGTTGTAAATGATAGACTGAATCACCCCTTAAAGTATTTTATTAAAAAGCACCTCGTATAATAAGGTAAAGGCAGAGAAGACATATAATTAAATGTTATATACCAACTTTATCCTACAGTTATTCCATTTTATACCATCAGTCTTTCTTCAGTTAGCCTGACGTCAACTTTCGTTATTGCACGAGATTTTGGTGCCAAGTCGCCTTTTACGACACCCACAGGAAACAATGTAGTGATCCTAATACTATAGGTCTCATAAGAAGGCTTAAAGTAGCTCAGCACGCTAAAAGTTCGTAGGACAACAAAAGTCACTGACATAGCTCAGTGGATTAGCTCTTTGAAGTGGCAAAGAGTGAGACACAGCGCGAAAAACTGATGGCGGATGGGACAAAAAGGTTCTCAAATGGTTACAACGAAAGACATAGCGTAAGACACCCACCCACAAAATGCTGGTCGCTCTAGATCGGTCATTTTGGCAATCCTTGAGAGAAACCTATGTCTAGCAGTGGACTTAATGCGGCTGAAATGATGATGAATGATGATCAAACCAAACATTGAGGCCTTAAGAGCCCGTACTACCCTAAAGTTCTGTGATCTTAGATATTATCAATATTAACGAAATACTCACTTTGAAATAAAAAAACAGCAAAGTTCAGGTTTAACATAATAAGTTTCGAAAACACGATTGCTTAAAATTTTCTCGATAGAAAAACATTGCGAAGTTGCCTCCAAATCACCTCAGAATTATACTAAAACAGAAAATATTCAAGAAATACAATAATGTACCTAGCACTTGTAACTTTGGATTATAATTGTATTAAACATAAGGCAGTCATCATATGTCTTACTTTTTAAATAACTCTTAAATATTCTTTGTAAAACAAAAAAAACCCCTTAAAACGAGATCCAGCCTCATTGACCCACCGCGATTCCCGACGCCCCGCATGGCTCGCTGTATCGCTTCGGCTAGAGTAAATTTGTGTGCGTGGAAGCGGGAGAAAAATTTTGATTATTGACATCAGGCGCCCTCCTAAATCAAACTTTTAGTAACATCTCTATTTACGTTATTTTACGTCACCGGCCGCACAGCCGACTAGCGTCAGCCGCATCTGCCGCGTCGCACGTGGTGAAACACCTTTTGTCTACTCTGCCACCTTTTTACCTATAAACCTATTTATACACCGGCACACTGTTCTAAAATTAAAGTCCTTATTCCGAGCAAGGTGGTCTCAGACGTGGACGTAAATGGTGAATGCGCAACATTTATTTTTATGAAATAGTAAAAAATATGGTGCAGCTTGTTCTATACTTATGAACATGATTTGTTTGCTGTATTAATTTGTGTACAAAGTACACATTAGGGCGTATTATACATGCATAAATAAACAAAACTAACTATGAATTGTTGATTTATATAACTCTCCATTTCTTCCATACTGGTTTGGGAGAAAAGAAAAAACTTAGGATTTACCAGCTGCATCTCTTCTCGCGCAGATCGTATAAGCTGATTGAGGAAATGGACGAAAATGCGAATTATATGAATAGGCGATGCGGCTAGTTACGTATTTATTTTGTTGTCTTTT
The DNA here is from genome assembly GCA_963576875.1 of Acrobasis repandana. NCBI lineage: Eukaryota > Metazoa > Arthropoda > Insecta > Lepidoptera > Pyralidae > Acrobasis > Acrobasis repandana. Next base: position 7,370,998 of record OY756221.1, on the reverse strand, counting down.
TCATCCTTCTCACGCTATAAGTAGTATTTGGGTTTTGCGCCCCTGGACACCTGTTTAAGCCGCAAGACCCAAAATGCTCTATCTGCCCCATTAGGGATAAGACGTGATGGTGTATAATAAGTATAAACTCTTTGCCATGGTTTTCTCCTGAGACTGTAACATAAGGCAAGGATGACTGCAGGCGACTACAAATACCAATAATACCATCAATCACCTACTAACTTATTCATTAAGGTGAATATAGAAGCAAATGGCCTTGAAGTGGTGCCCTCATTTGAAATAAATTGTTAACTCGTAAATATGGAGATAATTTCCAAATTGCTAATCGTCGGGCACTAGATAGCCCTTGAAATTATTTTATAAACAATTGAAAGTATTTACATTAGTCCGTCTAGCTTTAAAACTTGCCTCTAATAGTTTCAACGGCTGTTCATAAAATAATTTAAAGGGCTATCTAGTGCCTGACTACAAATGTAATAAGCCCAAACTCGATGGTGTTACGTAGTTCTAGTACAGGATTCCTACAGCCACCTTCCGGCTCCATCATAAGATTAGCTCTTATCATAATAATATTGCATTATCTCCTGATTTACATTGGCATTCAAAATTTCATCTTAAAAACCGGGAAGTAGCTAGATTTGACCCAAAATACAAACATGGCAAGCTTAATAAAAGCTTGTAATAAAATAATAAAAAATGTATAAATCACGAAATTTGAGGAAACAATAAACATCACCGTCTGATCTTTTTTTAGGCTCCACTGCAAGAGCACGACCCTCTCTGTACTACCAAAGCCATACTTGGCCAGAACATCCAGAGCATTTGGCCTACACTCTCCACGCTGGCCAAACGGATTAACGAGGTCTCATTGATGTTTACAAGCTTTGTTTATCTGGTATTTCCTAAGTTTTAAGTATTTCTATGACTTCCACAAGAAGACTTGGAGTGGTCCTATTCTTGTCTGCGTGAAGCCACACGACTAATACCTAATTAAAAGGTAAATTCTTATTTTATACAATTCTTATTAAATAAACGGATAGGATTTATTGTTATAAATCCTATCCGTTTATTTAATAAGACGACCTTTAACGACCAGGCAAGGTTAAAATGGATAACGAGTTTAATTTATGTACGTGGAACTTGAGAACTTTGTACAAACCAGCAGGCTTTCAACTGTTATGTCAACAGCTCAGTAGCCATAGGGCCGATATTACAGCTATCCAAGAAGTACGTATACTGGAGAGTCGACCCGAGGGTCGCAGAAGCCGAGGCAGACCTAAGCTCAGATGGCTGGCTGGCAATTATACTAAAACAGAAAGTATTTAGGAAATGCAATGAATTAGCACTTGTAACTTTGGATTATAATTGTATTAAACATAAGGCAGTCATCATATGTCTTACCTTTTTAATAACTCTTAAATATTCTGTGTAAAACGAAAATAACCTCAAAACCAGAACCAGTCTCATTGACCCACCGCGATTCCCGACGCCCCGCATGGCCTGCTGTCTCGCTTCAGCTAGAGTAAATTTGTGTGCGTGGAAGCGGGAGCAAAATTTAGATTATTGACATCAGGCGCCCTCTTAATAACGTCGGTGTCAAAGGATGGTGACAGAAAGCCCAAAACCGGACTAACAATTTACTTAACCAGGCCCAGGCCCTCCCGCGGCTGTAGAGCCTTAGATGATGATGATGAAATTCTTATTTTATAATTTGTTTTAAGTATGATTCTCTGAGTAGGTATCGCTTTCAATACGCTATTTTGCAACAAGTCAAATCAGATACTTTTTTCTTAACGTCAAAAACAAACATTTTCTATGAGATTTGTATGAAATGAGGAGTGTCTGTTCAAAATGGGACATTTACCAGTAACACAAATTTTCAGTAAATAAGAAAAATGATAATAAATTCCATACATGCATGACTGAGTTTATGTCATAGGTAATAAATAAATAGTTTAAAATACATATTTCATAACGGCATTTAAAAAAAAAAAAATGCATTCTGAAAGGGCTATTAAGAAGACAATTTTAAATATATCCCATTTTGATAAAAAAAAATGTAAAATGTCCCTTTATTGATAAGAATAATTGTAAATGTCCCAGTTTGATAAAGTATAATTTAGAAATATCACATTCAATATCTTTAGACTAGTTTAATAAAACTCAACAATATTATGGTCATATTAGTGGTTTAATAATCAAAATAATGAAAACAAAATTAAACTCTACGAAATAATTAAAATTAAAATAATTAATTAATTAAAATAAGACTACACAAAAAAATCTCTATTAAGTACTAAATCAATATTGCATCGTAAAATAGAACGACAAACGATTTTCATTTGAGTGAATTGACAATAATTTGACATTGACATTTGACAATAAGGAATATGCATGTAATACCAATCCGGCTCATATTTTTATTTAACAATTTCTATTAATACGTTACCACGGATAGTAAATTATTTTTCTTACTGACTCTTATTTGGATTAGAAATAAATTATTGAAAATATGCAAATATTGCGCGGGAACTTTTGACAAACAAAAGGGAAGTGACGACAAAGTTCACAAAAAGGAAATGACAAGTTCGGGTGCGTTCGGTAGGACTGTTTGTCCATGTAGTTTGACTATCGATGACATTCAAAATGTATGTACTTTTATATGAGGTTTAACAAACATCACTGGCTGATAATATCGAAAGTACCCAAAAAAGAAAAACATGCGTTGACAGCATCTGTCTTTAGCGGATATTGCAGACTTTGACGTCATATTTTAAAATGACGTGTTTTAGTTGTTATAATCTACTTGCTATTTTTAATATTTATTTTCTACACCATATACATGTTTTTCGGCACTGATTTATTTTTTGCGGCTATTTCTCGACGAGGACTATCGATTAAAAATATAAAAAAAATGCATGCATACTCTCTATTGAATAGTTTCGCGCGCTGACTGACAATTTACGGTGTTTTATGTGTTCGGATACACCCCGTATAGTTAATTTTTACACCTTTTTTTAGCTTTCCAGCCAGACATAATTTCGATAATATTTCTAGAAGCACAAAAGTCCCGTTTTGCATAATAATTTCGAAAATAGTCTTATTTTGAAGAAAATGTCCCATTTTGTTTAGTTTTTTTAATTGCCCAGACAACGTAGACATATTTGGTAAAAAAGTACCGTTTTGATTGAAATCATGTAGTCCACGTTAAGATATTAAGGCAAAGAACTCATTTCCGTCGCTAACCCAAAAATTATCAAAAGTGTAAATGTCCCATTTTGAACAGACACTCCTCAAATATCGATTTATGACGTCATAGTTCCTTGGAGTCAAATAGCGCTCTTAATATCCGTTTTTCTGCATTAATAAATCTAAAATCACTAATATCAATGACAAGTGGCATTATTTTGTGACGTTTTATTCTACCAAAATCGTTATTCATATCGCGTGTCTCCAGTTTGTAGTCGCCCTAAACGATAACTTGTTATCATAATAACGCGTGCCGGCCATATTTTATCTCATCCAAAACTGAATATTGATTATCGCAAGTCATACAATACGGTGATATCAATAACTATGCATTTTTATTAATTAATAGCTCATGAACCGAGTTAACACGACGATCATGTATGGAGATTATTCACGTGTATATGTAATTATGTATGATCGTGCCCTTTTTAGGCCCTTAATAGCGGTAGTAAAACTTAAGCATAAACATGTTTATCATTTATGTAAATTTTGAGAAGAAATAGTACTTACCTATTTCTGAAAATACCAGAGCTTCTTGAAGTTGACAGACACAGCCTAATAATAGAGTTAAAATGGGTAAACGTAAATGTACACTGAGGTAAATGTCAACATAGGATTAATTTTATTATTTTTTATTAAACATATTTACTAGTATAATTTGCTGGTCTGGGAGAAAAGAAATAATTTAGAATGTCAGCTGCTTCTCTTCCCGCGCAGATCGTAAAAGTCGATCGAGGAAATGGGCGAGAATCTCTTTTGCATGAGAAATGATAGACATCACATTTCGGTAAACTTAATTCACTAAGATAAAATAGTAGTTAAAGATGAGCAGATAAACTTTTGTTTAATTCTTTTGCATGAGAAATGATAAACAATCATCAGTAAACTTAAATTACTTAGAGAAAATAGCTTAGGTAGGTAAAGATAAGCACATACCGGCATATCCTTTTTTTTTATTCTTTTGCATGAGAAATGATCCAGTGTATTTAAACAAGCATCAAGGTATTTAACAAGAACAAACCGACAAATGAGCCTTGAACTTTAAGCAACGCATCGCATCGCCACTATTTAAATGCGTTTGCACAAAGAGAAAATTGTTATATTAATAAATTGAGACTCGTCCCCTTCAATGTCGCGATACGCATGTCCATTGTCCTATAAGGATTATAAAATAACATACATACATACTATCGCATTTTGGGTCTACTCTTGCCGCTCTTAGACCCAGACAGAGATAGGCCGCAAGACTCAAAGGCCACTTTTAATGGGCGAGAAGGTGGAAAAAGGAATCAAAATAGTGATGGGTTGCTAGCCGCATCGCCTATTAACATGATTTGCATTTTCGCCCATTCCCTCGATCGGCTTCTGCGATCTGCGCGGGAAGAGAAGCAGCTGGTACATTCTAAGTTTTTTCTTTACTCCCAGACTAGCGTGGAAGAGACAGAGAGATTATAAAATAATGTTACATTAAAATTAAAATGTTATTATTTTTCAACGTTTACAAAATATGAGCTTCTTCAGTCTAAATAGGGTCATAACATAAGATACAGCACCAGTAATAGATAGTTGGACAGCGAGGGTTTCATAATATCCGTCTGGTTCTTTGACACTCATTAGGTCTTCTCTTCTTGTAATTTAAGAGCTTGCTTTTTTCGGTAAAGTTAAGTGGAGATGCCTCCGTTCCTCCCTTCACTCTGCAAACTTTTTAATGTCTTGGTAGGACCTTAGTCCTAAATTTTCTTTAATGTGTTGGAAAACCTTTATCCTCGGTCTTCCTTTTCCTCGTCTCCCTTTTATTTTTCCTTCTACTATTATTTTGAAGAGATTGTCATATCTTATTAGATGTCCAATCATCTTCCCTCTTCTATTTTCTCTCCAACTCCTTTAAGTACCCCCTCATTGTTTACTTTGTCCATCCAGCTTATTTTATTTATTATTATTGGTTACAGAACCCTAAAAAGAAACGGATGAATAAACGTGTGAATGTATTCTCAAACAAAGTCAACTTTCCATCATAAATCAGTTAGTTTATAGGATCTGCCACAGACTTTGATGGGCCGGTAGTTCAGTGATGTGAACGATAAGGTAAACCGGTTCGATTCCCGAGTGTGTAGAGGTCTTTGCGCAACGGTAATGCCAAATTCCATTGACCTTCGTCGACGTCCACTGCGATCTGACCCTTTGGCCTGAGGATGGTAACCTGCTATTTGTAGAACAGATATTCAAGGCAATGAGTACACCAATAAGTGTAATATGGTAGATGGTAGATATGTTTAATGTGAAGTATTCTATTACCTACATAATGAACGTACTTGACTTTCAAGTTTGCTTGGATAAAGACGTTTAAATATTATGGCCATGGTCTGAAGTGACCACAAATGGCAAAAAAAAACTCAAATTTCTCCGTGCTTCGGAAGGCACGTTAAACCGTTGGTCCCGGCTGTCTTCGTTATATGGCAGTCGCCAAGCTATGTCAGATACCTTTAGGTAGCTTGAAAAATCTGACAAGAGTGATGGCTACTTACACACAAAAAAAAAATGGGCCATGTCTCTTTGTTAGGAGGGGCCTTTAGCCCCTCCTAACAGAGACATGGCCCATGTTTTTTTTTTTGTTTTTTGTTCAGCAGTGGAATTATATATTGCACCTATAAGTACCTAGAAAAATGTTTGTCTCAAACAGTAAACAAACCCAGTAGGTAAGGCACCTGATAGTGGCTTCGAATAAGTCCTTATAATAAAAGCTCAATTTTGCGCTCCTGGCTTTTTGGCCTGAAAGCACCCTGGGGAGAAGAAGCTCAAGTAGGATGACTATAAGTCAGCAACTATAAATAATACGCCATAGTTAATGTCATGCCCTTTTATTTGTTTCTGATTGTAGGTGCATTCTTTGAAAAAAGAAAATCTGCTACTTTAGGTGGATCGGAATGAGTCTCATCTTAATCCACGAAGAATAATGAATAGTAAGAATAATTAACAAACAATAAGACATCGTTTATCCAGTCGGATGTAACAATGACGTATCGTTCACAAACGATAACTCCAAAAATCATGGTACAATGGAAACTGTTCTAGATGAAACAAAACTCATGCAGGTTGTACTCAGGTCTCAGGTAAGCAAACGCCTCGTCTTAGCGATTCGTCGGCAGGTGATTACGGACAGGTGTCCTAAAATTACGACTAACTCTTATGCAGCTTTAAGCTGGTCGATTGCGAGCTTCTGTCTCATTAACAGGCATTAACCCAATGGTGTGTGAAGAACGAGTTAGATAATTCAATTAAATAAATTCTTTGTTCGTTAATTTTGCTGTGCATTTGCATAACTTATCATCATCAGGTCTTTTTTACTCTCCACTGCAGGAGCACGACATTGTCTCTACTACCAGAGCCATATATTAGCCAGAGCAGTCGGATTTGGCCTACACTCTCCACGCTTGCCAGACGGGTTGGAGAGGTCTCACTGATGTTTATAAGCTGTGTTTAGTTTGTGTTTCCTAAGTCGCCTTCTACGACATCCACGGGAAGACTTGGAGTTTTAGCTTATATTATTTTTGAACGTCGACAACACATTTGCCTAACTGCTTGTTGCTGTTGTCTTGCTATTTACGCACTTCACTTCAAACCCAAATTAGTTTTCTTTACAGCCTGGCTAATTCAGAAACAGAACTAATTTATGACTAATGTCAACAACTTGTAATCCTCGTGTTAAATAATTTAAGTTAAAATTATCACTTTTGAACACATTTTTTTCTGGACGTATAATCATCTATTTTTAAGAGCTATTCTCTTATCGGTGGGATGTGAATTCTCTTCCATTTGTCTTTCTCGTCTGCCAGCTGTTTTACTTTGCTGTATGACACAACGTTCACCTTCTTCTTTATCTGTTTGATGTAGTTATTTCTTTTTGATAATGAAGTATTTGTGCTAAAATATTTATTTATTTAAAAAACTTTATTGTATATATTTCCTCGTCTATTCTCTATTATGTCTAGAATGCATCTATTCTCTCCTACTCTTTTGAAAACCATCTCGTTAGTGTTTTGTCAACCCAGCTTAGACTTTCCATCCTGGACATATTGGCAACACTAAAAGAATTCGATAGAAGATCAGTCAGTAAAGGTCTTTTGACTCTGTTGACATTGGACGAGATGATGACATTTAGCTAACTTAGTGAGGTTGGTAACAGTCCACCTGCTACTAAGCACTAGTCGACATAACAAAGTGACATTAAAAGACGTTTTTTGTTGTCATCTTTTTATTCAAGACAAAACCTTAAAACTTTTATTGATCACTAGAGTTACAACTCTATTCAATCTTTTTGGAATATATTACTAATCTACCTCAGTTCTTTTTAATCTTAGTGTATTCCCGGTTGCATCTTCAGCTGTGCTGCTTCTAAGCCCGAGGTGCGCTTTCCCACTTCTTCTTCTCAAAATATAATATGCTTGTCAATGTTCACCCAAGGTTGCCAAAGACCTTGCTCAAGTGAGAAAAAATTTCCGGAACAGTTCGACCCTCTTTGGAAATGTATTTGTACGAAACGTTTTACAACCGGCCGACCCCTGAAGTTAATTCCTTGAGAAAGCAGTTGAAGCACGAGACGTTTGTGCTTATTCCTTTTGTCGCCTCTTACGACCTCCACAGAAAGAGATGGGAGTGGTCCTATTCTAGGCCGGAAGTCACAGGGTACTAAACTGATTAGTTTCTCAGTTTCTCTCTCATCTATTATTATCATACCTTAAATGAATTGAAGTAGTGAATGATGTGTTTTAATAACCTTTTAGCTGTCGTTAGCTTTAACAATTGACTTGCATACATATATTATTCTGTTAACAGTTAGTGACTTTCCTTATCAAAGAACTTCATTAAATTTAAAACCCCGACCCCGAATCGAATTTAATAAAATACAATCAACATAATCGCCTTAAAATAATGCAGACATATGTTCAACACCTTTCATAAACCGGTCGATCGAAGGACATCCGGTTTTTGTATAAAAAATCGGGATCGACATTCCCATCGGAACCGCCGAGTATCCGGTGCGCGGGCGCAACAAAATAAAAAAGATCATTTGTTAAGTCGACTGACGGCTACCAGCGTTTACCTAGTTAGCAGATTGGCAACTATTTTGAACTTTAGAGGTATTGATGTATATTTGGTAACTCATCAGCATTTATTTATTTATTTAACTTCATACACAAATACAAGTGTAATGGCGGACTTAAAGCCTAGGCCTTATCTACGAGTCAACCAACTAGCATAGATGTGTATTTGGTGTTAGCCGCGTGGTTCCTGTCAGAGTAGAATAGGACCACTCCAAATCTTTCAATGGATGTCGTAGAAGGCGACTTAGGAAACACAAGCTAAACGAAGTTTACAAAAATCAATGAAAACTTTCCAACTCGTCTGGCCAGTGTGGAGAGTGTAGGCCAAATCCTCTGACTGCTCTGGGTATTATATCGGTCTGGTAGTACAGAGATGGTCGTAATCTTACAGTGGAGATTAAAAAAGACCTGTTGGTGGTGATGATGATAATTCTGCATAAAAAAGTTCTGCATGATTAGAATAAGAAGTTATATGTGAAGGTGAGTATATCTTTAGATATAAAGAAAGTCCAGATTTATCGAGTATTGTAACTTATGCATTTTTTCTTTGTCTATCCAACTCAATCCAACAACAACATACTTTTAACGAATTTTCTACCCAATCAACATTTTACCTTCAACATTTTTAACTCCCACCTCGCTAAAGCTAAGGGGCCTTTGGGTCTTGCAGCCCTGGGCTCTGTCTGGGATTAAGACGTGATAATATATTCAACATTTTTTAACGTTTGCTGTATTTTAAGCAAGAGAATAATAATAATAATTCGGTGTTCCGGAAGGCACGTATAAGCCGTTGGTCCCGGCTGTCATCATTGTATGGCAATCGTTAAGCTATGTCAGATGCCTTTAGGCAGCTTGAAAAATCTGACACCAGTGTTGGCGACTTACACACACGATAAACAAACAGCAAGAGAATGGCTTTATACCAAGTTACTTTTGATAGAAATATTTAAGATTAATCCGACTTCGGATCTTTCTTCCGTATCATATCCCTTTTGTAATACATCAGTTAAGCAACCTTCCTATTCAATACCAGTCGTGTCAACCTCCCAACTCTCTAATTCTACATAGCACGGTATGATGACCTCTAATCTACATACATACAAATGACTTCCACGCATGGACAACTACAATAACTCGAATGCCTTACAAAATTCTACATTCACTTCACAATAAACTTCTCGTCTTTAATTCTTGAGAATAAAGTTGAGATTTGAATGGTTTTTGAATTGTTTGACATTGTTTAAAACGATGTTTGGTAATAGGTTGAGTGAAAGGCTGGATATGTGAGAAAACGGACGCCTAACAATGCCATATTTTGCCGTCATCTGTTCTAGTGATCGATCTGCGTAAATATTTTATTCCCACTGTACTGGCCGTAGATTGCTACGCGAATGTTCTTAATTGACTTTTCTAGATTGTTCCGGGTTCCACTTGATTCGAAGTGGTAATCATTTTAACGAATGTTATAGAACCAAAAGAAAGTGGGTAAATTAGATTTATGTTTGGTAACTCGAGTTTTATCACACCACAAAATCTTGAGTGTTAATTTCTTTGCTTTTGGGCGTAATTAGAAATATACTATCACGTGTGTTTTCGGGTTAGAATAGGACCACTCCATCTCTTCCTGTGGATATCGTAAGAGGCGACTAGATGATTAAGCACAAACATCTCGTGCTACAATTGCATTTCCAAGGAGGGTTAACGTCGGGCGGCGGCTGGTTGTAAAACTTTTCGCCAAAATACATTCCCAAAGAGGGTTGACGTCAGGCAGGCGGCCGGTCGTAAAACTATAGCCAAATCTTTAAACTCTTCCGGCTATTTCTTCTCCAACGCAAGGTCTTTGGCATCCTTGGGTGACCATTGACATGCATGTAATATTTGGAGAAGAAAAAGCGGGAAAGCGCAACCCAGGCTCCAAAGCAACACAACTTAGGATGCAACCGAGAACGCGCTTGGATGAAGAAGACAAATATACTATCACGTCTTTATACCTAATGGAGGAAGACAAACCCCAGGGCCGTAAACAAAGACAATGTTTATCGCAAAATGGCACAAAAATATAGATCGAGAGGTCCAGAAAATGGAATCGGCCAAAACAGCCTTATAGATGAATTTTCCGGGGTCCAGTGCTGCCCCATTTGAAATAAATTATTTGAAAAAAAAATTTTTACCTCATGGCTCTAGACAAATCTTTATACTATTTTGTGAATTACTGTAATTATTTCACACTTTAAAGTGAGAACGTCAAGCTTTTCTTAGAACTTTTGCGGAAAAAGGCCACTTTTGGCAAAAATGCTAAGAAAAGTTTAACGTTCTAAACACGGCTAAAATTTTATGCTACCAACTAATAAAGTAGTAGTTATAAAAAACGAAGGTAAAATTAAAAAAACTTCCCAATATTATATGGTAATAGGTCCACGAAACTATTTTAGCAAAGATTCCCTCCCTGCGTCGATGTTTCCCCATACATATAATTTAGGGATTTTCAAGGCAAGAGTGAATAGGCATTTTTTGAGTCTGCGTGATACACCTTAGACCTCATCTTAGCTTCCCATCAGGCTAGATAGAGATCAAACGCACTCAAATTTCTAATAAAAAAAAAAAAAAGGTTCGTAGCCCGAAAGGTCATGTCACCGGCAAGTCAACAACAAAACTTTAAGTACCATATCGCATGACTGCGGTGACGTCAGAATGAAAACTTCTTCCGGAAAACTTGATTCAGGTCGTTTGGACTAAAGAAATGATTTTAAGGGGCAAGGAAGTGATTGGTGCATAGCTAAGATGGCCTCCGTGGCTTTTTTTTTGCTTTTTTTTGGACATATTATATCTCACTTATTGAGCTAGCCCCAAAGTAAGTTTTTTTAAACTTGTGTTATTGGATACTAACTCAACGATACTATATTTTATAATGAATACATATATATAAACATCCAAGACCCAGGACAATTTGAAAAAGGCCATTTTCCAACTTGCCCTTGATGGGGATCGAACCCAGAACCTCCAGATTGGCGGACTAGCGTGTTGACCATTACACCACGGAGGCTTTACTGCACTATGGTCTTGAAAACCTATTTAAGTATAGTTCTGTTCTTTCAAAATATTAGGTTTTCGCAAGTAATTGCATTGGAATTGCAGTTCAGAACTTTAAAAAAATATATTTAGTTACCATAGTCATGGACTAAACATGCTGTAACAATAACGGTCTACTGAAAGATATTAACCCATATTTATGGTAATTTTTAAACCCCGATAAAAAGAGAGGTGTTATAAGTTTGACGTGTCTGTAATGTCTGTCTGTGGCATTGTAGCTCCTAAATGAATAAACTGATTTCGATGCGGTTTTTTAAATGGGAAAGTCTTGTCTGTCGAGATAGTTTTTAGCTATGTTTGATACAAATCTGGTCAGCCGTCCAAAAGTTATTGGGGGCTTGAAAGGCGAGGTTTTTTTTTTATTTGTCCGGCAAATAAACTGGTTAACAGTAGATGTACTCGTATAATGTAACTATTTTACCTCATAGAAATTTTAAATATAGAATTCTTATAATACACATCGTATTAATACATTCCTTTAAAATGCAAATATGAGATAGAAATCGGTACGGAAATAGACGGCATTTTGCCGCGGCTGTACTGTGAGCGTTACTTCGCGACTCGGACTCGGAACAAAGGGATATCCTACTTCCTTATTCACGGTGCAAAGAATATAATGTTACAGATGCTATGCTTAATATAGGTAGTCGTTTCATAGATCTAAAAAGTGATGGGACAGTTGATATAGAAATAGAGATAAATTACACATTGAGCTAGCCCCAAAGTAAGTTTTTTTTAAACTTTTGTCATGGGATACTTACTAAACTATACGATACTATATTTTATAATAATGTAATATATGTATAGGTACCTAAGACCCAGGAAAATTTACTTTGGATTAGCATTGCTATCCTGCGAGGGACAGCAGCCAGCGTTCTTGCTACCTTGCCGCATGGGCAGAACGACAAATTTTATATATTTAGTTTTAATTTAGTTAATTTTTTATAGTTTAGTCTTTAGTTAAGCTTTTATTTAATGTTATTTAATCTCATTGGTCGATATATCTCATTGATGTTAAAAAGTTAAGCAGTATATAAATAGAATATATAAGTTAAGTAATAGACGGCATCGACATTTTGCCACGGCTCGAACTCCGAGTGTTACTTCGCGAGTCGCGACTCGGAACAAAGGGATATCCTACTTCCTCATTCACGGTGCAAAGAATATGTAGTTGCAGATAGTTTATTATAGTCGTGCTTTATATTTTGCAGTTTTTACAAAACGCGAAAAGGTATATGATATTTAATAAATTTTTAGAGCACCTAATTAGAGGTAAAGTAAATCGATTATTAACCCTAAGATGTTAAATATACTACTACTAGTAAATAGATGATTAAACGGCATTTTGCCACGGCTGTCCTGCAAACGTTACTTGGCGACTCGGAAAAAGGAGATATCCTACTTCCTTATTTGCAGGACAAACCGGATTGTAATCGCAACAAACGTTTTTAGTAGATCGACACCTGTCGATTTATAGATCTAAAAAGTGATGGTATATATTAAGTAGAAGGTTATATATATGTATATATATTAAGTAGGTACCTACCTACACAAATAAATTTTATTTAAGGATACACTTATTATGATTTATTTTATGACTAATTCAAAATTTTATTAACTAATTGTAACCAAAAGTATTTAAGTATATTTGTTATCTATTAGACCATTGGACAGACAGACTGAAAGAGTTGAGGGTGAGAATGCGACGACCGTTTTTCAATTAAAATAATAAAATTTGGTCCACAGAAGTGGCTATTGGATTAACAATATTGTACCAAGAAAAAAAATGGCTTAATATATTAATAATAAATAGCTTAATAACATACAAAATTTAATGATTAAAAGAAGAAAATTAAGGAATAAAAACGATTCTTATATAAGATTATAAGAAAATTACCAATCACATAACCCTTAAGAGGGCTCCTGACTCCAATATCTAAATTTTGCTCCTGCTTGTACACAAATTTATTCTAACCGAAACGAGGCAGCGAGCTGAGCGGGCACGCGGGCGGTGCGGCAGACGGTTAACGAGTTTGCGTTTTTTAGTTTTTTTTTTTGTTTTTTAAGTTATTTAAAAAATAAGACATATGGTGACTGCCTTATGTTTAAAACAATTATAATCCAAAGTTACGAGGGCTAATTTATTGTATTTCTTGAATACTAGCCGTTTTAGTATAGTTCGGAGGTAATTTGGAGGCAACTTAGCAATTTTTTCTATCGTCATAAGAGTTAGTCCTGAACATTGCTGTATTTTTATTTCAAAGTAAGTATTTCATTAATATTGACAATACTCAAGATGGCTCTAAGAACTTTGATGTAATATGGGCTCGAAGAAAAAGAGAAATCTATGAAGAAAAACTGCGAAGATATTGACATGTATACGGAGAAAGGAAAACCAGAAATTGCAGAAGAATTATAAAAGACCTTAAAGTAACCCATAAAACTCAGAGTACCGCTTTATTTGACGTAGGAATCCAAACATCGTAAATGTTTCTTGGTAAAATTCAATTTCCACTCTCTGTCCCGACCACTTGATCTATGACACATCCTGACGCACCTACACGTATGTCCATGTGGGGGGTGTGGGAAGATCGAAAATAAAAACCCCCCGGCGGGAGCCATCCCCAAACATATTACGGGAATGTTGGGTCGACGTTCTGGACACCCCGATTTTTTTGCGATAATCAACAGCGCAGTATTGCTGTTTTATTATTTACACACGGATCTAACGTAAACATAGCAGTTCAGTTTACAATTGTAGGTGAGCTTGACTGCTTAGTAGTATCTGAACTTGGAATAAACACCCGAATTGACTTTATCTGGACAGGTGACCATTACGGCAATGTGCATTGTGGCCGGGTCCAAAGCTGCAACGGCAATCTGATATAGCTAAGCGACTGCCATCTAGTGATAACTATGGGAACTAGTGGCCTAACGTCTGAAGCACAAAGGAACCTCAAGATATTCCAAAAGTGAGCATATCCATTCCAAAAGCCAGATTTTTTTGCGATAAACAACCACGCAGTATTGCTGTTTTAAGTGAACATAGCGGTTCAGTTTACAATCCGCTAGTTTCTAACAAGTCAAATCAGACTCTTTTTTCTAAACGTCAAAACAAATATTTTATGAGATTTGTATGAAATATCAAACTGTGACGTCATAGTTTTTTGGAGTCAAATAGCGTTCTTAATATCCGTTTTCCCGCATTTATATGACAAAATGGACGTGATCAATGACAAGTGCCATTATTTTGTGACGTTTTATTCCATTAACAGTACTAAATAATTTATTTTTGACCCAGGAAACTACCCAATTCTAGGTGAGCTTGACAGCCTAGTAGTAACTGAACTATATACTGATAGGTTGATATGTTCAGTTTACGTTAGATAGTGAGGTCGGAGTATCCGCACTTGGCAAGCGACATAGGGAGTGGTTTGCTGTAGATAGGTAACTACCAGTGATATCGGGTATTGTAGATTTGTGGCCTATGTCTCGTTGTGGTCAACACTTGAATGAATATTAGCCGAAGCGACTAGCAATAAGACCAACGACTTAATGTGCGATGAGAAGCACAAAGACACCTCAAGATATTTTAAAAGTGAAGACAACGCACGGCCTATGTTGCTTTCATTGTGAGTTAAAGTGCATAGTGCATACTGATTTGTTATCTTAGAGGCCTTTTTTTGTCCTCTACAAACTGAGACGGGTATATTCGGCTAAAATAATTAAATTTTTAACAAAATAACAACCGACTTTAATTTTTTTTAGGAGTTTCTTCCATATCTCCAAAGTTCTTCATCATTTCTTTACCAAATTAAAATGGGACCGATTCAGTAGTAAAGGCTTTCAAATAAAAAGAATTATCAAAATCGGTTCACAATTGGCGAAGATATCGCGTAACAAACATACATAAAAAAAAACATACAGCCGAATTGATAACCTCCTCCTTTTTTAAAGTCGGTTAAAAATGGGTAAGTATGTTTGGTTGATAAAAAATGCAGCCAGTGTTTACTGATTATATTTAGTAAGTATTTTCGTATTAAATATTTAAATTGTAATTATTAACTGTGGCTTCACATCTCTCACCGGTGGTTTTAATAAATGGGTTGGTTTACCAATTATTAGCATTATAAATTTTATACATTTTAATATCATTAATTTTGCGGAAAAGGTAATTTTGTTTGTTTTTGTTTTTTATAGTGGTGTTAGGTGTAAATCATTTATTTTTCCTCAAGACTGAAGTACTTATTTACACCTATAATTAGCTCCAGGAAGATCTGTCACGTTTTTACAGAAGTGCATCAAAATGACTTTGAGCTCCCTATGTGATGCCTCAACGCAGACGAATGCGAGTGCAGTCGTAGATGATCCATCAATGTATGAGAATAGGAAAACTTCAGTCCCGGACACAATACGGATGTTGACTAAATAAATAGTTTTAGCTCATCAGGTAGATTATAAAAAAATATTTTATACGTATTTTTCTTTTTTCTGATTAGCAAATAATTACAAAGATACAGCGTATTTGAATTCCGCATGACGTCACGCTCAAGTACAATTTTCACTTTACGGTAACGTCAATCACCTCCACTCCAAAACTTTGACGCGCTGTATCTTTGTGTTATAATTTACGCTACTTTGATAAACCGTAAAAATATAAAATATACACTGTGTTAATGAACTAACGCAAAACCTTGCAAACAAAAAGATGGTACCTTAGCCCATGAAACTGAACAACTTTTGTTCTACAACAACGAAACCCAAAAAAAGAAATTTAAATTTTCATACAAACTGAAAAGTTGTTTAGATTCATGGGCTGAGGTACCATCTGAGAGGTTTTGCGTTAGTTCAATAACACGTTTTATAAGATAAAATACATTAAAAAGATGGCAGAGAAAAGAGAGGAATGGAGGCATCTCCACTTAACTCCACCGACAAGAGCAAGCTCTTAAATTAAAGAAGTAGAAATAAGATAAAAAATAATATAATAAATAAAATAAAAAATAAAAATAAAAAAGCCTTATATTTCTTGTTAATTTTACATAATATCTACATCTTAGTATCTAATCAAATTTTGAACTATATTCTATGTGAGTTTAATTTTATTTAAGTTTAACAACTAACATTTTTTATTCATACTTCTAATTATTATGTTTGTATCTAAGTATTTTTTATTTTTATTATGTACAAGAACCCCTTATCGGGTAAAGGCCTCCTCCAAAGAATACCATTTTTCTCTGTCTTGGGCTGTTTGGAACCAGAGCGGGCTGGCTGTTTTTATAATTTCGTCTGCCCATCTTGCATATGGTCTGCCAACGCGGCGTTTTCCACCGTGTCACCCTCTTAGTCCATCGGTCGTCTTTTAGTCTGGCTACATGGCCTGCCCACTTCCACTTTAGCTTTTGTGCGTAACTTAGGGCATCAGTTGCTTTTGTACAGTTTCTTATCTTAGTGTGCTTTATTTTCTGAATTTTTCTTATGTTTAGCATGCTACGTTCCAGTCCTCGTTGGCATGTAACTATTTTGTTTTTTACTTTTGTCGAAAAGTTCCAGGTTTGGCAGGCATATGTTAGACACGGGATGAGGCAAGAGACCATGGCTTTTGTTTTTAGGTTTACAGGCATATTACTTTTAAATATATCTTTTAAACTATTATACTTAACTTATTTAACTATAGTATTTGTTCCAGGTGCGCTGTACTCTTCGGTCTACTTCTTGGTCGTGGTTATTTCTCTTCTATTGTAATTTGTCTTTTTGTGCTATTGGTCATCGCCATTGTCTTTGCTAGATTCATCTCCAAGCCCACTTTTTTGCTAGCCTTATTTAATGAGTGCATCATGAATTGCAGTTTTTGGCTGGATTCTGATAGTATAACTAAGCCGTCGGTGTAACTACATACTACAAAAATATGGTTTCATTATTTTTGGATAATATATAAAATACAATATTTCGGACCCAGTCTACATCCCTATTCCAGCGCTCTTTACAGACACTGAAGAAACTCTTTACAGCAATGATATCCGAACTTGTTGACACAAATAACATAAAGAGAAAAAGATTTCATTTT
Organism: Acrobasis repandana; assembly: GCA_963576875.1. Taxonomy (NCBI): domain Eukaryota; kingdom Metazoa; phylum Arthropoda; class Insecta; order Lepidoptera; family Pyralidae; genus Acrobasis; species Acrobasis repandana. The sequence continues at coordinate 7,353,490 of OY756221.1, read as the reverse complement.
CTTGTAAAACCTATGTAAGATATTCAAGCTCCTGCTCGGGTAAATAAGATGAAGATAGCCGTGAAAGAATATGCGAACCGCATCAACAGATTCGTTCGCCTCGGCCTCCGAAATGGCTTTTCTATTCAATTTTCGATAGAGATTTTTTACCAACCCGCAGTTTTGCGTACAGCGGAACCAATAAATCCTTCTCTAGAGGTAAAGGGCCGAATTAATCACTCGACTAGTCTACCAATCGATCGCCCAACAAAGATTTTATAACAAGAATTTTGGGCTTTATTTTTTAGGAGCAAAGGTTGATATTGTAATGAGTGATAGTTTTATATTTACAGTTCGGAAGGTGAAAATAAGAAGTGGGAATAAATAGTAGGGCTTTCTCCGCCGATACACTTGGAGCAGATTAAAGTGTTCGGGATCGTTGGTAACATAAATTAGGGAAATGGCTATGATCTTTGATTACATAATATCCGCCGTTTTCCTGAAACCTTTTGAAGAATATAGCTTCAGTGGTGTGAAACTGGATGTATTACATTTTTATATTATTGTGTGTAGGTGTTATTACATACGTGTATAAAGATTATACGTCCCTGATTAATTTTACGGCCTAAGTTCAGATTAATGCAAAGTAGTGCGACAGTTTATTCTTGGCAATTATCTTGCCATACAAAAAACTGATTGACGCTAATTCACGTTAGACTCTGTGGCCGACTAGTGATGTGCCAAAAAAAAATCTGAGCAAAATTTTGCAAAAAAAAAACTTTAAAACATACATATTTGGATCTCCTACAACATATGTACGTGTTAATAATAATAGCATCTCTAGGTATTATATGTAATACCGCTAATAATATTTATGTTTAGTGAATTCACATACAACAAAGGCGAGGTAACTAGGTACGTCTTTTGCTATAGGTATCCACATTGCACATTTTAGAAGTTGAGGATATTGTCATTAATTTAGGTATTCGAGGTATCACAAATTGTCACGAAATTAATTTGAAATAATAATTTCTAAAATCCTACTTTTTTATCACCTTGTATCAAAATAGAATCTGGGCTGTAAAGACAATCTATTGTTTATTGTCATGAAACACCAGTGTATAGTCTAACCGACAACAATTCCATTATCTTTTAAATGAATTTAAATTTTGTCACCAATAAAATAAGGGTGAATTTCGAAGAGAGTCTGTAGGAAGTGATTGGGTAGGGCACGGGCTGGTACCCTGATAAACTAGATAGTGCATTAAGTGATGTTCACTGGTTCCTGTCAGAGAGTCACCTGAGAAAATAACTTGTAATAGTTGCCTGCTTTATAAAATAAAGTAATAAAAAAAAATATAAAAACTGCAATACACTTAGAATTTGGCCTGAACTTCACATTTAAATCATACTGTAGTGTTGATTCAAAGCACTTGAAACCAAAATTGGATATCTCTCTCTCAGCTCAGCGTATTCCCAGTTGCGTCCTCGCTGTAATGCTGCGAAGCCTGGGGTCCACTTTCCGGATTTTTCTTCTCCACTTCGCACGGGCTTGAGCATCCATTGTTGTAGGTCAAGCCAGTATTGGGTTCACCACGTCTGCCAGGGACAGGCAGGACCAGATGGCTGTAATTGGTTCCCCATGTAACTTACCGGTTTTCGCAAGACATGACCGTAACAGCGAAGGCGACTCTTTTGCAGTTTGTCTGCTCTGTCACGGAGATGAAAACTGCCTGCTTCAAACGAAAATTTGACACGGAAATCACAGATAAAAGATTATACATTCCAAGAGTAGGTATAAATATCACTTTTAAATGTAAGAAAAATGTTATTATTTTAAATTCAGATTAGTTCTGGCACTAAAATAATTACTCGGGATTATAGTTGAATTTAGTATAATATAATTTATTTTATTTAAAATATTTATTGTACAAAAAAGTGCACAAATGGTGGACCTTATGCCTAAAGGCATTCTCTACCGTCTATATCATAAAATCTTCTTCAATTTAATAAACTATCGAAACACAACTTGCTTTAATTTTACTTAAAATGTATAATATAAGTCTTTAAGAAAAAAATAACGTTGCGTGTAAATAGAAATAATTTAAAGTGGTGTTGATATTATTGTTTACTCTAAAATCTTAGTAGGCGGCATAAACATAAACAAACAAATGCAAGTTAACAACCAATTCGTTTCCACGTTTAACGCCTAAACTTTTAATAAATATTAAACTCGAGCTAATTTTTCACAAGCCATAAACCAAAAAAACACTTGATTAAATTTCTGTAACCGGCCGAAATTTAAAAGCTTTGTTTCCCGCCCATTAGGGTTAGGGCGGGCGGCGCTGGGCGGGCATCGGGCACGAATTAATAAACAACCCGGCCAAGGCCAAGCCTTGCGACCTTTGGGCCTTTTCCCTTCACCTGTAACTGTTCATTTTGAATCACTAAAAATCACAAATAATTATGTGACCCGTTTAGTTTTTAGGCAAAGAAAACTTGAAGAAACCTTAACAATATCTTGACCACCTACCTCTACTAGTGTAATGTTTGTTAAGTTAGTTTTAATTTAGGTTATAATTTAGGTTGTTTAGTTTTAATTTACTTTATTGTTATATTTATGTTTTATTTATAATATTGTATTCGTTGATGAATAAATTATATGTTACCTTATCTAATAATCTCAAAACCAAACTAAATAAGTTTGAAGCAAATCTTTTAGACTGGTCGTCGGGTTTGAACATTTTACCGTCCACCCAAAAACACAAGCATAAATGATGATAGTACAGAAATGACACTATGTACAGTAGCAAGGCTTGATAACCAAAAATAATGCAAATTTTTTAATTGGCCACCTTAAAATTTCATTAAAGATATAGAGAATATTATATAATATATATACTGATAAGTACATACCGTAGAGTGGTCGCACTACACAAAACATTTAAATAGTTAGCAGTTGCTAATATCTTTTCCGTTTTCATATGGTTTTTTCTTATATTATGAGAACTATGAGTTTTTACGATAATTATGTCCTGTTTTTTACTTCTGTGCAATAAAGGGTATTGTATGAATAAATGAACAGTCTTTATCCAATATCCAAGCGTTTCAATAGTTTTCAACAGATATGGCAACCCTGCCAGTGAGTGCAGCGTTGCACGGGCGCGGTTGGTTGCCTCTACTCCATTTTTTTATATTTTGAAAGTTGCTCTTATACTTTTGTCTTACGGCACAGATAAACGAGCTCTTATTTTTGTTAGAATGCTACATTTATGCAGCTAGTTCAGTCTATTTGAGCTGTAGAGTCTGCAACGAGGTAAACGCTAGTTGCTTCATTTCTATCCCCTCTGTATATTGTATAAGGATATTTAAGATTCCTATATTGTTATTAATAGGCTTTATATTGACAAACTAATATCTGAAACCAAACAGAGTATATTAATTCGTTATTTATATTTCCTATCAAAGTGAAAAACCATAGATATATCTACTAATGCTGTCCCCTTATTTCACACGTGGTAAAAGTAAACGGAAGTTTTTAAACGCTACAAATTCATAAAGCGCGCATGCAAATTTTAAATAATGCATTATACGGGATGATCATTACACGAAACAAATCCTCAATTCGCCATAAAACGTCGCACTGTAAATGGTGCTCCCGCGTAAGGAAACGTTGTCATTCAAAATCAGACCACGTGTACAATATTTCATCATCAGGAAGGGTGGCTGCACCCCTGGACCCCCCAACCCCGCGGCCGCCCCCGCCACCCGCGCCCGACCCAAAAAGTCTATCTGCACTTGACACGGGAGGAAACGGGACAGATTAACCGTAGAAAGGAACAAAGCTAAATATGTTTCAAGCTGATACTTACCCCTGTGCAGTATAGGGAAATGCTGCAGATCATTTTCATCTCACGTGAACAGTACATTTAAGATTTGCTGCCTTTATTTATTCATATATATCTTATATGTAGTATATTTGTATGTATGCATATATACTTTGAATATATGTTTTAGATACATTTTTAATAATTGCCAAATTTATAGTAAATAAGGATGTGTTAATCGCCCAAAATTTTCTTTTATCAGCACCTCCTATATGTTGACTGGTAGAAAAGGCCGTGGGCTTTAAGTCCGCCTCTTAAATTTTTGTAATAAAGTTAAATAAAATAAATAAATAATAAGTATATACATGTACATTACGTACTTTATGTATACCTACTTCACTTATTATTTATCTTGCAACCCACAACGTAGAGACATTTGGTAGACAACACTTTTAGCGTAAAGTTCGCCTATTGTTCTGTACAATTTGTATTTGATGGATAATAAAAATTAAATAAATTAATAAGAGTTGAGACTGGCCTTTGTTATGATGTGATTAGCTTCAGGATTTTGCATATTTTTGTGAAAGATGTAAGTGAATGAATAGCCTCTTGATGTGACTGTTGTGGCGGCGTGACCATTTGGCATATCTGGCTTTTTAATTTGTTTTCTATACTAGCAGTTACTTGCTAGAAGTGGTAAATTTAGGTTAAAAACCCCTTAAACATCAAGTAAATAGCAAAAATAGAGCAGGTACTTATCCAAATATAAATTATCAAAGGTAAATACTAAACATTTCTATATACAAAAAGTTTACAACTTTTTATGTAGAAACGCGATAATTAATCACAAAAATATAACACGATTTATTTTTATGTTTTATCTTTTTCATTATTATTTTTAATATTTTTAGCAATCACAAAAATTCCGTACCTATACTGTGTCTACTATTGAATTATATCGACTAACAATCATACGTAATCTGTCCATTCAACATACTACACCGTACGAAGTTATACATTGCTGAAAAAGGATGGAGGAATGAAATGATGGAACCATTTTCAGTCCACGGTGAGATACCCACGCACACATATTTAGTATCCTTGTATATATACACGCACTCATTGAGCGCGGGCGTGAAAAGTTTGAGCAGTAATTTATATGACGGTTTAAATAATTACTGCGCGTTTTCAGCTCAATTTGTAGATGAGAGTGCGGGTGTGGTGACATTTATGTGCGTTTTTCGATGCGGTTTTATAATATGTGTTTGTGAGAGCGTTTATACAATGTATTTGGTTACAGACTAGCGATAATTTATGGACATGTTTTCCTCACCTATACGAATAACTTTTATTAAGGGTATAATTCGAAAAAAGTCGCTGCTACGTAGTAAATTACATACCTACCTACGCTATTTTGCAATTATTCCCTAAGTAAAAGTTGTTCGTATATATGACGACAGCTGATCCAAAATTCTATATAAAGCAAAAAATAAATAATTCGATATATGTGTCTTGGGGAAAGTTGTTCAATATCATGGCCTGAATGTACCTTTAAAATAGTTTCAGTATATTTTGTTAGACGTTATATCCAAATGTTCGGTCGACTCATAAGTATTTGTAGGGGTAACTCAGCCCGAAAATATGAAGAACTTTTTCTATGGGACATAGGCCGTACGATCTCGAAATAATTTTAAATTGACATTTTAATAATGTTATAATGAGAAAGTATTTTGTTTAAGATCGCAATGAGTCTTTAGAAAAAATTGTGCATATAGACTATGTATCAATTAAATTCAAATATTTGTCGACCTTCTTATTCAACACATCTAGGACACACTACGTCTATAGACGTAAATCAATTGTTATTTCTATTGTGTCTGGCTTAGGTGTGGTGTCTAGCAGTGTGTTAAGAGCGTGATGCTCTTCTTCTTCGTCTAAGGGCGTTCCCGGTTGCATCCTCAGCTGTGCTGCTTCTGAGCCCGGGGTGCGCTTTCCTGCTTTTTCTTCTCGAAATATAATATGCATGTTAATGCACACCCAAGTATGCCAAAGACCTTGCAAAATAGAGAAGAAATAGCAGTTTAAATGATTTGGCTATATTTTTACGACCGGCCGCCTGCCTGACGTCAATCCACTTTGGGAATGTATTTGTGCGAAAAGTTTTACAACCGGCCGCCACCCGACGTTAACCCTCCTTGGGAATGCAATTGTAGCACGAGATGTTTGTGCTAAGTCCTTTAGTCGCCTCTTACGACATCCACAAGAAGAGATGGAGTGGTCCTATTCTACTCTGCCGGGAACCACACGGCTAATGCGTAATGCTCTTGTCGTAGCGAATGCGCCAGACCTCTCGATCTTCCGCCTTGTGCGATAACCGTTGACCTGCCTTTTTTAGTTGGTCTTTATTACTCTTTCTTGGTCTGCCTGGACCTCTTCTGCCCTCTGTGAAGAATAGAGTTTCTAACATATTAAACCCTATTTATTTTTATTTAAGTTACTGACTAATTAAATAACTAAAACATCGTGTTAATGAACTAACGCAAAACCTCGCAGATGGTACCGCAGCCCATGAAACTGAACAACTTCTGTTCTACAACTTTCACGAAACCCAAAAACTAAAAATTAATTTTCATATAAACTGATCAGCTGATCGAGTCAATTTGTATGAAAATTCAAATTTTATTTTTGAATTTTCTTACAAATTGACTTCATTGAATTGGTTTCGTGAAAGTTGTAGAACAAAAGTTGTTTAGTTTCATGGGCTGAGGTACCATCTGAGAGGTTTTACGTTATTTCAGTAGCTCGTTATATACACATGAAAAGCAAAAGCTACGATATAAATTACAGTTTTAACAATCGTAACTGTATCATTGTCAGCCAGCGAAATACTAACCCGAGTTTTCGTGGCACAACAAAAATTTCCCAGTCTGTGAGCACCCTTACGTGGCTTCACAACACCATCAGAACATGCAATGTTTAGCATTTTGTTGCGTTTAATTTAATGCTACTAGCTTACCACCCATCGCGTTTTACAGTTACCAATAAAAGTAATTACCTCATGGACATTTTAATTTTAACTGTTTTATAATTAGTCTTTCTATATTTTTACCCAACTGTTATTAAATTTATTAACAAAAACTATTTTTATCAATTATAAGATTTAGTCTAAATTATAAGCTTCCGTTTTCCATCTTCATGCCCAATATCGCGCTAAAAGTGGCCTGCGCCTTAGGCTCTGTCTGCCCCGTTATGTATAAATACGTGATAGTGTTAGTCTAAACTTATATACCTACTAGTAGTGGTTAGTCTTTTACTTTTACCACAGCTGGACATAAGCTTCCCCCAAGGATTACCAAAACAACCAATTGGTAGCTGTCTGCATCTAGTGGCCCACAATCACCATGTAGATCGAGAGCTGGAACGAATTTTTGGGTAGGTATTTGAGACAAGTTGAAAACTTGTCACATACCTCTCCTATTATACCCCAACACGGAACTGCAGACCTGGCTGGTGAGTAGCGGGGCTAAACCATTTTGATTTATTTAGATTGACCTGGCAGGTAGAAAGTCCCACCAAAATGACCTGTCTTTTAGAGAATCTCATTTTTTTGTTATAAGTAATACCCTATTAAAATTTCAAGTTACCTCAAATACCTTTTTTATATTTTTTTGAAAAATACTTTTGCACGCGCCTGTCAATATCAAAGCCCCGAATAAATCATCTGGCTTATAGATTTTTTTATTCTTTAAACATTAAACTACAACATATAAAAAACGCATATTGCCTCAAATCCCTTTTTTGAAAAAAAAAGAAAAACTTTTATAAATTTATAGGTTGCTTTAGCCCCGCTACTGACCAGCCAGGTCTGCAGTTCCGTGTTGGGGTATAATAGGAGAGGTATGTGACAAGTTTTCAACTTGCCTCAAATACCTACCCAAAAATTCGTGCCAGCTCTCAGACCAACGTTGGGCAGACGGGTTGGTGATCGCAGAAGATAGTATATTATGCCCGTACTAATACTTATACCTCCCTTAGTCGCCTCTTACGACACCTGTGGGAGAGAATAGAGGTGATCACAAATTATATTCTAATCAACCGTTACGACACGGCCAATTTTGTATACAGAATGTAAATAAATTGTTTGTTTACCTTATTTGCTTATACGTCGTAGGAGTCAGTAGTTGTGTATGCGTATTGATCTTTAATTTTGTAATCAAAATAAACCTGAATACCTTTCTTATTTATTTAAAGGAGCTATTGCGCACTCGCTATGATCTAAGAACTACGTTCTTGTTGGTGGAGTTTTCATTCTCTCTTGAGCTATCCCTTTGACCTCCTTATACGACACGGCGCCAACCCTTTCTTTACTTGATCCATAAATGTTTTTCTTGCCTCGAATTTTCCTCCTATTATATTTTTAATAAATTTATCATGTCGTATAAGATGACCAAACATAATTACTTTGATTACTTAATGTAAAATTAATTGCAGATATCCTTCATGTTTTCTGTACTAACTAAATATGGAAAACTCCCACTGGGTAGAGACCTCCCCTGGTCAGTCTGGAAGTCTCTCAATAGACTCCGGGCTGGTGTTGGGAGGTGTCGGGGAAAACAGAGTTAGGTGGCGTCACGCTGATAACGACCTTTGCGACTGCGGTGCCATTCAGTCGATGGACCACCTTCTGTCATGTCCGAGTTGCCCTACGTCATGTACCATAGAGGGCCTTAATAAAGCTAACGACAGAGGGATCGCCGTGGCCACATACTGGTCACAAGTGATTTGAAATTGAAGCTACAGTGTAACCATTTCGACTCGATAAGAAGATTAAATAAAAATTTAGCTACTTTTACATCGACTCGCTCTAGCGTTTAATTTAATATCGTAATCACCATGTCCTCTGCATTAAAGAATCTTGCTTCAATTGCCATCTGCTGGGAAAATAGATTGCTTGTCAATAAAAATGTAAATTCGCCGCTTCAGCTCTCAGCTAATTCATTTCCCAATGGAAAATCCGGGAACCCGTCACCGGAGATCGATCGGCCGTTCATTTCGACGACTTTTTCACTTTTTTGCATTTCATATTGACCAGCAAGTCTATTTTTGAAACGTACGTCTCACTAATCTATCGACTTCCGAATTCCTTCCATATTTTTTTATTAGGAGTTTAGACCGGTTTCGTCATATCAGGACGTAGACAGGATTAAACTTAAATCATGTATTCAAAGCACGAAAGTTTAAAAACCAATTATCATAAAGGCTTACAACGAGTAGACTACTTCTGTCCTTTATGGTTCTATGAGATGTTACTTAAAAAAAATAAGTTTACTTTAAACAACATTATTTAAAATGCGTCGTAAGCGATTATTGTTTTCTTGGTACGATAAATAATTATGAATTTGTGACTTAAATGATAAGTGTGACATAAAAAGGGGTAAGTCGCCAAACAAAAATTTATAGTGTGGCGACTTACCCTTTTCTAAAATAGACCTCCCGATCCCGACGCGACGTTCAGTTAGTTTGCATACACTACATTGCAATGATGTTTGCCAGTGACGCATGACGGTGACAATATGCGATATCGAGCGCCGTACGTATGGCACGTACGACCCTTTACGAAGGCCGCGCTCTTTTTGTGTGGTTCAGATATTAACGTCTTTCGCAATGATTTATAGAGGTCCTTACCCATGAAAGAGACGAAGGGCTTTCACGGAACTTGATATGAATTCTAATACGAATTTGCGATAACTATCATAAAAATACGGAGATGAAAATACAAACATCATACAGAAAACAATTTCACATCAATTTTGTGTACAGAGGGCGAGGTAAGCAAAAAATCGAAATACGCAAATTTGATCCGAAACCTCGGGCTCTCCGCTCACACTCGCGGTGATACGCCTGACACCCTAATCAAATAAGTACCTTTTACCGGGACGATATTCAACACAATGTAATTTTTACCTTTAGACTGTAATATAAGGTTGCATTTCCTTTGTGTTTGAAGAGACTGCTGGCTTCCGCATAAAACGTATTTGTAGGAAGGACGACCCAGAAAATGGGTATAATATACTCACACTCCGCCGCTTCCTTACTCTCCCGACTTCCCCCAGGAGGCTACAGAAATTTATATAACAAGCTATCTCGACCCGGCTCGGTTATTGTCGGAGAAACACTGCCTCAGACATTATTTTTAATTAAGCAAAAGTACTGTCCGCTAACGCCCAGATCCAAACTGCGATTTCCTTCTCAATTGAAACAATTTTTATATCATAATTAAATAATTTGAGCTTAAAATAAATTTAGCTTTTCATAGACATCTTACTAGCGTCACTTTCTGCCTTCACTATCGCATCAGCTCCATGACTTCATTATATTGCATTGTCAACTGATTTCATATCTTTCTTTACTTTGGCGTCTCGCAATAAAGGAGGATTTTACCACAATCACGCTGGGCAAGCGTGGTGGTGATCGCAGTAGATAGCATCGAAATAGATTTTTTTACTCTGTAAGTAGATAATATACAACTTTTGCATAGATGATGTTACATTACAACCTATCATTCATCATCATGATTTCAGCCACATAACGTCCACTGCTGGATATAGGTCTCTTTCAAAATAACCGATCCGAGCGGCCTGCATCCAGCGCTTCCCAGCGACCTTGGTCGGGTCGCCTGATCACCTTGTGGATGGGTGTCCTACGCTACGCTTGCGAGTGCGTGATCGCCATTGCCCCGTCAGCCATCGCGCCATCGGATCGTTGCGCTATGTGTCCCGTCTACTTACACTTCAACAAGCTAATCCGCTAGGTTATATCAGTGACTTTTGTTCTCCTAGGAATTTCCTCATTTCTGATTCACCTATCATAGCCCTCTCTACAGCGCGTTGAGCTACCTTGAGCCTTCTTATGAGATCCAATAGTAAGGGACTACGTTTCAGAGCCAAAATTCATCACTGGTAACACACATTGGTTTTCGACTTTAGTCTTAAGGCACAGAGGTATTTTAGATGCTGCTGACCGTTTTCTGTGAACTATTACTCCTTTAGTCGCCTCTTAGGACAACCGTGGGAGGGGAAAGGGGGGAGGGATGACCAATCGTATTCTATTACTTTACTTATTCATATTTTTATTGTACAGTACATTAAGCCATCCATTTTTTTCCAACTATTTGTTTGCAGCAAGTTTTTCGCATCATATAAAACCTTCACCGTACCATCAGTCAGTATTACGCACAGACAGACCTCATTTGTATGCATTCCGCGTTTAGTACCTTATTATTCCTCCTTTATCAAGTCGGTTAAACTATATTTATTTGTGTTTTATCAGAATTTGCTCAAAACAAATATACAAGTGGTGCTTTGAGGATATATATCACGAACATCGCTATGTTGGCATTCAGTTAGTTTCGAGCAAACTTGTTAGAAAACTTTGGAACGCAATATGAGTCTGGTTCAATGAAATTATTTTTTATAAAAAAATATAAATGTTCTATTTTTTTTTAAATTGAAATAAATATTTAATTTAAAATTGTAGACTAAAAATATCTTGCGTATCTTGAACCCAATTCTTCAAACTTTTCTGGATTTGCAAAGAACATTATCACCTCTAATGATAAAGATGTGTTTAGTTTAGCTATTTAGCTGCAATAAAAAAAATTTAACATTGTACAGCTATTTTTAACTTAAAAAATATGAGATATTTAATAGCATATCTATTGATATTAAAATCTGAAAATGTTTTTATTTAGAACCATTTATACTCGTTTCCAAAACAATCGATCGGAAGTGACCTGCATCCAGCGTTTTCCAGCAACCTTGCTCAAGTCGTCCGACTTAGCAGGTGGGTGTGCTACATTGCGCTTGCCGGTAGACGATCCCCATTCGAGAACCGTTTGGAAATCCTTAGGCCTATGTCGAACAGTGGACTTCCAGTGGCTAATATGATGCAGACCATGATGATTTATACTCGTAATATTACAGTCAAGTCTTCGAAATAAATTTCTCATAAAACCAAAGCTGCAATTGATTAGTCAATTATTCATGATCTGGAGAAGAATTCTAATGAATTCTCTCACAAATAACTAAGCATTAAAATCTGTCTATATTTCTCATTCAATCACGTAGTGGGGTGGGTGACCCCGCCCGCCCTCGCAGCCGCTACCATAAGCTCTCGAACCTTTACTTTTATATATTTCACTGCTCCGCGCACCGTCGCGGAGCGCGGGGCGGCAGATTTTAACATTGTATGTAAGATGCAAGTATCTCAGTTTGTATAAAACCAACACATTAAAAACATGTCAACGCGCGGGAGTGTCAGTGTGTTGAACCGCTCTCCGCGACAGTGCGCGGTGCAGTGGGAACACCGCCTAAGTCTTATCGAGTGTTTAATAGCTAACATTGGTGGCAGATGTTTTGAGCTTACTACAGGCATCTGACGTAGCTCAACTGTCATCTAGTGATAACAGTCATTTTAACACACACTAGTGAACTGGTGTGCAGGTTTCCTCACGATAATTTCCTTCGGAAGCAAGTTGTTGAGGACCTCGGTCCGGTGGGAGTACACATTGCTAGTGTTTTCACAAGTTAAGCAACCCCGGGCATGGTCCGTACTTGGATGGGTGACAACAAGTGGTACAAAAATTTCTCGAGCTTCTCCGTGCTTCGAAAGGGACGTAAAAGCCGTTGGTCCCGGCTGTCATTGTATGGCAGTCGTCAAGTTATGTCAGATGCCTTTAGGCAGCTTGAAAAATCTGACACCAGTGAGCATTTTTTGGTTTAAACTAACGTGAGACACATATTATTATATGTTACATACGGGTCGAGTTTCCCAACAGGTTGGCCTGAAAAGGAACATTGACAAGACGAAAGTCATGTCGAACATGCACGTAACGCCTTTACCTATTTCTGTTGGGAGCTCCACCCTCGAAGTTGTAGACCAGTATATCTACCTGGGTCAATTGATTCAGGCAGGAAGTTCCAGCTTCGAGGAAGAGGTCTTTCGACGAATCCGACTCGGCTGGACAGCGTTCGGGAAGTTACGCAGTGTCTTCTTATCCAAAATACCTCAGTGCCTTAAGACGAAAGTGCTTAATCAATGTGTGTTACCAGTGATGACTTATGGCTCTGAAACGTGGTCCCTTACCATTTTTGAGGTGAATGTACGTGCACAGTGCGGACACGTCAAGGTGCGACTGACATAGTGGTAGTGTATTGTGGAGGGATAAATTGTCTTATAATAAGTATAGAATCAAGCCAAACCTATTTCAGTTATTATATTACTTGAGCGTAAAAATAAAAGTTATAGAGTTAATTATCGATCAGAAGTCTCGTCACGGCGCGGGTCGGAGCACACAATAATCTGGTTGACATTACACCCGCAGAACGTCTGCAGGTCGTACGGGGCGAACGACTGCGTTATTTATGTATACTCTCATTTACATGTTATTATGAGAGTTGACTTAATTGTTTTGTAGCATTTGTCATTGCTTACATACGAGTATAGTTGTGACTAATATTGACACAGATGAAATACATATTTTTAATGAATTCATATTAATTTTTGCTGTTTATTTTATCTTTTTATTACTAGCTGTTACCCGCGGCTATGTTTGCGTGTATGTAAATTAAATATTTAACAGTACAATTATAATCTGGGGTCAAAACTATGTGTTGATCTAGAGCTATCGACGTGGAAAATTTTATTAAAAAAATAAACGGGCAAGTGAGAGTCGGACTCGTACATGAAGGGTTCCGTACCTCCGTACAATGTTTTAAAACGCTAGAAAAACACGTTTTTGTATGGCGACCCCCTTTATTTTTTAACTTTTTTATTTTCAGTATTTGTTGTTATAGCGGCCACAGTAATACATAATCGGTGAAAATTTCAAGTGTTCAAGAGATAGAGCCCTGTGACAGACGGACGGACAGACAGATGGACAGACGGACAGACGGACAGACGGACGGACGGACACACGGACAGACGGACAGACAGCGGAGTCTCAGTAATAGGGTCCCGTTTGCACCCTTTGGGTACGGAACCCTAAAAACCATTAGTGTGACCACCAATTTGATCACTAGCTAATAATTTAGGAACCTAACTGTTTCTAGTTAGAATTCCTACAAATTGGATAGTGTAATAACCGCTTTCCAACACCCGTGGGAGACGACAGCCATTGTGACAAATTGTATTCTATTTTGCAGTCACCTAATTACTATTTTACTGTCAAGAACATTTTACTCCAGAACTATAAAGTATCCAATTCATTGTGAAAATTCGAGCACTAACCAAAATTGCTAAATATGCCAAGTAATTTATGCCACATTCATTAATTTTTAATTAACATAATACCAGAGCCGATAAATCACTGGCTTCGCTCTATGTTTGATTAAAATGGGTCATTTTATAGGCCATAAGGGTGTATATGCTTGTACACAGATAAGTCCAGTTTGTGCGTACTAATAAAAGCTTTCAAATAAATTAAATATTGTACCGGCCGCGCCTAAATCTGCTTACATTAAAGAAGGTTAATACTAAAGCTATGAAAAATTGTCCATTAGGATTCCCATATTTGGATGTAGTTGTCGTGAAGATTTTATATGGGTAATATGGGTATTAAATGCATTGATGATGGCAGCCTTTACGCATTGAAGAACGCAGCCGACTGGCGTTCTTGGATTATACCAATTAAAGGTGTACCCTTAGACAGGTTTCAGAAGAAGGATCTATTTCAAGAAAAGGAAAGTTTATGGGTTAGGTAGGAAATGAGAAATTGTGATGAACTGATACTGCGCTATTGCAATAGAAACCACAAAACCTGCCATAATCATGATTACTGACTGCAGTAGGCTGGTCGTGGCTTGCCGCCCACTAGATGGGCCCCTCAAATGAGCCGGCAAAAGAGCAACAGTGGTGCAAGTGAATCAGGGGTGTCGAAAGATGTGCTGCGCTTTTATCGTAGTTACTCGCGGCGGCGTGATGCCCTTTAACATTTAAACCCCTGGAGCAACTGCTCTAACTAGTATCATTGTTATTACGTTTGACATATATTGAAATGGATAAATAATTCATTGCGAAAAAGGGTACCATTTTTGCAATGAATAACCAGCGAAATATAATAACTACGGAAGATTAACATTAAATTATCGTCGTGCAAAACGTAGTGCAGACAGAGAATTTTGGGTCTTGCGGTTCTAAACATACGAGCCCAGGGTCTTTTACAGTACCAGTATTGTAGCAGTATCAAAAACACTATAACAAGATCAATCTGCACTATAAAAGTACCTTGCACCACCATTACGTAACGGTTTAGGTTTTAAAAGCTCCCTCAACATCGATATGGGGCTAGTTCTGTAAAAGTCATGTAAACTCTAAGATAGGACTAAATAAAAATAAATAGCCTTTATGTTATGTTTAAAGAATAAATCACTGATAAAACTAGGGCCTAATTGGGGTTGTGTAAACTTTTACAACACCATTAGAGTGCTTATCATGAACACTAATTAAAACGTTCTAAATCGTTCTCAGGACTTTTAGAGTACCAAATTTTGCTCCTAGGGATATTAACATGATTCGTACTTTAGCACATTCCCTCAATCGACTTTTACAATCTGCGCGAGAAGAGAAGCAGCTGTTCATCTAGGTTTTTTTTTTATTTTTACTTTCTCCCAGACAAGCATAGACGAAAGAAAAATTAAAAATAAAGTTTTATATTTCGTTGCCCCTAACCACCTAGCCACCTAGAGCGAGCGCTCTACCCTAGACTCAGTGCTACTACGGAGTACTAGTATCCTATTCTGTGGTGCTATGCATCTGTAACTATTTTTATTCGAGCTAGAGATACAAAGCCTCGCCATAAGAGTTCCGAGCACGTTTCCTTGTGATGCGATTTCCGCAGCATTATTGAGGATCGCGGGAACTGCCCCCTATCTAATAATTGCGGCCATAATTACTTACATGCTTAGTTGATAGATGGGTTTTCTTTTTAGGGTTCCGTACCCAAAGGGTGCAAACGGGACCCTATTACTGTGACTCTGCTGTCCGTCCATCTGTCCGTCTGTCCGTCTGTCCGTCTGTCCGTCTGTCCGTCTGTCCGTCTGTCCGTCTGTCCGTCTGTCCGTCTGTCCGTCTGTCCGTCTGTCTGTCTGTCCGTCTGTCCGTCTGTCCGTCTGTCCGTCTGTCTGTCCGTCTGTCTGTCTGTCCGTCAGTCACAGGGCTCTATCTCTTGAACCGTAATAGCTAGACACTTGAAATTTTCACTGATTATGTATTATTGTAGCGGCTATAACAACAAATAGTAAAATTAATAAATAGTTAAAAATTAAAGGGGGTCGTCATACAAGAAACGTGTTTTTTTCAGCGTTTTTAACTTGATCTTTATAATGGCATTAACTATATACTTGAAATTTTCACCAATTATGTATTACTATGATCACAATAACAACAGATACTAAAAATAAAATAAAGTTAAAAATTAAAGGGGGTCGTCATACAAGAAACGTGTTTCTTCAGCGTTTTAAAACATTGTACGGTGGTACGGAACCCTAAATGTACGAGTCCGACTCGCACTTGCCCGTTTATTTAACAATGGTTGTTAGGGTACACTATTACGTCTTAATACCTTACTGGGTAGACAGAGCCTTGGGCTGCAAGGCCCAGAGGAAACTATAAGCTATGAAAAAACATATACGTTGTTTGTACTCTTCTAATAAAAAAAGTTTTTCATACAAAAGCTATTCCAGTTAAATGTCACTGCGAACAGCCGGCCGTAACCCCTGTGACCTACATAGCCGAGCGATGAACCAATTCAATGCAATCCAATTACTACAAACATATCGTAGTATGCATAATAGCATTGATGCATGTGTAAATTGATTTTCATGCACTTTCATGGCGGTGGCAGAATTAAAAAGAAGTGAATGGCTTGGTCCGCTGACGTAAAGCCTTTTGCCCCGGGCAGCAAATAGCCGGCCAGGTATGACGTAAAAATTCTGCTCAAATCTCTGACATGATGTCAGAAAATTCAAGCTATTGAAAAGCATTTGACATAGCTTAAAAAATGCATCTAATGATGACGGCCGGGACCAATGGCTTAGAGTGCCTCCCGAAGTACGGAAGACAGCACGGTGCTTACTTATACAATAGATGATGACCTCCATGGCGTAATGGTTAACATGCTAGTCCGCTAATCCGCAGGTTCTGGGTTCGATCCCCCAGCCAGGGCTAGTTGGAAAATGGCCTTTTTGAAATTGTCCTGGGTCTTGGATGTTTATCTATATATGTATTTATCATAAAATGGGAAACAGGCGTGATAGTATTTATGTACTCGTATAAAATATAGTATCGTTGAGTTAGTATCCCATAACACAAGTTTAAAAAAATTACTTTGGGGCTAGCTTAATCATTGTGATTTGTCCCTATATATTTATATTTATTTATTTATAGTTTTTTCTTTTTATCCCGAAGGTTGACTAGTAAAAATGCTATTAGCATTAAGTCCGTATTTTAAAGATAAATAAAGTTTAAATAAATACAAATTGTTTTCATAGTCTTTTCTTTATTTAAACTTATTGCACCAAAAAAATGTCAGAAGGGTGTGGTTTATTTAGGCATCCTTTACAAAGCGCTACAGTAGGCTCCATTATCATACATCTTCCACACCTTAACTTAATTGGGGACTAATCCAAACAGTGTGATTTGTCCTTATATATTTATTTATTTACCTTATCCCATTATCTGGGGTCGACGCAGTATGTCTTCTCCTTTCATATTCCTCTATTTCCGTCATACTAACATCTACTCTTACTATCCCCATATCCAGTAGATAGGCTCCAGTACAGTAAAGTAGGCTCTATATTCGTAATAATCGGATTGCCGGCACGTATTTAGGTCGCCGTCAGCCCAGCACTCGCTTCTGGCCATTTCACCTCCAGACTTGTGTTCACAAAAGTTTTCTGTTCATTTAATAGATGATACCTAATTTACTGTGACTAACGTAGCAAGTTAGAAGATATGAGCTACCAATTGTAAGAGCTTACATTTGCATACTAATATGCTGTGTGGTTCCTAGTAGAGTAGAATAGGACCACTCCAAGTCTTCCTGTGGATGTCGTAAAAGGTGACTTAGGAAACACAAGCTAAACAACGCTTATAAACATCAATGAGACCTCTCCAATTCGTCTGGCCAGCGTGAAGAGTGTAGGCCAAATCCTTTGACTGCTCTGGCTATATGGTTCTGGCAGTACAGAGAGTCGTGCTTCTGCAGTGGAGTCTAAAAAAGAGCTGATCATGATGATGCTGTGTGATTTCCGGTCTTTAATAGAACCACTCTATCTATTCCTGTGGATCGCAAGAGAACTAAAGAACTAAACACAAACATTATACAAATAAACTACGACTGAAATTCCAAAGAAAGTTGACGTTTAGTGGTTGCAAAACTATTCAGACAACTGCATTCCCAAGGAGTTTTGACGTCAGGCAGGCGTTAGAAGGGGCCATTCATTTATTACGTCAGACGATTTTTTCCACTTTTTGACCCCCTCACCCCTCTACCTATATGTAAGTAAAAGTAATCGGCCGGTCCCCCTCCCTTTTTTATATTTGTTACGTAAGAATCTAAACAAAAAAATTAATACACGTTTGGATTGTTTAAATATTTATTTTTCAAACATACATTTTGATGGAACATTTGTTTTGGAGTACTAATAATACGCATCCGAGTGAAAGCCTCCGCAATCACGCAGAATCGCGCTTTCTTCAAAGTGCCTATAATTTTTGCGCTATTATGTGATCTTACGTAAGAACTATCAAAACACCCACACAAGAGGATGGTCCCTTGTAAGAAAAAATAAGACATGGTCGACCGCCCTCTCCCGCTAAATCGTCTTACGTAATAAATAAATGGTGCAAATACATGGCGGCACGGTCCTGAACATGACAATACATGTGCCATCTAATGTCATGTTCAGGACCGTGTTGCCTTGCGCTCGCGCCTTTTGATCTGAAGAAGAGTAGAAAATGGCATTTGAAAAATGAAAAATGGCAATGGATTTACTAGATACTCATCATCATCATTTTGGAGAAAGTTCAGTCCATCATGAACATTTTCCATTAATTTTATTGATGTTTTAAAAGTCACCGTCAGTCAGGCAGGAAAAATATTAAACGAGTAAGCGAAGTTCTCCCTGTTTAGTTTAGCAGTCCGGTGTTTGTATGTTAGTATGTATAGTTACTCAGACCACTATCTGAGTCTAGTTATGGTCATCATTCCTATTGGTTCAATATTTAACAGTTTATTAAGTTGAGATAGACTAGACGACCTCCGTGGCGTCAGTAAACACGCCAGTCCGCCACTGCGGAGGTTCTGGATTTGATACCTAGCCAATTTTAAAAATGGCCTTTTTCAATTTTCCTGGGCCTTTTTTTAGTATGTATGTGACCATGTAATTTTTTTAAACAATGATAACTTGACTAATGTTTATCGGAGCTTTATGTTATGATGTAGCTAATACATTTTTCAGTTAGAACATGAGCCAAATCTGTTAAGGGATTGTCGAGATATGGGGTTCGCGTATTTACAGTTCAGAGCGAACTACTGGAACCATATTATAGATTTACTGATTTCTCTTTGGAAAAATAAATGTGTAGCTGTCATGATTTCACGAATGTTGCTATGGTGTGTTAGTTCTGTAAGACTGTTTTAGACACAGGTTTCAGAAGAAGAAGAAGAAGAATTTTTGCTTATCTCTAATCCTTATCCTGAACATGACACGTACGAAACATGAGTAGTAAATAGTTCCTAAATAAATACTTTTAAACTGTCGCGTTGCATTATTTTTAAATGAATGCATACGGGAATTAACGCGAAACGTACCTTTTTTTTATTTATTTTGCTGACGTTTCGTTCGGGTTTCATCGAACGTGTCAAGCTGGGACTACGTTCGGTGAAACCCGAACGAAACGTCAGCAAAATAAATTAAAAAAAGGTGCGTTTCGCGTTAATTCCCGTATGCATTCATTTAATAGTTCCTAAATAATTAACAATCATCCATAACACGGTCAGCTTGAGTTAAAACCTTGACATGGCCGCATTGGTAATCAACGTCATTTACTATGTATTTCACCGCGCGAGGTTTAAGTCACTAATTCCCATTGCTCGCTTGTTAATGCATCTATGAACTAAAGTAGACTTACGAAGCTTTAGAACTGTCGTTGCGTTTTTTTTATATTTGTAATATTTCAAATTGTTAATCTTATAACTTTCTTAAGCTTAATACTGCGTGAATAATAAACAATCATCAATAACACGGTCAGCTAAACTTTGTTAAAACCTTGACATGGCCGGATTGGAAATCGTCACATATACGAGTACTATGAATTTCACCGCGCGCGGGTTAAGGCCATACATGAATTTTCCGGGGTCCAGTGCTGCCCCCATTTGAAATAGATTATTGTAAAGGAAAAGGAAATATCATTAAAAATTTTGTCGTTGAACTTTTGCCAAAAGTAGCCGTTTTTGCAAAAATGCGTACAAAAGCTTAACGTTCTCACTTTAAACTGCAAACAGTAGTTCATAAAATAGTTTAAAGGTTTATGTAGGTTTCACAAAGACAAAATTTTAAATGATATCTCTGTTTCCTAAAGTTTAAATGATACCGCCATTTACCTTGCAGAGGGAGAGACAAAATTTGAAGTTTTGGTCCTTATATTGACTTTTGACTTTAAACTAAATTAAAATGATGTCACCACTACTTCTTGTTTAATGGTATTTTTTAATAATGAAGCTCCTGCGCCTCAACCTGCTTTTGTAAAATTTTAAATTGATATTAACGCAAATTTAAAAAGAAAATACTAAGCGAGCCTTATTTCACAATGAAACCATTGTTTTCCCTGAAGACACAGTTAGTTAGTATCGGATATCTCTGGATCAACGTAACGAAGATGTACCTGAGCGAGCTGTTAATTATTAACAACTGGGAAACAAATAAAGAGACCGGAAGCGCTGAAATGCTTTTGTGCTGGAGGCCAATACACATTTTGGGTTACTGATCTAGCTAGTAAGTAAGCCATTTCATTCTTCCATCAGATAATATATATCAGACTAGCTGTCCCCGCGACTTCGTTCGCGTAGTTGTCGGAACGTAATGTTATATAGCCTAAAGCCTTCCTCTATAAATGGACTACCCAACAAAAAAAGAATTTTTCAAGTCGGACCATTAGTTCCTGAGATTAGCGCGTTTAAACAAACAAACTAACAAACAAACAAACAAACTCTTCCGCTTTATAATATTAGTATAGATATATATATATATATATATAAGATAAAAGGTAGGTGTATTTTTTTTTCATAGATACATAATTTTTTTCATTAGATACATGATCTTCTTACTACGCTGTGTGGTTCCCGGCAGAGTAGAGGAGGACCACTACAAGTCTTCCCGTGGATGTCGTAGAAGACTCGTCTAAGTAAGACGACTTATGCAACTTAAGCATAAGAACATCAATGAGACCTCTCCAACCAGTCTGGCCAGCGTGGAAAATGTAGGCCAAATCCTCTGGCTAAGTATGGCTCTGGTAGTATAGAGAGGGTCGTGCTCCTGCAGAGGAGACTAAAAAAGACCTGATGATGATGATCTCCTTCATCATCATCATCATCATCATCCCAGCCCTTCTTCCGCCCACTGCTGAGCATAGGCCTCTCTTCGTCGACGCCACCCATCTCGGTCCTGTGCTGCTCTCATCCAGATGATCTCCTTATTTCCAAATTATTATTTCTAAGCAGATAGGCTATTTTAAATACCTTATTTACCTATGTCCAGCAATGGAATGCTGGTGGTTGATATGATATTGATGATTCACTTTATTACCAAACTTTCCATTAAAATTCCCCATTACAATCTCAAACATTTCGAAGTCTGTAGGCGCTTGCAAGGACGGGTCGCCTTCAAATATTCATACTAAGATCGATATGAGTGTTGTATGCGCTCACTTGCTCGAGGTCGTCCTACACTAATCAAAACGTAATTCCGAGCTAATATTGTATTCGGTCCGGTATTGCGGCACTCCAAATGTTAAAGGTTAATATAATGAATTGATTTTCGACTTAGTTTATGTTGTAATTTTTCGTCAAATGCCCTACTGCCATTGTAAAATGACCTGTTCTCTAACTTGATCACTCTTAAAAGGACGTGATTTAGTCTTTCAAAAAAATCTAATAATAATAATAATTACTACAAGAAACTTAGCTAGTGTAAAGTAAAGAAATAAAAATTATGGGGAAAAAATTTTTTTACAGACATGACACCTAGCTAAGCTGATTGTTTAGTTCTGTGAATACTTTTTGTTATTATTGAACGTACTTGATATATTTTCAAAAACATAATTGAAAAATAGATACTCAAATTATAAACTATTGTTGTTTTTTATGAACGCGTCAACTCGTAAACGGATGCCGCCAGTAGGGACTGGTCAGCTCGGCTCCGTTTTTTATGACTACTCAGTGTAAAATATTTCTGTATATTGGACTTGGCACTCGTTCGCAAGCTTTACAATTATGTTGTGATAACGTTGTATAAGGCATAATATATTTGTAAACTGACAAAGCCCTTCTGGCGCGTAGGCGACCAATACTGTGTAAATGAGTTTTTTTCGGCGTTTCTTCTCAGCAGTGGTCGTTGCGACTAGCGTTTCGTAGCTTTTAAACAAAGAAAAAATAATTTAGATTTATATAAACATTACTCGTAATGTACACTATAATTATTGAAGTGTAAACGTGCCTGCAAAGGCTTAATTACTGAATAAATATTTGATTTTGATTTTGAACCATTTACGAAATGATACTCTAACAAAAGAACGAAAAAGGTAATACTTAATTTACTTTTTTCTTTTCAGCTACTGTTTCTTTGTTTTATAAATTTGTCTTAGTATAATTCTTTCGGGAAAGATTTGAAGTAGAATTCAATATTTTCCAAGTATGACATTTTCAGAATAAGATATTACTCTAATAGGTCATTTTACGACATTGAGTCATTTTGCGATTAGGTAATCGACTAAACCGGCTCTAGATGTAGAGCGGGGTACATGTCTGCATCCTTCAACAGTGATCTCATTACATTGTTTGATGAACTCGCAATATGAACATTCACTTCTGTCGTCACGTGTGAACACGGATGTGCATTTGTGACATTGTTTTACATGTTTTAATTTTGATTCAACATTATTGTGTATATGGCTCATCCTCGACCTTTGCCTGAAGTTCACCCACGTGTATGGTGATTAGTTTGTATTCATGTACTTGCCTATGCCTTTCTGACGTACGTAAACAACGTTTATCGGGAAGGAAATGGAAATATTCATGAATAGTGTCATTGCCCATTGCAGACTTGACTGGTTTCAACCTTCTCATCAATCAATCAACCTTGTTTAAATAAATGTAAAAAAAAAAAAAATTGGAATCAAAAAGTTTTTTTTGTCTGTCACTGGATCAGCTCAGTCAATGAAAGATTTATTGAAAAGTATTTTTTTTCTAAGCATATCTTGGTAGCAATACTCCATATCCCCTGTCATATTTCATAGATTTAAAATTGGTATGACCACTGACTAAAAATAACGTACATTAGTTATTTATTTAAATAGGGACGACTTTAAATGTTAAAAAATTAAGACCTTCAAAAATATGAAACAGACATGAAAAAGAAACGTCAAAACGATTGTTTACCTTTTGTTTTTCACGTATGAGTGCTCGCGGTGTTGCCCTAAAGTGAACTTTGCTGTTGAATTAATTATTCAGTGTTAGCTTCTTTTTGCAGAGTCCATCATGAATTTGCTCTTGTTGTGAATGCGATGTCTTTGTTATGATCGTTATTTGTTACAGTAAATTCACTTCTGAGTAATAAATGATATTTTTGTACCGAAAATTAAATCTCTATTTATTAAATCATCTATAATCAATATTATCATAGTGATGTGTGGTTTCCGGGTTAGAATAGGACCACTCCATCTATTCCTGTGGAAGACGTAAGAGGCGACTAAAGGACAAAGCACAATGATCGCGTGCATTCCCAAGGAGTTTTCTTCGAGAATTCCCAAACTAAAGCCAAATCGTTTTAACTGTTCTGGTTGTATCTTCTCGATTTTGCATGGCCTTCATACATGCATACACATTAAATTTCGTAAAGAACCAATCAATAATTACAGGATACAGCCAATCAATGATTAATGTACATTTTCTATCCTCATCTTTCTAGATTGGTACCCTAAACATGAATAAATCCGTTTATGTTAAGCGTATCGTTTCGATGTTTCTTTTACATGTCTTTTATTTATATACCTAATTTTTAAATAAATAAAGGTATCTTTAAACATGAAATGACATGTATCAAACATTCTCGCAGTAGTGGTTATAAATACAATATAAAAAAGCCAGCATTCTTATTACTTCCATCCAAAGTGATCCCATGAAACAATAGCAACTATCAACGTCGCATTAGTTCCATTTTATCTATAAATTCCTACCCATATTTAAGTGACAAAAAATCATTAACAAATAATGAATTAATAGAAAAAAAATAAGTTACTGCATTTAAGCTTTATTAGTTAGCTGAGTAATTCAACGAATAAAAAATGTTCACAAATCCGTATTCATATCTAACAACAAAGCGATTTGTTAGGATTCAATGTAAACAAAGCAATAAAAAAACAGATTAAACATAAAACACCGATTGGCAACGTATATTGTTTTTCAATGAGTTATTTTCTCGATTGAATTCTCTTTCAATTATTAAAATGTTTTACGGACAGACCCGATGTTTATAACTTTTTATTTACATTAAGTGTTGTCTATGTTTAAACGTGAAAAAGCTCCAGTGCTTCAAAAGGCACGTAAAGCCTTCGGTCTCGGTCGTTAATATATGTCAGATGCATGTAAGCAGCTTAAAAAATCCGAGAAGCAAATCGGAAAAGCAAAACGGACAAATAAATTGGACAGTCAAATCGGACAAACATTTCGGACAAACAAATCGGCTGCAAAATTTCTGAGGGTGCATTTTTGAAGTTGATGACAAGAAAGCGCAAAGCGCGCAGAAATTTTATATGAACATTTAGAAATGCGGCACATACGGCGCTAAGTAACTGTTTTTTATAGTATATACTTACGCAACACAGATAAAAAAATGAAAAACATAACTGCAAAGGTTATGCGTTTGTGGAAAGTGGTTCCAGAGATTCCGAGGTTCTGATGCAGCTGGAGATGCGACTGGGAATGTGCTGAAAGAAAGAACGTAAATGTAAGCAGGTCGTAGTATTAATATCAGAAGAACATTAAGCGGGTGTAAGGTAAGCCTCCACTCGGTTGCAGTCGCCGGTAGGCTGTGGCGCCTCGCTTCCAGAATTAATAACTTTCTAGCCCCCACGCCCCAGCTCCTGGCTCCCTTGCTACCCGTCCTCATACCACTGTGGGCTTTATTACGGGTTCTCACAGTTTTCTCGCTTTTGTTGAGTGGTGGGAAATAAGACTGTTAATTTTTAATCTCTGTGTAAATAAATTATATTACCTATATGTTGAAAAATATTTACCAGCTATTTAAAAAAAATATACTATTACGCAATATATTACCCTGCAATATAATTAAACACATAAGTTTTGTGGTTACCGTTTCACGCAATGAAGTCTTTTATTTTTTACTTATAGGCGACGTCACACATTTTATACGGAATATTATCCTGAGTTTGTTTGTTTTAATTTTCGTGTGTGTAAATGGCCAACAATGGTGACAGATCCAACGACTTAACTTGCCTTCCGAAGCACGGAGGAGCTCCAGAAATTTTAATACCACTTGTGATAATACATTTAAGGGCGGACCACGCCCTGAGTCACTTACCTTGCGAAAGCGCTAGTAATGCGTTCTCCCACCATGCTACGCTATCGAGCGCTTAGTTAGATTTTAAAGATTATAAAGTTAGTTTATAAAGAAAACCGACTATTTTATTGTGGAAATTATTTATATATTCTTATGCAAAAATCTACTTACATTGAAATAAACAAAATAAAAATAAAATTATTTGGTATTATTTGTAGAAGTAAAGCTTCTATTAGTAAATTTATTTGTTAACTCTCGCTATAATAAATATTGTTTAGTCCAGTTGATTGGAGTTATTTTTTTGTATATTGCGATAAAATCACAAATAATAATAATACAACAAATAACATTAATAGGTTTTTACGCTGCTGGGTGTATTTAAGTTTACAGCAGATTTAATACAATCGAGTTTTCGTAGTAACTCGATCGTGTGTCTCACTCTAGCGGCCGGAAAGCCTTCGGAAGTTTCAGGAGTGTTTCGGTTTGCCTCTTTGACTCTGTTTGGGTGGGTAATGATTTGGCGCGCGTATAATTTGCTGAAAAAATGTCGTCGGCGCTTTTCATTGCTTGTTACGCCGCGTCTTGATCTCCCTTATCATTATTATAACGTGTAACCTACGTTACGTACATATTTTTAACCGACTATAAAAAGGAGGTTATCAATTCGTCGGAATCTTTTTTTATGTATGTTCTACGAGTAATCGAAGACGCCTAAGCTGATTTAAAAAAATCTTTTTTTTTGTTAAAAGAAATTTTTGAAAAATCGATTCGATTGTTGTGTGGTTTGTTTTTAAAACGAAAATACTAGAAATACTATGTTGTTATGTTGTTTGAATATTTAGCTTTTCTGGTATAGAAGTCGGTTCTTTGTTTTGAAAAAATATCAATAATTATTGTACTTAGAAATGTCAAATGTTTCTTTTGTATATTTTCTAAGCCTCGATAAAAAAGGGTGTTATAAGTTTGACGTGTCTGTTTGTTTGTGTATTTGTGTTCTGTCTGTGGCATCGCAGCTCCTAAATGAATATACCTATTTCGATGCGGTTTTTTTAATCGAGAGCGTAAACTGTCGAGTTGGCTCTTAGCTATGTTAGCTATCTTCTTCGTCTAAGCGCGTTCCTGGCTGTGCTGCTTCGGAGTCCGGGGTGCGCTTTCCCGCTTTTCCTTCTCCAAATATAACATGCATGTCACCCAAGGATGCCAAAGACCTTGTAAAATGGAGAAGAAATAGCCGGAACAGTTTAAATGATTTGGCTATAGTTTTACGACCGGCCGCCTACCTGACGTCAACCCTCTTTGGGAATGTATTTGTGCGAAAAGTTTTACAACTGGTCACCGCCCGACGTTAACCCTCCTTGGGAATGCAATTGTAGCACGAGATGTTTGTGCTTAGTCCTTTAGTCGCCTCTTACGACATCCACAGGAAGAGATGGAGTGGTAATATTCTAATCTGCCGGAAACCACATGGCTTAGCTATGTAAGCTATGTTTGATGAAAATTGGTTCAGCCGTTCAAAGTTTTGGGGTTGAACGCTTGAAAGTCAGGGTTTTTATGGTTCCGTACCTAAAGGGTGTAAATGGGACCCTATTACTGAGACTCCGATGTCTGTCCGTCTGTCCGTCTGTCCGTTTGTCCGTCTGTTCGTCTGTCCGTCTGTCCGTCTGTCCATCTATCCATCTGTCCGTCTATCCGTCTGTCTGTCCGTCTGACACAGGGCTCTATCTCTTGAACCGTAATAGCTAGACACTTGAAATTTTCAACGATTATGTATTACTGTGGCCGCTATAACAACAAATACTAAAAATAAAAATAGTAAATAAATAAAGGGGGCGTCATACAAAAAAACGTGTTTTTTCAGCGTTTTGAACTACATCTTATTTTTACAGATTATGTATTACTATGCCCTCCTTCTTCTTCTTATTTAAGAGCTTAGTGGCTCTTGTCGGTGGAGTATGCGCCAAACTTCTCGGTTCTCTGCCTTACTTTTTAGTGCTTGATACGACATGACCCCTGCTTTTTCTTTCAGTTGGTCTACATAGCTCTTTCTTGGTCGTCCTGGACCTCTTCTACCTTTTATCTTTCCTTCTAGTCATGTCGTATTAAGTGACCAATAATTTTCCCTCTCCTATTTTCTATTTCCCCCAGCAGTCTTCTTTTCCCTCCTACTATTTCTAATACTTCCTCATTGGTTTTCCTTTCCATCCAACTGATCTTTTCCATTCTCCTCCAGCACCACATTTTTATTCAGTATCCACGTTTTGCATCCATAAAGTGCTATGCTCCAGATATACGTTTTTATAAGGCGTTTGCGTATTTTTCTGGATATATTCGCTGTGAAAAGTTTCTTTTTACTATTGTATGCTCCTTTGGCCATGACAATTCTGGTTTTAATATCTGCAGTACATCTAGAGTCTTCTGTTAATATGCTTCCTAAGTACTTAATTTTTTCTACTTGTTCTATTGTTGTTCCGTTAAGCTGCACTGAATCTCCTACTTGTGATGTTTTATATGTGATCATAGTTTTGGTTTTTGATTTATTTATTTTTAAGCCGAATTCTTGAAATGCCCGTTTATTTAAATTTGTCTGGTGACTTTACTTAATGACGCCTCATCTACTAAATTGATTCCAATGTTTTTAGGTAGCAGATTATTTCCGTATACAAAAAAAATACGTTAAGTACCTGAAGTTACTTGATTTCTACAACATGAGATTTTTTATGAACGTGTTCCAATAATTGTCTATAGGTACGGGTGTGGTAAAGTAAAGCGAAATGGTTAAGAAATAGCCGAAACAGTTTAAACGATTTAGCTATAGTTTATATCGGCCGCCTGCTTGATGTCAACCCCCTTTGGGAATTTTCATTTTTGAAAAAGTTTTACAACTGGCTAACGACTGACGTTAACTCTCTTTGGGAATGCAGTTGTAGTACGAGATGTTTGTGCTTATTTCCTTAGTCTCCTCTTATGACATCCTCAGGAGTAGATGGCGTAGACCTATTCTAGGCCGGAAGCCTAAGCTCTTTAAGTTTAGCGTAATATTACTTAAAAAGTAATAACTTTTCTAATAAGTAGGCATTTCGTAGTAAATAAAACCCGTATCCCGAAATCCCAAATATTACACAGATTCAATCTTCCGCGAAAAATAACTTGAAGGGGAAAGATGAAAAGGCCACAGGGAAAATATAGATACAAAATCTTAAATGCCAAACAGTCAGGGACGATGTTGGTTGGAACTGGGTAAATTGTTATTTTCAGTAGCTATTGTTTGATTTTCTTTTTAATCATTACTTAAGGCCGTACCTAAATTTTCCTGGGTCCAGTGCTGCCCCCATTTAAAATAAATCATTTCAAAGAAAACGGAGACATCATTTAAAATTTTGCAACTATCAAGTCCTAGATATCCCTTCAAAGCATTTTATGAACTACTGTTTACAGTTTATAATGAGAACGTTAAGCTTTACTACGCACATTTGCCAAAAGTGGCCGTTTTTCGCAAATGTGCGTAGAAATGATTTATTTTAAATAGGGCAGCAGCACTGGACCTCGGAAAATTCAGGTACAGCTTACCTGCTTTGCTTTCTGTTATTACAAAATATTTATGGGTATGAATTCTACTAAGGTTCGTATGCATGCAAATAAAAAAACTGGTTATTCTTCTGTAAAAAATTACCGAAATCAACATCATCAACAGGTCTGTTCTCCACTGCAGGAGCAAGACCCTCTCTGTACTACCTATCAGAGCCATACTTAGCCAGAGCAGCCAGAGAATTTGGCCTACAATCTCCACGCTAGCCAGCGGGTTAGAGAGCTGTCATTGATGTTTATAAGCTTTTTTTAGTTGTATTCCCTAAGTTACCGTTTATGACATTCACGGGAATACTTGGAGTGGTCCTATTCTTCTTAAGTAATTAATAAAACAAACTAGATTAAGATCTCAGTAATCTAACAATACAACTAACATTTTTTAGGCCTGCTTTTGCGCATTTCCTAATTTTTAAGATAATTATGTTCTGTTTTTTACTTTTGTGCAATAAAGGGTATTGTATTGTATTGTATTTATTATCGTTGCGATTGTGATTATGTGTTGTGTGTGTTAAGCATTCGTGCTGAAGGTGTGCTATCAAGATAAAGTAGAAATAGGTAAAGATGAATAAAATACTCCTTACAAATATAAGTCCCTATATAATTTGTCAATCTACTTCAATTTTGACTTGAAAGGAATATATTTGAGAGCTGCGTGCATAAACTTGCTGGATTAGTGGAGTAACTTCTCCAACCCTACAGAGCTTGCATAGAAGCTAATGAAACAGCGAGCCTCGAGTGTAGCACACATAAGAAGAAGTTTCTTGGAACACCAGGGAACTATGGTGGAAGCGATCAGGGCGCCTACAGACGTCCTAAGCTTTCTGCAAATTGCGCAAAACTATCCTCGAGGAAAGTAAGACATAAGTTGGCATGTTTTGGGTACGGAACTCTAAAAAGGCAACTAAAAAAAGTGAATTAGAAGGTAAAATATGGACTTATTTCAACAGTAGACGAGACATTGGGGTGCTTTAATGCAAACAAGACGTAAATATTAGGCAGATATTAAAAACACACAAAAGTTTCGAATTTACTCTATTGTGCAAAATGCAAACGGCGGTTTCTCAGCGATATTAAAAAGGAAGAGCATTACACAAAAGAGCTTGATTACACGTCACTAAGTAAGATCCCTTTGTTTCTTCCGGTTTGTTTTAAATACGCAAGCCTCTACGCCTGAAACATGAAGTTATGCATACTTTTTTTTATTATATTTAATTTTTATTGTCCATGAAATACATTATACCGCGGTTATGATGAACGCTGACAATGGTACCTGGTCCAAAGGATACCCATTGCTATTCAGAGAGGCAACGCAGCTAGCGTAATGGGTTGTTTGGAACCAGGTATAATCCGGGGCGGAATATTTGTTTTTTTTTATTGTTACCTACCTTATAATTTTACTGAATAAATATTAATTGCAAAAGGGCAAAACACAAAACAAACACTGAACATGCATCAAAATACAATTTGGTGATAAAATAAAGTAAAAAAATAAAAATGTCTCATGTAAATATTATTACAAACAAAGGTATGTATAAGCAAATCATTGAGATACACGCGATACATATACCCCCAGAATGCTCATCAACCATGCTGTATTATTACCAGACACATTTTCCTTTAAACAGAAAAAAACCCTTTAAAAACTCACACCACACATCGAAACCAAAGCCATCCATAAACCACAAACGCCTTTCAAAATCTTGCAATATTAAACTTTATAACATTAACAATAAAGTTGAAAGTCAAAAAATACGTTCTGTAACGTAGATTTTCATGTTAAAATTTGCATTTGGCTTTAGCCATTCAATGCAGACCATATAGTGCTTTCTCTCTCTTTTAATCGTTTTTCAGGGTATGAATTGAAGATGAAAATATCTCTGAAAGGTTTCCATATTTACAATAATAAACAAAAGAGATTTGATTCCATTTTTTTTCATTAAAATGTTTTTAGTATCAAACAATGAATATAGATCGGTATCCTTGCTTTTCAAGTTCTTTCCTTTCTTTCCTTCTGGGTGTAAAGAAAAAACTTAAAAGGAACCAGCTGCCTGTCTTCCCGCGCAGATCGTTAAAGCCGATCAAGGGAATAGGTGATGCGGCTAACCCATCACAATTTGATTTCTTTTACCACCTTCTCAGCCACCATCATGCTAAAAGTGGCCTATGGATGTTGCGTATGAGCTCTATCTGTTTAGAGCAGCAAGATCCAAAATGCTCTGTCTGCCCTATTAGGTATAGTGTATCCTAATAATGCTGTGCCTATTTAATATTATAAATACGAAAGTTTGTATGGATCATTATCATCAGGTCTTTTTTAGTCTCCACTTAAAAAGACCTGATGGTAATGCAGGAGCAAAACCCTCTCTGTACTTCTTCTTCGTCTAAGCGCATTCCCGGTTGCATCCTCAGCTGTGCTGCTTCGGAGTCCGGGGTGCGCTTACCCGCTTTTTCTTCTCCAAATATAACATGCATGTCAATGGTCACCCAAGGATGCCAAAGAACTTGCAAAATGAGGAAGAAATACCCGAAACAGTTTAAATGATTTGGCTATAGTTTTACGACCGGCCTTCCGGCCGAATATTATAAATACGAAAGTTTGTATGGATCATTATCATCAGGTCTTTTTTAGTCTCCACTGCAGGAGCAAAACCCTCTCTGTACTACCAGAGCCATATACAGGGTCTAACAAAATATACTGAAACTATTTTCAGGTTAAATTCAATCAATGATACTAAACAACTTTACCCAAGGAACATGTATCGAAATATGAAAAAAAATTTTTGGCCTCCCATACAAGTGATCAACTTGTGATCAGCTGACCTAAGTTTCTATGGAAAGCCAAAAACTGTTTTTTATATTATACACTGAACAAAATTTCCCAAGGAACATATATCGATATATGCTCCTTGGGGAATTTTGTTCAGTATCATGGACTGAATCTACCCTAAAAATAGTTTCAGTATATTTTGTTAGACGTTATATATAGCCAGAGCAGTCAGAGGATTTAGCCTACACTCTCCACGCTGACCAGACGGGTTGGAGAGGTCTCATTGATGTTTATAAGCTTTGTTTAGCTTGTGTTTCCTAAGTCGCCTTCTACGACATCCACGGGAAGACTTGGAGTGGTCCTATTCTACTCTACCGGAAACCACACGGTTTGTATGGATGTTTGTTCCACTTTCACCGTTTCACGCTAAAACTGCTGAACGAATTGGAATGAAATTTGGTATGTAATTAGCTTATTACGCAGATTAACATACTTACAGCAAAGGCTACTTTTTATTCCGAAAAAATATGAGGTTTACTTGGGATTGCCAAATACCCGTTGATCATACGGGCAACGCCGCGGGCAATAGCTAGTAAGAATATATAACGTCAAACAAAATATACTGAAACTATTTTAAGGGTGAATTCAGTCCATGATACTGAACAACTTTCTCTGATCTCTCTCTTCTCTCAACTCTGATCAACTGATCGGACGTTGTATGGGGCTAAAAATTATTTTTCATATTTCAATATACTCGTATGTCCCTTGGGAAAATTTGGTCAGTATCATAAACTAGTTACAGTATATTATGTTAGACCCTGTATAGGTAATCACAAAATTTGTAAATACTAAAAAACTTTTTTTTTTTTACTAAAATACAATTTTTAGTGAAGTTTTAAATTCAGTACCTACCTAGTGTAATCATTTTCAGTAGTTATAAGATCAAGTTTAGCGCGTTGAAGTCTTTCTTATGGGATCATATATCTAATTTAAATATTATTCTTTTCTGTGTGTTTTTATGCACATTTTATTATTAACTTTTTTAGAATTACATCAAAATAGTATGCGTCATACTGCGGTTGCGCTATTCTTTTTAACATTCTCAGACCTTTCAACTGTAACTTATGCGACGATAAAACAAGTAATTATATACAAAAAAGAACCTTTTATTTCAAACAATGAACTAAAGAGTTTAAGGCCGGACCTGAATTTTCCGGGGTCCAGTGCTGCCCCCATTTAAAATAAATCATTTCAAAGAAAACGGAGACATTATTTAAAATTTTGCTACTATCAAGTCCTAGATAACCCTTCAAAGTATTTTATGAACTACTGTTTACAGTTTATATTGAGAACGTTAAGCTTTACTACGCACATTTGCGAAAAACGGCCACTTTTGGCTAATGTGCGTAGTAAAGCTTAACGTTCTCATTATAAACTGTAAACAGTAGTTCATAAAATACTTTGAAGGGTTATCTAGGACTTGGTAGTAGCAAAATTTTAAATGATATCTCCGTTTTCTTTGAAATGATTTATCTAAAATGGGGGCAGCACTGGACCCCGGAAAATTTAGGTACGGCCTTAAAGTGCTTCAAAACTAATCAATCGATCTGAAACTCGGTGGGATTATGCGTAGTTGTATCAATAAGATAGTATGGGCCTCTGCCGGCTCCTTCATGCGATCAGGTCATTTGGTACCATAATATTGCATTATCATCCAACTTTTATAGGTAAGTATAAGTTTGTGAAGTTTCAGCTCAATTGAATACTGGGAAGGCCTAATTTTGCTTGCAAGATTTGACACTAGACAGACAGAACGGACACACAGACAACGGGACAGGTGAAACTAAATAACAGCTTTAATAAAAACGATATATTTAATAACAAAGGTTATAAGGGTTAAAAATAAGCATATTATCGAGACGCAATTACTTATGCATGTAATGATCATGTATGTGACATTACACCTTGATATAGTCAATTAAATGACTTGCGAAAAGGCTATAATCGCTAAGTGAAATAGCAATGTTATTGTGCGCGTGGAGGACCGGGCGGCGGCAAGTAAATTAGAGAAGAGCGGACTATAACTAAGAGCTGAACTGACTCCACGGTTAGTTTAGAGTGGACATTCCTTTATTAAGGTGCTTTTTCATTGCAGCGCTCGGACTTGCTAGGCACGTGGATTTCACGTGTGATAGTTCACGTTTTTTTTTTCAATTAAAAATAAACAGTAATGCACACGTAGACATTATTAAATTAATGCATACGGGAATTAAGGCCAAATATGAATTTTCCGGGGTCCAGTGCTAGTGCACTTAGACCAAATAATCTGAGCTACTGCAGTTTATTTCAAATGGGGGCACCATTTGAAATAAATCATTTCAAAGGAAACGGAGATATCATTAAAAATTTTATCTTTTGAAGTAAGAATAGTATATTTTGTTAGACGTCACAAATAGGTACATTTTATTTTCATTATCTATTTTGTAGCACTGCAGGGCCGACGCCATCGTTTTAGCATTCGATCATCTATTTCTAGGCTTCTAAAAGGGAATAAAATAATGCAAAGCTAGCAGATGTCTGTTACTCAATCACGCAAAAACAGCTGACTGGTCTTTGTTTCCCCTGTCTTGTCCTGCAGGTGTCGTAAAAGGCAAGTAAAGGAGGTATAGGTATCAGAAAACGGGAAATAGCACCCTCTGTCCAAAGCGTTTTTACCATCTTCTACTAATACATTGTACCTATGTATATATATTTACAATTTGTGTTTTGTTAATTTTTTTTATTTATTTTTTAGGTGCAATAAAGAGTTATTCATTCATTCATTCATTCATTCATCTATTCATTCAATACTAGATACTAATCACCACGCTGGGTTGATAGTGCCTACCCTGGTATAGGCAAACCTCCCTTTACTCTAAAAGTAGCTTAATATAGGTTGGTAAAGAAAAGGAAGAAAGTTATATCCAGTCCAAGCCAGCGTTCGCTGGGGGGGGGGGGGTCTCAGTCCCCTAAATCTACTACCGTCAGTTATTAAAAACTAAAGTGATCAAACTAATATGAAGCAGACATATCCACTCTAAGCGAACGTTCGCCGGGAGCAGGAATGCAGCTCAGCGACTGCAGTGATGCATATCGTTGTACGTATGGTGCATATGCGTCTCCCCACCCCACTCTGCCTACCGTCTTTGTCTTCTCCATTCATTATAGCAAGTACCAGTTTAAAAGTCTCAAAGCCACTCTCTTTAGTGGTTTATGACGCTTTATTTTTTTTCTATGATTTCAGGTAAAGGTACTTAAGTATAGACGGGAATAAAATATTTTTCATATTTCGATATGCAACGTGTAATTAACATATGCGTTATAAATCGAACGGGCTTTACTAGATCATATAGTACCTATAATGATTTTAAATTAAAAGTCAAAAGACAGAAAAAAGGACATTCCCATAAAAATTACCCGGGTGGCTGCACACATTTGTACTCGTATGGTAACGACGAATGATTTTTTTTTTAGTATCATGGACTGAATTAACCCTTAAAATAGTTTCGGTGAATTTTGTTAGACGTCAAGTAGGTATTTACTAACTGACCGCGTCATAACCGGCATATTTACTGAAAATTTACCAAATCTATTTAATAAGCAAAATATATTATATATATAAAAATAATACTATCTTAGAAGCAAATTAAACGTTGAACAACACCAATCTAACCAAACTAAACTGTTTAAAGGACTAATAAGTTTTATGTTTTAATTACCAATTATATAATTACTGATCCCGAAATCCTGATTAACTGTGACGAATACGATCAAACATAAAAATTCAATTTAGCGGTGTTGCTAGGTTAACACTCGGAAAGCCATATCGCGGCCCACTCCAAATTGTGATTAAAGCAACCTAATACACACAATAACAGGTCACACGTTTACTGACACCAACATATTTAATCTAAAACGAAAAGATCCCAAGCTAATTTCACCCTAAACACGCAAAACTAGACCGTATAACATCGCCATAAAACTTAAATTCGAATGGTAATGAATAAAACATCTCTTTACGCTTGTGTGCTTACGTGAAAGCAACACATTTCATTTATAATAGTAGGTACAATACTAAGCGTCATATTGTACACACGTCTACTACCGTGCTCATGTTTTGTGTGTGTGCTTTGTTTCAAATTAAAACAGAGTAAACGCCTTCATTGCAACTTGAACTTTATCGAGTTTCTTATAGAGTTGAAAATCAAAGTTTTGTTATAAGATGTATTAGGGCAATGAGAATTTTGTAACTGTGTGAGCAAGTGAACCAAACCGAAGTATCGAAGAATGTGGAGCGTGAATTACCATGTTTAGGGAGTCGTCAGTTTGTCAATTTGCTCTTATTCGGCTTTCTCGTGTTACTATCACGATTAGAAGTGTTGATATTGTCTGGACAGTTTAATTGATTAAATTAGCGTTCTTATATTGATCTTGTTAAGTATTTTGGGTAGCTTTGTCTATCCATCAATTAGGTTCCTATAATGTTTATGCCCTTCGGCAGCATTTATTTGCATTTTAGATTATTTGCATTAAATTTTTATTAATGTGTAATAGAATTACAAGTAAAAGTAATTTTGGCGCTTTTTCCTCTTAATATTTATATGTTACTGATTTGTAACCGTATTTAAAATATATATATATCTTATAGCAGCAGCCTCATAACAACACAGGTATTATTAAGAAATGAGATTTCCATTGAATACCTAAAAATAATTAACTAGGACGAAGAGAAGGCAAAGTTTTATAAATATTTTGGTAAATCATTAACTCAAAAAAGAAACTTGTATCATTTTTCCAACCGCCAAAAGGTTTTCATAAGTGACGGAGTCAACCAACAAACGTATCAATTACTAAATTTAATTAAACGCTTGTAAACCGCGCGGTTGCGCACCGCCCGCCACAATAAGCGGACAATCAGTACGCGGCGGCGCATCGTATAATGCTGTATTTCTACCGGCGCGGCGAGACAAGCAAGACATGGCTAAGCGAGGCAAGACTTTTATTGAAGTTTTTTTTTTAAACTTAAATCTAAACGTGAACGATCAGTACGCGGCGACGCATCGTATAAAGTTCACTTTCCATTAGCGACTCCAGCAAGGCACAGTCACGCACGCCACGCATGACACTGCAAAGCGAAGCGAGACTTGAGAATTACACAAAACATTTTTCACCCAAAAGTTTTATAAAAAAATCATGTGGTACGATATACCATCGAATAAAGATAGCCAGCCAGGTAGCGGTAGCCTAGACTTGTCTACGCTTAAGCGGTTATTACGCTATCCAATTTAAATGAACCCTAATTAGGAATTTGGAAGATGTAATCGAAGTTAGTACTGATTGGATCCGATTTAAAGTAAAAAGGACATTCCGACTGCTCTACTTCCTTATAATCTGTGAAATCCATTCCAATTCCAAAACGCAAAAGGTCACAAGCAACATGTTAAACAGGAATAACCTTTCAACAAAAGCAATAAATATAGTTTTTGTATGCATTGCCGTCGGTCACATCATGCGCCTCGATTGATGATGCAATTTAGGAACCTAACTGTTCCTAGTTAGGATTCCTTCAAATTGGATAGTGTATGTTTAGAGTTCAAATACTAACTACTTAGTAAGTAATTATTAAAATGTTAATTTTGCTCCTACTCTGGCCTCACTTGTCTCTGCACCACCTGTCGGTTGACTGGCAGAGAAAGCCTAAGGCTTTAAGTTTACAATTTTTGTCATAAAGTTGAATAAATAAATAAAATAAAATAACTGGTTTAGTCACCAACCAGGTTAACACTAGTTTAAAATTTTATATAACTAGTAATTAACAAGCTTCCATAAAAGGCAACAACTAATGATGACAGCCAAGACTAACGGCTAAGGCTGAGACTGAATTAACATTGAACGTGCTCCACTTAGATTAAATACTTCACTTGCATTCAATGATGCTCCATCCATTGACATATTACTAACGTAAGGACTTAGCCAACCGCGCGAAGAAATGGCACCAACTCGTTGACCCAAAAAATTTAGTTTTGGGACCAACGCGACTTAGTCGTCCTTGGTCTGCGGAAGAATTCATTCGTTTTTGTTTACATACCTACTTGTATTGCCATAAAAATGCTAAGTCGCGTATTTATAGGCTGCAAAAACTAGGGTAAAAAAATACATGGAATATTTTATCATCGGTAAGTAACAACTGTTTGTTATAATTAAAATACTTAAAGAATTTTAAAGCAATAATTTTACAACTGAAGTCTGTATACGGCCATGTGTTGTGGATGCGCTGTTGCTGTTCCGGGCCATTGAAATATAAGCGACGCCCAGTTTACCGTATAGCTCGCTCTTGTGTATTCTCCCGCCAACGCGAGAGGGCGAGAAGGGTATACCAATCGGTGTTCATGTTGTTTTCCGGGACTATAGTTCAATCGATTTTAAACAGATGGCGGTACGGTTTGGTTGTATGAAGAAATTTTAAGCAAAATGTTCTGATGGGCTATCCTCAGTTGAAATCATTGGCTCCACTCCATCAATATCGGCTTCTAAAGCGTCTGTGTCACCTCTTTACTCTCGCATCGTTCAAACAATGAGCAAATGTCGTGTTTTCGTTGCACAGTAAATAAAATAAAGTGCCCACTTTGCAAAATATAGACAACTAATTTTTAAATGTTTCCATCAAAAATAAGTAGGATATAGGTCATTTTATTGCCAAATTGATCGATATAAAGAGAAGGAGAAGACGAAAATTGAATATAATGATAATTTCATTCTGCCGCCTAGTATAATCTAGGTAAAGAGATAAAAATAAGATGAAAAAATATACAGAAGATTGAACAAGAACTCGTATCTTTGTCGCACCCCGCTCACTGCGGTAGAAAAGTACCATTACCTCTACTGACAGCCATGCGAGCGTGTGCGTACCACGCTCGTTACGTTTACGTGACGATCACACACAACAACAAACATAAACCTAAGAGAAGCTAATCTTAATCTCCACCCTCTGTTCAATGCCATAAAAGTCACCGCGCCTGCACTCTCGTCCTTGCAAGTTTATAGACTCATGCCCGCCACCGCACCGGGTGGCGAAGTCCGGCAACGTCGCGCCCAAATTAATGTGACATTTACTGCAAAGGTTTGCACAAAATGATACCACTAGCGACATCTAGCGGCCAGCAGCGGAACAAACATTCGGCTTTTAGAGCGAGATGGCTATACTTGACAATATCACTTTCACGGTCGTACTTAAAGCTAAGCGGTTTGCTGTACTGTTTGTTTGTGTCTGTAAACAGTGCGCCACCGTCGAGGTGTACCGCGCATGAATGAAACGGATGACCGCGAGAACGAGAGAGAAGGCTGAACTATACTTTCGAGAGAAAGAGATGGAAGAAAAGCGCGAAGCGTGCAGAGTAACATCGTTTATCAGATTACATGCGAAGTATCGCGAGCGTGGCGATGTTTTGACACGCGATAATCACGAGATAATGCGGCCGATCTCAGCGACGTTTAGGTTTATATTGGCTTTTTATAGCGGCAACTCGAGTGTAGTGGCAGAGAATAGATTTACTGAGAATGCAAACCGCGCTCTTTGAAGATGAGTGGCGCGTCGCGTCGTCAGATGACGCGGCAATGCTGGCTCCAATTTTCACGTCAGATGCTCGAGACAACTCAATTACTTTTTTTTTATATTTTTTATTTTATTGTTATATATTTTTTTATATTTCATACAATAAACCGGAATAAGCAATAAGCTGCTCGCGCGTAGGTATATTTTTATTTTCCTTACGTTCCCGAACTGAACTTATTACTTACCTACATTTTTTTATATGTGAATAAAAATATATATTTTAATGTATCAAATACAACAGACAGAATGTCTCAAAAATAAATGTCAAAATTCACCTGCCCGTGTACTCGGTAGTCCTCAACGTATATTAAAATCTAATAAAAATATATATTTTTTATAGGTACTTATGTATTTACTGATTTTATTAATCTGATCGTAAAACTCAAAGGGGAGTTTTTTTTATTCGTTTATTTTTTACTAATAAGTTTTACTGAAAAAATGGTTGCCTGTAAAGTCGGTTTTACGGGCGAAGATTTTACGTGACAACGGCGGCAGACCGATCATAGTTGAGTGGGAGAGAGACGCAAGGCATTCGGCGGGCCTCTCTCTCGTTCGGTGACTCATCGTAACGTTACCGAGCGTTACACTTTTTCATAAGTGACTCCCAGCCGCAACCTAATTTAAGACGTTGTCACGTCAAAAGTTTTTTAGTTTGTCACTATCGAGGACTTAAAAACTACTCGTATTATCTTGAAGGACCGTGACTACTTGTAACACTATACCTACGCATAATATTACGCATTGTCCGAGAAAAGGTTCAGAATCATCGTCAATATTATTGAAAAAAAAATTATTGTTAAACCTTGCTTAAAGCTATAAGTATTACATCTAAAAATAGCTTATAGAGCTTGGAAAGCTAGTATTTGACAGGTAGTTAGGTACCTTCGACTCGATTTGTAGTGTGTTATTCCAAGTTTTACTGTCTCCGATATCGCAATAACATAAATAGCGGTAGGTAAGTAGGTAACTTTAACTGGCTGTAGAAAATTAATCCAACATTCGAAAGTCAAGACTAGAGAAAATCTAAGCTATATGTAAATTCGCCTAGACTAGGCAGTATGCCAACCGAATGCAATGTGAAAACTTCCCAACTATTTTCATCGTTTATCGAGCGCTACGGTACTAGTAGCGCCATCTCTCGGCGAGTAGCGAAGTTATAAATTGTAATTTCACCCTAATGATTCCCACGGCCGGGGTGAACCAGTTGCAATAATGGAACTGAAAGGGCAGCAAACGAAGTCATGCTGTGTCTCATTACATTTTTTTTCTAGTATGCGAATTTTTACAATAAGTTTGTAATTTAATTCATAGTTAAATATTTACAACTTTCTCTATAGACAAAAATAAATTAAATTGTTATGGCAAAATAGTTTACTCATAGCACATTTTCAGGACGTCGAATTATTAAATTTCCCGAACAATCTCTTGTTCAGATCTGTTCTTTTTTATTGTTCTATCTGAAGAACCTTTTCATTTTCTCCTTCAGATGCAAAATCGTGAAAAAAATGTAGAGTCGGCAAGGCAACTCGGGTAACAATGGTGTTACAAATGAACATAGGCTACCATAATTATAATAACTTACCATCAGGTATGCATGTGAAACCGTGTTTGCGTTTGTCTCTCCTTTACGTCAAAACGACTAAAAGGCACCGAGGAGTGTCATAGACTAAAATTTTACAAGTTCCTTAGTAGG
Organism: Acrobasis repandana; assembly: GCA_963576875.1. NCBI lineage: Eukaryota > Metazoa > Arthropoda > Insecta > Lepidoptera > Pyralidae > Acrobasis > Acrobasis repandana. Next base: position 7,312,134 of record OY756221.1, on the reverse strand, counting down.
GATGGTGAAGCAAGAGCAAAAGCCAGCAGGTACCTACATTAAAAAGCTGCTTAGATTGGTAATAGTACATTGGAGATTCCTTGACGAATCGTTATTTCTGGAATTGTTTACCTTACAGCCGGCGCCGTGGCCACGCGTGTTTATTTCGTATCGAATTTATTTTCTTTTATTTCTGTAATTTTATATCACGACCGCGGTTCTAATTGCTTTCATTTAGCAATGCGAATGCTGTTTTCTTTGGACAACATTACACGTTCGTAATTCCTAAGGAAAATAAGTGAATAACGAAAACATTGCGATGATGCAATGTTTACAAATAGCGCCGGCAGACGTAAACACGGAATAAGTACTAAGGGAGAGCCATTCGATATTACCCTCCTAGTTCGGCGCATTTCTGATAGCATCCTTAGCTGTGCTGCTTCGGCTCCCAGTCCCGCACCGGCTTTTTCTTTTCCAAAAATTATAATCATGTCAGTGGTCATCGAAAGGTAAGTACCAAAGACCGTGCGAAGTAAAATTCGGAACTATTAAAACAGTTTGTTTGTTGTTTTACTATCAGCCTGCCTGTCGTCAACTCTCCTTGGGAAAAGTCAGAGTCGATGTTATCATGTCGTATACACTTATAAATGTTACTAATACTAACTACGACAATTACCCAGCCATAGCGCCCCTTACCATAATATGCAAGTTCAATCGCCTAGTGATATGCCGTTCCCGGAACGTTCCTAGGGAACGTTTCCGTATTTCTGGGGAATGTTACGGAATATTGAATATATGTATTTTTATTATAACCATGACAATTGATGCATTACGTTAGTAAAATATATTTACAGTGATTTTTTTTTTTTTTCTTCTTACATTCTATCATTACAAGTTATTAAGGTGACGTAGGTTCACAATTTACAACACTGTGCGTGTTTTTGAAAAATCACTGTTATTAAACTACTACAGTTTATTCCTCAAAAAATTTACATATAAATTTTAAGGATTTTTTTCAGACACCCACAATAGCCAAAATACGATTAAGCATTTTTGGCACGATAGAAAAAAATCACAAACATACCTCTAAATTTGCCTAAATTTGCCTTTATAATAACGTATTACTATTTTATACAATCACCTTTTTATATGAAAATTATACCAAAAAATGTATTATCTAAATATCTGTCCGTTTTGGCTACAAAAAAAAATATAAATATAATACAAAAAAATTATAAATAAAACACAGTGAAATATTCGTCGAAAGATAAGAAAGGCCCAGAGCCGTGCTCGACGAATTTAGGCGAATTAGAGGTATGTTTGTGATTTTTTCTATCGAGCCAAAAATGCTCAATCGTGTTTTGGCTATTGTGGGTGTCTGTAAAAAAACCCTAAGATTTTTATGTAAATTTTTTGTGAAATAAACTGTAGTAGTTTATTAACAGTGATTTTTTTAAATCACGCAACGTATTGCAAATTGTGAACCCACGTCGCCTTAACCTAATGCGACAGTGCAGCCTATTCCATTTCATTACAAATAATTATTAATGATACATGACACTGTTGACAGATATCAATATGTCAGATAAATAAAATTATAACTTTCCCTAACATTTCCATTTTTTGGGAACATCCCCGGAAATCCCACTAACGCCATATAAGACGTACCAGGTGCGAACGTTGCGGGGCTCCATGTGGAGATATTGCGCTGAATTGACACAGTAAGAACCTATTAAAAGTATTTATGCATCCATATGCATAAATATTTTTCTAATATGGTAGTATGATTGACTACTTAACTACAAAGGGAAGATCTTCTCACCAAGCATCTCTTTGTGACTAGGGATCCTACTTTGAGTTTCCATGTCATCATCTTCCTCAACACATATCCACATTTCGCTTCTGGGAAAAGTACAAAAATTTAGTTACTTAGTTTTTATTAGGGTGGTGGGCAAGAGGTTCAGGCCCTTGCTGTGCGTTTGTGAGACACGAGTTCGATCCTCACCAGGCCTGTGTCACTCCCCGTTTAGGTATCGAAAATGTACCTACATTAATACTATGCGTGCAGGCGGCCCCTCGGGGTGGTAAATTCAGTTATACGAATCGTTTGTCCAGAGTCATAAGGATGAAATTGGCTTGCAATGGATGTCTAGGTATCTATACAAAAAGGTGCTGAGTTCTGACGTGAGCTAAATTAAACTAATTATTTTGTGCGTATCTTTTTCAATAATTATTACACCGACAAGAGCATGGCTCTTAAAATGTAGTCAGTAAGGGTTGCTACACATTTATTCAGGCCAGCATTAATCGGCACAGCTGGGCGGTTAGATTGTCAATAAATATTGTACATGTCGCAATGAGGGTAGATAGATAGCATATTAATTAAAAATGGGACGGTAAGGTCAACGCCCCTCCTCGCGCTGAACTATGAGAAGCTTCCTTGTGAAACCACATTACAGCTTAAACTAACTCTCTAGCCCGCACAGTTATCCTGTGCCCACAGGACTTACTGTCCAGGGGAAGTAGACTGTCATTAACTAAATATTTAGGTATTGTAATTGACATGAAAAATGTACATACAAAACACGACTTCCCCTCTCGATTTTTTATATTCTTCGGCCCACTCCTCTACAATAGACTTAATAAAAAAATTGATTTTTATCCCTTTACTTACAGTGCAACTAAAAAAATTCTACAAGAAGCCCTACTAAATATGTCTTACAAAGAAACAGAGGAATTATTAATAGTTATAAAATAATAAATGATTTATTTTAATTTGTAATTTAATTTTTAAGTGTGATTGTTTATTATGTTTATAGTACCAGTTAGCGCTGTAACGCCTGAAATACAGGATGATTTTCATCCTAGCTCAGGTACCATTAATTTATATTACCTTAATATTAACAATGTATTGTTAAGTGTATAAATGTAACATACCATATTATTTGAATAATTTTTTTATTATTATTATTATTAAACGAATAGGTCAGGTGATCCGCATTCCTTATAATAATCGTATCCGAATGAGTCATGGCTACGCCTAGTCACAGCTACATAACTACGAAAATTCACGAGATGTGCACCTTGCAGCCGGCCAAACCAGACTGACGACTAGTCGACCGTGCGACGCTTTTATAAGCCGTACACAACAAGGCAATAGTGGGGTTTAACGACATTTATTATTAAAAATTACCCACGTGGCGCCTCACGGCACGTGTTAACTACAATCCCGACACGGCCAACCTGACAAGCGTCCGTCCTCGGACGCGCTTTTAATTTTAATTGACCAAAAAAATAACATGGTTAGAAGCAACCATCAAAAGGTTCCGATCTCGTCCAGCAGCAAGCACCTAAGAATTACGCCTAATAAAAGTTTCTACTCCTTCAGTGTGCCCTGCAAAACTACTATTCTTGACCGGTCTTTTATTTGCCCTTCAGAAACTCTGGTCCGGCTTCACCATTTCACCATTGGAATAGCAACTCCTTTGAAAAATTAGTAAACTGGACCATTACCTCCAAAAGCAGGCAAGGTCCCTTCAATATCCATTGCCGTTCCAGATCATTACCATAACAAAATGTTGAGATTCTTGCAGAAACAATTAAAGGGAAAACAGGACAAAGGGAATTTTTGCGCATTGCTTACGAAAGGGAATTAATTTTAAACTTGCCGACACCGCCATCTTGGCAGTTCTTGGGTGTCGTTTCTGAGATCGAAAACTAGCACTAATAACACACCGTTCGGCTATTCTGATTTAAGATTTAAGTTTTAAAAGCTGAACGTTTTAAAATTAATTAGCACTCTGCTTTGCTCTCGTTGCTGAGCAAACGCAAAAAAAACGATCAGGAAAGAAAAAAAACTTTTTTTTTTAAGGATAGCCATAATTTTACTCTAAAATGGGCAAAAGATTCAGATCCAACTTCTGATGTCGCAATGAGGGTAAATAGATAGCATATTATTTAAAAATGGGATGGTAAAGTCAGCGCCCCTCCTCGCGCTGAACTATGAGAAGCTTCCTTGTGAAACCACATTACAGCTTAAACTAACTCTCTAGCCCGCACTGTTATCCTATGCCCACAGGGCTTACCGTCCAGGTGAAGTAGACTGTCATTATAACGATAGGTCAGGTGATCCGCATTCCTCATAATAATCGTATCTGAATGAGTCATGGCTACGCCTAGTCACAGCTACATAACTACGAATATTCACGAGATGTGCACCGTGCGGCCGCCCGAGCCAGTCTGACGACTATCATCATGGGTTCTTCTCTACCTCTGCCTTTCGGCGGAAGCGGGGCTGCTGCTCAGGATTGTGGTCCTCTTCAGCGACTTGTTACCGCCGCCTGCAGCTACAGGCGGGTCACTGCGTGTGGCCGTGGCGGCCACGTCAAGTCTTCTTAGTCCTGGGGGTTCTGGTCAGGCGCCACTGCTTGGGCGGTGCCTATTTTAGGTGGCAACGGGATGATGGCATCTCTGGCCGAGGGCCTGTACTTGCTGTCTGGTGGGCGGGCGTGCAGAGGCGCAATCCCCCTGAGGTGGGGGTGCGCCGAGCGGTCCGCCTTTGAGTGCTGAGGCCGTCGCCAAGCGGGAGGCGAAGGCGTCCAGGCCTTACCACTCCAGGTCTCGGTGGATGACGGTATTCCTCACGTAACGCGGGGCCCCGACGGCTGCTCGGAGTCGACGCTTGTTGGTCTCCGAGCTATATGCGTACCATGCAGGGGCCGCGTATGTGAGGCGGGATCTCACGTAGGTAACTGACGACTAATCGACCGTGCGACGCATTTATAAGCCGTACACAAACAAACAAACAAACAAACAAACAAACCATCTTTCTTTATTTGCCAAAAACGTTTAACAACAAAAAGTATTACAGTGTTGCAATGTAGGTAACTAACACTTACATATTTTTAAAGAGGTTACAAAAATAAATCTTAGTAGGTAGGTACTAAAGGCGCCCAGTCCATGCCCCGTCCGGAAGTCCATCCCCGAACTAGACGTTGGTCTGTATCTCGGGTAATGCACAACCGGTCGGTTGATGAAAAGAGCGCGGTACATTTTTAAGAATCGAGCATACCCACATTACACCATCGACGCATGGCTACTCAAATTAAAATGAGGTTATACTTAGGCCCAGCTAGTCATAACTGTGATTGGGCCTAAGGCAATAGTGGGGTTTAACGACATTTATTATTAAAAACTACACACGTGGCGCCTCACGCCCTGTGTTAACTACTATCCCGACATACACATAAAAATATGAGTTTATTATTTTTGGATAATCTAACGGACTAATTATATTAATATTTTTTTGACCCAGTCATCATCCCTATTGCTTCGGGTCGGCTTTTTTGTTTGACAAATACTTCCGAACCGACATTGCTGGCCCAAATAAGTGTGTAGTACCTTTATTCATATAGGTATAGATGCTAATGTTGCTCAAATAAACTTCAGACAGCCAGCCCTACTGTTCTGTCGTCGCGCATAGCGATTGCAATAACAGGGAAAGAGACATTTACGTCAATTGTAGTACAAATTCACGGAACCCAGCAATTATAATTACCGCCACACGTGCGAGATAAAATTTTATCAATTTATCGTTTATCACTGGAATTAGGACGTCACGTCTCGCGTACATATGCCCGCTTGGGCGTAAATCTTCCGTTGATTTACGAATAAGCACGCACCTACTTTAATTTACAGTCGGTCAGATATAGACACGGTTCAGACGCGTTTTTTAATGGCTTTGTTTAAAAATTCCTAAGAATTTCCTGAAATTAATATAGGTCGCTGCATGCCATTTTGCTTTTGAGGATCTTCAATTGATTGACCTATTTGAAACTCAGATATTTTCTCAAAAATCGTTACCATCTTTTATGTATTCGTTTGGTGAACTATCAATTATAAGTTAATTTTGAAACTGAAACTAGATTGTACTTGTTTATAATCAAACTTAATTAAATGATCATTCGTCACCTCTCCTCTTCCACGAATGTCGTAAGAGAGTTCATCATCAGATCTTTTTTGTCTCCAATGTAGGAGCAAGACCCTCTCTGTACTACCAGAGCCATACTTAGCTAAAGTAGCCAAGGGATATTTTGGATTATACTCTCCACACAGGCTCCTGTAGTCGCCTCTTACGACACAGGAAGACATTGAGTGGTCCTATTCTAGACCGTGCCACACAGCCATGTCGTGGACTTATAAAGGCTAATAAAACAACAAAAAAATATAGAGTAACAAATATTCACTCAGTTGCAAGCAAGCGATACCTATTCCTACCTTAAAAATGAATATTATCAACTCGCAGTTCTCGGAAAGAATTTTCCAAGAGTAGACATCAAATTCTACTTTCCGTGGAATAAGTACGCAACGTCGACCCAGATCGTCAGTTCGTTAGAATTTTCCAATACTGCTCCGTGATTTATAAGATATAAAATAGACCAGATGCTGAATCACTGCTGCCGGATTGGGAATAATTGTTAAACACTTGTGTGGTCTGCACCGATTGTTTACGAGGGAACATAGAAACCGAATTTCATCATGCAAATGAAATTAATATTGGAATAAGAAGAAATAACTGACTAGGTAAATAGGTAATATTTTACAACTTACCAGCCACTTTTATAATATCATCCTTCTAACAAGTTTTAAGTTTTTCTGGGTTTCGATATCCCCATATCGAAACCCAGGTAAACTTAAACTAGTTGGGATGATGATATTCGCCATTTGGATGTTATATGGCTTCATCGACTGTCTTTGCGTTTAATCAAGTGTCCAGTCCATCGTCACTTAAGTTTCGAGACCTTTTCTCCAACGGCCACAGACCCAACTTAAGGCCGTATCAAAATTTTCCAGGGTCCAGTGCTGCCCCCATTTAAAATAAATCATTTCAAAGAAAACGGAGACATCATTGTGCAGCAAATGTGCGGCCTTAAATTATTATTACAAACTTTATATAGTTCACCTATCCCGATGTCTGTGTGTCAGAAGTCAAATCTTGTAAGGTAAATTAGACTCACTTCCCGTTATTAGATTAAACTGAAACTTGACATACTTACGAGTATGTAAGTTGGGTGACAATGCAATATTATGGTACCAATGAGCGATCTCATGATGAAGCTGGAAGGCGGCCCGGCGGCATCTCTGTGATAAAATATCATAACCCTACAGAGTTTAGACTCGATTGATTTGTCTTAAGGAGCATTTTAAACTTTTTAGTTCATGGTTTTAGATAACAGCTAGATTTTAAAAATATATTTTTAAATAATTACTTGTTTTAACAATAAATGCAATAGAAGTATCAGTGCCACAGTATACAGATCTGTGATCAATGCTTAGATCCAAATATTTGAAATCTTTATCTATTTTAAATATTGAGAAAGTACATACTAATATTCATGAGATGTCAAAATCACATGATGTTTAGGAGTCATGCACGCACGTGTTACAAACACACTCACATCGATATAATAGGGATGATGACTGGTCAGAAAAGTGTCATTATCCAAAAATAATGTACCCGTATTTTTCAGTTTATCGAAAAAGTAAAAATTCACAATGATACAGAGTATCTAAGTTCCAGAGTGGGGGCTTGTATCGTCACTGATGTGTAAAATCGTACGAAAGCGTGACGTCATGTGATATTTAAATGCGCTGTATCTTCGTCATTTATTGCATTTCAGTGAAAAAATATGCGTACAATATTTTTTAATAATCTAAACGATGGGCCAAAAATACTTTTTTAGTCATCATGCCCATTACCATATGCTCTTACGTACATTTCCAAATAACTCATAGGTCAATTTATTCAGTACAGTTCTAGTTAGGCTAGTTTTTTGTTTCAAGTCGGTATGGAGCTCATCAGTAGTCATGCGCGTTACTAGCGCTTTCGCGTTATTTCTTGAGCTCATCCGAGCTACGGAAGGCACGTTAAGCCATTGGTCCTAGCTGTCATCATTGTGTGGCAAGCTATGTATGTCAGGTGCCTTCATCAGGCAGCTTAAAAAATCTGATACAAACTATCGCTGACTGTCAATTATAATACAGTCTAAACTGTATGATAATCGACAGTCAGCGAAATGTTTGTTGGATGACAAAACCGGGTTATGGCTTTATGACTCTAGGTTCTCCTGTACACTGGTTTAGGATTGGCAACTCCACTTCTTCGATTGTCCTAGAAGTGGCGTCAAGAGGATTTTTAATCGATGTAAATTAAAATCCCGTTGCATCCTATGGGTTGCCATAAATTGGCTTGAAAGCATATTTTCTGGTGGTTTTACAAAAGAATGTAGATACTTTCTTGTAGTAAAAAGCTCTGTTTTATAGCTCAAAGACGTGAAATATTTCTCTGAAAAAGAATCACATGAAAATCTCGGATGCGATTTCAAGTAACATTTTTCGTTTTCACTCCCAAATGCGGCAGCAACGCCCATACACTCGGTAGGGGAATTGAAAAATTGTAAAACACACCTCAGGCATTGTGTGAATAAATAATAAGAGCACAAGTTCACTGAATCCACTTTAAGCTGACCCCTCGTGCCTCACCGGCGCCAGGAAACTGGCCTAACCTCGGGGTAAACACCAGATTAACGTCAGTCCCGATTAAACTGGTCTTCGCTCGACCTACTTACGGATGTAGTCTCGATATTGTACCAGACTACTAGGTTAGCAGAACCCTAGAGCCAGGATTATTAACTTGGCTTAATGACAATACGCTGAGGGGAATTGTGTAGGTGGCCGCAATAAACAGGCGTTTGGTTTATTTTCTTTGATAAACTTAATTGAATATCACGCGGGTAACCGACTATAAAGACTCATAATTATTTCCTTTTTTTGCTAAGATGATGCAAACGCCTGTTGATTTTACTGATCGTAGATACGCTATTTCTGTGGAAACTGTTGTGGAAATTGAACTCCCGGGAAAATTCTGCATATGTTAGCGAAAATTTCCTCAAAATCGGCTTAATCAAATAATACGAAAAAAAATACATAAGTAGGCGTGATCGATTGAAAATTATCGAGAAATATCTAGAAATAGCAAAATCATCTAATCTACAAAAGCGTGTAATGTTACAAAATTATTAGAGTGATAAAAGAAGGTCGTAGCGATAGAGGATCACGACCCCTGACCTGAAAATGGGGCTATCCTTCGAGTAGCCAATTTCAACAGAAACGCAGCTAGACGGACTAATATAATTCTTTCAACGGTTGTTCAAAAATAGTCTGAAAGGAATATCTAAATCCAGTTGATTTGTAGACTACGACTACTTACGATTCATCAATTTATTTTAATAGAGAAGGACAGAGAAAGAAGAGAAGCATTCGAGATATGGTGCTGGAGGAGAATGGAAAAAATAATCTGGATGGATACAAAAAGCAATAAGGAAATACTACGAAGAGTGGGAGAGGGAAGAAATAATATAAAACTATTGAAAATAAAAAAGAGGGGAGATGATTCGACATCTAATAAGACATGACAATCTCTTTAGAATAATAGTAGAAGGAAAAATAAAATGGAGATGAGGAAGATAAAGACCGAGGATGGAGCTTTTCCAACAAGTTAAGGAATGGTTAGGAGTAAAGTCCTACCAAGACATTAAAAAGATGGTCGAGAGAAGATAGGAATGGATGCATCTCCTCTTAATTCCACCTACAAGAGCAAGCTCTTAAATTAAAAAGAAGAAGACTGCACCTCTTTACCGTACCTTTTGCCTTAAATAACTCCTTCGCACTTTTTGTGGGTATAACATCAGCGAGAAAAGTTAAGCTTGGCAAAAAAGTCGTGTAATCTAACAAAATGGGCTGATAAAAGAAGGTCGTAGGCGATTGAGGACTACGACCTCTGACCTGGAAATAGGCGCCTTGTTAATGTTTACTTGGAGACCTAAAACGATCGTGAAATAAGTGAGATTGCTGTTACAACTATGAAAAGCTTAACTATGAATATTTTCCTGTATCGTAGTATATACTTTTTGTCTGCGACTACGTTAGCACGCATCCAACGAATTAAGTGCGAAGATTTCTGTTTACTTACAATCTAGGAGAAGGCTTTTGGAATAAGTATTATACACATACGCATTGCGCTGTATTGTACATGCACCATGGAGACGAATTTAGACGAATTCAGAAGCGCAGCGAGCGGTCTTTCTTATCAGCGTTTTCGTCCCCATATTTATTTAAGAATTTCGGAGAACTTTAAATTTTTCTATCTTTTTGCAAACGACAAATTATTTTTATTTATTTATTGTTCGTGTTTATGCATGAATCAATCTTCATATATGTGCATTTTTTATTTTTTAACTCAGTCGTATGCGCAAGAAATCCGACGACGTATTCGCTTATATTTTCTTCAAATTTTAACCTTTTTCACTAAGTTTTTCAGTAATAAACATGAATTAACAATTAAAAAAAAAGGATTAAATTCGAAAATAAAAAAAAATCGTAGGTAAGTATATACAACGTGTAAGGGAAATATGCGTAATAAATCACTATTCACTATAGTTTTTAACTTATAGTTTTTGAATGAATTAAAAAAGAAAATTACTAAAATAATTTCCATTCACTTTTTAGGGTTTTCCTTTGTCTTTATTTCTCTGTAATTTATACACACTTCATGTTTTAAATTCTGTGTAAACAAAAAAAATTTAAACACGTCTCAGGTTATTTGGAATTAAACAAACTATTACAATGAAAATCAATAAATTGTCTCATTCACTTTTTAATACTTAAATAAACTTAAATTTAATATATCATAACATATTGTTACTAATATAGTTTGGCTCCAATCAGCTCCGAAAAAGCAGTCAAAATCTCTAAAAATAAGGACTGGGCCCTTAAAGTACTCACGGTTCTCGTCACCAAAATATGGTACATATCAAGCTGACTTTTTATCCACCAGCCAAATTTTTGGAGGAAGTTCAGTCCATGATACTGCACTACTTTCTATAAAAAAGGTTATTAAAAATCGATAAAAAAAATTCGACCTTTCATACAAAATCCGTTTGTCTGAGCGTTGATTTGTATGGGAAGGCGAATTTTTATTTTAGTTTTTCGTTAATTGTTTTTATGGAAAATAGTTCAGTATAATAGACCGAACCAGCTCCAAAAATTTGGCTGCTGGATAAAAAGTTCCCCTGTATAACGTCTTACAATATGCACTGAACTATTGGTGGATTCAGACCATGATACTAAACAACTTTCCCCAAGGAACATATATCGAAATATAAAAAAAAATTGGCATCCCATACAAATTTTGAGTTTCAGTATATTTTGTTAGAACCTGTATTTACCACAATTATCGGCTTTTAGTCACACGGCTTCCGTTTTCATGGACTGCTTACGACCACTAGTGGAATAGAGATGACAGAAAGCTGCCTTATGCCATGGTAACATATAACGTAACAAAATATAATGAAACTATTTTAAGTTTAGATTCAGTCCATGATACTGAACAACTTTCCCCAAGGAACATAATATATCATATATAGAAATGAAAAAAAAAAATTTCCATTTAAACTCGGATAAATGATAGGTCAATTTGTATGGAGGGCCAGAATTTTTTTCATATTTCGTTATATGTTTCTTGGGAAAAATTGATCAATATCATGGATTGAATTCACAATTAAATAATTTCAGTATATGTTGTTAGACCCTGTATATAAATATACATATACTACCGTGGCAACATTTACTTGGAGACCTTAGCCTATAGCAGACAGCCAACACAATTCCGACGATACCTCATTTGTCAAGGTATATATGAATATCTTTGGAGATACTAAGAAACAGATGATCATACATACATACGTACATTGCATCAAAACACATAACTCTTCTTTTGTCTTCGCCGTAACCGGGTAAAGACAAGCTTAGATGCATCCCGGCATAAATGGTGACTACTAGTGACCACGATAAGGGCCTAATGAGCGGAGGCCCTTACAACCAAAACATCCCGTCCAAAGTTACGTCGTTCCGTAACTGTTATTGTTATAACGTCACTAGAGGTATATCGAAAACAGAATTACTCCCGGAGGTTCGGACCCTCCCGACAAACTTGCTGACCCGCTGTCCCTTGCCCAAGACCAGTTGCCAAGATGGGACCTCAACTATTTATGGGACCCTAATATTCATAGTTCCGTGCAATTTTAATAGTCGTATCCAGAATAGGGCTGATAGCCGGCTTTAATTCAACTATATGTGGGTTCTATGTTGTAAATATATTATGTAAATATTAAAAAAATATATATATATAAGGCTAGTTACAATTTTTTTTTTGACATATTTTATCACATTTTATTTTTTATACGTTTTAATCAATTGAAAATTAAATTAATCATTCTCTGAGGTCTGACATATCATCGCAAGTTTGTATGTACTAAAGTAGATATTTGTCTGCTTAAGCGTGTAGTAATTTTTTAAGGGTATGCACTAAATACCATTTTTTTCATAGATTAAGAACACGTTCTTGAAGTACATACATCGAAACTAATACAATTATAATCTTATTATATATATAACCCGTCCCTTGTCATTTCTGCTGCAAAGTTGTTAAAAACTTCACACATGAACCACACCATATATCAAATAGTTAGGTTAGTATTTTATTTTATATATAACTAATTGAGAATATCCTTAAATTTACTGAAAATAAAAATCAGTGGTAACACTTATCATGAAGAGAATACCTTGTTTTAATATACCATGCCTGAACTATAGAAATCCAGTGGAAGATGTTTAAGCTTTATTACATTCCAACAGCTTAGCAGGGGTAACAAATTAGTACAATCTCATTACCAATTTACTTACCTGTATATTAGCTTAAACAAAATAAACTGCCAGATTGCTTCTAAATTATTTCTGAGAACTGTAAATCCCGGGTGAACCTACAGCTCACTGAACTGGCAACTATACGTTGTTTGCATTAAATTTGCACGACGCACACCTACATCGGTATGTGACAGCTAAAATTGGGTCCGAAATTACTCGGTGGTAGAATTATGGCGTTCGTAACTAATGTACGGGTATCCGGAAGTGGCGGTGTCAGAGTTTGTAGAACACATTGTTGTCACCCGCCGCTAGATGGCAGTGAACAACAAATTCTTAAAAATTATAAAGAATATTAATATAGCGTTATTAAAAAACTAACTAGTTTTTTGACAAATCAGGTGTGTATGATTGTGATAGTTCAAGTAATAAAATGCTATAAATAAAACTTGACTCCCTCATTCGACAGTGTACGACATAGTCGAAGAGACAGAGCGGGCGGCGAGTAAAATGAGAACTGCGCAACAGAATCGGTGTTGATTCTTGAAACTTATGCGTAGTTTTCGTCTTCTCATTTTTAATGATATTTTGTATGAGCAAGCGGGTAACCTCTTACTCATACAAAATATCATAAAAAAATTTGCTTATCCTTCTGACAAAATACCTTTTGTCTAGTTCTTACTAAGGAGCTCGGTGGCCCAGTGGGAGTACGCATTGCTAGCGTTTTTACAAGTTAAGCAACCCCGGGCGTGGTCCGTACTTGGATGGGTGACCACAAGTGGTACAAAAATTTCTCGAGCTCCTCCGTGCTCCGGAAGGCACGTAAAAGCCGTTGGTTCCGGCTGTCATTGTATGGCAGTCATCAAGCTATGTCAGATGCCTTTAGGCAGCTTGAAAAATCTGAAACCAGTGTTGGCCACTTACATACACGAAAAACAAACAAACAAACTAAAACAAATATTTAAAAAAAAAGAGAGATAAGGACCAAACATACGAGTATTTTCCTAAAATAGGTTTACCAAACTTTTGTTTGGTAAACCTATTTTAGTTTGACAGTTCTTACACTAGCACTCAGCTTATGAATAAGAGGGTCAGGCTCGCAGTAGTAGTACTTATGCATATAACCTAACTTGCGAAAAATTTATCACAGAGCAACATTAGTTTAAATTTTTAAAATTAGCGCTTGAAAAAAAGGCTTAAGGTGAAGATATAGGCAAATGACCTTGAAGTGGCGCCCTCATTTGAAATAAATTATTAACTCGTAAATATGGAGATAATTTCCATATTACTCTTCATCATGCACTAGATAGCCCTTTAAATTATTTTATAAACCACCGTTGAAAGTATTTACATTAGTCCGTCTAGCTTTAAAACTTGCCTCCGCCAAAAGTGGCCACGGCAAGTTTTAAAGCTAGACGGATCACTAATAATAGTTTTAACGGCAGTTCATAAAATAATTTAAAGGGCTATCTAGTGCATGACGTAGAGAAATATGGAAATTATCACCATATTTACGAGTTAAAAATTTATTGCACACTTCAAGGCCATTTGCCTATATCTTCGCCTTAACTTACCCGCTGTCCGATTATACATATTTCTTTCGTATATTTTTTAAGTATTAGATCGAGATTGTTCCTGTAGACCTATGATGCCTTTAGATACTCGTGCCAATAAAGTTAATGAAAATTTTGTCTCCGAAAAAAGTTCAAATCAATGAAACATAAAGATATATTATCACGTCTTTATCCCTAACGGGATAGACAGACCAAGGAGTCGTAAGACTCAAAGGCCACTTTTAGCGAGATGTTGGGCGTGAAGAACCAATAAAAACGCGGTGGTCAGACGACCTGAGCAAGGTTGCAGGAAAGCGCTGGATGCAGGCCGCTTCCGATCGGTCGTTTTGGAAATCCTTGGGGGAGGCCTATGTCCAGCTGTGGACTTCCTGTGGCTGATATGATGATGATGGGCGTGAAGATGGAAAAAAGAATTAAAGTAGTATTTTTTTTAATTTAGATATTTTTCCGTGCGATCTACTTTCAATTCATAATACCACACTTTTAAATAAATAGTGGGTAATAATTAAAAAAATACGCATGCTTCAAATGCGTAAGTAATATGTGATGAGGAATTAAAATAGTGATGGGTTGCTAGCCGCATTGCCTAATATCTTTAAAACATAACTTCAGCTTTCCAAAGTATACTTATAAATATCTTGACACATTAAGTACCAGTATGTTTGTGCTACTCATTGTTTAGAATAGAGTTCACGTCAAAACTTATCGGCTGCTAAAAATAGCTTTTAAGAATACATGGAAAGTCAAGAGGGACGCTAGAGTTATTTAAGTCGCTTAACTTCTATATTTATCTTCTCTCCCATCTTAGCGTATTTCCCGTTGCATTTTCAGCTGTAATACTGTAAAGCCTAGGGTCCGCTTTCCGGCTTTTTCTTCACTTCACTCGGTCTTGAGCTTCCTTAGTTGTAAGACCATTGGCACGCATTCATCCCTGACGACGTCAAGTCAGCATTTCTTGGGTCTACCACGTTTGCCAGGGCCTGGCGGAGGCGGCATAGAGCTATACATTTGTTTCCTACGTAGCTTGCCGGTTTCCGCAAGATATGACCAAACTAGCATAGGTGACTCTTGCAGTTTGTCTGCTTCGTTCTATATTTATATTATCTTTAACAATATTTCAACCGCGTGACATATACCGGAAATATGCTTCTCCTAAGAATTTTAAAATTGTCTGATAAGAAGTGGCTTGGTTGGCTTCAATTGGTGGTTTCAATGTTTTCCAGCTACCTTGGTCAGGTTACACTTAGAGTTCAGCAAAGTAATAAGCATAAGACATTCACCACAATGTAATAGTCGTCCTGACCAAGATTGCTAGAAAAAATTTAAACCACTTCTTGCTTTGAATGTTGTTTACAAAATCCTTGGGAAAGGCCTATGCTCAGCAGTGGACCTGCAATGTTGATTTTCAGGTTGTTTGATCACCTAATAGGTAGTTGGCTTCGCTTGCTAGTAGGTGCATGGTCTCCATTCGAAAAGTTGTTTCTTATTTTATCGCAAAGGACCTTATAAAATGTAAGCAATCTCGTAAATAACTGTATTTAAAATACGGTCTTAGAAGTAGCTGTACACAATGTGCTTATAAATAGTTTTCCGTTTTATAGTTAGCACCAGAATAACCCGGTTAGCGGAAGGCAACCCTTGCTATTAAGAAATGGCATGACGTCACCGTACCACCGTGCGCTCGGCGCCTCTTCACCGTCACACCCTCGCGTCATCTCGATAATCGAAATCGAAAATACCGTTTCTCGATTCTTTATTTATAAACGAGTCAATGTCTGGAAATGTTCGAAAATCGAACGAGGTCTTTGAATCGGTTTACATTAGCCGAGATGAATTGGTGATACGAGTGGCGAGTAAATAGAAGAAGTTTAAAATCTCACGATCTGACAAATACTCGCATGCCTGTTATTTGTAGTAAATCATGTTAATAAAGTTATTTCAAGACATGTTTATACAATATGTCAAGTACGAGTATAAAGAAGTTGACTTTAAAATTACAATTTCGTAGCCGACTGCAAACAGTAGCAGACGCAGACACAGAAAACACGTCGCCACGATACGTCGTCTGCTGCTGCTGTCTGCAGTCGGTGTCACTACTGATTTGCGGCCGGACGACACGTCGACTGCTGACGAGCGACGCGTCGCTAGCTGCGAAACCTATTTCATAGTAATACATAGAAAACAGTAGAGTCACCGCGACACGTCGTCTGCTGATGCTGTGTGTAGTCGGCTCCAAACTACTACCTTTAAGTAAACATACCTTATAGGTGTCTCTTTGTCTTTATATCTTTTAATTGTTGAGGTGTTTTTACATAAATTTTAAGTCTTTTCTCAATAAATCGTCTCTATCTCCACTCACTACGCCCAAAAAACACAACCAATGTAATCCTCGCGTACTCGTACATTTGTTTATTACAGAGTAGTTAATCGATAAACTTGGACATTTGGATTTTACGATTCGACACTATTTTATGTGTGAACGCATGAGTTGTTTAAAGTATTCAGGTGTGTACGTTAGTTAGAATAACAGACTTGGGTGGGAGCCAACGTCGAATGGCAAAGTACTCGCAGGTGAACTAAGAGATTATTTCGGAGTTAAGAGTTGCACAAAGAGCACTAAATAATACTAGGTACATTAAGAGTTCATGCGCTTTACTTGTAGATACACATACTCGTATACATATGCAATCGACAAACCTTGAAACCAATACTATTTTGTTCAAAATAGTTTATTTGTAAATCTTTGATGTACACATAAATATAAAAAAATACGTTACAACAAGAGAATAGTGCAAAGGTAGTGTAAAGTTTTAATTCCAGATGGGACAGATGATTCCTGGGACCTCTTCAAATCAACCTTGAATTGAACGAAAAATTATTCCCACGGGTGCCCACGGTCCCACCTCACACCTCGCAACCAAAACTGTTTTATACAATATGGTTTCAGAAAACCTACCCAGGTTTTTTCAAGAGAATACAGCTTGCGGTTACATGGAAATTGGTTAAAAAGCGTCGTGATCGTTTTTTGGGGTCGGCAATACTAGTTACGTACCCATGGTCAGTGCCTAAAAAGCTGCACGAAAATCACAAATCCGCACCCGAATTCTTGACTGGACAATCCGGGGTGGTATCGACCCCTCCGCATTATTGGACATTTGAAACATGTCTGTCTCTGAAAAACAATTAATGTGGTATAAACTGGGTATGAATTTTATTTCTTCCATGCTGGTCTGGGAGAAAAGAAAATACTTAGAATTTACCAGCTACTTCTCTTCCCGCGCAGGTCGTATAAGAGCCAGAAGCCACTTTTAGCGTGATGATGGGCGAGAAGATGGAGAAAGGGAATCAAAATAGTAATGAGTTACTAGCCGCATCGCCTATTGACGTAATTCAGATACTCGCCCATTCCCTCGATCGGCTTTAACGATCTGCGCAGGAAAAGAAACAGCTAATATATTATTAACTAGCTGTGCCCGCGACTTCGTTCGCGTGGTTGTCGGAACGTAATGTTATATAGCCTAAAGCCTTCCTCTATAAATGGACTACCCAACAAAAAAAGAATTTTTCAAATCGGACCATTAGTTCCTGAGATTAGCGCGTTCAAACAAACAAACAAAAAAAACAAACAAACTCTTCCGCTTGCATCGCCTATTGACGTAATTCAGATACTCGCCCATTCCCTGGATCGGCTTTAACGATCTGCGCAGGAAAAGAAACAGCTAATATATTATTAACTAGCTGTGCCCGCGACTTCGTTCGCGTGGTTGTCGGAACGTAATGTTATATAGCCTAAAGCCTTCCTCTATAAATGGACTACCCAACAAAAAAAGAATTTTTCAAATCGGACCATTAGTTCCTGAGATTAGCGCGTTCAAACAAACAAACAAACAAACAAACAAACAAACAAACAAACAAACAAACAAACTCTTTCGCTTTATAATATTAGTATAGATATGCGATAAACAGGTAACTCAGTGCGGCTCGGGACGTCTTCATGCGTCGCGAGTTACATTCGCCCTAAAGTAGGCCTACGGATGAGGTCGAAACATGGCGGCCAGTAGCTGACTTTTTACGTGAGTTACCTTTTATCGCATATTAAGCTAATAATCTATAATTATTAGCTTAATATGAAGCTAATAAGCTAATACTCTATATTTTTCCATATCGTACATACAAGCATGGAAGAAAGAGACTTAAATTGCTTATGCACCACATCCGCATTTTATTTTATTTATTTATCAAACTTTATTGTCCATAGTAAAAATACATCAAAAATACTAAGTGCTTCATACACACTATATTATATATAAATATATCAGAGTAAATACCTACTTACACAATACATACACTAATAAATATACTAACAAAGAAATAGCTAATGAAAAGAAGAACTGAATGATGATTAATTTATAAAGAAAGGGAGTTTGAAAGGTGGGCGTGGCTTTGACGACCTCCGTGGCGTAATGGTTAACACGCTAGACCGCTAACCCGGAAGTTCTGAGTTCGATCCCCAGCCGGGGCAAGTTGGAAAATGGCCTTTTTCAAATTGTCCTGGGTCTTGGGTGTTTATCTATATATGTATTTATCATAAAATATATTATCGTTAAGTTAGTATCCCATAACACAAGGTTAAAACTAACTTTGGGGCTAGCTTAATCAGTGTGATTTGTCCCTATATATTTATTTATTATTTATTTCCTCTTAAAAGAGAATTTGGTAGCAATTTTCCCAAATCTTTGACAATTCTAGTAATATTTTCCAAACACTTTATTTTCAATTACTTTGCTTTATTTACAGAGGAGCAATTTGTTCTCGGCTGTCGCGACTATGTATGCAAATGTCTCGCTTATGCCACATTCGCACTGAGGGGGACCCTCGATCACAATTAAAATATGCAAATGACGATATTACCCACTACTTTTATTCTAGTTCGATGGAGACGCGTCGATGGGGTCCGAAACAGTGGCTGTGATGATGACAGTGTCAAAACTGCCTAGGGCGTTAGGGCTCCGATGTTTACAATTTGCATCTGATTTTGTAGTACCTCAATTAGTAAAGTAAATTGTTTATTGACAATCGGCACAAGATCGGAGCCGACTATAGACAGCAGCAGCAGACGACGTGTCGCGACGACACTACTGGTTTCTATGTGTTTTTATGAAATAGCTTTCGCAGTTAGTGACACGTCGTCCGACTACACGTTGCCCGACCACATACAACGTGTCGTCCGGCCGCAGATCTGTAGTACCACCAACTGCAGACAGCAGCAGCAGATGTCGTGTCGCGGCGAAACTACTTGTTTCTATGTTTTTATATATGTTCTACTGTAGCGCAGCTCAGTTTTGAATCATACGCAGTGCACAGCGTGAAGCATATAGCATTATGCTACTGAATGCCATATTCGAGCAAGCCACGCGTGAACCAATGACGTCAGTTCAGGCGTAGCGTGTCCGTGGGTTGCAGTGGACACAAACACATACTATATATATTTTTTTTTTTGCAAAACCAAGCTTGACGCGCGTGCCTAGCCTCTCCGTGAGCCGCAGTAGGTTCCTTTACTGAAAAATGGCATTTTCACTAACTAGAAATGAGTTAAAACAAACAAAAAAAAATAGATGAAAACAGATGAGGATCTGATAGCCTGAATACTTTATACAACAATATTTTGCCGCCTGTAGCCGTACCTAAGCTTCCCGAAAAAAGTTAAGCTTCAGGAATAATTTTCACCAAATCGTCTGATGATTAAACTTTCCAATAATAGATAATTAACGTTCTCAAAAAGCCTTCAAATATATCAATGTTGTATTGGCAACTAAAAATACATTTATTTGTAATTCATCTACGCTACGGGGAAAACCTATATATTTCTAAGAAACCATCGCGAAAATAGGGTTTTGGCACGTTACTATCGGTATCCTATTCTGAGATAAATCTTCGGATCGTGACAACTTATATTATATAACGATATTATTTAGATGTGATCAAATGACTCGGCTCTATATTAGCTAATAAATTCAGGATAAGAGATATTAAATATATTTTTACTCCTGCTAAAAGCAAAGGTTCTTTTGTAAGAAGATATCCTTATTTAGTTTGTCACTTGCTCTATTTGGTTGTTTATTTGTGTAGGTACTTGTCTCTCTCTTATCTTAGAGCGTATCCGATTGCATCCTCGGCTATGGTGTTTCAGGGTTCGGGATTCACTTTTCTGCTTTTTGTTTTGCAGTTTGCAAGGTCAGTATGATAGTTAAATATTGGATACTAAAGTAACACAAAAGTAAACAAACTCAGCACAAATTGTTGACACCTTACGAGTAAGACTAAATATCCCAATTACGCAGATTGGCAGCAGGCTGTGTTATCATGTAAATAAATAATCATAAGCAAGTATATTAATCTAAATGAAAAAAAGGAATAAAAGAGGAACAAAATTGGCGCCACACCAAAGGAATATCGTATTTACAGTACAGAAAGCACACCACGGGTACGACTGAAAACCCAAATTACATAGATAGGGAGCGGTCTGTGTTGCCATGTAAATTAATACCCAAAATGATTAGAATATTATTAGAATATTTACAAAAACAAACTTAATTTGGCACCAGACTAAAGCGACATCATCGTTTGCAATTACAGTAGGTATAGGAAGCACACTACGAGTACATACGACTAACAACCCAAATCACGTAGATTGGGCGCGGACTGTGTTGTAATAAGTAAAAAAGGAACTAAGTTGGCGCCAGACTAAAGCGATATCACCATTCGCAATTAAAGTATAGGAAGCACACCACGAGTACGACTAAACACCCAAATTACACAGATTGGGAGCGGACTGTGCGTGTGAATAATGCATAAGTATATTAACCCAAATCACAGAAGACAGTAAGGGTATTACATACGGAACGGAATCTCCTAAGGTACGCACAATATGCGTCCCCGTTTCCCGTCCCCACACCTCTCCTCAGTTCTTGTGCTGCCGTGTGTCGCCGTGCACACGTCAATGGGTGTGAGTTCGCCTGTTTTTGCCCCTCGTAAAGGCGAGAACGGGGTAGAGGTGTGGGGACGGGGAACGGCGACGCATATTGCGCGTACTACTCTTACTTCTACTACGTTCTGCATGTATGTTCTTACTGTCTTCTGTGCCTAAATACTTAATTAGACTGTATCAGCTGCTTCTCTTTCCGTGCAGATCATAGAAGCCGATCGAGCGACGGGCGAAAATGCACATCATGTTAACTCATCACTATTTTGATTCCTTTTTCTACCTTTTCTCGGTTTTTGAGTCTTGCGGCCTTGGGCTCTGTCTGCTTAGAGCCGCAAGACCCAAAATGCTCTTCTTCTTCATCTGACGCATTTCCGGTTGCATCCTCAGCTATGCTGCTTCGGAGCCAGGGGTGCGCTTTCCCGATTTTTCTTTTCCAAATATAATATGCATATCAATGGTCACCCAAGGATGCCAAAAATTTAGCGAATTGGAAAAGAAATAGCTGGAACAATTTAAACGATTTGGCTATAGTTTTACGACCGGCCGCCTGCTTGACGTCAACCCTCTATGGGAATGTTATTGTAGCACGAGCTTTAAGTGCTATTTATCCTTTAGTCGCCTCTTACGACATCCACAGAAAGAGATGGTGTGGTCCTATTCTACCCTTCACCCGGAACCACACGGGTGAAGACCCAAAATGCTCTGTCTGGCCTATTAGGAATAAACCAGAAATCTATATTTGCCAGAATACATTACAAAATAGGTGTTCAGTACAATTATTATAGTCATTGTATTCAGCCTGCAAGCAGACGTTCAAATATACACAATAAGGACGTGATAGTAAGTACCTATGTGAGGGTTAAAAAAGGAACAAAGTTGGCGCCAGACTAAAGCGATATCACCGTTCGCAATTACAGTATAGGAAGCACACTACGAGTACGACTAAACACCCAAATTACACAGATTGGGAGCGGGCTGTGTTGCCATGTAAATTAATAATATGTAAATTTCCACGCCCCAGCCTTTGGAGCCGGGGCTAAGCCGGCGTTTACCACTCCCTGCACCGGGAGATTAATTTGAGTACGAGCAGCCTTTTAATTGAGCTTCGTTGGAACAAAGGCAAAAAATCTACTATTTGTTATGAGTTACGATTGGAAATAGATTAGGAGATTGTTTATGTAAGGTAAGTTTGTATTTCAATAATAATGGAAATCTATTTGCCTTTTGGGTTTTGCGACCTTTGGTTTTCTAGCTCATAAGAGAGAAAGAGAGATGGATATAATAGGGATGTAGACTGGTTCCGAAAAATATTATTATTTCCGTTTATTATTTTCAGTTTATTATATTTTATATTTTTAGTCCGTTAGTTACATTATCTAAAATACTCGTAATAATAACAAGGAAAAATTTGGGTCCATTACGAGTGTTCTTCTTCTTAATCTAAACGCGTTCCCTTCCCGGTTGCATACTCAGCTGTGCTGCTTCGAAGCCCGGGGTGCGCTTTCCCGGTTTTTCTTTTCCAAATATAATATGCATGTCAATAGTCATCCAAGGATGCCAAAGACCTTGCGAAGTGGAGAAGAAATAGCTAGAACAATTTTAACGATTTGGCTTTATACTTATATCATTATCATCATCATTTCAGCCGCATGACGTCCACTGCTGGACATAGGCCCCTCCAAGGGATTTCCAAAATGACCGATCTAGAGCGGCCTGCGTCCAGCGCTTTCCAGCTACTACTACTTCGTCTAAGCGCGTTCCCGGTTGCATCCTCAGCTGTGCTGCTTCGGATCCCGGGGTGCGCTTTCCCGCTTTTTCTTCTCCAAATATAACATGCATGTCAATGGTCACCCAAGGATGCCAAAGACCTTGCAAAATGGAGAAGAAATAGCTGGAACAGTTTAAATAATTTGGCTATAGTTTTACGACCGGCCGCCTGCCCGACATTAACCCTCCTTGGCAATGCAATTGTAGCACAAGATATTTGTGCTTAGTCCTTTAGTCGCCTCTTACGACATCCACAGAAAGAGATGGAGTGGTCCTATTCTAACCCGGAACCACACGGGTGCTGTGCACAGCTACTACTATTATACTACTAGGTATGTTTAATAAAATACTGAATTGTGATACAAACAAAATTTAACCATTACCCAATTTTCGATAACATAACAAAACTTCGACTCATTAAGGACCGTATGCGTAAAGCCACGTGGTCGGATTTGGCTCTGAAATATGCAAAATTTTCCCGCTAGGGGAATAAAAATGTCAAGATGACGTTGCATAGAGTTAATAATGTGTAAACGGGACAATAGATGTAGGTAATCATAAATTGTAACGTAGAATTAGTATACAGCTTACTTTTTTTTTTCGTCAAGACTTCCAGTCCGCGATACTTATTAAAATTTTCAAATCAATCAAATCAAAGAATTATTTTGTTTGAATTATTATTTCTGAATTAAGGCCTTGGCAGACGTCATTATAATGTACTTAACACTTTAGTAGACAGGCTATCAGTAGAAAAAGTAAAGTCGAAAATACAGTAGTGTGCGTGAATGCAAGACGTTTATTTAAAAAGCGAGTTTAAATATATGTGAAATTCATATAGCACTTTCTAGAAAATCCAAGTTATAGTTATTCGAATCTTGCGTAATATTTATAACTTTTTCAATTTATTAGTCGACCTCCGTGGCGATTCCTTAACACGCTAGTCCGTCACTCGGAGGTTCTGGGTTCGATTCCCAGCCAGGGCAAGTTGGTAAATGACCTTTTTTAATTTGTCCTGGTTCTTGGGTGTTTATTTTATCCCATCAAAAACATAAATGTAAAAATGCCAAGTTCGAATTCCGACAAAACAATTGAAATTTAAATAGCTGCCAAGTTATTTAGGTAGAGAAAACTGAAATTTATTCATAAGAAACTCAACATTTAACTTGAACAACATTAAGATTGAAAGCACGGTCACCCATCCTAACTGTGACCAAGCTAGTAGTTGCTTAACCTGTAAAAGCACGGTCATTCATCCATCAATTTTTGAATTTATCGTATGCGAAGTGGAGCGAAATATTTGCACAAGTGGTTTTGATTACTCGTATTTTGAAATTTGTTAAAGCGAAAATGATAAAGAGCTTTTAGAATAGGGAATCTGTTTCGTTTTACGCAACTTTTTAGGGTTCCGTAGTAAACAAGAAACCCTTATAGTTTCGTCATGTCTGTCTGTCTGTCTGTCCCCAGTTTTACTCATAGACTATTAGTACTAGAAAGCTGTAATTGGGCATGGGCGGGCATGGATATGTGGTAATAAAAACTTGAAAAAAAAAATGTGTGGTGTGAGACGTCGTTGAATAGGTCTTTCAAAAATATTGTAAGATTATGAACACCCTTTTTCGTTTTAGCAATCCGTTTGTGAAATATTTGGTTTTTGATTGCAAATTTTTGTTAGAATCATGTGTCTCCCCTCTTTGTCAGTTAAACGGTTGTATATGGACATATAAAAAAAATTCACGGCAGTAGTATATAACGTCTCCCTGTACTAAAACTAATTTAAGGTGGATTCAGTTCATGATACTGAACAACTTTTCCTAAGGAACACATTGTATTTAATAATTTGTTCCTTAGGAAAAGTTTTTTGAAAAGAAAATGTTTGCTTTCCATTCGACCTCCGTGGTTTAATTGTTAACACGCTAGACCGCTAATCCGTAGATTCTGGGTTTGAGCCCCAGCCAGGGCAAGTTAGAAAATGGTCTTTTTCAAATTGTCCTGGGTCTTGGGTGTTTATCTATGTATGTATTTATCATAAAATATAGTATCATTGAGTTAGTATCCCATAATACAAGTTTAAAACTTACTTTGGGGCTAGCTTAATTAGTGTGATTTGTCCTTAAATATTCCATACATATATTACATAAATATTACATTTTGCCAAATCTTGTGTGTAAGAGATCAAAAATATTTTTTGTATTTCGTTTGTTCCTTGGTGAAAGTTGTTCAGTATCATGGACTGAATTCAGACCTAAAGTTAGGCAGTTGTTAGTTACATAAAACAAGTAGGTACTGACTACGGAACCCTACACTGCACGTGGCCCGTCACGGCACGTGGCCGGTTTATTTTGGTTAAGTTGAAATTTTAGGGAACCATAGACAAATTTATAATATTTCTGCGTAAATCAATATTACTTATCGCTGACAGGACGGTCTCAAAAATACAATCAAATAGTATTTTAGCCGAGCGGTGACTTGGAAAACTACACGTTTTATGTTCCACTGACAGAAAATATACACATTTGAATTTTCTTTGTGAAACAATACGTTTAGCGACCATCTGCAATCGTAACACCTTTCACTTCTATTCACCTCATTATGTAAGTTAGGAGAGTAAAAAAGGATTGCACGTTGAACAGATCAACGTCTTGGCTTAGCAGCTGTATGTCCTCAATCAATGACTTGACTGTTTGATTTTGTACAATATTTTTAACGAATCAACAAAGAGCACTAAAAAGAAATCTTTTCCTGAAAACGGCTAAAAAAATTTGTTGATTAATGAAGCAATTATTAGCCTCCTTGCTTTAAGGTAAAGAACTATTAACTGTATCTTTTTCAAAATTTTGGGTTCAGTGGTTTCGGAGATAAGGATATTTTTATTATTTATTTTCAAAAATAACTTTAAAAACACCAACTTAATAAATATAGAAAATATATTTAATATGTAATAAAATGCTCTTTCATTTGATATTTTACGCGATATAGTTCACGAAACTCTTTTCTTAATGTTTCATTTATCTCCCATACAATACAATACAATACCTTTTATTGCACAAAAGTAAAAAACAGAACATAATTATCTTAAAAATTAGGAAATGCGCAAAAGGCGGCCTTATCGCTAAGCAATTTCTTCCAGGCAACCTCGTTTATATAGAAAAAATGATGGGAAATTAGGTGGTCAATATAATAAACATACTTATATACAATAATTATAATAAACATACATACACCTAATACATACAACTTACACAAAGAAAACATAACAGGACAAAATGAAGAAACTAAGTGGAAACAAGGGAAGGAAATTACCTTTCATAAGGATAGAAAATGCGATTTTACTTGGGATTTAAAGCTGGCTAGCGTTTGGGCGCGTCGGATAGTAAGTGGTAGTGAGTTCCATAGACGTACGGCTCGAACAGACAAAGACCGCGAGTAAAAGTCGGTGGAGTGAGCAGGAATTCTTAAAAGAAGGTTTAATAATTAATAATAATAATAATAAGCCCATAAGTGGCCCCAATTTTTTTTTAATTTATTCATTTACCTACATTTAACTTACGTCTTTGGGTCACAAATTTACATTATGTGCACCACATTTCAACTGAATCTGTCCAGTAGTTTAGGAGGGGGGTCAATTTTCGCCCATTTTCTTAAATAACTTAAAAATACCGATTTAAAAAATAATAAAATATATATATATTTAAAATTGTCATAAAAAGTTCTTTCATTTGATATGTCACACGATTTTGTTATCAAAACTTTTTTTAATGTCTAATTTACCCACCATAAGTGGCCCCCTTTTTTAAATTTAATTTATTTACGTTATACGTCTATCTTTGGGTCACTAAGTTACATAAGTGTAGGTACTAAATCTCAACTTAATCATTCTAATAGTTTCGTAGCAAATTGGCTGTGACTTACGGACAGACAGACAAGCGAAACCCTAAAAACAGTAAAAACACCAAAAAAATCAGTTCCTATACAAATTTCCCGGGCGGCTGCACACTTTTGTATGAAAATGTTATTTTAATATCATTATACTATACTAGCAGTCCACCCCGGCTTCGCCCTTGGTACACACAAAGCCTATGTCACTCGGGAGTAGTGTACCTTTCCAACGGTGAAAGTTTTTTTTAAATCGGTCCAGTAGTTTCGGAGCCATGTAATGCAAACAAACAAACAACCAAATCTTTCCTCTTTATAATATTAGTATAGATAAATAGCCTACTATAGCCTGCCTGCCTAGCCAAGTATAGATCTAGTATAGCCTGTGGTTCGATATATTACGCATAATGTCAATTCGTATTTTGATATACATTCATGGGGAAAAGTTGTTCAAAATTTCAGACTGAATCACCCCTCAAAATAATTGTAAAACCCTAATTAAACAGCACCTTTTATTACAAAAACAGTTAATATGATTCCGCGACCCGAGAAAGTTCCAATCGGATTTTCACCCTAATCGCCAATTAAAAAATATAGGTAATAAATCAAACCAAATTATTTTTTTCATTGACTTAATTTTTAATAAAATTAAAAAAAAATGTGCGATGCCGTATCTGCGATAGCATTACATCTTTGCTTGAATGTCAACAAAATGTCAAAACTGTACCATAGTGTAGCAAGAGTATGACATAATTTGGCAGTTTGTACATAGTTTTTTATTGAAATATTTTAGACTGTAATGCAATTTTACGTAATTCGAAAATGGATTTTTTTGAAAAATTCGACACGGCCTCTTTCCTGAACGCCCGGCGGGCAACTGAATTTGTATGGAAGAATCATGGCCGCCATTTCAGAGAATTCTGTCAAAAACGTTGCAAAACATTCAATTTTTAAATTTTATTTTTTTATTATTGCGTGATTGCATTGTAAGCAAATATTAAGAATAATGTTTCAAAATAGCCTTTATTTTTATAAAATATATGCAATCCCTTGCTAGAATATTTCTTTACGCAGAAAAACAAGCCAGTTTGTAGCAAGATTTTCTAAAATATTTCTTTCAGGTTTCTTTACAATTATCTTACTTTTTCTGAATGAAAATTAAAAAAATACGGTTTTCGTCTACTGGCTAGTCTATTCACCTATAACTAGGTATATAATTTTCTTAGTGGTCTTTTCTACTTAAGCCATAACTATTGCCCGCGCAAAGTGCGTTTTGCATGTTTTTGGGTAAATTCAATGCTTGGTTTTAGGAAAACTACAAAATATTTTAAAAAATCCTTTTTTTCGTCTACTGTCCCAACTCTTCCTCTATCTATGTGTATACATTATTTGACTTAAATCAAACGCTTCTGTACAAACTTGTTGCCCGCGCAAACCCAGTTTACATGGTGCCGACCCTATGAAGTCATAATCATCCTTGTCATTCAACATCGCGAACAAAGAAACTAACATAGCTGTATTAACTATGGGCAAATTACATCAAAATTCGATTACCATAGCTTAAATAAACAGCAGTGCTTCAATGATCGTTAAGTGAAACACGGTGACCCAAAATAAAGGTAAGACAGAAGTGCCATACAAATGAACACGTTGTTAGTAGACGTACACTGACTGTAAGTCAGTACTGATTTCATATATTATATACAGAGGCCAGTACCACAAGCCCCAAGGGCCACTATTAGCGTGATGGTGGCGAGAAAGTGGAAAAGGGAACCAAAATAGTGATGGGTTGCTAGCCGCTTGTTGCTTTGCCCCACATTAGAGGTAAAAACCTGAATAAAAACGTGATAGTGTATGTACCAGTATGTATGATTTTATATAAAAAAATACACTACCTTTTATACTATCAATTAATCTGATTTCATAATTACAAGCTCTTGGTAACTGAAAATAAGTACTTACTTCAAACGTGCACTGCATAGATAAATTTGCCAGTCTTGATCAATAAAAGTCAGTTGTTGAGGTAATTTTAGAACAAATATAGATAATTATAAATAAATAATCAACAAAGACTACTTAAATATTTTGCGTAAGTCAGTACAAAGCATGCTCGAAATCTTTTTGGTACACTAAATTACTCTAAGCATAAAATAACAGAATAATAATATTGAAAAAATGAAGCTCATCTGACCAGGCCCTCCTGGCGGTACCCTTTCACGAGTTGACGCGTAGATCGCTGAACTCAACCACACAGGAAATAAATAGAAGGCACTTCGTCGCAGACAACAAGTCAATAAGTTTGGTAAATGTATATTCATTATGACGTGTATGTAATGTTAATAAATATTTAAATTATTAATTCTTCGTTATAAAGCTACCAATACTAGTGTTTGGGAACGACCGCTGCTGAAAAGAAAAGCCGAAAGAAACTCATTAAGACAGTACTGGTCGCCTGCTCGCCTACAAGTCATATGTCTGTCGGTTTATCGGTTAACAAATATAATGTACTACAATGATACCACACTATAATTATCTTCAGGGGAAGAATGAAAACACAAGAGCTATCCTTATACACATTCATTATTTTATAGAAACGGTGACCCCTGTCGCATAGCCTGGAGCGATCAATTACTGCAAATCAACGGTGAATCTGTGGCCCTTCTGTGTCAATATTGCATTTTGTTGCACACACAGCAAGTGTCAACCGATGTTGGCTGAAAATATATGACTCGTATTGCTGCTTTAATTTGGATTCTTTTTTGAATGACAAAAATATTTTATTTTATTGGACGAATTTTGGGGTCACTTTGATGTGTGAGTTTTATCTTTTTATTATATAGTAACATTGGTTTTTGGTGTAAGTAAATAAGTATGATTTTTTTAGATGTTCAGTACTATGCAGCTATTCAGGGTCTAACAAGATATACTGTAACTATTTTAAGGGTACATTCAGTCCATGATACTGAACAACTTTCTCCCAGGAACATACCATACCAAATGGACTGAATCCCTAAAAAAATTAAAAAAAATCCCTTAAAATAGTTTCAGTATATTTTTTTAGACATTATATAAGCTGATATAATAAAGTCCCTTACATAAAACGGCCAATTTTTATTTGGTAAGTGATTTATATAATTTTCTTTTATAACTTCCTGTAAGTATATAAGAAAAGCAGAAAATTTAATAACTTCTCCCTGAAGTTAAAATTGGCTCAGCAACAAAGATCGAGTCCGCAGTGACGTCACCAACGATCGTGTCGTTTGACCTAAATGAAACTTCAGATGGTTATGTAGAAAGTTTAGGCTGGCTGCACACATGTGCATATTCTATTCAACATTATTAAATTTAAATATATAGGGCACATCACACTGATTCAGCTAGCCCCAAAGTAAGTTTAGACTTGTGTTATGGGATACTAGAATAGATCATACATCACATATTTTACAAATAGGTAGTCCATAAGATAACAATCTTTTTAATGTCTTCTAACACACAAATTACTCTACTACGTATAATAGATCGAGGGTAAGAAGAAAATCTGCCCATCATATACATACTATCACGTCTTTATCCTCAATATCTCCCAAGGATTTCCAAAATGACTGATCTAGAGCGACCTGCATCCAGCAACCTTGGTCAGGT
This sequence comes from Acrobasis repandana, assembly GCA_963576875.1. Lineage (NCBI taxonomy): Eukaryota > Metazoa > Arthropoda > Insecta > Lepidoptera > Pyralidae > Acrobasis > Acrobasis repandana. The sequence goes on along the minus strand of OY756221.1, from coordinate 7,281,555 downwards.
CGTGTCATCTGACACTCTTGTGGGTGGGTATCTACGCTTCGCCTGCCAGTATGTAGTCGCCATTCGAAAACCTTTTACCCCCAATAAACGTTGATTATATCGTAAAATTCATAACCCAACTTACCAGTTGATGTAATTGATGACTCTCTTTCAGTCCCTCACTGAGGAGCTTGCCTCTAACATTTTAGTTGCTCCCTTGTCATGGTTTTCATCTAGGTTCAGGGTTCGGCTCACAGACATCACTAAATCATCTGTTGATTAAATTTTTTCTACGATCAGCATAAGTTTTTTAAAGTCAAAACAAAATCAAAAAAATAATAGCGCTAGTCGGTCCGAGATGATTCAGAAATTGATTCGCAATTGTAGAGGTCAGTACTCCGGAGGGTGAAGCAGCAGGCAATATGTCGCGAGGGTGCGCACTTGACGAAGGGGCATAATCCGGTGAAAAAATACAGTTAAAAATAATAAAAGTACAGCAGAGTAGCTGGTATCAAAGGGCAAAGAATAAATAATTGATTTTCAACTTCATTGTAACGTTGGTGAAATCCATGGTGAAATCAGATACCTCACTTTTAATAGTGGGTTTAAGTGCTAGATGACGCAAGCCTCTCGGTGACGCCACACGTGATGGATTAATGGAATTTATATATGAATATATGTATAATAAATAAATAAAATACATTTATTTCTGGTAACTATCAAATAAATGTTTAACTTGTATAGTCTGTACATCTTATGTAATTATATATGTTTTATTATTTTTATGTAATACACTTCTTTCTTTACCAACTGCCTCCGCGGTCCAGTGGTCAAAGCGTTTGCCTTGTGATCCGGAGGTCATGGGTTCAAATCCCACTGGGAAGCATACTTTGTGAAAAAGTTCTGAAATCTGAAAAGTCTGAAAAAGTCTGGTTAGGATATTACAGGCTTGAATCGCCTGATTATCCGAAAAGAAAGATGATTCCGTGCTTCGGAAGGCACGTAAAGCTGTCGGTCCCGAACGCCATCTAGCGTTTGTACCTATCCTAGGATTGGTTCTGGTCTACCCTCTGGGTTGCGGAGGTCGGCAGTCGCTCTGTGTAAAAAAAAACAGTAACCTCGTCAAATCACCTAGGTAAGGTAGCGGACCCCGGGCTCTAAAGCGTAACTGCTGATGCAACCGGGAATACTCTTGGATAATGATAACACTTCTTTCTTTACTATAAGCAGTTAATCTTGCACCCCATTTACTACCTTTTCTGCTACGTCCCTAAGGTGAACTGGTAGACAAAGCTTAGTATTAAGTTTTGCCTTTTGTATTTTAATATTTAGATTAATAAGCAATAAATATTAAATAAATAGCTCAGTGGTTAAAGCATGGTCGTATTTAGACCAAGGACGCGAGTTCAAGTCCCGCTCACGTGGTGTTTTTTCACGAATTTCTTATTTAATTATTTAATTTGAGTACTTTAGTACTTACTGCATCTTGAATGCCAAAAAAAACCCTTTAAAAATACATTTAAAGATAGAGCGGACTCACTAGAGAGGACAATTTGAAAAAGGCCATTTCCAACTTGCCCTGGCCGGGATTGAACCCAGAAACTCCAAGTGGCGAACTAGCGTGGTTAACAATACGCCACGGAGGTCGTCAACTATAGAACATTTCAGCACTATTTGTGACCATTGACTTATATATATTACTAGCGTAAGGACTAGACCAGCCGCGCGAAGAAATGGCACCAACTCGTTGACCCGATAAAGTCGGTTTGCGGACCAACGCGACAAAGTTGTCTTGGTCCGCGAAAGAGTTCATTCGTTTTTGTTTCATACTTGTAAATGCCATAAAAATGCCTGGTGGCGCATTTAAAGGCTGCAAAAACTACGATATAGATAAAAAAAGTACATGGTATATGTAACTGTTTGTTATAATTAAAATACTAAGGAATTTTACCGCGCGAATTTTGCAACCGACTGGCGGGCATGATCGCGGCGTTGCAATGTGTGACAATAGTGCATGCGCTGCTGTAACAGCGCTTGCGCTGTGGTCGCTCCGGGCACGACGTTGAATGTATGAAGATATTTTATGCAAAATGTTCTGATGGGCTCATCCTTAGTTGAAATCATTGATTGTGACATTATAAATTGCGTTTCGTTTTGTTCAGCATGTGAGCCAAGACTTACGAAGGCTCAGTTCTGTACTATCCTTACTTTGTATTGCTGTCGTGTGTCCAACTTAATTGAAAAAACTAAGTTGAATAGATTCATGTGTGTACTATAGTTAGCTTGAGTGATGGATTGTATGAAAGCTGATTGATAGATAGAGATCTTCATACGCTTTGATTATGAGGTCCTTTTGTGACTTATTTTAATGCCCTTTCTCTATCAAACATGTTTATTATCGTCACTTTTTTTTGCTTTTTTAATTTATGACTCATTTTACTACATGACAAAATGAAATATTTTATATAACAAGTAAAAAATATTTGTGCAGCTGTTTTTATATTAGGTATATGTACAAAAAAATATATTCAGAAAGTTTTTTTAATAAATAAGTCCATAAATGTCTGTATTTTAGAACCCCCTGTGCGAAGCGAACAATCTGTGCAGTTGTCCCCCTGACAACTGCACAGATTGTTCGGCGAGTTTGTAGGTAGGTTTGTACGTGCGATATCACGTCCATACTTTCAGGTCCTATGTACTGCAGCAGATCCGAGTCTGCATCGATCGCTGCCTTCAACAGATATTGGGTATCTTTTGGCCTAAAAAGATATCTAATGAACGTCTGTGGCAGCTTGGCGGCGAGACACCGATCGATATAGATCGGCCACACGCTCATGAGGGAGCCTACTCACATTCCGAGGCAAGCATTGGAATTGACTCCTCAAGGAAAGACGAAGCGTGGTCGACCACAGCAATCGGCGACGATCGGTAGCGGCGGGTATGAAGACTATCGGGCTATCTTGGCCCGAAGTGAAGCGCGATGCTCAAGACAGAGCGGGATGGAGAAGCACTCTGTAGCGGCTCTCTGCCCTAGAGGACATAGAAAAATAAGTCAATTACTATGGGTTCTAGGGTAGGGAGAAGAAATTAACTGTATTCGATTATCAATTCAATTCGAAATATCTTTATTGTCATAGGATATTTATAATATCTCTTAATAATAGTCTTTTTCTTTTGTTTTGCACAAATGTTGACGTCTAATCGTTACTTACAGCTAAGTTTAGTGCCGCTTCCTAGGCACTAGTGCAGGAGAACATCAACATCTGCATCATTATTTCCGAAGCGGGTAAGTAGTCACTGTTTGACATAGTCCTCTCCCAAGGATTTCCTTTAGGACCGACAAGAAGCACCTTTCATCCTGCGTTTGTTTGCAACCTTGCTGAGTTTTTCTGATTATGTTTTAAAATAACACTGCTTCCATGTGGTCTGGGAGAAAAGAAAAAACGTAAAATGTATCAGCTGCTTCATTTCCCGCGCAGATCATAAAAGCCGATCGAGGGAATGGGCAAGAATCTGTATCATGTTTAGGCGATACGGCTAGCAAAGCAACCCATCAATATTTTAATTCCCCTTTTTATCTTTAAGCCCACCATCACGCTAAATGTGACCTTTTATGGATCTGGGCTCTATCTACCCCGTTAGGGATGAAGACGTGATAATGTATCTGTATATGTATAGTCCGTTCTATCAATATTATCACAATTATACTATATCTACTTGCGTTGGTCAGTTTGAAATACGAGTATCGATCGACATTATATTCAGTCATCACATCCAGTACTCATAAAGCACGTCTCGACATAATCACTTAATTTACATAACACTACCATCAGCATTACGTAACTATCATATCTATAGTATTTACCTATGACCTATCGCGTGTTATGTCGTTGACAACTAAAGGGCATGGAGGAATTACAATGTAGAGTTTAAGTGAAAATACGTATAAATATATAATGAATGAATGAATGAATCTTCTTCATCCAAGCACGGTCCTGGTTGCGCCCTCAGCTGTGCTGCTTCGGAGCCCGGGGTACGCTTTCCTGCTTTTTCTTCTCCAAATATTACATGCATGTCAACGGTCACCTAAGGAAGTAATAGCTGGAAGAGTGTAAATATTTGGCTATAGTTTTACGATCGGCCGCCTGCCTGACGTCAACCCTCTTTGGGAATGTCATCATAATCATCATCAGGTCTTTCTAGTCCCCACTATAGGAGCATGACCCTCTCTGTACTACCAGAGCCATACTTAGCCAGAGCAGTCAGAGGATTTGCCCTACACTCTACACGCTGGCCAGACGGGTTGGAGAGGTTTTATTGATAAAGCTTTGTTTAGCTTGTATTTCCTAAGTCACCTTCTACGACATCCACGGGAAGAATTGGAGTGATCCTATTCTACTCTGCCGGGAACCACACGGTCTGACGGCTTTGTGAATGCAAAAAAATTACAACCTGCCGCCGCCCTACGTTAACCCTCCTTGGGCATGCAATTGTAGTACGAGATGTTTGTGCTTAAGTCGTCCTTTAGTCGCCTCTTACGACATCCACAGGACGAGATGGAGTGGTCCTATTCTAACCCGAAACCACATAGGGAAAATATGTAAATGAATATATAGGGATATATCAATTATTTTCAAACAAATATTTATTCAGCATGAAGAGTAATAACAGGCTTACGCGCTGTCCCGACCCCCGTAAAGTGGAATTAGAAGAAGATAGGGAAATATCACAAAGATTGTGTTAGCCCAAAAGTAAGTTTTTAAACTTGTGTTATGGGATACTATAAGGCTAAATAAATAGGCAAATATCAGTTAGGAACGTCGTCAATTAATCAAAATGTTAAATTCCGGCTTGAAAGGAATTGATATTGCGAAATAGCAACACCAATGGCTTTACGTGCCTTCTAAAGCAAAAAGGGCTCGAAATACTTTATGCCACTTATAGACATCAATAAAGTGTGAATTATGCCCGGTGTAATATGCGCTAGCGCTTATAACTCATAGGCTCTTCTAAATCTAGATATTGTAACGTCATTTTAAAAAATCATAGTTCCATTTTGTAAACCTATGCTACTCGTACGATAAGATTAGCTTCTAAAAAATTATATCACATTTAGTAAAAAAATAAATAAAAAAAAATTTGTAGATGACAAAACTAATTCAACTTCATACGCTCAAAGCTTTTAAAGGTTTGACATTAATAATATATCTTACATGGTTGATAAGTATGTAAAACATTGACATACTTATCAACTTAGGTGATGTTAGATGAGTGTCGTCTGTCGAGATTTTTGGAACAATCTTTTTAAAATTTAAATTGTCAGAAAATTCCTCGTTTGTAAAGCTTAAGCTCTGCATTTATCTCATCTGTGCCGTATATGTAAGTACATACAGTAATGCAGATTTCCCCTAATACTGTTTGCGTATTATGCCCATACCTGTGTGCCTAATTAAACCCGCTCAGTTAATGGGGACATATATTAATATAGGTAATTAATGTTCGCAAATTGAATGCTAGTGTCAATGAAGTGGACATTTGGGCAATTACTTAGTACGAGTATCGATTGGTACCCTATTGTCAATCGGCTGACTTAAAAATCAGGCATTTCGCACCCATACTTTAAGAGCGTGTTCAGTCCAGCAATATGAATAAATAACATTATAGGAACAACTCTAAAATCGCAAAATCTACCAGTACTGTGGTCGAGATAGGAGTGCACCAGTCAAAATTTAGAAAATAGTCGTTGCCATAGGAACCGTTGCTCATATTAATAAATGAAGATGCCGAAGAGTTACAGAAGTTGTGCCTTGAAAGTTTGCCTTAATCTTAGACCATATAACCAACCATAATAAATTAAATTTTGTTAAACTCATGTATCAAACATTTAAATGCTGGCTTGACTTTGTCAATTCGAGAAGGAAAAACTGAAAAGTGGACCCCGGGCGCAGCATTACAGCTGAGGATGCAACTGGGAATACGCTGAGATGAGAGAAAGAAATAGAGAGACATCAAATATTTAAATGACCAGAAATATTTACTCATCATCATCATCCAAGCGTATTCTCGGTTGCATCGTCAGCGGTTGCGCTTCAGAGCCGGGGTCCGCTACCTTAACCTAGGTAATATGACGAGGTTACTGGTTTTTACACAGAACAACTGCCACCTGACCTCCGCAACCCAAAGGGTAGACCATAACCAATCCTAGGATAGGTACAAACGCTAGATGGCGTTCAGGACTAACAGCTTTACGTGCCTTCCGAAGCACGGAATCATCTTTCCTTTCGGATAATCAGGTGATTCAAGCCTGCAAATATACCAGACAATAATAACCAGACTGGAAACAACTTTTCACGAAGTATACTTCCCAGTGGGATTTGAACCCACAACCTCCGGATCACAAGGCAAACGCCTTGACCGCTGGACCACGGAGGCAGTCAAATATTTACTCATCATTTAATTATTAATTTAATAAAAAGAATGACGACGAGATGACGACATTAATTTCTTTCTTAAGTAACGTTCGTTCAAAACGACAAAATTGTCAACAACCAAACCACTATCCCACAAAATCTTCAAACCAACTAATCTCCAATCAAATGCAATGACCATTTCTTTTAATTAAGCAATATCTATTAATTCACGAAACTAGAGGGGCCATGCAATCAGTTGATAACAAATATAGCCGTTCAATACACGTTTTATCAAACTTCCGCCCTTATAGTAGATAACAATATATTTATATGTTGTATCTGTATCTAATCTGTGCGAATTAATAAGCAGATACATATGATCTGGAAGCGACTTGAACCGGGGGGTTACTCCATAAATTAATACAATGATCGTACGATAGTGACGTCCTATTTCTATGACAAACCAAATTAGACTTTATTAATATTTTTTAAACGCTCAATGCTGCTTGATACTGAAACGCGGATACGCAGTATCGTACGTCTTGCGTACCGCTTATGGAGTAACCCTACTGTAAGTTGACTACCATTTTTACAAAATACGAGACGCAAAGTTCTCCGAAAGATCTGGAATGCTATTTTTCAACGAGGGAGTCAAGGAAACACAAACCGTGTTGTTTCCAACTCACCGCTCGCGTTCCGACGCATTGCATCGTATTTTTAAAACCAACGTGTCTGCGAGAAGCATATTTTATTACGAAGAAAAAATCATGAAGTCAATGGTTTTCTAATCATTTTAACATAAATAAAATAAAACAGCGTGAAACGGAACGGATTATCTATGCCTTGAAAGGTTACTTTGACATTTGTACGCCTCAAATGTCAAAATTACGAGTAGTCAAGGCCACTCGTGCAAATCCTTCATTGAATTTATCAATTCAAAAATGTGCCTGTTTGGAAACACTCTCGTAAATTATTCGTTGTGTGACTCTCGATGTCAAAAATAGCACTCCTGACCTGAATATCTTCTTCTTATATTTAAGAGCTGGGTTCTTGTCAGTGGAGTGCTTTCCATGTCTCTCTTTCTTCCGCCAAGTTCTTAACCTCCTTATATGTATGTTTTTGAAAATTTTTCCTTTATTTAATCGAAAAATTTTCTTTTGGGGTTTACCTACTCCTCTTTTTTCTTCTATTTTTACTTCATCATAGGGCTTTTACACTTACAGGTGAGCGACAGTATGTCAGCAACGGTTCGCGATCCTGGTCGTATAATAAAAGTTTAAATATGCCCTTCCAGCAAGATATATCCTCATTCAACTGATTGGACGCCAGACGGGTTTCAATCAAATTATGTCCCCATCATTATTTGGGGATGGTTTTCACATAACAGGGGCGGTTGAAGCAATCTGCAAAATAATTTTGAATCGAATTTATGAAACAATGTAATTTAAACGGAAAAGCTACAAGCGACTAAGACCTTTTATACACTGGCGTTTCCTTGTAAATTTTTCAGCAGAAAATTTCCTCGTTCGATATCAGGAAAATCATTTTTTTTATTCAACTTCTTTCTCCGCGATTCACTATCATCGCCCAAAAAAGTTTTTTCTACCTCGTGTCACCCATGTACTTTCCATATTCCTCGTTAATGGCTGTAGTAATAGCTCTTGAGCGGTATAGCTATAGGTCATATACTGTTACTAGCCTTTGTGTATCGTGAAACGGGATTCTACGTAACTACCCCGCTAACAAAATTTTATAATTCTTTAAGTACTTATACTTATAAAATCAATAAAAAGTCGGTACATTGAACGTAGCAATAAGGTTTCCTGCAAACTTCATACTTTATACAAGCTGTTTGCCAAGTTTCCATAACTAAAAGTTTTTGTACAACTAAGTTTGCATGAAGCCAACATGTGCAGCGAATATAAAGAAAAAACCGGTAACAATGATTTGTAAAACAATTACATTTCAAAGTTTTCTTTATAACGATGTTTTCTTTGTCTTTTTATATAACGATTCGTTAACGAAGGCCACGGAGAACAAAGATACTGCAAAAAAAATCACTTTCAAAAAACATAACATACAGACAAGATAAGACCTCCTTACACCCTTTCGGTTTTTGTCCCGGTCACAATACTGCTCTTCTTAAAGTCACCAAGGATATTCAGTTAGGCATGCAGAAAGCGTTGGTCACCGTTTTAGTTCTCATTGACTTTTCCAATGCTTTCAATATGGTGGACCACGATATACTGCTTGCTATCCTTTAGCATCTTCAATTCTCGTCTTCAATCTTGGATTGGTTTTCTGAATATTTCCGTAACCAACAACAAGTGGTTCGTATGGACTGCGTATTGTGGGACTGGAATGATCTGTCCAATGGTGTACCTCAAGGTGGTATTTTGTCTCCTTTCCTTTTCTCTCTTATGAACCTTAAATTATTTCTACTTCCATTGGCTGTTTATGCACATGCCTTGCACATATATGTATGCTCCGTCGTAAGTCGACCGATTCAGATCTAGCGAGCGTAAACGCGGCCTTGTCGGTTATTTTGTCTTAGTAAAATGAATTCAGAATTTCGGTAAATCCCTCTAAGTGCCAAGCTATAATAGTAGGTAGTTCGAGGCAAATCTGTAAGTTTAATTTTATACTGTCACACCTGTCACATATCAATAAATTAATAATGCTAGTAGGCTATGTGGACGATCTGCTTCTACTCGGAGATAGTAAGCAGGATCTCTCAGCTATGGCTAAGGAAACGGAGAACAGACCTATTAATAGGGCATGTCTCGTACCTAGGCTGTTTGATAAGTACCCGTTTATGGAAGAAAAAAAAATTTTTTTTTTGTATATATGCATTTATTTTTCTACGTAGTCACCTATTAACTCTATACATTTGTTCCACCTATACTCAAGCTTCAATAAACCATCCAAAAAGTATGATTTTGGAAGTCATTAAAACAGGCCTCTGTGGCGGCAATGACTTTGTCATTTGATCCAAATCGCTTGCCACCGAGCCATTTTTTTAGGTTGGGAAACAAAAAGAAATCGCATGGGGCTAAATCTGGAGAATACGGGGGGGGGTGAGACAATAGTTCGTAGCGTAACTGTGCTAATTTAGCCGTCACAACTCTGGACGAATGAACCGGGGCGTTGTCGTGATGAAACAGTACTTTTTTCTTTTTTAAATGGGGTCGTTTGTCCTTCAACACGGCGTCAAATTCATCCAATAAATTGGCATAGTACTGCCCTGTTATTGTTTTTCCCTTTTCTATATAGTCAATATGTATAATATGCTGCCTGCGAATCCCAAAAAACGGTCGCCATGACCTTTCCAGCCGATGGGACGGTTTTTGCTTTCTTTGGAGCAGGTTCACCCGATAAAATCCACTGCTTCGACTGCTCTTTCATTTCCGAGGTGTAGTTGGACCCACGTTTCGTCCACGGTCACGAAACGACGCAGAAACTCCATCGGGTTACGTTTGAACACGGCCAAACACTGCTCCGAAGTAGTCAGTCGGTTCCGTTTTTGCTCCTCCGTGAGTAAACGCGGCACCCACCTCGCCGATACTTTATTCATACCCAATTTTTCTTCTAATATGTGTTGTACCCTCTCGATTAAAACATTTACAGCATCAACGATTTCTCGAAGTTTAATTCGGCGGTCGGCTAAAACGATATTTTCAATTTTCTTAACCATATCGTCTGTAGTCACCTCAACTGGCCGGCCTGGGCGATCGTCATCAAAGACGGTTGTTCTCCCCCGCTTAAACTCGTTATACCAATATCTGACGGTTGTCATAGAAGGAACACATTCATGGTAAACCGCTTGCATTCTTACTTTTATTTCATGACATGTTTTTCCTTCCAAAAATAAGAATCTAATTACAGATGGACACTGTTCTTTCTCCATTTTAACAATTTTAAGTTCACGCCTTCACTGAATCGTTGTCAAATGAGAAAAAAAAACAAAAGAATGCCATTTTTTTTTTATTTTCCCGCCTCTGAAATATTGTTTAAAAAGGTGGTATACTTTTTTGCGGCCAGTGATATTAATATATTTAGAAAACGGGTACTTATCAAACAGCCCTCGTACAAAGAAGTAAGCAAATTAAATATTAAGGTAACACTGTAATTGATACTAACCGAAGAGAAGAGGAGATACAAATTCGTATCCAAAACGCTCTAAAGTATTTCGCAGCATGCCATATATTAATAGTGTCCAAGATAATATAGAGGGACCAAAATACGAATGTATAAGATGCTAATAAGGCCAATTAGAATTGGCCTTATTAGCATTGTTAATGCCCAAGATTCACATCCATATATTAGAATATATGGATGTGAATCTTGGGCATTAACAATGAAGGAGGAGAGCAAACTCTTAAAAGATTTTCCGAAAAATCTTGAGACCTACCAAACGAGAAGACGGCAGCTGGAGAATTAGGTAAAATCAGAAAGTAGAAGAACTAATGGCTATACCCAGTATAATCGTCGGGAGCAAAGCGGCAAGACTTTGTTGGGAAAAGGATAGAAGAAGATCGTGAATTCGTGACGTCAAAAGAGCTTACACGGGAATACGAACTGGGACAAGGCCGGTGGGTAGTCCTAAACACCTTTTGAGAGACGAAGTCTGCATAGACGTCAAAGCTCCCGAATAAGATCTGCAGATGGTGTATAATAGGGAACAGTGGCATCTCCTAGTGTCAGAGGCCAAGATCCATTTTGGGTTGTTGAGTCAACATAGTAAGTACCTGTCACATTTGATAATTGTATTATACCTACTGTAAAGCTGTGAAGGATCTTAGCTTCTACATTGATTCTACACTTAGCTGGACTACTCAGGTGGCTGAAGTCAGTCGTTAGTTCACTGGTGCTCTTCAACAGCTTAACCACCTAAATAACTTTCTGCCGTGTGAAACTAAGATTTTGTTCAAACATTAATATTATATCACTGATTACTCTGATGTGTGTTACCCAGACCTCAATGTAGATCTTCTCAATAAGATTCTCTTTCTTCTCAAAATACATATTTAAATAAGTTTTACCCGCCGCGTCCTTCGCGACGCGACGTGGCACGTCGCTTCATCTACCACATGGGACGCAACAATTCAAACAAACGCGGGCAAAAACGCTCGGCGGGCCGCGTCGCCTGACGCGCCGCGTCTCCTTAAAGAAGCCTATGCCGTCATATACTTTAAGACAATTTAAAAAATCTGAAAAAGAAAGAAAAGCTTGTTGCTTTCATCGTTTTGATATTACATTGCTTCTTATAAACTAACATGTATTGATTTAAAGTAACAAGCAAGCACTGAAGATGAAAATGGCTGGTCACCGCCGCCGCTTGTCACCGCCGCTCGACGCCGCCACTTGTCGCTACCGCTAGATACGCGTAGTCGTAACCTCCCGCTTCAAAGAACGCGCAACATCGCGTGATGTCAGATCACGCGATAGCCCGCAGTCTCTGAAAGATCCTATGTTAGTAGGCATTTGTTACCCGCGTGAAACCAAAACGCGTGCCTCTGTAAAGCCAGCCTAATATTTAGAATTTCAAATAACCTTTCATATATCCATAAATTCTTAAAACTAGAACACGACTCAGAACAAACAAAGAACGAATCCAATATGCAAGTTATAAGTTAATTACGTAATTCAATTAACCCGCGCAATGTGAACGAGTCAGTCCTACAAGTAATGAAGAAGCCCGCATCGCGTGCCAGCACAACCTCAATACCGTCAATAAAAACAAATATATCATTACAACCACCACGGAACCCCCCACCCCAACATATCACCACTATACCCTAAATAGGTTATATAATTACATATCACGCTTCATTGTCGTGATAAATACTTTCTCACAGTTATCATTTACCAAATCTACGCCACTGTCCATTTTAGATAATGGTGCGAAAGGGATGTGAGATGCGCGTTGTGTATCTGAGTGAAAAGGGTGGGTATAAAATAACATATATTATTATAGTGTCCACAAGCCAAGCGGATATTGATTATCTGCCACAGTTGAGAGCCAGCGAGTCCCCCACCCGCCACCCGCTAACTCCTACTGGAGCCTAACCTATGTTCTCCCCGCCTTTATCGAACTTTCCACCCTGAAACGGGTGTAAATGGTGCATTTTCCTGCTGCTACTGTTCGCAACATTGTACTTTTTCGCAAGCAGTGATATTCAATATTTGATCTCTGTCTAACCGACTGCGCGTAGTGTGACTGCAATGTTCCCGTCTCCTTCGAGCACATTCCATAATCATTTTGGATGCATTCCCTTGCCATGATTTTCCCGCGGCACTTGGGTATTCTGCGATTTTAGGTTTTGCGTCATCCGCCTTTGAAGTATCTAACTTTATTGGATTCGAAACGTTTCTGCATCATATTTTGTAACGTAGATTTTTATAAAAGAACTGAAAATAAATATTAACGTTTTTGGTCTTTAAATATGCAGGAGATTAAAATAAACCGTATGAAATTTTTACTTTTTTTTATTTTTACTTAATTTTTTACCCTTTTATTTTAACACATCAATATTCTAATCGAATATTGGTATGTGTTAGAACACAGATACACTTTCACGTTTTTATTAATAGCGGGGCGGACAAAAGAACATGTTTTAAAAGTTTATCAGTAAAACGAAAAAAATCAAGAGAGCTTTTAGTCACGATAAAAATAATTGTGTTTTAAAACAACAAATATTATTAAAACCATTTTTATAAAATATAAATTCAATTGATAAACACTTACAATAAGTGCCCTATTATTTTACTAAGCTATGAAAATTAAAGTACATAATCCACTCGCATTAACATAATAAATTCAATACTTATTCGAGGTAAGTTCATGAAACAAGTCTCCGAGGATTCACCTCCAACTTAAAAGCATGGCATGTCTAGACACAACTAGTGAACAAATTCTGTACTACAAAACTTTGCGTGGAGCAAGGGACTCACTACATTCGTCTTGGTACCCATGTGTGCGTTGAGAAACCTGTGAAAAATTGCTTTTTCGCGCGTAGTAGTGACGCACACAAACATAACAGCGGGTGAGAGTTTGCATCTGTGTGAGTGTGAAGGAGGGTGGGAAAGGGGCTCGAGTCGTGAACTAAATAGCTTAGTGTTAACACATATTGACATCAAATTCACCGCAAAGTTATCATTTATTCAGGTGGCAATAAATTCATTGAGGTTTTTGCTGAGTTTAAATTATACGTCCCCCCGACCGTCACGTTAACGTTTTTACGTTTTTACGCGGCCGTGTCAACGATTAATTATTTTTCCCGCTTTGTTTAACTTACGTTGACTTTACTTTGGAGTTATTACGAATTTTAATTGCCCTCTGGAGGTTTCAGCTTTAGCTGCCATTTCATCGTTGGAAATGGAGCCACATTATGCCAATGTTTTTTGGAAATATCTCTAGATTTTCTTGTAATATTTTTACGCGACTACGGCGAAAACCAAAAGGGGGTTGTGTGTTTCGCCTCTATGTATGTATCTTCATGATAATAATATAATCTTCATAATACAATGATATCCATGATACCTTGAATTCCACAAAATATATAAATTTTTGAGTATGTCGACACATTTTCCCCTCTCGCTTATTGTAGAACCTACAACTAAAACATCGGAAATGTGTCTCCCCTAAATATGATTGCACTATCTGTCACTCCACTAACACGTGCCACTTCAAATTCAATCTTAAACACAACATATAAAATTGAAATTGAAATGTTATTCGATTAAGCAGTTCCATGGGCATATGAATGAGGTTTTGATTACTTGAAAGGGGATTAGTGATTCTTGTTTAATGATATATGGTATTTTAAATTACTAATATCATTCGGTTCTTTCATCTTTATATGTAAATGTTAATATTTTTTAACCAATTTACGTTTGATTTTTCTCTGCTGATGCATGCTGCTTCTCTTCTCGTGTAGATCGTAAAAGCCGATCAAGGGAATGGGCGGAAATGCAAATCATGTTAATAGGCGATGCGGTCAGCAACCCATCATTTTGATTTCTTATTTCCACCTTCTCGTACACTATAACGCTAAAAGAGCTGGAATCTTGCGGCTTTGGGCTCTGTGTTTAAAGCCGCAAGACCCAAAATGCTCTATCTGCCCCATTAGGGATAAAGACGTGATAGTATGTTTTGCTTATTTATAGAAACCTTCAAAAAACGAGTCTATATCTTCCTGAAAGGCCGGTAACGCTCTTGTTACACCCCTGGTGTTGCAGTTGTCCATGGACAGTGGTGATCACTTACCATCAGGTGACCCGCTTGTTCGTTTGCCGCCCTATAACATAAAAAAAAAATATCTTCTTGTCTCACACTTTTAGAGGTTAAGAAGTCATTGTGTAATACTTTAACCTTTCAGGCCAACCCACACCGCCCTATGAGATCGCGACCGCATTGTCAACCAATTTTGTTATTAAATCCCCAATTGACGGGTTAAACACATACAAACAATCATCTTTAAGCCTTACGGGGTAGATAGAGCTAAAACTAGCAAAACCTTACGGTGAGAAATAGCGTAAGATAGAGCCTATCGAATATTTACTTATCAAATCGAAAGAAACTAAACAATAGTTGAGTACCGCAACGGGTGTGTTAATGAACAGTAATAAAATTATTGGCCACACACAGGGCAGCCGGCACCGCCCCGCCGACGACGAGTTAACCTATGCAGTGATGTCATATACAGTTTATCGATATATCGACATGAAAAGTTACTATTTTAATAAGTGCTTACTTTCATTAGGTAGTCTAAATAAACAAAACTAAACAAGAAATGAATAGTTGTGTACCGCAAAGCGTGTTTTATTGAACTAATAATCAAAGCAGCTGGCACCGGCTCGTTAATGAGTTACATAAGTAGTAATGCTACACTAAAACAGCATATCAAGATAAAATCTACTACCTCAAATAATAAAACTACTATTTAAGTAATTTATTTATTTCACAGTCTTTTATATGTATATTTTTGGCATTGATACTTCCATGGTAAAGCCATTTTATAAAAAATATTTGATATATAAAAGGTAGGTCTTTTTAAAGCATTAGAAGTCAAACTTAATGATTTTATTTAATAATTTTTCAAAACTAAAAACCGACTACATTACCAAACTACACAACCGATTTTGATAACAATTCTATGACACTTGACAAATAAACTAACATAAAAAAAATCAAATTGGTTTAAACGTCTCCGAGTAAACAAGAGTATAAAAAAAGATTCCGAGGAAATGGGAACCTCTTTTTTTAAGTTGGTTTTACAAATTAGTTAACTGGTGTAATATGTTAGCACTAAAAAAATCTATCTACATACGTCTATGTGCGTACCGTTACATACGAGTACCTCTAATAGATTATGTATATTTTCACGAAATAAGTAATCAAATACGAAATAAGTAATTATGCAATAAATGAGAAAATAAAACTGTAGCAGTATTAAATCTTCTGTACAAATTCTATTACTGTTATAATTTTCACTACACACACATTTAAATCAGACAATCTTAAAACCAATGCTAAACGAGGACGAATCTTTACATTTAAACATAAACCATAACAGCGCGAGATCCAATCCGCAACAAAGAATGTATGTTGATAAAAATAACGTGCCATTACCGTTTTATCGACATCGATAAAGTGGGAGTACGCCACTCAGCGTCAGTAGTATCTAGAGAGGCAAGCTACAATAAAATGTACCAAGCAAGCTACGAGCATGAGCAGTTACTCTGCTTCTATTCCCCCTCCTCACACCCTCACGCTAACGCCATATGCGCAGTTCGACCCACACATGAGCAACACAAACACCTGCAAATCCTGCGACCACACATTTGAGTATCGATAGTACGGTGACTGTAGTCGATAGATCGTCAAAAGTACGGTCCCAGCCAATTTGATTACTAAATTCATCTGATGGGCTACGCTTGCGTTGACATTTTCGAATCCGTTTGTATTTGAATACTGTAATGGAAAAATATTAGATTATTAGAATTTAATGACGTTGTAAATGGAGATATCATACGATACTACGTCATCTTTTACGGCGTAGAAGAGCGATCACAAGATTGACTAGACAGTAAGCTCCAATTTAATAGTTGTCAAACACACAAGTACCTTCTTCTTCTTCTTCTTATTTAAGAGCTTAGTGGCTCTTGTCGGTGGAGTATGCGCCAAACTTCTCGGTTCTCTGCCTTACTTTTTAGTGCTTGATACGAGATGACCCCTGCTTTTTCTTTCATTTGGTCTACATAGCTCTTTCTTGGTCGTCCTGGACCTCTTCTACCTTTTATCTTTTCTTCTAGCATGTTTTTTTTAAATAAGGAGTCATGTCGTATTAAGTGACCAATCATTTTCCCTCTCCTATTTTCTATTTCGCCCAGCAGTCTTCTTTTCTCTCCTACTATTTATAATACTTCGTCATTGGTTTTCCTTTCCATCCAACTGATCTTTTCCATTCTCCTCCAGCAACACATCTCGAAAGCTGCCAGCCTGTCACTATCTTTTTTATTCAATATCCATGTTTCGCATCCATAAAGTGCTATGCTCCAGATATACGTTTTTATAAGGCTTTTGCGTATTTTTCTGGATTTATTTGCTGTGAAAAGTTTCTTTTTACTATACAAGTACCTTAGAGAATAGAAATAAGTTAGGGTCAATTCACACCGAGACAGAACACAAAGCGACGTGGTGCGCACTTTTGAAGAAATATAGAACTTGATTACTACACAAAAGAGTGAGATTTTAGTAAGAGCTGCGCTGCGCAGCCTGGCGTAGCGGGCTGTAACTGAATTCGTATTTTTTTGTGAAGTAAACAATTTCTACATTTCTTCAAAAGTGAGCGCTACGTCACGTTGCGTCGGGTCTCAGTGTGAACTGACCCTTGACCAACTACCCTATAGGTATTCCTATTTGACATTTTATTCAGTATATTATCTTTGTTGTAAGTAATGGTGAAGGTATGTATAATATCCGTGTGTATAAATAATATCCGAATTGAACTATATTTAGTCATTATAATTTTCAATTTATATCTAATTTCATAGTTTATTGTATAAGTAGTAAAATTACTGTATAATTAATATTTCTTAACCTTTGATACTTAACAATTGGATATTGTTTTCTATTTAAATTAGAAAGTACAATGACATTAATAAATCTAATTACTTTTAATACTTGCATGAATGTATAGTATCTGTGGCTTTGGATCATTGTTTAAGAATGCAAGAAATAAAAGGCTCTTTATTTTTATTTATTTCTTTCTGTTGGTTCGTTGTTTGTATTATATCTTTATTGTACAAGAAATAGTTACAGTTAAATAAGTAATAATAGACCAAAATATTTTGTACAATGGTGGACTTATCCCATAGTGGGATCTCTTCCAGTCAACCAAGTATCGGTGAAAGAATACAATCAATGGACATAACGGGCAAAAGTCAACGTACAAT
Source organism: Acrobasis repandana (assembly GCA_963576875.1). Classification (NCBI taxonomy): domain Eukaryota; kingdom Metazoa; phylum Arthropoda; class Insecta; order Lepidoptera; family Pyralidae; genus Acrobasis; species Acrobasis repandana. The sequence continues at coordinate 7,263,706 of OY756221.1, read as the reverse complement.
CGCAATAAAATTCATTTAAAGTTTTAAATCTAAAATAAATTATATATTATATATCTATAATACATAAACTAATACATAAGAAAATAAAGTATCTATAAATATTACCAACTTAAATAAATAAAATACATACACTACAATATTATTAGCTCAAAATGTCTGAGGAACCTTCGTAATATCTTCTGAGTCTGGCTTTGAAGGAATCGAGAGAGGGCGCATTTTTAAGTCCACAGGAAGCGCATTCCATAACCGGGCAGCCAGAACTGAAAATGAGTTTCTATTGTCTCTACTTAAAATCACTAAGAGCACTGCTTTTGGTATCGGTTTATTTCTGACCGACCGTGGGCGAGTGACGTCACGGGATACGTGACGTCATTATTCCGTCCTTGTTTCGGGGAAATGGCATCCAATCACTTTCTGTTTATTGAACTAAACTCGAAAAGTCGTGTCTAAACAAAGCTCTCATCGCATAGGCTATATGAAGAATTGAATTATCATGCTTGTAAAGTGAAAATTATTATATTAAGAATACCTATCACAATCTTACAAAACGATATTGATATTTTTTATGGTTCCGTACTCAAAGCTTGCCAATGGGACCCTATTACTGAAACTCCGCTGTCTGTCCGTATGTCCGTCCGTCTGTCACAGGGTTCTATCTCTTGAACCGTAATAGCGAGACACTAGGAATTTTCATCGATTATGTATTACTGCTTTGGCTAATATATAGCCCTGGTAGTATAGAGAGGGTCGTGCTCCTGCAGTGGATACTAAAAAAGACCTGATGATGATGATGATGATGTATTACTGTGGCCGCAATAGCAACAAATACTAAAAATAAGATAGCCCTTGGGCACATAAGAGTTTAAGGCCCTTTTGGAAAGTAAATAATAATACGAAATTTTTTCTACTATGATTTATGATATTAGTATGTTTGGTTTTTTGGTTACGATTACGTTATTAATTTTGTGTCTTGTTAGGTGAATTCATCTACAACAACCTGGAAATTCATCCTTTATATTACGTCGTTTTGAGAGACATAGGCTAAGGGGCCGCAAGATTTTTTTTTTAATAATAAGGTAAGTTGTTTAGTATCGTATAATAAATTTGCCATATTAAAACAGCACGTATACTTACAGTATAACTAGAAATATTTTGACAATAATATAAATAATAGAAAAACTAAAATTATTATTTATGGATTTCAAACACATCTCTGCAGTAATACAAGCAATATCGGTTGCAAGTCCCGTTCTGTCTCGGGACGTACTCGGTCTACGTACTCTTGCACCCACCACCCACCAGACGACATGACCAAAGAAACTAATAGATGCGGCATAGGTAAGAAAATATCCAAAAGAAAATTATAAGAAAGGATATAAATCAAAATATTGTTTTGAGAAGCTAATGCTACTGAGCATCTACGAAGGTCTACGCCGTAGACGGTAATTTGGTGCGTCGTAGCAAGGTTAGCTACGATCTTGCTACGACTGCGTCTTACACGAACAAAATTGTAAATGTTCTAATAAAAATACCAGAATTGCTTCATACGTAAACAATTATTTTAACAAGGGAAAGATTAAGAAGACATAATGGCTAATAGTACTGAGCATTATTTGAAACCGACTTAAAAAAAGGAGGGAGGTTATCGATTCGTCAGAATCATCTTTTTTTATGTATGTTCCCCGACTACTCGAAGACGCCTGAACTGATTTAGAAAATGATTTTTAGTTTGAAATTGTATACTTTCCAGGTAATCCCATAGAAATACGAAAATAACTAGAACTATGTCGTCAAGTATACAATTGTTTGAATATTTAGCTTTTCTGGCAATAAAGGCGGTTGTTTGTTTTGAAAAAAATATTAATAATTATAAATTGTACCTCGATGACTTAGACCATTTAGACGTTGTTTTTCATTTTTAAGCTAACAAACAGAATACTTTTTGTTTTCTGTGCGATTTGACATTATGTTTTATTTAATAGGTACATTTAGTGGTACTGATCATTTAAATTTATGAAATTCCTGAAAAATATAAACAAATCCTGTGCCTGTTCTGCTTAAAAATATTATACAATCTATGTGCGGTATACGAGTTCACTTGGACGTAATTTTGAACTGGCAAAAACTAAATGGAATCGGGTCGCGTTCATTGGCAAAACGTATCCAAATCGAAAATATTTTGTTTCGCATGACGTGCTCTCAATTAGTTTCATGCGGTTAGCTACGTTCCAATATATTGTTAACGATTTTGTATTGGGAATTGAAACTGACAATTCCATCGAAATTAGAATAATTATTTAATATTTAAACATTTGAAATTTTAATTTATTTTCTTTCAGGTATTTTTTCCAGTGCATTTTTTTTACATAAATGAAATGAAACGAAATATGAAAATACTAATATTTAACGCTAGTAGTTTGTAGCTTTCACTTTATAAATATATTTTTTAAGTGACCTTTACTATAAATGACTATGGAGGGGGCCATGCTCGGTGTTTCTCTACTCGATCGAATCAGAAATGAGGAGATTCGTAGGAGCACGAAAGTCACTGACATAGTAAGCGGATTAGCTCATTAAAGTGGCAGAGGGCGGGGCACATAGCGCGAAGAACCGATTGCTGAAGGGGCAGAAGTATTCTCGAATAGCAGTCACGTACTGGTAAGTGCAGTAACTAGGTGGTCGGACGACCTGAGCAAGATTAAAGGAAAGCGCTGGATGCAGGCCGCTTCTAATCGATAAAATGATTTTGACTTTGAAATCTGTCGACCCCGAGTTTATATAGGACGTGACTGATTTTTCGTATTACCCTATTTTCTTATAAGGATGTACTCGGTATCATGAACTTGGCTTTTTGTTCTGCAATTCGCACGTTCTTTGGTATCCGTAGGTAAATAAATATGCATATTTATTTATTTATTTATTAATATTTTGTTTCGAAGTAAAAAAAAAAATTCAAATGGAAAATATAATAGGGATAAAAGAAAAAACATAAAAACATGTGCGGTGCAAAACCAAATACCTAAAATGTTCATCTATGTCCATCAGGTCGCTGTTCCTAAATACTCACCCTAAAGATGACCGTATTGATCGAAACCTGGTCGGCCTTTTCCGACTTTTTGCCGTGAGTCCAGCATCTTCAATTTATTAGCTTTGTATTTCGTCACCCAAGGATGCGTAAGACCATATGAAATTCAAAATAAATAGCCGGAATAGATCAAACGATTTGTGACGGTAAATATAATTTAAAGTCGAATGGGGAAGGGCAGTGTATAACGACCGCTTGACGGTAGTAGGTAATTTAGAATGTTTGCAACAATTAAGTACTACGTAAAATCTACGACAACGCGTAGTTTTGATACTATTATAATTCATTTTGTTTTCGTGAGTTTTTACTCCTGGTTTTAGGTGTCTATCAAAGAGTTTAGCATGTTTGCACTAACGCATGCTTAGAAGTTTTCTTTAATATAAAAATGACGACTTTCGATTTACGTTTTATTAGTTTTAAATTACTCTGTATCATGAGTATGCCTATTATGCCTATATAGCTATTGAAAAGGATGCCAGCGAATTTAAATTCACCCTGTATTTTTGTATGAATGCCGCATCCATTTTCAACGTAATCCAATGTTTGTGACTTCTACGTCGCAAGTCTGCAAGTGGTCAACTCAAGGTGACATTACAATAACAAAAGATGAACACCCTTAAAGGTGATCTGAGCATTAATATATTTCAATACGACTGTACTATAATACGAATTATTAAAAGATTACTTGTTTTTTATTTTATTATATAAATGGGCTAGTTGCTTTGGAAAATTATTTTAATAAAGAATGTTTTTATGATATTAGTTTATGATTGGCGTATTTTTAAAGCGAGTTTGGTCAGGATTACATTAAATTCCTTTGAATATATTGCGTATATAGTAAAAAAAAGTTAATGTTAGATTTAGTTACCAACCTTGTAAAAAACCCACATTTTATTAGTTGTGGACTTATAATAAAAACGTAGGCGTGCTATTTTTTTTTTTATTCTCACCTTACCTTTTCAAGAGAATGTAATCATTAGGTAGCATAGATGACTCGCCTTTTGATTTTTTTCGCTGAAAAAGCTTTGCATTTTTACAAGAAATAATTAACACAAAATTTTTAAATCCAATATTGGTAAATAAGTTACCTATAAATATGCAGAAAATGGTTGAAAAAAGATATTTGAAAGGTATTTCTCTAACATTTCTTTACACAAATTACCGACGACACTTGCTTTGATTGTAAGTTCAAAGTCTTTTATATCATAACATAATCCTAAAGTATGACACACTCGTCCCTTTGGGTCCACCATTTCGTTTTGCACTCGACAAACCAAAGATGAAAGGGCTCCAAGTGTTCTCAGAAAGGCCACGGGGGGAGGGAAGCTGTTCTGTATATACAAGAGGGGTAATGGGGGATATAACCGCACGCTACTTTAAAATAATTGTTTAAAAAAAATATATATTTGTGTCCTCTCGATGGCTGTGTTATTTAAAAAAACTACCCCGGCTTTACATTGGCCTTTGCATGTATGATAAAAACAACTATTTATTTTAAAAAAACCACATCAAAATATAATACTTTGACTGCTAAGTACATAGTGGACACATTTAATTTATTTCCACCATTCTGTAAATTTCGAAAAACTGGCGCGGCCTAAAAAAATTACATAATCATCGAACCTGCTCACAAAATATCACGAGAATCGATTGAAAAATGCGAATAAATAAATATAATAAATCGGACACACGAAAGAATTTTTGCCGAAGCTGAAACAGAGACCTTCGTTCGCTTCGCTCCCTCGAACAATTACCTAATATGGCAACATAGGTTTCTCAATATTCTCAAATTTTCAAACATACGAGTAATGTGATTTTGATATTATCAAGCTGCTGCTAAATCAGACGCTTTAAGGCAACTTGAAAGAATCTGCCGCCAATAGGTTTTGTCTACTTAACCCCCAGCATGGCTTTGGCTACGGGCCTGGAGGGAAGTATATTCCGAAAAAATGCCGGGAAGAGGGAGTGAGGGTACCGCTTAATGATCAAAACGCCTTCAATATTGCGAAGGCATGGGTCTTATCATTATAATTTATTCACAGCAAGCCAGCGGAGCTTCTTCAATTTATTTTTACTGAAAATTGTAACGTTAGCAGGATAATTTGCTGCAAAGTTTGCGGTGATTTTTTATATATATATATATTTTTTATATTAAAAAAAAGTAACTAGAAATAAATTTTAGCTTATTGAATCTTCACATTCGTTGATGTAGATTAAATTAAAATGCAAGTTCAAATGGCTCTCACATGATTTTGCGTTATGTTGCGATAAAAGACGTGAGTTAAAAAACGGGCTCACGCCAGCCCTGGCTAACCTGATTTAGTCTCAAGAGATCATCTTCAGGACGAACGCGGCATACTGGCTTCGAAGCAACACAGCTAGGGATAACACCGGGAACTTACTAGAGAGAAGGATCGGTGATGAGACAGAGATGCTCTACATTGTCTATATATCTCTTTCACCGACACCATTGTAAAACAATCACATTGAATTTTAAAGATGTTTAATCATTGTGCTTTACGACTTTTTCTTTTACCGAATTACAGAATCCACATTTATTAAAGAACATAAGTTTAGTGAGATAGAAGATACTGAAGAAAAAAAAGAAAAAAAAGTTTTCTAAGAATTAACTTCTACAATTTGCATGGAAGAAGAAGCTAGAGGCAACCAATGATATTAAGAACTATTATATTGCTTTTGTACTGTGGAAAAAATTAAACTAATAAAAGATCGACGCAAACCTAAATATAATATATAAGTTTTAGGCACTCCAATCCAAGTCTACCTGTGGATGCCGTAGAAGATGACTTAGGAAATACAAGTTCAATCAAATCAATAAGTCCTCTTCAACACGTCTAGCCATAGTGGAGATGTGTAGGCCAAATCCTCTGGCTGCTCTGGCCAAGTATGACTCTGGCAGCACTGAGAGGGTCAAGTTCGTGCATTGGAGACAAAAAAGACCTGATGATGATGATGAAATAATTTCTTATATAGTTACACGAGGATAACATCCTGAGTTACTCGTTTTGTACAGTTTATTGTAATGATGTATATAATAAAAGAAGCACTTCTTCTAGGAGTAACTTTTTTTTCACTTCCTAATACAGATTACTCGCCATCATTCTTTATTTGCCTCGTCGGGTTCTCGCAACTTTCCTCACTATGTAAAAACATCGATCGCAAGTTTTCTCGTTAGTAATATCTATGAATCTTTCAAACTAGACCGTCATACTACCTTTAGATTTCGTGTTACAGATGACTTTCTACTTTGATTTATAGGGGAAGCCTTTGTCCAGTAGTGGGCTTCATCATTACAGCGTCAACAAGCTACTGAAATTACTATCATATATTTCTGATACAAAATTAACTTTACATTCCCTTGGGAATTAAGTAGCATTTTACGCCCACTTTGTGCGCAGAAAATGTCACTTGCTATGCAAAGGAAATCTCAGAACATATATTTATCTACTTTCTGTGATTTTTGTTGCGTTTTTAATATTAATAGCGGCGTATTTTTATAATCATAATAATGAATATTTTTAACATAAATAAATAGGGACAAATCACGCAGATTAAGGTAGCCCCTAAGTAAGTAATTCAACGTCACAATATTTTATAATAATTAATTATATAGATAAACACCCAAAACCCAGGACTGTTTGAAAAAGACCATTCACATCGTTTTGACTCTTATGTATTCTGTGACATCGTGCCCTGGCTGGGAAACGAACCCAGAATCTCTGCAGTGGCGGAAACGTATTTTTTAAGTGTTTTTAACTCGATCTTTATAATGGCATTAACGTGATACTTGAAATTTTTACCAATTATGGATTATATTACTATGGCCGCTATAACAACAAATACCAAAAATAAGATAAAGTTAGAAATTAGAGGGGTCGTCATACAACGTTATAAAACATTGTACTAAAATACGGTAACCTTCATGTACGAGTCCGTCTCGCAATTGACCGGTTTTTCTAGTTTGCCGCGTTTTCCTACTAGACTTTATAAGTAATATTAGATTTTAATCCCTTAATCATAATAACTTAAGTATTTTTTTGATGAAATAAAGACCCACTAAGCTGTACATATCCCAACATAACGTATATTATCAAATACAAGATAAACAGTGTTGGTACGAGCACGCCAATAAATCAGTACCGCACACAATTGCGGGAGGTTTTGCTCTAATAAAGGCCGGGCTATAGGTAGCCGCTTTGTCTACAGCGCCTCATCGGTCGAAACTTTCCTTTCCTCAGTCAAACTTAGATCAAGGCGGAATCTGAGAGGATCGAGCAGGCGCTGCTACGGTGTGACAATCGCAGTTTTGAGTGTGACAAGATAAAGTTTTTAATACTTTCCGGAATCATCACCAGATCTTTAGTAGTCTCTGTAGGTGCACGAACCTCTCTTTACTACCAGAGCCAAACTTGGCCAGAGCAGCCAGAGGAATTTGCGTACACTCTCCACGCTGATCAGACGTGTTGGAGATTCACGTGCACGCGTTGGGAAACTGTAAGTGCACGGAGTATTTTTAAAGAATAAATTATAGAATGGTCTTACATTCAGGGATGCTCGCTCAATTTAAGACCTTGCGAAGTGGAGAAGAAATAGCTGGAACGCGGACTCCGGGCTTCGCAGCATTACAGCTGAGGATGCAACTAGGAATACTGAGTTGAGAGAGAGAGAGAGATATACATAGATAGTGTTTTCAAATATAATGAAAAAACTCTTTAAACACCACGTGTAATTTCGCTACCTAATTTGCACCGAATTATTCTATCCTCATAAACAATGCACGCTAACAAAACAGGCAGGCGTCTTAATTAAAGTTGCTCTATATCCTTACGTACTCAGTCTCACTTGTGGAAGTTAAGGAAAGGTTAAGACACCCCGCGGGGCGGCGCCACCCCCAGAAATTCCCGAATTTTCCCAAAGTATCGCTTAATGCAAGTTTATTATCTCCCATCGTTGAGCATTAATTAATTCGTCTTTTTTTATTTCCAATTTTCTGGCTTTATTTGCTTTTTGTCTGCCGCTGGAGTCTTGACTTGAAAGACTCAAATCCTACGGTTGGTAAATTAATGGCAGTGATTTTTAAAATATCGTACAAAAATATACTATTAAGCTGTTTATGTAATTATTAAGTTATTACACATTTTTAACTAAAAATAAATTCCCACTAATATTTTAAATGTAGAAGTGTTTTTGTTTGTTTGTATGTCCTTCATATCAATACAAAATTATGGTTTGATGATGTCTGTTGCATGAATCATGATCGATGAGCACATATTACCACCAAATAGACTCTGGACTCTCGAAGAAAGAGAGGAAGAACAGAGATATGCAGACGACCCTTACACAGTTTGAAAAAGAAACAAGAGGGGAGGCTTTTGCCCAACAATGGGAACTACAATGCTACCAAAAAAAATTATAACAGAATTATACATACTTATGTATAGTCTATCTATATAGATAAACTACATGGATATACATATTATACAAATAAATACGTCTTACATAATTTTAGAATTGAATTCCAGGAGGATGCACGCGGTATAAGATGCGGGCAATAGCATCATAAACATAAATACGTACGTACCGGCTTCTACCTTATATATAATAGAGTAAATATCCTCTCAATCTATCGCAGGTTGACTGGAAGAGATCCCTACATGGGATAAGTCCGCCTTTGTATATTTGCTCTTTCGTATTATGTTGTGTTTTATACTTAAATTTTGGTACAATAAAGTTATTACAAACAAACAAACAAACAAACAATAAATTAATGTCAAAAGATAAACCATATTTATTTATTCGTATCTGTTTTGGACTATTATAATTATTTAAAATTTAAACTGCAAAAGCGTAAATTTCCCGCCAAATATAATTTCATTTTATATTCAAAACCTCTAAAAATAATTAAACTGAACATTTGTCCATTAGCGTTTATTATAATACTCGATTGTTCCGAGTAACCCCTGCCTAAAGCTAAGAGGCATAAACCATAAGCTGTAGCGGTGCAGAAAATAAAAAAGAAAATGTTATAAAATTGATATTTTTAACGGGAAAGGTGACTTTGAATTACATCGAACACTTTCATTGCTAATACTCATAGTACATTAATTATTCTTTACATTATCTCACATATTATGATGTAGGCCGGTTTTAGCTCTACCAGCGCCCCGGGCGAGATTTTTCCGCAAAACTGCAATTCAGACTCTAACTTAGGCTTCAATCTTATAGGATTTATTTCTGCCAACGGGGGGGAGAGGTGCAAGTACGATATAGGATTCTTCAAATTTGCCGCCCTATTGTAAACGAAGGGAGGGAGGGGGGGTGCATACAAATAAGAGTCTAGGAGTTGCCGCCATTAACCAGCCGCTATTTATATATTTATTATTACCTGTGACCCCTCCTTGCCCAAATACGCTCTCTGTCGCCCCTTTGTATCTGGTGCCCTGGGCGTTCGCCCAACCGCGCCCTACCCTAACGGCACTACTGGATGTAGGAGTGTCCCATACATTTTATGGCATACTTATACATCAATTATGCGGAAACACAACAAAAACATAGTGAGTAAACTCAAACCTCCGCCCTATTTAAGGGCGAATCAGAACAACTAACCTGTAAACAAAGAAAAAACGTAGAATAGAATAGAAAGAATATAAAAACTCTTTATTGTACACCAAAAGAAAAAACAATAACTTAAAAAATGTAATTCCATATTATCATTCGTATACAAAAGTTTAAGTCTGCTCTAAAAATTGTTTAAGTATACTACTCGTATATATAGAGTCAAAGCCAGTAAACTACGAGTCAAATACTATGGAAGCATAAAGCGTGAAAGAACATCCATGTAGGTGGTATTTAAAACATAGATCTCTTTTTCGATAATATCATTCTCGAAGTCAGTCTCGAGTCATTTTATATAAATTTCTTAGGGCCGTTTTCGCGATGATAATGTTAAAAGTTATTCTTCCATAGTATTAGTTTGGCGTTTGTCAGAAGGGCGTAGGTGTAGAGGGAGACAACGAAAAAGATGGCGAGACGACATTGACAGCTTCATGAAAGAATGGCAGCAGGCTGATATTAATAGGGATCAGTGGAGAAAGAAAGGGGAGGCCTTTGCCTAGCAGTGGGACACATCGACAGGCTATTCAAAAAATAAACTGGCCAAGTGCGAGTTAAACTCGCGTGGAGAAGGTTCCGTACAATTCATTGAATTCTTATAGGTTTTCCTGTAATCTACAAGCAATGAACTATATTTTGTATTTTTTTCAAAATTTTAGGCTCAGTAGTTTCGGAGATCATAGGCGGTGGTCAATTTTTGTCTTCTTTCATGAATAAAATCAAAAATATTCATTTTACAATAATAACAAAACTATATTTGATCCTCATAACGAGCCCTTTCATTTGATATATGACACAGCAAGGTATTCAAATATGTGTTTGGGTCATAGGATTACAACATTCTACCAAATTTCACCTGATTCGGTCCAGTAGATTCGGAGCAAATTGCCTGACAGACGGACGGACAGACAGACGCACAGACAGACGCACGAGTGATCCTGTAAGGGTTCCGTTTTTCTATTTTTTTAACGGAACCCTAAAAAGTATTAGTTTGGTATTAATTTGGACATAAGTAGATGATCAGGATGGCGCAGACAAAGGGAGGCTTATGAAAGATGATGATGATAATTAGTTTGCTGGTTTTGACCAGCACAAAATATTTTCAAAATTTCTCGCTCCGCTCGAAATTTGCGCCACAGTATATCATCGACCCCTATTAATAACGGACGTCGATCCTAATTATTAAGCGACATCTATCGATGTCTGAAATCTACCCAATTTGTGTACTGTAACGCTGTTATGGTAATGTATAGACTTGGTCAAATACAGACGTCAGCAAATCCTATCCTTTGTTTGCCGATACTTTAAAGTTCTAAATATGCTTGCAACCGCTATATATTTATATGGTATATGGGTTCATACAAGTACTTAGATATATAACAGCCGTGTGGTTCCTGGTAGAGTAGAATAAGACCACTTTAAGACTTCTCGTGAATGTCGTAGAAGGCGACTAATGAAATACAACCTAAAAAAAGCTTATAAACATCAATGAGACCTCTCCAACCCATCTGGCCAGCGTAGAGAGTGTAGGCCAAATCCTTTGACTGCTCTAACTCATATATGGCTCTGGTAGTACAGACAGCGTCGTGCTCCTGCAGTGGAGACTAACAAGGCCTGATGATGATGATGGTACAAGTAAAATGTCTATTTTCCCATGCTGATTACTACAGATTTTATTTCAATGCAAATTTGATTGTTCTTCACGCGACGACGCGTGAAGTGGACAGGAACTTGTTTTGTGCACTGAGTAGAAAAAAAATCTTAAGACATATATAGGCCACAACAACAACGGGTTGAACAGGCGCCATGAGCGTTTTTTGTTTGTTATTCTCTAAACGAATGGTCATAAAAATCGCTGGACACACGTTGTTGTTGGCCCTTTGGAAAACAGAACGACCTTTATTTCAGTAGCCTAGTATTTATACTGTCTGATGTTCATAGCGATTCTGTTATTTACCTATACTATACAGGGTCTAAGACAATATATGCTGAAACTGTTTTAAGACTGAATTTAATCTATTATACTAAACAACTTTCCCCAAGGAACATGTATCGAATATGAAAAATAATTTTTGACCTTCCATACAAGTTGACCAATTAGCTGATTCGAGACGGAAAGCAATTATGTTTTCATGTGCGACATATGTTCATTAAGGAAAGTTGTGCACTATCACGAACTGAATTCATCCTCAAAATAGTTTCAGTATATTTGTTGGACGAGGTCAGCAAATTTTAGTAAACACAACCTCTTGACATTTTGTGTCTGGTCACACGGGTTTTCTATGACATTTAGTAAAAACTTCGAAAATTAATTATTAACAAAAATATTTTACAAATATGTAATATGTCAAACTTGACAGTTAACTGAAACGAAAATCAAGTAGCGATTACAAAAGACGCGTGTTAATAGCCCTTGGTTATCCCAAACACAAGTCAACTAATCAAATTAATCGGTAGGCGGGCCGATATCAACATTATTAATGCAAAACTCGCGCACCCTTGCCTCCCACACCCCCCGGCACCCCCTGACCCCAAACCAAGTCCGCCAGCTTCTATATCTTCTAAGAAAGGAGGACATATAAAAAGCCGTTAAGGTTATATACCTACTCGAAATAAAAAGGTCTTAAAAAATTACGATTCAGATTTAAGATTATTTTTGCATAAATTATTTTATCACAAAATGAATCAAGATGGAAAATAAGATAACTTTAAGACAGAGATTAAGTAGGTATTTCAAGTATAGAAAATATTGTTGGGAAAACTCAAAATAAAACTATAAAAAATATAAAACATTAAGATTAACAAACCATGACAAAAGTTTACTCCTGTTGCGTGTTCGACGAAATCCATTCTTAGGGTCCATCGGTTCCTAAACCCACGAAATCTATACTACAACCTTACTTTTATGAGAATAAGGGTTAAAATTGACTGGAGAAACTGGATTTAACCGGAAAATATCACTTTGTACGAGTATACGTAAAACAAAATTACGTTTGCTTCACGTATACTCGTGTGTGTTCTAAATATGTCTTATGTTTTGTGGAATAAGGTTGTGGATGGCTTGTCGTTATGTTTTATGGGTTTTGTATGATACAATACGAACGGATGGGGTTTGTGTGTCCTCCCCTCCCCCTATCCGAACTCTACATGTTATTTACGTGTGAACACAACGCCGCGAAGGGTCCAATTTATCTGACCTACTGGGCCTCCCACTAATATAACCGTCGGAATTGCTTGTACCTCGTTTTGCTTGCTCTTTTTATGTATGCTCGTTAGATTATATGTTATTGTTATAGGTTAACCTTTTAATCTTAGATACGATCAAACCGAAGTAAGCCCTGTTGTAATAAAAACACCATTTTTATCCTCGATCCTCGACCCAACTGAAAATGTTCTTAAAATTAAAGTGAGTTTACGTATCTACTACATTATTCTAAACGATATAATTCTTTAAATAAAATAATGTTCACCCTCATAAAAAAAAGTTTACAAAATCAGTTTATGTAAGTATGTACATGTTGCATCATATTTTGAAAACTCATCGCATGAGAGGAAATTTACGCAACTGAAACCCGTGATCGATCAATATACCACGTGACCTACCCCAATGCATTTTCCTGCTTTATCTTAAATACGTAATACAGACTCAACATTTTTTTCAATACATGTAACACACAATTTTATTCCATAAAATCATAACCATTTCAATCGAGTTGACATCCAAGTGAAGGGGGTCTAACACCTCTACAGATACAACGAGCGGCCAAGTGGCGGGCAGACCATTACAGCCATTTTAGGGGACGCTCCCCGAACTGTATGATGGACTGGAAATATTCCATAATATCAGCAGCGTCGTTACAATGCCTTAGCAGAATATTTTTCTTGGGCAGAAAGCCGATATTCCCCCAAGAGTTACGACATTTCAATTTGCCAAGGCGGGCGGAAAATGGAATTACGATTGAAGCGAGAACGCCCGAGTGTCGACGAGGGTGTCCCGCTCTGCCGAGGGTAGCCGAGAGCAGCCGAAATGTTCCGAAGCACCGCGAGTGACGCGCCCGCCGCGGCCGCGCCAACCGTGTATTGATTAGATGCGGAACGCCCGATGCCATATAAATTAGGCCGACAGAAAAACACTTTTTTTAGTAAGTATACTTCAAAAAAGAATAAAACTGTATTCTCTTATCTAAAAAATATTTTAAAGAAGTTATTACACAATTTACCAGCTCTAAATGACTAGCGCCTGAACTGTACCGACGAATCAGACAGCACTGCGGCGGGCGGGAATGCGCGGTAAAATTCAACAAATTTTTCCCAATAATATTTAAGATTTTTCTTAAATAAAATATTATTTAGCAGACATAGTAGTTTATAATCAATACTAAATTACCTATATTCTTAAAAATCATAAAATTAAAAGCTTTACAAATTTTATTAAAGGATTAATCTCTATTAAACAAACTGATAAACATTATCCTATTTGAGGCATACCACCAGTGAACGGTAAAATAATGTAGACGAATACATTACATTATTAACGAATGTTGGCCCCGTTTCTCGCTCTTTGTTCGTTCCACGTTTTTCCACAAAGATTAATTGAAAATAAGTTTTCCTCATTGCGGTTGCAAGGTTCAAAATAATTCGTTGGGCGGGCCATGTTGTTGGCGGCAATCGGGAACAGTGGATGTTGTGACAATGAATCTTGTGTTTAGGCTTTTAGGTCGGCTTTGGTGTGCACAGTCGATGGCACATTTCATGATTTGTGAGTTTATAGCGACGGTGAAGTGTCGGTGGTTAATGGTGGCAGTGCGTGGCTCTCGCCGGACGCCATATTGGAAAAGTTTGACGCGAAAAAAGGGCGGCAAAACGCATCGAATGATTACTGATCCGATTTAAATTAAGAATTACTTTATAAATAGACATTTTCATGCAATTTTGTACTGACATCAGAAAGGCGATCAAGACAACTACTTCTTTTTGTGTTGCAATATTTATTTTATATCTCAGTTTACAAAATATCAAAAAAAAATACTTGCTCTGTTTCTTAACTATTTCTGTTTCGAAATGTTGAAAATAAATATTTTTGAAATATCTTTTTTGTCTTTTTTCGTTTTCACCAGCAACTATTGCTTTATCAAGATCGCCTGTTTCGCGGCCTCAATTTTAACCTATGTCGTAGGAGCGTGAACAAATTCAGATCTAATCTTTTCAAATGTCGTTTTTATTCATGAGTTTAGAATTACACGTTACTATTCATAAGTTGATTTTTTTTCATTTAAGTACAAGAATATGACTTAATTATTGATTTACAGCATTACAAATTACAATGCTCGGATCAATATCAAATTAAAAATACGTGATGAAAAATTGCACCACGAGTGAGATTCGAACTCACGCCCCTCACATCTGTACTGCGAGTACACTTCCAATTGTGCTACCGTAACTTCGAATCATCCCGACGAAATTCCTCATCGAATATGAACAACTTTTACAAGGGGACCATCGATGAAATCGAAAGAAAAATCTGCAGGTCCATACAAAATTAAATACCTACCGTGCCAAAATGTATGGGGCTGCAGATGTTTTTTTCGCGATTTTGGGGATGGTCCCATAGTAAAAGTTGTTGTGTTGATACCCCCTTTTTGTTACACGTTGTAGATAGAGCCAATTGAAAGAATTATTTCCACAAATCTAAGTATTTTATTAGCGAAAAAAAAAACTCGCGTGTACACAGAAATTTTGAACATTTTATAGGTGACAAATCTAGGCGAGAGCGTAGTAGAGGTCTACGCGCATCGTAGCTTGGTAGCCGTTTATTTTAATAAAAATCAAAGAATGATATTTTTTATTGAAAAATATATTATTTAATTTAAATCAAAATATATATCATTATTTTATTGTTCAACATTGATGATATAATGATATTTACATTCTTGTAATTTATCAAAGGTACTTACATATTTTATTATGTAATTATGTAGGTAATCTATTTAAGTAATATCTATTCACCTGTGATTGTAAGAAAAACTTAGAATGTACCAGCTGATTTTCATTCCGCGCAGAGCGTAAAAGCCGATCGAGGGAATGGGCGAAAACGCGAATCATGTTAATTTGTGGTCACCCATCCAAGCGCGGACCACGCGTGGTGTCTCTGTACTTTCCAAAGCGCTAGTAATGCATACTTCCACTGAGCCACATTGCTCCTCCGAATTTCAATAATTTATGATACTGCTGAAAATGATGGAACACTCATGAAACGAAACAATAACCTTTCAGCCAACTTATCCAGTAGAACAAAGTATCTGATAATAACAGAAAATTGTTTTAAATTATACACGAGTACACAATAATACCCGGAAAATATCAAGAAGTTTGTAACGAAACATCTTTTCGGTAATTCGCCTCAGAATCCCTCGTTCGGGAGATTTAGATGGGATCCCGCCCTCCACTCCCCAGGGTGACCCATAGAGGAAAACCCGTTGTTTCTTGGAGAACTTCCTCCCAAGTAAATATTTTGTCTGTGTATCAGCATTACTTGTTTAGCAAAAAACAACCTTATTACCTAAAGAGAAAGCCTAAAATAAAATGCTATGATCTGTAAGTTTAGGCGTTTTGAATCAGTTTGTTTATTGGCACCTTTTCAGGTACTTAGGGTCGGATCGCCGCGTAGGGTACGTCGAAGATTCAGGATCGCATATTCGTCAACCGAGGCCCTACCATTTTTTTCAATTCGAGTAAGTAGGTACTTAATTTTTTTAAAGAAAACTTGATACCCTCTCTGGTGACCTCCGCAGCCGCAGGTCGTAGTAGTTCGCCAATCCAGAGGTTCTGGGTTCAATCTCCAGCCAGAGAAAGTTGGAAAATGAGCTTTTTCTAATTGTTCTGGATCTTGGGTGTTTATCTATATAAAGTGAAAGGGACATACAAAAGTGTGCAGCGGGTGATTTGTATGAGAATGTCGATTTTTTTTTGGTTTTTGACTATTATTTTAATTTCATTGTACACAAGTGATCTAGTATACCCCGTGGTTCGATTTATTGCGGCCCTTCAACTTTGTATATCTATTTATTATAAAATATATTATTGTTGAGTTAGTATCCCATAATACAAGTTTAAAATTACTTTGGGGCTAGCTCAATAAATGTCATTTGTCCCTATTTATTATATTTTTTTATCTCTCTCTCTCTCATATTAGCACCTTCCCGGTTGTATCCTTAGTAGAGCTATCTCGGCAGATCAGGGTCCAATTATGAACTTTACTTCTAACTGTTCTTCATGACTTACAATATTAATATCAGCATCATTTGATTGAAATGCTGGCGTATAAGAAACAATGACAACCGATTATGTAATACTGTTGCTGCTATAATAACAAATATTAAAAATAATATAAAGTTAAAAAATTAAAGGGGTGCGAAAAGAAACGTGCTTTTTTCAGCGTTTTAAAACATTGTACGGAGGAACCGAACCCTTCATATATGAGTCCGTCTCGCACTTGACCTGTTTGTTTGACTAAAATTTTCATTTGCAACTCCATTTTAGTATTTGTACAAAATATCTTTAAATGAAGACAAAATAAAATTATGAAAAAACTAAAATATATTTTTTATACGCAGTATCAACTAGCTAGACAAAGGTACTATAGTAGGGGAGCGTGTGATAATACTAACGGTGTGTTCTTTCTCAGAGTGATATAGCGTAATCTCGAAAAAAGAACCTACGGTAAGTAAATTGTACTATGACCGAGCTTTCATGAATTTCTGAAAACAATGAAAACACTAAACAACACAACACACGTGTACTACTGGTGTCAGCTTCGAAATTAACTATTTTACATGTAGAAATGGCTAACCCACACCACGGGGATGGGGAGTAGTAGTGTGGGGCTCGAACCCACTACAACTCCATGGTGCCTCTATTCGTCTATGCCCGGTTCGCGTTGAGGCTAGGTAAACTCAACATAATTTTCGACCCCCGGGCAGACGCTAGCTTATGACTGGGCCTGATGTGGATAATCTAAGTTTTGCTCCCGCTTCCATGCACACAAATTTACTCTAGCCAAAACGAGACAGCAAGAACATGCGGAGTGAAAAGATCATGGTAGGTCAATAAGGCTGGTTTTTGGTTTTGAGGTTTTTTTCGTTTTACAAAGAATATGAGTTATTTAAAAAATAAGACGTGATCCCTGCCTTATGTTTAATACAATTATAATCCAAAGTTATAAGGGCTAATTTATTGTATTTCTTGAATACTTTTCGTTTTAGTATAATTCTGAGGTGATTTAGAGGCAACTTCGTAATTTTTTTCTATCAAGGAAATTTTAAGCAATCGTGTTTTCTAAACATATTATTATGTAAAGAGTTAGTCCTGAACTTTGCTGTGTTTTTATTTCAAGTACTTTGTTAATATTCATAATATTTAAGATCGCTCTAAGAAGTTTAGGGTAGTGCGGGCTCTTAATGTAGCCTCATTACTTATTCCTACTATATATTCTCAACGATAGGCGCATGGGCATCAAAACCACCTACCATAAGGTGGGCCATAAATAAATAAAAACACAATAATACACACTGCCTGATATATTATGTTTTAAAAGAAAATTACACATATGTACCTCATGTAACTAAAAAAAATTGTTAAGTGGTTGATATTTTTATGAAACTGAAAACAATTATCTAATTCCTTAAATGGAAATAGTGAAAATCTATACATTTTTTTTTCTCATGCTTAGAAAATTCTTAGCTGAAACTGCAGCAAAATGACAAATAAAAGTGCGCGTGCGCATACCATACGATTAATGAAGCAAAAGACGTCACAGTAATAATTATAACTTAAGAAAGGCTTATGGAAACAGTGCTTGATATCAGAAGAAGAATTAAATATTTTACAACGATTTTCAGCTGTAAAAACTAATTAATTAAAACTTACAAAGGAGATTTTTCAGCACTAGGTCATATAAACATTTACCTTTTTAACTTTTCCGTTGCTTTTCTTAAAAGTTAGCGTTTTGAAAAGGCAAGTAAAGCCTTTTTTTTAATTTACACTCTATATGTCATGTTAGTTTTGCCGGCTTTCTCTACCGCGTCAAACTTTACTAAACAAACTTTACTTCAAAGACCTAATATAGTGTATCGTACGTGTCTAGATGCTAGTGCCATGAAATTAAATAAACATGACACCGAAGCCCCTTGGACATTCCGAGATTAATATCAAACGCACCTAGACTGGTGGCGTTCAGCGATATTAGGTACTCGGGAAAAAGCGTAGATGTTGCTCTGTTGCGGGCAGGGCTGCCACATGTCAGAATTTTCATGATATTTTCGAAATTTCAGCAGTAAATACTTATTTATATATATAAGACAACTAAACGCTGTTTATTATAAGGTACAAGGGAAAAAGCGTAGATGTGGCTCCGTTACGGGCAGGGCTATCAGACATCGGAATTTTCATGATATTTCCTTAATTTCAGCAGTAGATACTTGCTTATTTACGTAAGGCAACTAGACGTTATTTATTATATGGTACACGGGAAAATGCTTAGATATTGCTTTGTTATGGACACTGGATGGACAGGGTTACCAGACGACGGAATTTTCATAATATTTCCTTAATTTCAGCAGTAGATACTTGCTTACTTACGTAAGGCAACAAGACGTTATTTATGATATGGTACACGGGAAAATGCTTAGATGTTGCTTTGTTATGGACACTGGATGGACAGGGTTACCAGACGTCGGAATTTTCATGATATTTCCTTAATTTCAGCAGTAGATACTTGCTTATTTACGTAATCAACTCTCGCCTTACA
Source organism: Acrobasis repandana (assembly GCA_963576875.1). Lineage (NCBI taxonomy): Eukaryota > Metazoa > Arthropoda > Insecta > Lepidoptera > Pyralidae > Acrobasis > Acrobasis repandana. The sequence continues at coordinate 7,244,183 of OY756221.1, read as the reverse complement.
AAAATTAAGTGATTTTTTTAACTAAATGTGTCTCTATTTATTTTCTATCGCACTTGTACAATAATATTTACACATAAATGTCAAGGAGAAACACTAGTTTCAACACTTATGACATTTTTAAAAGACATTTTGCCTTTCAAATAAATAAAAACAATGTTTAATAAAATCATTTTGTGGACGTCCGTGTGTCTGTATGTATGGAAACTGGCGTGGTCACGATAACTCCCGAAAAACTTATCTGATCAAGTCCATTTTTTTTATACGCTTCATTATTATCCAACTAAGTCCTTTCGAAGATCACGGTCTAATTCAATGTAGTTTAATAGTTATTCTCAAAAAACATCATTTTTGAAAAAATTTTCTTGTTTTTGCTTAGTTTTTTTTGAGATTTCTCAAAATCTACCGCTCCGAATCGGTTTAAATTCACAGGAAATCTGAGTTGTATAGAACTCTTTGGAAAGCTACTTGTTTGGTTCCGATCGGTTTAGTTGTTCAAGAGTTATAAGCAGGTCACATACACACCCACACACACATACGGATAGGGTGCATGACACTTGCTCGTGAGTCGGGGAAGATTTATGAGACCTTTAAACGTCGAGATCTGATGAAAACTCGACTTTTCAAAAACGGGGTGAAACTAATAACGTCCCGAATTTTGAAAATTTTCAATTTTCTCAGCGGGAAGTTAAAAATAAAAGTTAAAAATAATCTCCAGTCGTGCGTTAAAGCCGACACATACTTTTCTTCGTTTTAAGTTAGCAATAAAACAATCAAAATCAATTTAATTGTGAAAAATGAGATTATGAGGCGTGCACTTTTGGATTTTCCAAACTATTTATGATATGGTACACGGGAAAATGCTTAGATATTGCTATATTGATAGTACCAAACACTAACACTGAAGACACCTGGCTTGACCTAATATTTTTTTCATCTGCGGACCATGTTGTCTCACACGGACAATATCCAGCCTCATGTTTTTCTCGTCATGATCTCATCCACTGCTCGTATAATCTCAAACCTCCTAAGAGAATTCCCAAAACTCGGCATCACCGTAGTTTTGCGAGAATGGATGTAGACAGACTAAAAATTGACGCTGCTGAAATGGGGTGGGATAGTATATGGGCTACCGCAAGTGTAGATGAAAAGATTGAAATTTTTAATCAGCTTTTAACTAACCTGTATGACCAGCACGTTCCTATAAGGAAAGTCAGAATAAAAAGGCCTCCGGCCCCTTGGATAACACGTGGTGTTCAGATGGCTATGCGTAGAAGAGATAGGGCATTCCGAAAGTTTAAAAGGGACCGTTCTGATGATAACTGGGCTTTGTTTAAAGTTGCAAGAAACCGGTGTAACAGAATGATGCGAGACGCTAAACGCCGTTTAATCTCCGATACTATCTCCTCTTCTTCAGCTGCTGATATCTGGAAGTTCCCAGGAACCCTGGGTATTGGCAAGTCAAATAACTTAGATATCCCTTCTTCAATTACGTTAGACGTTATCAATAAACATTTCTCTACATCTTCTCCATTAGATCGCCTAACAAAATTGAAAACAATTGCTTCTATTCAGTCTCTCCCAAGTCCCAACATTCCTCAACAATTTGAATTCTCTGCAGTCAGTCAGGAAGAGGTAAAAAAAATATTCTTGGCAATAAAAACCAGGGAATGTTGGTTGTAATCAAGTAAATCGCCGCATGATCGAATACATTCTTGATATTATTTTACTAGCCATTACCCACATTATAAATCACTCTCTGTCAACATCCCAATTTCCTTCTCTTTGGCGGAAAGCTTTTATTCTCCCCATTCCCAAAACCTCTAATCCTTCCCTTCCCAGCCACTTTCGTCCCATCTCAATTCTTCCGCTTTTGTCCAAGGTTCTTGAGGCTTGCGCTCATAGGCAACTCACCTTTCTTCCAGAAAATGTAAAAACGGTGCTTATTCAAACTCTTATTCTTCCTATTCTGGATTATGGTGATGTGTGTTACTCTAACTTGAATTGTGACTATCTAAATAAACTCGACAGACTTCAAAATAACTGTCTTCGGTTCATCTTCGGCCTTCGTAAGTACGACCATGTGTCGGCTTACCGTACTCAACTAAAGTGGTTGCCCGTTCGTCAGCGTCGCCGGCTGCATATTCTTACAACCCTCTTTTCCATTCTATTTGACCCTAAAACTCCATGGTATCTCAAATCAAAATTCACTTTTCTTGGTAATACTCATGTAAAAAATCTTCGCTCTTCTAGCAATCTCCGTCTCGCTATACCAAATCACCGGAGTGGGTTCTTTGAGCGTTCGTTTACTGTTCAAGCGGTAAAGCTTTGGAACGCCCTACCAATTAATGTCCGGAAGGCTCGCAGTCGTGTAGAGTTCAAGAGTGCAGTGCGTGCTCATTATCTTCGTGAACTTTCAGATAGAATATAGATATTATGATATAATATGATAGAGACATTAATTTTTAAAAGTGTCCTGATGATCTCATAATAAGCCCATCACTTTAATATGCTCGTTTCGTTCCATTATTCTGAGTTTGCCACATTTAGGAACTTTTACAAAATATTTTCATTTTTAATGAAGATTTAGAATAAGTATTAATTTTATGAAAGTTAAATTGAGCGTGTAAGATACATATAGATTTCATATTTATTGACATATTCCCAAAGATAATATAAAGAATATCAGAAAAATAATTATCCAGATTCTTTATATCATGTAGCAACCCTACGCCCGTTATAAAAATGTAGGATCTGGGGAAAAGATCATCCTTACTCGGGTGGGCAAAGAGGGGGTGGCTCCCCCTGATTTATGGTAACATGTCGCGAGGCGCAACCGCTTTCGCGTTCGCCAAACTCGCTTTTTGTCATTAACTGATTTTTATTCCATTTCCTCTTTGCTACCGCTAAGTGGATACAGTGCTTATCTAGTATTGTATGGTTATTTACAGAGATTGATATTAGGTACTTTTATTCATAATTCGCAGAACTGTATCAAAACATAGATATTAGGGCTTAACATAAATTTTCTCTAAACAGTGAATAAAAATAAAAAATATTATCTGTATCATCTTGACCATAGACCCAATATGGTAAGTAAGCACATCTGTGGATTATAAAAATAACAAAATATTTTTAATACCTAATTTTCTTTTTTTAAACTTACCTACTAAATTATCTGTGACAGTCTTCTCTTTTTATTCTACAAATAAGCACCTACGTACATACTTTAGTATGATGAATTGACTTATAAAATTCTTAATTCAATAGGTAAGTAAATACCTACCTACTAAGTATCCTTACTTAACTATAATCTACATAGCTATGTTATTGTAATTTTCTTACCCTTTTTATATAAAAACTACCCCTTATATATGATTGGAATGAAAATATTTTATTTTCATTAACCTATAAATTAAGCTCTCATGGAATTTGTGATCAAATAAATAGCATCAAACGTGTCTTCTAGTGACATCTAGTATCGAGTAGCTAAAACATAGTTTTTAATATCATTTATTTTGTACAGCTATAGTACCTACATAAATTTATCTTAAAAAATAATAAGTTTTTACATATTTGATGTATTTAATTATATTCATCAATCTTCAAATATATATTTAGCTGTTTCATGATTATATAAAATTGATAAAAGTAAACTAATAATACGAGTGTCGCCATCTATTGAGCCAGATTTAAATTTGAATGTGATACAAGCGAACTTGAACATGGTACCGATGCCTTTTAGTTTCACAATAATTTAGCTAGATGGTGTTACCGTATCGTCTTCAAATATGAGACGAGTTTCGTCTCACTTTCTCGAGTACTTATATACCTACTTACTGGGCAAGTAGGTAGGTATACGGAATAATTACATTATAATAGTCAATAAAAAATTACCACTGGTTCAAAATAAGACAAATATTTGTTATATATTATTGTAGGTATAATCGCAGATACTCTAATACTGAACTTATATGGACATAATTTACTTTAGTTTTGTTTGTTTTTGGACGTCAAAATTGGGAATAATGACCGCATTATTCCCAATTTTATTGAAACAGATCAAAAATCCGATTTTCACCAATTTCAGATATTTTCAATTTATATTTATATTAAATATGCTACTGTGTTTATTTTGCAACGAAAAATAATTAACATTTGTTTCAGGTACCATACTACCATTTTCATCTACGGAGGTTATACTTACAAGGTAATTTTAATGCAGTGCAAATATTTTATGGGGTGATTTAGCCCAATCATTTTGAACAACTTTTACCAATTAATGTATATCGAAATACTTACTAAACAAAATATTTGACTTCCCATAGTAACTAGATCACGTGACTACTTTGATATGTATGGCAATTAAAAACTTTTTTCGTATTTCGATATACTTACTTTTATTGGGAAAAGTTGTTCAAAATGATGGACTGAATTAATCCCTAAAATATCTGTAGCTAATCAATAATAAGCTTGTTTACAAAAATCCACGTTGCCATAATATTTTCCATACATTGTAAAGGTATACTGCGCACTTTGTATTGTATGGCGATATACCAACCCGCACAAAATCTCTAATTACTTAATTCCAATTTTTTTTAAGAATTTTTTTACAAGAATTTTTTCATTTCACACATGTTTAATTGATGACATAAATTGTGAAATATTAAATAACAAGAAAATAATGTGTGTGTTAAAAACATATTGACCGGTAACAAAAAATTTATTATAATGTCATAAAGAAATAACTTTCATCGATTAAGTACTCGTGATTACTGGGCCTTGACGATATATTTATTGCCCGATTACAAAAAAAGGATTTGTTATGAAGCGTATTAAGCAATCTAAACGTTGGTCTGGTACTGATTTGTCAAGCCTGAACCTGAAGTAGTAATCGTAGGTCTTTCGTGTATTCGCCGTGACTAAAAATGAAGAACAAATTCTTTGCGGTATTTAAAAAAAAACTGTATTTTTGTAGCGCTTTATTTCGTTTAAGTGTCGAACCACACGCAGCGCAAGATGCGCGACGCAACTTGCGTCGTTCATACGATTTCTGGAATTTAACAAGTTTATATAAAAATATACATATTTACAAATACAGAAAAGTTAAATTAATCTAAAAAATCGTGTATATATGGCATAGTGCCAAGAACACTGGCCGTTTACCTACTATATACAATTTCTTGACAAACTTGAGCGAGTGTTTTCTAAAATTCTATGAAACGCCATCGCCATTGCAGGCGCGTAAAGCGACGCAAGTTACGTCGCGCAGTCGCGCATCTTGCGCTCCTTGTGGTTCGACACTAAATCAACCGGCCAAGTGCGAGTTAAACTCGCGTGGAGAGGGTTCCGTACAATTGATTGAATTATTATAGGTTTTCCTGTTATCTACAAGCAATGAACTATATTTTGTATATTTTTCAAAATTTTAGACTCAGTAGTTTCGGAGATCAGGCGGGAATGGTCAATTTTCGTCTTCTTTCATGAATAAAATCAAAACTATTCATTTTACAATAATAATAAAAATATATTTGAGATCCTCATAACGAGCCGTTTCATTTCATTAATGACACAGTAAGGTTTTCTTTTTTTTTATTTCCTAATTTGTCCCCCAAAAATGACCCTTATTTTAAAAAAATATTTATTTACTTTGCACATAATGTTTGGGTCATAGGATTTCAACATTCAACCAAATTTCACCTGATTCGGTCCAGTAGATTCGGAGCAAATTGGCTGTGACAGACGAACTGACAGACAGACGCACGAGTGATCCTATAAGGGTTCCGTTTTTTCATTTTTTGTACAGAACCCTAAAAACCATTGAACTCGCGACATGTTACCAGACCGACACCGCTAGTGGTGCTATCTCATTCACTATTTAATAAAGTTGGTTTGTAGCTGTTTTTTCTTTCGATTCCATGATAGTTGTTGATGTCCAAATCATTTACTGACAGCTACGTTTAGTGCCACTTCCTAAGCGTAAGTGCAGAAGAAGCGACAGCAAATTGTATGAATTTTTATTTTTTATTTGATATACATTTATTGGGAAAATTTGTTCAAAAACGATGGACTGAACCAATCCTTAAACTATTTGTACTTAAGGCAAGCGGGTTCACAATTTGCAATACTTTGCGTGTTTTTGAAAAAATCACTGTTAAGGGCTATTTTATGTAAGGGGTGATTGTTTTGGCCCTGAGGACCATTTGCGGTAGCTTTAATTGGCACCGGTTGATTTTGATTTTGAGCCATCGTGGTGTAGGGATTGGTTTACTAGTACTCTGCGTTACCAAGTACTAGCTATCCAGGTGCGCCGGACGTCGACTGCTCCTCACTCGGGGAGGCTCCCTACCTGCACCCAGTATTTATTATATACATATATGCTTTATGAATATGTATTTATTTATGTATTTATGAAAGTATATATGTAAGTTTATGTATGTATCTTGTCTTGTATTTAGTTTGTATTGTAAATACACGCCAATACGTCTTTCTTCCCATTTCCTCTCGCGGGTCTACAGGAAGAAATTTCTTTAGAAATAAGTAGCACCTAAGTTCTATGTTTTCCTTATTTTTTACATATTAAGTTTGTAAATTTTCAAGTGTACTTGAATCAATAAAATAAAATTAAATGAAACAGGTCTCGGCTTTGCCCGTCATCTGTTGATTATACGTAACCTATATTGGAGGACAAGTTTCTCCATGTGACCCGCCCGCCTACTCCAGGTAATGAGCCCCATTAGAAAAACAAGTGAAACCACAAGCAGAAGTAAGTTAGCCAACGTGGGTGTGTCCACTCGAATATGATACACGTGAGTATGCTCAGACGACGAGTCATACCTAATATTCATCACATAACATAAAATAAATAACCAAATGCTTGATGAACTCGTGTATAAAGGTTTCGAAGGATATTGAAACAACATTTATTTGAGGTACTTTTACGCTTTTAGTTTTATCATAATTCATAAAAAAAAAACATACACATACTACTTACTTGAAAATTATGCATTTCATTTTGCCCCTCCCCCCCCCCCCCCCCCCCCCTCTCCGGACCTGTCCAGGATATTCAAGAAAAGTACTCATTAAGAAAAATAAAAATAGGTACATATTCTGTCATATATATGTACCTTGTTTCATAATAAAAACCAAAGTTATTAGCTGAAAGATGCATAACAAAAACAAAAATATAGCTAATGGGTGTTATTTTATATCAATTAACATTTGTTGGATAAATAAAACAAAAGAAAAAAATATGTTTCCAATTGAATATATCATATTATCCGAGTGGACATACCCGTAGAGTAGAGACTGTTGAAACTTCGAATTTCGAATCGCAGCGGAGTCGGTCTCGCGCGCCGTCCGGTGCGCACGTTGTATTGTGTTACGTACATTTTGTTGTGTTTTGGTTATCTTTCTACTGGACTACACATGTGAGTAACTGCCTTTATTATCTAACAGAATAAATAGCATATCGTAACAACTAATAATATGGTAACGAAATATTTATAATCACGCTGTATTTTTAAGTTATCTTTGTGTATTTGAAACTTTGTTTTTATTTTATTTTTGTAATTTGTTTTTCAAAATACAACTAAATAGGCCAACAGACATACGGCCCGATTATAAGTATAATTATATAATTATAAGCCTTTGTGTATATTGTGCCAAATATTAATATATGCAAAGAGAAAATATTTTTATATTTTACTTGGATATCGTAAATTTTTTCCGATAAACTTTTCCAAAATAACAAAACTATTATAAAATTAAAGATGCGGTTTTTATTTTCCTTCTCAATCAATAAAAACTGAAAGTAAAATTGCCTATTACTGCGGATTGACCAAAAAAAACAGAAAGTTTTGACGTTTCGGTGTTCGGAACTTGGTTCAAGACGATTTCACTTTTCGTGACCGTCTGACGGAAACAACTGAATTCCTTGGTTAGCCAACATGTCTAAAATTGGAGTAATTTTTCATTATCATGTAATCATCCATCACTTGGTTTAAAAATTATGATAATTTGTTTTAACTTTTATATATAATAATTAAATAAAAAAATTTACTTCTTCCTCACAGGGCTTAATAGTGTTTCCCGTAACTTAGAGTGCACTTGACTTTCCCATAAAAACGTAGTCTTACTTTTATTTTGAAACATTTCGGATTTTGGCAAAATTTTGTAATTTTAAAGAAATTGCACATATCTAGGCGTATGACTGGTCTTCACAGTCAAAATATAAAACTTGAAAGAGAATGTAGTGTAGCAAGCCATATTTGACCTGTATATTACCTGTATGACTTAAAACCAATTTTAAATTGATTTATTATAAAGCCCTTTCTCTGACAACGGAAAAATTATAAACACGCCTTTGGCGGTGATAAGGTAGGCATCAGTTCACATATTGTATTTTTTCGTGTGTATAAGTGGCCAACACTGGTGTCAGATTATTCAAACTGCCTACATCATCTAACATAGCTTGACGACTGTTTTAAAATGATGGCAGTCACGGCCTAACGTACTCGTACCATCCAAAGTACGAAGGAGCTTGAAAAACTTTTGTGCTACTTGTGGTCATCCAAGTGCTGACCACGCCTGATGTTGCTTAACTTGTGAAAGCGCTAGCAAAATATACTCCCGCCGGGCCTCCAAGCACCCTTATCTTCAGCTCGAGGGACTTCCTGTGTTCTTAGACATTTTTTCATTACAGATATAGATATATAGATACACTGTCACGTCTTTATCCCCAACGGGGCAGACCGAATCTAGGGCGGTAAGGCCCTGGCCACTCTTAGCGTGAAAAGGAAAATCATAATAGTGATAGGTTGCTAACCGCATCGCCTATTCATATAAATTTGATTCTCGCCCATTCCTTCGATCGGCTTTTACTATCTGCACGGGAAGAGAAGCAGCCGGTACATTCTATGTTTTTTGTCTTCTCTCATGCCTGCAAAGAAGATATTTTTTCATTACATTAGTACATATTATAATCTACTAACTATATAGTATATCATACCGTTACGATAACAGCTTAGCTAGAGTGGTGCATTGCCTAGTGTCCGGTCTGCCTAGAATGCAGTACCGTTAAAATCTGATTTCTCCGTCCATCTTGGTTATTGCCTAGTAGGTATTTACTTTACCTGATTTTACACTTTGTTGGTAATGTCGGTTTAACGATCGATAAAAGTAAATCAGGTTAAGAAATTAATACTTCACATTAATTGATTTAATTTATCTATTAATTATAAATTAATTACTTTTTTTATAAAGTTAAAATGTATGTTTAGTTTGCGAAATCATGTTTTGATGTAATGAAATATTGTATTTATATAGATTTAGGTTATGTAAATAAATAAAGATTTAATCAAGAACTACATAACTGATTTAGAAATCCAAAGGAAAATTGAAAAAATGCAATATCGTAGGTAAGTGGTTTATGACACAATAAGGCAATTATTAACGCTTTCAAGATATTTATGGCTTTAAGCGCAAATACATAGTAATTTTAATTTATTTGACTCAGTGTCCCGTAAAGTGTTGCTATCCAAAAATTGCATCAAAAAAACATATGACGTAGTCTGTAGGTTATTGGCGTACGACATGAAATAGAGGTCAAACGCACTAAAATCGCTAATAAAAATAAAATACAAAATTAAAATTTGAAAAAAAATTGCTTTGTTTTCTTGACTTATTTCACGCTAATCTTTAATAAGTTGGTTATATGCCGTGTGCGTCGGGTAGAGTAGAATAGAACCACTCCAAGTCTTCCCGTGGATGTCGTAGAAGGCGACTTAGGAAACACAAGCTAAACAAAGTTTATAAACATCAATGAGACCTCTCCAACCCGTCTGGCCCGCGTGGTGAGTAGTCCAAATCCTCTGACTGCTCTGGCTAATATATGGCTCTTATACAGAGATGGTCGTGCTCCTACAGTGGAGACTAACTGATGATGATGTAGTTTATAAGTAAGCTAGTTTGAAGTGATCTTCATTTTTGAGAACCACTGCCGTTTTGCAATGTTCTTTGACTAAATGACATTGTCTTGAGTTGCGTTCAATGTACGACCTTTACTTCTTATTATTGGCTAATGTAATGTAAGAATTTAGCATATATAAAAATTCGCATGCCCTTCTATTGTTTTCTTTTGCAATGCCCTATTAGAGTTCATGTTGCACCTACTAATGAATTGACTAGTGTAATTATATGCACAATATGAAAAGCAATGAATAAATTGAAATTGAAATTGAAGATACGCGAGGCTTTCGCAAATCGTGAATATACTCTTACAACCTCCGTGGCGTAATGGTTAACATGCTAGCCCGCCACTCCGCGGGTTCTGGGATCAATCCCCGGCCAGGCCAAAATGGAAAATGGTATTTTTCAAACTGGCCTGGTTCTTGGGTATTTATCTATACAACGTGTTAATGAAATAACGCAAAACCTTTCATATGGTACCTCAGCCCATGAAACTGAACAACTTTTGTACAAGAACTTTCATGACACCCAAAAAAATTGTGAATTTTCATACAAACTGATCAGCTGATCGAGTCAATTTGTATGAAAATCCGAATTAAATTTTTGGCAGTTTGGGAATGTTGTAGAACAAAACTTGTTCAGTTTCATGGACAGAGTTACAGCCTGAGAGGTTTTGCGTTATTTCATTAACTCGTATATGTATCTAATATAAAATATTGTATCGTTTAGTCAGTAGGTATCCCATAATACAAGTTAAACTTACTTTGGGGCTAACTCAATCAGTGTGATTTGTCCTTATACAACGTGGATGGGACATACCTGTAATAAATCAAACCACAGTCTATACTAGACCATTATAGTATAATAAAATTAAAATAACAGCCAAAAAACAAAAATAATTTTCGGCATTTCCATACAAAAGTGTGCGGTCGCCCGGGCGATTTGTATGAGAATGTCGAATTTTTTTTTTGGTTCTTTGTCTGTTATTTTAACTTGATTATACTTAAGTGCTCCAGTATAGCCCGTGGTTCGATTTATTACGGGTATATCCCTTCCACTTTGTATATCTATTAAGAGTATTTATTTAACCTTAGTCGGTAAAATATGAGTATATAATAAGTAATCGAAAAAAATAATTTCGCATAAGCTTTCATTGTGAGTCCTTATACTTACCAAGACAAATGTAATAAGCCCTTCCATTTCTATGGGATTTGTATGAAATATCGATTTTTAACGTCATAGTTCCTTGAAGTCAAATAGCGCTCTTAATATCCGTTTTTCAGTATTAACAAATCTAAAATCACGTGCAAAGTGGATGTGATCAAAGACAAGTGGCATTATTTTGTGACGTTTTATTCTATTATCAGTACCAAATAATTTATTTTTGACCCACCGTAATACCCAATTTGTTATTATTAGTTTTCACTCAAATGCATTCCCAAGGAGGGTTCGACTGCCTCCGTGGTCCAGTGGTTAAGGCGTTTGCCTTGTGATCCGGAGGTTGTGGGTTCAAATCTCACTGGGAAGCATACTTTGTGAAAAGTTGTTTCCAGTCTAGTTAGGATATTGCAGGCTTGAATCACCTGATTATCCGAAAAGAAAGATGATTCCGTGCTTCGGAAGGCACGTAAAGTTGTTGGTCCCAAACGCCATCTAGCGTTTGTACCTATCCTAGGATTGGTTCTGGTCTACCCTTTGGGTTGCGAAGGTCAGACGGCAGTCGCTCTGTGTAAAAACCAGTTACCTCGTCAAATCGCCTAGGTAAGGTAGTGGACCCCGGGCTCTGAAGCGTAACCGCTGACGATGCAACCGGGAATACGTGAGAATGATGCATTCTCAAGGAGAGTTCACGTCAAGCAGGTGTAGCCACCTGCTATGTCATATTACCATAGCCAAACCGTTTTATTTGTTACTGTTTTTTTATTCACGCACACATTCTTGTACAGCAAAAATCTAGACACAAATAAAACACGAAAGCCATCCAGCTTCTCTATGTCTTGTAGGCGATATTTGCAATCAAAACACCACCAGAAATGTCATGAATTTCTAAATATCATTGAACTGATGAAGTCATGTTTGCTGAGGATCAATTCAACACAATATTATGTTGTTAAAGACATGCTTAATTAGTAAACACTTTATTCATTTGAAGATGTTTTAGGCTGAGCGCAGATAAAATACCTAGATGGCTAAATCACACAAATTGAGCTAGCCTCAAAGTAAGTTTGCACTTGTGTTATGGGATAATAACTCAAACAAAATTTTACGATGAATACATGTATAAATAAACACTCAAACCGCAAAAAAGGCCATTTTCTAACTTGCCCTGGCTGGGGATCGAAGACAGAACCTCCAAGTATCGGACTAACGTATTTACCAATATGCTACGGAGGTACCTAGTCAAATATAGTCACAAATTATAGTCAAGAGAGTAATATGGCAGTCAAAATTTCCCTGTAAACCTATAGAGACGCACCGCACACTGGAAAAAATACGTCTTATATATTGACTTGTCTAATGCCGACAACGACAAGTTAGACTAAGGGCCATCGCACACTAGAGACACGACAGTTTTTAGACAATCTTGTTTCATATAGACACGTCAGCTTTAAGGTTAAAGAGGAACAGTTGTGTCTACCAAGCGGCGCATACCAAGACGAAACTGATGACGCAACGCATACAATTTTATGTAAGCATAAACTCAATATATAATAATTTTTTCAACCTCGTCAATTAATTTTCTACGAGTTCTTCGTCTGTAAACATGATGGGACGTGTTTATGCTCTAAACGCTCGGATCACACTAGGCGCTAGACAGTTTTGTCGTTGATGTGCGTGCTCTTCAAAGGGAAGCTGACAGTTGTTAGTCAGACTTGTCGCTGTGCAGTTCTAGACAACTTTGTCTATGAGACGTTTTGTTTCAAAAGTGCACGTCTAGTGTTTTTTATTATGCAATAGTCTGGCTTGACGCTGTCGTGACTATAGTCTGCTCTCAGCCTAACGAATGGTGGCGGACGCGATGTGTGAGACAGACTTGGCTATTTAAGACAAAACAGTCTTAATACAGTCATGGCTACGTGAGACACAAGACTCTTTAGACAATCTTAGCTATGTGAGACTATACAGTATTAAGACAGTCTTAGATAGCTAAGTGAAATAATACAGTCTTAAGACAGTATTGGCTGTGTGAGACACAACATTATTAAGACAGTGTTGGCTTTATGAGACAAAACGCCTAGGCTATGTGGGCAAACAAAACTGTCTTAAGACAGTCTTGGCTATGTGAGACGCAACATTCCTAAGACAGTGTTGGCTATGCGAGACAAAACAGTCCTATCTTAATCTGCGTCGATCTTAAAGAACGATTTACGATTGTATTTCACAGTCATACGTGACATAGCTAGGCTGTTAGTGATAAAAACAAAAACTTGTTTTATAAGAATCTCGGCATAACTTTCCTCCTCATCTCATCTTCATCTGGTTTCCTCCCGTCAGATTTGGTTTTGGCTTTACGATCGGCCTGCGACTGCAACCCTCTAAATACATCTAGGCGAAAAGTTTTACAACTCGCCTCCAGTTCTAAAAGTCTAAAACAATCGTTTAAGACTCTGCACAATTGTTAATATCACAGTTATTGACAGGTATCAAATGATTCTGTGACCCGAGTTTATGAGTACTTACAAAGTAGGTATTTGATTTAATATTCATACACAACACAAATCATATAAGTAATTGTGAATTCAAGGATTATGTCAATAATAATTTATAATTTAAATTTGTACCTATTAGTTAAGATTAACTAAAACTTTAAATTAAGTCTAATAACAAACTTAAAGCTAAAAACTTAAAAATTAAAACCAAAATGACAAAAACTATAATTTTTCTACAAAAGACATCAACGAGCACTTCCCAAAATTATCTAATTCTCCCAAATGTTTATTTTGTATTTGTAAGTTACACTGCTGTGTGGTTCCCGGCGGAGTAGAATAGGACTACTCCAAGTCTTTCCGTGGATCTTGTAGAAGGTGACTTAAGAAACACAAGCTAAACAAAGCTTATAAACATCAGTAAGACCTCTCCAACCCGTCTGGCCAGCGTGGAGAGTGTAGGCCAAATCCTATGGCTGCTCTGGCCAAGTATGGCTCTGGTAGTACAGATAGGGTCGTGCTACTGCAGTGGAAACCAAAAAAGACCTGGATGATGATGATAAAGGTATACTAGACGTCTTTTTTTCGTTACAGGGTAGACAGACTAAGACCGATTGGTCTGATTTGAAGTTTATTGAAAAATATTATTTATTTGGAGGAAAAAAAGAATTTGCTTTTCTTTTTTATCAAAATCTTAGAAAACATTGAGTACTACATGCAAGTAGGAGTAAAAAAGTTGCAAAAACAGTTTAGATGATTTAGAGATTTTTAAGGCAAGAGTTAATAGGCATTTTTTGAGTCTGCGTGTACACCTTCGACCTCATCTTAGCTTTCCATCAGGCTAGATAAAGGTCAAACGCACTCAAATCTCTAATAAAAATAAAATAAAAACAAAGCTACGCCATAATGTCATCAAAATATTAAGAAGATCAAATAGTAAGTTGGTATTGAATGGTCGGAAATGCAATTGGTCTATGTAGAAACTCGTCTAAAACGCTCATTGTCTAAATCGCATGTCGTCATAATAGTAAGTAATTCAAAAAAATATTCTATATGCGGTGAAAGTCTTTCAGTTTAAACCTTTCTAGATTTCTTTCGATACTTTTTCTACACACGCAATGCAACCTATTCACCAACACGTGTGAAACCCAATGACAAGCAATTATCTACGTTTTACATTGAAAATATAGTGAAGTCACAATGTCATACAAATCATTGCAAAAAATGTGTAGTAACTATACTTAGGTATATGTATTTATCATAAAATATAGTATCGTTGAGTTAGTATCCCATAACACAAGTTTAAAGCTTACTTTGGGGCTAGCTTAATCAGTGTGATTTGTTCCTATATATTTATTTATTTATTAGTAACTGTAGTAAGCATGCAGGAAAAACACAAGAAGACTGACAACCTCATACAAATAAACGGGCAAGTGCGAGTCGGACTCGTACATGAAGGGTTCCGTACCTCCGTACAATGTTTTAAAACGCTGAAGAAACACGTTTCTTGTACTCGTATAACGAACCCCTTTAATTTTTTACTTTATCTTATTTTTGATATTTGTTGTTATAGCGGCTAATCTGTGAAAATTTCAAGTATCTAGTTAATGCCATTATAAAGATCTAGTTAGAAACGCTAAAAAACACATTTTTTTGTATGACACCCCTTTAATTTTTATTGACGTGACAACGTCTTAAATTAGGTTGCGGCTGGGAGTCACTTATGAAAAAGTGTAACGCTCGGTAACGTTACGATGAGTCACCGAACGAGAGAGAGGCCCGCCGAATGCCTTGCGTCTCTCTCCCACTCAACTATGATCGGTCTGCCGCCGTTGTCACGTAAAATCTTCGCCCGTAAAACCGACTTTACAGGCAACCATTTTTAACTTTTTTATTTTTAGCTTTTTTTGTTACAGCGGCCACAGTAATACATAATCGGTGAAAATTTCAAGTGTCTAGCTATTACGGTTCAAGAGATAGAGCCCTGTGACAGACGGGCAGACGGACAGACAGACGGACAGACAGCGGAGTCTCAGTAATAGGGTCCCGTTTGCACCCTTTGGACACGGAATCCTAAAAAGCGTACTCTGCTAGAAAGACAATATCCTGTATTATTGTCACTGCTATCTTGCCCGCGAGCCATACAAAAGATAATGGGTACTTAGGCTGATGGTATCGACGAAAAATTAGATATGGCGTTTGTTTGTTCGTAGAAAATGAACACTTATACCGCCATCTTTCCGAAATTTAGGCTGCCGGTCCACCGAAGCAGAGCGAGACTGCGGAGCGGAGAAGCGGAGAAATATTAACCAATAGGATTGCACAAAAACTCCGCTCCGCTTCAGTGGACAGGAAGTTTACGTACTAGTTTAAAAAAGCGGGAAAGCGGAGCGGGGAAGCGGAGCGGGAAAGTGGAGCCGAGAAGCAGATGTACGTTCGTACGTGTACGTCTCGCTCCGCTTCGGTGGGAAGATACAGTACGCAACTCCGCTTAGCTCTTCTCCCTCGCTCTGCTCTGCGAAAGCTGCACCACTGCGAAAGTACTTTCTTTCGAACTTGTAGCTCCATCTAACTACAACATTTAAACTAAAAACCGGATTATGAAGATTCTCAGTACTCTCTAGTATTGTTGTCCATGGGCGTAAGTAACACTTTTAAATTCACGCTAAACGATTTGAGAATCCTTATCCTTATAAATCCTAATCCTTATCCATTGAATCAAAACTCTCATAATAACAGTATCGTACATTTTGTGGCATAACGCAAATACTTCGACAAACTTCGGATTTGAAGGCAGTTGCGGCGTTAGAAAGGCTGCAGTTAGGCGACCGAACGAGGGCGCGAGATGTTAAGGGGCACTAGCTTTTCGTTTTACCAATTAGGTAATGGAAGTTTCTAGTTTCTAGTTTATGCGAAAAATTTATTTTAAGAATAAGGCGTTCTTAACTACCTATATTTATGATTAACTAGCTAGCTAACTAACAAGCAAAATTTTGACAATCTTACGGGAAGCTCACGTTTTTCCGGTATAAAAAGGATTCTATGTGCTAATACATTTACAAGTTATAAGCTATCTACATGCCAAATTTCATACCAATCCGTTAATAGGCGATAAACCTGATTTGCATTTTTGCCCATTCCCTTAATCGGCGGCGTTTACAATCACCACGGGAAGAGAAGCAGCTGGTACCTTCTAAGACCCAGACCAGCATGAAATAAACTTTCTGCAACATAATAGTTTTAAGAGATCACAACTTAAGGGGACGCATGAATTTTTCGGGTTTCAATGCGGACCCATTTTTAATAAAATATTTAAAAGGAAACGGAGATATATTATTTAAAATCTAGCTTTGATCAAGCCCTAGATAACCCTTCAAACTATTTATGAACTACTGTTTACAGTTTAAAACGAGAACGTTAAGCTTTTTTTAACATTTTTGCGGAAAACGGCCACTTTTGGCAAAAATACTAAGAAAAGCTTAACGTTCTCACTTTTAACTGTAACACCTTAAGGCTGGGCGGCTTAAGTTATATCACCCAATGGCAATGGTATTGCTAGTGGCAGCACTGTTTGAGGTCAATGACTGCGAATTTCGTAAGACTGGAAGCTGGCCAGCCGAGCGTGCCGTCGGCTATCAGCTGTTGAAATTCTGCAATTAATACTCATATCGTGGTTAGCGAAATATGTTGGAAATATTCTGGATTTCATATATTTGATATCATTTTCTCTCTCTTATGTTTGCATATTCCCAGTTGCATCCATCTCCATTGCTTTGTATCGTGGGGTCTTCTTTCCGGTTTTTTATTTTCTACTTCGCACGGTCTTGAGCATCCTTGGTTGTAAGACTATTGGCATACATATTGTCCTTTACGACGTCAAGTTAACATTTTTGAGTCTACCCCGTCTGCCGGAGCCCGGCAGAGGCGGCATGGCTATACATTTGTTTCCCCGTAACTTGCCGGTTTCCGCAAGACATGACCGTAGGTACCAGCGTAGGTGTCTCTTGCAGTTTGTCGGCTATGTCACGGACTTGAAGGCTGCCCCGAATACGGGTGTTCCTCACACGGTCTATCCGCGAGACTTCGCTCATCCAGCGCAACATTTGCATCCCCGTGACCCGTGACATGCAGTTCCTACTTGTGCCACTCCAGCAAAGGTCACATACTGCCAATAAAGAACTGGTCTAATGATGGACTTATAACCGGCAATATTTTTAATACACTTCTCCATTTTTATTTACCAGCCCATATCAGTCTGCTGGAGTAAAGTCTGGCCTTAGTCGTCCCTTACGACACCTGTGGGATAGGAAAGGATGTCTATAAAATTGTAGATAAATAAATTAATATAAACACCACACTGCATTACATCACCAAGATAGTGTAGATGGTGTAGAAGTAAAAGCAGCTAAACTGAAGTGGTAGTGGGCGAGACACCAGATAGCCGAAGAAAACTGGGACAAGCAAGGAAAAGATGGGCGGATGATTTGACTCATTTTGACAAGGAGTGGAGGGTGATATCAAGGGACCAGAATGTATGGACAGAAAGAGAGGAGACTTTGCTCAACAATTATATATATTTGTCTAACAAAAAAATACTAGTAAAGTAACATACTCATTGATGAGCGCGACTAGCCCTCAGAGTAAAAATAACATGAGAAACGTGTTGCTTTTTGAACATACTTATTAAGTAGACTACTAATTAATTTAAGCGGGTAACTCACATAAAAGTCAGCTACTGGCTGGTAATTTTACCCAAAAAATACCTATTAAGTTGTGAGACACTTTGACCTCATTCAATGTATAAATAAATATTTGCCATCAATATTATAAATGCGAAATTGTATTTGTATAAACACTTAGAAACTAAGCAAAGAATTTTAAGTATTTTTTGCACTTTGATACGCATTTTTTTATTTTACCCGGTTATATTAGAGGTTGCAAAGCAATAATTTTAAGTTTAGGTTACGTTTCAAGGGTCAGTGATGGAAATAAATTAGTTACTTACATTTTTATAAACTGTGTGCACACAAAATGTATATAAATATGTACGTATCTGCAGATAACATATATTCTGCATTAGATCTAAACACGGACAATAGTTTTTTCAACGTAAAAAGTTGACAATCCAGAATTTAGAATAGAATAGCTGAAAGATGTTCAGCTGTTTTACAAAATCGAGCTGTATTGTCGAACTGCTTGCGATTTTTTTATACAGGGAAATATACAATCTGCGATACATACATACATATTAGGTATAGACACAGACTATGGTCCACTTACTACGATCCTGACAGATCTCTTTCGCTACTTTTTTTTAGCTTTCGATGATTGCTACACTACTCTTACCTTAGTGTTTTCAAACATCACAAAGATATACGACTACGACAATTGTCTGTGTTAGATGTATGGAATGATTTATGACTTACGACCTTAACTCATTAGTCATTAAACAAGTTGACGTTGACAATGACGTGAAAGCGAGCTTACAAACGAGGTAAAACAAACACTTAAGAAGCGTCTACAGCCGGCATAACACATAATTTGTAGTAGCAGAGTTATGTTGTCATCAAATATGTGAACGAACACAAAGATTTAGAGGCTTAAGGCGTGAGAGGAATGTCGCAATTCTTGACTAAGCTTGGTTAAACGGTTGCCAAACGCCTATGTACCTGTACGAGTTTGCTACGTCATGTCTTGCTTAAAGACTCATCGGTATTTACTTATACAGGGTCTGACAAAATATACTTAAACTATTTTAAGGGCGGATTCAATCCATGATACTAAACAACTTTAATGAAAAATGTTTTTTGGCCTCCCATACCGATCCCAGTTACCGATTAGCTGATCCGAGTTTGTACGAAAAGTCAAAAAATATTTTTCATATTTCGATATATGTTCCTCTGGGAAAAGTTGTTCAGCATCATGGACTGAATTTACCCTTAAAATATTTTTAGTATATTTTGTTAGACGTTATATAGCCTTCATAACTATGTAAATCTAAAAGCACCATGAGGTTCTCATAAGAGACCGGCCGCGCGCAAAATTATGTAGATCAATGAAACATTACATAATATACTCGTATGTCTTAAAAGGGCCGGTCCTTATTTTTAGTGACTTTGACTTCTTTTTTGGAGCTGATTGGAGCCAAACTAAATTAGTAACAGTATGTTAAGAAATGTTAAATTGAAGTTTATTAAAGTACTAAAAAAGTGGCCGAGACAATTTATTAATTTTCATTGTAATAGTTTGTTTAATTCCAAATAACCTGAGACATATTTAAATTTTTGCGGTGTGCGACGTTCATGTCTTTGTTGTTTACACGGAGTTTAAAACATGAAGTTGTGTATAAATTACAGAGAAATAAGGAAAATCCGAAAAAGTGGCCGAGGAGTTTTTAGTACTTTTTTTTAATTCAAAGAAATACTTAGTTAAAAAGGTTAAACTTTGAAGAAAATATAAGCAAATTCGTCGTCGGACTTTTTGCACATACGACTGAGTTAAAAAATACACATACATGAAGATTGATTTATGATTAAATAAGTACAATAAATAAATTTAAAAAATGTTTTTAGTTCTCCGAAATTCCCTAATAAATATGGGAACGCAAACGCTGATAAGGCAGAACGCGCGCTGTGCTTCTGAATTCGACTAAATTTGTCTCCAGGGTACATGTACAATACAGCGCAATGCGTATGTGTAAATAGAAAATATAGATTCGGGTGTTCAATCAAAAATCCCACGGTCGAAGACCGCAGTCTTAAGATCACTAGAAGCATAAAGAGAGTTTAAGAGTCCCCTTACTCTAGACAGAATCAGACTTTCCCATTCAAACGAAGTCTAGCTTTTATTTTGAAACTGTGGATTATGACATGATGATAATGTTAGATTTTGGCAAAATTTTGTAATTTCAAAGAAATTTCATCTAGGCATATAACTAGTTTTCACAGTCAAAGTATGAACTTGAAAGAGAATACCTATAGTGTATCGTGTGTAATGTATAGTGTATGATATAGTCAGTAAGTTCTGTACGTACTGGCGACCCCGCGCAGGAAGACGAAGCGTAGGTAACAAAGCAGCCAGATGATCGGACAACTTTATTGTTATTTCGCACAACTTTATTGTTATCGGATAAGTTTATTGTTATATCGGATAAGTTTATTGTTATGTCGGATAAGTTTATGATTATATCGGACAACTTTATTGTTATTTCGGACCACTTTATTGTTATATCGGACTACTTTATTGTTATATCGGACAACATTATTGTTATATCGGACAACTTTATTGTTTACAGCAGTAAGCTGTAAACAATAAAATTAAATACATAATTGACAAAAGTATACCCGATTTTTTGCCACCTTTGCGGTGTTTTCAATAAATTAACTATGCATATATGTATATACGAGTAACTGCGTAATGCGGGATGAAAAACAATTAAGATACTCAATTATTCAAGGAAATGCTTATAAGTATTTTCGTGGCGAGCTATAAAAATCTGACACTAGTATGCCAATCAATCCTTCACAACATTAAAGTTCTTAAGTTTAGATCATGGTTGAACTTTTATGAACGACAGTCGCCGACCGTCGCAGACGGTGTCGCGGGCATATGCTCGCTCGTATCTCTGTAAGAGCCCGACAAACGACTACCTTTAAAAAACATAAGTCTTATATCTTTAAAATTGACTAAATCATTATATTGTTATTTTTTTTATTTTATTGTGATGGGAAA
This sequence comes from Acrobasis repandana, assembly GCA_963576875.1. Lineage (NCBI taxonomy): Eukaryota > Metazoa > Arthropoda > Insecta > Lepidoptera > Pyralidae > Acrobasis > Acrobasis repandana. The sequence goes on along the minus strand of OY756221.1, from coordinate 7,222,839 downwards.
ATATACCTAGGTATGCATTGTATGGAAAAACGAAAAAAAAAACATATGTAAATAGTATCAACTGATAACACGATTTTTATTTGTTTTTGTATTTCACTTGTCGGAGCACCTACATAATATGCGGTCGACGCATATTCACGGATTGCTGGATTTTTTAAGGCTATACATGAATATTCCGGGGTCCAGTGCTGTGCTTATACGAAACCACTACCTAATAATATTATAAAGAAATATTTTACTACTTATACTACTTAAGGCTTAATTGTCAAGGTTTCGCTCGTGTGCATAATAATAGGATTTGTAGAACAGCGTTATCTTCCATCTTTATGCCACGTGGTCAGTCATTAACACAGCACTGCAATCCGCAACACCGTATCGGAATCTCGAACGGGACCGGTGCGGCGCGGCGGTTGCGAAGTAGCTTAGGACCGGAACACATCTGGCCTGGTAAAATAAAGGCTTTGATACACTCTAAACGACAAGTCATTCTTAAGAGTCCCTTATCATAAACTTTTCCATACAAACGTTTAGCTTTTATTTCGAAATGACATGTCAATTTTGGCAGTATTTTGTAATTTCAAAGAAATTGACAAAATATGAACTTGAATGAAATAAGGGTGTAGAAATTTTTAATACTGAGGGTCAAATATGATATGATACACCACAGTCTCTTTAGTTATTACATATTTTGACCGTGAAACCAGTGATTATGACTAGATATACGCAATTTCTTAGAAATTACAAAAAAATTCCGAAATCTGGCATGTCATTTCGAAATAAAAGCTAGACTCGTTTGTATGGGAAAGTCTCATTTTGTCTAGGGTAAGGGGACTCTTAAAGAGTGAATGAAAAACAATGTTACTCTTGAACTATCACTGACATGGCCCTTTACGTAGAGTGTACTTCTCTTGATTAAAAAAATCGCAAACATTCCTTCCACTCACATCACGTTTATAACGGCTTATAACACGTTTGTTTCGATATTTACCATATCTAAATAAGTCAACATGTATATACTCGTATAAGCATGTCAATACTGTATAATTTATTCGTGTTCATTTTCTATACGCCTCCCGATAGAGAGAATGTTGCTTATTGTATTATTTTTTTTATTCTGACACATTTGATTTGGGAACAGTGCTTCCGCTAAGTCGAGCAAATGAAGGCATCAATATGTTATTATAATAAACGATTATTTTCAAATAAATATTGATGATTTGAATAATAGTAGGAAGATACATATTATTCAAATGGTTTTAATTTTATTATAAACAGCTAGGTGTGTTCTCAACCTTAATCTACCGGATACCGCAATGTTAGACATTGCGTGGTTGCACTGCCTTGCTTACATTATATTTGGACCACGATATTACAATGGCATTTGTAATCCAATTTTGTCATTCTGAATGAAATCGTTAATATCTACGAAGTTTTTTTTCAATTCAAAATATCTTTATTATCATAGGATATTTATAATATCTCTTAATAATAGTCACTTTGTTTTGTTTTGCACAAATGTTGACGTCAAATCTTTACTTAAAGCTAAGTTTACGCCGCTTCCTAGGCGCAAGTGCAGAAGAAGCGGCAACAAACTGCACTGCACGTTTTCTCCAAAGACGTCAACTAACAAACTAAAAACTTAAAATTAGTTATATAGATGAACAGAGATTACATTGTTTATTATGTTATAATTAAATTGAATTATAAGAATTACGAAATTTAAAATAATGTCAATTTGTAAATTTAGTATGTACTATTTACCTAAATTATGACATGTCTAAGTATACAAACCTTTAAGAGGGACCCGCGCCAAGCTCAAGCCAGACCTTTTTGTCATTAAGATAGTCATCGGTCCTATAATAAGCCTTCTCACAAAGTACACATTACAAGTAACATATTATAGTATATGAACTTGGTAGATATAAATGAAACACTATCACGTCTTTATCTCTAACTGGGCAGACAAAACCCAGAGCCGCAAAGTTTTGGGTCTTGCGGCCAACATTTAGTTAGTTACTTAGTTTATCTTTATTGCACGAAAAGATAGTGATACAGATTATTAGATTACAAAAAAAGCGGACAAGTGCGAGGCGGACTCGCCCATGAAGGGTTCCGTTGCAGCAAGTAACATAATATAAAAGTTCTTGTAGTTCTTGTAAATTGCGGTTTACGATTTATGACGTATTAAAAAAAATCTACTTACTAGATCTTGTTCAAACCAATTTTCGTTGGAAGTTGGCATGGTAATGTACATCATATATTTTTTAGTTTTATCATTTTCTTATTTTAGAAGTTACAGGGGGGCGGGACACATTTTACCACTTTGGAAGTGACATACGGACGGACAGACAGACAGACAGACATGACGAATCCATAAGGGTTCCCTTTGTAGCCATTTGGCTACGGAACCCTAAAAACAGATGACAGATTTCGCGTCAAGATTGGCGAAAAGCCGCGTGGTTCCCGGCAGAGTAGAATAGGACAATTCCAAGTCTCCCCGTGGATGACATAGAAGGCGGCTTAGGAAACACAAGCTGAACAAAGCTTATAAACATCAATGAGACCTATCCAACTCGTCTGGCCAGCGTGGAGAGTGTAGGTCAAATCCTCTGACTGCTTTGGCTAATATATGGTTCTAGCAGTACAGAGAGGGTCGTGCTCCTGCAGTGGAGACTAAAAAAGACATAATCATGATGATATAAAATAGCGGACAGTTATTAAAGTAACAACTCTTTATCTAATGAATAGACTCCGTTATCATCACGTAAGAAAGACCACAGATTATTTATCTATCGGCAACCGAATTGTTCTGAATCAGAATTTTTTTTATCGTCACATCTAATTGTGAAACAAGATTTAATGTTGCAACAGCAATTCGAAGAAATATAAAATGAATGTTTTACGCACTTATGTTTTTATTATGTGTAAGATTTTATTTTGATGTGATGTAGTGATAAACAAAAAATATATCGTTTCTACCCATGTATTTAAAAATATGGTGTCGGGGTATGGGTATGTAACATTGGCCTTATTTTTAAATATATAATAATACGTCTAACTAAATATACCTACAAAACTATTTTGGGGATGAATTCAGTCCACTGAACAACTTTCCCCAAGAAACAATAATCGAAGTATATAAATTATTTTCGGCTTTCCATACAAACTTGTATCAGATAAATCGGTCAACTAGTATAGGAATTAAAAAAATATTTTTCATATTCCGATATATGTTCCTTGGGGAAAGTTGTTCAATATCATAGACTGATTCCACCCCTTGAATAGTTTCAGTATATTTTGATAAACCCTGTTTACGCATTTTTTTTTTTACAACCTTTGAATAATACGCATAAGGGTCAGCGCACAACAAGAGCCGAGCAGTTTCTGAGACTACTGAAAAATTAATCTTGTGACTATTACCATACATTGCAAAATTTAATACTCGTCCAAATTTGATGCTCGACCATGCTAGTACATGCCAACTGCATGGTCGAGTATGCCTTTTGCATGCGTGAGTGCGCTCGAGCAGCCGCGCGCCGTTCGCACCATTCAGTCAGTGTTGCAGCAGCAAGAAAACTGTCTGGACGTGTTTTACTAACAACAACCTACGGCGGCGCGGCGGCGTCAGTTAGAAAACATGGACGAAGAAAGTTGATTGGTTTGGTGCAGCGTTTTGAATGTTTGTACAATATATCGAGTTCAACATACAGCGATCGGATGTTGAGGCCATACATAAATTTTCCGGGGTCCAGTGCTGCCCCCATCTTAAATAAATCATTTGAAAGGAAATGGAGATATCAATTAAAATGTTGTCTTTGTGAAGCCTTAGAAAACGGAAAACCGGAAAACGGCCACTTTTAGCAAAAGAAGCTCAAAGTTCTCACTTTTTTTTTTGGCACTGTAACAATTACAGTTGATGTATGTTTATGTTATAGACAAACACAGTGCCGAAACGTATTATAAGCAAATACAGTTTTTGGAACATGCTGACAAATATATCTTTTTAATATATAACTAATATAGAAGTTACGCAAATTTAAGCAGCACTTTAAACTGTAAACAATAGTTCATAAAATAGTTTGAAGGGTAATCTAGGACTTCTCAAAGACACCATTTTAAATGATATCTCTGTTTCCTTTGAAATGATTTATTTTAAACGGGGGCAGCACTGAACCATGTATGCATGTAATGCTTGGGAAAGAATCTCCCAAGAAATGGGAAAAACAACCAACGCCGGGCAACCCAGACCATTTTCAATGGAGCTTGCTCGTGCATGGTCGAGCATGCCGGCTGCATGCTCGAGCAGATAAAAACTTGGTCAACCATGCGCGAGCAGTTTGCAGTTTGGTCTGTGCTGACCCTTATTATCCAGCTTTATTTAGTAGGTTATTAAGATAATGATCATCATGAAGTTTTGCAAGGCACAAAAAAACCAACTATGAGCGGGATTTATTTTATTTTCCCTGTTCATTTAACTACAATTTACTATTTTATTATTTTGATTTATTTTATAAGGAAAACAATGATAAAGTTTTACGGTAGAGAACACCAACAGACGGCGTTGATTAAAACAATGTGTCAATTACTTTTTATTTCTTGAATTTTTTTTTTTTTTATTTTCCAAACGTACTAAGTAAAAAATATACTTAAGTGTTTTTACTTAAAATTCCTACGTATATATAATTGCAACTAAGTACGTTATCAGTAATCATGTTTCATTACAATATTCATTACTTAACTCGTACTGAACAGGTACCATGTATGTCCCATGAATCATATATGAACAAATCAATTGTTTCACAATTGCTTTCAATTTATGGACAATAGGTAAATAACTGAATAAATAGGTTAACTACATAGTTTTTGTGAATATATCAATGTATCCGTATTTACAACACATAAACGGTAATACAACACACAACATGTAGTACCTATGTACAAAGTACTTAACTTGTACATAAGTACTAAACATATCGTATGTGTCATTCATAGTACCTACAGTTCACTTTTACTAAATTAAAATATAATTGTACTATAAATTAAACATTCGATAAGTTTAGAAAATCGTATTGGACTTTATCTCTCACTCCCAGAGTCTCCAGTGTTATTTCAATATCTAACAGAAATGCACGCATATCGGACTAGATAATAACAAAATGATCGGCTTCTTTATTAATGTATTTAATTCGTGTTTTAACGCCAGCATCAATGTTTTCACTAGAGCTGTGTTGATAGTGTTAAGTGCCAGTATCTACCAAGCTTTTGTGTTGATAGAAGTGTTTCTAAATAGTTTTAATTTGGTGTACCCTCCGTATCTAGCGAAACCTGTGGTGAAGATACAGAATGTAGTGTCAGGTTGTGTTGGATTTGTATTCACAATAGTAGCTTTTGAGGTTTGTGAGGCTTAAGGTTTACCTAATAGTTTTTTCTTGGTACATTTTGCCTTTTAAATAAATAATAAAGAACAAGTATCATAATACTGGGTGGCGCAAAAGTACTGGCACTAAAGAAAATACTTTTATTTTTTTTATATGACATTTTCTGTCATTCTGTTGTTGAAAATTGTGTAGTGAACAAATGTAAAATACACTGAAAATAAACATGGACCGTTTTACTCCCCAAGAACGTGGAATAATTGTGTCAATGTTCTTACGGAATAATTCATCAGTGATAAGAACACAACGTGAATTTCGTCGACGATTTCACCACCGTCCGGCACCGATTGGTCGCACAATTCGACGCTTTGCCACACGCCTTGAAGCAACTGGCTCAACATTGGATAGACCTAAGTCTGGGAGACCAAGAACAGGCCGTTCAGCTGAAAATATCGATGCTGTGCGCGAAGATGTGGAAGAGTGTCCAGAAACATCAACGAGGCGACGTGCCACGCAATTGGGCATTTCCAGACGGACCCTGCAGCGTATTTTGGTGAAAGACTTAAAGATGTTCCCGTATAAAACTCAAATGACTCATCAGCTGCTGCCTGCTGACCACCGAGCTCGTCTAGATTACTGCCAGCGCGTCATAAACCTCAACCTTGAAGAGGATGATTTTCCTTCAAAATTGGTTATGAGTGACGAAGCGCATTTCCATCTCTCAGGGCATGTCAATAAGCAGAATACTCGGTTCTGGGGCACTGATAATCCGCGCATTATTCAAGAAACACCTCTACACCCACTAAAAGTTACTGTATGGTGTGGCATCTGTGTTGACAGAGTGATCGGACCCTATTTTTTCGAAGACGCTGGAGGCAATGCGATAACTGTCACTGGAGAACGCTACAGAACCATGTTACGAGAGTTTTTGATACCCAGTTTGGACGAATTGGGGCTGGAGCACATCTGGTTTCAACAAGACGGCGCTACGGCACACACAGCGCGCGACACTATGGACTTAGTGAGGGACGCTTTTCCAGGCCGAGTTATCTCTCGTTTTGGCGATTTGCCTTGGCCTGCAAGATCACCCGATCTGACCAGTCCAGACTTCTTTCTTTGGGGTTTTTTGAAATCTCGGGTGTATGTGAACAAGCCACAGACTCTCGCAGCTCTAAAAGAAAACATTCGTCAAGAAATAACGAACATATCGCAGGAAGTGTTACGGCAAGTTATGCAAAATGTCATAAATAGGGCTCAAATGTGTATCAACTCTGGAGGTCACCATTTAAAAGACATCATCTTTAAATCCTAATGGTACGAAATTTAATGGCACAAATATACATTTAAAAAAACCTAAATCTAGTTTTCTAATTTAGAAAAAATGTTATAGCTGAACCAAATAGGGTCTTTACTTTTGCGCCACCCAGTATAAGACGTAACTTATAAGACAAAAATTATAATTGAAATTTATAAAAACCTTTTCGAATACACATTGGTACTACAATACGAGAGCATAAATTTATGCTAATTTTAATTTTTTCATATTATTCAAACACTATTTTCATGTTATTTTATTTAAATAAAATGTAATTTAGAAATCAGTTTTGGTATCTTAGTCGTAGCAGAAAAAATAAGACATATGTTTATTTATATAAATCAGTTTATCTTCTTAGTTATAAAGTAGTTCAGTAATTACATACTGCCCAGCTGTTACTGATAACAACAATGATAATATTGCCTGGCATATATAATGACTTATGAATATGAACACTGAGCTAGTTAACGAGGCTAAAATATTAGAATAAAATACTTTTCACTATATTATAAATTTATTTTTTTATCTTAGATTTACATTATTATACTTTAACCTATGATACCTACATGCCTATATTTTACTATGTAGTAATTATAGGCTTGGCGTAAAACTAAACTCTTATGTTTTTTTATTTCATGAAACTTATTTTAAAGTTATAATTTATTAATATGTTAGTAATATATATGTGTTTTGAAAGGCGATTAAACAGGTTACACAGAAAAAAAATTGAGTTTCTCTAAAAAGGTCCAAAAAAAACGAATTTCAAAATGTGTTTGTCCATGTAACCTGTTAATTCATCATGTGCCGTTGTTGGCACAATGATTTTATTATTTTTTATATACCTAATTTATTTTATTACTTTTTGTAATTTGTTTCATGCTAGTTAGATCATTATAATATCATTATGGTATAAAAAATGCGGTTTTAATTGCTTATTTCTATTTTAAATTTTGTTTAGTCTATGCCAAGTCAACTTTCTCGCGAAAACCATCCATAGAGCCGAATTCAATATTTATTTATTTTTTAAATATTTATTTAAGTACACTTAAAATAGTAGATTTGTCACAAAATATATTGCATAAAATAGGATATAAACTTTTTTTTCATATTGCCATATAAGTTCCTTGGGGAAAATTGTTCAGTATCATGGAATGAGATTGAATTACCTCCTTATAATAGTTTCAGTATACCGTGTACCTGTTCATAATACAATACTGACACTCTTAGGCATCCACGCTACGTCATATTGTACGAAGTATATTATTACTCTGTGGTAATATGGTAATACCTAATGAAATAATCTGGAACACTTGTCTACATGAAAGAAGAAAGTAATTTCCCTTAGGTTTTCCTCTCTTAGGTCCTCCTATCTCATAAAGAAAGAAAAGAAAGAAAATCTTTATTAGACTTTATATTAGACAGTCGGTCAGTTAATTCTGCTACATTTTAACAAGCCTTTTGGTGTGGTTCCCGGCAGAGTAGAATAGGACCACTTCAAGTCTTCCCGTGGATGTCGTAGAAGGCAACTTAGGAAACACAAGCAACAAAGCTTATAAACATCAATGAGACCTCTCCAACCCGTCTGACCCGCGTGGAGAGTGTAGACTAAATCCTCTGACTGCTCTGGCTAGTATATGGCTCTGATAGTACAGAGAGGGTCGTGCTCCTCCAATGGAGACTAAAAAAAAACCTGATGATAATATTTTTTCAAATGTCTTTTTCTTCCTTCCAGACAGCCATGATGAAAAGTTTCACGCGCCATTTTCTCCGGTTCCTGGTATCGCTGCTCGCGATCCTGGTGTATCCCCTGACTTACGTCCTAACCATCAAGCGAACTAGAAAATGTCCGCCGCCGAAGAATCCAATACTCTTCAAATCTGCCACTACTCTGGCTATGATGATCAGAAATAAACAGGTAAGAAACTTCTGTACGAGTGTAATTACAACCATCGTGATAGATAATATAAAATCTTCATTTATAATAAGTAAATAAGTATCAGTTATTATTCTAGGGTTCATACCTATAATTATTGATATTTAAAAAAAAAAAAATTCTTCTTTGCTGGTCTGGGAGAAAAGAAAAAACATAGAATGTACCAGCTGCTTCTCTTCCCGTGCAGATCGTAAAAGCCGATCGAGGGAATGGGCGAGAATCTGAATCATATGAATAGGCGATGCGGTTAGCAACCCATCACTATTATGATTTCCCTTTTCCACCTTCATGCCCACCATTACGCTAAAAGTGGCCTGGGCTTTACCGCCTTTGGCTCTGTTATCAGGGATAAAGACGTGATAGTGTATCTGTAAAAAAAAAAATGACTTCGCTACCAGAAAAGCTAAATATTCAAACAATTGTATTAGGTCCTTACATATGAAATTGCCGATTTTCAATACTGACAACTTTAAAATCAAATATCTTGCGTTTCATTAGGAATTCCAAATTCAAATTTATTTCGAAATAAAGCCAGAAAAATATTGTTTTAAAATTCGTATTTCATTTGTTTTAACATCATTTGTTTGAGTTTCAACATTGCTATAACAACAACTATGGACAAATTGAAAATTCGCGGTATTTACGAATACGAGTTCCACCGTGGCACCAGTGCTGCAGAAACAACTCGAAGAATTGACGACGTGTATGGACCAGGCACCGCTAACGAACGAACAGTGCGTTTTTGGTTTCAACGTTTCCGTTCTGGAAATTTCGATTTACACAATGAGCCTCGTGGACGACCTGATACTCAAGTGAATAACGAAGAATTGAAGGCGATAGTGGAAGCGGATCCATCTCAAACCACTTCTGAATTAGCAGCAGCCTTCGGCGTAAGTGACAAAACGATACTTATCCACTTGCGCCAAATCGGAAAAATAAAAAAACTCGAAAAGTGGGTACCGCACGAATTGACTGAAGCAAACCAACAAACACGCGTTGCTTGCTGCGTTTCTTTGCTTAATCGCCACAATAATGACGGGATTTTAAACCGTATCGTGACTTGTGATGAGAAATGGATCCTGTACGACAATCGGAAGCGATCATCACAATGGCTTGACCCTGGAGAACCGGCAAAACCTTGCCCTAAGCGAAAACTGACCAAAAAGAAGATTCTGGTTAGTGTTAGGTGGACCAGTGCTGGTGTTATCCACTACAGCTTCTTGAGATCAGGCCAGACGATTACTGCAGACTTTTATTGCCAACAATTGCAAACAATGATGGAAAGCTCGCCATTAAACAACCGAGACTGAAGAATTGCTCTAGCCCACTGCTCCTTCAGGATAACGCTAGACCACACACTGCACATCAAACGATCGCCAAGTTAGAGGAGCTGCGACTGGAACCTCTGCGTCACCCACCATACTCTCCAGATCTTGCCCCAACCGATTACCACTTTTTTCAAAATTAACTAAGATAACTTTTTACAAGGAAAAAATTTCAAATCTGATGAGGCAGTCAAAACCGCCTTCAAACAGTTCATAGACTCTCGCTCCCAGGATTTTTTTTTCATAGGTATCAATGATCTGCCTATAAAATGGCGGAAGTGTATCGATAACAACGGCGCATACTTCGATTGATTAAATAATAATTTCATTAAAAAAACTTGTTTCACTTTTTTGATACTGAACGGCAATTTCATATGTAAGGACCTAATATACTTAGATGACATATTTTTTCAAGTTATTTTTGTTTGAAAAACATGGGACCACCTAGAAAGTGTACCCTTTCAAACAAAAAAAAAGAATTTTCCAAATCGGTCTAGACGTCTTTGAGTAATCGGCGAACATACATAAAAAAAAGATTCCGACGAATTGATAACTTCCTCCTTTTTTTGAAGTCGGTTAAAAAATAGCGCGTAAAACATACGTATTTCTTAATTTATTACCCATTCTTTCAAGTTAATTCGTATTAGATGAATTGAAAGTCCATCAAAGTGAAGAAGACTTTATTTTAATTATTGATTTATACGTCATTACAAAGTTCGGAACAATATATAAATTAAAAATATGTGATGCAAAATTACGTCAGGACTTTATTTTTATAATATTTTATATCAAGAAATACAGTATTATTTTAGGAGTATCTATTTATAAATAAAACACGCTGGCCCTGGAGTAGCTAGTTTAATAAATTTTAAGCAATGCCGATTGACCTTAAGAAGTTGACCTTATTGAACGGCAACACAGGCTATGGCCAAGCCAAGTGTTTGGCTTTAAAGTGTTAGAATATATAAAAGTTTACATACCTACCACAATAAATGCACCGTGAGATGCAAGTACCTAATTTATCCATAGCAGCATGCTGACTTGGAAGAACCACGTTTCTTGCAGCAAGGTGGTGCAGCAGGAAGGTGAGGCCCTTGTCCAACAATAGGATGCTACAAAGCCTAAAAAATTCACAAAAACTCTCTGCAAATTACAATATCTGGATCTTTATACCAAAAAATAATACGACTTTTCACCAGTAGTCAACTAGACTTTTATCATAATTACTAAGAATTCAAAGTGGCTTGGCACTGCAATAAAAGGTACACGACATCATAGATGTTATGTAGCTTTTGTAGTACAACTCTAAAAAGTTCACTTAAAATGTAGCCTTTAAAAACCGTTTCTTTTCGGCAGACATTAATTTCATGAGAAAATCCAAAATTAAACCAGTTTCTATCTCCTTTGTTACAGATCACATCAGAAGAACTAGTAACCGCGTACATAGAACGATGTAAGGAAGTCAACCCTTACCTGAATGCTGTAGTGGAACCTCGCTATGAGCAGGCGATCCGAGAAGCCAGGAGTATAGACAAGATGATAGCGTCCACCGACAGGTTGCCAGAAGATTTGGCTAAGGAGTATCCGTTATTGGGTCTTCCGATGACTGTAAAGGAAAGCATTGCTGTAGAAGGTTTGCATTTGAAATTATAACATTTGTATTCATTTTTCTCTAATTTTGATCTGAAGACTTTGTATGAGTATACGATTTGAGAAAGTAGAAGTATAGACAGGATGATATCATTACCAGGCAGGTATGCTAAAGCTTAGCTTCTTCTTCTTTTCGTGTCGATGGTACTTTACTTACTATATTTTGTCACTCCAGTATCGGGCCACTTCGATAGCTGTATCATTTGCGGCCATCAGGTCATCCCAGGTGCTGGTGTTTGGGCACCTTTGTGTTAGCTGAAGCGCATTCTTTGTTAGCCTCAGAGCCGACCCAATTATAAAACGATTGAAGCGGTCGCTATAGGAACCAGATTTTAAATGATGTTTTCAATTTTATTTTACTCAAAATCTATCTAGTGTATCGGAATAAAGGATTTTATGAAAGGATTACAAAAATATATAGAGGTACAGCGTAAATGTAATTTGGAATGAGAAATGCTAAAAAAACACATATAAACAACGAGGTCCCAATCAATAGACCTACCAGTTGGCTGTTACGTAAAAGTAGTTCTAACCGGAATTTAAGCCCCAACAGTTAATTTATTAAGTTAGAAATTTTTCACCCAGTCAGTTTTTTATAATTACTTGACAGGTTTATATAAACCGCATAGCGCATAACGAATACTACTCATTGTTTTCCAGTTTGCAAGCGTATAAGATATAACCACTCATAAATAGATACTCATACTAGTGTGGGTACAGGTATATCACAATCACTAATTGCAGTGCGTTTGGTAATATCTTATCCGTAATCACCTCTTTATTATGCACTGAGCATCGCAACCCGTAAAGGTACATAACTAACCAACACGCACGCCAATTAACTACGAGTATCATGTAATGTTTGGTGGGTAAGACTTGGAAGGTGCTTAAAGACCTGACTCATCAACTTCAGCTCTTTGTAAACCGATGCCTTCGCTATATAAGTATTATTTTTTGGCCGGACACAATTATCTCGAACGAGGACTTGTGGAATCTATGCTCCAATTGACGTACAAAGAAAATAATGGAGGAAGATCCAATTGACGTACAAATCCGTAGATGCAAGTGGAATAAATGCAAGAGAGGTCATACGTTGCGATGGCCTCACGACCTTATTCCCCGTAGAGCCCTTGATTGGAACTGACAAGGTAGGCGTAATCGTGACCATCCCAAGCAAACCTGACGCCGCACCGTCATCTTGAAAGCTAAGCAGCTTAGATTATCCTGGAGTAAAATCAAGAATGCAGCGGTTGACAGATTGAATTGGTGACGTGTTGTGTCTGCCCTTTGCCTCGACAGGGGGTTACAGGAAGGAATATTTGATCATAGTTTCATGGTCCAGTAGGTACCTATAAGATTTTAACATACCAACTGCAAATGCAAGAACGCGATGGATAAACAAATATCAACCTTGCAAGAACGACCAGTAAAAAACTCCCACCCTGGGCAGTCTGGAAGTCTCTCTGGCGGGTGTTGAGAGGAGCCGAAAAAATAAAGTTAGGTGACGTCACCCTGATGACAACCTTTGTCTTTGCAGTGCCATTTAGATGATGGCCTACTGTTTGTAGTATCCGAACGGCCGTACTTCATGTACCAATGAGGCTAACGACTAAGTTCATAAGAATATATTTGTCAAAAGTATTACATAAAACCATTTCAACTTTTTTGACTCGACAAGAACAAGTATTAAACAATAAGCTGAAGAAAAGAAGTAGGTTCCTAACTACGACTACAAGCTTATTTGAAAAGGGTTAAAGTGTTTTTGTAGAAAAGAACGAAGAAGACAGCGGTAAAACGGGATAATAATATTACGTTCGTTTTTAGCAACGTTATAATTTTGTGATGAATGTAATATATTAACTAACATATTTAACGTTTTTGTTCTTAAGTATAAACCTTATAGTTATAGAAATACTAACATAGATTAAAAGTTTATACAAAATGCGAAACCAAACTCATAACATTTTGCCGTTAGTTCTTAATTCTTTACAACACAATGACGCTAACTATGTTCTTAGAGCTTCGAACTTGGCGCTAAGTGAAAATGTTCTAATCTAATTACATTAATTACACTGTCCTCAATATCAGTCGCATAACAATTACCACTTATCATTCCAGGCATGAGCAACGACTGCGGTACCGTGCACCCATACAGAAACCCCGCAAAAGTTGATGCAGACATCATAAAACTTGCTAGAGCCGCTGGGGCTGTCCCTATAGCTGTAACGAACACACCTCAATATTGTATGAACTGGGAAACATACAATAATGTCACTGGGTTAACGATGAACCCTTACGACCAGAAGAGGACCACTGGTGGGTCTTCTGGCGGAGAGGTGAGTGTCATTCAATGTTTATTACTATTATTTATGCATAGCAAAAGTTAATGCTGATATCATTATACTAGCAAGAGCTGCTGGAGTTTTTTGTATAGGAAGGTATATGAAGTAAAGCCTATAACATAGGTAGCTATGAAGAATACTTTTTTGTGCTTGCAGTTTCTTCATTTACAATGCGCCTAGGAAGTGGCACTAAACTTGCTTAGTTGTAAGTAAATGTTAACAATTATTATGAATACAACAAAATGGCGATTTTAAGTGGGTGTTGAAAACATCCAAAGATAAATATAGATTTGTTTTAAAACATTTGTTAATTAGGCCCCAATTTTATATAAACTGGGACACCTACAATTATATCAGTTGGTTGACGACTGCAGAAAGTTCTTGATGGAAAGAATATTTCTAATTATACAATCAGACAAGAAAACGCAGCTGGCATATTTTCATTCTCTAATAAAAATCTCTCTCTCAACTCGGCGTATTCCCAGTTGCATCCTCAGCTGTAAAGCTGCGAAGCCCGGAGTCCACTTTCCGGCTTTTTCTTCTCCACTTCGCACGGTCTTAGCATCCCTGATTATAAGACCATTGGCACGCATGTCATCCTTGACGACGTCAAGCCAGTATTTCTTTGGACTACCACGTCTGCCGGGCCCCGGCGGAGGTGGGCCATATCCATGCTATACATTTGTTTCCAACGTAACTTGCCGCTTTCTGCAAGACTGACCGGCTACCAGCGTAGGCGACTCTCTTGCAGTTTGTCTGCTATGTCACGGACATGAAGGCTGTCGCGGATGTGGGTGTTTCTCACGCGATCTATCCATGATACTTCGCATATCCACCGCAACATTTGCATCTCCACGACACGCAGTTCCTGCTTGTGTCACTCAAGCAAAGGCCACGCTTCACTGGCATATAATTGGACAGGTCCATTGATGAATTTGTAGACCTGTCCCTTTCTCTAAGAAAAATGTCTCATTATTTATCAATTTAAGATTAAATAGGTATTAATCTAATCGATGGAACTAGAGGCAAAAGATATTCACTAAAGGATACATCTTCCGCACTATCTTTGATGAACCTACAATTCTTAAATTTGATGAAAACATCATATAATCCTACAGATTTAACGTTGTCGTGTTTTCCAGTCAATTAGACCCTAACAACACAGTTCAAGTAACCAACGACCTCTGAGCATAATCATTACTACAGTAACTGCATCCGATCCTCGTAATGGCTGATAAGTTAATAACTGCTGGTCACTCAAGCGGCGGTGCATGACTTGGTGCAAATACAGGCTGACTTTTTTTCACCCGAAAAAAATTTGGAGCAAGTTCCGCCCATAATACTGAACTACTTTCCATAAAAACAAATTCCATTGTTGTTATAACAAGATGGCAAGAGCGTTCAAAAGACTATCTGGTCCCATTTTCAACATCTCAGGCAGAATTTTGTCTTCACCTGGTGATTTCCTGTTTTTCATCTGCTGAAATGCAAACTGGATCTCATCTACCAACACACCGGGGATGTCTTCTGAGCCAATGTTTTTGACTGGTAGGCGGGTCTCCTGTTTCTGGACTTCTGTCGAATCACATACCGTACTTTTGTATAAACGCTCGTAATATGATCTCGTTAAGTCCAGAAGTTGTTCTCTATTGGACACTACCTCGTTTTTGTCATTAAACAACTGGAATATTTCCTTTCTACCTTGACTGAGTTTTATTTGGAGAACCCTTTTGTTTGTGTTGAGTTCTAAGGCCCTGATTATTGTTTATTACTAGGATAAATATACCTATCACTTATTGAAGGTCATTATTGTTAATTATTTTTAGTGCAAAAGCTACCGATAGTAGCGTTTTGCAACGACCAAACAAACACCCGTCTGGCCAGCGTGGAGAGTGTAGGCCAAATCCTCGGGCTGCTCTGGCTAATATATATTTACAAAGGGGGTCGTTGACCTGATGATGATGTTTTAGATAAAAGCTTGTTTTTATTATTTTTTTAGGGCTTTTATCTTATCATACATGTCAGCCCTATTGTACTCTTGGCCAAGGAATCTACGCCTGAGGAGATATGAAAATGTCTTACAATTATTTTGCAATTATCGAGCCTAGTTTTGACAAAATAGATTAAGCTATAACGATATTGTAATGATTTGCTTTAATTCCCTCATATAGTAAATCCCTTAAATAATTATTTGTTTTTAGAGTTCCGTACAAAAAATGAAAAAACGGAACCCTTATAGGATCACCCGTGCGTCTGTCTGTCCGTCCGTCTGTCACAGCCAATTTGCTCCGAATCTACTGGACCGAATCAGGTGAAATTTGGTAGAATGTTGTAATTCTATGACCATAACACATATGTGCAAAGTAAATAAATATTTTTTTAAAATAAGGGTCATTTTCGGGGGACAAATTAGGATTAAAAAAAAAAAAGTTTTGCAATCCTTACTGTGTCAAATATCAAATGAAAGGGCTCGTTATGAGGATCTCAAATATATTTTTGTTATTATTTTAAAATGAATAGTTTTGATTTTATTCATGAAAGAACACGAAAATTGACCATTCCCCCCCCCCTGATCTCCGAAACTACTGAGCCTAAAATTTTGAAAAAAGTACGAAATTTAGTTCATTGCTTGTAGATTACAGGAAAACCTATAATAATTCAATCAATTGTACGGAACCCTTTCCATGCGAGTTTAACTCGCACTTGGCCGGTTTATTAAATTAAAAATAGCATATTTAGAAATGACCGTCGCTAGCGCGAGTTAAATGGCAAGTTGGAAAATGGCGTTTTTCAAATTGCCCTGGGTCTTGGGTGTTTATCTATATATGTATTTATCATAAAATATAGTATCGTTGAGTTAGTATCCCATAACACAAGTTTAAAAACTTACTTTGGGGCTAGCTTAATCAGTGTGATTTGTCCTTATATATTTATATATTTAAACGAAGCCGAGACATTGATCGCTGTATAAGAGACATACGAGTAACAATAGAAATCAACAAACAGCATTTACTGTTCAAAGTATATTACCTTTAACTAAGCCGATAACAGAATGTACCTACATATCTTGTAAATTTACATATATGTATATTATAATATCCGTAAATTTATGATGTTAACATCTGCATATATGTATGTATAATAACTAGTGTGACAATCAGTAATCACTCAACTTTTTGTAAGTATCAAAGTTTAACGTTGGTTAGTTAAAAGGAAACTACGATTGAGCGAAAAGCTAGCTTCAACAAATGTTTTACTCCATGTTAGTGTACAAAAAATAGTAAGTATCTAGGTACATATTTGGTCCTTTCGCACTATGTAATTAGCTATACAGGTATATGGCCCAAATCATGATATCGACCGTTCGCGCTAAGTTTGCCGCTGACGGTATGGGACGCTCATTCACGGACCGGCCAACTAAGCGCGAGTGGTACCTGGTACACGCGTTGTCGCACCTGGAGAAGTATAAATAAAGTGCTATTATAATAAACCAGAGACCACCACATGTATGTTATTTAACATTGTAGGTACCTACAATGATACTAAGAAAATATAAAAATACAAAAATAAAAATCATGAAAACATAAAAAATAAGAACATAAATTATAATTAGAAAATAAATTTAAAAAGAAAAACAATTGTCATGGTAAATTATCAAGAAATTTTACAACATCCATATGTAAGATTCTAAAGTTCTACGGGAGAAACCGTACCGTATTCACATACAGTCTCAGATAAATTCACTTTTGTTTCGATGGTGTGAGGACGAATTCCCTGTTGATACTGAGATACTACTGTACTGATAACTTCTGTGTACTACAGATACATTCCCAAAGAGGGTTGACGTCAAGCAGACGGCCGGTCGTAAAACTATAGCCAAATCTTAAACTTTTCCGGCTATTTCTTCTCTAACGCAAGGTCTTTGGCATCCTTGAGTGACATTGACATGCATGTAATATTTGGTGAAGAAAAAGCGGGAAAGCGCATCCCAGACTCCGAAGTAGCACAGCTGAGGATGCAACGGGAACGCACTAAGACGAAGAAGAAGTATACCTAGCAGGAAAATCTAGGATCCTTTTTCTTTACTATTTATATTTTGGCATTGCATGGGCCCCCGAGCATTTATGGTGTTCTAAGTCTATCATCAAGATTTTCATTTGGTCATGTTCGACGATCTCCGTGGCGTAATGGTTAACACGCTTGTCCACCAATCCGGAGTTTCGGGGTCGATCCCCAGCGAGGGCAAGTTGGAAAATGGCGTTTTTCGCGATTGTATGAAGAAGAAGAAGACTATGAGATACTACATTAGCAAGACAGCATCCGCCCCTTTGCAACGGTCATCATCATCCGTGCGTATTCCCGGTTGCATCCTCAGCGGTAACGCTTCAGAGCCCGGGGTCCACTACCTAACCTAGGTGATTTAACGAGGTTACTGGTTTTTACATAGAGCGACTGCCGTCTGACTTCCGCGGCCGGGTAGACCAGAAGCAAACCTAGGATAGGTTTAAACAAACGCTAGATGGCGTTCGGGATCCACAGATTACGTACCTTCCGAAGCACGGAATCTTCTGTCTTTTCGGATAATCAGGTGATTCAAACCTGCAAACAACTTTTCAGACTGGAAACAACTTTTCACAAAGTATTCCTACCAGCAGGATTTGAAACCACGAACTCCGGATCACAATGCAAACGCCTTGACAACTGGACCACAGCAGTCCGCCCCATCGCAACACAATCTTATAACGGTGTGATCACAAGCTACATAGTAACTACCTATGCAAATTTAAATTACTCATATAATCGTTATGGTTGGGAGTTGATATTCCATACTATCAGTGACGTATTATTCACAAACAATAGGCACCTAAACCTACGCAAGATGTACTGCCTAATTTTATGAGTAACCCCCCTGATATATGAGATGTAGTTACTAGAACTCCGATACGTCTAATGAATGTATACTTTAGATATTACATATAGATGTTGTTAAATTTTCAGGCTGCTCTGATAGCCTCAGCGGCATCGGTAATCGGCGTCGGGTCAGACATCGCGGGATCTCTGAGACTGCCGCCCATGTTCAACGGGATCTTCGGACATAAACCCACGCCTAGGCTTCTGTCAGTTGAAGGTATTCACTCATTTGTTTTCGTAGATTAGGTTTTATGATACATTTCTTCTTTAACTTAAGAGCTTGCTCTTGTCGGTGGAGTTAAGTGGAGATGCCTCCATTCCTCTCTTCTCTCTGCCAGCTTTTTAATGTCTTGGTAGGACCTTACTCCAAACCCTACCTTAATTTATTGGAAAAACTTCAGCCTTTTATTTTTCCTTCTACTATTATTCTGAATAAATTGTCATGTCTTATTAGATGTCCAATACCCTTCCCTCTACTATTTTCAATAGTTTTTAAAATATTTCTTCTCTCTCACACTCATGATACAATTATAAAAAGTAAAATAAAAAACATAATAAAAAAAAATAAACCTAACCTAGTTGCCCGTTGGCAGCGGGGCAACCAAGACCCTAGCGGTTACGGTTACTACTTGCGGTTAGGGCCGCAGAGAGAAAACCCTTAGTCACAAGCTTTCATTTATATCTCGTAAATTGAAACATTTTATTTAAATTCTATCTTTGTACTTAATTAGGTAGATATACTCATTATATTCTTTATTTCACCTTAACAAATGTCTGTATTTCGACCTCGATTTCGTTTGTCGGTAAGCATGTACCTATTATAACTTTACGCAAAGGAAGTTTCGTGTTCATAATCCATCAAATATTGATGATGATGTTCGTATTATACCCACCTCCAGTCGTAGATAAAGTATAAAAAAAGAATAAGGAAGTAATAATTTGTCATAGTTGTATATAGATAGAAAGAAAGAAAAGAACTGGATCGTGGCAGCCAGGGACAGAGCGGGATGGCGCGGACAAAGGGAGGCTTATCCCAGCAGTGGGTTTTGGAAAGCTGATGATGATGATGATGTATATAGATACATGCCTGGGCAAGTTGGAAAATGGCCTTTTTCAAATTGTCCTGGGTCTTGGGTGTTTATCTATATATGTATTTATCATAAAATATAGTATCGTTGAGTTAGTATCCCATAACACAAGTTTAAAACTTACTTTGGGGCTAGCTTAATCAGTGTGATTTGTCCTTATATATTTATTTATTTAATAATAATCCTTTTAAGGCCGTACTTGAATTTTCCGGGGTCCAGTGCTGCCCCTATTTAAAATAAATCATTTCAAAGAAAACGGAGACATCATTTAAAATTTTGCTACCAAGCCCTAGATAACCTTTCAAAGTACTTTATGAACTACTGTTTACAGTTTAAAGTGAGACCGTAAAGCACTACGCACATTTGCGAAAAACGGACACTTTTGGCAAATATGCGTAGTAATGCTTAACGTTCTCGTTAAAAACTATAAACAGTAGTTCATAAAATAGTTTGAAGGGTTATCTAGGACTTGATAGTAGCTAAATTTTAAATGATGTCTCCGTTTTCTTTAAAATGATTTACTTTAAATGGGGGCAGCACTGGACCCCAGAAAATTCAGGTACGGCCTTAATACACATATGACTTTACTTTCGAAAACCGCTATGACCCACTCGAACAAAAAAGAATATCAAAAAATATAAAAAGGAGTAATAAAAAGGAGTTCGCAACACAACTATTATTAAACCCACTAAACAATAGTTAATCTGTGGTTAAAACTATCGTAATTATCTATATTTTGTATTCTTGTCAACACTCCTCCCCATATCTCTGCCACTCCTACTCATGTTGGTCGCATAATATAAATCGTCTGAAAGTAGGTAATCAGCGTTTTTGACTTTACTAGACCTGCTCAGTAGAAAATGATAAACAGTCGAGGTATGTGATACTACGTGATAAAACCTGTTTATAATATTCATAAAGGATTTCTCAATTAAACTATCGAAAGCTCCTATTTACTGTTTACTACTTTATATTCGTTGGTAATGAGTATGCATTTATTCTAAATTAGAAAAGCAATGCTAGTGTCATTGCTTTAAATGTCGAAAGATACCTACATCAAAATCTCCTCTTACAGGTCTACTGGAAGAGATCTCTTTTGAGATAAGTAGTGCCTTTGTACAACTTTTATTTTATGTAGGTATTTCTTTTTTATTTTCTGTATACCTATAAATGTTCCGTGTAAATAAATTGGTCAATAAATTAATTAATGAAAAACATCATAAAAATAGATTAACCCGTATAAAGTTAGAAATGGCTAAAAATGTTTCATTATTTATTTAAATATTTCACCCTTTATATATTTTTGTTTACCCTTTGGACGGACTGTGTTATACAGGCTGACTTTTAAACCACCAACAAATCTAGGAGCCAAGATACTTAACTATAAAAGTAAATATGGAAAATGGACAAAAAGTTTAGACCTCTGAACGCTGAACGCTTATTTGTATGGGAGCTTAGTGCGAATTTTTTAGTACCACCAGCCAAACTATTAAAGCAAGTTCAGTCCATGACTGAACTTGCTTTAATAGTTTGGCTGGTGGTTAAAAAGTTACTAGGCATGCTTCAATGTCGTTTTACCCTACTTAGATACTTATTTTTTTTATAAATTCTAGGCCACGTTCCCAGTTGTTTGGACCCCGACTTCGAAGAGTACTTCGCACTAGGCCCCATTGCCCGTTACGCCGAGGACTTAAGCCTGCTTCTGAAAGTACTGAAGAAGCCTGGAGGTCCTGATGTACCCTTTGATAAACCTGTAAGTATGCCATTAGTTATAACTCTTCACCCAGACATAATGTTAAGGCCTTGCCACTTCAGAGCCTAGAAAACTGTGAGTGTTTTTTTAAAAAATTACTGTAATTAAACTACTACAGTTTATTCCTCAAAAATATTACATAAGAATTTAAGGCTGTTGGTTGTGATCAAGTAAATCGCCGCATGATCGAATACATTCTTGATATTATTTTACCAGCCATTACCCACATTATAAATCACTCTCTGTCAACATCCCAATTTCCTTCTCTTTGGCGGAAAGCTTTTATTCTCCCCCTTCCCAAAACCTCTAATCCTTCCCTTCCCAGCCACTTTCGTCCCATCTCAATTCTTCCGCTTTTGTCCAAGGTTCTTGAGGCTTGCGCTCATAGGCAACTCACCTCATTTTTTCATGTTAATAGACTGCTGAATCCATTACAATCTGGCTTTAGACCTGGGCATAGCACTGTATCTGCTTTACTTAAAGTGACCGACGATATTAGAGCCGGTATGGAGGACACTAAACTCACTGTGCTGGGTTTAGTGGACTTTTCTAATGCTTTTAATACCGTCGACCATGATATCCTCCTAGCAATCCTTTCCCATCATTCCATCTCACCTGCGGCAGTTGACTGGTTCTCTACTTATCTCCGTGGTCGTTAGCAGTCAGTTCGTCTCGACGAACGCACTTCCAGCTGGAGCAACATTGACACTGGCGTTCCACAAGGCGGTATTCTCTCTCCATTGCTGTTTTCAATCTTTATAGATTTCATTACCAAAGAACTTCAGTGCTCGTATCATCTTTATGCTGATGACTTGCAACTTTATACTCAAACTGAAGTGGACCAGGTAGACAGCGCCATAGAAAGAATAAATGTGGATTTGAGGGCGATAGGTGACTGGTCTCGGCGATTTGGAGTAACAGTTAACCCCAACAAATGTCAAGCTATACTGGTTGGCAGCTCACGGCTCCTGAGTCGTATTGACAACGGCTCCCTGCCACCGGTTTTGTATGACAACTCCATCATTCCATTTAGTTCTAACGTGAAAGACCTTGGCCTTCAGATAGATTCTAGTTTTGCTTGGAATGTGCAAGTTTCTGAGACTGCTCGTAGAATCACCAATGGTTTGCGCTCCTTGTACAAATTGAAAAACTTTCTTCCAGCAAATGTAAAAACGATGCTAATTCAAACTCTTATTCTTCCTATTCTGGATTATGGTGATGTGTGTTACTCTGACTTGAATTGTGACTATCTAAATAAACTCGACAGACTTCAAAATAACTGTCTTCGGTTCATCTTCGGCCTTCGTAAGTACGACCATGTGTCGGCTTACCGTACTCAACTAAAGTGGTTGCCCGTTCGTCAGCGTCGCCGGCTGCATATTCTTACAACCCTCTTTTCCATTCTATTTGACCCTAAAACTCCATGGTATCTCAAATCAAAATTCACTTTTCTTGGTAATACTCATGTAAAAAATCTTCGCTCTTCTAGCAATCTCCGTCTCGCTATACCAAATCACCAGAGTGGGTTCTTTGAGCGTTCATTTACTGTTCAAGCGGTAAAGCTTTGGAACGCCCTACCAATTAATGTCCGGAAGGCCCGTACTCGTGTAGCGTTCAAGAGTGCAGTGCGTGCTCATTATCTTCGCGAACCTTTAGATAGAATATAGATATTATGATATAATATGTAGTTTACGTATAGTTTATTATATTATATATTATAACCATGTATATTTTGAATGTAGGTTTATTCATATGTATATATATATATATATATTTATATATATATTATATTGTTACTGCTATCCTCATAAGGTAAATGTGACAATATCTACATAACTTGCACCTCCTTCTAAAATTTTCTTTTTCTCGGCATCACCAGTGGGTTGACTGGTAGATAAAGCCTATGGCTTTAAGTCCGCCTATTACGTTTGTAATAAAGTTAAATAAATAAAATAAATAAGGCTTTTCTACAGACAACCACAATATCCAAAACACATAGAAAAAAATCACAAACATACCTCTAAATTTGCCTGAATTTGCCTTTATAATACATGTTACTATTTTATACAATCACCTATTTATATGAAAATTATACCAAAAAATGTATTACCAAAATATCTATCCGTTTTGGCTACAAAAAAATTAAATTTATTTAAATATAATACAAGAAAAATAATAAATAAAAGACAGTGAAATATTCGTCGAGAGCGGAGAAAGGGCCGGAGCCATGCTCGACGATATTTCGCTTAATAAACTGTACCTAGTAGTTTAATAACAGTGATTTTTCAAAAACACGCACAGTATTGCAAATTGTGAACCCACGTCGCCTTAATATGCAAGGAATATAGTACTCCTCTCCAAAAGTCACCTAAGAGAGACTTATGCCTCAAGCGTAATTCAATGCGTATCTTTACTGGAACCGCAGCATAATAAAATCGGTTAGCTGAAAATATATTTATTTTCCAGGTAGACATAACTAAATTGAAGTTTTACTACATGGAAGGGGACGGCAGCAACGTGTCCGACTCGATCGGCCCAGACGTCAAGAGAGCCATGGAGAAAGCCAGAAATTACATAAAGAGCACCTACAATATAGAAGTTGAACCGGTACGTTACCCGATATTTTTACGACGAAAACAAGCTGACATAATTATACTAGCCAAATTTTGGAACAAGTTCAGCTCATGATACTGAAATCTTATACAGTTTAGCACATGGGGAAAATAAGTCATTAGTAAAAAAGTATAAATGGACAAGTCACACAGATTGAGATAAAAGTGTGTTTTAAACTTGTGTTATGGGATACTAACTAAATGATACCTACTATATTTATAATAAACACACCCAAGACCCAGGACAATTTGTTTATTTAAAAAAGGTAAATACTCGTACAACCCGCCGAAGTTAATTAGGCACTTCGCTCTTATGGAAAAACATTCCTCTCGAGTGCCAAGTAGATTTCTGCAGGTTGTAATTTGTACTAAAATTTACATTATTATTTTAACTAATTAAGAATTAAAAGAGAAATCAACTTGGCACCTACGAGGAATGTTTTTCCATTAGAACGAGGTGCCTACCTAGTTAACTTCTGAGGGTAGTAAGTAGCGAGTTTTAACAACAATCAAATTTCTTATTACAGCTTAAGATAAAAAACATAGAACACATGTGGGAGATAGGAATAAGAGTGCTCATGCACATCCAGCACGTCCAAAACATATACACGGACCCAGAGAACCGGGAGAAGTGGATATCTATCTGGCCCGAAGTGTTAAAGAAGATGTTCGGCCTGTCCAATCATAATTTCCTGTGTGTAGCCTACGGACCACTCCAAAAATTCTTCGATGCCTTGCCGAAGACTTATTACAAAAACCTGCTGTCGCTTTTCGACGAGATCAAGAGCGAATTCGCGGTAAGTTAGATGTCGAAAGTTTAAAATCATAACCAAATTTCACTAAATCTAGTAGGTATACTTAGTTACAGTTACAAGAAGATAATTTAGATATAACTATCCGTCGCTAGTGGCGTTTTGCTGCCTTGTTGGCGCGGAAATGCAATCTTTGGGCTCTGAACAACACAGCTAAGGAATTTAACGATGTAACCAGGAAGAAGCAAAGAGATAAAGAGCCGATACGTTACTAGGACCATATTAACCACACTATAGCCAGCGCTGGCACACTATAGCCAGCGCTGGTTTCATGTGTTTCTAGTGTGATAACCAGGCCATAATGCCACAACCATAAACGCAGGATCAGGCCCATACCACAGCCCATACTTAAGAACCATTGACACAGTGCAAGTTTCTTGCCTGCTGTTGTCCATGTCCATGACCCTGTACTGTATCGAGCATGAAACAACGTTAGGTAGGAATGTTCTTCAAGATTCTTGTTGTCTGGTCGTTGTCTTGTTGTTGTCTTTTCTACCAATTTATTTACCAAAACATTTCTCTTTCCAGAAAGCCCTATCAGACGACGCAGTGCTGCTCTTCCCCACATTCCCGTACCCAGCTCACATCCACTACCGGATCTACTACAAATTCCTCAACTGCGGCTACCTGACGATATTCAACGCCCTAGGCCTGCCAGTCACAGCTTGTCCCATAGAGTTAACCCCCAAAGGTCTACCAGTTGGAATTCAGATCGTAGCGAACAAGTGCAATGACCATCTGACAATAGCTGTTGCTAAGGAGTTTGAGAAGGCTTTCGGAGGTTGGGTTCCGCCAAATAAAGACCTTGAGGTTGTTAAGACTGCATAATGAATATAGCTAAATATACCTTATATTCCTAAGGAAGGTTGACGTTAGTCGTAAAATCAAAGCCAAATCGTTTGAATGGATCCGGCTTTTTCTTCTTCACTTCGTACGTTTTTTGGCATTCTTAGTGCCGAACCTCACCCTGCGTGCGATGCGCGACGCATCTTGCGTCGCATTAAGTGCTGACATAGCGTTTCCTTTGATTATATACTCCCTAGATAGAGTGACGCCCTGCAATCCACTAAAAGAAAACAGGCCAACTTTTTTCTCCTCGTGTGCACGACACGCACACAAGCTAAAGCAATTACGTTGTCTAACATTCGCGAAATCTGTCTCTGTGTGCATGCGTAGGTTTACCAGCATATGAAAAACTCCCAATAAAATGGGTAAAATATTAAGGGTTATTTCATTTGGTGAATTTGAAACTGGTTAGCTTTAAATATATTATTATTTACAAATTTATATTTGATTTTTATTACTGAATAACCTTCAATATAGATAGTCATTAAAAAGTGCACAAATATATCGAGAGTGGGAACTATCAATATGTGGTATTGCGAACTATTGTTGATTGTTGTGGCATATGGGGGTTGCTTTTGAATAGCACTACTAGCTACTTCTATTTGTATTTTTTTAAATAAGTATGTGATGTCGTTCACATCACAAGCTAACTAACAAACCTAACCTTGTAGGTGGTAACCGGGTAGATGTATTAAGGTGGTTACCCGTGTGGTTCCGGGTTAGAATAGACCACTCCATCTCTTCCTGTGGATGTCGTAAGAGGCGACTAAAGGACTAAGCACAAACATCTCGTGCTACAATGGCATTCCCAAGGAGGGTTAACGTCGGGCGGCGGCCGGTTGTAAAACTTTTTACACAAATACATTTCCAAAGAGGGTTGACGTCAGGCAGGCGGCCGGTTGTAAAACTATAGCCAAATCATTGAAAGTGTTCCGGCTATTTCTTCTCCATTTTACTAGATCTGGCATCCTTGGGTGACCATTGACATGCATGTTATATTTGGAGAAGAAAAAGCGGGAAAGCGCACCCCGGGCTCCAAAGCAGCACAGCTGAGGATGCAACCAGGAACGCGCTTAGACGAAGAAGAAGAATAACGGATAGGTAGATACCTATGTGGGATTGTTGGTGATTTTATAAATGGGTTCGTAGGTATTATTCATTATACCTACCTATTGAAGTGATAGTATTAATTATTCTACCTTTATAAACTTTCAAAGTAGATAGGTAAAATGTTTGCTTTCGGTGTGATATCACAATAGGTTACAATTGCATATTACAATAAAATGCATGTATTCTAAAATTGGCAAAATGTAATGTATTGTAATGTAAGTAACCTACTATAGTATGTTGTACAGATTATTATTGTTGTAAATACTAAGATAGCGGTAGGTTTTTTATTTAAATAAAAAAAATAGTTATCTAGCTCTTATTTTTCTTTCTGTTAAGGTGAATATATAAGCAAAAGTGCAGTGAAGTGTGAAGTAAATTGTTAACTCATAAATATGGTGATATATATATATTTCCATATTGCTCTTCGTTATGCACTAGATAGCCCTTTAAATTATTTTAAGAACCACCGTTGAAAGTATTTACATTAGTCCTTCTAGCTTTAAAACTTGCCTCCGCCAAAAGTGGCCACGGCAAGTTTTAAAGCTAGACGGATCACCAATAATAGTTTCAACGGCAGTTCATAAAATAATTTAAAAGGATATCTAGTGCATGACGAAGAGCAATATGGAAAATATCACCATATTTACGAGTTAACAATTTATTTCACACTTCAAGGCCATTTGCTTATATATTCACTTTAATTCCTCCCTCTCTCATATCACGTAAAGTTCATTCTTTCAAATGGTCTGCAGAACAATGCTTGGAAGGTAGGTTTCCGTTCAAAAATAAATTTATTATTCCGCTTTGTCACAGCGGCCCGAGTACCGACAATGGAAGCGGTGGCTCGTTGAAAGACGCCGCATGCGCTATGCACAAAGCGTGCAAATCATTTGGGCAAATGGTGTAACTACTCTAGCTAGGTATATAACTTCGAGTCAAATTTTCTAGCTGTCACAAGCACAGGCATTTGATTTAGCAGAACGTAACGACTGCAATCTAGCAACCAAGGCCAATGTAAGTAAATTATTAGGTACCTTCAGTAATTCGGTGGCGCTCAAGATAAATTGCCACTAAACTAAAGGAAGAATTCGTAGGAGAACAAAAGTCACTGACATAGCACAGCAGATTAGCTCGTTGAAGTGGCATTGGACGGGTCACAGGAGGCAAAAAGTTTTTCGAATGGTGACCATGTACTGGCAAGCGAATTAAGCGTAGTAGGACACCCACCGACAACGTGGACGACTTGACCAAGGTCGCTGGACGACGATCCAGCAGTGGACGTTTAGTTTAAATGAAAGTTTATCGTGAATCGTGATGGTGGGCGAGAAGGTGGAATAAGACATCAAAATAGTGATGGGTTGCTATCCACATCGCCTATGAACATGATTCGCATTTTCGTCCATTCCCGATGGGCTTTTACCATCCCGCGGGAAGAGAAGCAGCTAGTACATTCTATTTATTTTTTCTTCTAGACTTGAGCATGGAAGAGAAGAACAATTATTTCATAAAGTACTTATGCATTTAATATCTGGAGCCTACCATCAGCTCTCTCTGTCTAAGCGACTATCACGGAAAACGTGGTGGAAACGACGATTTCAAGGTTAATCCCATGTCTAGGACAGGCACACCGCACACGACATTGCTCGGGCGGCTTTAGCCAATGTACGGCTTCTTTGAATGTCACCTATATATAACATTACCGCTCAAGCCAGATCCCACAGCGTCAAACACAAGCAAACTAGAAAGTTTTAATTTACCGTCTTGTTAAAAAAAAACTTAAGCAATAAAAGGTGAGATTAGTAAAATATGTGGTAAAATCTGAAATAAAGTGGAGTGATATCAGTGTGTTTTCTACCCGACTGTACAATCATTGTATTTTTTCTTTTAAATATTTTTTTATCGAGATAGGTATTTAGTTCTTCTGTCGACGTTATTAGACTCCTTAAATATTAAGATTTTTGGTAAAGGTACCTCAGTTCTTGGATCCATAGACCTAGATTTTTTTTTACTGTTGGATCTCGTGGGAAATTCTGGTACTTTACCATCAATGTCCATGGCCATGGCCCCATTCGGCTCAATTCCATTAACTTACTTCATCTTCATTTTACGTTACCTACTGTTTTGTACCTACATCCTGCCTACATCTTATGACAAAATAATAATTTGTCTAGGTACAAGCGGGATACCTAATTATCCGAAACTGAAAATTCGCTTCTAATCGATTAAAAAATTGATACGATTTTAACAATCGATTTGGATTCGAGACGTACAATTTTACATTCTACGGCTGAAGCATAGACCAAATTACATATCTTTACATGTCTTTTTGACATGAGAATTAACATTTATACAGCCAGAACATTATTATATATTTTTCATCGAAAAATATAAATACTATGAATTTAGAGAAGTGGTTAATTTTATTTATTTTCAAGTGTTAAGTATGATTCCTACGTTTAGTAATTTTAAAGCATCTGACAGTTTATGAATTTATAAAGCTCGTGAGATAAATCTCAAAATTCTGGAGTGACAAACAACATAAATTGACAGATTACCTGTCATTAATTTGATGAACATGAAAATTAGATTTAATTTTCATAATTTCATTACTTTAATTTAGTACTCTTATCGATTGAACTGTAATATTTTACAAGTTTTCATAAAGCTAGATTCAATTTCAGCTCACTATTTTTTTATTTGCTAATACTCATTTAACGCACGCGCAGAACATCATCGCCCGAAATCTCCCAGCGCCATATTGAGAGGCGGACGTTGTATGACTTGAGTGATTAATCGTGGTTAGTGCAATAAATTGAAGTGGAACAGTTGATCGTGCCCTATGGATATACATTTGGGTACGTAATAAGTTAAAAAGTGTAACCTGGGTGCCCCTGAATGATCGTGAGCAAATCACATCGTAACCTAGACATAGGCCGTTCTAGTTATCAGTAGATTACCTAGGTATCATCAATTCGCTGTTTGCTCACAGTTTTAATCTTATTAATACACACGTGTGGGGAATAGCCATAGGTTTCTTGAATCTAGTTACATTAACAAGATTATACGATAGCTTTGCAAGGTTCCACGGTCGTATATAAACGGATTCCGAAGTGTTTATGTCGGCAGTTGACAGAAGCGTTTATGTATATGACCGATCATAAGTCACCACACCCAGTGACCGCCGGAACGTCGGTTTTAGTATTTATTCGTTTCTAGTTCGGATGATTGTTAGCGCGTCGTCGCGTTGGTACGTGATACAGTGAGATGGGAAGGTTCTGTCGTGAAATGTGAGTGTAATGCTAATGTAATTTCTAGGAGTGGTGTGCCTCGGTTGAAAGGCCTGCCGAAAGGACAGGGCTCCGCGCGACAGGACGGACCGCGGCCCTCCGCTCTGAATCATGGAGTGCTGCATGTCAGAAGAAGCCAAAGAACAGAAAAGAATCAATCAAGAAATAGAGAGGCAGCTCCGGAAGGACAAGAGGGATGCCAGGAGAGAACTCAAACTACTACTGCTTGGTGAGTGTTTCAAACATTCCTCATAGTGTTCAACTCAATTTGCATGCAATAGTAGGTCTTAGTAAATAAAAATTGGGAGTGAGTAATAACCTTCCGTGAAGAATTATTTTTAGAACAAGGAAATACTCTGTTGCAATTAAAATGAAAGTTGTATTGGTTTTATAATATATATTAGATAAATTTATTGATTTGTCGAAATTCATAACCATGAGTAGTTTGTAGTGTCTGTTACTTAATTGTAGCTTTACTCAAACTATTATTTTAAGTGCTATCCATACATTTCTATGTGAACAAGTTGGTGCAACATGTATGGAAGTGATTTCTTTCCCACCACTAAGCCTGTAAGATGTCCAGCCCAGATGTCTTTAGATAATAAAAAGTAATAATTAATCAAATTACAATTTATAATTTTTCCAAACATTCAAGTAACCATTTTTCCATGAAGGTATAATAAAAAAACGGGTTATTATGATTAATAGTAATGTAGCCAATATTTTGGAAGCACTTCTGTAAAGCTTGATACATATTGGGCAAAATTGTTAAGCAACTATAGTTACAGCTTTTGTACATATATGTCTGAGTGAAACGTATGTTTCACTATATGCCCTACGGCTATCGTAAATCAACTAATTTTACCCAACTTCCTAATTCTGTCTGTCATCATAATTTTATAGCAGTTGTCAAGCTATGTTCGATTCGAAGCGACATACCTTATTTCATATCTATCCTTATTATACTGATTTGTGTGGGACACTCAGAAACGTCATCCCTCTTCAGGGGGCCTGCTTTCTTATTTTTGTACTTACCTATATTAATTCTTTGCTGCAAGTCTGAATTGGTTGTAATATCTACTAACCGCAAATGCCATTGCGGCCTTGAACCTTTTACGGGCTGATTGAAAAGGAATTGAAACTCCAGGATATTTTATTATTTATATGACAATTATATATTCAGACTAACTAGTGTTTAAAAAAATCGCGATTATTAGATACTAATATTTAAGTACTTTAAAAATTTACCAGTCAGTTGTATCTTCCATCAATTATACATTATAAGTAAAAATAAGGATGTCATATATTAATTGCATACTTCATGAACCAATGTGTGTAAGTACTTACCTACTTATTGAATCACTACCTAAATTAGGTCTTTTGTATTAAACATACATATAGGTACCTACTTCATCTACCAAGGTATATTATGCACTTGAATCTTACATTAAAAACTACACTAGTGGTTTTCATTCTTTTAAATACATACCTTAATTCTGCCTAAACCAGCCTAATTCTGAATGGTATAGAGTAACTTTACAGCATAAAATTACTCTAGTTAGACCATTCAGAATTAGGCTGGTCCGCAAAAAAGTCAAAATCAGTTTGTTACAATTATTTAAAAAATGCCTGATATGAATATCAGGATTTTTTTAGGTCTGGGTAGAATAGTAGTGAACTACCATTTTACCCAGACTATACTAATCCTGGATAATTATAGTCTGGGCCCTAGTCATATTTCCGTTGGGAGGCAGAGAAGATCGACAGTGATACTACTGGGCATTGTGGTTGTGACATTTAACATCAAAAATAGTTATTAATTATTTTATCCACGCAGTCAGGTTTTTTATAATAATTACTTGTTATATTTATAAGAAATACTTGTTAAATTTATAAGAAATACTTAACAAAGATTTGAATGAATAATTCATAAAAAATAGCACAATAATTGCCTTGTTTCCTTGTTCACACATCTTTTATCAAACATGCTAAATACTTTATTTACACAACTAAACAGAGATTGATTAGTGTCTAGCTTGGATGTATCTGCACTATTTGTTGTATTTTTATATATACTGTCCTTAAGACGATACACAGAGTCCAGTGCTGCCCCCATTTTAAATAAAGTATTTGTAAGGAAACGGAGATATCATTTAAAATTTTGAGCTACTAAAACCTAGATAACCCTTTAAACTATTTTATGAACCACTGTTTACAGTCTAAAGTGAGAACGTTAAAGCTTTAGTTTGCATTTTTGCCAAAAGTGGCCGTTTTTCGCAAAAGTGCAAACTAAAGCTTAACGTTCTCACTTTAGAACTTAAGTATATAATATATATAATAACTTCACTAAGTAGTTCGTATATCCTGTGGTGTGGTTCATCTGTTTTATTTTTAATAAATTTATATATTGAATCATTAGTTCTGCCTCCACGGTCCAGTGGTCAAGGCGTTAGCCTTGTGATCCGGATGTCATGGGTTCAAATCCCACTGGGAAGCATACTTTGTGGAAAGTTGTTTCCAGTCTGTTTAGGATATTGCAGGCTTGAATCACCTGATTATCCGAAAAGAAAGATGATTCTGTGCTTCGGAAGGCACGTAAAGCCGTTGGTCCCGAACGCCATCTAGCGTTTGTACCTATCCTAGGATTGGTTCTGGTCTACCCTTTGGGTTGCGGAGGTCAGACGGCAGTCACTCTGTGTAAAAACCAGTAACCTCGTCAAATCGCCTAGGTTAGGTAGCGGACCCCGGGCTCTGAAGCGTAACCGTTGACGATGCAACCGGGAATACGCTCGGATGATGATGATGATTGAATCATTAGTTCATGATTGGTTTGTTGAGTTATAAAATGCACTTGGCTCGGGTAATTGAATCACACACAGTGGCAACACTCCCAACTGAATGATAACGTATTCTTGGGCTAATAACGTGACCTCTCACGGGAAGAGAATACCTTGTTTTATTATACTATGATGTAGACTATATCTTGTCTCTGCCTCTAAGAATCACCTGTATTTGCATCACATCATGCATTTGCAATCACCGTGGTTGCATCACCTAAATATCCTGTTTTTCTTTTTTTGTTTTCACCTGTACTACAGTTAAACTTAACCCTTTAACCGCGAACGTCGGATTAATCCGACAAACATTTTCGTGCCCATTTCGCAAGCGTCGGATTTATCCGACCAAAAACTATAGATATTCACAATTCCTCGCGCTGGGAGCACAACTGATATAAAGTCTCGCGGTGAAAGGGTTAATAGAAGCGTATCATGTATGCCTATGCATACAGTACTACAAACGAAACTATGTATGCGTGTGTGTTCGCCCGCTACGGGGGAGAGGTGCGGGATCTGGGAACGGGGACGCATATTGCGCGGGACCTAAGGAGATTCCATTCTGTATGAAATACTCTTAATAATATCTGTGCCTGTACTACACTTTACCTTTCCCAATAAAAGACATTCAGTTCGCACAAAATCATTAATGCATGATACGAGGGCTGTTTGATAAGTACCCGTTTTCTAAATATATTAATATCACTGGCCGCAAATAAGTATACCACCTTTTTAAGCCATTTTTCAGAGGCGGGAAAATTAAAAAAAAAATGGCATTCTTTTGTTTTTTTTTTCTCATTTGACAACGATTCAGTGAAGGCGTGAACTTAAAATTGTTAAAATGGAGAAAGAACAGTATCGGTCTGTAATTAGATTCTTATTTTTGAAAGGAAAAACGTGATGAAATAAAAGTAAGAATGCAAGCGGTTTACCATGAATGTGCTCCTTCTATGACAACCGTCAGATATTGGTATAACGAGTTTAAGCGGGGGAGAACAACCGTATTTGATGAGGATCAGGCCGGCCAGTTGAGGTGACTACAGACGATATGGTTAAGAAAATTGAAAATATCGTTTTAGCCGACCGCCGAATTAAACTTCGAGAAATCGTTGATGCTGTAAATGTTTCAATCGAGAGGGTACAACACATATTAGAAGAAAAATTGGGTATAAAGAAAGTATCGGCGAGGTGGGTGCCGCGTTTACTCACGGAGGAGCAAAAACGGAACCGACTGACTACTTCGGAGCAGTGTTTGGCCGTGTTCAAACGTAACCCGAAGGAGTTTCTGCGTCGTTTCGTGACCGTGGACGAAACGTGGGTCCACCACTACACCCCGGAAATGAAAGAGCAGTCGAAGCAGTGGATTTTACCGGGTGAACCTGCTCCAAAGAAAGCAAAAACTGTCCCATCGGCTAGAAAGGTCATGGCGACCGTTTTTTGGGATTCGCAGGGTATTATACATATTGACTATTTAGAAAAGGGAAAAACAATAACAGGGCAGTACTATGCCAATTTATTGGATGAATTTGACGCCGTGTTGAAGGACGAACGACCCCATTTAAAAAAGAAAAAAGTACTGTTTCATCACGACAACGCCCCGGTTCATTCGTCCAGAGTTGTGACGGCTAAATTAGCACAGTTACGCTACGAACTATTGTCTCACCCCCCCCCCCCCCCCGTATTCTCCAGATTTGGCCCCATGCGATTTCTTTTTGTTTCCCAACCTAAAAAAATGGCTCGGTTGCAAGCGATTTGGATCAACCGCCACAGAAGCCTATTTTATGACTTTCCAAAATCATACTTTTTGGATGGTTTATTGAAGCTTGAGTATAGGTGGAACAAATGTATAGAGTTAAAAGGTGACTACGTAGAAAAATAAATGCATATATACAAAAATGTTTTTTTGTTCCATAAACGGGTACTTATCAAACAGCCCTCGTACATGTATCGCAAAATCCAGTGTGCAACAACATTTGGATGCAAAGTTTTGCGATACGCGATGCGGCAATCCGACTCGATGGTGTCTCGTAAATCGGAAATCTGCAAACAGCTACAAAATGTCAAGGGAACAGAAGTGTCATTTCATATACGAATAATAATCCCTAGAAGCATAAATAATCCCGAAAAATAATTCCACGTGATATGTACCGCGGCGGGCGGGGCTTTAAATATGATTAAAGCGCGGCGCGACAGTTCGCCATAATACTCGAGTCGTGTGTCGGTTGCGTCGCAAAAAGTTTCCTTATAGAATGTTTATTTATTTATTTATTTAATTTATTGCACTATAAAATTAATGTACAATAGGTATAATCTTAACGCTAAGCGCTGTCTACCAGAAAATACCTTTGGGACGTATAAGAGAAGGCGATAAATGGTAATATTAAAAATATGGATAAATATTGCTGTGTTTTTGCGATAATTCATTAAAAATGTCGTCAAGTGCCGTGAAGTGGTGTAGAAGCCATACATACATGAAAAACACAGAACTCTCCTTTCATATGTAAGTAAATAAACATTTTAATAATCGGCCCCTTAGCCACCCGACCGACGGGGTGATGACGCGTGCGTGAACTTGTCGCGACCAATCGCATGCATCTTTGTCTATGTGTGTGTTTGACTGTTTCGTTGTAATTACTGTTAGTTTCTTTGCGTAAATGTAATCAGAATCGAAGCGGTGAATGTAGGAGCGTTAGATTTCTAGAGATTATACTTCGATGCATTTCATACAATGTGTGCACTGCGCATACTCTATCTCAGCAAAAAGTGGACTCAACCACTTACTAAGTATAAATATGAAGTACCTAGGACTATTCCACTTACGGCACTATTTTTTTAGCACGTTCAGTTCATGTTACTATTTCTGCACGTAACTGATGCACTAAACTTGTACGCAATGTCACAGGAATCTGAATTCAAATCGTTCCAAATGTAAACACTGCGTGACTGCAAACACGCAATGCGTCTAGTACAGAGTAAACTGTTTTTACAGTCGTGTTTATATATTGATAAGTTCCTCGGCTCGTTTACGCGTTTGTGCTTTTTTCGCTAGAATTTGGAAGAGGGGGTGGGTGTTTTTCAAGTGCGAAACAACATTCAATTCATACGCGAATATAGAACCCTTTTTATTTTCAAGCTTGTGCTAAACACATAGAGCGACGGCAAGTGAAGCGTAGGACACTCACCATCGAAATATAATCTCTAGAAATCTAACGCTCCAACATTCACCGCTTCGATTCTGATTCCATTTACTCAAACAAACTAACAGTAATTACAACGAAACACTCAAACACACACATAAACAAAGATGCATGCGATTGCTCACGACAAGGTCACTTACGCGTCGTATCGGTCGAGCAGGCGGCTCCCCGAAGCCGGCTGCTCGACCGACACGGCCGCGGTCAACGCCACGAGCGGTGAGGTACAATATTAAAATGTTTATTTACTTACATATGAAGGTGAGTCCTGTGTTTTTCATGTCTGTATGGCTTTTACACCGCTTCACGGCACATGACGGCATTTTTAATGAATTGGTTATCGCTAAAACACAGCAATATTCTCAAAGGAAACTTCTTGCGACGCAACCGCACGACTCGAGTGTCACGGCGATCTGTCGCGCCGTGCTGTTCATATTTTAAGCCCCGCCCGCCGCGGTACATATCGCGTGGAATGATTTTTCGGGATTAGTTACGATTCTAGAGAATTATTGTTCGTAGACACTCACCCAACAAAAGACAAAAGATAGAGGAAAATGGAAAAGACTCACATGCTGTCCCGACCCCACGTAAAGTGGTATAAGGTGAGGAAGAAGAAGAAGAAGAAGACACTCACCCACAAAGTGGTCAGACGACCTGACCAACGTCGCGGAAAGCGCAGATGCAGGCCGCTAAAGATTGGTTATTTTGAAAATCTTTGGGAGACGTCTATGTCCAGCAGTGGACCTTATGCGGATGAAGTGATGATGATTATGATGTGTGCAAAAGCTAATTCTGTAATCTCCATTTTTGCACAACAGCTTTTTATACCAAGCGTCAGTTAGCAAGTCAATACCTCACAATGCAACTATGTACGTACACGTATCCGTCAATTGTGCACAGTTGTTCCAACTTTACAGATTGTTTACAGGAGATTTACTTTTTTAAGGCGAAACGCACGGTCCGCTGGCGCCCTGGCGCATTTGAAATATACAGTTTAATAGGATAGTATCATCCAGAATCAAACATAATTTATGTTGTAATGATAAGAGAATAAAACGTCATTGATCATGTCCATATTGAAAGTGATTTAAGATTAAATAAAGCAGAAAAACCGATATTAAGAGCGCTATTTGACTCCCAAGAAACTATGACGTCCTGACGTGGTATTTCATACAAATCATAAAGAAAATGTTTAATTTGACGTTTAGTAAAAAGGACTGATTACATTTGACTTGTTGGAAACTAGCGGATTGTAAATAAGGTAATTACAATTTTAAAAACCAACAGGATTTAGATCTAGCCCAAAATCGGCCACTTTTGGCTAAAACGCATTTTAAAGCTTAAGGCGATGTGAGTAATTCCTATGTAAAAATTTTGAGAAATAAACTACAGTAATTTTTCAAAAACACTCACAGTATTGTGGGCTCTGAACTGACAACGCGCCTTAACCCTAAACATATGTTAAAATAATTTTATCAAATAATTAACTGCTAATTAAAAAAGGGCGCCTGATATGTTTCTATCGGATAGCAAATGAAACACCCGAGTCTAACCGAAGCTCGTTTATTACTTGTGGCATCTTGGATCTCAGTAACCAAAACAGCTGACGGCATTGTCTCTAAAAAGTTTAAAGAACAATAAGCATCATATTGTTTGTCACTTTCGCACTCGGCATTAGGCACGGGCGCGCGAGAGAAATAGTCAGCAACTATGTTATTCTCACTGGATATACAGGCTGTCTTTTAAACCACCAGTCAAATTTTTGGAGCAAGTTTAGTCCATGATACTGAACTAATTTCTATAAAAAAAGTTATTAAAAATCGATGAAAATTTTTCGTTTTCCCATAGAAAATCCGTTTGACTGAGCGCTGATTTGTATGAAAAGGCGAATTTTTATTTTAGTTTTTCGTTAATTGTTTTTATGGAAAGTAGTTCAGTATCATGGACTGAACTTGCTCCAACAATTTGGCTGGTGGTTTAAAAGTCAGCCTGTATATTGAACGACGTAATTATAAGCTGATAATATAATTGCATATCTTTGTAATCGTAAAGCCGTAGTGATTGAAATACCGGTCTTATTATTAAAAATCGAAACCAGAGGTCGATGATCTGTCTTTAATATAAAAGGTTCATTTCTCCCGTATAAATATTGGTGATAATGTTTAACACCAAAAATGATCGCGGTAGCCTCTTTTTGGATTTGGCTATAATTGCGTTCGCTAGTTGTAAGAGATCGTGAGCCAAAAGCTACAGCTACTGGTCTTTCTCGACCGTCTGCATCACGTTGCGACAAGACCGCGCTGAGCCCCGTGAGCCCCGCGTCCACTGCCAGCACGAGCTGAGCACCAGGTTTAAAGTGCGCCAGCACGCGACACGCTCTGGACAATGCTCTTCGCATTATGAAAGGAATTGGGGCATTGATAGAAAAATCATCAAAATATTTCGAGTTTCCGAAATGCTTATCAGTGAGACGTTGACCGATGTTGTGATAACGTGACGTCTATTACGAAATGTTAGTGCACAAGTATCTGAAATGTAGGCTCCCTTCACAAATGTATGGCTTTATCAGCTGTCGTAATTTTGTGTAAAGGTGTGTGAGATAAATGCACCTAACTAAAATTGTTTATAAATATAGGTGTCATATTTAAGAGCGTTTAAGTTCATAATGTCCATTTCTCAAAATGTCTAGTTCTCAGAATGTCCAATCATCCAAAATGTCCAGTCTATATGCTATGCTCTTTTCAGAGTATGAATTTTCTTCCGTTTGTCTCTCTCGTCCGCACATTGTTTAATTTCGCTACACGACACGACGTTCACTTATCTGTTTCATGTAGATATGCCTCGGCCTGCCTGATCCTCTTTCCCCTTAGACTCGTATTCAAATAATTAAAAAAAACTAGCTCTGGTGCTCAACAGTTCCGCTCAAGTCTTCGCTTCACATGGCAACAATAAGTCTTTCGCATCTTTTAACCTCGGCCTAAATGTTGCACGGCACGAGACAAAAATGAGAGACACATGTGCCTGTTTGCCAAATTGGGCCGTAGACCACCTGACTGTAAGTTGTTACGTGGGCGTCGCCTGTACTAATACTAGGGCTGTCACTGCCACACACCGGTTCCATACCCTGTTCCCTGTTACAATCCTCTTAAGCTCTTTTAAAGAACATACGTCGTCATTATTCGGAAGACCTAAAAATATTGTGAGTTTGTGAACACCATTTTTCGATTTAGGGATCAGTTTGTGCAATATTTTTGTTAGAGTTAAGGGCCCCCCCCCCCCTCCCTCTGTCAGCTAAACGGTTGTATATGGATACAAAATGGCCGTAAAATGTACTCGGAAAAGGAAAATTTCATACAAATTCAATTAAAATGATTAGATGATTTTGAAGAACTTTTGAAATGATTAGAAGATTTAGAATCCTACACTGTGCGTGGCCGGACACGCACTTGGCCGGTTATTTTGTATGACATTGCCTTTAGTGGTTTTAGCAAAACAACTGATCGACTTGAAACTTTACCCACAGGTACTGGCGAGTCGGGCAAATCAACATTCATCAAGCAGATGAGAATCATCCACGGCTCCGGCTACAGCGACGATGACAAACGCGGCTTTATCAAGCTCGTCTACCAGAACATCTTCATGGCGATGCAGAGTATGATACGCGCTATGGATCTACTCAAAATAACATACGGGAATCCGTCCAACGTAGTAAGTGCCATATCTTGTTCATTCTTTTTAACCTTTAG
Organism: Acrobasis repandana; assembly: GCA_963576875.1. Taxonomy (NCBI): domain Eukaryota; kingdom Metazoa; phylum Arthropoda; class Insecta; order Lepidoptera; family Pyralidae; genus Acrobasis; species Acrobasis repandana. The sequence continues at coordinate 7,182,706 of OY756221.1, read as the reverse complement.
TTGTTTTATACTATTAAGCAGCAGCGAAGCGTTTTTGACGGAAAGTGATTAAAGCTTATGGAGACCTACTTACTACACCAAAGGTGGCCGCATCGCGGATTCCGTGGAATACCCGCTCTCTTTCTCGCTCTAGCAAATTACGGTTCTGAGCGACAGAAAAGGATATGAGCATAGGAAAGTGCTGTTCCGTTCGGCCAGATATAGCCCAACCCTAAGAATCCGTGCCGCGCACTTAGATTTTGTATACAAGCACTGTTAGAACGTTTACACATTACTTCTTGTATTTTGGTGCGCTTGGGTTTCGTTAGTACATACACGTCACGCTTTGACATGGTGTCTGAAGGTTAGATGCAACAAATGGTATGAAAAATCCTCGCGTGCGGTACTGCAGCTGCGAAAAGCCTTACCGCGGCCGCAGAATGTGTAAACCACCCTTGGTCTGAGGTGTATGCGGTATACGCTCTAACAGTGCTTGCTTACATACGATTTCTAAGTGCGCGGCACCACAGCGACGGTGTTGCTGCTGCCGCTGCGACGCTATGTGTAAACGCTTTTATTTGCCCTTTTTGAAGAACCAGGGCAAGGATTTCGTTCCACAGGAGAAGTACATGCGTAATTAAAAGAAAACCTCAAACGTATTGACCGTTTTCAATCTAGAACGTATGTTATAATTACAAAGGTTGCAAGAACGGCCACTTATTTAGTAAATAAATAGATAAGGACAAATTACACTGATTGAGCTAGCCCCAAAGAAAGTTTAAACTTGTATTCTGGGATACTAACTCAACAGTACTATATTTTATAATATATATATATATATATATATAGGTAGATAAACACTCAAGACCCAGAACAGTTTGAAAAAGGCCATTTTCCAACTAGCCCTGGCTGGGGATCGAACCCAGAACCTCCAGATTGGCGGACTGGCGTGGCATTACACCACGGAAATTGTCAATAATAAAGTAGAATAGAATAATATTTATTATTCTAATCTATAATATCTTCATTACACGATGTATGTACAGTAAGATTTGAGCTTACAGGTGGGAACAATGGCGGTAATTAGGACGAAACACCTATCAATAATCATGCGGCTAAAATGATAATGGTGATGAAAGTCATTAAAAAAATAGTTGATTTTCTATTTCTCGATTGAGTTAAGTTATTTTCAACTAGACTCATTCCGATGTAGGTATAAATAAAAAAAAAGTTAAGGAAACATAATGCCACGCCTTTATAAGCATTCAAAAGTATGTGACATGGTATTTTCCATAAACGAAAATATGTTTATACACACTAGTTATGAATTCAGAGTCTCGATAAATTCCCAATAAGTGAATCATTATTATTATCACAACAAGTATGACAGAACTCTCCCCTACGAGGATTTAACATCCGTGTTTGGGCACGGAGTTCATCGTAGCGTAATTAAATCGATAACCCCCTCTAAATAATTATATGTTATGGAGAGATAGCAAAAATCTTAATTTGGCCAATGTCTCGCGAATAAGCAATCTGTGAAGTAATTTTACAGATGGTAACTGTTATCACAGTTTTCTTATTATCTCAGAAGATTTAACCCTTTGGGCCGCGCTACACTGGATTGGCATGGCATGGCATCGGAAGCGACGCGTTATTTCTAAACAAGCTATTCTAACCTTTATGTCTAGTAGTATAAGAGGCATAACCGCTTAAACATGGCGCGCGGGCGTCTAGTCCGCGAGAATGCGCGGCAGGCCGCCGGCCGGCACGCCACGTTTAAGCGGTTATGCCTCTTATACCACTAGACATAAAGGTTAAAATTGCTTGTTTAGAAATGACGCGTCGCTTCCGATACCATGCCATGCCAATCCAGTGTAGCGCGGCCCTTAACCGCGAACTCCGGATTAATCCGATAAACATTTTGGTGCCCATTTCGCGAGCGTCGTATATATCCGATCAAAAACTATGCCTCGCACTGGGAGCACGACAACTGATATAAAGTCTTGCGGTGAAGAGTGTTGTTTGCTTCTAATCTCGAAATACTTAAGCACTATGTATATTGCATAGATATTAGATACTCTTTCTACGAAAAATGCACTGATGACCGCGACGCGCTTCACTATGATGTCGTCTTCATCATCATCATCATCAGGTCTTTTTTAGTCTCCACTGCAGGACCACGACCCTCTCTGTACTATCTGAGCCATACATAAGTCAGATCAGTCAAAGGATTTGGCCTACACGCTGGCCAGACGGGTTGAAGATGTCTCATTGATTTTTATAAGCTTTGTTTAGCTTGTGTTGGAGTGGTCCTATTCTACTCTGCCGGGAACCACACGCCGCACTGACGACATGATGTCGTCTAGATCTGCAAATAAAAAACAAGTTTTACAAACCACATAAACAATTTTTTTGAATTTGTGGTTACTTAAATTAACATTTGACTAATACAATATAAATAGTAATAAATAGGTACATACTACTTAAAATTGGAAACTTCGGTCGAGGGAATAGTGGTCGCGCATTGCAGTGGCACTGTCAACCAAATTTAAGTAGAATTGGTGACACTGACATAATTCATTATTCTATTTATGCCATCTAATCGCCCTATATTAAATCCATGTTATTTTTTGGGTGTTACTTATCTAGTTTGTTAATAGCACTATGGTGTCAGTTTTTTCGAGCTACCTAAAAACATCTGATAACCGTGTGGTTCCCGGCAGAGTAGAATAGGACCGCTCCAAGTCTTCCTGTGGAAGTCGTAGAAGGCGACATAAAACACAAGCTACACAAAGCTTATAAACATCAATGAGACTTCTCCAACCCGTCTGGTCAGCGTGAAGAGTGTAGGCCAATTCCTCTGACTGCTCTGGCTAATATAAGACTCTGGTAGTACAGAGAAGGTCGTGCAGTGGAGACTTAAAAAAAAAGACCCTATGACACACTAGTTCACAGTGTGTAGATTTTCCCACGACGTTTTGCTTTACCGGAAGCAAGCAGTGGTCGATGAAAATTACCGTACACGAGTGTATAAACTTAAAAACATTATAATTTCCAGGAAAAGGCGGAGTTGATATCGGCGATCGACTTTGAGAGCGTGACCACGTTCGAGAGCCCGTACGTGGAAGCAATCAAAGGTCTATGGTCCGACTCCGGCATTCAGGAGTGCTACGATCGCAGGCGGGAGTACCAGCTCACCGATTCAGCCAAATAGTAAGTACATACTATTTTTTGTAACATTTGTATTGGTGCAATAAAGACTGGGTGCTCGACCTATCCCGGCGCAGTTAGGGGAGTTCCCGCATAGAAGATAGGAGGTGGAGTGAAGAACAGAGAGACTCAACAACACATATAATAAATTAATTGTACTGATACACTTACAATCCGATATCAAAATTATAATAAGACTAAATAATATTTAGCAGATATTATAATAAATAGATAGGTAGTCCTGAATCAAGGTAAGAGATGGGAGTGCAATGAGACAAAATGAAGAGGGATGTGTAAATGATTCGAAAATGGAATGAAATGAAATGAAGAATGAAAAGCAGACAGGATGAAATCAAGAAATGAGGTTAAAACATGATGCAGCATGCAGGATCGTTACAAGTTTTTCATTCATTTTCTATCGATTAGTCTTATGCTACTCTCATTGCCGTATTGTATTGGGTCTCACCAAGAAGGCCAAAAGTTTGACGCTGACTTTTACTTTATCTTTACCTGCCTACAAGTCCAGTGCTGGACTAATATGAACTATTATATTTTGGAGACAGACGGGTTGAAAATCCCTGTATATGGATATACCCATTCTTCTTTACTGACATTAGTCTCTTCGTATTCGTACGACCCATCGAAACGACCCATAGGAGACGAAAGTAAAGTGCTGGGCCAACGACCTCTTGTAATGTAGCGCTGCTTAGCCAAAAAAGCGTGTTGATCAGAACTTCAGCACGTGTGGTAACTCTTTCTTTCTCTATGTTGGCATCGATTACGCAGGCTTATTGATGTTAAGAAGACGTATGATGGTCAAGTTCGCGAAGCAGCGCTTCCATTGTACAAATTGAACAACAGGGTGAAAAGCAATCTGCTATAAATCATTTCTCTAATAAAGTTATTATAAAAATGATAAAATACCAATGATATTCATATTTTAAAATAAATAACTACTGCAAACATAACAAAAATAGCAAACATTACAACAATAACAAGCTTTTATTTTTATCTTTGGTAGAACAAAAAATTGTCTCAATTTATTCAATTCACGTGCTATTAACAAACGTAGAGAATTATAGATATCTGATGTTAATTGAATACCATACAGTATCGGAGTAAAAATGTAATAAATCTCATGTTTCTATAATTACATCACAAGTTTGCAAAATAATGGCTAGTAACAGTTATAAGGACAATATAGCGATTACATCATATACGTACGCCGCTATTGTACCGGCTAAACTATGGTCAATTCATGAGTAATCGCATGTGTAGGTAATTATCCTAATTCAAATAATGGTAAAGCGAAATGATCAATAACGTGAGTGGATCAGAACGTTCGATTGATCGTTACTTTTTGATTTTATGGCTTAGATGTAGGACATCTAGACACGGCAGTGTGTCAGCCAAACTGTAGTAGGTTCCATTTGCTAAAACACAGCAAGCGAACTTTTATACTATGGAACAAACATAATCGTGCAAAATGGAGCAACAAAATTGATATAATAGCTCCTCTTCATGATGGGCCAACATTGCATAGTTTTTTTTTTCCATTGCTGCGTTGGATGGAAAACTCAAAAACTTTGTGATTTCAACAGCAATGTACAGTGAATTGGCTCAATGATGGCCCAACTTGTGGAGGAACCAAATGACTGTCGCATGACGCAGCGTCAATTGTCGGCCAAATATCCGCTATGATTTCTCTTCCAAAACACTATATTGTATAATTTTTAGCTTCAGTTTCATTGACTAGTGTCCTTGAACTTTGTGTCATCCAATGTGTTCAAGTGCTACATTTTTTTGTATACGTGGAAACTTGTTAATGGCTAAGTTTTATAAGTATTTGTTGTTACTGTTTACATAGATAAGAGATGGCTGTAAGTTTTCTGAAATAAAATATAATAAAATAAAATGACGTAGCGTTATACAGCAGATGTTGATTGGTCTAGTAATTGGCGTGGAGCAGCGTCAGTATAACGGTATTGGCGGAAAACGAAATGTAGTTTTTAAGTACTAGCTACTTGAATGTACTTTTGATAGGGTCATTTTTAGGGTTCCGTACCCCAAGGGTGCAAACGGAACCCTATTACTGAGACTCCGCTGTCTGTCCGTCTGTCACAGGGCTCTATCTCTTGAACCGTAATAGCTAGACACTTGAAATTTTCACCGATTATGTTTTACTCTGGCCGCTATAGCAACAAATACTAAAAATAAGACATAGATTAAAATGAAAGGGACACCCTTTCATACAAAAAACCTGATTTTTCAGCGTTTTTAACTAGATCTTTTTAATGGCATTAGATACTTGACATTTTCACAGATTATGTATTGCTATGGCCGCTATAACAACAAATACTAAAAATAAGACAAAGTTAAAAATTAAAAGGTCTCGTCATACTGGGTGGCGCAAAAGTAAAGACCCTATTTGGTTCAGCTATAACATTTTTTCTAAATTAGAAAACTAGATTTAGGTTTTTTTAAATGTATATTTGTGCCATTAAATTTCGTACCATTAGGATTTAAAGATGATGTCTTTTAAATGGTGACCTCCAGAGTTGATACACATTTGAGCCCTATTTATGACATTTTGCATAACTTGCCGTAACACTTCCTGCGATATGTTCGTTATTTCTTGACGAATGTTTTCTTTTAGAGCTGCGAGAGTCTGTGGCTTGTTCACATACACCCGAGATTTCAAAAAACCCCAAAGAAAGAAGTCTGGACTGGTCAGATCGGGTGATCTTGCAGGCCAAGGCAAATCGCCAAAACGAGAGATAACTCGGCCTGGAAAAGCGTCCCTCACTAAGTCCATAGTGTCGCGCGCTGTGTGTGCCGTAGCGCCGTCTTGTTGAAACCAGATGTGCTCCAGCCCCAATTCGTCCAAACTGGGTATCAAAAACTCTCGTAACATGGTTCTGTAGCGTTCTCCAGTGACAGTTATCGCATTGCCTCCAGCGTCTTCGAAAAAATAGGGTCCGATCACTCTGTCAACACAGATGCCACACCATACAGTAACTTTTAGTGGGTGTAGAGGTGTTTCTTGAATAATGCGCGGATTATCAGTGCCCCAGAACCGAGTATTCTGCTTATTGACATGCCCTGAGAGATGGAAATGCGCTTCGTCACTCATAACCAATTTTGAAGGAAAATCATCCTCTTCAAGGTTGAGGTTTATGACGCGCTGGCAGTAATCTAGACGAGCTCGGTGGTCAGCAGGCAGCAGCTGATGAGTCATTTGAGTTTTATACGGGAACATCTTTAAGTCTTTCACCAAAATACGCTGCAGGGTCCGTCTGGAAATGCCCAATTGCGTGGCACGTCGCCTCGTTGATGTTTCTGGACACTCTTCCACATCTTCGCGCACAGCATCGATATTTTCAGCTGAACGGCCTGTTCTTGGTCTCCCAGACTTAGGTCTATCCAATGTTGAGCCAGTTGCTTCAAGGCGTGTGGCAAAGCGTCGAATTGTGCGACCAATCGGTGCCGGACGGTGGTGAAATCGTCGACGAAATTCACGTTGTGTTCTTATCACTGATGAATTATTCCGTAAGAACATTGACACAATTATTCCACGTTCTTGGGGAGTAAAACGGTCCATGTTTATTTTCAGTGTATTTTACATTTGTTCACTACACAATTTTCAACAACAGAATGACAGAAAATGTCATATAAAAAAAATAAAAGTATTTTCTTTAGTGCCAGTACTTTTGCGCCACCCAGTACAAAAAACATGTTTCTTCAGCGTTTTAAAACATTGTACGGAGGTACGGAACCCTTCATATACGAGTCCAACTCGCACTTGCCTGTTTATTGCGCTTAATTTTGCTTCCATAGTATTGACGCCACAGCGTCGCTCAGCTCCATAAAGCATCTATAAATCGTCGATCATTTAAAAGATCAGTCAAAATTTCATTTTAATTACTTTTTTCAATTTATTTGGGAAAGATGCTAAGCTACAATAGATCGCTTTTGTTGCAAAGCAGCTTTAAAAGTCAGGATAAAAATTTCTAAAGATCTGGACATTATTTAATGAATTGTTTGATATGCCAGACAGAAAATTCAAAGCTTATGTAAAGAAAGTACTTTGTGAGAAGGCTTATTATAGGACCGATGACTATCTTAAAGACAAAAAGGTCTGGCTTGAGCTTGGCGCGGGTCCCTCTTAAAGGTTTGTATACTTAGACATGTCATAATTTAGGTACATTGGTACATACTAAATTTACAAATTGACAATATTTTAAATTTCGTAATTCTTATAATTCAATTTAATTATGACATAATAAACAATGTAATCTCTGTCCATCTATATAACTAATTTTAAGTTTTTAGTTTGTTAGTTGACGTCTTTGGGGAAAACGTGCAGTGCAGTTTGTTGCCGCTTCTTCTGCACTTGCGCCTAGGAAGCGGCGTAAACTTAGCTTTAAGTAACGATTTGACGTCAACATTTGTGCAAAACAAAACAAAGTGACTATTATTAAGAGATATTATAAATATCCTATGATAATAAAGATATTTTGAATTGAATTGAATAGGGTAAAATGAGGAATTTAGAATTCATAACCTGCCATACTATTAGATATATATATTACGAGTATATATATTAGATAGCTACTCGTATAATCCGTATACAGCAATCGCAAAAGGGATGTGGACTGGATTCGAAAAACATATTTTATTTAGTCCGTCAGTTAGATTATCCTAAAATAAATGACCCATACTATTTTTAGGGTTCCGTACCCAAGGGGTGCAAACGGGACCCTATTACTGAGACTCCGTTGTCTGTTTGTCTGTCCGTCTGTCACAGGGCTCTATCTCTTGAACCGTAATAGCTAGACACTTGAAATTTTTACCGATTATGTATTACCATGGCCACTATAATAACAAATAATAAAAGTAAGATAAATTTAAAAATTAAAGGGGGTCGTCATACAAAAAACGTGTTTCTTCAGCGTTTCAAAACATTGTACGGAGGTACGGAACCCTTAATGTACGAGTCCGACTCGCCCGTTTATTCGGTTTATCAAAGTATTATTTTTTTTAATTTAACTATTGAGACAAAAATATTTTTATTCCACAATACCACATCCGTATCGCAGTGTGTATAAACAATTCGTTTATAGTTTGACAGGTCTAGACAAGGATGGGTAGAGAGCGAGGAAAACCACAGTGGTTTAACTGACTCATGCAAACAATAAACGGAATGGACTTAATATCGATTTATCACTAAAATTTTAAATGCTGTTGAAATATCTATTACTTTAAATTCTAATAAATTATAAGGGCTTATGTTAGCGATATAATGGTTTTGGTAAATGTAAAGTTCATACGATACGAGTAATAACATGTCTTTTAATATATCAAAGTACATTTCTCTATAAACATAAGCATTGTTTAGTAGCAAGATGGGAAATGTGTAATATAAGGTAGACAATTTTCGTGTGTGTGTGTAGGGTCCCACTTATCCCAACTTGTTAGGTGAGCCCTACATATTATATAAGTATCTGTAAAGTAGACAAGAATAGATGTAACTCTCAGGGAGTAGCAAAAGACTTGATACGGCACTGATTTAAATATAAAACACTATCTGTTACAGCATTGTTATAAATTATAAAATAACTTTGATTATAAATAAATAATAATAAATAAATATAAATATATAAGAACAAATCACTACAATATTATATACAATTAGATAATATGTTTCTGTGATCAGGAGAAAGGATGGAATAGGGATGAGTCAGATGATAAAGAAGGGAATATGTGAATTGAAAAAAAAATTTGGAATGGAATGAATTTTCGAAAAGCGGACAGGATGAAACGATAGAGAAATGAGGTGGATAATAACATGCAGGATGAATAAAATATGCCGCAGTCAGATTTTTCAAGCAGCCCCATGCCATCTGACATAGCTTGACGATCCAGCTAATTATGACAGCTGGGACTGTTGTCACTAGACGACAGTTATTAAGGTGACGTGGGTTCACAATTTGCAATACTGTGCGTGTTTTTGAAAAATCACTGTTATTAAACTACTACAGTTTATTCCTCAAAAAAATTACATAAAAATCTTAAGGATTTTCTTAAGACACCCACAATAGCCAAAACACGATTGAGCATTTTTGGCTTGATAGAAAAAAATCACAAACATACCTCTAAATTCGCCTAAATTTGCCTTTATAATACGTATTACTCGTACTATTTTATACAATCACTTTTTTATATGAAAATTATACCAAAAAATGTACTATCTAAATATCTATCCGTTTTGGCTACAAAAAAAAAATTAATATAATACAAAAAAAATAATAAATAAAACACTGCGAAATATCGTCGAGCACGGCTCCGGGCCTTTCTTCGCTCTCGGCGAATATTTCACTGAGTTTTATTTATTATTTTTTTGTATTATATTTATAATTTTTTTTGTAGCCAAAACGGATAGATATTTAGATAAAACATTTTTTGGTATGATTGTCATATAAAAAAGTGATTGTATAAAATAGTAATACGTATTATAAAGGCAAATTTAGGCGAATTTAAAGGTATGTTTGTGATTTTTTTCTATCGAGCCAAAAATACTCAATCGTGTTTTGGCTATGTGGGTGTCTGTAGAAAATCATTAAGATTTTTATGTAAATTTTTTGAGGAATAAACTGTAGTAGTTTAATAACAGTGATTTTTCAAAAACACGCAAAGTATTGCAAATTGTGAACCCACGTCGCCTTAAGCTACGTCAGATATCCTTGCAGCTTGAGAAATCTGACACCAGTGAAAGCTATTAACTTACACTATAAGAAAGAGAGACCTATAAGCACAGAAGACAGTAAGAGTATACAGAACGGAATCTCCTATGGTCCCTTGCAATATGCGTCCCCGTTCCCCGTCCCCGCACCTCTCCCCGTTCTCGCCTTGTCTCAGGGCGAAAGCGGGCGAACACTCACTGCACGGCGCACGCGGCTGCACAAGAACGGGAGAGAGGTGCGGGGACGGAGACGCATATTGCGCATACCTTAAGAGATTCCTTTCTGTATACTCTTACTGCCTTCTGTGCTATAAATTCAAGTTGTGGCCACCCATAAGGGTTGGGCTACATCGGGCCGCACGCTTTCCAATGCTGCTATCCTTTTCTGCCGCTCAGAACCGACATTCCCTTGAGCGAGAAACAGCGGGAATGCGGCCGCATCGCCGATTCCGCGGCATACCTGCTGATGTAGCCCGACCCTAAAATTACCGGCGACGCCCGCCGGGGTGCTAGTGATGCGTACAATCGCTGAGCGACCTCTACAATAAAATAAAACGAACGCAAGAATTAGGTGAATGAAATAATGAGATTTCCTAAAATAGAGAACGCCAATGACACATCAATGTACTATTGACTGCGTTGTTTAAAAACTTTGCTCCTAGTTTACACATTGAAGCTCGTGAACCGTTTGTGATTCGAGCGCACTATCCGCTTTTATGGGTGGAACCCTACGAATGGCTGAACACAATGAGGCTTTTTCACAATTCCTGGGAACATTTTGCATTAGTGATCAAGTCCGAATTTAAATACAAGCATACTAATATTTCATATTAATTAATGAGCATAAAATCGATCACATTGTAAAAGTTGTTGAAACCAGTATTAAAACATAGCTATGATATTTGTATCAAAGACATGTGATGTATTATTATAGTTGATATCTTGATGTCACACACCAAAACCGTATACTTTCAATTGAAAGTGGCATAAATAATTTAATTGATACTGTACTTATATTGTATTTTATACAATGTAAAAATGGCTTTATTTATTTATTTAATTAAACTTAATTGTTCCACAATACAAATTGTCATACAATTGGCGGACTAGCTTTCTCTCCCAATCAACTATGGAGATAACAGATAATTCGTTGCGGCGCAAAATTAATAAATAAGTACATATAATATAACATATCAAATTATACATACATCCATGCATATATATTTATAATAAACACGTACTCGTACATATAAAATACATATCCTATAATTAAGATGATGTTGATTGATAAGAAAAAGAGACTAATTTAGAAGATAAAGAATACTTATTTATTATTTTAAACTAATTACTAAAAAATATTCTTCAATCCAGGAATCAGGTTTTCTCGACCTCTTTTAAGTACATAAACTTCGTGCTAATAGTGCTATCGCGAATCATACGCATTTTCTAAGTACTATGAATGATTCACCCACTATTCGTTACTATGCCAATGAAGGAAACTCAAAGAACCGTTTTCTATAGCTACTTGCAGGAGATTGACCGCGTGGCGGCACCTAATTACCTACCGACCGAACAAGATATTCTTCGTGTGAGAGTCCCCACAACGGGTATCATTGAATACCCATTTGACCTCGAGGAGATACGATTTAGGTAAACCTAATTGGTGAACAATGCATGCGCTTCCAAATTGCATGTATATGTTCTTGTATCGGGATCTTGTATGTTCTGTGTTTCTTATGTTCTTATCTGTTTTTAGGGATTTATTGTGTGTACTGCTTCACTTTTTAACATTTTATATGCATGTGGTCTTGATTGTGCTTTTTTATGTATCTGCCATGAAATTGTCGTTTATCAAAGTAACTTGCAATCATCTCAAATGTTAAAATGTTAAAAGATACGTTTACCACTTGGAGACAAATGTTACGCCACTCTATCTAAATATGAATCTCATTGATCGAATTGACTTGAGTACAGTCCATTCGATCAAATTATTGGCATACTGTTGGCGCGTCGACAAAGGCGGCGTCGGCTCTTTCAAAGACGCGGCTTTTGTAGCGCGCCGACAGTATTCACATCATTTCTGCGAACGAACTATAAAAATTCACATCACGCTTTTTTTTATTATTGTAATGAATCGGAGGAGTGATGTGTTTATAAAGCGAGCCATATCATATTTACATAACTATTACTATTATATTAACAATTTCATGGTCATTTCTTTTTAACCATAACTTTCCGTATTCACTAGATAACTTTCCCTAGTGAATACGGAAAAAGGTAAAAGTACCGACAGTTACTAGAGGCTGCATGATGTACTTTGGCTTCGTTACTAGGTATGCATGATCGATTTCAGCTATTTAAGCGATCTGGCGAGGATCGAGAAAGACGACTACCTGCCCACTGAGCAGGACATCCTCCGAGCCCGACAGCCTACCACCGGCATTCTCGAATACCCGTTCGATTTAGACGGCATTATATTTCGGTACGTTCGTACGAGTGGACGAACACACTAGCAAAGCACAGACTTATCCGAGTGGTGTGGCTCACGGTCCCGTAACCGAATTCCCGATAATGTAGATGGCGTGGCAGTAGATTTATTTATATTCCCTTTTACCTGACTACTAGGGAAAGCAATCTCGTTCTTGCGAGATCTCGGCCATATTTACCGAGATTCATTAACTGATTATTTTATTGATTAAAGTTGTTAAAAATAAAAATAATATATATATATATATTTATATTTTAATTTTTATGTAAGTATTTATTATATTCCTATTGTGACAATTTGAAAATAAAAAATACCAATCTCCCGAGATCTCGTAAATGGCGAGGTCTCACGAGATTGATATTGATCTCGCGAGATCCTAAAGATCAATCTGGTAAGATATCGCTTGCAGATTGCATTCCCTACTGACTGCCTACCTTTCTTAGTGCGAGCTAAATGTCATATTATGAACACTCCTCACATTGCGTGGCAATCATGCAAAGTATGTTTTTAACACAGAAGATTTCATAGGTTTTGACATATACCCAATAGCACGCGGTATCCTTTTCTCTATTATTTCTATATGAATAGTGATCCGCTCCTGCTTGTATAATTTAATACAATATATTTGTAGCTTAGTCGATAATATGTAGTGTAAATAAAGTACCTTATTACCAGTGAGGTAAGTTGATCATTTCAATTACGGCTAACTAGACGCAATTGCCAGCGAAGACGATGTGTTTTTAATGTAGTGCACCAAACATTCAATGGTTGATAGATTTAGGGACTGTACCTACTCGATTTTTGAAGACTGGACTCGTAAATGAGCCTTTTTGTCAGTGACAAGACTCACGAGTCCGCACTATTTGACTCGAGAACTCGAGTCTTTTTACTATAACATATTTAAAGAGTTTATTGCTAGTTCCGAAGTTTTTTTAGAAAAAATTGTTCCATTCTTGTGATACAAATTTTCGTCACCTCCACGAGCGAGTCAAACGAGACGAGTGCGACCATTTATATCAAGAATATCGCCGCGATGAAATCGCAGTCTTTTTGCATTAGGAACCTACTTTAGTCGGAGTCTAGCGAGCTCTGCCGAAATGAGTCCAGTCCCAAAATTAGGACTTAAAGAACTCAAGTCCTGTCCAACACTAAATTGAAACCCAGACAAACACGACACTAAACGCTTATCTGTACACTACACTACTACATCCCTGATTGATTGGACTTCGTATGATATTGCAACTTGTTTCGCCTACCGACCGCTTACAGCTTGCCCTTATTAATGTACTATGTTTTATATCTGATGCTTCTACTAATATTACTAGTAAGTTCCACTTATTTGCATGTTTTGTAGATAACATCGTTTTGTGGTTTTCGTTTGATGACATTTGTATGGAACTTAATCACGCTTTTATTTTGTCACAATTTTCCTATGCTAAGCGATTTCCTGTAGCTCCTAAATGTATTTGTAACCTTATAAACAAATTGTAAACCAAAATTCAGTAAAATTTACTTAGTTTATAATTATATCTTACCCATGAACTTATCGTTTCCCTACTGTTATTGTACTTTGGAATCACTTTAACTTTAAGGTACATGGACTGAATTAGTTACTATGGGTTGAAGGGGACTCTAACCAATTTACTACTAAAATTATTTTGTAGATCGTGTATATTGTATATTTACCCACAGTTATATTCTTGTGCATTAACGCCTTTTTAATATCTTACCCTACGCGCACTCTGCAGATAAAGATTGGGCGATAGTTTATTGGGATACAGGGTGATTTTGAACTTTTTAGCTATATTCAAGGAAAGTTCTCTTTTGGAAAGCGATATATAGATATGTATCTTGTTTCATAATAAAAACCAAAGATATCAGCTGACAAATGCATACAAAAAAATCTCACATTTGAATAACACTGCTCGCCCGGTGGTGAGCGGGGAGGTCAACGGCCGCGCGTATAGTAAAATTGGTAGGTTAGCCATTTAATAGAAATTTGGGAAAAAAGAAATAAAACAATTATTATTTTTTTACGTTTTTGTGCTCTTTTAGTGATTCTGATTCCAAGAGAATATAGCTCTATCTATCTATATTTAAGAGCTATGCTATTGTCGGTAGAGTATGAATTCTCTTCCATTTGTGTCTCTCATCTGCCAGCTGTTTTACTTCGCTGTACGACACGACGTTCACCTTTTCCTTTATTTATATATATATATAGCTCAGGGTACCATAATCAGCCTGTATATTTGTTACGCTGAATTGCACAAAATAAAAACTGAAAATTAGTGAACTGTCAGCCGCCAATCATAATATTTATTGTCTGCAGGGTATCTAAAAATTCAACGAATAAATTAGAATTTATAATTTTGGTATATTGTTGTCTGCGATATTAATTTAGTAATTATTCCAACAGAATGGTGGACGTCGGGGGCCAAAGATCCGAGAGAAGGAAGTGGATCCACTGTTTTGAAAATGTCACATCTATCATATTCTTAGTAGCTCTTAGTGAATATGATCAAATTTTATTCGAATCCGAAAATGAGGTGAGTGGTGTTTTTATCACATATTACAGTACTTCAATTTAATGACTCTCGGAAAACTTCGTGTTTCGTCCGAATGGCTGCTTGGAAGTATATAGAGTTGTTTTTACCTACTCGTTTTACTTATTATTATGTAATTTATTTTAAAAATGAGAGGAAAGCTGTTAATTTGCAAGCACGGCAGATATTTTTAGCGTATATTGTTGTTGATTCGCACACGGAAAATTTTATAATAAAAAACTGTTTGAGCAGTGACGAAAGTGATAATTCCATCGCTAGTGAACAAACTGACATCAGATGAAAAAAAATCTGACTGAATTTAAAAATGTACAGTAAAATTATTGACGTGTAAAAGTGCCTGCAAAGACCTAATTATTTAATAAATATTTGATTATTTGCACGACGATTGTATCGCCGCGATATTTTCGCCTATGGAGGCAACGCTAAACATATTATCTAATTATTAGTAGCATCTAATGATACTTCAGTTTCTCACATAATACTAAAATGACGTTCCAAATGTTACTCAGAAACCATGTCGGGTCAGAATTTAATCGCTTATTACTGCTTTCCGCTCGTAACATAAGAACCGCAAGCATTGACTTATATATTACTAGCGTAAGGACTAGGCCAACCGCGCGACGAAATGGCACCAACTCGCCCATAAAAGTCAGTTTTTGGGCCAACGCGACTTGTCGTCCTTGGCCCGCGGAAGAGTTCATTCGTTTTTGTTTACATCTTGTATTGCCATAAAAATGCCTAGTTGCGTATTTAAAGGCTGCAAAAACTACGATGCAAAGGGTAAAAAAATACACATACATGGAATAATCTTATCATCGATATGTAACATAACTGTTTGTTATAATTAAAATACTTTAAAGAGAAAATATTACAAATTTGGTGGAAGATATAAAAAAATGGAAGAAACTCCACTGTCAAGAGCGTCGCTCTTAAATTTTCATGATGATGAATTTTACAACTGAAGTCCGTAATGGCAGCCATGTGTTGTGGTTGCGCTGCTGTTGCCATTGAAATATAAGCAACGCGCACTTCATCACTCTTCGTAGTTCGACCGATTTTAAACAGATGGCGCGTACCACCAGCCGTTTCGTTGTATAAAAAGTTATTTCAAGCAAAATGTTTTGATAACTGAAAACGCAAGGCATCTTTAGGCGTGATCGATTATACAAACGATAGCATCCTTCCCATTTCCATCGATATATCTGCCTTTTTAACTCATATAACAAAATACATCGATTACAGAACCGAATGGAGGAGTCGAAGGCGTTGTTCAAGACGATCATCACTTACCCGTGGTTCCAGCATTCGTCGGTAATTCTGTTCCTCAACAAAAAGGACTTGCTCGAAGAAAAGATCATGTATTCGCATCTGGTCGACTATTTTCCGGAGTACGAAGGTATGTACAGTTTTAAATAATTATATAAGACCTATTCAAATCTGAGCGGTATTTCCTACCGCCGTGGGTAGCGGTAATACCTGAGCGATATCCCGCCGGGTTTTTGGTATGGCACCGCATTCCACAGTGGTTCGCGATACGCGTGTTTGGCGAAACTTCTCTACTAGCCATCTTCTCTTTCAATTTATCCAATTTTGTACACTGAAAATCTACTTGCAGCAAATAAGACGGCGACAACGGCACTACAGCTCGAGTGCCGTGGGAAGTCCGCTACCGGCTCCGGTAGGGAATACCGCTATGGTTTGGACAGCGCGTTATTCCCATAGCCATTGGGATATCGCTCCCTATGGCGGCAGCGGATACCACTTAAATTTTAATAGGCCTTTAAAAAGAAACAGTCTGTGCAAAATTCCGCTGCGACACAACATTTTTGTTCATATTAAGGTTGGAAGAACCTTTCGCCCTGATAGAGCGGTAGTTTACCAAATGTCTATTTTCGGTGCGTGCATATAATCTTGTTGATTCGAAAGTGTACAATCAACCTTGTCACCTCGTTCGGGCTTAATTTTAGATTACTTTCTTATGTTGTTAATACAAGATACAAGATGCAGCTGAAGATGGGCAGCAGGGACTCTTATGTCTTACATATTTGATGACTTTGGCGCAGAGCGCCCATTCTCAGAATGTTCCTTTTGATTTCTATTAATTCATAGGATCGTAAAGTACTATAATAATTTTTATATTAACTGTAGGTCTGTATTCATTTTTACTGTGACTTGTGATTAGGTCCGAAATGTGATCCAGTACCTGCGCTCGACTACATTCTTCAGAAATATCTAAAAGAGAACCCGGACCCTGACCGCTCCTGTTACTCACATTTCACGACAGCCACAGGTGGAATACGAACGATACACGCTCGAAGATCCCTGTACTGACTCAACAAGATTTAATACTAACTTTAATCTCGGCTCATGCTGTAGCATGATAGTCCGTTTCAATTAGAGGTTGAAAAGCGGACAACGTCGATGAAATGTCAATAACTTAAGTACCTAACTATTCGCAGTAATCACGTTTTGTCGAAAAATAAGACATATTCGGTGAAATCTAATAACATAATTTTCAAACTTTAGCTTAGCTTAAACTTTCAAAATGGTCCAAAATGTGACCCGATTCAAAAATATTTAGATGGGAATCCAGACTCCGATTAATCCTGTTGTCACATTTCACGACAGTCACAGGTTGAATAACAATCTGCTGCTGTCTCTATTCTTCTCTAATTACCATTTTTCTTATATTAGCTTCTCAATACTTGCGTAACAGGATTGACATATCAAGGTCTAGGCGAGAATGATCAGATAATGACTCAAAAGTCTAAACATTCAATTGAATCGCAATTCTGATAAACTAGATTTATTTTTGCCTGATACAGTTAAACGCTTTACGCTTTAATCACGATTCGTCGAAACACATACTTGCAATGTTACGAATCGGTAAAGAATAATTCTATACTAAATTATGTCGTGGGGCTATTTCCGTTTTTCCATCTCAATTTGATACTGATTAATATGAACGACACAGCTACCGGCCTTGGCTTTCAAGAAGATTACATCTTGTGGACGTTAGTTATAAAGATTTTTATACGGCTAAACATGTAGTGGACGCTAGAGATTTTGGTAAAAAGCTAGACTATTAAGCTACCTTTTAATATAATTATTTGCTGTTGGAAAAAATGCCATAAATTTTAAATAAAGAGATTAATAAGTTCAGTACGTTTTTGGCTTATTCAATTATCCAACAGCAATTAATTCGTGTAATTATATGTGTGCGTGTGTGCGTAGTATCGCTAGACATGTGCGTTTGTGTCGACTCAGGTCCTCAACGCGACGCGATCGCGGCGCGCGAATTCATTCTGCGAATGTTCGTCGACCTCAATCCAGACGCGGAGAAAATCATCTACTCACACTTCACTTGTGCGACTGGTAAGTTTAAAATTATTCAATAATATATAACAACCTATTAACCAAAACACTAGTCAAAATGTTACTAATGTTTCGAATATTGTATACGTTTCACTTTCGTGTACGAGTAGTTACAGAAATTAAAAGGGAGACTCGTTCTCGGAAATTTGATAGCAGGTAACTTACTAAAGTAGGACTTCGTAAAGTAGAACAGAAGCACCCCTCTCCGATTAGAAGTTACATAACGTTTCGCCGAAACACGATTATAGAACTTTTTCGGCTAAACGTTATCTGTGAATTCGTTTAATCGATCAAAGGCGATTTTGTGAAGATAAACCAAATCGCTTCCTTTTTAAAGCACCTCTTTGAATTTTATAATTAGGAGCGGAATTAAGTAAACTTTAAAAACCTAATTTGAAACTGATTTTCATCACAAGATAAAGTAGAGAGTATCTGTTCAATAAGGGAAGAAGATGTTTAAAATGGATATATTTTAAACATCTTTTTCAATGGGTACATCGAGTTATGCATATTGAAAGTAAGTATTTCTGCCAAACAGATAAATGCCAACTTGTTTATTAATTTTAGTATTCGTAGATTTCTCTACAAACAGTCTCTTTGCATGGATTACAGGGTAAGCGTTTTATGTAGTTATTTTTATTTATACTTATGTGTGCAATGCTAATAAATTGTTGGTTGTCAGTTTGCAATGTTAGATTAGCTGCTTGGCAAATAATGATTTTATCTTCCGTCGACCTCCGTGGTGTAATGGTCAACACGCTAGTCCGCCAATCTGGAGGTTCTGGGTTCGAGCCCCAGCCAGGGCAAGTTGGAAAATGGCCTTTTTCAAATTGTCCTCGTCTTGGGTGTTTTTCTATATATGTATTTATTATAAAATATAGTATCGTTGAGTTAGTATCCCAAAACACAAGTTTAAAACTTACTTTGGGGCTAGCTCAATTAGTGTGATTTGTCCCTATATATTCATTAATTTATATTTATTTATTTTATCTTTCACATAAAAAAACTTAAGTTTCCGATTTGTAATAAGTCAGGATATCTTCAAGATTCTATGATGTTGTCAAAAACTGAATTTGTTTATCAAGAAATTTTAAATTGTATATATTATTATTATTGGTTCAAGTACACTTGGAAATTTACACACAGTACATTTAGAAAAGAAAACATAGTACTTATGCTTGGTTTACACGAAGGCAGTGACTGGATCCAGTGACTCTGAATTTTGGACCCGCAGTAACTGGGTACATGTAGACAGAATCGGCAATAAGTCTGTTGAGTGAGAATTATTGACACTGGTGGTCGTTACGGTAGGTAGCGTGGACACTACAAACAAATTGGCAGCCATTGCCAGAACGCTTCCCGACATGCCAGTCGCACTGGACTGGCTTACTGGGCTCTTAAAGAAAACCGGCTGGAAAATAGAAAGGGTGGCTCGTCAGCTGGACTGACTTGTAAGTCAGCACTAGACTGGGTGTCTACACGAGCCCAGTAGCAAGTCAGCGCTGGACTGGGTTACTGTACTGCCATATTACTGACCCTGCATATATAAACCAAGCATAATATATATGCAAAATATATATTTATTATAAAACTGCGTTAGATTAATCGCATTGCGTGCTTGCCTTTTGTTTATAAACCTTGCATGTTCTTTATTTATTTTTACTTTCGCATGCTGCCTTGGATATTTTTAAAGATACGGAAAACATAAAACTTGTGTTCTGTGCTGTAAAAGACACCATAATGCAGTCGGCTTTGAAGGAGTTCAATCTTGCATGAATAAGTCATGCAGCCTAACTATTGTTATATTATGACATTAAACATTTATTTTTCGTAACAATTGCATGTGTTTAATTTTATTTTCCTTTTTTGCTTTAGCGACAATATTAGTATAGTTTTATTTATTCAACGTCTAACAAAATATATACTCAACTATTTTAGAGATAGATTCAGTCCATGATATTGAACAACTTTCCCCAAGGATCATACAGCAATGACGAAAAAAAATTCGGAGTCCCATACAAGTCGACCGGTCAGCAGATCCAAGTTTCTATGGAAAGCAAAAAAATATTTTTCATATATGTTCCTTGGGGAAATTTGTTCAGTGTCATGGACTGAATCAACCCTTAAAATAGTTTCAGTATATTTTGTTTGACCCTGTATAGTTGCAATCTGTTGCATGCTAACATGCCACCAGGACACAAAGTTGAGGAATAAATAAATATAAGCGGCACTGTCAATAAATATTAGATAATCTTTTATTAAAATTGCAACACTTTTCCAGTCACATATAATGAGTAGATGCCATTATTACTCATAGATCTAGCCGTAGCAATAAAAAAATATTTTAATAATTATTATTATTTATATTAAATAAGTAATTTATTCCTTGTAAATTACTAATTTAACTCAATTTAGCGAGCATAACATCGACGTGTGAAGTAAATTCATGACATTGGCAATACTTAAAAAACAAGTACACGTTTTTCGTCCATGATAATACAAACAAGAGCTAATATTTTGCTTATGGATGTAATAGTCTTCGTCGTCTTGCTCTGTGTGAGATGTGTTGTGTCAGAAAACCGCATGCTGGGGTGGTTTACAAAAACCATCGAATGTAAAAATTTGAAATTTGTAAAACGAGAACGAGTGTGTATACCAACACATCACACACAGCAAAACTTGTAGACCGGATACCATATACTAAACAAATACTCTGTTGAGTTTAGACTCGAATTTGAATTATTTTTATCGGGATTGATTCGTACAAGTGTGATACAATTTTTATTCTTGAACATATTCAAACGAAAGTGTACTTAAAAAAATTCAAAGAGGTGATTTTAAAATGAAAATGGTGAAATGGTGAGGGTTTTTTATCAATCAAATATAAGTATGTCAGTTATAATATACGAATTGATTTATAATGAATACAAGCTCTATATGTATATTTTGTTACTAAGTAATATGTACTACTCGACAACAATAACACGGCGTACGATGAGCTGTAATTGTCAGTGTCAAACTGTAGCCATCTTTGATACGAAACATCATCATACGAGCGTATTCCCGGTTGCATCGTCAGCGGTTACGCTTCAGAGCCCGGGGTCCGCTACCTTACCTTATCTTTGATACGAAACATAAGTAACATAAATGGCGGATTTTGCCCGTCTTTGTGTTGCTGATCGCAAGTGTGATCGGCGGCACGGGGACGGGCAGAATTCTGTACCAAACGAGTACCATCAATAAGTTAAATTTCACATCATATACTTTCGTGTCATCCTCAACCTTGATTTTAAAAAGGATGAAGCCATAAACTAAGAAACAAAGAAGCAGAGGAACAAGGATGGCGACGCATCAAATGGCTGTTTGACATTAAAGTTAGATGGCGACACATAAAATGGCTGTTTGACCTTGAAGTTAGATGGCGACACATAAAATGGCGGTTTGACCTTGAAGTTAGATGGCGACCAATGACCTTCCATACACATGGACATAGCACGTCATACAATAACAAAGCCCAAAAATGGCACAAGCTAGAAATTTCACTATATTTAGCTTCTACTGCTGTGTCTATACATTGCTGCTGACACTCGAGTCTTACACATTAACTTCAGTTGTTAAAAAGCAATGTATAATTATCAGTCAGTCGAAGCTATGTAGTTGACTTTAGAAATTGTCAAGAACAAAGAAATTTACTGAGTAGCAATGCGTTTTTGTTTTTGGTGGAATTGAAAAAAAGAGGTGTTTTTTAAATAGTTTTTAAATGTATTGCCGCATTATATATAAAATATTATTTCGATACTTTATATTGGGTGATTTATATTAGTGAACAATTTTTGATCGCACAAATATAAGCTCTATTAGGGATAAAGACGTAATAAATAGTGTATGTATGTATGTGTGTAAATAAAACCAAAACTTTTCATTGAAAATATTTTTTTACTTATACTGAAAAAACAAGATACTGATGATGTATAGTATTTTGCAAATTCCAAAAATTGCAATTCAAAATGTTCGCTCCTATTTATACTACAAATAAACAATATTGAATACCCAACTAACAGTTTAAAGAAATGAGATCGATAAGTACAATGTAATATCTTACTTTAAAATTAAACGATCAGAGCGACTCTATAGTTTTATAATTTGACTGTGTTCTAGTCGCTTCCTTTTTGTCTCTTACTGACGAGCGTAAGTGAAAGAGATAGAAATATTAGTCAATCATTCGTGTTATTTAATGAAATTAAATTATTTTACCGTATTCTTTACACTTTTTCGCGGGTTAATATTCATAAATAAAATTTATTTACCGGTGATAAGTCACACCATCCTTTTTAGCGTCGTTAGTGTATTATTTCGGCACCGTTTCAAAGCACACTTCGGCATGATTGCGGCGTTGCTGTCAACAAACGACTGAAGCGCAAGTGTGCTTACTCTGACTTTAAGCACACTTTTGCCGTTCCTTTGTCAGCGCGGGCACGCGAAGTCCATGTGTATGGAAGGTCATTGATGGCGACACATAAAATGGCTGTTTGACATTGAAGTTAGATAGCTACACATAAAATTTCAGAACGATAAAACCAATAGAAGGAGTGCTAAATTAGCACGCGATGAAATATAAACATCGTTCATTTTCTTATGGCATATGTAATGCGTTAGAACGAGATCTCAATAGATATTTTATTTCTTATTTCGGTAGGGTGTCACAAGATTTTTTTGCTTGCTAGTGTTGTCCATTATCGATATTTTTTGTATCGAAAATTTCAATACATATAATTACTATCTGACCTCGCATTTATTTAATTTTCAAAATAAAAACAATAAACATAAAAAAAATAGTAAAATATATAGTTTATATATAAGTAATAGTTTAGATATAAATAAGGCATATTATATTTGGTGTACTGTGGCTGTGAATGCTGTTATATGAAATAAAAGCGATAGTTGGAGTTTGTGTTCCTCTAAAACAATAACACGACACGATCCTGAAATGAGAAAGTAGGAGAAGAAATAAAATAATATGATTTTGATGTTTATTCTTCCTTACTGGCCTGGGAGACTAAAGAAAAAACATAGTATCAGCTGTTTCTCTTCCCGCGCAGGTCGTAAATGCTGATCTAGAGAATGGGCCAGAATCTAAATCATACCAAAAGGCGATTGAGTTAGCAACACATCACTATTATCGCACATCACGCAAAAAGTGGCCTAGGCTTTATCACCCTAGACTCGTGTCTGTGTATAGTGTATATTTATATGTATTTATTTCTTTATTACTTAAACAAAATTAATACATCTTAAATTTTCCTCTAGATTTTGTTCATGACACATATATCGTATTTCGTTAAATTATGAATACTGTTTTTTTAATTTTAAGTTGTATTATTATCATAACAAAATGAGAAATAAACGAAACTTACCAATGAAAACTTATTAGCTCTTCGCTATTTTATTTCTTTCCTGTATGGGAATTGTAATGTAAAAATTAATGACACAAGACATTTTATAAAAAGCACACACAGTATTATGAACAGGTATTAGGCACGTTTTTTATAATTATAATAGAAATAACATTAGTTTTTTTATTATTTTCGTCAACAAAACATTGTAAAACTTGCAAATACATCCAAATGACATCAGTCATTGTAATCCAACCAAGTAAAATTGGAAGACAATGACATAAAGAAAAGGAACTATGATGCAATATTTAAATTGTCAGCATTAAAAAAATCCATTTGACATTCATCTTGTGACAACACGATACAATCAAGAACTGAATGCGTTTACTTGTTACGCTCGCACTCGTACCAAAAATCATGTACGCCATGTGAGTAAGATTGCTAGTGCTAAGTTATTACTTATAATAACAAAATAATACGATATCTATTATTATATCCCATATATCTGCATAAAATAGCTGTTTGACATTGAAGTTAATTGGAATTGTTAATTTTTTTATATCAAAATAATAGCGTATTTCAAGAAACTAATTTGAATATTTTGTCATATATCTCATCCATCTCTAATTTTCTGTGGATACCGTCATAGGCTGACGGTATCCACAGAAAATGAGAGATGGCGCTTGTTCGTAGAAAATGAACGCTTAATCGCCATCTTTCCGAAATCAAACGGCACCACTACGAAACAACCTTCTTTCGAACTAATAACACCATCTTGAAACAACATTCAACAGCAAAATCTAATTACGCTTCAAAGTATATGTTGTCAGTTCTCTTGTACTTGTTCGTCCGCGGTAGGAAAAGCACAATTTTTTCATATAAAATGCTATTTTCAGACACTGAAAACATCCGGTTCGTGTTCGCCGCAGTGAAAGACACAATCCTACAATCCAACCTCAAGGAGTACAACCTGGTGTAAGCGAAGCCGTGGTCACTGACACAAATCTGTGATTGTGTATAACACATAATTTAAACATCATCACTCACAACAGAATGTGTAAATTCACGAACTGAGTTTGGAGTACGAACTTATTCACCTTAAAATGTTTAATGAGAAAGTAAGGATAGATTGTAAGTCATTTAACCCAAAAACTAGCAACAGAGCGGGCCCCGCCCGTCGACTACGTTTTTTGACATGTTTTTTTATGATGAAGTTATTCACAATTTATGTATGTGTCTGTATCGGTGAATATTAAATTGTGCATTTTAAAAGTTATGGTGAGTCTTGGCCTTACCATGAGCTGCTTTTAGTCATTGTTTTAGGATTTTTGTAAAGTTTGTTGCCATAATATCTTTCTACATTAGTATACATTTTATTATGTCCAGACGGATGGATTTGAACAAACTAGTCCAATGAACTTACGCGTGTTTCGTGGCTCGAGACAGGACTTCCTAGACGTATCAGGGGACGCTTCCGTGTCACTACTACGCTACGTATTAAGTTGAAGTGTCGCGACTCGCGAGCTGGGGCGGGCCGTCCGGTATATAGTATGGTCCATTCGTTCAATTTGTATGCATGCCGACGGTGTGACGATAAAGCGGCGTCGGCTTTTTCAAAGACGCGGCCTTTGTGGCGCGCCGACGGCGTACACGCCATTTCAACAAATGAACTATATAGTATACTGCTGTACTGATAGTGTTTACTGACCGATGGCCCCGCCTCCAAGAGAAACAATATACAATTATATATCGATACCGTTTGTTCTGTTAGCTCGGAAGATTTATATATTTATTAATTGTATTTAAAGATTACATTAATTTTGTACATTGGAATTTTTGTTACTTGAATATATGTTATTATTTTAGCTGTTTATATTTAAATATGGTGTTTTTCTACACGAATTGACTTGACGCAAAACGTTTTACGTTAACTGTAGGCTTTGTGTACGCAGTGGTCTGGTGTATTTGGTTTCTTCTGATTTGATCCGTGTATGAGAATTCCATTCAGCTAGCAGTAAATCGTCATAGGGAAATACTACGTTAGTTGTTTAAGGACATTTTTGATGCATTTGATATAAACTTTTTTTACTAGAAACCCAAGGGATACAATAAAGCGAAATGTGAATTGTAAAAACCGATGCCGATGTTTTTTGCACGAAAGCTTTTACCACATGAATGTAATATATTGTACATTTGGGTCTAAATGTGCTGAGTGAATTGAGCCGACAGTTTAGTGCCAAGTTTTGCTATTGGCAATTTTTTTAATGTACGTGGAGCACAAACATACATACGTTTATAATTGTTTTCCATATTTTAGAGTATTTTATTATGCTATGCTTAATTTAGTGTGTTGCTTCGTGTTAATATTTAGTTATTTATGTATAGTAAGAAACAAAGTTTCTATTTCGACGGTATATAGCTTACATTAACTTATTAGTTGTTGTGTCTTTATTTGATGCGTCCTGAGCATATCGATTACCTCTGAGGTTAAGCACATTGACTGTCAATAGCAAAACTGTATGCTTTAATTAATATACAGCTGTCTGAAATGCTCAAAATAATGTGAAATTGTAACTTAGCGCACAATATTGGAAATTTCTATTGATGTTACCCACTGAAGTGCAATCTCTGTGTATGCCCTGTACATAGGAACTATATTTCTTTTGTGCAATTGTACAGCAATATTGTGAACTAGGCCCGGCGCGGCTTCGTGTGGGCGCGCGCAGCCAACTGTGTGCTTTGTGCCAAGTGAATAGAGTCGAGATTTAATGTTTCACTTGACGAGTATTGGCTTTATAACGCAATACTGAGAGAATTTGATAGATTCAAATATTCGTACTAGTCACGTTTCGTCAAAAATTAGATTTTTCAATCTTTCGCCGGAACTTGATTTCTGCGAAAATACTGTCAATAATGATTCTGTATTACGTTATAAGCCACGAGTATTTTTCACGAATTAAATGACTAAGTCATAGGACTAAGTTGTGTGTATACTTGTGAGATGTGTTTTTATACTAACTTCGATTTCGGATCCAGTGCGAGGATTATAGATAGTAACGTACAAAAACAAACAAAGCACAATGTTATTATACTAATTGGTAATTAGATCCAAAAACTGGCCCCTTTTGTCATTCTTACGTGGCGCATAACACAATACATACATTAAGTGTCAATCGGTAATATTTAGGAACCTAGTTCAATACGCTCTTAACAAAATTGACTTTGAAGCCACGCCCATTTCTATTTCTTTGACGCGGCAACAAAGATGTGTGTGCGCTAGTGTTTGACGAGTCAAGGTAGGTATAAAAGCTTCCAAAACTGAAAGATAGCAATTCTATTTTGCAGAGACAGCATACCAGATTATCTTAAGTACATAGGTAGGTAGGTATGCATTACGTTGGTCTTCCAACTCCTTAAATACAAAATGGTGACAGCGTATTAATGTTAAGTTTACACGAAGCATGATCTCTGTTATCATAGCCATTTTATATAACTATCCTAGTCAATACATTAAGGAGATAAGGATAGCTATATAAAAAAGCAGTTTTACAGACATATTGTAGAATCGCGTAGTATCCATAAAAATGAGGCAAAGTTGTATATAAGTACTAAAAGAACGTAGATTTTTTTCTGTCCACACATATGGCTATTTATGGAATCTAAAGGACAAATCAGCGTGAAAGACCTTAGGTCGGTAAAGTAGGTAATCAGCTCGAAAGACCTGAGATCAGTAAAGTAATCAGCGCGAAAGACCTGAGGTCGGTAATCAGCGCGAAACACCCGAGGTCGGTAAAGTATTAGAGAATAATAAAGTTTGATAACAATAATGGCGGAAATATAAAATGCGACATGACATGCTCGAACTGCCATAACATTTAACTAAGAACTTTGTCTACTGCACAGATTAGTACACATGCGATGCAACGCAACGCAGCGTAATATCTCATGGGTGTCGTGTATTGAAATGTGTGCCATATAATGTATGTTGATATTTGTGTCCCGTTACGCGCAACGTACCCTCAAATGTGTTAAAAAATTGAATGTCGAAAAGAGGATTAGTTTTTGGTGTAAAATTTAGTTGTTAATGAGTGATGTGGTTGGCTGGGCAGTAGCGCCGTTATTGCCGCGCCGATTCGTATCTTCCGTACGAATGGACTGACTCGTGAACTGGTGTGGTTCTCACCTATTTGATTTTACAGTTGGGCGATGACTACACAAATATTGCTAAACTATATTATAGTCTAACGTTGCTTTACCTTTGCGTGAGATTGTGAGGATTTTAGCTTAAGTTCCGACTGAAGATGGATGCCTGTATGAAATATTGTAAATTATAATTTCTCATAAAATATAATTTTTTTCAGCTAAGCGCGTCGTTTTCTTTACAGTTTGGAACATATTGACTCCCAACTTCTCTTTTAACGTGCCGTCTGCAGACAGCAGGCGACGCGACGCCGCAGACATGAATTCAATTCAATTCAAAATATCTTTATTATCATAGGATATTTATAATATCTCTTAATAATAGTCACTTTGTTTTGTTTTGCACAAATGTTGACGTCAAATCGTCTTACACCTAAGTTTACGCCGCTTCCTAGGCGCAAGTGCAGAAGAAGCGGCAACAACTGCACTGCACGTTTTCTCCAAAGACGTCAACTAAAAAACTTAAAATTAATTATAAGGATGGACTAAGATTACATTGTTTGTTACGTCATAATTAAATTGAATTATAAGAATTACGAAAATTAAAATATTGTCAATTTGTAAATTTAGTATGTACCAATGTACCTTAATTATGACATGTCTAAATATACAAACCTGACGATACACGGTGTCCAGTGCTGCCCCCATTAGAAATAAATTATTTGTAAGGAAACGGAGATATCATTTAAAATTTTAAGCTACTAAAACCTAGATAACCCTTCAAACTATTTTATGAACCACTGTTTACAGTGTAAAGTGAGAACGTTAAGCTTTACTTTGCATTTTTGCGAAAAACGGCTACTTTTGGCAAAAACGCAAACTAAAGCTTAAGGCCGTACCTAAATTTTCCAGGGTCCAATGCTGCCCCCATTTTAAATAAATCGTTTCAAAGAAAACGGAGACATAATTTAAAATTTTGCTTCTACCAAGTCCTAGTTATCCCTTCAAAGTATTTTATGAACTATTGTTTACAGTTTATAATGAGAACGTTAAGCTTTGCTACGCACATTTGCCAAAAGTGGCCGTTTTACGCAAATGTGCGTGGGAAAGCTTAACTTTCTCACTTTGAAATTATTTATTATAAATGGGGGCAGGACTCCGTGTATCGTCTTAAGAGGGACCCGCACCAAGCACAAGCCAGACTTTTTTGTCTTTAAGATAGTCATCGGTCCTTTAATAAGCCTTCTCTACTTAGTAGTACTTTCTTTACATAAGCTTTGAATTTTCTGTCTGGCATGTCAAAGACCGATTCTGGCAATTTATTATAAAAAAGTATACACTTCCCCATAAAAGACTTACTGACTGTATTCAGCCTGTAATACGGGCTGAATGTGAACCCACATGCATGTCCGCGGCGACATGTCGCGGGCCGTACCTTTACTGATCTGAGCTCGAACGACGTGTAGTCGGGCGACGACGCGTCGCTAGCTGCGAAAGCTATTTCATAAAAATACATAGAACCCAGTAGTGTCGCCGCGACACGTCTGCTACTGCAGTCGGCAGCTGTCCGAAATTGTACCTTTGGTCGTACAAATACACGTTAACTGTCCAATTGCCATCTTTTTTATATTATATCACCGTCCTTATCACACAATTAATTAATTAAACCAGAGGGTAGTATAAAATGGCCAATTGACAATGGTATTTTAAGGTAGCTGAAGAGAAGCTCTCATTTAGAATTAAAAATATTGAACGGAAAACACAAATGATAATTTTATATTTGGTTCTGTCAAAATGTAGCTAATATCTCTAGGACAGTTTTCCGTCGAAAATTACTATTTTGGCCGAGCCTCCACTGGCTGTGATAAGATAAAACTGCTCTATTGCACCAGCTTTAAGAGCCCGTACGACCCTGATAGGTAGTACTTAGAGCGATCTTAAATATTATCAATATTAACGAAATACTCACTTTGAAATAAAAACACAGCAAAGTTCAGGACTAACTCTATACATAATGTTTCGAAAACATGATTGCTTAAAATATTCTCGATGGAAAAAAAATGCGTAGTTGCCTCTAAATCACCTCAGAATTATACTAAAACGGAAAGTATCCAAGAAATACAATAAATTTTCACTTGTAACATTGGATTATAATTGTATTAAACATAAGGCTATATAAATAATATATAATATAAATAACCTCTTAAATATTTTTTGTAAAACGAAAACAACCCCAAAAACCAGAAACGCGTAAACCAGCCTCATTGACCTCCTGCTTTTCACCCCACATGGCTCGCTGTCTCGCTTCGGCTAGAGTAAATTTGTGTGCGTGGAAGCGAGAGCAAAATTTAGATTATCCACATCAGGCGCAGCCTTAAGGCCGTACCTAAATTTTCCGGGGTCCAGTGCTGCCCCCATTTAAAATAAATCATTTTAAAGAAAACGGACACATCATTTAAAATTTTGCTACTACCAAGTCCTAGATACCCCTTCAAACTATTTTATGAACTACTGTTTACAGTTCAAAGTGAGAACGTTAAGCTTTACCACGCACATTTGCGAAAAACGGCCACTTTTGGCAAATGTGCGTAGCAAAGCTTAACGTTCTCATTATAAATTGTAAACAGTAGTTCATAAAATACTTTGAAGGGTTATCTAGGACTTGGTATTAGCAAAATTTTAAATGATGTCTCCGTTTTCTTTGAAATGATTTATTTTAAATGGGGGCAGCACTGGACCCCGGAAAATTCAGGTACGGCCTTAAGAGTCCCCTTACCCTAGACAGAATCAGAGTCTCCCATACAAACGTAGTCTACGTTTTATTTTGAAACGACATGTCAAACTTCGTTAAAAAGTAACTTTAAAGAAATTGCATATATCTAGGGTGATAATTGGTTTTCATCTCATCTATTCGAAAAACGGTGATTTTATCCCAAATATTTAGGGCTAAAGTCACTGGTAATTCTCTAGACACTGAAAAGTAAAAAGTAAATCGTCGCTTAGGTAACAATACCGCGTAAGTCAAAAAAATTACATATGACTTTTTATATGTCATTGGATAGATATTTTCGACGCACATCCAATGACGTTACTCTCCTTGAAACTTTTCAAATTAGACTTACGCGGTATTGTTACCGAAGCGACGAAATTCCCTAGGCGTTAAAACACATTTGATCCTAGAAAAATATTTTTATAGTAGGTACTTCTTCCGTGAAAACGCAACCAAATAAAGGTTAGACTGTTAAACTCTGATTAAGTATAGGTATGTAGGTATTCTACGAGTACTTTCGTTATAGGTATATATTGGCTATTTCTCACGGTAATAGTTTTATCTCGGGCGATATACTTGAAGTAGCGCCCTCGCGTTAAACTATTACCTTTACGCCTTGTAGCAAAATCTACTATTTCATAGTCAAAATATGCACTTGACAGAGAATATAGATATAGTGTAATATATAATTTTTGACCATCAGTACAGAAAAAAATTACACCCTTATATTTTCTTTCAAGTTCATATTTTAATGCGAAAACCAGTTATAACTCTAGATACCTATGCAATTTTTTTAAAGTTACAATTTTTACCAAAATCTGACATGTCGTTTCAAAATAAAACGTAGACTACGTTTGTATGGGAAAGTCTAGGGTTAGGGGATTCTTAAGCAGAACATATAAAAGTAAACTAACAATATAAGTAGGTACAAAGTCGGGCTTATCACTAAGTGATTTCTATTTACCTATAGGATTTCGATGTCACAGACTAACAAACTATATTTTTCTCTTTCGATGTATCAATACAAAATGACATTGCTTAGGTTGTTGTTGTTTTTCGTGTATGTAAGTGGCCAACACTGTTGTCAGATTTTTCAAGCTGATTGCTTAGGTATTAGCAAGCCTCGCTTATCTTGAATGGAGGTTCAGCCTTTTAGCTGACTTTTCGCTAACCTCGACAACTAAACATAAAATTTGTCCGAGACTCCACTGAAGTTGAGCGACGTTTTGCTATGTTCTAAGTTAAAAAGTTACAACAACCAATGATATAATATATCACTACCTACACTAGACACTTAATAATGTGTCAATAATGAAATTTTATTGGTTGTTCTCGTATAACAACAATGAGAGATCCACAGTCAAATCATCCCTACAAGTTCTTGAAATTAATTATGGTATCAATGAACTAATCTTTTGAAGCATGCGGATGTAGATTGTACAGACTTACCCCCATATCATAGAAAGCTGCCGTCTTAAATCAGTCGTATAGTACCTAAGTATGCTACCATTTTAAGGAGTGTGCTTTTTATTGAATGGACACAAAAATCAGTACTTCTTAAACCAGTAGATTTATAAATGAGTTTCTTTCGGCGTATCTTCTAGCAGTGGTCGTTGCGAAACGCTAGTATCGGTAGCTTTTGAAATAGTTTTAGACGGAATATATACCTACAAAACTTTTTGACGTGTAAAAGTGCCTGCAAAGGCATTAATTACTGAAAAAAAGACCTTTTATTTTATTTTAAAACAGCTGGTTTAACGAGTGCTGATTTTTATGAATAGATACAGTGGTTATAATAACTGAAAGTAATAACTGCGACCCATGGCGTTTTTTGTTATTAACTAGATTGTACTCGCTCCAATGAAAAACCCGTTCTGCTATATGGGTGCGAAACGTGGAAGGTGACCAAAGATATCACGCAGCAGATCCACTCACATTCCGAGTCAGGCATTGGAATGGACCCTCAAGGAAAGAGGAAGCGTGGTCGACCATAGCAAACCTGGCGGCGATTGGTAGCGGCGGAGATGAAGACAATCGGGCTGTCTTGGCCCGAAGTGAAGCGCGTTGCTCAAGACAGAGCGGGATGGAGAAGCACTATAGCGGCCCTCTGCCCCACCCAGGGGACATAGGAAAATAAGTACCTACCTAAGTCAAGACTGTACTCGTAATGTACGATTCACACTTACGGCAGCGCGTCGGAGCGCATTTTACCATTTGCTAAAGAAACTCGAAACATACATTATGAAGTTCGTAAGTTCCTTATTTGCATGCCATTTACGCAGCTTTGAAGCCGACCGGCGGCGCTTGGACTCCGCGACCTACTCGCGTACGCGGTCGGCTGCTCGCGGCTAGTCAACAAGTCAAATCGGATACTTTTTTCTAAACGTCAAAACCAACCCGGATCTAGGGGGGGCAAGCTGGGGTCCATGCCCTGGGCGGCAAGGTGACAGGGGCGGCAAAATCGAATATATTTATTTAATTTATTGCACTATAAAATTAATGTACAATAGGTATAATCTTAACGCTAAGCGCTGTCTACCAGAAAATACCTTTGGGACCTTTAAGGTGAAGGTATAGGCAAATGACCTTAAGTGGCGCCCTCATTTGAAATAAATTGTTAACTCGTAAATATGGTGATAATTTCCATATTGCTTTTCGTCATGCACTAGATAGCCCTTTAAATTATTTTATGAACCACCGTTGAAAGTATTTACATTAGTCCGTCTAGCTTTAAAACTTGCCTCCGCCAAAAGTGGCCACAGCAAGTTTTAAAGCCGGACTAATGTAAATACTTTCAACGGCAGTTCATAAAATAATTTAAAGGGCTATCTAGTGCATGACGAACAAAACAATTTATTTCACACTTCAAGGCCATTTGCCTATATCTTCACCTTAAGAGAATGCGATAAATGTAAAAGCGTATACAAAACAGGAATGAGAAAAAAATATATCTACTAACTAGCTAAGATACATAAACTACGCCTACATTTAAAATTAAATAACATATAATAAGTTATATATAAAATATAGATATACCTAATATACTTAATATCTCCAAATATATACTTATATTTTATACTAGCCATTCTATCTATACTCTAAACTTAATTTTTCATATTTTCACAACAGGTATGGCACTAGGTCCACGCGTGGTATTTTAGCAGGTCACTCACACAGAACAGCAGCTTGTGCCGGCAGTTTCCGCTATCTATCAACCAAATGCTGGAACATCATTCCTCCTCCTATAAGGCTATTATCATCCAAGTATTCTTTTAAGCTAAAATTCAAGGAATTTCTTATGAACAAACAAATTGAAGGTCTACCACGAGGTTGGTCGGTAGCGGATTTTGCTGTGTAGAAGACTAGCTGTTCTGATTACACATACCCGACATACACATACTGTCCACCACACAACAATTACACATCATTCATATCAACACCATTTCTACAGCAACACGTTATATTTCTGTTTTTATAAAAATGTTACTTAAAATGGTTCCAATTGATATACATTTCAGTATATTTGCCACACGGTACTGTTATTTTAATTCTAATTAAGTATAATCTATTTGTTCTGTTCCAAAATAGTCGTCAATCACTTCATTCAGGTCATAGCAGAAAACCAGTGCTTTACTTACATCCGTGCGTGAGTAAAGGTTTACACTGAGCCTGTGACCTTTTTGAACTGAACTCACACAGGCTATTATGTTCTTTTATTTTTTCTTTCTTTTATGTACCTACTTATTATAATTTCTGTATTTATGTTTTTTTTTTTTTTTATTTTTGTTGTTAAGATTGTGTGTTTCAATTCAAATAAAGTTTTATTCTATTCTATTCTACTTACATAAATATTCTAAAATAAATAAACATACATAGACTACTACAGCACCCTTATATATGCACCCTTCCTCCTTCCCAACCTCCCTATACGAACCTATTTATAATGGTTTACAATGGAGAGGTATATAATGGGGCGACTGGTAAAGGCGGCAAATAGGATAACTCCGATTTGTCACACCAGAAAAAACTTGACACGGGGCGGCATATTTACAATTTGCCCCTCCTAATAAAAGTCTAGATCCGGGGCTGGTCAAAACAAACATTGTCTTTGGGATTTTTATGAAACAAAGAGCTTGGAAT
Organism: Acrobasis repandana; assembly: GCA_963576875.1. NCBI lineage: Eukaryota > Metazoa > Arthropoda > Insecta > Lepidoptera > Pyralidae > Acrobasis > Acrobasis repandana. Next base: position 7,147,902 of record OY756221.1, on the reverse strand, counting down.
GTACCGGTATGAAATAACCTCAGAGGAAATAGGTACCAATCGTGACGTAACAGTTTTTTTGAAGTCAAATAGCGCTCTTTAATATTAGTTTTTATCACAATTCTAAGATCATTTTGAAAATGGATATAATCAAATACTTTTAAACATATTAATAGTATCTTCAACTCGTCATCATCTCAGCCCTTCTTCTGCCCACTGCTGAGCATAGGCCTATCCTCATTGACGCCACCCATGTCGGTCCTGTGCTGTTCTCATCCAGGAGCGAGTGAGCGACCCGCGATTTTCATTATGTCGTCAACTCATGTCATTGCTAGACTGATGCTTCTTTCACCACTTCCAGGCCACTATTAATTTATTAAAGCATTGCTTGAGCCAGGTGGTCTGACGCTTCTTTCACCTGTTCCTGTTCTATGCCACTATTAATTTATTAAAGCGGACCGTATGCACAAAGCCACGTGGTCGGATTTGGCTATGAAATATGCAAAATTTTCCCGCTAGGGGGATAAAAATGTCAAGATGAAGTTGCATAGAGTTAATAATGTGTAAACGGGACAATAGATGTAGGTAATCATAAATTGTAACGTAGAATTAGTATACAGCTTACTTTTTTCTTTTCGTCAAGACTTCCAGTCCGCGATACTTATTAAAATTTTCAAATCAATCAAATCCAAATTTTTTTTTTTTAAATTATTATTTCTGAATTAAGGCCTCACGATGGCAGACGTCATTATAATGTACTTAAGGCCGTACTTGAATTTTCCGGGGTCCAGTGCTGCCCCCATTTAAAATAAATCATTTCAAAGAGAACGGAGACATCATTTAAAATTTTGCAACTACCAAAAGCTTAACGTTCTCACTTTAAATTGTAAACAGTAGTTCATAAAATACTTTGAAGGGTTATCTAAGACTTGGTAGTTGCAAAATTTTAAATGATGTCTCTGTACACTTATGTAACTTAACATAAGTGTAGGTACTAAATCTCAACTAAATCATTCTAATAGTTTCGTAGCAAATTGGCTGTGACTTACGGACAGACAGACAAGTGAAACCCTAAAAACAGTAAAAACACCAAAAAAATCGGTTCCTATACAAATTTCCCGGGCGGCTGCACACTTTTGTATGAAAATGCAGATTTTTTTTGTTTTTTGACTGTACTTTTAATATCATTATACTATACTAGCAGTCCACCCCGGCTTCGCCCTTGGTACACAAAGCCTTTGTCACTCGGGGATAGTGTACCTTTCCAACGGTGAAAGTTTTTTTTAAATCGGTATAGAAGTTTCGGAGCCATGTAATGCAAACAAACAAACAACCAAATATTTCCTCTTTATATTAGGTCCTTACATATGAAATTGCCGATTTTCAATACTGGCAACTTTAAAATCAAATATCTTGCGTTTCATTAGGAATTCCAAATTCAAATTTATTTCGAAATAAAGCCAGAAAAATATTGTTTTAAAATTCGTATTTCATTTGTTTTAACATCATTTTTTTGAGTTTCAACATTGCTATAACAACAACTATGGACAAATTGAAAATTCGCGGTATTTACGAATACGATTTCCACCGTGGCACCAGTGCTGCAAAAACGACTCGAAGAATTAACGACGTGTATGGACCAGGCACTGCTACCGAACGAACGGTGCGTTTTAGGTTTCAACATTTCCGTTCTGGAAATTTCGATTTACACAATGAGCCTCGTGGACGACCTGATACTCAAGTGAATAACGAAGAATTGAAGGCGATAGTGGAAGCGGATCCATCTCAAACCACTTCTGAATTAGCAGCAGCCTTCGGCGTAAGTGACAAAACGATACTTATCCACTTGCGCCAAATCGGAAAAATTAAAAAACTCGAAAAGTGGGTACCGCACGAATTGACTGAAGCAAACCAACAAACACGCGTTGCTTGCTGCGTTTCTTTGCTTAATCGCCACAATAATGAGGGGATTTTGAACCGTATCGTGACTTGTGATGAGAAATGGATCCTGTACGACAATCGGAAGCGATCATCACAATGGCTTGACCCTGGAGAACAGGCAAAACCTTGCCCTAAGCGAAAACTGACCAAAAAGAAGATTCTGGTTAGTGTTTGGTGGACCAGTGCTGGTGTTATCCACTACAGCTTATTGAGATCAGGCCAGACGATTACTGCAGACTTGTATTGCCAACAATTGCAAACAATGATGGAAAAGCATGCCATTAAACAACCGAGACTGATGAATTGCTCTAGCCCACTGCTCCTTCAGGATAACGCTAGACCACACACTGCACATCAAACGATCGCCAAGTTAGAGGAGCTGCGACTGGAACCTCTGCTTCACCCACCATACTCTCCAGATCTTGCCCCAACCGATTACCACTTTTTTCAAAATTTGGATAACTTATTACAAGGAAAAAATTTCAAATCTGATGAGGCAGTCAAAACCGCCTTCACAGTTCATAGACTCTCGCTCCCAGGATTATTTTTCCAAAGGTATCAATGATCTGCCTATAAAATGGCGGAAGTGTATCGATAACAACGGCGCATACTTCGATTGATTAAATAATAATTTCATTAAAAAAAACTTGTTTCACTTTTTTGATACTGAACGGCAATTTCATATGTAAGGACCTAATAATATTAGTATAGATAAATAGCCTACTATAGCCTGCCTGCCTAGCCAAGTATATATCTAGTATAGCCTGTGGTTCGATATATTACGCATAATGTCAATTCGTATTTTGATATACATTCATGGGGAAAAGTTGTTCAAATTTCAGACTGAATCACCCCTCAAAATAATTGTAAAACCCTAATTAACAGCACCTTTTATTACAAAAACATTTAATATGATTCCGCGACCCGAGAAAGTTCCAATTCGATTTTCACCCTAATCGCCAATTAAAAAATATAGGTAATAAATTAAACCAAATATTTTTTTTCATTGACTTAATTTTCAATAAAATTAAAAAAAAAATGTGCGATGCCGTATCTGCGATAGCATTACATCTTTGCTTGAACGTCAACAAAATGTCAAAACTGTACCATAGTGTAGCAAAAGTATGACATAATTTGGCAGTTTGTACATAGTTTTTTATTGAAATATTTTAGACTGTAATGCAATTTTACGTAATTCGAAAATGGATTTTTTTGAAAAATTTGACACGGCCTCCTCCCTGAACGCCCGGCGGGCAACTGAATTTGTATGGAAGAAACATGGCCGCCATTTCAGAGAATTCTGTCAAAAACGTTGCAAAACATCCAATTTTTAAAATATTTTTTTTATTATTGCGTGATTGCATTGTAAGCAAATATTAAGAATAATGTTTCAAAATAGCCTTTATTTTTATAAAATATATGCAATCCCTTGTTAGAATATTTCTTTACGCAGAAAACCAAGCCAGTTTGCAGCAAGATTTTCTAAAATATTTCTCTCAGGTTTCTGTACAATTATCTTACTTTTTACTGAATGAAAATTAAAAAAATACAGTTTTCGTCTACTGGCTAGTCTATTCACCTATAACTAGGTATGTAATTTTCGTAGAAGTCTTTTCTACTTAAGCCATAACTATTGCCCGCGCAAAGTGCGTTTTGCATGTTTTTGGGTAAATTATATGCTTGTTTTTAGGAAAACTACAAAATATTTTAAAAAATCCTTTTTTTCGTCTACTGTCCCAACTCTTCCTCTATCTATGTGTATACATTATTCGACTTAAATCAAACGCTTTCTGTACAAACTTGTTGCCCGCGCAAACCCAGTTTACATGGTGCAGAGCCTTAAGCCAGGTGCCTTGCCCAGTTCCTCTTTAAGTGCATGGCTGTTCCAACATCTCGTTTAGTACGTTGTCTGATTCTAAACTGACAATATTTTTGAGAGACTTCAACGACACCCTACATCATTGGATAATCGAGAAAAAGAATTTATTTCCACTTTAAATGTGTGGGAGCTGTCCTGAAAATAATTTACCACTTGGTCAACTTGATTAACCCGGGGGTCGTCGCTAGGCAATTACGAACACAAACCGTCGCTACCGGGTAAAAAATACCACATTATTTATATCTCCATATTTAAATACATGGATATTTATATCCATTTACTTTATTCAATTATGTTTCTTCTTCTTTAATTTAAGAGCTTGCTCTTGTCGGTAGAGTTAAGTGGAGATGCCTCCATTCCTCTCTTCTCTCTGCCATCTTTTTAATGTCTTGGTAGGACCTTACTCCTAACCCTTCCTTAATTTGTTGAAAAAAATTCATCCTTGGTCTTCCTCTTCCTCGTCTCCCTTTTAATTTTCCTTCTACTATTATTCTGAATAGATTGTCATGTCTTATTAGATGTCCAATCATCTTCCCTCGTCTATTTTCAATACTTTTAAAAATATTTCTTCTATTATGTTTATTTGTACTATCCTAATCCTATCCTAATCCTAACTAATCCTAATCCTAACTAATATTATAAATGCGAAAGTGAGTTTGTATATTTGTTTGTTTGTTACCTCTTCACGCTTTATCTACTGAACCAATCTTCTTGAATATTCGCTTACACATAGTTAGGAGTGTACCTTTACATAGGGTACCTTTCATCCCGGAAAAATGTAATGGTCCCGTGAGATACGCGAGCGAAGCCGCGGGCAAAAGCTAGTAAACCACTCGCATAAATAAAAAGTATCATTCGTAACAAATAATTATTTTTAAATATTTAAGGCATTAAAATTGAAGTGAACCAAAACCTTATCTTTTTTTCCTTTATAACCTTAAAATCTTCGAAATTATTCTATTTTTTCTTTAGAAACATGCAAAATGAAATCAAATATTAGGTATAACAGAACACTCTTACAAACTAACAAAAATAAAATGTATTTTTAAACCTAAAAATTCTTGTGATAAATGGAGTCAAAAATAATAAAAAAATCAACTCTCATAAAACAGTATGTGTGTTTCAACATTTAAGTAATACTTAATTAAATATTTTTACCAGTAAAGTTCCCACGCCTAATATATTTCCATGGTATATTATCTAATTAGTCTCCTCCCAATTATTCAGCTTAGTTTTTATTTTTCGTGTGTTTAAGTGGCCAACACCGTGGTCAGATTTACCAAGCTCCCTATAGGCAGGCATTTGACATACTTTGACAACTAGGTACCATCTAATTATTACAGCCAAAACCAACGGCTCAACGTGCCTTCCGAAGCATGGAGAGATATAAATATAGGAGCGAGATATTTTATGTTTCTTGTGGTCACCCATCCAAGTTTGGACAACACCCGAGGTTGTTTAACTTGCGTAAAAGCTAATAATGCAAATTTTTGTAGGTCCGTCAAGCTCCTCATTGCACGAATAGGTAATGTTGGCTCTTCCTCTTCTTCAAACTACAAGAAAATGTCAGAAATATTATCATAATCCACTTCCTGCTCTATCGCTCTCATAGTTACTGCAGTCACAGAATAAATAATACTAACGAACAGAAGCCTCACTCAGCAAAGAAATTCAAAGAAATTTCTACTCAATGTGGCTAGCGATATGGTTTTATTTAGCTCACGTCAGAACTCAGTACCATTTCGTATAGATACCTAGACATCCATTGCAAGCCAATTTCATTCTTATTACTCTGGACAAACGATTCGTACAACTTAATTTACCACCCGAAGGGGCCGCCTGCGCGCATACTAATAATGTAGGTACAATTTCGATACCTAAACGGGGAGTGACACAGGCCTGCTGCAGTGCTCTTGTAATCCTCGATTTACTCGTATCACAGAATACAGTAAGAGTAAACAGAAGGGAATCTCCTAAGGTAAGCGCAATATGCGTCCCCGTTCCCCGCACCCGCACCTCTCCCCCGGTTCTTGACGGCCAACGTGAGTCATCGAGGCGAAAACGGGGGAGAGGTGCGGGGACGCCTGGGTGACGCATATTGCGCGTACCTTAGGAGATTCCGGCCTGTGCTCGTATTTTAGGTAGGATTTCGTTCCTCACTATCTAGTTGTTGTAATATACTCGTATCTTAATATAATACGATTATTTAATGGGAAATTTATAGCAATGAAGCGTTAACATAGAAAAAAAAATTGACACATAAACAGTTGCTATTTCTCACCCATTTTCACTTCATGCCTTCGCCTAAGAATCAAACTCTTATGTATTCTGTGCCTTCGCTGCAGTCGAGTAGTTAGTGCCAACTAACAGCCGTGCAGAGAGCTTGTCTCTTGTTTCTTTGCAGAAACGTACTTAAGTACCTAAAATGGAAAATCGCTAAATTACGTAGAAAAAAGATATACGTGATTTTATTACCTCTGTGGTATTTTTTACCCGGTAGCGAAGCCCGCCGGGTATAGGTAGGTACATCATCATCATTCACAGCCTTGAACCTCCCTACCTGGGAATAGGTAGGTTCATACCCATACAAAATTACAGCTTTCTAGTATTAATAGTCTCTGAGTAAAACCGCAGACAGACAAACAGACACTGTAAAGCGTCGTTCTAATTGGCAACGATCGTACAAGCAAACGATGCGTGCGATGGTCCAAAAGTGTCCTAATAGCTCCCGCGATGCCCATCGTGCGATGTGCCCGCTCGCGCGATGAGTCGCGTTACCAATTATGACAATCAAAAGAGATTTGTAGCTTTGATTGCACGATCGCACGATCAAACCCATCGCACGATCGTTAATAACCATTTATATTGCTTTAATTAGGACACACTTATTTAGTGCGTGTGTTTAATTTCGTCGTGCGACTAAATTGCATCGTTTGCTCGTACGATTGCTGCCAATTAGGACGACACCTAAGGGTTCCTTGTGGTGCGGAACCCTAAAAATAGTTTAAGATGAATGCCACACTGTGCGTGGCCCGACACGCACTTGGCTGGTTTTATTCATATTTAGTTCCACGCACATTGTTTGCCAGTTATTATTTCAGGTCTTGTAAGAACCATGTTATTTTGTAATGGACCGATTGCGACGATGCACACAATTAACAATCACGTTATATGACATGCATCACTTTCACGTTAGATTTATATCGGTGTAATTGTCGTGATGTCACGTTTGCACCAAGCAGCCACAAATTCTCCGGAGTCCACAAGCAGCCGTCATGCTCACTGAATTTAATGCCAGTTTATTTTTACCGCCAGATGTACACATGAACAAACTAGTTGAAACAGCCACCAATATAGCCGTCCAAAATTTCGAATGGAGATACATCACTTTTGTAATTTTCAATTCCACGATGTTGCACGGCGTTGAAGATCTTCTTCGGCTATATGACAAAAGTTACATCATTGGATATGGCCTGTTTTACCCCCATTTTGCTGAGAAAACTCGGCAATACGTCTTGTTTGGTTACAACATTACCAATATTGGCCACATCTTAGATTGGATGCACTTCCACCAATTTGATAATACCGGAAAACACATTATTATTTGCGAATCGAGGCAAAAGCAACAATGTGAAGAAACAGACGCTGTGGAACTTTTATGGGATCGCAAAATAACTGACGTAGTATTTCTCAAATATGGAAATAAAGACGAAGTGCTTGGATACTCGTATTTTCCTTTGATAGACGGTTGCAACACTGTTAAACCAGTTAAACTGAACAATCTAGACTCCTGCAATGATAATCTAACAAAATTTGAGGAAATTTTTCCGATGAAGTTGAAGAATTTCAACAGATGCCCAATAACAGTTTCTATATACCAGCAAGTGCCGTACATGCAAGTTGTAAATGGAATCCCTACAGGCGCAGATGGAGATTTGCTGCAGACGATCTCTGACGCCTTGAACGCTACACTTCACGTAATGAATCCGCGCCGCGGCGTCGGCTGGGGGAACCTCAATGAAGATGGACAGTGGGTGGGATCTCTCGGTGATGTGTACGATAACCACGCGAACTTCTCAATGACCTCTTGTGCTGTAACCCTGTCCAGATTCTCACACTTCCAGTTGTCTATTGATTACTACTCCTCTAAAGTGGTGTGGGTCACACACCCGGCTCCTTTGCTGCCTTCTTCGGTCAAATTACTGTATCCGCTTCAATCTTCAACGCAAGCAGTAATCGTAATAAGTTTAGTGTTTGTTGTTGTAGTGGCTGTGTTCGTAAGAAGTCGTTATTGGGCAAAAATGTGTCGAATAATTAATATTAATCCGCCACGGGTCAGTATTGTTTTCTATTCCTGGCTCTTGTGTATGGGGTCGCCCCTAATAAAGCTTCCTTCACATCAGGCTATACTGAGTATAGTGATCCTGTGGGTACTGTATTGTTTTTTAATAAGAACTATTTACCAAGTTTGCCTTATCGCTGTGCTGCAAAGTAACTATTATTATTCAGATATAAATACAGTGCGAGAAGCATACGACGCGAAGCACCCTTTCGGTGGTGGAGTAGCATTGAGAGATTATTATATTGACGATCCCTTTGTTTTTAATAACTGGCATCAAGTGGAAACGAAAGATATAATTCCCACTTTGTATGAAATTGCAAATGGGAAGGAATTCGTTCTCGCTATGAGCAGTGAGAACGCTATCACATTGATTAGAACAAGTAATCTAAGAGTTCATATATTAGAAGAGAAAGTGGCAGTTACCCCGACGGTGCTGTTTTTCAAAAAGTTCTCTCCACTGGCAGAGCCAATCAATTCGATATTGAGACCTTTGATAGAGTCCGGATTGGTTGACAAATCGTATAAAGACAACATGAAAAAATTGGAGCCCCAAGACAATGATTCATATGGGCCGATAAACGCTAATGATTATAAAGGATGCTATTTAATTCTGATTGCAGGATGGGCAACTTCCACTGCATTTTTCTTACTTGAAATTATGTTTGCAAAATATTTTAAATTGTGCACTTCGTTATTTTCATTTGAAATAAATAAAAAAAGCTTAAATAAAGTAGGTACCAATGTAGAATTTAAAACAGCTTAAATAGTAACATGTCTCACAATTTTTATCTTTGACTTTTGTGACCCCATGTTTTTACAATTTATTGCACCCAAACAATTCCCAAATACCTAATATGAGCCAAATCCGCTAAATTTAATTTTAATTTACAGAAAGTCGCGTTTAAGTCTTTTGATCCGCTTGGTAACTGCAATTTCAAAATTTATAACACCCTTTTAGATACTATCAATTTCTACAAAAGCAAGTATTATTAAACATGGTAAAAAATTCTAGGTCTGTGATCTGAACTAACAGATATCTAAATATTGTGTATGGGCGACTACGGAACCTCAGAAAGAAATCAATAACTTTGTAATCTATTGTGCAATCGTTTAAAAAGGCATCAAGGAAACAATCAGCTAATGGCACAACATAACGAGTATAAAGCAGCTTGAATTTCTGGCAAACATGTAAGCTGACAATCAGTGCATATAAAATAATATCGTGTATCACTATTTACAACTCTGCTATGAAAATTCATTTTTGAAAAAATGATTGAACTCACTGATAATACTTTAATACATCACTTAAATAGTTCAGAGGTCATCAAAAATCTCGGTGAACTAGCTGCTCAAATAGCTTATTATAATTTCAAATGGCGATTTATCACACTCGTCATATTTCATACAATGGACACTGCCGCTTGCGTTGAAGCCTTTTTGTCGAGTTACAATAAGCCAATTGTTCTCAAAAAGGGGGAGTTCATTCCGCGAAATCGTGTACATGTCACCCAGTTCGTAATATTTGGCCGCGACTCCAATGAGGTGGCAAATATATTGACATGGCTCTCAAAATCAAGGTATGATGTTTCAGCAAGAATAATAATAGTATGCGGGAACGCTGATCACAACAAATGTAAACAAGACGAAGTGTTCAAAACTATATCAAGCTTGTTTATGGTAAACTCTATTTATCTTATGCCAACGGAGAACACAGTCCAGCCCACGGTACTGACATACTATCCGATGAAACCGAATAACTGCACCAATCACAGCCCTGAAAAAATGTATATTGATTTTCGGTGCTCCAATCACTCCTGCCGAACAGCATTCCTAGAAAAATTAGACAATTTCTTTGGCTGTGCCTTGTACATTTCGACCATACATCAACCGCCGTACATGTATTTGTACAATGAGTATGATGAGCCCTATGGTGCTGACGGCGACATCATAAAACTGGTTGCAAACATTCTTAACGCCACTTTAAAGATGAAATTACCTATAAAAAAATCTGAATGGGGGCTCTACATAAATAATAACTGGACAGGCTCATTGGGTGACGTTTATAATAAACGAGTCCACGCTTCAATGGCGTCTATACCGTTAACACCTTCCACGAATGGGAATTTTCAGATATCTTTCTCCTATTACTCTATGGAAATGGTCTGGACTACGAGACTACCTGATTTAAAGCCAGCCTGGGAAAAACTCTTCCATCCCCTAGAGATGAACACGAGACTGATGCTATTCGTTACGTTCATCGTGATTGTTACCATTGAATTGTGTATGAGGACGAGAAAATGGAATAGAATTAGGAGACTACTGAATATTTCTCGATCTAAATCGAACTTACTGTTTAAATCGTGGATTGTATTTCTTGGGATGTCCGTTTCAAAAATGCCGTCGAAGCCAGCTCTTATGATGATCGTGTACTGCTGGATATGGTTCTCTCTTGTCATCAGATGTGCGTATCAAGGAATACTCTTTAATTCATTGAAAACTACCTACTATGAGGATTACTTTAATGACATTCGAGAAAGCTTAACACGTGGATATTCTTATGGAGGAACACAGCCATTGAGAGAATATTATTTAGAGGACCATGATATTTTTGAAAAGTGGAAAGTAGTGAGATCCGTTAATGTTCTTGGTTTACTTGATAAGTTATCGAGTGGGAAAGCTAATTTTGTTCTTGCGTTAAATAAAGCGGCAATCCTTCAATACTTAATGAATAGCAATGGAACGAAGCCTCTGCAGATAATTCCAAAGCAGATAGTTATAAGCCCTACAGTTATGTACTTCAAGAAGTTTTCTCCCTACACGCCGGCGATAAATAGAAAATTAAAAGTGTTGGTGGAAGCCGGTTTCACTGACCTGCTATATGCTCGTTACTTGGACCAGGCCATCTATCTCTTCGAGCATCCACAGGTGTATGGACCAATGCCGCTTGGCTTCGGACATTTTGCAGCATGCTTTATGTTGTTAGTAGCAGGATGGTTTGTGTCAGCTGTATACTTTGCTGTAGAAATTTACTGCAAGCCACCTCGGGAGCAATAAGCAAACCACAATTAGGCACACAGATTAATTTCGTAGTTATATTAGTGGAAGATTACCTTGTACCCGTGCCCGAAGGGCGCAGGAGTAGAGGGCGACCATGAAGGATATAGCGAGATGACATCGACAGTTTCATGAGGGGATGGCAGCAGGCTGGTTCGGACAGGGATCAGTGGAAAAAGAAAGGGGAGACCTTTGCCTCCCCTAGGCTATTGAAAAAAAATTGTGGGTAATCGGAACGTGTGGAAAGAACAGGGTTCCTCTCCGTTATTAAAGATAAAGATTTTCCAAACATGTGTTACAAGATATTCATATCCCGTTTCGCCCGATCATGTTTACCATCACCGATGTGCAAATTTAATCAGAAAGGCTTTCGTCTATCTTATAAACCAGTAGTTGAACAGTGTGTTTTGCCTAATTGTGCCAGTACACCTACTTTTTTGTTTTTTCATTTCGAGGGTGTTTATTATCGGAACTAAGCATTGCAATCATTAACGAAATATGGTTTATTTGTTCATAATTAGCTTTCAAAGATTTTATTATAAACTAAATGTTTGTCTTATGCTCATAATTAGAGTTAGAAGTATAATAAATAATAAATTAAAAATGTATCAGGTACCTATTTGATTATAATAAATAGTAAGTGATTTGTTGAGGAATTTACATATCCTATGAATAACCGACAAATAAGTTTTTTTTATAAAACTTAACTTTTCCTTTAATTTAACTAGTTCATAAATAGAGCTTATTTTGTTCTAAAAACGTGTGGTTCCGGGTTAGAATAGGACCACTCCATCTCTTCCTGTGGATGTCGTAAGAGGTGACTAAAGAATTAAGCACAAATATCTCGTGCTACAATTGCATTCCCAAGGAGGGTTAACGTTGGGCGGCGGCCGGTTGTAAAACTTTTCGCACAAATATATTTCCAAAGAGGGTTGACGTCAGGCAGACGGCCGGTTTTAAAACTTTAGTCAAATCATTTAAAGTGTTCCGGCTATTTCTTCTCCATTTTGCAAGGTCTTTAGGCATCCTTGGGTGACCATTGACATGCATATTATATTAGGAGAAGAAAAAGCGGGAAAGCGCACCCCGGGATCCGAAGCAGAATAGCTGAGGATGCAACCGGGAATGCGCTTAGATGAAGAAGAAGAGGTAAATTCGACATTTATCAATTTTAAAAAAATATCTATTTTATTTAAATATTGAAATAATATAAGTATATGTAACATGATAAATAATTAAAAAGCTAATTGTTTATACTATATAGTATATACCATACCTACCAAAATCTTTAAGAAACATCCAAAAATAGAGCTTCTATAAAAGAAACAAATGCGCTTAAACGTTCACCTATTGGGCTCACTACCCTATACTGTCGTGCAATACTGAATAAAGGCTGATTTAGTTTAGTACATTGATTCAATAGCTGGCGCTAGCATCACTGGATTCCGGCGCTGCACTGGCACTGGTACTGGATCGCGTCGTTTACACGCGTCCAGTAGTTATTTCTACTTTTTTGCGCTGACTATACGTTTGCATTCTTAAAAAATTTGTGTTTTACAGAAAAGAAGGAAATTGAAACATGACTTGTTTTTTTTTTTATCGCATTCTAGGTAATAAGTGAATCTCAAGGATTTTATTTTAGCCTTAACGCCATCTACAGTAAACCCCTCAATATTCATGGCAGTACAAATATTCTGCAATGCAGTAGACCGCATATTTTTGTTATTTTAATTCCATAAGCACTTTTCCTGTCTATATAATTGCACAAACTTAATGAATCAGAACACTTTTTAGATGACATTTTCGATGTATTGATTGTTGGACAAATAAAACATATGGTTACTGTACGATTATGTGCCAGCGACTGACGTTCACTGGCGCGTAGTGTTTATAAGGTTCCAGTGCCACTGGCACGGGCTGCGCGGCGTGGGGGGGGGGGGCGGTCACTGATCCAATAATAGGCGGCCGGTCTATTTCGAACCAGTGATGGATACTGGATGCTGGACTGGATTGAAACATGTTTACATTGATACAATGCTGATCCAGCGCCGGAATCCAGTGATGCTAGCGCCAGCTACTGTATTAATGTCAGCCTGACACAGTTATCGAGGTCTCGGTTTCTTTTTATTACATCGGATCATTGACTATAAGTAGTATGTTGGTTTTATCAAGGTTTATTTTTTAATTATTTATTGTCAAGCCAGTAATTTATTGAGGCTAATGTTTAATTTATATGTTTTTTTGTCCATGCATTTAATTGTTACCAGACTGACATTAGCGAATAATTTTATATATAAAAAGGCTATTAAAAAAATATTTCCGGTCGGTAGGTACTATAATTACTCAGTTTGTCTTAATGCACGTACAATAATAATATACCTAAGGACCTACTTAGTTAATCTAAATATCTGATGTGTTAAGTAAATAAAACTTTCTAATTAAACATTGTCTTACTTAATTCGTTAGTTATTAGTTAATACAGGCTGACTTTTAAACCACCAGCCAAATTTCTGAAGTAATTTCAGTCCATGATACTGAACTACATTCCATAAAAACAATTAACAAAAAACTAAAATAAAAATTAGCCTTTTCATACAAATCAGCGCTCAGTCAAACGGATTTTCTATGGGAGGACAAAAAATTTTCATCGATTTTTAATAACTTTTTTTATATAAAGTAGTTCAGTATCATGGACTGAACTTGCTCCAAAAATTTGGCTGGTGGTTTAAAAGTCAGCCTGTATATTTATCGCAAAAATATTATAATTATTTTATGTTTTAATGAATTTTTAGTTGGCACAGCAAACTTGCGAGATTCTTGCAAACCATTATTTTTATATCATACTGCCGAGATGTAGCCAAAATATGTTGGCAGCTAACAACAATTTTTACTTATTTTAAATGTCAGTCGTTCATAATAATAACATCTAAAAAATCCTTCACAAGATTACTTAAAAAATCTTACACAAATAAATTCTGGATTCAACACACAAGCCACTTTTGGCTTTTGAATGAATGAATGAATAACTCTTTATTGCACCTAAAAAAAAAAAAAAAAAATAACAAAACACAAATTGTAAATATATATACATAGGTACAATGCTTTTGGTTCATAATATCTAATAAAAGGCGGGCATTCGCCCGATAGTTGCGGGCAACATACTATATTCACTTTATATGTTTATGTTTGCTGTGTAAGTGGCCAACACTGGTGTCAGATTATTCAAGTTACCTACCTACCAATTTAAGTATGGAGCTAACCCGGGGTTACATATATTTGTAAATGCATGTAATATAATATAAAAAATAATTTTCGCCGTATGGTTTCTGGCAGAGTAGAAAAAGTCTTCCCGTGGATGACGTAGAAGGGGACTTAGGAAATACAAGCTAAATAAAGCTTGGACATCAGTGAGACCTCTACACTACAACCAGTCTGACCAGCGTGGAGAGTGTACGCCAAATCCTCTGGCTGCTCTATCCAATTATGGCTCAGGTAGACTAGAAATACCTGATGATGATAATAATGAAATGCATGTAATGCATATATATGTGGTATTCTGTCGGAACAACCGAAAGGATTAGATGTAGAATTTTTTGGAGGCGGGGCAAAATGTAAATATTATGCCGCCCCCTCATATCTAGCTATTTCTGTGACGAAGGGATGCGAATAAAATTGTTTCAGTTCGCCGCCCTAATTATTATTTATTATTAATTTTAATTATGTTTTTATTTAAATCGAGTCCGCGGATGACCAGTAGCGGCGCCACATTATACTGAGCGGAGACCATTTTGGTAGACTCGTTAGTGTCTCATGCTAAAGTTGTTTACACAAATAAACAAATTTTCTTTCATTTACTTTCAATAGTCTTATTGAAAGTAAATGACAGAATGTGTGAGCATGCATAGATATGCATGCTGTAGAACCGGTAGAAGGGTGCGTGAAAAAGGAGGGGTGGCAAGGCAATTTTTGATTTTGCCGCCCTCTGACCTTGCCGTCCGGGACATGGGCCCCGGCTAGCCGCCCCTCCTGGATCCGGTAGTCATTGGTAGTAAAAGAAGCAGGTGCTAGAAAAGACAACCATGAAATGTTTTGTGTGTAATCTTATGTGTAATAGGTACTATCCAACATTTAGGGAAAAGAAAAAAACAATCACCCTTTTTTATTTACTTTCACTGACGTTTCGCCCGGTTTGCAGGGAAACGGGGTTGTGTTTTGTTAATCGGGATTGTATTGGATAGGAGGAGGCCTAACATGGCTACTTCAGTCAAGCCACGTTCGGTGCAACCCAGACAAAACGTCAGGGAAATAAATAAAAAAGGTATGTTTCGCATTAATTCCATTATGCGTTGATAATGATGCAACACGATAGTTTAAAAGAGTTAAAGAGCAAGATGTATTGAAGTAGATGAAAGCAGTTACGTTTATCTACAGTTTTGTAGCTTTCAGGTCATCGGGTCAACAATATCAGTACTTAATAAATATCTCTGAAATTACGCATATGATATTTCGTAACAAGGCGTCGGAATAGGAAGCGAGGCCTCATAAAAATAATGCATTTGGCGGCTGCGAGTACCGACCGAATCACAAAATAAAGAAAAGAGAGATAGCAACGCATCGAGCTAGTAAACATCGACATGGACACAATTAAAGAACTCATTCTCTTGTCTTGCTCTTGTAGGTATGGTATAATTAGATCAGGCACTACCACCTCCCGGCATAAACACGAATCTTCTGTTTAGTTCACAAGATTTCCACTTAGCATAAAAAGATTTCCACCTACTAAATTAAATAAGCACAAACTCCTTAGGATTGCGTTGATTTATTACAGGGTTTGTATTGTCATCGTCTGGCTTCATCATTAGATCAGATTCTAGTCATATTAATATTACATTGTCATCTAATTTACATTAGCATACAAAATGTTACCTCGATCGGAAACGGGAAGTAGATTAAATTTAACTTGCAGGATTTGACCCAAAAAAAATGCATGCATACCTTTATTACAAGTAATATAAACGCTTTTAATAATATTAGCAAAAAAAACATTTATGGTAACGTTTGAAAACGAAATCTCTGAAAGATCTAGTAGATAAGAATCTACTTACCCATCGTAAAATCGTTTAAAGTGCATCAAGAAAACAATCGGCTAATGGAGCAATAAAATAAATACTACAAAATGAGTAAGTACCTTCACATTATCGATTATCTGAGAAACATGTAAGCTGCCATCAGTGCATTTGAAACATCGTGTCGTGTATCAATCACTATTTGCAGCTCATCTATTACAATTTTGATAAAATGACTGAATACACTGATATTTTTTTAAAACATCGCGTAAATGAATCAGCGGTCGTCAAAAACCTCGGTCAACTAGCTGCTCAGATAGCGTATCATAATTTCCAATGGCGATTTGTCACACTCGTGTTATTTAACTCAATGAACATTACCGCTTGCGTTGAATCCTTTTTGTCCAGTTACAATAAGCCTATTATTCTCAATAAGGGGGAGTTCCTTCCGCGCAATCGTGTACAAGTCACCCAGTTCGTAATATTTGGCTGCGACTCCAATGAGTTAGCGCATATATTAGCATGGCTCGCAATTTCAAATTATGATATATCGGCAAGAATGATAATAGTCTGCGGAAACGCTGATCACAACAAATGTAGAAAAGACGAAGTGTTTACAACTATATCAAGCGTGTTTATGGTTAACTCTGTTTTTCTTAAGTCAAAGGAAAACACAGTCCAACCTACGATATTCACATACTATCCGAAGAAACCGGATAATTGCTTCAGTCGCAGCCCTGAAAAAATTAATATTGATTTACGGTGCTCCAATCACTCCTGCCGAACAGCTTTTCCAGAGAAATTAGACAATTTCTTTGGCTGTCCCTTAGTGATTTCGACCATACATCAACCACCGTATATGTATTTGTACAATGAGCATGATGAGCCTTACGGTGCTGACGGCGATCTTATAAAACTGGTTGCAAACATTCTCAACGCGACTTTAAAGATGAAATTTCCTGTCGATAAGTTGGAATGGGGACACCGCATAAATAATAACTGGACAGGCTCATTGGGTGACGTTTTTAATAATCGGGTCCACGCTTCTATGGCATCTATACCGTTAACCCCTTCCAAGAATGGAAATTTTCAAATATCTTTCTCATATTACTCTATGAAAATAGTCTGGACTACGAGACTACCCGATTTAAAGCCAGCTTGGGAAAAGCTCATCCATCCATTAGAGATGAACACTAGACTGTTGCTCTTCATAACGTTTATCAAGATTATTATTATTGACGTTTGTCTAAGGACTAAAAAATGGAATAAAATTAGGAGACTACTGGATATTTCTCGATTCAAATGGAACTTACTGTTTAAATCGTGGATTTTATTTCTCGGGATGTCCGTTTCGAGAATGCCATCGAAGCCAGCGCTTATGATGATCGTGTACTGCTGGATATGGTTCTCTCTTGTCATTAGATGTGCGTATCAAGCATCACTCTTTAATACATTGAAAACTTCCTACTACGAGGATTACTTTAACGACATTCGAGAGAGTTCAACACGTGGATATTCTTTTGGAGGACCAATGTCATTAAGAGAATATTATTCAAAGGAACATGACATTTTTGAAAACTGGAAAGTAGTGAGATCAGTTAATGTTCTTGCTTTGCTTGATAAGTTATCGAGTAGGCAGGCAGATTTTGTTCTTGCGTCAAATAAAGCAGCAATCATACAATACTTAATGAATAGCAATGGGACGAAGCATCTGCAGATAATTCCGAAGCAGATTGTTAGTAGCCCTACGGTTTTGTACTTCAGGAAGTTTTCTCCGTATAAGATAGCGATAAATAAAGTATTAAGAGCGTTGGTGGAAGCTGGTTTCACTAACATGATATATGCTCGGTACTTGGACCAGGACGCCTATTTCTTCGAGGATCCACAAGATTATGGCCCGATGCCACTTGGCTTGGGTCATTTTGCAGCATGCTTTATGTTCTTAGTAGCAGGATGGTTTGTGTCAGCTGTATACTTTGCTGTAGAAATTTACTGCAAGCCACCTCGGGAGCAATAAGCAATCCACAATTTCACAGATTACATTCGTAGTAGTACTGGTTATGTGACTGGTTTTGAAAACCATACACAATGTTCTAAGTTTACAGATAACAACATTTTTATTTATTAATTTATTTATTTTACTTTATTACAAACGTAATAGGCGGACTTAAAGTCATAGGCCTTATCTAACAGTCAACCCACTGGTGATGCCGAGAAAAAGAAAATTTTGGAAGGAGGTGCAAGTTATGTAGGTATTGTCACATTTACCTTAAGAGGATAGCAATAACAATGTAACATATATATGTATATGTATATATATATACATATATGAATAAACTTACATTCAAAATATACATGGTTATAATATATAATAAACTATACGTAAACTACATATATTAATATCTATATTCTATCTGAAAGTTCACGAAGATAATGAGCCCGCACTGCACTCTTGAACGCCACACGAGTACGAGCCTTCCGGACATTAATTGGTAGGGCGTTCCGAAGCTTTGCCGCTTGAACAGTAAACAAACGTTCAAAGAACCCACTCCGGTGATTTGGAATAGCGAGACGGAGATTGCTAGAAGAACCTTGTCTTACTTATTTTCTTATCTTCTTAATTTCAAAACTCATATACCTACATATACAAATTTCTTATTTAATGTTTCAATGAATTTGTAGTTGGCACAGCAAATTTGCGAGATTCATGCAAATCATAATTTTTTTGTCATACTGCCGAGATGTAGCCAAAATGTGTTGGCAGAACAACCATTTTTACTTATTTTAAGTGTCAGTCGTTCATTATATCTAATGACATCTAAAAATGCCTTCGAAGGATTCTTTGAAACATGTTACACAAGTAGATCACGTTCTATATTTAACACAAGCTAATTTTAGTCCAACATGTTTTGGATATTATTGCAACCAAAGTTTCTTAACATTCTTAATTTTTTTAAATAATATTAATACCCTATGTTGCTGCGGAATCTCCAAGTAATTTCATTTAGAAACTATAGGCACAAAAAAGGTCATTTTAGACAGGTAAAGAATGTTCTCTTGTTAACCAAATTTTCAGGCTTCTAGCATCTTCCACAATGTAGTTTGGGGTGTCAAAAGTGCTTTGAATTGCTTCGAAAAAAGTTTGCTACAACTGTACCTTTGTTTATTTGTCTGTTTTTGCTTGACTTGGCGGGGGGGGCACTACATTGCTTTCAGATATTGGATATTTAACTCAAGTTAGCTCTGTTTCCTCATTAGTTTGTGATCAAATGAGGCATGATCGGTCTTCGTAACGGGCGGGTGGCGACGTTTGGCACACTGCGAGGGGTTATAGCCACAAGATTAAGTAAGTATTTACTTACATACAATTATGTAAGGTCTCACAAAATATGCTGAACCTATTTGAAGGGTGAATTCAGTTCATGATACTGAATCTTTAACGAACATTTAGTGAAATACGAAAATGTCAAGTTCAAGCTCCCATATCATCAGCCCGAGGTTGTATGGAAGACAAAAAAATTTCATGCTTCAATTCCTCAGCGAAAATTCTTCAGCGTCATGGATTAAATCTGCCTCAACATTTACTTGGACCTTGTATGTAACTCTTATCTGCTACTGGAGTACTTACACAACTGGGAGAAGAAACACAGACTTGATACATATACAGATAAATTATCACGGGAAGAACAGCTGGTGCATTCTGTTGCTGACAACACAAGGTTTTTATATCTCTTTCAGTTTTTGTTATGTTGTCATTCATAATTGAACGATTGTATGTTTCTCTTCTTCACAATATTTTGTACTGTGCAAACGTGTCTGTGCCCTTCCTTGGTGGAGAAATAAATACCATTTAAAGCAAGCCCGACATTTAACAACAGTCTGCTTGCTCCTAATACATTCGTTTAGACTGTCGGCAGTTAAGTAGTTAGATACATTCTATGAGACCGTAAGCCATGGTTAACGAAACTAATAGCATAAAACTTATTTCAATAACAATTTCACGTTAAGTTTTACAATGCATGCATTCATTTCATGACACTGGATTAGTTTCGCGCCCTGAGAAATTTGTTTGGCTAAAACTATCTTATGCTACTATTTATATCATCATGTAAATATGATATGTACTTATTATTTTTAATAGCATTACAATGCTCGGATATTAATGGCGTTAACGTGAGGGGCGTGGGTTCGATTCCCACTCGTGGCGGATCTTTTCATCACATATTTTCAATTTTGATTAATATCCGAGCATTGTAATGCTATTAAAAATAATAATTGAAACCAAGCTTTCTTCACTTTAATCAGCTTTCAATTCATCGAATATGAATGAAGTTGAATACCACACTTCTAAATAGTAGGTAGTAATGAAGATTTACGCATACTTTAAATGCGTATACTACGTGTTGAGAAAATTCGTTAGGTTGATTCGAAGTCACGATAGCACAATTGGTAGTGCACTCACGGCGTTAACGTGAGGGTCGTGAGTTCGAATCCCACTCGTGGCGGATTTTTTCATCACATATTTTCAATTTTGATGATATGTACTACTGATAGTATAGCCATAATCTGACCGACACTGTTGATTTCACGACTCAAATTATTTTGATGAAACAAGTTTTACCAAGTGAAATTAGTTTTATCAATCAATAACATGGGTATCTCGAGTGTTGATCTAAATATACTTAAGTATTTACTATAAAATATACCTAGCATCGTTGAGATAGTAAGTACCTATATCCCATAATACAAGTTGGAATTAACTTTGGGGCTAGCTCAATCAGTGTGATTTGTCATTATCTACTTATTTATTTTATAATGCATAACAATAATTTAGAAAATCCGGTTTTTTCATTTAGCGGATTAGCTCGTTGAAGTAGCAGTGGACGGAACACATAGCGCCGAACCGATGGCCGATGAAGAAAAATGGTTATTGAATGGCAACCACGTACTGGCAAGCGAAGCGTAGGACACCCACCCACAAGGTAGTCAAACGACCTGACCAAGGTTGCTGGAAAGTGCTAGATGCAGGCCGCTCTAGATCGATCATTTTGGAAATCCTTCGGAAAGGCCTATGTCCAGCAGTGGACGTTTTAAGGCTGAAATAATGATGATGATAGATAACTTGCTTATTTTCAAAAGTTGATTTCGATGTACCAATGTATATTGTACCTACAAGTTATGCTTCGAATAATAAGAAGGTAGGTAAGTACCCAATTAACTAAACCGTATTGAAAAAGGCGTACCTAGAGACTACGAATGAAGCAAAATTAAATCGAGCGCCAAATCATAACCAGCTTTAAAGTCAGCCCTCAATTGATTCACCACTTGCTTTTTCACAAACGATGAATAGCCCGAAGAAACTTGACCCCTTTAGTCATAACGCGAATCCAATTAATTTATATATTCTACAACGAACCTCTTTAAAAGCTATCTGGAATAAAATCTGTAATAGCCGTCCCTTTTGTCTCAATCTCAATTTTTATATTGCGATATGACTGTAAAATGGAAATATATTAAATAAATAAATATATAAGGACAAATCACACTGATTAAGCTAGCCCAAAAGTAAGTTTTAAACTTGTGTTATGGAATAGGTACTAACTCAACGATACTATATTTTATGATAAATACATATATAGATTAACACCCAAGACCCAGGACAATTTGTAAAAGACCATTTTCCAAATTACTCTGGCTGGGGATCGAACCCAGAACCTCCGGATTAGCGGTCTAGCGTGTTAACCTTTACGCCACGTAGGTCGTCAAAAAGTTTGTTTACTTCAGATCTGTTCTTCAGATGTAATTGTACTTGATACATAATGGCAGCATTCGGGAAGTTACGCAGTGTCTACTTGTCCAAAATACCTCAGTGCCTCAAGACGAAAGTTTATAATCAATGTGTGTTACCAGTGATGAAACGTGGCTCTATAAGAAGGCCCAAGGTCGCTCAACGCCTACGAACAATAATTATATTTCGATGCTCAACGCGCTATGGAGAAGGCTATGCTTGGTGTTTCTCTACGTGATCGAATCAGAAATGAGGAAATTCTACCACAAGGTGGTCAGACGAGGCAAATTAAAAAACCTCTGACTGTCAACAACGCCATCTAGTAATGAGTAGTGGAACTACCGATACGACCGCCATGTATTATTTGCTAGTGAAAGCCATGACTTTCAAGCGTTAACCCCAATAACTTTTAAACAGCTGAACCGATTTTCATCAAACATTGCTTAGAACCACCGCAAGGGAAACCGCATCGAAATCGATCTATCCATTCAAGCGCTACGATGCCACAGACAGATAGACATAAGCGTCATAATTAACCTGTAACTTTCGACGTGGTTGTCCAACAAAATTATTATTTTGTGTTTTATATTAATTTTTTTACGGGGATTAGAGGGCGTTTGCCGGGCTTATTCTGCTAAAATATGTTTTTGGCAAAGCATGTAATGAGCTGGGATAGGTTTGGCAGGCGTTTGTTAATTTTTATGAGTACGAGGGTACCTGGGTACCTATTGTGTTTTAAATTTTTGTATGTACGAGTATAACCTTTTAGAAATTTCATTACAAACCTCAGTGGTTTATAGAAATTTCTAGTAATATATTGATTGGTTTGTTACGAGATGTAATATGTTCGTAAAATAAATAAAATAAAGTAAACTTACAGGTAAAACGGCTAGAGAAAACAGAAACAACCCAACAAACGTGTAAATGATTCGTGTAATCTCTTATATCATTACGAACTCGTAATAAACTTTTTCTATTACAGAAAACTAAACGCACTCATTTCTCGAAGTTGTGAACTTAACTTTTTGAGATAAGTATAGATAAGTATAAGTGTAAGTAGTGTAACTGTTTCAACAAAATTGGTAAGTTTGTTTATTTTTGTTCTGTCGAGAAATGTTCATCTTAGTAGGTAGTGTACCTTTTAGTTTAGTTGCTATCTTTTCTTCTTTAATTCTCCATCTTCTTCATTCTTTAAATCACCTTGAGTTTAGCATTAGTAGTACCTATCTACGTTTAATTTTTAGCTAGGTACTTGTACTGCAACAAGATATAGTCTTTTAAGGTGAATATAGAAGCAATTGGCCTTGAAGTGTGAAATAAATTGTTAACTCGTAAATATGGTGATAATTTCCATATTGCTAATCCAGGCACTAGATAGCCCTCTAAATTATTTTATGAACTGCCGTTGAAACTATTTTTGGTGATCCGTCTAGCTTTAAAACTTGCCGTGGCCACTTTTTACGGAGGCAAGTTTTAAAGCTAGACGGGCTAATGTAAATACTTTCAACGGTGGTTCATAAAATAATTTAAAGGGCTATCTAGTGCCTGATAGACATGGGTAATCTCGACTCCGAGGAGTATTTCAGCTCACTGAATCTTACTCCGCATCCGGTACCGACTCATCTTAATGATTCCTACTCCCTTATCGGCTCCAGCTCTGAAGTCCGCTACTATTGAATCTACAGAATAAAGACGTCTATTCTGGTACCGGTTTCAATACAAAATAATATTAACTCCCGACTCCCGATTCCTCCCGAGACGCGGTGGAGCCGAAACGCGGCTCGCGGCTCGCGACCCGATAGGCGCCAATTCCCTGCGGGACTAAGATCGTTGCGGACTCAATAACTCGCGGGAGCCGATTCTCGTAACGATTACCGGGATTTAGTACGGGTATTGGCTCCTGTTGATGAATCGGCTCATTTAAATATTCGAATCCGGAGTTACCCATGTCTAGTGCCTGACGATTAGCAATATAGAAATGATCTCCATATTTACGAGTTAACAATTTATTTCAAATGCGGGCGCCACTTCAAGGCCATTTGCATCTATATTCACCTTAAAAACTAAAACACAACTATGGGAAGATTCTTGCTAAAAAGTATGTTTATCCAGTTATTGCAAGCACAGCAGGGTGAAACAGGTAATTTGTACTTGTGTGTTATTGGAATTTGCTAATTAAGCTGTAGACACTATGTGCTATCTCTCTATAGTTCTGACTCCAAAGTTATTACGGAATTTACGATATCTATTTCCTAGCTACGTGTATGTATTCAGAGAGTGTACGGGTGCCTAAGCTATGTGATTCAGAAGGTAAAGTTCAACACTCGGTAAATAAGTTCTGGTATATTTCTCACAAGTACACACAAGTTACAGTTCTCGATATATGCACAAACAAACAGATCGACACGGCACGGGGAGCTATCTACGGACACACGCGAGACTCTGAACAAAGCTGGCAAACGACTGGCGAGCGATCTATGCTACGCGTCGTGGAAAGAAATAATAAACGCTTACTTAGCGTATTGTGTCCCTACAAAGCCATTCCATTTGATACCTTACAGTTACACGGTATGATTTGATTTATTTTATATTTTGTTAATTACTTTAAGGCCTATAAACGGCGCCCTAGTAACAAGTGGACAGTTAGGACGCTTCCAACAATACTTCATTTGTTAAGGTACCATGGATAACATACTTCTATGATATATGATACAAGGGTCATCATCATATCATATCATACTTATATGATACAAGGGCACAGATGAACATAATACATAGCGGCGAAAGACATAACCATCCTTTTGGCTTCGCCGTAGTCGGGTAAATAGAACTGAAAATCGGTAATAAAGATGTATTTTTAACCGACTTCAAAAAAGGAGGTTATCAATTCGAGTGTATGTTTTTTTTATGTATGTTTGTAACGCGATATCTTCGACAATTGTGAACCGATTTTGAAGATTCTTCTTTTATTGGAAAGCCTTTACTACCAAATTAGTCCATTTAATTTGGTGAAGATAGGATGAAGATATGGAAGAAACTCCTAAAAAAACTGGTGTCGGTTGTTTTTTTTTTTTTGTTAAAAATTTAATTATAATTCAGACGGTTGTAGGGTCTACCTACAATCGTCTGAATTATAATTTAATTATGTAAGTAAGTTTAAACTTGAAGTAAGCATATTTATCCACTCACACACTTCCAATACTTTTTCAAATCTATAGTTTTCTTTCTCGTGTCTGAATCACAATATCAATAGCAATTCAATCAACGGGCACCGAAGCGAGTGTCGTACAGTTCACGAACATACAAAACTTTGAACTAAAGACATTCATTCCAACTACTTCCAGGAAATGCCAAAGTAATTTTGTTTGTACAAGGCTGACTGGTAAATCATGTGAAGTTCTTTGAGTTCCTATGTTCATCCAGGGAAAGTTTATACTTATTTAATTCGTGTGATAATTCAATGACGTCATAATTTTTTCGAGTCAAATGGCGCTCTTATATCAGTTTTTCTGCATTTATAAATCTAAAATCATGTTGAATATCCATATTCACTTGCCATTGATCATATCCATATGATCAATGGCAAGTGACACTATTTAGTAACGTTATATTATTTTAAGAGCTCCTAATTATTTGTTTTTGACCCAGTCATTTACCCAATTGGCGTAAAGTTACATCAATAACAGTATTGGGGGAAAACTAGATGTAGTTTATATGTATATTATAGTTCGCTGTGTTCCGTACATAATTTTTTATCAAACAGTAAAATCACGAAAAAATATCTTCTGCACTCAGAACAGCTTATTAGGGTTCCGTAGCCAAATGGCAGAAAAACGGAACCCTTATAAATTCGTCATGTCTGTCTGTCTGTCCGTCCGTATGACACAGCCACTTTTTTCCGAAACTATACTGTTAAAACTTGGTAAGTAGATGTATTCTGTGAACCGCATTAAGATTTTCACACAAAAAAAGAAAAAAACAAGAAATTTTTGGGTTCCCCATACTTAGAACTGAAACTCAATTTTTTTTTCATTAAACCCATACGTGTGGGTACCCATATCTATGGATAGTTCTTCAAAAAATTATATTGAGGTTCCTAATATCATTTTTTTCTAAACTGAATAGTTTGCGCGAGAGAGACTTCCAAAGTGGTAAAATGTGTGTCCTCGCCCCCCCTGTAACTTCTAAAATAAGAGAATGATAGAACTAAAAAAAATATATGATGTACATTACCATACAAACTTCCACCGAAAATTGGTTTGAACGAGATCTAGTAAGTAGTTTAAACCGTAATTTACCTTTCATTCAATCAACAACGAACTTCAAGAACTTTTATATTATGTTACTTGCTGCTACGGAACCCTTCATGGGTAAGTCCGATTCGCACTTGGCCGCTTATTTTTAAATATTTTAGAGTTGATTTTATAGCGAAAGATGCTCAGGTTGCATACTCGTATAAGCCTAAACACGTTAGATTTTTATCGTTCCATTATTCAGTTCATATGTCTACCTCCCGACTTCATCAGCAAACCAACTCTATGATGTCATTATATTGTATTGTTCGATTTACATATGTATGCATAATTTTAACTTAATCGACTAAGGATAAATAAATAAATAAATGTATACGGACAAATCACACAGACTGAGTTAGCCCCAAAGTAAGTTCGAGACTTAGGAAATAGAAATACTAAATACATAAGTTAAGTAAGTACCTACAATATTTTCATCCTTCCATACAAAATCCGTTTGGCTGAGCGCTGATTTGTGAGGACGAATAATTTTTATCAATTTTTAATTACTTTTTTTATAGAAAGTAGTTCAGTATCATGGACTGAACTTGCTCCAAAAATGTTGCCAGTTAATTAAAAGTAACCCTGTATACAAACACATCTTCAGCGTCTTTAGCTAAAAATAGATTTTGCTTATTTTTTAACTATAAGTAAAAAGTGGATTAAATAAACTCCTTAAACCGTCTTTCTACGCAAGCGCAAAGTCTCTTTCCCTTTGTGCCTTTGGTTCCAGTCAGTTCAGCTTCGGGACCCTTGGGAACACCTTCGTTGCGCCTACGAAGTCCCACTTTCCCGCTAAAGTTTCCAATCGACGCGTCAGTAAAGTGTTAATAATTCTAGTGTTTTGTATTAGAGAAATTGTTGATGCATTTATTTGTGCCCAATAATATCATAATGAATGTTACAAAGTTTATTATATCGGCATTATTGTTTTGTGTTAGTTATGCGAAAGGTAAATATTTTCTTATAAATTATATCATTAAATAAAATGTTTACATGAGATGTTTGTTCATAAAAATCTTATTTTCGCATAATACTCGTACATATCTTGTAAACAATATAGTATTTAGAAATACTTATACTGTAGGTATGAACTCCTAAATAATATTATGTAATCGTAACGTCTTAAATAATATATATCTGTGTAAAACTTTTTGCACAATTTCATTCCCAAAGAGGTTTGACGTCAGGCAGACGGCTAGTCGTAAAGTTGTAGCCAAATCTCGATTTGGCATGGTCTTCGGCATCTTTGGGTGACCATTGACATGCATATTATATTTGGAAAGGAAAAAGCGGGAAAACACACCCCGGGCTCCGAAGCAGCACAGCTTAGGATGCAACCGGGAACGCGCTAAGATGAAACAGAAATCGTAACTACTTATAAAACGTCTGGTAGTAATCCAAACAATCAATAGATGGATCTGTCGTAATTGTATACCACAAATCTGTTTACTATAAACGACGTTTTTACTATCTGATTACGAACCGACTTAAATTATGTGTGACTTTATACCAAAAAAAACAGTAGCACTCCGGGAGTGCCGACAGAAGCAAAAACTTGCAAAATTATGAGGTGTCGGTAACAGTGTCGTGAATTTAATGATTTTTTCCCATCTCAATAAATGCCCAACGCGCCGAAAGAAGTTTTCACTTTAAAAAATTAAATACCAGATAATTTTTTTGGAGGAAGGTTACTCGATGATGCTGAATAATTTTGTA
Source organism: Acrobasis repandana (assembly GCA_963576875.1). Classification (NCBI taxonomy): domain Eukaryota; kingdom Metazoa; phylum Arthropoda; class Insecta; order Lepidoptera; family Pyralidae; genus Acrobasis; species Acrobasis repandana. The sequence goes on along the minus strand of OY756221.1, from coordinate 7,119,842 downwards.
AGTATAAAACATGCTCTCTCGTTTGTGTAGCATTTTCTTATAACATTTCGCTATATGCTCCAAGAGAAAGTTTTCCAGGTCAAAAAATATTTTTGTCTTGGATTTCAAAGTAGTTACTTAAAAAAATGTTCGTAACCTGCTCGTAAGTTTTTGAACAGGCGAGCGAAGTAAGTATTTTTGACGGTTACTTACATCTATCATAAAATTGGTTTCATCATCATCACCAGGTCTTTTTTAGTCTCCACTGCAGAAGCACACTGTCTCTGTACCACCAGAGCCATACGAATGCCAGAGTAACCAGAGGATTTGGTCTACACTCTCCACGCTGGCCAGACGGGTTGGAGAGGTTTCTTTGAAATGATGAAATTTGGTAGGCATGTAGGAAATGTCTATAGAATTTTCAAGTTCATTGGGCATCAAAATCGGTTTAGTAGTTTTTAAAATATCAATAAAAACGCGAATAATAATCGCGAGGTCTAAGTTCGCGGCGAACTACTAGTATTTTTAATGTCGTTTTTTTTTGGATTTTTACTCAGTCATTTAGATTGTATTTTTTTGGCTACGAGTAAATCGCGTACGGCCTACGCATTTACGACTTTTTTATTCTTGCTATTATATTCCACGTACAAAGTACAAATATTCATTTTCTACGACACGTGATCTCATTATAAACTAAAATATTTTTTTTTATTTACATGATATATGAGAAACAGATTTTATTTTTAAAATTTCACGCGTGAGGTTCAACCATTCAAAGTACATTGTAAGTACAGTTTATATACTTATTATTATTATATTTTATTATTTTAGGTCCCATAGTTGGGCAAAAGCCTCCCTCATATAGGCACTTACATAAATTAAATTTAAATAGATCCCTGTAATCTGCCCATATTTTGCCCCTGTCTTCTATGCTATGGTCTGGGAGAAAAAAAAACTAAGAATGTACCAGCTACTTCTCTTCCCGCGCAGATCGTAATAACTGCTCGAGGAAATTGGCAAAAATACGTATCATGTTAGTAGGTGATGCGGCTAGCAACCCATCACTATTTCTATTTAATTTTTCCACCTTTTAGCCTACCATCACACTAAAAGTGGTCGTTTAGTCTACACCTTTAGGCAAAAACATGTATCTGTACCCTATATTATGTATAGTGTATACTGAATAACTTTGCTGACTGTACCATCTCATTTGATTGATGAGGCCGCCGGTATAATAACTAGATATGGGATTATTGTTCTATTCATTTTAGATATGGATGGATATTTAGGCACATAAATCCGTTTTCGTTCCTACCTGTCTTGTATGACGAATCGAGAGCGGAGTGGTACTTAGATACTTATGTTGTGTTGTACTTAGCTACAATCCTTTTATGTAAGCTTTACAGTCTTTTTCTTTTTGTAATAATAAATTAGACGTACAGTAAGAACTTTATAGCTTTTTTTCGCTTTTAATATTGTAAAAACCGTAAGAGTGATGTGGCTTTTTTATTAGTATGTAGTAATTTTAGAGAGAAAAGAGGAATGGAGGCATCTCCACCTAACTCTACCGACAAGAGCAAGCTCCTAAATTAAAGAAAGTAGTAATTTTAAATAGTAGTTGATTTAGTAGTATCAACTCTCAACGTTAGTATAGGAATAAGCTAGTAGTAAAAACCTTTTGGCAATCATGTATAGTTTGTTATTTTTAAATCGTAAGCCTATTCGAAATATTTAAGCCTGTTTGTTTCTCTAAGTAAATAAAAAATTAACCGGGCAAGTGCGAATCGGACTCGTACATGAGGTGTACCGTACCTCCGTACAATGTTTTAAAAAAACACGTTTCTTGTATGACGAGCCCCTTTAATTTTTTACTTTATCTTATTTTTTCTTGTTGTTACTATACATAATCGGTGAAAATTTCAAGTGTCTAGCAATAGCTACGGTAATACGGTTCAAGAGATAGAGCCCTGTGACAGACGGACAGACAGACAGACAGCGGAGTCTCAGCAATAGGAAACCTAAATAGTCTTATCTATTATAAGAAATTCCGCTTATTTTGAACTGCCTATAATTAGTAGGTACGTAGTATATTATAACTCTGTGGTATAAGGTAAACATGAAGTTACAGTGAAAAAGGTTTTACCTAAAACACTTACCACTGACCCACCGGATACATTCAGAGAAACCATGTAATATTGAGTTTGTCAATGTTCAGAAATATATAGTTGAAGACTCGTTCCTTGTAGATAAGGACCTCGGTCATTCTCCAGATTTTTTCAGTACCTAATTACCGTCACTTTTTTCCACTTAAAAACAAAAGCGACACGCTTATTAAGCGAAGAGCAAAACAAGATATTGTATAGTCGATAGGACCAAGGAAGTTGGTAAGTACTGAGAGAGGTTTATTCCCAACAGAGAGCTGCCAATAATGATGATGATGTACGCAGTCGACCCCCGATTCGGTTTGAGGAGCGCGTGGTGTTCTTATGCTTAAGAGGGCGCCTGATGTCAATAATCTAAATTTTGCTCCCGCTTCCACGCACACAAATTTACTCTAGCCGAAGCGAGACAGCGAGCCATGCGGGGCATCGGGAATCGCGGTGGGTCAATGAGGCTAGTTCCGATTTTAAGGTTTTTTTCGTTTTACAAAGAATATATGATGACTGCCTTATGTTTAATACAATTATAATTCAAAGTTACAAGTGCAAATTTATTGTATTTCTTAAATACTTTCTGTTTTAGTATAATTCTGAGGTGATTTGGAGGCAACTTCGCAATGTTTTTCTATCGAGAAAATTTTAAGCAATCGTGTTTTCGAAACTTATTATGTTTAGAGTTAGTCCTGAACTTTGCTGTGTTTTTATTTCAAAGTGAGTATTTCGTTGATATTGATAATATTTAAGATCGCTCTAAGAACTTTAGAGTAGTACGGGCTCTTAAGGCCCCGCCAGTTCAGAGCAGAAATCTGTGAATGTTTTTAAAAAATCACTGTAATTGAACTACTACATAAGAATCTGAAGGCTTTTTCTACAGACACCCACAAGTAGTGTAATAACAGTGATTTTTCAAAAACACGCTTAGTATTGCAAATTGTGAACCCACGTCGCCTTAATTGCTTAAAATTCGTGAATTTTAGTCGGTCATGGGCAATCACACAAAATTACAAATGTTTAAAGTATTTGTGTCGATGCTCTCATTTAATAAAAAAAAACAATAATGAGGCTTCCGTGGCCTATTCCCTATTCAATTACTTAGACCCGAAACGGATGGAGGCTTTTTTGCCAGTGCCACCTAGTTGTAAATCGCCTTTGCATAACTAAAGCCGCCCAAAGCCATCATGATGAGTTTTATAGGACCTAAGTATAATATGTCGGTATACTATGTTTATCTATATATGTATTTGTTATAAAATATAGTATCGTTGAGTGGGTATCCCATAACACAAGTCTATAACTTGCTTTGGCACTAACTCAATCTGTGTGATTTGTCCGTATATACATCATGTAACAAAAAGAGGGTATCAACCCGAAAGTTAAGTACTAACCAATGTCACAGTACATAAGAGTCAAACAGAATGGTATCTCACAGCGTCTCCCGCAAATTGGCGTCCCCGCACCTCTCCCCCGCACTTTGTGAGCTTTGACAGCTCCAAACCAGGGTTTAATTACTAGCCGCACGCAATACGCGACGTGTGTTGTCTAGAGAACTGTCAACCAATAGTAACCATCATGGTGAGAAGTTGCGCGTATAATAATTGTTTATCCACCCAATACTCTAAAGAACGTATATTTCATACATTTCCAAATGATGAAAACAGGTAAGCAAAGCAACAATATAATTTCACGTTATTACCCAGCAACCATCTTGATATATATACCCTTCTCGCTCTCTCGCATTGGGAGATATACAAGAGCGAGATTGTAACAATACCGGATTGCTAATAAGCAATCCGGTAATGTTACATAGGCTCCTCGCTCACAGGTAATCACATACACGCAGATGCCAACTGGATTTCCGCGGGTTATAGTGCTAAATGCCATTGTTGACAATGACAACTTGACATGCTGTGTGTAAGCGTCATAAACATTTGTTTATTTTTATTGAATTTATTCATATAATTACCGTATAGTTTTGCGCCGAATATGCAAATTACTATATTACAATAGTGAATTAGTGAAATTAGTGCGTTACAATATAAATGACTCAATAATAATCAGTAAAGTGAATAGGTGAAATGGACAATGGACATAATGAAAAATATTTGTGAAGTGATATTACGTAGCTGTTTCCGACTTTTCTGTAACATTTAATACATATAAAACAGAATATTTTTTACGTCATAGTGTTCGCAAATCTTCCGGTATGGAAAAATATAATCGTAAAATGTCGAACTCGTTAGTAGGTAAGTATTAAAATAATTCTGCGGTACGACCCTAAGTATAAAACTCACACATCGACGTGTGTACAGATAAATTGTTTCGTTTGTAGTAGTAGTAGGTATATATGTTACTCTGAATCAATGGAGAGTCATACCAGTGCCAATGTGAACAACTTTTACTATAGAACCATCCCTGAAATTGCGAAAAAAATATCTGCAGCTTCATACATTTTGGCACGGTAGATATTAATTTTGTATGAAGCTGCAAATGTTTTTTTTGCGATTTCAGGGATGGTCCCATAGTAAAAGTTGGTCACATTGATTAGTATGTTGACTCCCTTTCGTTTTGATACCCCCTTTTTGTTACACCTTGTATATATTTTTTGAATTACAGTAAAAACATATATACACGCTAGGGGACTTCAATTTACATATAATAAGTATAAAATTACCAATATTTACATATCTACTATCATGCTCGTATCCCACAGAGGTAGGAAGAGACTATGGATCTCCACTTGCTACCATCCTGACAGACCTCTTTCGCTTCATCTACACTCATCAATCTCTTCATACATGCCCTTCGGTTACGGGTACATCTTACCTCTCCTTTTTTCAAAACGTCTTCAATCTGATCGCAAAATGTTTGCCAAGGCCGACCCTGTCCCGCTCTTCCATTCCCATTTGCCTTACAAATATTTTTTGTTAATCTCTTTTCATCCATCCTTTCTACCAATTCCCAACCATTATGCCCAAACCATCTTAATATCCCTTTCTCTATTTAATATTTAAAGCCTCTTTTGTCACTGCCTTAATTGAATATATAAAAAAAACATTCAATTACTCAGAGCCCGAAGCGGTAGGAGGCTTTTTTGCCAATGCTGCCTAGATATTAATCGCCTTTGCGAAACTAAAGTCGCCCAAAGCCATCATAATGAGTTTTGTGCCAACGAATGAGTTTGGTGTACGAATTTGATCTATTTGGCAAGGCAATAGCTACCTACTTAGTTTGTAATGGTATATATGTGTCATTTGATGTAAGGAATATAGACATTAGATGCCTTATAATACACATGTAAAATGTGAATGTGTTTTTTTCCGTCCTACATTATTTACTTATTTTAAGAAAACGTTTAAGCTCAGTATCGTGGACTGCACTTGCTTTAAAAAGGCTCATGAATAAAAACTATATTATAAGTGTAGCATCTATATTCTATAATATATTCACAAAGGCTTATATTGATTTTGGAATGTGCGAGCTATTTTAAATTTAGCGGAAAAATTAAAGTTAATTACGTAACAAATTAAATATATCTAAGTGAGGTAATAGCGTTTAATTTTTTTTTTGTAAAATGTCTCAATATTGTATTACTATCCCTCCTTAAGAATGATTAAAGGATGTTCTACGAATTCAATTTCCAATATTCCTCTTCTGTTTTTGACAGCCCTTCAATTCGTTTAAAAATTTTGTTTCTAATTTCACTTCGCCGCACCTTATTGGCCTAAACTGGTATAATACAAAATTATTGTCTAGCTTAATTGATGTTTTAGCACTTTAATAACAGATTATCTTATAAATTGTTAGCACCAATTTAGAATCTCTTTTATTGGATGTACTTAAATCGTTTGGCTTACATTTCTGTAGGTATACATAACGACAACCTCGTATAATTTTGTTTGAGACAATAATTACTTCTAATAATTATAACTTGTTATACACATCTTATGCACTACTAATAAAATTATTCCTAAAATCTTTATAAATCACAGATCTGACTTAGAGCACCCCGACTCTACGGGGCTCAACTTTGCACTATACTGAAGTGTTATTCCTGCCCACGGAACCAGAAGCTCGAAGCGAGCGAAACTTGCCTCTTCCCCTCTCGCTTCAGCTTCGTGCTCTCAGGACCTCCTTCGCGAGCTACTGGTTCCGTGGGTAGTAATACCAGTCCAGTATAGGGCAAAGTTTATTTTCAAGGTGCCTTCCTAGCTCCCTTTGCTTCCGCATACCAAACCCCGCTAACCTCAACTGCGAACGGGTTAAAAATAAAGTCGTTTGGAGTGCGGCATACTCGTATTTTGAGTGTTTTTCGCACAGTTTGGTGCACAAAAATGATTAGACGTTACACTTTTGTGCGTTTTCTTTTGTGCGAAATATATATAGTGATTGTGAATGATAGAAGTTATTAATTATTGGACCTAATGACTAATTTTGGAAGTAAATGTATGGCGACTAAAGCATAGGCTATACTAAAATGGGATTAATAAATGTACGAAAAAAATTTGATCGAAATGTTTGTGCATCGACCAAAATTAGGAATACGAAAAATTAGGGGATCCAATAAAGACCCATTTTGCACAATACCTATTTGTGTTTATAATTCTTATCGGTATGCACGTAGGTATGCAATCTGTTCGTATATTCTTATTTCGACATAAAAGTACCATATTACGAGTATATTTTGCGTAATAAGATTTTTGATACGAAATTTTATTAGGGATTAGATTATAATATAACCTCACTATATTCATAGATCTCAAGGCCACTTTTATAACAAGTTTATTTTGTTATATTAATTATGTAAATAAAATAAATAAATAAATAAAAAAGGCCTTTATTCCATTCCATGCAAAAATAATTGTACTATACATTCATATCATATTAGAAAAAAAATAATTGAAATCATTAAAAACAATTATAGAACAATTTTCATCAAATCAAATGTATTCTATTAAAATTTAAATTGAGAATAAATTAGAATTAAAATAAATGTAATCAATAGTTAAAAACAAATTTAGATTAAATTTAAATTGAATATTACAATTCATGTCAAAATATTTACGAGTATTAGTAATTATTATTATTGAATAGTAGTATCCACCTAACTACTGGACCCCTCTTCGGGTATAGACCTCCTCCAGAGCATTCCATGCATCTCTATCCTTCGCTATGGTCGACCAATTCTTTCCTGCTACTTCTTCTATTTCATCTTTCCATCTTCCGTTTGGCCTTCCAGCACGTCTGGAACCCTGAGGGCCTTTCCACAAAATCACTGTTCTGGTCCACCTATCATCAGAGTAACGGGCTAGATGTCCTGCCCACTTCCATTTTAAGCGCCTGGCGAAAGACAGAGCATCTATTATTTTTAATTATGTACTTTCTTGGAAACAATCTGTAGTATGTAATATAATTACTCGTACGAGTATGTATGTCTGACCTGTCTCCATGTTGCCCGTATCGTTTCCCCTCATCGGATTTCACGACAAGCAGCAGACACGACAGCAAAAAAAGCAGATTGATCGCTAGTTTTTCCATTCTAAGTGAAATAAATCCAAACTAAGTTCTTGACTGATTGTATGATTTTATTTTCCACAAAAATATATTAATTTTAAAAAATTAAATAAATTTAAATATAGTATTAGATACCAAAAACATATTTCCGTCATATGTAATTTAATTAATTTTCAATCTTCTTAATATTCAGCAAGTGAAAACGCGCAATAACAATTAAAGGGGGCGTTAATTAGGAAAGCGATTAATTTCAACTTATTAATCGAATAATGAATCCCGAGTACAATTAGGGTAATATGTTTAATTACTCGTTGTTTGGAGTCGAGCCCGGAGTAATTCACTTAGGGCCTGTTCACATGATATGAATCACAGTTTGCGAATTTCCGCATCTCAAAAAATTTTTTTTATTGGTCTCTTTCTTGTTTAAATGCCTTCTCTATTGTACAGTTTTCTCTATTGGGATCAGTCTTTGACTACGCGCTTTACTTTAGGCCAGGTCTTCATCTCCGCCGCAACAGTGCTTCACCAGGTTTGCTGAGGAAGGCCAACTTTTCACTTGCCTGGGGCTAGTCCACTCAAGGGCTTACTTGCCTCGGAATTTGGGAGGGCTCCCTTCTAAAAGTATGGCCTGTCCATGTCCATTTGCGTCACATGATCTGCTTAACTAATAATCCATGGGATTCTTCACAAAGGTGGGCTTATCCCAAGAAGGTATCGCTTCCAACCAATCATGTAACTAAAAGTTTGTTGTTAAAAAGGTGACCATGACGTATCTTCAGGCATAGACAACGAGTATACAGGTCACATACTAGAGTATGCTCTAGCTAGGGAACTTATCAAGATCGCATCCTGTATGCAGGCCGCTTTCAATTAAGGTACCTGCGGTAAACAAGGGCCACCTTAATTAAAAACTAAATATTTTAAATATTTAAGCGATATAAATAAAAAAGATAAAATCATACATATATTTTCTTTATTAAGAGTTCAAACAAGTACAATTTTTTAGGTTTCATTCATAACTTTACTGAAAAAAAAATTTTTTTTTAAACCCTCTTTGTGGCCCTTTTTAAAATCAGGTGGTTTAACAAGGACCGTTTCAAAACATAGTTTTATTAAACTGTATCATTAAGAACTTAACATCTTTTACTTTCAGCTAATATCAATTTATCATTATCCGACAAATCAAGCTTTCAAAAACTCCTATTCTACCAGAAAATCTCGGATGGGCCTTATTAAAATAACGTAACGCAAATTTGCATTAAAATGTATTAAATACAATTATATAAAAGAAATATCCATAATTCTTAAGAATATGATGATAACACAATTTTAATAATTTAAAAACATAATGAATTCTTAAACATTTATTTTTTTGGAAAAACTTGTGGCCCTTAATAGGCTAATGAGATCTAACTCAATGAGATTGTATTAAAGATAACTTATCATTAAGGTTAACAAATGGCACAACAATCTTAACCTAAACTATAGAAACTATAGTAGCTTTGGTCAGCTAATTGCACATAGGACAGTCAAAATCAAAGTCTTCTTTTGTCAGGCCCAGACATTCTTCATGGAACCATCTTCGACAATTTGGGCACTGGCGCATGTCTTCAAATCTCTCAGTCTTGCAAGCATAACAGTACCATTTATCTATTTCGGTGTCACTAATATTTTTTGTTTTCTTGCTTTGTGTTTGGTTTATCTTTTTTTGGCTTCTGCCCTTTAACTCCTGTTTTTTATAATTTCTTTGCTTTGCTGTACGTTCTTTTTCACATTTTTCGGTCTTCTTCTTTGACTGCTGTTCTTTTTTATTTGTTTGTTTTACACTATCTGCAAATAAATCTTTTGTCACTATCCGGGCTTTATAATTTATTGCTTTACGTCTGGGCTTCTTTTGTTTCACCTGAGCAAAATTTGGTGTTGGTATTAATTGTTGAAAAGGTGATTTTACGGCTTTTTTTGCTTGCAATCTCGATAAAGGCAAATTATCCTCTGAATCGCTTGTTGTTGCACAGTCCTCACGTACTTGTCCTGTGTTATACATGTCACTACACGTATTCTGTTTTTTGGGAGTATGTTGTTGTTTTGACATTGGGTGCATATTTTCATCATCTGAAGAACTGTATACATTATGGATATTCTGAGATATACATTTTTGCCGAAGAAGTAAAACATCTGTAATTGAAGTATCCGATTCAGAGCTATAAATTACCGGTCGTTTTATGGTTACATAAGACTTGCTTCCTTCTATGGGTATGTTTAAATTTGATAATTCAGAATTTGATGAGCTATAATCAACTAACCGTTTTTTTATTCCTGCTCCAGTTAAAACAAGTGATATCGATTCGGTCTGATGAAGCAAAGATGGTGAACATGAACTATGGTTTTCAAACGACTCGTCAGAATCAAATCTATCGTCAGGCCTCTGCACTGCATGCTGTAAATTTATACCACTAGGACCAGGCGTTGGTGACTCTTGCAAAAACTGATCATTTTCTTGTTCTTCACAAAATGTATTTTCTGAATCTGAACCATTGCTGGCCGGTCTTCGTGATGTACTCCGTCTTGAAGAATTAGGAACACACTGCAAGAATTCATTATTTTCTGTCGTCAAATTTTCTGGTGCTACAGTTTGTCTCTCAGTCAATATAGATGGTGCATATGCTTCATTTGGTATTGCATCTGGATTATAGGGAAACAAGCCTGTGGCTCTAAATCCGTTTATAATATTCTCGAGGGTCATACATTTTGACCAGACATTTCTAAAAATTGGGTTAAATCGCACTTTGGTTATATTTTTCTCTTGACTTTGGTACAAATAACGCATCGCTTCTTCATCCCAGTGGTGTTCAAATGATTTGTTTACGCTTTTATCAAGAGGCTGAAGCTCGTGGGTAGTGTTTGATGGCAAACAATACAGTACAATATTGTGTTGCTCTGCTGCATCAACAATATTATAGTCTAAATGACATGACGCACCATCAAAGACCAAAAGACACCTACCAGCTGATTTGTATTTTCCCAAGTGATGTATGAAATCTACAAACAGTTCCGAGGTCATGCTGCCTTTTTTTGCCATTTTCACGAGAGATCCTGCAAGCAAATTATCTCTGAATTCTGGCTTCATCCTTTTCCCCCTGAATAATATCATTGGGGGAATTGGACTACCTAATGCGTTTATACAACAAGCCACAGTTACATTCTCTGCGTGCTCTGGAGCAACCATATGCACTCTTTTAACACCTTTTTGTGCCAATACTGTTGGTTGATTATGAATGGTGAGCCGACAGCCTTTTTCATCCATGTTGTATAAACGTTGTGGATGCTGTCCAATCTCTAGCTCTTCTTATATTTTTTTGTATTCAGCAAAATGCTGCATAACAATAGTTTTGTTTAGCTTCTGTGCCCTTCCTGGGTTTAAGATTTGGACCTTGCGTTTTGAAATGTCGGGGTGTCTTTTTAAAAATAACTTTAACCAGTCTTTTCCAGCGCGCCTTGCTGTTGTACTAAAATTGTTTGATATATTATGTTGATTACAAAATATATAAGCTTGCCGACGAATAACGTTTGGCGTTAAAGGAAATCCTATAGAAGCAAGCCTTTTGATTCTTTCTGCCAAATCATTTTCTTGCTCTTTTGTTAAAACTGTACGGCGTCCTATTTGTTTTTCCACCTTACCAGACTTTAAGTGATTTACCAATGTTCTTCTGGGAATCGAATAATGCGCAGCCGCCGCACGTTGTGACATTAGTCCTTCTTGCACAGCAGCCATTGCAGCTCGTAATTGTTGAATTGACCAAAGTCCTCGACGTTGTTTTGGTGGAGGTTCCATAATTAGAAAAAATATTCTGGAAAGGAAATAAATAATTTCAAGCAAACCAAAAACAAATGAGCAAAACAACAAAGGAAAAAAAACAGGATATTAACTCATGAGGCTACGAATATTCTTTTCTTTTAAAAGCTGAGAATTATGGAAAAAGGTATGCATATTAGTTAGTAAAACTAGACATTCCGTAAGTTTAATAAGGGCCGGCCCTATTAACCAACCTCGAAAGTGGCCCTTAATATAATCTGACATCAAGCTCAAACATTTGCTCGTAAAATTGTTAAATATTAATGTAGCAATTAAACTTACCTTTATTTGTTAACACAAATCACTGTATTTTACTATGAAACAGCAACTCTTACAAACAGCTAGCTATTTTACACACGTTCAATTAATTTTGTGGAGTGATTTTTACTATCGAGTGCCGCAGACTAACTGCTTAGACGGATTCTTGCCTACTGCCAAGATGGCGGACCGTATGATCACGCGGCCGCGGAATTAAGCTTTGCTATTGGTCCTTTAGATGTGTGCGTGAGCGGAACCTAATGAACATTTTAGAAATATGTTTTTGTAGTAGTGGCTCTTGTAATACGCCGGCTCTTCTTACCCGCAAGTACCTTAGTCATTTTATGGCTCTATCTTTAAGGGAGAGACTTCTCAGACTTCTTATGGAGCAGATGTTCTCGCAATCACTGTCGAACAACGTGCTGATTAGGATTACTTAAATACAATTTTAATAAAAAAAATCCAGGCTGCTTTCCGAAGAGAGAGAAAGAGATTTTCTTTTGAAAATTATAAACAGTTAAGCATTTATTTTTAAAGTTGTTGATATCCATTAGTAAGTGCTACCGACTATTGTAAATTGTGCAATTTATATAAGTATGATGGAGTTTCAAATCTGCTTGATTGTTAGATCCTTTTAGGTACTCTGTATATGTGAATATACCTTGGTATTCACAACACGTGCCGCTATCATGCTGCATCTTGAATATTATCCTCGAAACAAGAGCAATTATTACAGCAATTGTAGTATATGTATTTATATATATATATATATATATACCTATATAAGTAGATATTTTGTATTATAAATATGTAGTTTTTATGTGTAAGTATATTATAGAATACCTATACGTGTAGTGTATTGATATATGCTAATTTTAAGTAGCCTTATTTATGTAACTATTTATCTCATTTTATCGTTTTCTTTGCGCCACCGTTTCTTTTTCACTTGCCTACATTTCTCTCCATCCACTGGTTGTCTGGAAGAGATCGCTGTCAGCGATAAGACCGCCCATTGTACCTATGTATATATATTTACAAATTGTGTTTTGTTAATTTTATTTTTTTATTTTTTAGGTGCAATAAAGAGTTATTCATTCATTCATTCATTCAATGTGTGTAGTACAGATATAGCAAATTGATAAGGTTAAATAACTTGAAGGGGCATATTATTGTATATTATGTAAAGATATTGTAGGTATACACCAGGGTATATTAGGAAGGTGATATTGTATTATTTGTATATAAAACTAAAAGAAATTTATTTATTTAATCTTTATTGCACAATAAAATAAACGTACAAGTGGCGGACCTAATGCCATATGGCATTCTCTCCCGATCAACCATTAGACCAAGCAGAAAATATGTGTGGCTGGCGTAATAAAATTCACAAAAATAAGCAAACTTAATATTAATAAAATATATATAATCAAAAACACATATTCTTATACACAAATATACTTTTAAATGTAGAAATAAGAAAAAATATGTCACTTGGATTTTATGTTATAAAACACATACAATAGTAAACTTGATAGTGTCAATTGAGTGTATTGCTTTGTCCTCTCTGTGTATGAGTGTAATAACAAACCTCCAATATTAATTTGTTATTCAAAATCATAACCCTTCTTTATGACTTTACTGTAGTCGAATAATGAAGTTTTTGTGTCGCACTAAAATGGTATTAGATAAGGTATTATTAATTTGTAACTCAATATAGAATTAAGATGCTTTTACTTACTTCTACTACAGTGGCGCAGTGACCCAAAGTGGATCTTAGCATCCGACTAGACGACGCCATTTCTTGCAGTCTTATAAGCGTTGCTATCAGTCAACTGTCAACTCCGAGGCATTCCATGTCTTTCCGCACCACGTCGGCCCATCTGTACCTGGGTTGACGGCCAGTCGGAGACTCTTTTCACCGCCCGATCCTTTCCCATTCTTTCTACATGTCCGAGCCAACGAAGCCTAACTGCTTTCGTTTCACAGATGATATTTGGTTCGGACACTAGATCTTCAATCTCTTGGTTCCTTCTTACTCTCCCGCTTCCATCTTCCTTTTACGTTGATCCCAGAATCTTACGGACGATTTTTCTCTCCGTCACTAGGCCCATAAGGCCTATTTACACGCTGCTTTCTTGCCTGTTCATGATCAGGTCTTTTTTAGTCTCCACTGCAGGAGCACGACCCTCTCTGTACTGCCAGAACCATATATTAGCCAGAGCAGTCAGAGGATTTGGCCTACACTCTCCACGCTGGCCAGACGGATTGGAGAGGTCTCACTGATGTTTATAAGCTTTGTTTAGCTTGTGTTTCCTAAGTCGCCTTTTACCACATCCACAGGAAGACTTGGAGTGGTCCTATTCTACTCTGCCGGGAACCACACGGCTTTCTTGTCTGTTGCACACAATCAAATGAAAGCAATAGATGAATTGCATGGTCTAAACCAAACGTCAACCCTACAAATAATTTATTGAGTCAAATTGTACCTATAGGATGCAAAAAACTTGCACTGTGATAATGGCCCTTTAATCCCGGTTCAATCATCAAATCAACTTTTTTGGCTTCCTATTATTGGATTGTCTTGTCACTGAATTTATTGAGGTGTTTGACTTGATGCAAAACACTTCTATCGAATACCAGTAGAGAACAGTTTGCAAATAGAAAGCCTGTTACTTGTAAAAGGTTATAAGATTTATTTTTATTTAAGTATTTTTTTTTCTTTGTTACTTGACAACGTCCGTTTCGTTATGACTAGTCCGCAATTAACCCAGTTCTGGGTTCGATCCCCAGCCAGGGCAAGTTGGAAAATGGCCTTTTTCAAATTATCCTGGGTCTTGGGTGTCATCTAAGTATGTATTTATATGAAAAATATAGTACCGTTGAATAAGTATCCCTTAATACAAGTTAAAACTTACTATGGTGCTAGCTAAATTAGTGTGATTGGACCTTATCAATCTGCTAGATGACAAGAAGTCAAATCAGACACTTTTTTCTAAACGTCAAAACAAACATTTTCTATAGGATTGTATGTAATACAAAACCGTGACGTCATAAATTTTCCGAGTCAAATAGCGCACTTAATATCAGTTTTTCTGCATAAATAAGTCTAAAATCATGTTGAAAATGGATATGATCAATGACAAGTGACACTATTTTGTGACGTTTTATTCTCTTAACAGTACCAAATAATTTATTTTTGACCCACTCATCTACCCAATTTACACATTTATTTAAAAAGAAAAAAAGCGGCTTAAATTTTTATATTCTGATAATTACAACAAAACATATTTTTTCTGCAGATGAACCGAAATTCGTGGGTCCTGACACCAACGTTACGGTGGTGGTGGGGAGGGATGCCACCCTTAGCTGCAAAGTGGAGAACTTGCACAACTACAAGGTAAACTTGTGTTTAATTAGATGAAAGCCGTAAGTACTACTGAGCACTCACATGGTCTTCGCAATAGTTGTTTTTATTTTGAAGTGAAAACTTCTTTAGCGGCGTTGTGCACTTTTTTTGTAATGGGTAAAAAAATGTTAAACTTGCGTCAGGACACGTGTCCTGATCGAAAATTCGTAAGACGGATGGAGAGTAGACAGCCGGCGCGGCGTAGGAGATGAAGTATCCCCCTCTCTTTCTACGGCGCGGCGAAAATGTATGCCTGCGCCTGCTGGTTCGTTTAGCTGAGAGATAAACTTTTTAATGTAATATAAATTGTCATGTTTGTGTACGATAGCGCAATAAATAAATATTGTATTCTACCACATAAATGATAGTCCTTTTATACTGATAATTAAAGCAATTCGTGCAAAATTATTCCCTAACCATTCCAAAATATCAAAAATGCACAACGTTTATATTCAATTTCTCACTTCTGCCGGCACTCCCGGAGTGCAACTCGTCGTTTTTTTTTTGTTGGAGATTATTCATGCTGCCTAAAGGCATCTGACATAGCTTGACGACTGCCATACAGTGATGACAGCCGGGACCAACAGCTCAACTCCTGCCGGGCCACCGACTTGGTCCTTGGGTGACCAGACCATTGACATGCATATCATCAGAAAGAAAACCTCGAGCTCCAAATCAGTACAGCTAAGAAGAATTCTGGTATATACGCCAGAATTTTAGCTCATTTGGAATATTAATCAAATTTTTATGATCACGTGCGCTAGCGTGGGATGGGAAGCTGTCCATTATTTTAATTAAAAGTAGTATTCTGACAGAGCACATTCTAAAATTAACTTTCTCATTCTGACAATATTAAACTAAATTAAGGACGTTCATCATTATAATTTATGTTATTACAAAAACACCATATCTCTATATATATATATATACATACAACGTGTTTGGTTACCGACTAGCAATAATTTAAGGACATATATGCTGTCGTCATCTATACGAACAACATTTACTAAGGGAATAATTCCGAAATCGCGAAAAAAAATCCACCTAGTCCAACACCCTGACGCTCCCGTGCCTTCACGCGTTGTCAGTGTGTTGGACTAGGCGTATTTTCTATACAAATTGAGGTACTTGCATACAATGTTAAAAGTTTTTTTTATTTTTAGTATTTGTTGTTATAGTGGCCATAGTGATACATAATCTGTGAAAATTTCAAGTATCTAGTTAATGCCATTATAAAGATCTAGTTAAAAACGCTGAAAAAACACGTTTTTTGTATGACGACCCCCTTAAATTTTTAACTTTTTTATTATTTTTAGTATTTGTTGTAGGCCACAGTAATAAGTACATAATCGGTAAAAAATTCAGGTGTCTAGCTATTAAGGTTCAAGAGATAGAGCCCTGTGACAGACGGACAGACAGCGGAGTCTCAGTAATAGGGTCCCGTTTGCACCCTTCGGGTACGGAACCCTAAAAAGGACCTGTTAATGATGATTCGCCTTTCAAGTCACCATTTAAACCATTTTGTCGTATCGAATATGCAATATCATTTCGTGCAATGAACCTTTTTACTGCAGATTGGCTGCACTACACCTCACGATGATTAGAATACATAGAAACACACATACTATTTATTCTACATTTCCCACAGGGTGATAGTATAGAAGATTAGAAAAATACAATTAACTAGTTCTTAAGGTATTTCGTGACGTAAGGGGACGTGTGTGTGTACAAGTACACCCTTTCCGTCACGGAAAGACCATTTTTCTATTTCGCTATACAACATAGGAGATGTTCAAAAATAGGGTCCTGGATCTATTGCGATGGATTTAAGCGCTCGGATTGTCAACGAACGAGCCTTTAGCAGTTCATTCAGATGGGCTTGTAGTCGCATGGATTTGCTCGGAGCCAGTCTCATCCGTTTTCCTTTAGCAAAGCGAACCAAATAAAATATCTGTTTTTTTTAAATGGAGCCTTTGTTTTACGATCACAGGATTTGTCTTATCACAATTAGACGTGACAACAGATTTAGTATCTACAAAATAAACTTGATTTTATTATATTTATTTATTTTATACATATATTTTTATAGGGTAACGCTTTCTGGCTTCTTCTTCTTCAAAGATAAAATGCATGTGAATGGTCAGCCAAGTAAGCTAAAAACTGCGAAGTGGAGAAGAAAATACGAAAGAAAGTCGAACATTTTCAATAGATATTACTTATAAAACCCATTATTTTATAGATTACACAATCCTAATCCTTATAGCTCCTATAAATTAGCATAAACGCTTTGCCGCCATCAAAAGACCTTCAGAATTAAAACGTGGGACGGAATCTGAGAACAATGCCACATTTCAAGAGCCGGTTGCCCTAAATGGAGTAACTTCACGTTCATAATTGCTCCGCGAAAGGACAAATGTGAACACTTTCGACGTAAATTAAAGAAAGTACCAAATGCACCCCTCTTTGAAGTTACTTGCTGTCCCCGCAGTTTGCAGTACACGGTGTAAACTTGGATTTATTTACATACCTCCCATCTCATCTTCATCATTATCCGAGATATTCCTTATAGCACCCTCAGTGGTAACGCTTTAAAGCCCAGGGGTCTGCGGATAATCAGGTTATTCAAGTTTGCAATATTCTACCCAGACTAGAAAAAACTTGTCACAAAGTATGTTTCCCACTGTGATGACCTGTTAATGGATGCACTTCACACTAATGAATGAAGCTATTATCACCGCTGAGCTCGACCTATTCACGCACTTCCGCACACATTTTCATCGTGTGCGGATGGTAAACTTGTCAATATCGGGTTCATCTAAATTATTTATTTGGTTGCCCACCAAATTATTTTGTGAGGTGCATTGCAGTTGGTGTTGCCTTGAATAGGTAGTTATATTTATTGAGTTTTTATTTAATCATAATTTTGTATTAAATTGAAATTTTCGTGGAGTTATGTGCATGTGTATTTTGTGTGTAAAAATTTATGTTGCGATTTGGATGTGCGTATAAACCTCGAATAGTTTTTTCTGATCCCATTTCGATGTAAATAATTATGTTTTTGTAAATAAATAATTAATTAAATTAAATTATTATCGTATTATGTTGTCTTTTATACTTAAATTTTTGGTACAATAAAGTTATTACAAACAAACAAACAAACAAATTAAATTTGAAACCACGACCTCCAGATCACAAGGAAAATGCCTTGGTCACTAGACCATGTAGGCAGTCAAACTTCAGTTCAGGCAGTTACTTGTCTCCCATCTCTTTTATCAGAATTCTAGTTACGCTCTTTTTTTTACTATCTACCAAATCCATATATTATTATCATATTTTTTTGGAAATAAAATGCCTGGAGGCGCACAATAAGCTCCGAAGCAGCAAAGTTAATAATACAACCGGGAACGCTGTAAGATAAAAAAAATACATTAATTTTGAAGTCCTCGTCTCATTCTTTTGAGTGTAACTTCAAATATTTTGCTATTATTTTGTTTTTTTTTTTACTTTATTTAGAACTAGTATTATAAATACTAGAACTCAAACGCAATATTTTATTTTATTTGCGTTCTCTATATGTTTGCCAGTAAATAATGAATTAAATTATACAATACATAATACTTGTTGCTTCTGGCATAGATTAGTACCACTCCATCTCTTCCTATGGATGTCTTCGTTAGAGCGTGAGATTCTCACGCTTTTTCTTTTATTTGGAGAAGAAAAAGCGGAAAGCGTACCCCGGGCTCCGAAGCAGCACAGCTGGAATGCAACCGGAAAGCTAAGATGAAAAGAGTAAGGTAGGTACCTACTAATTACGTTATCCTTCTACTGTCTCTTTAGCTTGTACTTTGGCCGTATTTACGAGTGTAGGGGTGTGTTTGAACCTTTCTGCCGGGTGTTACCGTGTTCCAGTGAATGGAAACACATTACTAGTCGAAATGATATATGGTAACTATTAGTTTAACTAATGGGAAGAGTAAACACGCTTAGGTTTGCTAGGATAAGAAGTATTGGACCATGAGGAACAATCAATATTATGACGAGCAATTAAACGAGTATTAGTAAATACGTGACATATTTGCTTTTGATTGAATATTTCCATTTTTTGGTTGTAGTCTAGTCATTCGGTAGTTTTACCTAATAAAAAAAAGGAGTTTTGAAAATACTTATACAACGTGTTAATGAACTAACGCAAAACCTCTCAGAAACCTCAGCCCATGAAACTGAACAACTTTTGTTCTACAACATTCCTAAAATGCCAAAAATAAAATTCGGAATTTTAACTCGATCAGCTGAACAGTTTGTATGAAAATTCCAAAAAAAATTTTCTGGGTTTCGTGAAAGTTGTAGAACAAAAGTTCAGTCAGTCAGTTTCATGGGCTGAGGTTCTGAGAGGTTTTGCTTTAGTTCATTAACACGTTGTATACTTAATAGATTTCAAAATATTTTCGAATTTCAACTTTGCCACTTTTGTCACTTTGCCACTCGGGAAATGTGGCGGGGTTGTTAATTGAAATGCTTTTATGCAACTTAGAAAAAAGAAAGATAAAAGTTGGGAGTGGAGGGGGAAAAGGGGCAAGTTTTTAGATTTCAATATCGAATTTTTTTGTTGGAATATTATGACTACGCAGTCCTCTCCGCCTTCACGAGACGAACTCGTATACATCAGAATCGACCTCTTAGGCCTATGGGAACGCAAGTAATCACTAAAACTTATAATTATTATATATACTTATTCCTCTTTAAAAGTTCGTATAACACATCACATCAGTACTTATACTCGTACCAACTTATACTTAAAACTTTCATTAGTATTCGTACCTACGCTCACATAATCCCAGGGTACTGTACTAAGCCTCGTTTTACCATGTCACCATGGCCACTGCCCTACATGCACACGTACAGCTGTCGTTAGAATTATTCATGTAGAGACACGACAGATTAGATAGGTAAGCTGTTTAGATCTAGACACTACAGTGGCATATTTCCAATTTCTACTTGTCTTTGTGAGCAGGTTATATATAAATACATATGAAATTTTTTTTTCCACATTGTTTTGAGACCTGGATGTTAAGTCAAAGTCAAAGTGAATCTGTGACCCAAAAGATAAATTTATTAAAAGTAATATTTATTTTTTTATTGTAAAAGCTACAAACTACTACTCGGGGTATCTTTCCAGAATATTGTATGGTCGCTTTATAACGACAAGATACCCCGAAAGAAACCCTGTTTTACCCGTGTGGTTCCGGGTTAGATTAGAATAGGACCACTCCATCTCTTCCTGTGGCGTCGTAAGAGGCGACTAAAGGACTAAGCACAAATATTTCGTACTACATATGCACTCCCAAGGAGGGTTAACATCGGGCGGCGGCCGGTTGTAAAACTTTTCGCACAAATACATTCCCAAAGAGGGTTGACTTCAGGCAGGCGGACAGTCGTAAAACTATAGCCAAATCATTTAAACAGTTCTGGCAATTTCTTCTCCATTTCGCAAGGTCTTTGGCAGCCTTGGGTGACCATTGACATGGATGTTATATTTGGAGAAGAAAAAGTGGGAAAGCGCACCCCGGGCTCCAAAGCAGCAAAGCTGATGATGCAACCGGGAACGTGCTTAGACGAAGAAGATGCGATGGACCGATAGCCGTTGGGATAGAAAGGTTCTCGAATGACGACCACGTAGGTACTGTACTGGCAAGTGCAGGTCAAAAATTCAAAATACCTAACAACAGTCACTTCAAAATATTGGATGCCAGTTGCCAGTTGTTTTCGATCGGTAATATTAATGGACTGAAATGGTTATGATGATATTATTATATAGGTAATTGGTTCTGTTATGCTTCACTTATTATACTTTTTGATAGCAAATCCTTAGATTTAATAAAAGCTGCGTTGTTTTGAATTCTTTTCATATGTAAATATATAATTTTCTGCTCATTGCATTTATTCGTGTCATCTCGTAAGAGGCAACAGTTGTTCGACATAATACCTGCTGCAAAATTTCACCACTACACCACCCGCCTGAAATTAAAATACCATCCACACCAACTGGATAGTTGGCAATCAACCACCGTACGTTTTAAAAGGAACTTCCTGCCACGAACGACCGAACTGTGGAATCAACTTCCTGCAGCGGTGTTCCCGAACCGATACGACATTGAAACCTTCAAAAAACGAGTCTATATCTTCCTGAAAGGCCGGTAACGCTCTTGTTACACCCCTGGTGTTGCAGTTGTCCATGGACAGTGGTGATCACTTACCATCAGGTGACCCGCTTGTTCGTTTGCCGCCCTATAACATAGAAAAAAAAAAGTTGAAAATTAGCGGTTGCTCCTGGTCAGCAACGTTGTGCTGAGCTGTAGGCGCTGTAGCCTATTTGTGCTACTGTGGCATACATACCTACTGCATGTAATAAGGCTAATAATGTATTTGATATAATTTGTTATTTCCTTTGTATGTATGTATGTAAATTCTTTATTGTACTTCAAAGGATACACATAAAGTACAAAAAAAAATTACAACACAAAGGCGGACTTATCCCTGTAAGGGATCTCTTCCAGTCAACCCAAATTCAGAGGAGGTACCTCTCATTTTTTATATAATATGTGTGACAGTTGTACCAAATCTATCTATTTATCTACTTTTAAATGCATGGGCCTGATATACAGAGGATCAAATAAACGTTTGATCTCGTGCGTTCAGCCAATTGTATAGAAATTTTACGAAAATATCGGCGATAGGACGACACCGACGATCCTGTGGTATGTGCTGTGCAAGAATGTTATGGAGGCGTTTTATTCAGACTAGAACTTTGGACACTTTAAACCATGAACTGACGACCTCTAAGTATTGCGTAATTGTTAATACGCTAGTCCGTCGACCGGAGGCCAGGGTTCAAATTGTACTGGGTCTTCGGTGTTTTATCATAAAATATAGTATCGTTGAGTAAGTATTTAATAACACAAGTTTAAAAACTTACTTTAGGGCTAGCTCAATCATCGTTATATGGCCCTATTTATATTTACCTATACCAACCGATTTAAAAAAAGGCATGGCTGGACCATGATCGTTACCTTTTTCGGATGCTTTAAGGCAACGAATTAGCTCTGTGGGTTAGTCGAAAGATATCAATATAATTTTCCTAATTCACTAAAACTAGACTTGCGGAAAGTAGTAGAATGTTCCTGACTTTAGTTGTTGTGATACTACGCTATCAATCAGAATAATACTACCATTTATATTCAACGTTCGCCTTTGTTTGTGATATCCCAGTGTCCCCTGCAATCTCTTCCTAATCAGGCAGGACCGGTCTTCGAAAGGAATTAATTCCACGGTCATTTCGCCGAATGTGAGTAATTAGCATTTAACGCCAATTCAGCACAAAGGTCAAACAATGCTAAGCTCAGAGCCAGGGGTGGAGATTTGTAGAAGCGGATACTCGACATTTTGAATTTAATTATGTAAAATTAGATAGATATTAGGTACCCATAACAACACAGCACATTTATTACTTTTTTTTAGACTATAAGAGTCCATAAAAGACAATTACAGATATTACTTTTGTCCAAAATGATGTATTAAAGTATTAATTTACACTCTTCCCTGCTGGTCTGGGAACAAAGAAAAAACTTAGAATGTACCAGCTGCTTCTTTTTCCGCGGGAAGAGAAGTTAAAAAGCGGTAAAAGCTAATCGAGGGAATGGGTGGAAATGCAAATTATGTTAAAAGGAGGAGGAGGAAAAAAGGTCTTAGTTGGCTTTAGCGTTATGGATGGATCTTAATTTTCGAATTTTTTTTTTTATTATTTTTATTTATTCCTACCTGTACCAATCAGACAACGCAGTCCTCTCCGTCTTCACAAGATGAATCCGAAGACATCAGATTCGACCTCCTAGGACTAAGGGAACGCGAGTAATGGCTAAAACTTATTTTGCTCAAAAGTCTCATAGGTAAGTCTATTGGAAAATTCAAGCACCTGACTGAAATTCGATTTAAAATTGGACTTTCTTCGTTAATTTTGTTGCGCAAAAGTTACTTTTTGGACTTAAATTTGCATTAAATTAATGCATACGGGAATTAACGCGAAACGTACGTTTTTTTATTTATTTTGCTGACGTTTCGTTCGAGTTTCACCGAACGTGGTCCCAGCTTGACTGAAGCAGCGATGACGCCTACGCCTCCCCCTGCCCGGTGTGATCTTCGTCCACCGTCATATTGTTCATTCTCCAAGTACCGCCACACACTACACTCACATTCCCCACATCCAGTCCCTATTCCGTAACGCAACCGTATTCAGGTGGTTAACCGATTGTGCACCAAACCGGGGTTGTGTTTTGTATGCATTAATTTAATAATAATGCAACGCGATAGTTTAAAAGTATTTAAATTTGCATTATAATAAAACGCTTTGCTAGACCAAAGGAAGGAAGAATCTGTGGGTTATTGCAGGGTTATAAAGGCTCGCGGTGTCGAATGTTCTTACAGAACCACTAATTGACCTAAAAAGTAACTTTTGCGCAACAAAATTAACGAAGAAAGTCCAATTTTAAATCGAATTTCAGTCAGGTGCTTGAATTTTCCAATAGACTTACCTATGAGACTTTTGAGCAAAATAAGTTTTAGCCATTACTCGCGTTCCCTTAGTCCTAGGAGGTCGAATCTGATGTCTTCGGATTCATCTTGTGAAGACGGAGAGGACTGCGTTGTCTGATTGGTACAGGTAGGAATAAATAAAAATAATAAAAAAAAAAATTCGAAAATTAAGATCCATCCATAACGCTAAAGCCAACTAAGACCTTTTTTCCTCCTCCTCCTTTTAACATAATTTGCATTTCCACCCATTCCCTCGATTAGCTTTTACCGCTTTTTAACTTCTCTTCCCGCGGAAAAAGAAGCAGCTGGTACATTCTAAGTTTTTTCTTTGTTCCCAGACCAGCAGGGAAGAGTGTAAATTAATACTTTAATACATCATTTTGGACAAAAGTAATATCTGTAATTGTCTTTTATGGACTCTTATAGTCTAAAAAAAAGTAATAAATGTGCTGTGTTGTTATGGGTACCTAATATCTATCTAATTTTACATAATTAAATTCAAAATGTCGAGTATCCGCTTCTACAAATCTCCACCCCTGGCTCTGAGCTTAGCATTGTTTGACCTTTGTGCTGAATTGGCGTTAAATGCCAATTACTCACATTCGGCGAAATGACCGTGGAATTAATTCCTTTCGAAGACCGGTCCTGCCTGATTAGGAAGAGATTGCAGGGGACACTGGGATATCACAAACAAAGGCGAACGTTGAATATAAATGGTAGTATTATTCTGATTGATAGCGTAGTATCACAACAACTAAAGTCAGGAACATTCTACTACTTTCCGCAAGTCTAGTTTTAGTGAATTAGGAAAATTATATTGATATCTTTCGACTAACCCACAGAGCTAATTCGTTGCCTTAAAGCATCCGAAAAAGGTAACGATCATGGTCCAGCCATGCCTTTTTTTAAATCGGTTGGTATAGGTAAATATAAATAGGGCCATATAACGATGATTGAGCTAGCCCTAAAGTAAGTTTTTAAACTTGTGTTATTAAATACTTACTCAACGATACTATATTTTATGATAAAACACCGAAGACCCAGTACAATTTGAACCCTGGCCTCCGGTCGACGGACTAGCGTATTAACAATTACGCAATACTTAGAGGTCGTCAGTTCATGGTTTAAAGTGTCCAAAGTTCTAGTCTGAATAAAACGCCTCCATAACATTCTTGCACAGCACATACCACAGGATCGTCGGTGTCGTCCTATCGCCGATATTTTCGTAAAATTTCTATACAATTGGCTGAACGCACGAGATCAAACGTTTATTTGATCCTTTGTATATCAGGCCCATGCATTTAAAAGTAGATAAATAGATAGATTTGGTACAACTGTCACACATATTATATAAAAAATGAGAGGTGCCTCCTCTGAATTTGGGTTGACTGGAAGAGATCCCTTACAGGGATAAGTCCGCCTTTGTGTTGTAATTTTTTTTTGTACTTTATGTGTATCCTTTGAAGTACAATAAAGAATTTAC
The DNA here is from genome assembly GCA_963576875.1 of Acrobasis repandana. Lineage (NCBI taxonomy): Eukaryota > Metazoa > Arthropoda > Insecta > Lepidoptera > Pyralidae > Acrobasis > Acrobasis repandana. The sequence continues at coordinate 7,094,607 of OY756221.1, read as the reverse complement.
ATACATACATACAAAGGAAATAACAAATTATATCAAATACATTATTAGCCTTATTACATGCAGTAGGTATGTATGCCACAGTAGCACAAATAGGCTACAGCGCCTACAGCTCAGCACAACGTTGCTGACCAGGAGCAACCGCTAATTTTCAACTTTTTTTTTTCTATGTTATAGGGCGGCAAACGAACAAGCGGGTCACCTGATGGTAAGTGATCACCACTGTCCATGGACAACTGCAACACCAGGGGTGTAACAAGAGCGTTACCGGCCTTTCAGGAAGATATAGACTCGTTTTTTGAAGGTTTCAATGTCGTATCGGTTCGGGAACACCGCTGCAGGAAGTTGATTCCACAGTTCGGTCGTTCGTGGCAGGAAGTTCCTTTTAAAACGTACGGTGGTTGATTGCCAACTATCCAGTTGGTGTGGATGGTATTTTAATTTCAGGCGGGTGGTGTAGTGGTGAAATTTTGCAGCAGGTATTATGTCGAACAACTGTTGCCTCTTACGAGATGACACGAATAAATGCAATGAGCAGAAAATTATATATTTACATATGAAAAGAATTCAAAACAACGCAGCTTTTATTAAATCTAAGGATTTGCTATCAAAAAGTATAATAAGTGAAGCATAACAGAACCAATTACCTATATAATAATATCATCATAACCATTTCAGTCCATTAATATTACCGATCGAAAACAACTGGCAACTGGCATCCAATATTTTGAAGTGACTGTTGTTAGGTATTTTGAATTTTTGACCTGCACTTGCCAGTACAGTACCTACGTGGTCGTCATTCGAGAACCTTTCTATCCCAACGGCTATCGGTCCATCGCATCTTCTTCGTCTAAGCACGTTCCCGGTTGCATCATCAGCTTTGCTGCTTTGGAGCCCGGGGTGCGCTTTCCCACTTTTTCTTCTCCAAATATAACATCCATGTCAATGGTCACCCAAGGCTGCCAAAGACCTTGCGAAATGGAGAAGAAATTGCCAGAACTGTTTAAATGATTTGGCTATAGTTTTACGACTGTCCGCCTGCCTGAAGTCAACCCTCTTTGGGAATGTATTTGTGCGAAAAGTTTTACAACCGGCCGCCGCCCGATGTTAACCCTCCTTGGGAGTGCATATGTAGTACGAAATATTTGTGCTTAGTCCTTTAGTCGCCTCTTACGACGCCACAGGAAGAGATGGAGTGGTCCTATTCTAATCTAACCCGGAACCACACGGGTAAAACAGGGTTTCTTTCGGGGTATCTTGTCGTTATAAAGCGACCATACAATATTCTGGAAAGATACCCCGAGTAGTAGTTTGTAGCTTTTACAATAAAAAAATAAATATTACTTTTAATAAATTTATCTTTTGGGTCACAGATTCACTTTGACTTTGACTTAACATCCAGGTCTCAAAACAATGTGGAAAAAAAAATTTCATATGTATTTATTTATAACCTGCTCACAAAGACAAGTAGAAATTGGAAATATGCCACTGTAGTGTCTAGATCTAAACAGCTTACCTATCTAATCTGTCGTGTCTCTACATGAATAATTCTAACGACAGCTGTACGTGTGCATGTAGGGCAGTGGCCATGGTGACATGGTAAAACGAGGCTTAGTACAGTACCCTGGGATTATGTGAGCGTAGGTACGAATACTAATGAAAGTTTTAAGTATAAGTTGGTACGAGTATAAGTACTGATGTGATGTGTTATACGAACTTTTAAAGAGGAATAAGTATATATAATAATTATAAGTTTTAGTGATTACTTGCGTTCCCATAGGCCTAAGAGGTCGATTCTGATGTATACGAGTTCGTCTCGTGAAGGCGGAGAGGACTGCGTAGTCATAATATTCCAACAAAAAAATTCGATATTGAAATCTAAAAACTTGCCCCTTTTCCCCCTCCACTCCCAACTTTTATCTTTCTTTTTTCTAAGTTGCATAAAAGCATTTCAATTAACAACCCCGCCACATTTCCCGAGTGGCAAAGTGACAAAAGTGGCAAAGTTGAAATTCGAAAATATTTTGAAATCTATTAAGTATACAACGTGTTAATGAACTAAAGCAAAACCTCTCAGAACCTCAGCCCATGAAACTGACTGACTGAACTTTTGTTCTACAACTTTCACGAAACCCAGAAAATTTTTTTTGGAATTTTCATACAAACTGTTCAGCTGATCGAGTTAAAATTCCGAATTTTATTTTTGGCATTTTAGGAATGTTGTAGAACAAAAGTTGTTCAGTTTCATGGGCTGAGGTTTCTGAGAGGTTTTGCGTTAGTTCATTAACACGTTGTATAAGTATTTTCAAAACTCCTTTTTTTTATTAGGTAAAACTACCGAATGACTAGACTACAACCAAAAAATGGAAATATTCAATCAAAAGCAAATATGTCACGTATTTACTAATACTCGTTTAATTGCTCGTCATAATATTGATTGTTCCTCATGGTCCAATACTTCTTATCCTAGCAAACCTAAGCGTGTTTACTCTTCCCATTAGTTAAACTAATAGTTACCATATATCATTTCGACTAGTAATGTGTTTCCATTCACTGGAACACGGTAACACCCGGCAGAAAGGTTCAAACACACCCCTACACTCGTAAATACGGCCAAAGTACAAGCTAAAGTGACAGTAGAAGGATAACGTAATTAGTAGGTACCTACCTTACTCTTTTCATCTTAGCTTTCCGGTTGCATTCCAGCTGTGCTGCTTCGGAGCCCGGGGTACGCTTTCCGCTTTTTCTTCTCCAAATAAAAGAAAAAGCGTGAGAATCTCACGCTCTAACGAAGACATCCATAGGAAGAGATGGAGTGGTACTAATCTATGCCAGAAGCAACAAGTATTATGTATTGTATAATTTAATTCATTATTTACTGGCAAACATATAGAGAACGCAAATAAAATAAAATATTGCGTTTGAGTTCTAGTATTTATAATACTAGTTCTAAATAAAGTAAAAAAAAAAACAAAATAATAGCAAAATATTTGAAGTTACACTCAAAAGAATGAGACGAGGACTTCAAAATTAATGTATTTTTTTTATCTTACAGCGTTCCCGGTTGTATTATTAACTTTGCTGCTTCGGAGCTTATTGTGCGCCTCCAGGCATTTTATTTCCAAAAAAATATGATAATAATATATGGATTTGGTAGATAGTAAAAAAAAGAGCGTAACTAGAATTCTGATAAAAGAGATGGGAGACAAGTAACTGCCTGAACTGAAGTTTGACTGCCTACATGGTCTAGTGACCAAGGCATTTTCCTTGTGATCTGGAGGTCGTGGTTTCAAATTTAATTTGTTTGTTTGTTTGTTTGTAATAACTTTATTGTACCAAAAATTTAAGTATAAAAGACAACATAATACGATAATAATTTAATTTAATTAATTATTTATTTACAAAAACATAATTATTTACATCGAAATGGGATCAGAAAAAACTATTCGAGGTTTATACGCACATCCAAATCGCAACATAAATTTTTACACACAAAATACACATGCACATAACTCCACGAAAATTTCAATTTAATACAAAATTATGATTAAATAAAAACTCAATAAATATAACTACCTATTCAAGGCAACACCAACTGCAATGCACCTCACAAAATAATTTGGTGGGCAACCAAATAAATAATTTAGATGAACCCGATATTGACAAGTTTACCATCCGCACACGATGAAAATGTGTGCGGAAGTGCGTGAATAGGTCGAGCTCAGCGGTGATAATAGCTTCATTCATTAGTGTGAAGTGCATCCATTAACAGGTCATCACAGTGGGAAACATACTTTGTGACAAGTTTTTTCTAGTCTGGGTAGAATATTGCAAACTTGAATAACCTGATTATCCGCAGACCCCTGGGCTTTAAAGCGTTACCACTGAGGGTGCTATAAGGAATATCTCGGATAATGATGAAGATGAGATGGGAGGTATGTAAATAAATCCAAGTTTACACCGTGTACTGCAAACTGCGGGGACAGCAAGTAACTTCAAAGAGGGGTGCATTTGGTACTTTCTTTAATTTACGTCGAAAGTGTTCACATTTGTCCTTTCGCGGAGCAATTATGAACGTGTTATATGTATAGCGAGTCAAGCGGCTCAGTTTTGAGGTTGGCCAAAAATGCAATTATGTCCGTCAGTCTGTCTGTCGGTTTGTTCGCGCCTACAGGTCGCATTTATCAACTAATTAATTATTATTTTCAATAGCATTACAATGCTCCGAAATTTATCCAAATTGAAAATATGTGATGAAAAAATCCGCCACGAGTGGGATTCGAACCCACGACCCTCACGTTTACGCCATGAGTGCACTACCAATTGTGCTATCGTGACTTCGAATCACCCCGACGAATTTTCTCATCACATAGTACTCGTACACGCATTTCAAGCATGCGTAAATCTTCATTACTACCCACTATTCAGAAGTGTGGTATTCAACTTAATTCATATTCGATGAATTGAAAGCTGATTAAATTGAATCCCACTCGTGGCGGATTTTTACATCACATACCTATTTTCAATTTGCAACCAACCAATTCTTAAATTTTTTTCAAAATGGCGAAGATATGGGGGTTTAAAACTGTATGAAAATCATGTTTCTGACCTGTGGGCGCGAACAAACCGACAGACAGACAGACAAAAGCATTTTTGCTAATCTCGAAAGAAAATTATATTTCAGCCCATTTCGAAAAATTTTCAAATATGTCATAAATCTTTTTTGTTACCTACTTTTTGCCTGAACAACTTTTTTATCCGATAAACTTCAACGGGTTTGGGGTGAGTCACGAGGTTTACAGCTCACAGAGCCATTAGTTATTTTTTACTTGGATGGGTATCGATTGTTCTGGCTCTTGAGAATCGAATTGATGCTATAATGTTATAGGCAGGTAGGTATTACACTGGGTATAAATATATTTCTTTAGGTTTTTGGTCGTATAAGAGCAATTCCATTAGAGCCGTGTGGCTTTCGGCCTGGAATAGGACCACTCCATCTCTTCTTGAAGATTTCCTAAGAGGCGAGTATAGAAATAAGTACAACCATCTCGTGCTTCAGCTGCATTCCCAAGGATGGTTAATGATGGGCGGTGGCCGGTTGTAAAGCTTTTCACACAAATGCATTGCCGAGGGTTGACATCAGGTTGGCGGCCAATCGTAAAACTGTAGCCAAATCATTGAAACTGTTTCGGCTATTTCTTCTCCACTTCGCAAGGTCTTTGGCATCCTTACCATTGATATGCATATTTTATTTGGAGAAGAATAAGCGGGAAAGCGCACGGGATCCGATGCAGCACAGCTGAGGATGCAACTGGAAACGCGCTAAGATGAAGAAGGAGCAATTCCAAATGAATAGTATACTAATATTCTCGTTTTCACGATGTAATACTTTTTATATGCAGTTCAATGTTTCCACCCTGTATACAAAATTAAATTTGTTTACTTATGCATGTTACGTTAAGATAAGCAATTACGAAAGCACCTACCAATCAAAGTTTAGGATGAACTCTGGAGTAATTACATAAAGTACAGTAAAAAATATGACTCGCTTGGGACGCGAATATTTTCAATTAACACCAAAATTTACTCAAACATAAAATTAATTAAGGGTATTTGTGCTTGTCATCGCTCTTCACCAGATTAATTAAATCTAATTTTAGGTTTTACAAGGTCTTATTTGTGTTTCTTAATTTACATTTTTGAATTTCTAATCCTTCCATGCTGGTCTGGGAGACAAGGGATAATGACGTGATAGTATGTCTTCTTCTTTGTCTTGCAATGTCTACAATGAAGGATGTTCAAGACCGTGCGAAGTGGAGAAGGAAAAGCCGGAAAGCGGACCCCGGGCTTCGCGGCGTTGCAGCTGTGGATGCAACTGGGAACACGATGAGATAAGAGAGAGTGAGAGTATGTCTTCTTCTTTAGCTAAGCGCGTTCCCGGTTGCTTTTTCAGTTGTGCTGCTTCGGAGCCCGGGGTGCGCTTTCCCACTTTTTTTCCTCAAATATAATATGCATGCCAATAGTCACCCAAGGATGCCAAAGACCGTGCGACGTGGAGAAGAAATATCCGGAACAGTTTAAATGATTTGACTATAACGTCAAACCTCTTTGGGAATGTATTTGTGCGAAAAGTTTTACAACCGGCCGCAGCCCGACGTTAACCCTCCTTGGAACGTTGTTTATTGATTACCGAAAGTTTTTTATTGACCCGAGTGAGCGAAGCGTCCGCTACAAGTCGCATTTTTTAAGCGATTTCGACGGAAATTGGCACACAATCGCGATCGCGATCTTTGATTCGGGGAGAAATAGGGGACAAAAGACCCCCCTTTTTGTTGGGGAAGATTGCTGTACCGTTATGGACGGATTTCACTGAAATAGCTTTGCTAAGCCAAGTACAGCGCACAGCCGGCATTATATAGGTATAGAACTAAATGTCACATCATCTTTTATACTACTCGTAGTTAACGCATGTTTGAACAAAAACACTTTTCACAGGTGGCCTGGTTACGAGTAGACACTCAAACAGTCCTGACGATTGGTCCCCACGTGATTACGAAGAACCACCGCGTAGGGGTGACTCGCGGCGACCCCCAGGCGTGGGCTTTGACGCTGAGGGACGTCCGCCTTTCTGACGGCGGACTCTATATGTGCCAGGTCAATACGGAGCCCATGATTACGCAGACACACCACCTTCATATTTCTGGTGAGTCATATCCTATCATCATCGAAAATATTCGAATTGTTTTGCATCTTTGCATGTAGCCAAATATACCGTTTTTATCATTGATTAATTTAAAACGGGTGGCTCATGTGATATAGTTGGAAAAGGCCGACCAGGTTTCGATCAGATTTCGAGGTTTTAATAAAATAATACCGTTTTTATTTTCATAAACCTTTTTTTTTATTACGTATTAAACTTTATATTAAATAATTTATGTACTTAAATTCAATAATTGAAGCCGATTTAATGTCATTAAGAATGTATACTTACTTCAATTTAAATAGGATTGAATAATATGATTTGTGACGACGCTAACCAAGCAGAAACTTGCATGGAATATAAACTGTAATGTGCGAATTGGAAATAAATGGCTTTATTATTATTATGTCGGTACGCTTTTCAGCCACGGGTCCATGGGGACCCGGTTCTTTGAGGCGTTCATGGGGCCAAAGCCAACATGAAGAGGCCTTTTAGTACCTTTTTATCTAAAAAGTGAGATGGCTGCATCTATGGAGGTCTATCCCTTAATGTACCATTGAGATGCACTAACGGACAGTCCTCCATAGCTGCCGAACTATTGCCAGCGAGGGAATAACTTGGTTTGGGCTATGTGGATGGGATGATAGTGGACCGGATAACTGGGTTATGGCGTGAGATACGGACATCTACCTAAAAATCTCTCACAACAATTTTAGCCTGGTAGATGGTGACTTGCTGCTCGTTGGCTACACTGCCTGTGGGCACCCTAACTAGCCACGAAGATGCGGCCAGGGCGCAACACAATGTGAGCAGCTGAGGGTGTCGAGAGGTGCGGCTCCGGTTTCACCATCACGGGGCTTACCCCCGAGAGCGGGTTTCCCCGTTATGACACCATTACGTGCAATACACTTCCACCCTGGAGCTTATGTTCTGCTCTTGCGACTCCACTCTGGCCGGCCGGTCAAGGCAAGACAGAGGCGGGGGGTGTGTAACTGTGTGTATGTGTGTGTGTTAGCGCATGTGTGTATGGTCCCCTGGAGATAGGGTCCGTGGTGTCGCCACTCACCACCAGCTCGCCACAAGCTGCCCTGCGTTGACTGACTGCACTAGAAATCCAGTGGGCGATGGGGTCGTCACATCATTATTATTATTATTATTATTAAACTTCAGCTTGCTCATCACAATCTAGAGTTAAAATAGACTGCTATTTTTTGTTTAACCCTTGAACGGGCATCGTAGGCACAGAATACAGTAAGAGTAAACAGAACGGAATCTCCTTAGGTGCGCGCAATATGCGTCCCCGTTCCCCGCACCCGCACCTCTCCCCCGGTTCTTGACGGCCAACGTGAGTCATCGTGGCGAAAACGGGGGAGAGGTGCGGGGACGGGGAACGGGGACGCATATTGCGCGTACCTTAGGAGATTCCGCCCTGTGTCGTAGGTATATAAGTTTTTCATTGGTTATGAACTTAATGTCCAAGGCAGTGGTAACTTTCTACCATTGCCCTATTAAGCGGTCACTATTTATACAGGGTGGAAGTGAAATCGTTGGCATCCTTTTAAATATCCACTATACCCATGATACAAAGAAATGTGAGCCTATTAAAACGTCAATCAGAAGTCGTCATTTTCATATTAAAGAAAACCTCTAAACATGCGTTAGACTCCTTGATAGACACCATTACTGCAATTATTAATAAAAAAACTTATCGTCATAAAACTGATAAAAAGTAAATTAATCATGATAGTATTAATTTCATTGCGTCGTCGTAGATTCCGTAGTACCTAACACTCGATAATTTTTAGTTACTGCACTAATTGCAGTATTGTTACCGTAAAAAATATCCTTTATGTGAGTATGTTAACAAGTTCAATTAATGCCAATGAGTTCAAATGCTCCCTGTATAATAATCATAATATGACAAAGGAAACCACGCGAATCCTCCATTTGTAAACTAGCACAAAGCTTGTCTCCTCTCGTTCATGTGTGCCCAAGCCTGAGTATTTTTTTTGTACCCAGTAAGTTATGTGAAGGGGATTTTTTGAAGTGAAAACTTCATTAGGCGCGTTGGACATTTTTTGAGATGGGGAAAACCATTGAACTTGCGACACCGTAACCGACACCACCTTGTTCAAGTTTTTAACTTTTGTCGGCACTCCCGGAGTGCCACTGTTTTTTTTTTCAGATTGCAGTAGGTAAAGTTTGTCTTGAGACAAATATGATAAATATATAATATTTTAATCATCACTTGAGGTGTAAAATCAATTGTATATACTTACCTACAATGAAAGCCTTCTTCTGAACAAGAAATTACTTTAACACGAGCAATACGAGCATAAGAGGCGTAAAACGCTTCTTGCGGGATAAAGGGTAGATACAATACAAGTAAGGTAGTAGGTACCTACTAATCCAGATGATATTTTCTTTTTATTAAAAGTACCAAAGCAAGTACCACATAACATTTCATTGAATATTCCGTATACAGAAGAGCTCATGAGGGCGGTAATGCCCGCTTTGTTGACACATTTTCATAAGTGTTTGAGTGTCTTACATAACTTCATTGCCGAGTTCCGTATGTTCTGGCGCTGTTGTCTGAATTCAATTAGAAACTTATTTGAACTCATGAATATAATGTGTATGCACGAATTTATGGTTTTATGTGTAATTTTAAAGATTTCTTAGTGACGTATTGAAAACCACGCTAGTCGGCCACTCGGAGGTTCTGAGTTCGATCTCCAGCCAGGACAAGTTGGAGAATGGCCTTCATTAAATTGTCCTGGTTTGAGTGTTTATCTTTATATTTATACATCATAAAATACCTATAGTATCGTTGAGTAATTTTGACCTTACCTATTGATATTTGTCTATTTATATTGGTTATATTTTTTAGATAAAGGATAAAATTTAGCTGAAATGATTGATGATTTCAAATGGATACATAGCTTAAATAAATCGGCTGAATATCTTATAAAGTAAATTAAAATTTCTATATAGGCTCTGACACACAGAGACAAACCAAACAAAATGTGCGGTCGGAGGACCTCACACCTTTTCTTCAAATAATGTTACGAGTTGTTCGGTACCAGGTTCCGGGATAGTTTGGATATTATCGTTAAACGAGAGAATCTTTTTCCTTCCAAAAATTACTAAAATAATAGTATCCGGTAAACATTTACAAGAGCTTTCACGTTCACGGTCTGAAAGTGTCGAAAAGATTTTACCGCTTTAAGTATTTTGGACTAGCTTAAGTATGTACTAAGTTTTCTCGCTTGCTACGTCGTCGCTGATAGTTTTAATTTGTGGTAAGGTACTTTACTATATAGTTTGTCTAGGGGATTTGGGCCTGTGCCGACGATCACGGTTCCTACCCGGTACGGCGACAGCGGTGCCAGTTGTATTGCGGTCCATACAGATTTGTACATGAAGCCGACGCAAGTTGAGCCGGCGTGGTGCTCCGTGCTGTTTAGAAACCGTGCTCGTGGACACAAGCCCTAATTCATACTAATATCATTTTTAATGTACTGAAGGATCCAATTAGACTTATTTTGCAATAGGTATGCTCGAAAGTAAAGTTATCGTGTTTTCCGTGTGGTTCCCGGCAGAGTAGGATAGGACCACTCCATAAGTCTTCCCGTGGATGTCATTGAAGGCGACTTAGCAATACAAGCTAACCAAAGCTTGTAAATATCAATAAGACCTCTCCAACCCATCCGTTTTGAGTGTGCTCTGACCAAGTGTTGCTCTGGTCGGTAGTACCACAGAGTAATAATATAGGTACTACGTAGAACAGAGAGGGTTGTGCTCCTGCAGTGGAGACTTAAAAGGACCTGTTGATGATTATGATAAAAGTAAAGTTGGGTATATTAAAAATAGCGTACCTTATATTTTTGTATTTTCCATTTATTTACTTTTTGCCAATAATTTCAAACAATTTCTTCTTATAGTTAAAATCTTTATCTATATTATTCTTTAGTAGCCTTGCATTCTTTTTTTTTGCGTCGAGATTTGATTCTTTTTTTTTGTTACAGTACCACCGGACATCGTCAGTGGTAGTAACGGAGAGGTGATGGTCCGAGAGAGTGACAACGTGTCCCTCCACTGCGCCGCCACGGGCACCCCACAGCCCACCATCACTTGGAGAAGGGAAGACTCCACTGAATTTCAGATCAGTGGCCAAAATGGTAAACTTTTCAAGCGTCTCATCCAATCAGAATTTCTGACTTCCACTCACCTAATTGGCAATTAACTCGATGTTTTAAAAGTTTTACATAGTTTTGGAACCCTTATCGAATTAGTAAATACATATTACAGATTCTAGTTGTTGGATGAAGGAAGTTTAGTGGATTCTACTTACTTCAAGTAGGAAAGGTCTTAGGGGAATTGGCAGAACTTGAAGTTGGCTACGAGTTGAGTCACTTGGAATACGAACAGAGTCGTTTTAGAGATGTCATTTTAAAACATTGTACGAACGTACGGAACCTTTCATGTACGAGTCCGACACGCACTTGACCGGCTTTTTATTTAAATTATTACTAATTCGCCTGTTTTCAGTGAGCAAATGGAGTGGCATATGGTTGAACCTTACAGCAGTGTCTCGCGATATGGACGGAGCATTCCTCTGCATCGCCACCAACGGCGTACCACCCTCAGTGAGCAAAAGGATTCTTCTTCACGTCCTGTGTATGTTATACTACATATACCAATAAGTTCATACCTAGTCCAATAAGTCTTGGAATATATAGGAGCGCCACTTTATCAAAACTGAAAATAGGGATGATGTGAAAATTAAATGCGCTGTATTTTGGTCATTTATTGTTTCTCAGAGAAAAGAATAATTTTTGTACAATATTTTTTTAAAATCTAACCTATGGGTCAACAATATTTTTCAGTCATCATGCCTATTAGACCCTATTTTTGAACAGAGGCGTAGCGTGAAGTAATATAGACGTGGCGTGGGCGAAGTCGCATCAGTGGGGCCCCTTTCTTTCGTACCCAAGATCTTCCCCAGTTTTTATGGCGACGCGATACGTCCTGCTCATCCGCGTCCGTAAAGAGGCCGTGGGTGCGGGCCCATATCGCCTACGCTTAGTTATGCCTCGGTAACTTTTTTATACTGATAGTAAGTGTAATAATCACGCCTTCCTAGAAGAAAGATCAAAAACGTAAAGATTTCTCAGAAAGTAATTATAATTCTCAGAAAGTATAATATACTTAACCTCAAAAGATCCTACTTATACAACGTGGATGGGACATACCCGTAATAAATCGAACCACGGTCTTTACCAGATCATTATAGGATAACGAAATTAAAATAACAGCCAAAGAACAAAAAAAAATCGGCATTTCCATACAAATGTGTGCAGCCGCCCGGGCGAGAATGTCGAATTTTTATGGTTTTTTGACTATTATTTTAATTTCCCGTGGTTCTATTTATTAGGGGTATGTTCCCTTCTACGTTGTATAAGTATAATTTTATTTAGATTTTTTTGCTAAGTAGAGATGTGAAAGTTCATATTCTACAGGAAATCAAAAAGAATATAATAATTATAAAGAGAAAAGTATCTTTAAAACATTTTGTTTCTAGGTAAACCCTCAGCTCGAACAACCCAAAAAATGATCGGCGGCTACCTTGGAGAATCCGTGCTCCTACAGTGCAAAATTGAAGCGAATCCCATACCTGTCATTTACTGGACACACATCGATGGAAATAAACTACAAAATGGTACCTATTTATCTTTACAAGCTTTTAATTTTAGCTGCAAAAATGTCATAAAACTTTTTGTTACCTCTTACTAAGACGCAACTTTTTTGTCCGAACAACTTTTTCATTCGATAAACTTCAAGGCGTCAGTATATGAGGGGCTGCAAAGAAAGACTCTCGAGGTTAACAGCTCACAGACCCACTAGTTGTTTTTATTTATTTAACTTTATTACAAATATATTAGGCCATTATTACCTCAAGCCATATGCTTTATGTACCAGTCAACCCACTGGTTATGTTTTGTATGTATAATTATGCCTTATTTTCACACCTGTTCTCGCCATCCTGTTATTTCATATTTCCCCTTCTTCTTCAGGTCTGATTGCCCTCCAGTCTCTTCTACTCCTTTCTGTTTCCTGCCAGTCTGTGCCAAGTCTTTCCTGCTACCTAGTATTAGTTATGCAAAATAGAGAAATGCACTCTGAGACTCCCACGAATGCCTCGATGTGTCTTAATCATAGATCTAAAGGTACAAGATACACATGTAACGTAATGAAAAATGTGACCAGAAATGAAATGTTTTTGTGTGACGTAAACTTAAAAGGGTTGTATTTGTATCTACTAGCCGTGTGGTTCTCCGCAGAGTAGAATAGGACCACTTTGGAGTGGTCCTTTTCTACTCTGGATGTCGTAGTATTCCCGTGGATGTCGTAGAAGGCGACTTAGGAAACACAAGCTAAACAAAGCTTATAATAATAATAATAAATTCGTTTATTTCAGGCACCAAAACATACAAGTATATTATTGGCCCATATTTATAAATACCTTACAGACTAACATAAATATAATATAATAACTTAAAAACTAACACTATTTTGTACGTAATGTCTGTGAGGCACTGCACGATGTCGCGGTGTCCGGTAGCCTCCCGCGATAACGCCGGAAGACGACACCTCTCGGCCAGTAATCTTCTTGCGTGAAGATGTCCAGCTGCGCGGTTGGAACTCGCACCACATATGAATTAAAATTCACATTGTGGCGCGATTCTAATTTGACTACTCTTAACATGAGTTTTGACTTAACCCTCATGTACTCCACCAAATCTTCAGTTTTCGTACTGTCATGAAGGCGGGGCACGTAGAGTAACGTCGTCGGTATGGCAGCACGCAGCAACATGTTGGGGTCGCTGAGCGTAGTGCCGCACTTGTTTCTGCGAGAAGGCTTTTTCCGCTTTCTTTCAACTTTTGTGAAGCCTTCATTATCGTTGACGAGTCCCTTCTCAGGAACAAATTCAGAAGATGGCACCTTTGACGGCGCCGACTTCTTCCTTTGAGGTTGCCCGGGAGGAGGTTGCCCGGGAGATTCATCCAATTTCGCTGACGCGAAACTTGAGTTCGATGCGTTGAGTGCAACGCTACACGTGTTGGTTTTTGAGGCTTCTTGTGACCTACTTACGGAATTAAGGGTTTTTAGTTCCACTATTTCCGAACGCAAATCTACGATGACCGACTGAGAAGCCTCAAACTTCAACTGTAGATTGGCCAGGCTTGACTTCAGCGTCGTGATGTCCTTTAACAACCTGGTAACATCAACATGGTCGAACGTGACAGGTGGTAGTCGATGGAGATCCTTACAGACTAACTCCACAGGCCACTCATCCGGATCGGTCTCTTTGAACAACTTGATGGTGTCCTGGAGACTCTTCTCTCCCTTTTCATCTCTCCTGCGAGAATGCATTCAGTCGCTCTTTCCAATTGACTCATACAGTAGCGCTTTTGCGCTACGGATCTCTTCCTCGGTCCAGTTGCTGGTGCAAATCTGGATCACACTAATTTCGTCCATGCAATCCATCTGCTTCCAGAGAAACGCGATCAATTCGTTGACCACAAGCTTTTTAGTATAAACATCATTGAGACCTCTCCAACCCGTCTGGCCAAATCCTCTGACTGCTCTTGCTAATATATGGCTGTGGTAGTACCGAAAGGGTCATGCTCTTGTAGTATAGACTAAAAAAGACCTGATGATGATGATGATTTTCGAAACTATTCAAAAACTATTCTGAAAAATTCAGAAACATTTTGTTCTTTGCTTTTAACAGGTTCCAAATACCAAGCGATCATGAGTTGGCAAAGCTACCGACACACGTCCCTACTCCGAATCTACAATGTGTCTCGCGACGACATTGGCCCCTACTACTGCAACGCTGAGAATTCAATGGGGAGCGCGAGGGATGACGTCACACTTTACAGTAAGTTACCACAATCTAAAGTACGAGATGTCGTCAACAGAAACTAGGAATCTCAAGTTTTCAATTAATTAAACCTTACAATATGGAACGAATTAATTCCGTTTCAAAATACTTGTAGGTAGGTATATAAGTTATTTTCTGTTCTTCATTCCAAGGAATAATTTGTATAAAGTAATAAATTGAATCTCAAATAAATATGTATAAAAAGGACTTCGCTATGTGTAAAAAACATAATAAAAATAAAATTTTAAAATCTAAGGTGGTGCAAGGAATTCAATTTTTTCGGTGTTTTGCCTTTTTTGTACGGTTGTTTATTTTATTTTATTACGTCTCTTGTCGGTGTCAATGTGTGGAAAGAGACGCACACAACGATTTTTTTGGCCAAATTTTATTACATACAATAATAATTTACTCTTGTAATAATTGGTACAATATAAAAAATACCGGCACATCCGAACATTTCATCTTTCCCTGGGGGCGATAAAAATACCTTTTTACCTTTCCAGCACGTACAACAAGTTAAATTGTCTCTGAAAATGGCGTCGACTTATTACCCAAATACATTCAATTAAATGCCTCCTCATTAATAAGCGTCGAGTCCGCTATAACAACGTCAATTAAAAATGTTAAACGTCTTTCACGTCGCAAATTAAAAGGAGTTTTAGGGAACTGCGGAATTTGAGAATAAAGGCAAATACGTACACATTAAACGGTTCAAAGCGCAACTTCTTAACCGCGTGTTTGGATTAAGTTTGACATGGTATTTTATGACTTACTTACTAAATTTATAAAATAACTTTATGAAAATATAGTCAACAATTAAAGCTAGCAGAATGTAGTACCAGCATAAGTATTAATGTATTTAACATAGACTAGACATACATAGATTATATTAGATAGAGATTGCCGTTGCGGTGAGACCGCTCACCGCAACGGCAATCTCTAAGTAACATATTCTATGTATGTCTAGTTTTTCACCTTTTGACATCTGTTTTCTGTGATTTATTTTCTTACTTTTGTGTATGTTGGTATTACAGGATTTTTCAAGATATTAAAAAGATTGAATTGTGTGAGTGATATATATTTGGCATGATACATATTCGTTTTTAAAACCGCGCGCTTCAAACTGCCCGATGTGAACTTGCCCTGCCTGCTCTAAATAGGTTTTGCATCAAATATTTTTATGGGCCTTGTAATGCCTTGTTCATAATTTAGAATCTGTAGCAATTTGTGCTGGAAACGATCAAATTACGTTCGCGTAGGATGCTGAATATTACAAGAGCCGTTTGAAATGCTTTTTTTATTTAAAAATAATGTTCCTTGTGTTTTCCAGCCTAGAATAAGATCGCTCCATCTCTTTGTGTAAAAAGGATGGATGAAAGGAGATTTACTGAAAAGGTTTTCGAAGGATTGCAGACATTCCTAAACAAGGAGAGGTCAGAAGTACCTACCCGTAACTGGCAGACATACATGAAAAGATGAGAAGTCTGTCAGGATAATATTGTGATGTATTGCTTGCTCCACGGATAGCAAGTGGAGGATCATATATAGTCTCTGCCTACCCATGTGGGAAACAGGCGTGATAATATGTATATCGTACTACAACGGCATTCCCTTGGAGGGTTGATACGTCGGGCGGCGGCCAAATGGAAAACTTTGATAGAATAATTGGAGGAGGAGCGACTGATCGAAAAACCAAATCGTTTAAATGGTTCCAGATATTTCTTCACCACACCACACAATCTTCTACATCTTTGGGTGACCATTGACATGACATGCATTTCAATTTTGGAGTAGAAAAAGCCGGAAAGCGAACCTCCGGTAACCAGTTAAGCATAACAGAGATGAGGAGGGGTCTGAGTATTAAAAGATGTGTTTGTTTCAGCGCTTGCGACGACTACAGTCACGAGTACGTCGACGGTCAGGACAGAATCTACCTGGACCGAGGTGTCATCTACTTCAGTTCAGCCATGTGAGTATCTTAAAATAAGTCAGTCTTTCTCGTGTGTGTCTTGATCATCATGATTATGATTTTATTCATATTAAATTTAATTCGCAAAGCATTCCTTTCTAAACTATTCAGCTATTTTAAGGTATTTATAATATTAGTAGTATGACAGGATTGTAGGGAGTAGGTTATTAATTAGATTAATATTGCCAACAGATGGGGAACTAGACGAGGAGCCGAGCCATTACAGCGCGGCTGACGACAACTTCGTCGTAGTGCTGAGTCAACATCAGATGCAGAATCTAGGTGAGAGCCCGAATGTCATTACAATATTCAGTTAAACTTGTTGACATCTTCTTCGTCACCCAATGCTGAGTGTTGGCCTCTAACGATGCACGCCATTTCGTTTAAACTTGAGTAATTCTGTTTTCCTCATCCACGTCTTTCCGGAAACTTTGACCACTTTTTGACATAGTGTTAAATGATTTAGGGACTAGATGGATGGGCTCCTGTATGAAAACGTTGACAACTAAGTTAGTAAAAGTAAAATGATGGTGCCACCCAGCATTTTGGTTTGGGTGGGGCTTGAACCCAAAGGTAAAGTCACGTTCTGCGGTCGAGTTTTTGGGACGGAGCCTTTTAGCCCTCCCTAAATCAGCTACCGCCACCCACTTTTGTTCGCCCCAGAATTTTTCTTAATATAGCGAGGTCTAATAAATAAATAAATATATAAGGCCAAATCACACCGATTGAGCTAGCCTCAGCTAATACTTGTCATTTAACTGTTCAACGCCATTCACAGTCACAAATAAAAAATATAGGTGTATGTATTTGCTTACTAGCAAGAGATTTTTAAAAAACATAACTATGTAGTACGAGTTAACTCACGTAAAAATCCAGCTACTAGCTGAAATGTTTCGATCTCATTCGGAGGCCTTCCTCAAGGCGAATGTGATACGCGTAAACAAAGACGTCCCCAGCTACACTCTTCATATTCATATATATGCAGTTCTTCCCTTTCTCAAATGTATCTTTTAAACAACTCTTATGTTTAGGGTAGTTAACCTAAGGTAACATATTTTCTCGACCAATATTGTACTTAACTATTTCTATTTATAACGTAACTTGATAACATTAATCAATGTTTGTGTACTATTGGACTATTGGTGCATGCATCCTCATTCTCTTAAAACTAACACAACACATTAATGAAGCAAATAAATAATCCTTTATCTAAGTAACAAGACAATGGCTAAGAATTTAGGTACCAGAAAACTAAAGTAGTTTTACTGGACTAAAACGGTTTTAGTCCGAATATCTATGCTCCATTTTACCAAGAACACTTTTAGCCTAATTGTGCTAGTCAGTGCAAATATTGCATTAGAACTCTAGTACCTAACTTAAGCTATTACGTAAGTAGTTAAATTAGAAAATAATTGGATTAGCTTTTCAAACTCTAAATTGAAGTTATTCAAGAGGAGTAATAAATGAGAAAGCAATTTAATAAAATTGGACTGAACAGTAAATGAAAACTTGAAAAGTAAAAAGCTACATAAGTTAGTTAGAATATGTAACGTCTAACCAATAACCTGATCTCATCTCATGAAGACGGGGGATGGCCACGGCATCTCTGTGATAGAACAACATAACGCCACCGAGTTTGCTCAATTAATTAGTCTTGAACAGCATTTTTAGTTTATTGTATTAAATTAAAGCTTATTTTGAAAAATATATTTTAAATTATTATTTGTATTTATAAAGCATTTGAAAAACTTTCTACGTGTAAGACTTTAAAGTACGTCAAGTGGATGCCCGTGACGGGTTCCGTCTCTATCACAAACCCTACGTGCGATAGAGATAGCTGGAACCATCGCGAGTCACGTATCTCTGTCGCACAGTTTACAGTTTGTGACAGAGACGGACTGAACCCGTCGCGAGTCTTCGCTTAAGAGCGCGTATGACCCTGATAGTACTTACAGAACTACTTACATAAATAAAAACACAGCAAAGTTCAGGACTAATTCTAGTCATTATATGTTTCTAAAACAAGTTTGCTTAAAGTTTTCTCTATAGAAAAAAATTGCGAAGTTGCCTCCAAATCACCTCCGAATTATACTAAAACGGCTAGTATTCAAGAAATACAATAAATTAGCCCTTGTAACTTTGGATTATAATCGTATTAAACATAAGGCAGTCATCATATAGCTAATGTTTTAATTATCTCTTAAATATTCTTTGTAAAACGAAAAATACCTCAAAAACCAGAAACGTGTAAACCAGCCTCATTGACCCGCCGCGTTTTTTCCGACCCCGCATGGCTCGCTGTCTCGCTTCGGCTAGAGTAAATTTGTGTGCGTGAAAGCGGGAGCAAAATTTAGATAATCTCTTAATATATATAATGCAGTTTCAAGCCTAAGACACCGGGGAGGAGTTAAATTTTGAAGGAATTAAAATCGACAGCTGTGTTCCTCTGTTTCAGATTTGTCACCCAGCTCGTGACCAGAGAGCCCCCCAGACCAGTGGCCGTGGTCTGCCGCGCCAGGCACCTTGTCGGCACACCTTGTTCTCATTGCGTTGCCGGTGTTACACCTCATCTGACTTTTTAGTGAAGTGATATAAACGATTGGACAATTTTTGATGATGCTTGTATATTCTCGGTAAAGGGTAGTATCCAGGGTCAAAAATAAATTATTTTGTAATGATACGAGAATAAAACGTTACAAAACAATGTCACTTGTCATTCATCATATCCATTTTGAACGTGATTTTAGATTTATTCATGCCGAAAAACTTATATTAAGAGCGCCATATTACTTCAAGAAACTATGACGTCACGCTGTGTGTTTTACATACAAATCCCATAGAAAATATTTGTTTTGAAAACGTTACGTTACATTTAGAAAAAAAGTATCTGTTTTGACTTTAAGGGCAACTAGCGGGTTATTTTTTGTTTACACGTATTTTCATGTTTACATGCTTTCATCCTTCTCGTTGTCTGTGTCCGTAATCAAATCTTGCAAGCTAAATTAGACTCATTTACCCATTATTCAATTGAGCTGTAACTTCACATACTTATGTAAGTTGGTTGACAATGCAATATTATGGAACCAACGACCTGATCTCATGATGAAGCCAGAAGGTGGCCACGGCATCTCTGTGACGAAACAACATAACTCCACCGAGTTTGGGCTCAATTGATTCTTCTCAGAAGCACTTTAAACTTTTTAGTTCATTGTTTAAGATAAAAGCTTGTTTTAAAAAAAAACTTTGTCCTCATAACTCTTCATTGAATAGATCCTATTTGCGTGACGTAAGTTAATAAGTCGATTCGATACGGTACTTGTATCTGATCTGAATATCATTTTCAGACACAGGTTTCCTTAAATATACTCAAATGAATGGTAATATTTAGTACCATTTCTTTACATACATTATGTGCCAAAATGGCTTAAATTACTTAATTGAAATTAGGGAACAACATATAGATTTTTTTTTGCGAAAGTGGCCCCGCCTGTGGCCTCTACGAGAATATACGAGTACAAGCGCCATTATGCTCCGTAATCATCTGTAAAAATGTTCGTAGCTATATAAGATGGTTTAAGCAAATGCGCATTTGACTGATTTATATACTAGCATTGCTGTTGTACAGAGCTTAATATTCCGCGAAGGAAACACATCATTTATCGCCCATATAAGCCATTTATATGTCACCGTGGGATCGTGATCATCGATCTTTTATAATATATCTTGCAAGATAGAAAACAGTCGAAAAGATTTTATGCATCATACTGCTTACAATATAATGCACTGATTTTCGATAGTTTCGATTTAAACAGTCAAATGGTGAATGAGCCCGAACTTACCAACAGAGTTTATAATCTGTCCGATTTTTTCATCCGTATAATTTTAATTCGTCCCTGTCTGGTCGGTCTACGAGATACTCGTAGACTGTGCAGGCTAGAAAACAAAGTATCAAGTAACGGATAGAAGTCCAGAGGAAAACCTAGGAGGTTATGGAGAGACGAGTTGTCCGCTTTTGATAAAGAATGAGGGGAACAGGCGAAGATAGAAGTAATTGGAAACAAAAAGGATAGGCTTTTGCCCAACTATGGGACCTAACTAGCTAAAAAACTAAATAAACCTACAATGTTCACGATCATACAGTGAATATAAATCCTTTAGTATGCTATTTTTTTTAGTAAATGGTTTAATATTTAATTTGTTGCACCGTTAATTAGACCTAGGCAGAGCATTCAAATTGACGAAGTGATGGTAGGAGGTGGAGCAAAACATTGGCCAGATGATAACCTAGAAAATGACATGTGAAACAAGCTCCGCACTTCAAAGTAAATATGAAATCAGTTGACGACAAAGTCGCGAGTCGCACCCAACACAGGATCGAGATGGGTAACGTTAACGATGTGCAACAGTCAGTTATTAATGTATATAATTACATAAAGCAAAACGATGTAAATAAAGATATGTTTGTTGAAGCCCACAATGCGACTAATAATGTTAATGTATGCCTAAAAATAAAATGTTAGCAAATGTTTGATGTTTTCTTTTACCTTACCAATTTTCTTTTATGTGAATCTTATTGGAGCGAGCCGAGCGAGATGAAAGATACGATAATTTCTTTAATATCCGCTCGGTACCATATTTTTTGTCTGTTATTATGTGTTCATATTTTTCATAAACATGTCGAGGACTGTACACAAAATTGTACCAGATTTTTTTCACATGTTTATACTGAAACATGTTATGTTGTTTTCCATATTTACTTGATTATCTGAATTTTGAGATTTGGTAAACTGATAAATGCTATAAACGTTAGTGCGAATCGACAGTAATAGTTTAAATATAAGTACTTATTTCGTTATAAGGTGTTGAATTAAGACTAGCGTTGTGCGGACTTCCCAACAATCAATTTGTTTTCAGTGTACGTAAATGGGTATAGTTAAAAGTTCAAGCAATAATGAAAAATCTCGAGGAGTCTGACCAAACACACTTCATAGTTCATAGTACGCGCAAGTAGTTCGATTTGGTTCGTTAAAAACTTTCGCGATACAAACTTTAAATATTGAGACTCGATGGTTTTTCAACGTTGCGTAATCGCCTTGGATAACAGCTACCTAGACCATAACGTGATGCTCTGACTCTCTTCTAAATTAAGAAAAAAAACGACGGGTTGCACTCCGGGAGTGCCGGCAGAAGTGAAAACTTGAATATTAACGTTGTGCATTTTTGATATTTTGGAATGGTTAGGGAATAATTTTCCACGAATTGCTTTAATTATCAGTATAAAAGTACTATCATTTATGTGGTAGAATACAATATTTACTTATTGCGCTATCGTACCAATTTATATTACATTAAAAAGTTTATATATAAGCTAAACGAAACAGCAGGCGCAGGCATACATTTTCGCCGCGCCGTAGAAAGAGAGGGGGATACTTCCTCTCCTACGCCGCACCGGCTGTCTACTCTCCATCCGTCTTACGAATTTTCGATCAGGACACGTGTCCTGACGCGAGTTTAAATTTTTTTACCCATTACAAAAAAAGTGCACAACGCCGCTAAAGAAGTTTTCACTTCAAAAAAAGCTGCTTGACGAAGAAAACCTTATACTACCGTATAAGTACGAACAGTTATTTCCTCATGAAAGTAAAATTTTGTTGAACTGTCCAAAGACTTATGGTTTTTTTTTTTCTTCTTTAATTTGGAGAACCGATGTGAGCTCAGAAACTGTAAAGGGGACAGGACTCCAAAACTGCAATCGGGAACGTGGTGAGTTTTTGTTAGTTTATGAACTTTTAAATAGTTTTACTTATTTTTTGCCATATTTGAGGACCTACTATAGCATTTTATATTTAAAATATATCCGTCTTGTTAGAAAAGGATAATTTTAGTATTTGGTTTAAGCCATTATCCGCCTAAAACAAGAAGAACCTCCCAAAAATTTTCGTTTTCTTTTTTGTCACTTATCCTAAAGTAAGTCTGTGGTCTGCATGCATGCATACACTATCTTCTTTCTTCTTCTTATATTTAAGAGCTGGGCTCTTTCTTTCGCCAAGTACTTAACATACACTATCACGTCTCCCTAATGGCTGCCCCATTAGGGAGACGGGCAGACAGAGCATTTTGGGTCTTGTGGCTCAAGCAGACAAAACCCAAATCCACAAGACCCAAGGGCCAATTTTAGCGTGATGGTGGGAAAATAAATCAAAATAGTGATGGGTTGCTAACCACCTCGCCTATTAACATAATTCACATTTTGATTCTTTCAAATTTTCAATTTCAATTTCAAAATATCTTTATTATCATAGGATATTTATAATATCTCTTAATAATAGTCACTTTGTTTTGTTTTGCACAAATGTTGACGTCAAATCGTTACTTAAAGCTAAGTTTACGCCGCTTCCTAGGCGCAAGTGCAGAAGAAGCGGCAACAAACTGCACTGCACGTTTTCTCCAAAGACGTCAACTAACAAACTAAAAACTTAAAATTAGTTATATAGATGGACAGAGATTACATTGTTTATTATGTCATAATTAAATTGAATTATAAGAATTACGAAATTTAAAATAATGTCAATTTGTAAATTTAGTATGTACCAATGTACCTAAATTATGACATGTCTAAGTATACAAACCTTTAAGAGGGACCCGCGCCAAGCTCAAGCCAGACCTTTTACGCCCACCTGTCAACCGGCAATAGACACACATGTCCCGCCCAGTCCCACTTCAGTTTTGCTGTCTTAACGCCTATATTATACATACATACCCTCGAAAAACTTCCTCCTTCTGGCGCAGTCGGGTAAAAATAACACAACAACCCTAATAAGCAGAACATAAACGCAAACTAAAAGCCTATTTCTTTTGCAATAGCTAAGAGAACAAATAATAAAAAAAAAAATATTATACAATGGAATTAAAATTAAACAAATGATTCATTTTAGAATTTCAGCCTCAGGCTTTTCTGAAGTACGAGTAACATTATTGAAATGTTTAGGTACCGAGTATTTGGGGGTTTAGCGGAAGTTAACGGCATTTTTTATTCCGACTTATTGTTCGAGTTATAGAGATTCCACTGTACCTATCAATCTACATCTACACTAATATTATAAAGAGGAAAGATTTGTACCTATTTTTGTATGTTTGTATGTTTGTAATGAATAGTCTCAAAAAGTACTGGGCCGATTTAAAAAATTCTTTCACCGTTGGAAAGCTACACTATTTCCGAGTGACATAGGCTATGTGTGTACCACAGGCGAAGCCGGGGTGGACTGCTAGTTAGATAGAAAGAGAAATGCACCGTGTTATACCGTCTTATTAAGCCGTGTGGTTCTGTTAAGTTATTAAGTATTTTGACCTAGGAAACACAAGCTGAACAAAGCTTATAAACATCAGTTAGACCTCTCCAACCCGTCTGGCCAGCGTGGAGAGTGTAGGCCAAATCCTCTTGCTGCTCTGGCCAAGTATAGCTCTGGTAGTACAGAGAGGGTCGTGCTCGTGCAGTGGAGACTAAGTAAACGGGCAAGTGCGAGTTGGACTCGTACATGAAGGGTTCCGTACGTACAATGTTTTAAAACGCTGAAGAAGCACGTTTCTTGTATGACGTACCCCTTTAATTTTGTTTATTTTTAGTATTTGTTGTTATAGCGGCCACACTACGGCCACAGTAATACATAATCGGTGAAAATTTCAAGTGTCTAGCTATTACGGTTCAAGAGATAGAGCCCTGTGACAGACTGTCAGACTGACAGACAGACAGACGGACAGACAGACGGACAGACAACGGAGTTTTAGTAATAGGGTCCCGTTTGCACCCTTTGGGTACGGTACCCTAAAAAGGACCTGTTGATGATAATGATGATTCAGTAGGTATTCTGAGTTGCTGAATAAATATTTGATTCTTGATTCTTGGTTCAGTTGAAGGAAAAATTAGATAGGATTTTTTTTATACTCTAATATACTTATATTTTTTTTATTTATTGTACATAGGGTTAACAAAATATAATGGTGGTGTTTTAACAGTAGCTCATGATGACGTCAGCGGAGCACGCCTTCAAGCAGCATTCGTCGACCAGGCCACGTTTGTTGCGCTCCCAGCGGACGCCGACTCCGTTGCGTCCGTTCCAGTACTTATGTTCCGATAGCATGTTTTCTTCCATGTCATCTGGGAACATTGGAATATTCGTTCAATATGCGATAAAATAGAACACCGACAGCGATGAAAGAAGAATTAATGAATAGATTAGGACAAATCACATGGATTGAGCTAGCCTTGAACTAAGTTTAAGGAATACTTAACGATACTATATTTTATAATAAATACATATATAGATAAACACATAAAATTTTGAAAAAGCCATTTTCCAACTTGCCCTGGCTGGGGATCGCACTCAGAACCTCTGGAGTGGCGGACTGGCGTGTTAACCACTACGACACGAAGCTCGTTATAGAATAGTTTTATATCACAGAAATAAGCTATAGGGTAAAACCTGGATAGTTGCCCACTTCTTGAAGTTACTTTATATCTCTTTGTACAAAAAGCAAGATACTTTATTTGTCAAACGGGTAAGTACCATGGTTTATTGTCTTCAAATTTATAAAAGGAATTAACATTATCTTTGATATTTCCTGAGTATTGGCAATTTTTGCGTACCTCTAAATTTTGGGACTACTTTCCCATATGGGGGATAGTTGCCTATTCCTTGTAAATTACGTTTAGGATAGATGCTTTGTCGAGAAAGAGGACATCTATCCCGCAAAAACTTTGATCGCACCTAGCCGTCCCATGCAATCGCACAGAGACATGCAACACGGTCAACTTAGTTGTAGATGCAGAGTCTCTCGATAGATAAATTTAATAACATGTGTTTTATTTGCGATCAAGGCAACTATACCCTAGGAGCGACTATCCGGATTTTACTCTAAATATAATTTTGTTAAATACACACACATACATACACTTCACGTCTTTATCCCTAATGAGACAAACAAAGTATTTTGGGTCTTGCGGCTTTAAGCAGACAGAACCCATATACATAGGCCACTTATGAATAGCGTGATGGTGAGAGCGTAGCTGAAAAAACCGGCCAAGTGCGAGGTAAACTCGCGTGGAGAGGGTTCCGTACAATTGATTGAATTCTTATAAGATTTCCTGTAATCTACAAGTTCAATTCAATTCAAAATATCTTTATTATCATAGGATATTTATAATATCTCTTAATAATAGTCACTTTGTTTTGTTTTGCACAAATGTTGACGTCAAATCGTTACTTAAAGCTAAGTTTACGCCGCTTCCTAGGCGCAAGTGCAGAAGAAGCGGCAACAAACTGCACTGCACGTTTTCTCCAAAGACGTCAACTAACAAACTAAAAACTTAAAATTAGTTATATAGATGGATTAGTTATATGGATGGAGATTACATTGTTTATTATGTCATAATTAAAATGAATTATAAGAATTACGAAATTTTAAATAATGTCAATTTGTAAATTTAGTATGTACCAATGTACCTAAATTATGACATGTCTAAGTATACAAACCTTTAAGAGGGACCCGCGCCAAGCTCAAGCCAGACCTTTTTGTCTTTAAGATAGTCATCGGTCCTATAATAAGCCTTCTCACAAGCAATGAACTATATATATTTTGTATTTTTTTTCAAAATTTTTGGCTAAGTAGTTTCGGAGATCAGGGGGGGGGAATGGTCAATTTTCGTCTTCTTTCTTGAATAAAATCAAAACTATTCATTTTACAATAATAACAATATATTTGAGATCCTCATAACAAGCCCTTTCATTTGATATATGACACAGTAAGGTATGCAAAACTTTTTTTTTAAATTTCTTAATTCGTCCCCCGAAAATGACCCTTATTTTTAAAAAATATTTATTTTCTTTGCACATATGTGTTTGGGTCATAGGATAACAACATTCTACCAAATTTCACCTGATTCGGTCCAGTAGATTCGGAGCAAATTGGCTGTGACAGACGGACGGACACAGACGCACGAGTGATCCTGTAAGGGTTCCGTTTTTTCATTTTTTGTACGGAACCCTAAAAAGGAATCAAATAGTGTAAATAGTGACGTGTTGCTAGCCGCATCGCACCGCCTATTAACGTGATTCGCGTTTTCGCCCATTTCCTCTATCGGCTTTTATGATCTGCGCGGGAAGCGTAGCAGCTGGTACATTCAAAGTTTTTTCTTTTCTCCCAAACCAGCATGGAAGATATTTGAATAGTTGTGTTCAATATTTTTGTGTCACATTTGCAAAATCAATGGCATTCATTTACTCGTACAACTCCTAAAAGTTCCAGATCTGGATTCGAAACTGCCTTGGTGACTATTAAAATAAAGCAAGATAAGTAAAAACGTGATTAGATTTTAAGCCGCTATTTCACCAGTCATCCTCCATTGTCTGTTTTCCAGTGTGTGTTTTGAAATATAACATTCAGATTGTTCATAACAAGACAGGCAATGTACATCGTCCTTTCGGTTTTCTGGCCTTATCTCGAAGAACCATATGCGTGTCAATGGCTTTACCACAAAATCTCTATTTATTACAGAATGTGCTTGAAGAATTCTATAAATACGACTAATATGAAGCTACCAAGCGTAGGAAATTACAAATGTAGAAAATTTTATCTAAAAGTTGTACGGAAAGTTCGTTTCTTTTAGAAGTCGTTCCGGTACAAAAACGATTTGTACACGTAATCTCATTTCAAGTTTGAGATTGACTTTTAAAGCATAAGAAGATTGCACTAGCTTTTTTTGAATGTGTTAATTAGCTAACAATTCTTGTAATTTAAGAGCTTGCTCTTGTCAGTGGGGTTAAGTGGAGATGCCTCCATTCCTCTACCTTCTCTGCCACCTTTAATTTTATTAATACTGGTACTCGTACTGGTGTAATACACTGGTACTACTCGTAGTGTACAGTAAAAAAATTGTTGATTTCAAGCTGCCGTCTGATTCGGTCGAAATCTAGTAAAAGGAGCCGGAAGGTCAGATTCAGAGTTCCAAATTTCACACTACAAATGTGCAAGTTAGGAAGTAACTGGGGGTCAACAAAAATTTTATATTAGGTATATTTATATTTTGTTATTATATAAGTAGTATTATTTAAGTTTGGATTGAAGCCGTGCTTTGTGAGATCCGAACTCCTTACTGACTCAAGATTGTACAAAATAAAAATAAATATTTAAAAAAAAACCACCATTCGATTAGAATACCCTGCCGCTTTGTGTACGTATACCTACATTCGGATGGATCTCCCCTCTTGAGCACATACTCGGATCCGAAGCAAAGAAGCACCCTCGCTTTAGCGAGCTCTGACCCGCAGAGAGTCACCTGGTCTTCATCGGCCGTCGAGCTCAGCACCAGCACAGCCAGATACAACAGTACGGCAAGCTTCATGCTAAAATAGAATTTCCATTTATTCTTTTTTAGCATACTCCAAAACCACTCTAAAGCCATCCGCACTTCCCAAAAGAATCTCTAGTAGTTTTCTCTGTTTCTTATATATCACTCTCCATAGATATAAAGGTACAAAATACTTATACACATAGCATAAGAAAAAATGTGATCAAAAATGTTTTTGTGTGAATTCAAAAGGGTTACATATTTGTACCTACTCACGAACAATCGATATTGCAGCACGATACCATCTTTCCAAGGTAGATTAGAAAGTAGATAACTTTTAAATTAACACAGTTTACAATTTGAAAAATCCAATTTTCGTATGACGATGTTCGTGCCCGGCAGGCAAAGACAGACACGTCCTGTACCAAGACTCGCCACATGTCACTTGGATCGCTATCTCTGTTGCTCTTACGATGGTAACCGTTATCGTATTATTTGTCGCACTTGGCTATGATGGTGTTTTACATAGTAAAAAAAAATATTTTAGGTCTATGATTTATCCCACTCTACGCGAGGCCGAGAAGGCATCTCTAGTTGAACAAAAATTCTATTAGTGCCAATACAGAAGACAAGAAAACAAGCCCCTCACCACACAGCACTCAAATTGCATTTATCGAAGATAAATCGTCAACGTAGCTGAAAAAAATTACGTAGCACTTGCTACGACTACCAACTTTTGCTACGATGAAAAATATTAAGAAGGTTCAATGCTATACCTATTAGTTTCTTTCTCTATATATCCTATATTACTTGCCTTGTGGTGACGGCAGAGTGGAACACAATTTATCACCTTCCCTTTCCATTCCCATGGGTGTCGTAAGAGGCGACTAAGGAAGGAATAGGTAACCGGGTACGGGCAGCAGCGTAATCTGCTTTGACTGATTTTATAACATGTACAACGATCACCAACCCGTCTGCCCAGCGTGGTGATTATGGTCCAATCCTCCCTTTATCGCCTGCCTGCCTTTATTCCAACAGTGGACTTAGAGGCTGATATTTATGGCCATATGTTTTTTATAAAAATTTGTTCACAATCACAGACATAAAGTACTTAATTTATTTATTTTATAAAGAAATAAAAATGACACATGTGCTTACCTAAATTCTGATGTTGTGATCTAGATAAACGATTTAAATGGAATGTAAATCACAGGTGAGCCCTCGTTTATATAGTAAGGTAGATTTATAAGAGTGTTGTCACATTGCCGAAGAGAGCGTTTCGCTTACAGATATTTCGTTGGCTGAAAGAGATCCTTTTTAAGACAAGACCGCCTTAGTGCAATATTCCATAGATTTACGATGTTCTGGTCTAAAGAAATTTAATCTAAGTCGTTGCGATTGGCCTCTATTTTTTTATACTTATTTTGTTACTTAAATTTATTTATTTACCAATTTATGTACATGGAAAATGTAGGTATACAGAGAATACATAAAATAAAAGTTATACAAAGACACAACTTATATATTTAAGTTTAGTTACACCACTTTTTGATTTATTTTTCCATCTTCTCGCCCACAATCACGCTAAAAGTGGACTTTGGGTTTTGCGGCTCTGGACTCTGTCTGCTTAGACCCGCAATGCTCTGTCTGCCCCATCAACGATGAAGATGTGTAATAATATATAGTTTAGTTAGATTTAATTACGGAATAAACCTATTACAAACAAACGAACAATTCGATTTCTTCAAAACTCTGTATAGTTAACTAAAAAAAGCGTTGTTCCTTTTATTTTTACTTGAAACTTTGAACCAATGAATTTATATGTTCTTACAATAAGACCTATGCAAGACTCTCAATCTTCCTGTCATAGGTGGTTAATAAAGATACATTTTTTATTATAGAAACCAATCTCGTTTACGGTGACAAGCCTTTTCAAAGTCAAAGTCAAAGTAAAAAAAAACAATGTAGGATAAATGTACATATAACTTACTGAAGATCATTATTTTTAAATTATTTATAGTGCAAAAGCCACAATCTATAATATAGGAAGATACGCCGAAAGAAACCCAGTTCAGTATAGGTCCCTACCCAGTCTGATGGGATTTATTGCAATACAGGTTTACACTTATTCTTATCATATACATTTGACGTATTATTCAATCCCACTGAGTCATACCCACGCTATCTTCAAGAACGTTTCGTGTTCCTTCGCTGTAACCATCTTATACGTAACTTGAGGTCATCAAGCTGAGTATGCCGATGCATTGGTGTGTAATATATTATAGAATACTATAGAATACTATAGTATATATGGTCCAGTGGTCAAGGCGTTTGCCTTGTGATCCGGAGGTCATGGATTCAAATCCCACTGGGAAGCATACTTTGTGAAAAAGTTGTTTCAAGTCTGGTTAGGATATTGCAGGCTTGAATCACCTGATTATCCGAAAAGAAAGATGATTCCGTACTTCGGAAGGCAGGTAAAGCTGTTGGTCCCGAACGCCATCTAGCGTTTGTACCTATCCTAGGAAAGGTTCTGGTCTACCCTTTGGGTTGCGGAGGTCAGAAGGCAGTCGCTCTGTGTAAAAACCAGTTACCTCATCAAATCACCTGGGTAAGGTAGCGGACCCCGGGCTCTGAAGCGTAACCGCTGATGATGCAACCGGGAATACGCTCGGATGATGATGATTATAGAATACTATACGTGTAGTGTATTGATACTCGTATGTGGTAAATTAAAAGTAAAGACCGCCCATTGTGCCGTGGTGGTCAAGCTTATTTTTTTTCATTGATCTCGTCAGCTGATCCCCAAGTTCAGGTCACCAGGAAGGCATTACTTGATCTTCTCAATTGTGAATTCCTAAAGAAAGCAATTTAACGTTCCTCACGGTTAATGTCCCGTAGTGTACTGTTCGAATCTACGATCTTAACGGCTTTTTTGTTTGCCATTGTGCATACATCCCAAACTATTAGACAGCAAATCCTCAAAGACTTTTTTTTGTACTGGTTTCATGTTACACATTAGGTTTAATTGCTGTGCTAGGGTTTTGGCGAAAATCGATTTGATGTCTTACCAAATGCCATGTTGAACATCCAGGGTGATCAGTTTTCACTCATTACGTATATTATGCACACCTCGCTGTACGTAATTTTTTTTATTTTGTAGTAAAATTTTATTTTATTTCCTAAATCGAAAATTCTACTCATCTACTTACTTTTACAAACAGAATTACGTAATAAACTCAATTTCACACGAACAAAGTCGCAAGCTACAAATATCTTAATAAAATAGTATTTTTGTTAATTTTGTAGGGCAGTTAAGCTTCTATGATATTTTTATATGGATTTTTAACAGGCGAGCGGCGTGAAAAATAAAAAATAACCTTAAAATGATGATAACTTTTTTCCCTGACATCCGATTTTGATAAAACAAAGCCTATATGTTGCTCCGAGATAAGCCTAAACTATTATTGACCGTGTTAAAATCCGTTTTGTAATTTCGAAGATGATAGCGTGAACATACAGACAGACAGACAAAAATTTTTTTTTGTCTTTTTTGTATTCAGTTACTCTTTTCTAATTGCCTACACTCATTTTTTGATAAATTTATTAAATGTACAGACACGCGAATTTTACTGTTTTTTTATATGTATAGATTATTTCTACATAATTATTGAACAATGAAACCTCTCTCTTACTGTAAACTTTCCTTGAAATCGTTGGATGAATAGATTCTGATCCTAATTTGTCTTGTCGTTTCTTTATGAGTGAACTGCGTCATTGTTCTATTAACATCAAAATTTCTAAAATTAATTCAGCATACTAAGAAAATAGGTACATAGAGAATTCGAGAGCCAATAAGTTAATTTTATTGATAATATGTATTCTAGTCTATAAGGTATATTCTATGGGCCTTTTATATTGTAGCTAATATTTATAATATGACGACCTCCGTGGCGTAATGGTTAACACGCTACACCGCCAATCCGGAGGTTCTGGGTGCGATCCCCAGCCAGGGCAAGTTGGAAAATGGCCTTTTTCAAATTGGCCTGGGTCTTGGATTTTATCTATGTATGTATTTATCATAAAATATAGATATAAATAATATATATATTTATATATTTATTTATTTATTACGTAGCCTGAAATAAATGATTTGATTGATTGATTGATTAATTACAACAGTGATTCCCAAAGTGGTCCAGGTGGACCCCCAGGGGTCCAAGCAATTTCCAAATTTCCATCATAAGATCTAATCTTTACATTTTACGAGTAATGACTAGTTTTAGGAATATGATAGAAATCTAGCAGCACACCGAAACCAGTAAAATTTTAACAGTGGTCTACGAGAAAAAAAAGTTTGGGAACCTCTGGATTACAAAGTTACATTACATTTTTAACATTGACGACCTCCGTGGTGCAGTGGTTAACGCGCCAATCCGCCACTCTGGAAGGTCCTGTGTTCGATTCCAACTTGCCCTGAGCAAGTTGGAAAATGAACTTTTTAGGGTTCCGTAGTAAACAAGGAACCCTTATAGTTTCACATGTCTGTCTGTCCGCGGCTGTCTGTCACGGTCACTACAGACCAAAACATTAAAAAAGTTCGTGATATGGTGTTACAAGACCGGCGAATACGCATCAGGCAAATTATCGAAGAGACTGACTTCTCATATCATGTGGTGCTACAGATACTTACTAAAGAATTGGGCATGAAAAAGATCACTGCAAGATGGGTGCCTCGAATGTTGACCATCGATCAGGAAAGACATCGAGTATTGATTTGCAAGCGTCTGTTGGATATATACCAAGCAAATAAAGATAATCCCGAAATTACAATCCCGAAACGTTCAAAGTAAACAGTGGAAACACAGTGGTTCTCCAACATCACGTAATTTAAAGTGGCACCGTATGCAGGAAAGGTTATGCTGTCTATGTTCTGGGATGGTCAAGAAATAATCCTGACTAATTATTTGAAAAAAGGAGAGACTATTACAGGGAACCTATAATGCAAATTAAATTGTAAAATTGCGAGACGCTATTAAAGAGAAACGCCGGGGCAAGTTAACAAGTGGCGTACTTTTCCACCAAAACAATGCTCCCAGCCATACGTCCTGTATTGTATTGCTAAGGCTGCCACACACCAAGCAAGCTTTGAATTGGTGGAGCACCCACCGTATTCGCCAGACTTGGCCCCCAGTGACTACAAGTTATTCCCAAAATTAAAGGAATATTTACGGGGAAAAATTTTTTTGGACAATGAAGAGGTGATATCTACCGTGGAGGAGTGGTTATTAGAGTTCTAACAAAAATAATTCCAGGAGGCTAATCAAATGTTGGAACACCGATGGTGTAAGTGTATCAGTATTGAGGGAGAAAAATAAAAAATAAATCTTAAATGTAGTTTTATTGTAAGAGGGTTAGGGGTGAAGCATAGGGATCAGCCCTCGTATAATGAAATTAAAATAACGGTCATAAAAACAAAAAAAAATCGACATTCCCATACAAATCGCCCGGGCGGCTACACTTTGGTATGGAATTGGCTGTTATTTCATTTTTATTATACTATAATGATCTAGTATAGGCCGTGGTTCGATTTATTACGAGTATGTACCCTTCCACGTTGTATATGGACACGTAAAAAAAATTGTAGTAGTATATGACAGTATAAACGGCAGTAGTATATGTATATAGGTATATGTTACCGGAAATGTATGAAATCAAGGAATTGTATACAAATCCTAGGAAATGTGTACATTTCCTCGGAATTGTATATAATTCCAATATCGTATTAGGAAATTTATAAAATAAATGCTTTCTGTAATAAAACACGTTGTTAAAATGAGAATAATAATTTTTATTATTGCTATAGGTTTGCCCTAACCTAGTAAAATGGATAGAACTTTTCTAGCACTCGCCGGCCGCTGCCGCGGCACGCTCGCTTCGCTCGCTCGGCTCGTGCGTGTGTTGGTCGCAGTTCTAACCTAACCTAACCTATAGGTTTGTGCTAACCTAGTAAAATTAATAGAACATTCCTAGCACTCGCCGGCCGCTACCGCTGTCCCCACGTACGCGCACTGACAGTTTACGCGGCAGTCTTACATTTCCGATTGCTATTTAGGAAATACATGGATTTCCTAGGTAATGTGTATAATATAATTTATTTCACACATTTCCGTGCGATTTTAGGAATTACATACATTTGCTAGGAATTGTATACAATGACGGATTACATACATTTCCGTTAACATATATACGAAATTAAAAGGATAACTATCAAAGCTAAGTAGCGTTTAACAAATTTAAAGGTTATAGTCGACCAACTTGGAAAATTTCCTACAAATTCAAAGTAACAAACAAGAACTGACTACGGAAACCTACACTGCGCGTGGCCCGACACGCACTTGACCGATTTTGATCAAATTGTCCTGGGTCTTGGGTGTTTATCTATATATGTATTTATTATAAAATATAGTATTGTTGAGTTAGCATCCCATAATACAAGTTTAAACTTAGTTTGGGGCTATAGCTCAATGAGTGATTTGTCCATATCTAAAAAAGTAGGGTTTTTAATTTAATGTATATGTTATCGTATAATAGATACACATTTTAACGTTTTGTACGTAATATTTAATTTAATAAAAATATAGTTTTTTGACATATTGTTTAATACATGTTTTAATTGTAATTTTGATTAAGTAGGTATATGAATATACAAATTGTAATTGTAGACTGTAACAGCGACTGCCATGTAAACATTTTAAATATGGGTCATAGTAACCTGAAATAAATTGATTTTATTTTTATTTTTTATGAGAAATTTTGCCGGCTGACTTCCAAACTTCAGTATGAAGAATTGACGATGGCACCCGTTACTGATGATTAAAGAAAACACAGTGCTTAGGAATGAATATAACCGCTTTTCATCAGGCCCTTTGGGTTGCGGAGGTCCGACGGCAGTCGCTCTCTGTGCATCTCAAATGCCATCTAGCGTTTGTTTATATCTTTAAAAAACCTTAAAATATCATTATTATCATAGGATATTTATAATATCTCTTAATAATTGTTACTTTGTTTTGCTCAAATTTTTCCTAGGCGCAAGTGCAGAAGAAGCGGATTAGGATTGGTTCTGGTCTACCCTTTAGGTTGCAGAGGTCAGGCGGCAGTCGCTCTGTGTAAAAACCAGTAACCTCGTCAAATCGCCTAGGTTAGGCAGCGGACCCCGGGCTCTGAAGCGTTGCCGCTGAGGATGCAACGTCGTCGTGACGTTAACCCTCCTTGGGAATGCAATTATAGCACGAGATGTTTGTGCTTAGTCCTTTAGTCGCCTCTTACGACATCCAAAGGAAGAGGTGGAGTGGTCCTATTCTAACCCGGAACGGAACCACACGGGTTAAAAATATGTTAATTATTCAATGAAAATTTACCTATATTATTCAAGGCTGTGTGTGCTACAGCGAATACCGCTATACTTACCACTTACTGTTTATTCAAATTACAGAAACGATAAAAAAGTTATTGCTAAAACATTTTGGGCTGTGGGCTACTAACAATATTTCGATAGCTGTGGGAATGCGACATGTCCGAGAACACAATTCATCAAACAAACATTTGGGTAATCCGCTTTAGGATATAGCCTTACTATATTCTGCGCCTTTGTCCATTTTCTTTTTCTTACGGGACGTAATAAGCTGTGAATATAAATAGACAGTTGTACCTATATAAAAAAGCATAATAAATATGTAAAGAAAAATAAACAAAACATAGGTATATTAATTCGCCTAATGCTACTAATGTCATATTACAATTTAAATCCTATGTATTCAAAATATTATAATAAGCATTGTCATGTTATGTTTCTTATATTATAAATGTGAAAGTTTGTATGGATGTACGACAATGTATGTATGTATACAAAGTGGAAGGGACATACCACCCGTAATAAATCGAACCATGGGCTATACTCGATCACTAAAGTATAGTGAAATTAAAATAACAGTCAACCAAAACCAAATAAAAGTTCTACTCTATTCTTACTCTGTAATGAATTTTCTGTCTAAAACCTTAAACAATATCTGAGTACTAATCAACATTATTAAAAATATAGCCAAGGGATAAAAATAAAAGCACATTATTTGCAAATATATAGTTTTTTATTGTTCTATATTTCAGGTTTTACACATGCTGATATAAAAATAACTGTCTTTAAAAATATACGGATTAAATACGCCCCTACGTCTCATTTCAACCATTGGCCAGAACCATTGATGGTGCAAACGAAACTTAGTGTCGTTTCGCAGGTAGGACAAACTCAGGGGTAAATAAAATAGGTATTAGGGTTGCTACACACTTACTCAGACCGGCATTAATCGGCACAGCTGGGCGGTAAAATCGAATATATGTAGATGAATGTTCGGGGGGAAAGCCGATATAATTGATTCGGTCGACTTTGTTTTTCGACAAACACTGCCAAACCGGTAATGTCGGCTCGAATAAGTGTGTAGCGACCCTTATATTTTTCTTAATATGAGTAATATGGAGATTATCATATTTTTCTACATAACAAATACGTACATATTAATATTTATTACCTATACTTCGAATATTACAAGTGAGGACCCAAATACAAAACTTCGAAACGTCGCAGGAAACTCAGAAAAGCGACTCTAATACTGTGAAACGATTTCGTGAGACAATACCGCTACATTTCACACCTGAGATTCACACGTTTAGTAGGTGTGACATGACATAAAAAGCTTTGCCCACTGCAGTTATATTAATAAGAAAATATAGCTACCTACTGAGATACGAATCAACTCCCAAGTTCTTGCGAAGCTACGTGCGACCTCGTATGGTATCATTTTTATATTTGAGCCCTTAGATCCGTTATGCCCATCATACATTTGACTAATCAGTAGTTCCATGATAAAAGTGCGGCTTTAGTCACTAGTGTACCTAGTGACAATAAGACCATTCGCATACGGGGCGACTCAGGTTTGATATTCAAATGCGTCTACACTCATAGTCACTGTAACGTTGCGTTTCCACCAGAGATGTGCGAGGTAGCTAAGCGGTGCGAGAATGCGTAGAGACGCTGTGAAACAGTGCGTAGTTGAACGGAGCGAGGATGAAAAAAAAAAGATAGAGAAGAGAAGGATAAAAAAAACATACAGTTGAATTGATAACCTCCTCCTTTTTGAAGTCGGTTAAAAAGGCGGACTGTGTCTAGTCCGCCTCAACTGTAGCCGGTGACACCTATTGACGGCAGGTCAACGTCTGCCGTCGACGCGTCGACAACTGCCGTCGACCTGCTGTTGACAAAGTGCCGTTCATCTGTAAGAGCTCTAAGCTGTTTCCACAGGAGCTTTAAGGCTGTACCTGAATTTACCGGGGTCCAGTGCTGCCCCCATTTAAAATAAATCATTTCAAAGAAAACGGTGACATCATTTAAAATTCTGCTACTACCAAGTCCTAGATAACCCAAAAGTGGCCGTTTTTCGCAAATGTGCGTAGTAAAGCTTAACGTTCTCATTATAAACTGTAAACAGTAGTTCATAAAATACTTCGAAGGGTTATCTAGGACTTGGTAGTAGCAGAATTTTAAATGATGTCTCCGTTTTCTGTGAAATGATTTATTTAAAATGGGGGCAGCATTGGACCCCGGAAAATTCAAGTATGCCCTTAAATAAAGCTATTCTTTTGGTTTACATGCCTTGCTACGCATATCGCACGTTTCTGGTAAAAAGGCAAACTAAATCTGTAAAATTAAATTTATGACTAATCTATGTGATGAGAAGGGAGAGGTGCAAACAGGAATTGCATGACCCTGTACCTATATGGCAGCAATGGGGGAGTGAGGTTAGGGGTTACGATGATTTTTCCGCCCCCTAATCTTGCCGTCCAAAGGCCTCCGCATTGCCCACTCACTAGATTCGGTGCTGTACTTATTCACAATATTCTTGAAAAAAATTCGGGCTATTTGAAAAATTGGTACAGCAGAGATATTTTTCTACTTCAAACACAAAATATATTTTATCTAATAACTGAAATGGGGTATGCGATGCAACGACATGCACGTCGCATACTTTTCTCACAGTGTGCGGACTCCAGTGAAATTGTATAGTGACGATTAATGAGTGCTTAACCAACCCAAGATGCCCATTAACAAACACATTATAACCGATTAGGCTAAAGTGACTATAAATAATAATACTCCACAGAATGCTAGCTGGAAGCAGGATCTACTCATCTTCGAATAGATCAGGATTTTCTAGGATGACCTTGGCGTCGTCCGGGCAGTACATGATGAGGTTGGCGACGGTACAGGCTCTGTCGCAGCACTCGGTTGCCACCTGACGACGGACGCGGCGCCAGCGCTCTTTGGCGAGCAAACGATGCTTCGTTTTTTGCTCTTGAACGCTTTTTGGAGCCATTTTGTCTGCAACAATAAAGAATTCATATAGAACTTACTATACGCTTTATATTGACTACTCTTTTGAATTAATTATCTTTAAAAAAATCAAGAATTATTTTTAACCTATCGGAAAAAACTTGAGTTGATTTCGTCAGGGGATCGATAGCTCTGCAGGCGTAAGCATGGTAAGAAGCCACGGGCATAGACAATGCATGGAGTCCAGTGCTGCAATTAGGTTGGTGATCACAACAGCATATAAAAATATGTTTACTCCTTCGTGCTTTTTAAGGCACGTTACGCTAAGCCTTTGGTTCCAGGTGTTATCATTTGTTACCCCTTGAAAAACCGTCCATCTTAGTTGGTTACACACAAAACAAAGAAATAAAGTTTACTTTAGTCAAGTAATCTGTACAAGTTTGCGACTCTAAACAAACACGAGAGCCTTTACTCTAGCATCACTTTGAATGTGTCTGCCGTACCTACTTACTCGTTAGTTTACATGTACTTTTCGGTTGAGTTTACTTAGAGTTGCACAGCAGAAAATTATCGAATATTAACTTTTTACGGATAGTATTCTTTTTAAATTTAGGTAAGTAAAACGTTTCAAGATCAAATTTATTAATTCATAGGTACTAAACAATAAAATTAAATTGAATAAAACCGGTTAAGTGCGAGTCAGACCCGTACATGAAGGGTTCCGTACCTTAAACACGTTTCTTGTATGACGACTTCCTTTAATTTTTAACTTTATTTTATTTTTAGTATTTGCTGTTATAGCGGATACAGTAATGCATAATCGGTGAAAAATTCAAGTTTCTAGTTAATGCTATCATAAAGATCGAGTTAAAAACACTGGAAAAGCACGTTATTTGTATGACCTTTAATTTTTAACTTTATCTTATTTTTAGTATTTGTTCTTGTTGTGTTTGTAAAAATTTCAAGTGTCCACTATTACATCAAGAGATAGAGCCCTGTGACAGACGGATGGTCAGGTAGGCGAGTCTCACTAATAGGGTCCCGTTTGCACCCTTTGGGTACCGAACCCTAAAAACAAAAAAGTTTATTTAAAGTTAGTTAATTTTAAACTAAATCACGTGACCGATCAATTTGTGTAAAATCCCTTTTTTTTATGGAAAGAAAGGTCGAGAATTGGAGAAACGACTCTAAACGACGTCGAGCCCTAAGTAAGTGGGCTCGGAAGACTCGAATCTTGTACATCACTAGGCACGGAAGTGGTTCCATACATTTTCATACTGTGTCTATGGCCGCAACTGTCGCAATGGTCGCAACCGCTCGAGTCAGACGCATCAGCCGCTATGCACGGAAATCAATCAGTCGTGTCGTAAAAAGAAGTCACACAATTGGCCGAAGATCGGGAGACATAAAGTACTCCACCAAGAACATTTGTTATGCTAATTGATAGAGCATACATACCCATGAGTATAGAAGTGTCCCTCTTGACAATCCTATAGACGTTATCGCAGACTTTCCCAATAATGACGGACAACCAGCTGCTGCAGAAGGTAATCGAGTCGGTGATCTTGTACATCTTAGTTGTAGTACTTATTTTTTCACTGGTATTAGCCGAAACGTTGTTTCGGAATAGTACTAGAATGATGTATACCTGGAACAAAAATTTGCATAAGTATATACCTTATGCTATATACAAGCTAAACAAAAGAGACCTCTCCAACCCGTCTGGCCAGCGTGGAGAGTCTAGGCCAAATCCTTTGGCTGCTCTGGCCAAGTATGGCTCTAGTAGTACAGAGAGGGTGCTCCTGCAGGGGAGAGTGGAGACTAAAAGAGACCCTGATGGTGGTGGTGGTGATACCTTATGGTAGATGTCTTAGGAGAAAAAAGTCGGAAAACGTATCTCAGACTCCTAAACAAGATACAGATACATTAACACGTCTAACAAAGTAGACTGAGCCTAAGGCCATGAGACCCAAAGGCCACTCCTAAACAACACTGCCATCTCTTAAAGTGACACTATTTTTTTATTTCCTTTTTCAATTCACCTAAAAATAAACCCATTATACTGTTAAAAGTGTGGCCATTATGCCTTGCGACTCTTAGGTCTTTATATCCCTCAAGATATAAAGATGTGACTGTAACTGAATTACATATAAGTAATTATGTCAAGAGTATTAGGTAAGAAGTTTCACCCTGTGTTCTGTTACCAATGGGTGATTGAGTACAGTCTCGACCGGCGGCCAAGTAAAATTCTTGTAATCATTAGCTACTCCATTGATAGAGATAAAACACACGCGTGCAGTAACTTTTGCATAGAAATATACCTGCCATAATTCATGAGGCATTTTTAGGGTTCCGTACAAAAAATGAAAAAACGGAACCCTTATAGCAGGGGTTCCCAACCTTTTTTTGTCTATTGCCCACTTTAAGAATAAATTATTTTTTAACGCCCCCCTTTTTAAACATACTTAAAAACCGCTAAGTACTTATAACTGATTATTGAAACGCAACTTTATAGTATTCGGACAGTTAGTGGGATTTTCAATAAATCCGAATTTAATATATTCCGCAGAGTATTGCCGTCTCTTCTTTTTTACTTCCGACATTGTTTTGTTTTGAGAAATACGTAAGTGTTAAAATCAAGTACTGCTTATCTATTATGCGCGAAACCGCAAATGAAAATAAAATAAATTTACGTCGTTTATATAGGATTGCATAAGCAGCACGCACCAACAGGAATAAGACAAAC
The DNA here is from genome assembly GCA_963576875.1 of Acrobasis repandana. Lineage (NCBI taxonomy): Eukaryota > Metazoa > Arthropoda > Insecta > Lepidoptera > Pyralidae > Acrobasis > Acrobasis repandana. The sequence continues at coordinate 7,053,515 of OY756221.1, read as the reverse complement.
GTGCATAAACTCGTTTATCTCATTCGACGCCCAATCGTACTCGACAAGCAAGAACAAGTATTATAGGACCAGCCGATTGATACAGGAATGTACAAATCGGATTATTTAACAAAAACTTGTTAAAACATGATTGCCCGCGGTCTATTATATCGAACCGAGTTTGAACTATATCTTAATTAATATTAGTTGATATTCACAAGATGTAGTCGAGAGCTCAGTCGGTGTCTTAAGAGTCTTCCTAGCTAGGTAGATGAAATTATAAATCGACCCCAAAGCCCTACACAACGCCCCCTTTTTTTTCTGGGTCTCTTACCGCCCCCATTTAGGCCTGCAGCGCCCACAAGGGGGCGTTATCGCCCACGGTGGGAAAAACTGCCTTATAGGATCACTCGTGCGTCTGTTTGTCCGTCCGTCTGTCACAGCCAATTTGCTACGAATCTACTGGACCGAATCAGGTGAAATTTGGTAGAATGTTGTTATCCTATGACCCAAACACATCATCAGTTCATTAACGAGGAACAAATTAGCAAATTAAAAAAAAAGTTTTGCAAACCTTACTGTGTCATATATCAAATGAAAGGACTCGTTATGAGGATCTCAAATATATTTTTGTTATTATTGTAAAATGAATAGTTTTAATTTTATTCATGAAAGAAGACGAAAATTGACCATTCCCCCCCCCCCCCCCCCCCCATGATCTCCGAAACTACTGAGCCTAAAATTTTGAAAAAATTACAAAATATAGTTCATTGCTTGTAGATTACAGGAAAACCTATAAGAATTTAATCAATTGTACGGAACCCTCTCCATCCTCTCCGGTTTTTATTTTTAACTCGATCCAATCAAAACCACATCCCTATAAATCACAACCCCGAAATTCATGTACACAAAAGACGAACAGAAACAAACATAGTAAGAAAATTGTAAGTTGTAAATAGGTACAGCAGCAGACCAAGGAGAGGAAAAGAGAAGAAAATCAATTCCGTAAGTAGACATTATTTTCTATTAATAGAAATGAAGTATTAATATAAAACAATCAGAGTGGAATGTATAATAATTAGTTATTTAATTGATAACTTTGGGGTCGTGAATAATAATTCCAGTAATTAGTCGTACACGATGGTGACTAATCCACTCTCATGCCCAATTTCAATGTCTTTTTCCTTCATAACAAATAGGTAATTAATGCATACTAAAAAAGAAAGATATGTAAGTACTTATTTCTGTTATTTAAATCTTCAAGTAAAGTATTTTGTATGAGTTTCCTCTGTATTTACATGATTCGTGTGATGTTTGATTTGAATTAAGAGGAAACACTAAGGTCGAGAGAATTGGGAAATAGTTTGGAAAATCCAAAAGTGCACGCCTCATAATCTCATTTTTCACAATTAAATTGATTTTGATTGTTTTATTGCTAACTTAAAACGAAGAAAAGTATGTGTTGGCTTTAACGCACGACTGGAGATTATTTTTAACTTTTATTTTTAACTTCCCGCTGAGAAAATTGAAAACTTTCAAAATTCGGGACGTTATAGTTTCACCCCGTTTTTGAAAAGTCGAGTTTTCATCAGATCTCGACGTTTAAAGGTCTCAGGAATCTTCCCTGACCACTCACGAGCAAGTGTCATGCACATGTGTGTGTGGGTGTGTATGTGACCCGCTTATAACTCTTGAACAAATAAACCGATCGGAACCAAACAAGTAGCTTTCCAAAGAGTTCTATACAACTCAGATTTCCTGTGAATTTAAACCGATTCGGACCGATGGATTTTAAGAAATCTCAAAAAAACTAAGCAAAAACAAGAAAAAGACACAAGACTACGTCACGAATGTCAAGAAAAGTGTTACCACTGATTGTTCTTTTCATTCTCAATTAGTTAATGCAAATTAAATAAAATATTAACTAACTTATCGCTTCTTTTACATTTATTCGTCTTTCATATTTAATAAAACAAACAAAATCACAACATTCTTTATTCAATTTTTTTTTTATTCTTTTTCTTATTGCCAGTTACACATTCGTACTCATCATACATAGGTATTAACTCTTTCAACAAACCTCACATCCAAAATTATTTTTAATATGTCACCTGTATTTTTATAATAATAATTACGATTAAACTACATTGAATTAGACCGTGATCTTCGAAAGGACTTAGTTTTGGATAATACTGAAGCGTATAAAAAAAATGGACTTGATCAGATAAGTTTTTCGGGAGTTATCGTGACCACGCCAGTTTCCATACATACCGACACACGGACGTCCACAAAATGATTTTATTAAACATTGTTTTTAATTATTTAAAAGGCAAAATGTCTTAAAAATGTCATAAGCGTTGAAACTAGTGTTTTCCCTTGACATTTATGTGTAAATATTATTGTACAAGTGCGATAGAAAATAAATAGAGACACATTTAGTTAAAGAAATCACTTGATTTTTGTAAGGCGAGAGTAGAGCACTACCTCATGCGCTTCGCTTATGAGGCGTGCAATAGGTATTTTTTATATCTATTACTGTCGCGTTGTGCCCGAACAACAACCGAGCGAGTGCGATAGAGACAACTGCAGCTCGGACCGAAAATACCTATGAAAAGTACACCAAAACAACGTTTCGTAGTCCCCTGATTTCTGCTCCAAAACGGAACCGATCTAATTTCTTTTTCATAAAAAAAAATAAGAAAAGCTATGGCTGTGTTTTATAATATGATTTCGTGAAATTTGTTTGCTAAATGTTTGAACAGAGTTGAAAATCTTACCAATTTTCTATAATGTATCTGTTTTAATAATAAAATTAAGATAAAGAAGAAAACATAGGCACTGCCAATAAATCCCAATTATTTTTTGGAAATAATCACTTCTCTATTGTCACTATCCGGCGAGGAATCAGGGGACTACGCTTGTATAGAAATACGGCCCATCGATTTCCTCTTAATACAACTTGATTAAGTAAAGATGATCGCTTTACATTAGCTAATTGATAGAACTACATCGAGCTAAGAACATCAAAGATGAAATCGGTACAAATCATTCCATTCCAAGATATACGGGCCTTGTGAACGCGACAGGATTAATATTGTATCCAGCAACATTTCTAATCACGCAAACGTCGTAGATTGTGGAGGTGAGGTTTTTTAATTATAGCAAACAGTCAGATTTTGATAATAAAAAAATATATTTTAGAGAGACAGTTATTTCAATTTTATTAAAGCTACTAGTACTACTAGCAGAGGAAACCAATTGTATCGGAGGTTTGAAAACATATTAGTTACACTGGCTGATTGTAAACCCCTTCGATATATTCAAAGAAAGTACTCTTTCTGCGAAAAAACAAATATTCATCTTTCCCTAAATATTTTAATTCCCTTTTCATTTCACGACATAATTTTTTTTAAAGCTTGTAAAGAAAATTTAAACACGCAAAACAAAAAAGAATCGAGAACACAACAACACATTTGGGAATAAAAATCAGAAAGTTACAAACGTACACTGTATAGCATCTTCAGTCTTGTGGACATGGTGGTTGGCTGATTGGCTGCACTTGTCAACACTTGTCATGGAGGCACTAGTGGTCACCCCGGGTGGATGTTACTTGCCGAATGGTGCTGTCACCGGCGCGCGAGCTCAAATAAACCCGCGTGGTCTAGAGTACGTACGGAATTACTTAAAACTTGTTTACACAGATAAGGCCGTTTACAAAACAAAACTGATAATAGATTTCTCCTAATAATATTGATTTTTGTAACTATGGAATTTTTAGAAATGTCGTGATACTGTTTTGGACTAGAGCTTTTTCACGGTATTGCCTGGAGATTTTATAAACACTGGCACCGCGGCAATATTTAAGAATAAGTACGAGTATATTTTTATGTAAGCCCATTTAATACCCTGTCACCCATAGATACCTATGCAAGTTTCCAGATACCAGTCAAAGACATAGATGGAGATTCGAAAAAAAAACTTGTTAAAGTACCTAAATATTTTTTCATCTCATCTATCCCAAAAAAGATGTTTTTACCTTTACGCCTTGTAGCACAATCTACCATTTAGTTTGTTAAGGTTATTAACTAAATGGTGTGCAATATTCGTAACTTTAAAGTAAATAAGTAAACTCTTGACATAAATGCAAAGGCATTTCTAGGAAATTCTGCATCTAAATCCCGTCCAGCTGGTCTCGAGCCTCGACTCTAGGCAATAGATTGCACCGGTTCTGTGCGAGACTTATGAAATATTGTTACCTCAATATACAATCCCTAGTCAATGTATACATAATTACTAGGAATTAAATAGAATTCCGGGTGGAGATCAGGAAAAGTGTAATGTATTACAGATAATCACGTTGCAAAGGTATATAGTCTAAATGCTGCATAAAATCTAGCATTTAGAAAATGTATAGGTTTCCTAGGAAAAGTATGAATAATAAAATATATTTCATAGATTTACTATCGATTTTAGGAATTGTATACAACCACGGATTTCATACATTTCCGGTAACATACCTATACACCACATACATATAGTATAGATACCGTATTTGCCTTGTGTACTAGAAAGTCATGATGGCACAGTTGGGACACAAGTCACGCAGGCAATTTATAGAAAGTAACCGTGCCATATCTTACTGATACAGATACACTATCACGTCTTTATCCCTGACGGGGCAGACAGAGCATGTTAGATCTTGAGGCTCTAAGCAGACAGAGCTCAGGGTCACAAGAGCCAAATAAATAGTCATGGGTTTTGCTAGTCGCATCGCCCATTAACATGAGTCGCAATTTTGCCTATTCCCTCGATCGGCTTTTACAATTTGCGGAAAGACCAGCAACTGGTGTAATCTAAGTTTTTTCTTTTCTCCCAGACTAGCACAGCGAGCCATGCAGGGACGGAAGAAACGCGGCGAGTAATTTTTTGCCAAAAGTGGCCGTTTTTCGCAAAAATGCAAACTAAAGCTTAACGTTCTCACTTTAAACTGTAAACAGTGGTTCACAAAATAGTTTGAAGGGTTACCTAGGTTTTAATTGACGACCTCCGTGGCGTAATGGTTAACACGCTAGACCGCCAATCCGGAGGTTCTGGGTTCGATCCCTAGCCAGGGCAAGTAGGAAAATGGCCTATTTCAAATTGTCCTGGGTCTTGGGTGTTTACCTATATTTTCTATATTATTATTTACTATATTATATTTATAATTTTGTTTTCGTTTTTCGATAATTGTTTTTATGGAAAGTGGTTCAGTATCACGGACTGAACTTGCTCCAAAAAGGTTGCCGGTTAATTATAAATAACCCTGTATAGTTATTAATAAGCATTTTATATTTTGTTAATTTAGCACATCACGTACGAAACCGACGTGTAGATCTGAGGTTAATATTGTAAATATTTTTATATAAAAACCCGTTGTTATGATAATAAATCATCCATTATCCCGTCGCCACTCCTGGGCTATAGACGGTGATGGATCAACCAGATCCATTGGGTTTCATTAGCTCACCACTACACAGTGATGCACCCTTACTGGTCGCTATAGTCCCTATATGTACTTATATAGGTATATAACTCATTCCAAAAGAATTTATTGAAATTATTGTAACATACATCAAATCAACGAATAAATATTATCTACACATAATATCAAGTGTGTATATAACGACTACCAAAATAAGTAAATATTTTTAACTCGATATCAACCGAGATTTATGTCCACACGCCAGTGTTATCTGTGTGCACATAGCAACAGACAGCTCCGCCCGGAACTTCTATAAATATTGTACGGGGGTCACGAAATGCAATTGGTTCAGGATTCTATTATCTAAAACCTCCGTGGCGTAGTGGTTTACACGCCAGTCCGCCACTCCGGAGGTTCTGGGTTCGATCCCCAACCAGGGCAAGCCGGAAAATGGCCTTTTCAAATTTACCTGGGTCTTGGCTGTTTATCTATATATGTATTAATTATAAAATAAAGTAAGGTTGAGCTAGTTTCCCATAACACAAGTTTACACTTATTTTAGGGCTAGCTCAATCAATGTGATTTGTCCCAATATATTTATTTATATAATAAAAAAACATCCTTACATTTAATAGAAAGATGAGATAAATTTTTATCTTGATTTAATTGAAATCGGTCCGTCTCAACATGTACGTTTATCACAAATCTGCTGAATTCTTGACCTTACTACTCGGTTGTTTGCTATTGATAATAAGTAATTATTTAAAAAAAAACCGACTGCCTGATAAATGAGTGAGATTATATGTTGTTTTTTTTAGCTTTTCTCATTCCAAGCTTTTCTTAAAGCTTTCAGAGTATCTCCTTCGTCTAAGCTCATTCCCGGTTGCATCCTCAGCGCTGCTTCGAAGCGCTGGCTGCGCTTTCCCGCTTTTTCTTCTCCAAATATAACGTGCATGTCAATGGTCACCCAAGGATGCCAAAGACCTTGCAAAATGAATAAGAAATAACCGGAACAGTTTAAATGATTTGGCTATAGTTTTACGACCGGCCGCCAGCCTGACGTCAACCCTCTTTGGGAATGTATTTGTGCGAAAAGTTTTACAACCGGCCGCCGCCCGACGTTAACCCTCCTTGGGAATGCAATTGTAGCACGAGATGTTTGTTTAGTATCTTAGTCGCCTTTTACGACATCCACAGGAAGAGATGGAGTGGTCCTATTCTAACCCGGAACCACACGGGTGAACTTGTGCCTGCACTTTCAGAGTATATAGAGCAAAAATCGCTAATACATGTAAATCAGACAGATATTGATCCCAAACCAAAAAGCCACAAATAGCATAGTATTATTTTATGTTTTTTGTTCTTGCAGTTCACATTTGTAATGGATTCTTGTCATATAGTATTGGATCCATTGGGCGTCCGTGGTCCAGTGATCAAGGCGTTTGCCTTGTATCCGGTATATGTCCAGTCTGGCTAGGATATTGCAGGCTTGAATCACCTGATTATCCGAAAAGTAAGATGATTCCGTGCTTTGCAAGGCACGTAAAACTGTGGGTTCCGAACGCCATCCATCGTTTGTTTAAAATTATCCTAGGATTGGCTGTCAACCCTTTAGGTTACGGAGGTCAGACGGCAGTGACACTGTGTAAAACCTAGTAACCTCGTGAAATCACGTAGGTCAGGTAGTGAACCCCGGGCTCTGAAAGGTTACCGCTGAGGATGCAATTGGGCATACGCTTGGATGATGATGAGTATTGGATCCATTCTTTTTCAATTATGATTTTTTTTATAATAAATAAATGAAATAATTAGATAATTAATTAATTAAATGGATGGATGGATAAATGTATGAATGAATGAACGAAAGAACGAATGAATGAATAAATGGATGAATGAATGAATGGATGAATGAATGGATAAATGAATGGATGAATGAATGGATGAATGAATGGATGAATGAATGGATGAATGAATGGATGAATGAATGAAGAAATGAATGGATGAATGAATGGATGAATGAATGAATGAATGAATGAATGAATAAATATTATGAAAATACCTAGAATTGCAATCACAATGATGCGATTACAATTCTGACTCATTTACGGTCATTATCATCGACCACTATTTGTTTCTGGTGAAGCCAAACATCGTATTGAAACCTGCATAGAGTGCAAGTTGCACTAGTGTGTAAAAACCGGCCAAGTGCGAGTCGGACTCGCGCACGATGTGTTCCGTATCTATAACACATTTAAGATGATACACGGAGTCCAGTGCTGCCCCCATTTGAAATAAATTATTAGCACTGTACTCCGTGTATCGTCTTATTTTCAAGCCAAATTTTTTTGTTGTATGGGAGCCCCCCCCCCCCCCTTAAATATTTATTTTATTCTGTTTTTAGTATTTGTTTTTATAGCGGCAACAGAAATACATCATCTGTGAAAATTGCAATTGCTACTATCACGGTTCATGACAGCCTGGTGACAGACAAATAGACGGAGAGTGAAGTGTTAGTAATAGGGTCGTCAGATTCCTTTATGCAGCTCGAAAAATCTGTCACCAGTGTTAGCTACTAACACTTGATAAGAAGTGGACTCATACCAGGCATGTGTCACTCCTTGTGTAGGTATCGAAAATGTACCTACATTATTACTATGCACGCAGGCGGCCCCTCCGGGTGGTAAATTCAGTTATACGAATCGTTTGTCCAGAGTAATAAGAATGAAATTGGCTTGCAATGGATGTCTAGGTATATAAACGGAAATGTGCTGAGTTCTGACGTGAGCTGAATTAAACCATATCGCTAGCCACATTGAGTAGATATTTCTTTGAATTTCTTTGCTAAGTGAGACTTCTGTACGTTAGTATTATTTATTCTGTGCTTATACGCCTGTTTAACGCGCTGTAACCACAGATACCTATAGATACACATAGATGACGTAAATGCACCTACTTCGCGTGTCCGAACCCCGACCTAGCGTCAAGGTTGACCGATAGCCGGACAGCTGCGAAAACTAAAAAAAATACTCGTTGCGTGATAATTAACTGCAAAAGCCAAAGGCAAGGACATAAGTATTCCAATCACAGGTATGTTTTTTTTAAAATTATATTATGCGTGGTTTCCGTACAAATCGTGATACTTGCGACATTGATGCATCTATGTACATCTATATCTGTGGCTGTAACTTCGCGCCCGCTGTCTCCGGGTATCAGTCTCCCTAAAATTTATAAATAACTGACCCCATAACGGAGTTTTATTTGAAAATCATTAGTAAATTGACCTAACCTTATTATGTTGTTATTGTCACGCTATCAACGGGCGGCAGACAGCCCTACGGCGGCGCCTGATAGCTGATAACACCGCGTAAACAAGGGACGGCGCGCGCGTGTCATGCCCTTATTTATTATCATTTATTTATTTATATTTATGATCATTTAGGTATGTATTTATTTCCCTGGACCCGCCGACCCTTGATAGTGGTTGAGTCATTTGCGAAAGAGTATAAATGTAATAAAAACTGTTGCCATGGCCGATTAAAACAACAAACACGTGGAATCGTGGCCTCAATTCGTAATGAGAACGATTTCAATATCATTTTGTTTATTACATCTGAAGCGGTGAGGGCCAAGCCAAGTTTAGGCACTAACTATTTCCTGATGCTGTTTCTTTCGTGATAAACTCAAATACCTTGGTTATGTCGTGGATATTGGCGGTCTCAGAACTGATCCTAAAAAGGTGCAGGCCATACTACAATATCCTACACCTTCATCAAAAAAGAACGTTAAACGGGTTTTAGGCACTATCACTTGGTATCGTGGGTTAGTACCAAATTTTAGCACCATAGCAGCTCCGTTGAACAAATTAACGTCTAATAACTAACTAACGAAAGAAGCAGAAGCTGCGTTTTTTAAATTAAAGGAATGCCTTGTATCAGCACCAGTCTTATCTTGTCCCAATTACAACCTCCCGTTTGAGGTACATACAGAAGATGCCAGCAACTATGGTATCGGTGGAATGCTTACCCAAACGATAAACTCCAAAGAACACCCCATTGCTTACATGAGTAGATCACTCTCTACTGCACCTGAACGAAATTACAGCATCACTGAAGTACCTTGGCGCAGAGATACCTGCCTTCTCCAGTCCTGGACAGCCACAAGATCTGGCCACCGACAACTCCACCCCCCAGCACTGGACCCCAGGACAGTACCTCTTTTAACCAGAACAACTGGCATAGTAGGGCTAACTGAGAGGCACGAGTAGGATCTTCACTAGTTGCGACTTTTACCTTATATTATATAGGTAGATTGTCCTGTATTTGTAAATTTGATTTGGTGCAATAAAGATTTTTGTATTGTATTGTATTGTACCTCTGACTTTGTACTCATGTACGGTTATTTTCTACTTGGTAGTTGAAAATGTCTTGGTAGGACCTTACTCCTAACCCTTTTTTAATTTGTTGGAAAAACTTCATCCTTGGTCTTCCCCTTCCTCGTCTCCCTTTTATTTTTCCTTCTACTATTATTTTGAATAGATTGTCATGTCTTATTAGATGTCCAATCATCTTCCCTCTAATATTTTCAATAGTTTTTAATATATTTCTTCTCTCTCCCAGTCTTTCTAGCACCTTCTCATTGCTTATTCTATCCATCCAACTTATTTTCTCCATTCTCCTCCAGCATTAAAAAGATGGCAGAGAGAAGAGATAAATGGAGGCATCTCCACCGACAAGAGTTCTGACTCCGAATCTTAAGTTAAAGAAAGGATAAGAGTTGAAAATGACTGTACATGAGTAGTGGTAGTCCATTCCCTTGGTTTCCTTGAAGGAAAACATCGTGAGGAAACCAGCACACTCGCTTATGTCACTAACATAAGTAAATGTCTTTTCTTTCTGATTTTGTAAGAACTTTTTGTTTGTCAGTTGAGTACATTTCTCTTACAAGTACAAGTTCATGAACCTTTCTTGTTATTTTATTTTTATGTATTTGTAATTGTAATTTTATTATATTTGAAGACCAGCGTCGCGGCTTATATCGCGACATATGCTGAGCGGAGACTATTTAGAATTTTGTAGTATTTTGTAGTGTTTAGCAAATGTTGTATTTTTTTTTCAATGTCGTTTCTACCTTATAAACATATTTTCTTTCTTTCTTTTTTCTTTCCTTTTACTTTATCTCTTTCTGTCTGTTTCTCCCTTTTTTTTCATTCTGTCTTTTGTTTTCTCTCTGTCTGTCTTTCTTTCTCACTTTCTTTCACTAGTGTGCAATAAATAATTACTGTGAAGCGCTAATGCGGTCCTCACTGAATGTCCTTATTTATCAAATTTTATTTTTACGGAAATAATATTTTAGTATCGATAGTAATACCCTTCCTGGGAATAAAGCACGAGACGTTTATTGCTGCTTATTCCTTTAGTCGCCTCTTACGACATCCACAGTAAGAGATGGAGTGGTCCTATTCTAGGCCGGAAGCCACACGACACATAAAACAAATATCAATACTGAGAAGCAAGTATCACACCACACGATGGTTCCCATGAAATCACAATGAAAGACTTGAGGGCCCCGAAAATGTTCGAACTTCAAACATATTACTTACATCACCATAGAGCAGATATATACCTATAGAGTGATTAATGCGATGTCAGCAACTCCCGCCTTGGACGATTAGGCTGAGTGACTTTGAGTACAGACGGATGCACACACCACATCACCGCTCAAGTAACTATCGGACGATAAATCGCGGGTTTAATTTGATTGATGTCGCCGATTGGGCCGAAGGGACTACGCGCGTAGATTGAAACTATAGATTAGACAGGGATACTTTATGCCACCCGTATGGTTCCGGGTTAGAATAGGACCACTCCATCTCTTCCTATGGATGTCGTAAGAGGCGACTTAAGGACTAAGCACAAACATCTCGTGCTACAATTGCATTCCCAAGGAGGGTAATCGTCAGGCGACGGCGGCCGGATGTAAATTTTTTTCGCACAAATACATTCCCAAAGAGGGTTGACGACAGGCAGGCTGCCGGTCGTAAAACTATAGCCAAATCATTTAAAGTGTTCCGGCTATTTTTCTCCATTTTGCAAGGTCTTTGGCATCCTTGGGTGACTATTGACATGCATATTATATGGAGAAGAAAAAGCACAGCTGAGGATGCAACCAGGAATGCGCTTAGACGAAGAATAAGAAGACTTCCTTTATGGGCCTCACCCACCACACAATGTTTGGCAAAGCTGTTCTGTTCTAGTTGTGGTTTGTCTGGCTTTTTACAAGCTTTAAGTTAGCTGGCCTTGTTGTTTTTTTGGGTCAAATCTTGCAAGTTTTTGAGCCACTTCCCGTTTTCCGATTGAGATCTGCTAATGTAAATCAGATGACAATGCAATATTATTATAACAAGAAGCTATCTGATGATGATGCTGGATGAACAAATCTTCAATCACCATTACCCGGATCCAATTTGAGCGGCATTTTTCTCTGAAATCCCGCCTTGTCGCATTTCCATTGGTGTTAACGCCTCATCTGTTAGGAACCCATAATAAATAATCCATTTTACTAAACAAATATTTATGTGTTCAACGCAACGATTCTTACATAATTGGAAAATGCTACGCCCAAGATTACCCTCTAAATAAAGAGTAATGATACTTTTGTACGCGAATTTAAGCTACTAAAATTACTCTGCTAAGTGATCGGTTCACAAAGGAAGTAAAAAAACTGGTCAAGTCAAACTCGTACATAAGCGTTCCGTACCTCCGTACAATTTTTTAAAACATTATAGCAGCCACAGTGATACATAATCGGTGAAAATTTCAAATATCTAGTTAGGCATAAACTAGATATTTGAAATTTTCACCGATTACAAAGATCCGAGTTAAAAATGCAAAAAAGTGGTATAAAAATATCCTCCTAACTCCTTTGTGCTTTAGAACGTTAAACCGTGGGTCAAAAATAAGTTATTTAGAACTGATCTATACATATAATAAAACAGTAAAAATTGTGTGTCTGTACATTTAATAAATTTATCAAAAAATGAGTGTGGGCGATTAGAAAAGAGTAACAGAATACAATAAAAGATTTTAAAAAAAATTTTGTCTGTCTGTATGTTTACGCTAATCTTCGAAATTACGCGACGGATTTTAACGCGATTTTAGATTTAGATTAGGCTTATCTCAGAGCAACATATAGGCTTTGTTTCATCAAAATAGGATGTCAGGGAAAAAAGTTATCATCATTTTAAGATTATTTTTATTACGCCGCTCGCCTGTTAAAAAATGCATATAAAAATATCACTAGAAGGGTCGATTCGAAAGCTTAACTGCCCTACCAAATTAACAAAAATACTATTTTATCAAGATATTTGTAGCTCAATACTCAACATTTTATTGCAAACCATAAAGTTCATAAGATAACAACCCTGTCGGGCCTGAAGCCTGCGACTTTGTTCGTGTAAAATTGATTTTATTACGAAATTCTGTTTGTCAAAGTAAGAATATGAGTTGATTCCTATTTTCGCTTTAGGAAATAGACCAAGATAAAGTTACCAGGTAATATAACGGGCACTACATAAGTTTCTCAAATTCTATATGGCGTATTATTGGGATACCTTATAAATACCTACATAAACGTCATTTCACTGTCAAATCTGGAAGTACTTTTGGGAAACCGGCGAGTATATTTGTCTCTTAAATGAAATCCCGATTAGAAACACTTTTTGCTTCTCTCTACCTATATCGAGAAGAAGATTTCGCCAAAACATTTCGCCTTTGAACATTAAAATGGCGATGGCTATAAAAAGGCCATACAGATAACTTTTTCAAAATAGTTGAGGCGGCCTGTATCAGCTCAATCATTTTAGCCATTAGCTATAGTACTTATTCCAGTTTTTTATTCCGTGAAGGAAAAAAATTAAGACCATCTACTTATCTGAAGATATTTTACGCTTTTGTGACTCTGAGCAAGTAATTGATGTAACTATCAAAAGGGTAACCAACAGTCCTCTCAATTCTATGCAAGATATCGTCTTTTTAATTATGGATTACTTATTAAATAACCGTAGGGCATTACTATTTACCTTATATTATTTGATGTCGTGTGAATAAGAAAACAAGTTAAACTGAATTTATGTATCTATGACAACTTATCAAATACTTCAAAATAAAATAAAAATTTACATACAGAGAGGTGTGCATAATATATGTAATGATTGAAAACTGATAACCCTGGATATCCCACACGGAATTTGGAAAGACATAAAAACGATTTTCGCCAAAACCCTAGCACAGCAATTAAACCTAATGTGTAATTGTTATGACAATGTAAAAGTTTGTTGTAATAAATAAATGAAATGAAATGAAAATGAAACATGAAACCAGTACAAAAAAGTTTTTGAGGATTTTCTGTCTAATAGTTTGGGATGTATGCACAATGGCAATCAAAAAAGCCGTTAAGATCGTAGATCGAACACTACACTACAGGACATTAATCGTGAGGAACGTTAAATAACTTTTCTCAGGAATTTACAATTGAGAAGATCAGGTAATGCGTACCTGGTGACCTGTACTTGGGGATCAGCTGACGAGATCAATGAAAAAAATTAAGCTTGACCACTGTGAACTATTGACCATTCAGATGCCCAGCAATTTTCTAATGTTTTAGCGAAATGAGAGAAGCATACGGTCAGCGGTCAAGTGAGTCTTCCGGAAACACTTGCCAAAGTAAATTCAGGAAATTTACTACTAAAGTGGGAGGACAGGCGTATGTAGCTACGTGTCTTGAGCCCTACAAAATGATGGTAAAGTCTAATTTGGTTTGATTTCTCCAACCCGTCTGGTCAACGTGAAAAGTGTAGGCCAAATCCGCTGACTGCTCTGGCTAATATATGGCTCTGGCAGTACAGAAAGGGTCGTGCTCCTGCAGTGGAGACTAAAAAAGGAACGTCATCGAAACAGCGATTCTCAGTGGATTTAGTTCAGGCGAAACTGTGTTCATACCACAAAATAAATACACCACAGATCCCCAATAATGTCCCATCCCAGTTATGCACAAAATTTTCTATAGTTGCTTACATCGCGACAACCGTAAAATGTCCCAGGTCGATCTAAGTCTAAATGTTTTTGGGCAGTTGTACGTTGCCTGCTTGCGGATAAATAAGTAATGCTATAGGTAATCTATATAGAGGTAGGTATGAGACCAACCAACAATAAAACTATTAATGTCATGTTATTTTTGTCGTCGTGTATAAAGATACAACATACGAGTAATGTATGATGCCGTGTGGTTCCCGGCAGAGTAGAATAGAAATGGTTCTATCTACCTTCTACGTCATCCACAGGAAGACTTGGAGTGGTCCAAGTCTTCCTGTGGATGTCGTAGAAGGCGACTTAGGAAACACAAGCTAAACAAAGCTTATAAACATCATGAGACCTCTCCAACCCGTCTGGCCAGCGTGGAGAGTGTAGGCCAAGTCCTTTGACTGCTTTGGCCAAGTATGGCTCTGGCAGTACAGAGAGGGTCGTGCTCCTGCAGTGGCGACTAAAAAAGACCCGATGATGAATTACAATAAAAAACTCTGACTGTAAATTACACACTAAGTAACTAAATTTTTCAATTTGCACAATAAAACTGAATTTCACGCGGACGAAGTCGCGGGCACCAGCTAGTAAGAGAATAAAACCAATTTCAACGTGATTTTATATTAATTAACGCAGAAAAACTGATATTAAGAGCGCTATTTCCAAAAACTATGAGTCACGGTTTTGTTTTTCATACAAATCCCAAAGAAAATGTTTGTTTTGACGTTTAGAAAAAGTGCCTGATATGACCTGTTGTCATCTAACGGATTATACCTACGAGTGGTTCCAAAGTCAACCAATAGATATACTTATAGGTAATGATTTTATCTAATTGACTAATCAAATGGATTATAAAAAATATAGTACACATATTTTGACACGGTACACACTATGTTTTTTTTTTCTCCCAGAAAACATCAAACTAAATATAAACGTGATTTGTTCCATTACCAATTGTTTTCAAATTAAGTTACTATCATTTTAATATATACTTATTTATCTAGATACAACCTACGTAAACAATTTAGAATGTATAATTAAACTGTGACGGTAATATTTACAGGTCTCTCTTTGATCTCTTAGATCAATGGGAGACCTATAAATATTCCGGACCTATTGAACCTTGAACCATCTGCTTTTTTCCGCGCAAATAGTGAGAGTAAGTAGACCGTGGCGTAAGTTTTTGTTTGTTTGTTAAAACTTTATGGTACACAAAGAAAAAATACACGTAACATAGGTACAAAAGAGGACTTATCCCAGATAGGGATCTCTTCCAGTTAACCTTAAATTGAAAGGAACATTTACAACACAGGGCAGAGAGTGGGTACAATACACAGACTGAACAGATTACAGAAAACAACATTCAATTTTACTTAACTACCACTACACTAAAAACTTTCATTTTATATTAATTTATAAGATAATGATTTCTATAATCTAGCAGAATACTCATACAGTACAAATTAACATAACAGAAACTTCGCGGAAATTCCTGCGTATTCCATGGAATTCCGCAGAAGTTCTTTTTGTTGACACATTTTTTATACAAAAGCACATTAACATCAATATGCTTTGTAGAGTTTTAAAAATTTGCTGCCATTCCGCGGCAATGTAGATTGAGCTTTATCGTTTCGTGCAATCTCTTTTAGATGGAAGAGATCGCTCTAAGCGCTAAGCTAAAAATTTGACATTCCCAAACAAATTGCCCGGGCGGTGTTTTTTTTGTTTGTTTTAACGCTTTATTTTACACTAGCTGTGCCCGCGACTTCGTTCGCGTGGTTGTCGGAACGTAATGTTATATAGCCTAAAGCCTTCCTCTATAAATGGACTACCCAACAAAAAAAGAATTTTTCAAATCGGACCATTAGTTCCTGAGATTAGCGCGTTCAAACAAACAAACAAACAAACAAACAAACAAACAAACAAACAAACAAACAAACAAACAAACAAACAAACAAACAAACAAACAAACAAACAAACAAACAAACAAACAAACAAACAAACAAACAAACAAACAAACAAACAAACAAACAAACAAACAAACAAACAAACAAACAAACAAACAAACAAACAAACAAACAAACAAACAAACAAACAAACAAACAAACAAACAAACAAACAAACAAACAAACAAACAAACAAACAAACAAACAAACAAACAAACAAACAAACAAACAAACAAACAAACAAACAAACAAACAAACAAACAAACAAACAAACAAACAAACAAACAAACAAACAAACAAACAAACAAACAAACAAACAAACAAACAAACAAACAAACAAACAAACAAACAAACAAACAAACAAACAAACAAACAAACAAACAAACTCTTCCGCTTTATAATATTAGTATAGATTTAAATATAAGCGAATTACAAATAATATGCATCACAAAATAAAAATGTACAATGGCGGGCTTATCCGAGTGAGGGATTTCTTCCAGCTAACTAAGTTTTGTATGGAAATGTCGTTTTTTATTTTGTTTTTGACTGTTATTTATATTTTATTATACTAAGTGATCTTAGTTACACGTAGTGTATATATCTTTTTAATTGGACTTGTTTTTTTTTAATAATTGTTATTTTTTTCATTCATACTTAGGTTCCTAACACAGTATCTAAATTATTTGCCTGTACATCCGTTTTTGATTCTGTGATCTTTTGATTTGTTTATGTCTATATTCATCTGAAGGCAATGAAGTATCTCATTTTGTACACTAATTTATTCAAGAAGTTGCATAAAAGGGCATCACGCCGCGAGTAACTTCGGAGAAAGCGCAGCACACCTCTCGACACCCCTGAGTCGCCAACGCTAACAACAATCGCTACGAAAAATATAAATATAATACAAAAAAAAGTCGAAAAATCGTGCTCGACGATATTTCGCTGCGTTTTATTTATTATTATTTATTGTATTTATATTTTTTTGTAGAGAATTTTTCTCTTAATTTAGATTATACATTTTTGTATAATTTTTATTTAAAAAGGTAATTGTATAAAATACTCATAATTTTTTAAAGGTAAGAGGTATGTTTGTGATCATTTTCTATCGAGCCAAAAATGCTCAATCGTGTTTTGGATATTGTGTGTGCCTGTAGATACCTATGTAATTTTTTGGTTAGTTTCCTGGATCAAAAATAAATTATTTAGTACTGTTAAGGGAATAAAACGTCACAAAATAATGTCACTTGTCATTGATCCATCCACTTTGAACCTGATTTAAAATTTATTAATGCAGAAAAACGGATATTAAGAGCGCTACTTGATTTACTTGAAAATATTTGTTTTGACGTTTAGAAACTAGTGGATTTGTGCAATTTTTCAAAAATACTTACAATATTGTGAGCTGTGAACCTACAGCGCCTTAAAATAGTTTCAGTTTATTTTGTTAGACCCGGTATATATCTTTACAATTGGGTATTATGGTGGGTCATACATAAATTATTTGGTACTATTAATTGAATAAAACGTCACAAAATAATGCCACTTGTCTTTGATCACATCCACTTTGAACGTGATTTTAGATTTATTAATGCAGAAAATCAGATATTAAGAGCGCTATTTGACTTCAAGGAACTATGACGTCGTCAAATCCCATAGAAAAAGTTTGTTTTTGACGTTATGAAAAAAGTATCTGATTTGACTTGATGCAAAATAGCGTATTACAGATACCAGACCGATACATAATCACGTCTAGTATCCCTTACGAAATTGACAGAACCTAGGGTCGCAAGAACTAAAGATCACTCTTAGCACGGGACCAACGGCCTAACGTGCTCTCTTAAGCACAGAGGAGCTCGAGAATTTTTTATGCCACTTGTGGTCACCCATCCAAGTGCGAACCACTTCCAGTGTCATTTAACTTGCGAAAGCGCTATCAATGCTTATTCCAACCGGGTCACCGAGATCCTTTTATCGTCTTCAAAATCTATGCATTAGGAGAAGTATATGGTATACTAATTCAAAGTGGTTTCTGTGGTCCAGCAAGGATAGCTACCTCAAATCACATCAATAAAAAGGGACACGATATTGAAAGTCCCCGCCATAAGCAATTTGAATCCTGTTTGGAATTCAACGTGGGTATTTTAATAAAGTCAGCCTACGTATATTTGACTTAAAGTTTTCCCTTTGTTTAGCTTAAAATGGGAACAAAACCAAATTTAATTAATATTCGCTACAATATATCAGAAAAAATACATCAACTAATGTGGATTTTCTCGATTAGTCCAGATGGTTCGTCACTTTTAGGAGTGTCATACTGAATTTCGACAGTTAATTATTTCGACGCAGTCCCAATTTCGAAAAACAATAGTTCGACTACTCATTGCTTCGACGGAACATTATTCGACTAGCATTAGTCCGACAGAACATACTTCGACAACACACACCTTCTAAAAACACATTCCTCAACAGAACCCTTCTTCGATACGTATTTGTTCGGCAGATCTCTTTTTATATCTTTTGTAAACTTGATAAAAAAAATACAACTCTACCCGTCTTATATAATGTGATACGAGTATATCCCAGACATAAGAAAATGAGAGCACATGATGCTGAAATCCCTTTCACATCGGCAAAATGAGATCTTAATTAAGTTATTTACGGACATGCCGGAAACGAAATTTACCCGCGTGAATTAATATATCCGAGCAAGCAAATGAGTGTGTGAGCGCGAAGCGCCCTCTATAGGTATTACTTTACTCTTTAGCGCAGCGTCTCCGTTTCAGCGTGGGTAAATATGCTTTCGTGTGTCTGTCCGGCTAACGACCTGATCGGCTGTTCTTATCATCATCATTATCCGAGCGTATTCCCGGTTGCATCCTCAGCGGTAACGCTTCAGAGCCCGGGGTCTGCTACATAACCTAGGTGATTTAACGAGCTTACTGGTTTTTACACAGAGCGACTGCCGTCTTACCTCAGCAACCCAAAGGGTAGACCAGAACCAATCCTAGGATAGGTTTAAACAAACGCTAGATGGCGTTTGAAACCCACAGCTTTACGTGCCTTCTGAAACACGGAATCTTCTTTCTTTTCGGATATCAGGTGATTCAAGCCTGCAATAGGTACCATAACCAGACTAGAAACAACTTTTTACAAAGTATGCTATCCAGTGGGATTAAAACCCTTGACCTCCGGATAACAAGGCAACAACCGGCTGTTCTTATCAACGGGTCATAGGTATTAATAAATAAATAAATATATTCGAACATATCACACAGAATGAGCTAGCCCCAAAGTTATGGAATACTAACTCAACGATAAGTTATAACAAATACATTTATAGATAAACACCCAAGACCCATGACAATTTGAAAAAGGCCATTTTCTATCTTGCCCTGGCTGGGGATCGAACCCAGAACCTCCGGCTTAGCGGACTAGCGTGTTGACCATTACACCACAGAGGTCGTCTGGTCGTCTTATCAACAGGTCATAGGTATTGTTCAACCGATTCTTGCGAAATATTACGAGCAGGTTTGATAATTATTTGGATTTTTTTGTTGAGTTTTTTTTTAGAAAACAACGAAAAATACACAACTTGAGGAAATTAAAATAGGCAGTTGAAAATGTTTCTTAGAGGCTAGTTACGATAACAACTTACTACCTACGTGAACCGTATGCCTGCTTACCAATTAGTTTATCAAAAATGGTGATAGTTAACTAAAAAAATGAAAATAAAGAACTATGATTATGATTAACAATCTAATCCGCTAAATGACAACAAGTTAAATCAGACACTTTTTATAAACGTCAAAACGAACATTGTCTATGGTATGTATTTGTATGAAAATCACAACCATGACGTCATAATTTTTTCGAGTAAAATAGCGCTGCTATTAGTATCAGTTTATCTGCGTTAATAAATCTAAAACCATGTTGAAAATGGATATGATCAATGACAAGTGACACTATTTTGTGACATTTTATTCTCTTATCAGTAACTGTACCATGACAAGGTACATAAGGTACATTATTGCTCTTTGACCATGACCGTTCAAAGATTTATAACGGAAAAAGGTCATAGCACTACTGCAACAACGAGAAGAAAAAAAATAATGTACAATACCGTGAAGTAACCCTTCTAAAACTTTAGGTAATTTCCTTTTTGTAGCTAAAACAAAACACGCAATTCAGTGGAGCGCGTCCCTCGAATTACTTGAAATAACAAAACCCGGCCAAATGCGGCGAGCTCCAGGTAAAAAAATCATTTTATGTAAAAGGATCGGTCTGGGGCCGGCATAACCCCAAATATGATTATTGGATCATGATTATATGATGGTTAAACCCGTGGTTATATTCTACTATTTGTTTGGATAAAAGTGACCTTTTAGGGACAAATCACACTGATTGAGCTAGCCCCAAAGTAAATTTAAACCTGTATTATATTATGGGATACTAACTCAACGATACTATATTTTTTTTTTTTTTTTTATTAGAAATTTGAGTGCGTTTGATCTCTATCTAGCCTGATGGGAAGCTAAGATGAGGTCTAAGGTGTATCACGCAGACTCAAAAAATGCCTGTTCACTCTTGCCTTGAAAATCCCTAAATTATATGTATGGGGAAACATCGACGCAGGGAGGGAATTCCACACCTTAGCGGTTCGCACAATGAAGGAGGAGGCGAATCGAGAGGTACGATGAGGAGGAATATCGACCACAAATGGGTGGAATCCCTGTCCACGTCGTGTTGTCCGATGGTGGAATGGTGCAGGGGGAATTAAATTATGTAATTCCTGCGCACACTCCCCGAAGTGCAACCTGTAGAAGACACACAGACTTGCTACCAGTCGGCGATGTTCGAGGCTGTGGAGCCGTCCTGCCGTAAGCAACTCATCACCAACGAGTCTTCTGGCACGTCTGTCGATAGCTTCCAGGGCTTCGAGCTGATAGCGGGCAGATCCATCCCATAGGTGGGAGCAATACTCCATACATGAGCGGACTTGAGCTGTGTAAAGGCTCAACAGTTGGTCAGGGGTAAAATATCGTTGGACCTTGGAGAGGATGCCCAGTTTTTTAGAAGCCGTCTTAGCCCTGGACTCAATATAGCTACCGAAGTTAAGATTTGATGAGAGATCGATACCGAGAAGTTCGAGATGACGGGTGATGGGAACAGGCACACCCCGGAAAGTGGGAGCCAAGTTGAAAGGGCTCTTTTTAGCAGAGAAGAGACACGCCTGTGTCTTAGAGGCATTGAATCTCACAAGGTTGGCATCACCCCAATCGGAGACAGCTTGCAGAGTAAGATTGGTATGGAGCACCATTGCCTCTCTTAGTTCGTCTATTTCCGGTTTTTTTGCCCTTGCACTAGAAAAATATCTTTCCGTAACGGTGCTATCGTCTGCATACCCAAAAATACCGGGCTTTAGCAGATCGTTAATGTGAAGCAGAAATAGCGTTGCGGAAAGAACAGATCCCTGAGGTACTCCAGCATTAATTGCCAATAGGTCAGACGAGCAGCCGTCAAGAGTTACTCGAATAAACCGTTCCCTCAGGAAATCGGAAATCCAAGCACAAAGGGTGGGAGGGATACCGTAAGCGGAAAGCTTCGCTATAAGAGCGTCATGCCATACCCTGTCAAATGCCTTTGAAATGTCAAGTGAGACAGCAAGTGCCTCACCGTATTTTTCAAGGGCTTCACCCCAAAGATGTGTAGCGTACACAAGAAGATCCCCAGTAGATCGGTTCTGGCGAAATCCGTATTGCCGGTCACTGAGGAGATCATTGTCCTCAAGGTACGCAAGTAAGCGCTTGTTAATAACACGCTCCATTACCTTACACAGAATGGAGGTGATTGCAATTGGGCGATAGTTTGAAGGGTCGGCACGTCTACCCTTCTTAGGTACGGGTTGAACATTGGCGAGCTTCCACATTTTTGGGACGATTCCGGACCGAAGAGATAGACGAAACAGGCGCGTCAGAACAGGAGACAACTCGGGTGCGCAATTCCTTAAGACAATAGCAGGAATACCGTCGGGACCACTGGCCTTATTCACATCTAAGTTGCGTAGAGTCTTGAGAACCTCCTTTTGATGAATGCGGACTTCAGGCATTTTACATCCACAAGGAGGTAACTGGGGCGGTGTTTGATTGCTAGCATCTAGACGTGAGTTTTCGGCAAACAGTGAAGCTAGTAAATTAGCTTTTTCTAAAGCCGTGTGTGCCAGTGTACCGTCAGGTTTCTGCAAAGGAGGAAGTGAGGAGCGGCAAAAGTTAGCTTCAACGCACTTAGCCAGAGACCAAAATGCTTTACTACCGGATGGGTACGAAGCAAGTTTGGCACCAACTCTGCCTATGTGGTCGAAGCGAGCCTTTTTAAGCGTTTTTTTGCAGGACTTGGCCGCAAAGTTAAAGGCTTTCTTCTTTTTACGCGTATCCGGAGCTCTGCGCTTACGAGCGTCAGCCCAAGCCTGGTATGCTGACTGTTTAATAGCCTCAGCTTTTAAACAGTCAGCATTGAACCAGGGTTCAGCTTTGATGCCAGAGGGTCGATCAGAAAATGGAATATAATACTCCATCGCCTGACCGAGAACCTCAGCAACGGCACTTGCACAGCTCGACGGATCGCCAGAAGAAAAGCAGGCTTGCAGCCAAGGGTAAGAAGCAAGGAAATGTCGCATCTCATCCCAATCTGCTGACTTGTACCGCCAAACCCGTCTATTGCCTCTAGGGCTGAAGTCAGGTGGAGGACATATGAGGACGGACTTTACCAGACAGTGGTCAGAACTCCCAAGAGGGGCTGAAACAGACACGTGATATCGGTCTGGTTCAGTCGTCAGCAGAAGGTCCAAGCAATTAGCTATGTGATTCTCAACGTCGGGTATCCTAGTCGCCTGGTCGACCAGCTGGGAAAGGTTCAAAGACCAGGCAAACTTGTACGCCTCTCTACCAGCATGGTCAGTTTTCTGGTATGGGAACAACCATTGTTCGTGGTGAGCATTAAAGTCCCCCAGAAAAACGATTTGCGCGGTAGGATACCTTTGCTGAGTCACATCAACAGCCTCACTTAGGTGACGAAAAAGCCTCGTTGTCTCCTGGTCACCGCTATGCGATCGGTAGACACCGACATAGACAATTTGTTCTGTGCCGGTGTCCACAAGCAGCCAGATTGAAGAAGAAGAGGGATCTTCCAAGTTACGGAGACGCTTACAGCAGATGTCATCACGCACATAGAAACAAAGCCCTGCCTTAAAGCGGAAATTGTGCTCCAGGACATATCCTGGGTAATTCAAGTAGGATGTATCAGCAGGGGTAGTAATTTGCGTCTCCGTAAGCAAGAGCAGATGCGGCCTTACAGTCTCAAGATGGTGGTGGACTGGGACGAGATTAGAGTGCAGACCTCGAATGTTAGTGAGGTGCACTTTTAGCGAGAGGCCGTGTATCCGCTGTTGATTCCTCAACTTTTTGTTTCTTTTATTCATTATTGTTTTTATTTTTGGGGCAAGAGGGAAAAAAGGCGAAGAGTGGCAGTTACGCGAGGCATCAGCCAGCCCCCCCCCCCAGAAGTCACAGTACTGTTGCGCGGTAGGATAAGACTAGTGCGGAGACCGCGGGGACGCCCGGACCCCCCCAAGGCCGCCTGTCGAGGCCTCTCGCCCGGTTGCCAACCGGCCCGACAGGGGCAACCTTAGGATTATGCGCGCGATGGCGGAGCAGCCTTTCACAGAAGGCTAGTCTGCAATTGGGCTCCCAACTATCGGCGGGCGGCCAGCGAAAAAACCGTTGCTCCGGATCCCGCTGCCCTCCGAAACTAGGCACCCCGCGCAACAACACTGTGAGTCTGAATTCGGTACATTGGCAGATGCAAAACTGCGTAGACCCACTCCTCGAACGGCTACTCAGGGAATGCAGGATGGAACGCGCGAACGCTTGGCACCCTGATTTTTCCACTGAGGGTGGTGACCAGCCGCGGCCTAAGCCTACCACTCTTTAGCACCACCCGGGGGTCACGTGTAGGGTCTCGAGGGTAAAGCCTACGGACGCGAGTGACAATCGACCCCCTAAAAATTTTATAACAAATAAGTACATATAAGTATAGATAAACAGCCAAGACGCAGAACAATTTGAAAAAGGCAATTTTTCAATTTGGGGTTCGAACCCAGAAAGAAGTGATATTAAAATTACGAAAAATATATACTTACCCTCTTTTTGCATTGTATTGTATAAACCCTTTATTCTGAACTCGTGGGTTATATTGGTGATTCTTATAGGATGTCTCTGAGTTAAGTGTGCCTCCTGGCAAAGGCCTCCTCCAACCATTTCCACTGCTTTCTATCTCTGGCAACTCTTCTCCAATTAGAGCCAGCAGTGAGTTTCAGATCGTCCTCCCATCTTATACATTGTCTTTCCCTGTTTCTCTTTCCGTCTCTTGGATACCAGTACTTAGCATTTACAGGTAAAAAAGCTTGCTATTTTAGTTAAAATAAGTATTGTCCCTATGACTCTCTTCAACATTTGACATTTCAAGAACGAGACAAAACATATTAAAGCTAAAACAGGTTAAGGCCATACATGAATTTTCCGGGGTCCAGTGCTGCCCTCATTTGAAATAAATCATTTTAAAGGAAACGGAGATATCATATCATAAAATTTTGTTTTATGAATCCCTACCTACCTACCTACCCTAGATAACCCTTCAAACTATTTTATGAACTACAATATAAAAACGGCCACTTTTGGCAAAATGCGTATAAAAGCTTATCGTTCTCACTTTAAACTGGAAACAGTTGTAAAATAGTTTGAAAATCCAGTCGCCATCTTGGATTTTAAAAAAATGTCTGATTTGGATTGTGCGATCCAAAAAATCCTTGCATACTGAATTTCAGTCAAATCGGAGGCAGACGACTATTGGCGGCTATCTTGGAAAATTTAAAAAGAAAAAAAACGCTCAGCGCCTTGTGGGAGTGGCTCGGCCTACGGCCGGTTGTAGGTTTATAGTATTATAATCTTCATTATAATAATATATATCAATAAACTTACATTCGAAATATACCATATAATAAACTATACGTATTCTACATATATCTTAAGTACTCGTTCATTGCACCTAAATAATTCGACACAGACATAAGCAATCCATATTAAGCATAACATTGAATAAATATTTTTGTTTACGTCTGTCCAACAATTAGGTTGAAAGGTGCTCAATTAAGAACAGAAAACAAAAGTGTTGCCAATTAGGAAAATGCTACTAATTCCTATTAATATAATAAGGTTTGTATGGATTTTTGTTTCGCTTTCACGCCAAAACGGCTAAAATAATTGGAATGAAATTTTGCATGTAAATAGCTTATTACCTGGATTAACACAAATTATACTTTTTTCGGGAAAATGTGAGGTTCCCGTGGACAAAGATTTTACCACGTGGGCAAAGCCTCGGGCATCAGCTAGTTTTAAATATTTTATACGGTTTAAACGGTCATGGTTTAGATGACCATCATCAGAGGAACAGCAACCCGACGGTTTCGCTGCCTTCAAAGCACTATCACTAGATTTAATAAGTCACCTTTTGACCAACTTTGTCACCCTGCGAGAAGAATTTCCACCTGGCCATGATCTTTCCTGGTCCATCGGGAAGTCTATTAATAGACTACGAACCCAGGCGGGCCGCTACAAACACAATTTGACCGGGTGGAAAAAATTCAACCACTCGCAAAATATTTGTCGGTGTGGCTTGTCTCCGCACAAACGTTAGCGCGCTTACTTTCGTGTCCTATGTGCCCAATTATGCACTTTAGAGAACCTAGTCGTAGCCAACGAATTAACTCTTGTGGTTGCCCTTTAATAGAGCAACCAATTATAAGTAACATCGACACGCTAACAAGACGAATTATGTAAAAGGTAAATATTCAATTGAGAGTATTCATACTTATATCACGTAAAATGTCGTCTTCATGTTTTACAGGCGAGCCAAAGTCACGAAACGCCATGCCTAGAGGCTTATTTTAGCAACTTTCAGGTCCAATATCATCTTTCTTTCGGTATGTATTATTTAGATTTGAGCTTTGAAATAAACAATCAGTCCAAGCTCAAGAAAAGATTTCGAGTCGATTTCGAATACGTGCAGTGCAGTTTGTTGCCGCTTCTTCTGCACTTGCGCCTAGGAAGCGGCGTAAACTTAGCTGTAAGTAACGATTTGACGTCAACATAATAAATATCCTATGATAATAAAGATATTTTGAATTGAATTTGAATTGAATTGAATAAGTATATCTTTGTCTTCTCAGCAAATTTTCATCCACTGGTGAACATGCCTTTGCCATTCCGATTTTGCTGCGGCGATTTTGGTCCAGGTCGGGCCTGCCGTATTTTTGATGTCGTCCGAACATTTGGGTGCTGGTTTGCTACGCTACGTCTTCCTGTGCGGGGTCGCCAGTACAGAACTCTCTAGATCCACCGATTATGATTCCTGCGGCATATGTGTATATGTATAAAATAAGTAATAGTGGCCCTTGGGCCACCCTGCTGCACCTTAATATGCTGCAATAACCTTGGGCTTTTAACAACATGCTTCATTAATCATTAGGAAAAACACAGGAAATGCCTGACATACTTATGCGTTATCACTTATTGCTAATAATATTTATGTGTACCTTTAAAATAAATATCATCATGCCTAAGTAATTTATTATACACCCCAATCCAAGACAATAATTGGAAAATTCGAAATTTTCATAGGTACATACACCATCACGTCTTTATCCCTGGTAGGGTATAATTAATCCCAACTAATATTATAAATGCGAAAGTGAGTTTGTATATTTGTCTGTTTGTTTGTTGCCTCTTCACGCTTTATCAACTAAACCAATCTTCTTAAAAATTCGCATACACATAGTTAGGAGTACTAAGAAGGACATAGGGTACCTTTTATCCCGGAAAAAAATAATGTTCGTGTGGGATACGCGAGCGAAGCCGCGGGGAAAAGCTAGTTAATTAATAATTAATTAAATACCTTTAAACTATCGCGTTGCATTATTATTAAATTAATGCATACGGAAATTAACGCGAAAAGTACCTTTTTTTATTTATTTTGCTGACGTTTCGTGACTCAAGCTGGGACCACGTTCGTTGAAACCCGATTTAATAATAATTAATTAATTTAAACCGGTTGACCCTTCTTCAGGGCGAGTGTCCTGGTAGGGTAGATAGAACATTTTGGGTTTTGCAGCTCTAAGCAGACAGAGCCCAGGCAGTGTATATATTCTTCGCGTAGTGTATCTATGCTTTGGCCCAGGGCCGCAAGACACAAAGGTCGCTTTTAGCGGGATAGTGGAAAAAGACATCAAAATAGTTTTAGGTTGCTAGCCGCATCGCCTATTAACATGATTCACATTTACGCCAATTCTCTCGATCGGCTTTTACGACCTGCGCGGGAAAAGAAACAGATGGTACATTCTGATTTGTTATTTTCTTTTAGAACAGCATGGAAGAATTTGGAAGAAGAATCCGAATTTTCGCATATAAACTAATTAATATTATTTGACAACTTTGATGATTATTTTTTGATGGTTTGGAGTATTTCTCGATATTAGATGATAATTTAGATTAATATTAATATGATCTCCTCTAGACACCTCGTTAATCAATTCTACAGGGAATAAGATTTGGGTCTTGTTTATTTCCAGTCTTAATTACCTGCCAAGCAGAGACACGCTTATCTATCTATCTATATTTAAGAGCTATGCTCTTGTCGGTGGAGTATGAATTCTCTTTCATTTGTCTCTCTCATCTGCCAGCTGTTTTACTTCGCTGTACGACACGACGTTCACCTTCTCCTTTATCTGTTTCATGTAGCTATGCCTCGGTCTTCGTCATGCTTAGATACTTCCAATTTGGGACAGTGGTTTTACATACATGCTTATCTACTGAATTAATTTAGTCCTATAAAAAACAACGTAGGTCGTTTATTAAGTGGCATTGGGCTGGCCATGGTAGTATTTCACCCAAAATGGGCTAATAAACACCATGGATACCAAATGATAGTCGGCGTCTAAGAGGAAGACCAACAAAAATAAAGTAGCGCGATGACCTCGAGGCTTTCCAGCGTCGTTGCCCAACTCGTCAGCAAAGGCAAATAATGGAAGTAAATGGAAGATAACTTTGCCCAGCAGTGAGACGATATAAGTAAGGTAAAAAATCCCACATGTCAAAAACATAAATGCGAAAATTGTAGGCAAGTTCAATATCCGACAGAAGAATTGGCTACCAAGGCTGCCAAGTACTGTAGACAATCCTGAATTTTTTTTTACCAGCATTTCTGATTTGTATTATAATTTAAATATTCTGTTTATCAACCAGTTATTTTTATTAATTCATGTTTGATTGTTTATTTGCTTGCATGTATTAATATTCTCTGTAGTGTCGTGTACAGTCTTCTGTAGGATCTCAGAATAATCATAATCATAATTTATTGCAAATCACTGTTTTACATTTAGATCTAACATTTTTTCAGTACAAGTGACGCCCTGTAAGGGCACAGCAAACATAGAGGCACTAGATGCATAATAATATGCTAGATAATAGCGGTTTTAGATATAAGTAATATAAATTAAATGCACATTCGGTTATCTGTGATTGTACCTTAATAAATAAAATAAAATAAATATTTAGAAGAACCTTACAATGTAAAAATAATAACTTTAAACGAAAAACATTCATTAGGATACTTTGGGGTTTCATTGACTACCTAATCCCTAAGGCCTAATAGTCAGTGAAAATTTAATCAAGAAACACATTTTAACTTTAGTAGGTACACCTTCCTACGAACTAAGGTCACATTTCTCGATGGGATTTTTCACGTCGCATCAAGAAATGTAATCAGTATTATGAACTTGAATTGCGGTAATTTTCGCACGAGAAAACTAAGAATGATTTAATATTTTGTAACTTAAATGTAACTTTTGAAAATATTTTTTGGTAGAATGGGTTAGAGCTGATTTACTCTTGTTAAAACTTGCGTAAATCCCCTCGTGTTAAAATACTTTAAATAGTGCAACTAAGCGAAGTTAGGGGACAAATCGGAAATTGTTACCGGCAACTATTTACACGGAACTTTGCCAATATCCCGGAATCGCTTCAATCACTTTCTCGGTTTAATGTGTGTATTACCGGAACGTACTTCACAACTAGCAGTCATGATGTCATACCGCAATTGTTGAGTTCAGTTTTTCGGCTAAGATTGGCATACCTACATGTACAATTGTAGGTAAATTTTCTTATATATTCTTTTTGAAATAAGTCTTTAAGGCCGTACCTAAATTTTCCGGGATCCAGTGCTGCCCCCATTTTGAATAAATCGTTTTAAAGAAAACGGAGACATCATTTAAAATTTTGCTACTACCAAGTCCCTTCAAAGTATTTTATGAACTACTGTTTACAGTTTATAATGAGAACGTTAAGCTTTACTACGCCCATTAGCCAAAAGTGGCCGTTTTTCGCAAATGTGCGTAGTAAAGCTTAACGTTCTAACTTCAAACTGTAAACAGTAGTTCATAAAATACTTCAAAGGGTTATCTAGCACTTGATAGTAGCAAAATTTTAAATAATGTCTCCGTTTTCTATGAAATGATTTATTTTAAATGGGGGCAGCACTGGACCCCGGAAAATTCAGGTACGGCCTTAATTCTAATACACTGATTTATTCAGTGGTCCAGTGGTCAAGGCGTTTGCCTTGTGATCCGGAGGTCGTGGTTTTAAATCCCACTGGGAAGCTAACTTTGTAAAAAGTTGTTTCCAGGCTGGTTAGGATATTTCAGGTTTGAAATACCTGATTTTCCGAAGAGGAAGATGATGCCGTGCTGCAGAAGACGCGTAAAGCTGTGGGTCCCGACCGCTATCTAGCGTTCGTTTAAAACAATCCTAAGACTGGTTTTGGTCTAGGTACCCGGTTGCGGAAGTCACACGTCAGTCGCTCTGAAGCATTACCACTTAGGAGGCAAACCGGAAATACGCTCGGATGATGATGACGCTCATTTCAGAACAATATATCAGAAAATGTACAATTATGTCCAATCCAATGCTCGGAAAATTCATATCGTCAGTTCACGAATGACCTCACCCCTCTACTTCCGCAGTACATTCTGGTAATACATATTTGATAAAAATATTCGAGACGTTTTAACTAAGAATGTGATTGAAATGACCCGGGAATACTCGTATTGACAAAGTTCCGTAAAAATACAATTTCCCATATGTTGCCGATCTATACATTATTTTATAAAGATTCCAATAGGTATTACTTATGAACCCAAAATAAAAGCTAATTCGTAAATAGGTTTACAACTCTTCCATAATTACTATCACCAACTTTCAGCGCTCATTGCAGCATATAAACCATTATTTAGGGCACCAATAAGTATGTACCTAAAGTACCTTAACGATATTATTAGATCTTTATTAAGTCCCTAAAGATACTGTCAATAGCACTTTGCGAGACTCAAACCCAATAATTGGCTTTCCAAAACGTATAATTACAATAAGAGACCGTGATTTGGCACGTCGACTCTGATTATGCAAACGACTCTAATCCAGCCAGCATAAAGGACTCGCGGCCGTAGCTGGTTTGGGTATGGTATTGTTAGGAGACCACCGAGGGACCCTAGCATAAAGGGGTAACAAGGAGTTATTCTGCTAACTGGAATCATATTTCTCAGACTGCATAAAGCATCTGCCATAGCTTGACTATTGTAATCTTATGATAACAGCCGGAACTAACGGCATAGCGTACATTCCAAAGCACGGAGGACATAGACGATTCCTAGGACAACCACTGATTACGAGGTAAGTTCGTCCTTTGTAATTTTGCTGTTATTACCAGCTTATTTTAGCAGGTTAACAAAGATACCCCTGCCTACTGATACACATATATTAATAGCACTTTGTGAGGCTCAAACCCGGTTATTGACTTCCCAAAACGTATAATTACAATACTAGAGACTAGAGCCCGTGATTTGGCGTAAATCAGCCAGCATAAAAGAGTCACAGAATAGCATGTTAGGGTAGGGTGTGATTGGACGACCGCCCGGGGCCAAAGATATAAAGGGTTGACATATAAAGGCAAAATGGACATAAAAGGCGTACTTAGAGGTGATAGAGAGAGAGGCAAACATTACACCTACTAAAATCCGTTGCAATTTTGCTGATATTTCAAACTTGTCCCATTAGACTTACTAAAATTACCCCTAACTGCTGATATGGATGACTGTAAATAAAAAATAAAATAAATAGAAAAGAACAAATCACACTGATTGAGCAAGCCCCAAATCAAGTTTGAAATTGTATTACAAGATACTAACGATACTATACACTCTTCATACAAATCGAAGTAGTCACGTGATCTAGTTACTATATGGGAAGTGAAATTTGCTTTCGGAATCTCCCGAAGGCCTGCAAGAGATGATGGCTAATCTTGATCAGTCATGTCTTAGATTCGGTCTTAAGATAAACATAACTAAGACGGAAGTTATGGCTATGGACTCTACAGATCAGGACCCTTTAAATCTACAACTCGACGGGGCCTCTCAAAAGCAGGTGGACAAGTTCAAATATCTTGGTAGCACCATCACATCCAAAAGTGACCTGGACTCAGAAGTCAATAGCCGGATTGGTGCTGCTTTGGCAGTATTTGGAAGACTGCGAGAAAAGGTATTCCGATCACATAACCTGCAATTAAGCACAAAATTCAGAGTGTATATGGCAATAGTCCTGCCAAACTTCCTTTACTCATCAGAGACGTGGAATCTTTATCGCAAACATATACGGGTCTTAGACAGATTTCATCTCAAATGCCTTCGCGATATATTAAACATCAGGTGGACCCATCGCATAAGAAACTCTGAAGTGTTGCGACGGGCCGGAGTCCACGGCATTGAGGCCTACTTAATACGGCGTCAGCTGCGTTGGACTGGCCATGTGGTGAGGATATCCGACGAGAGGATGGCTAAGCGTATCTTCTTTTCTGAACTTAAGGACGGCAAGCAAAAACAAGGCGGCCAGTTCCTCAGATACAAAGACGTTCAGAAAAGACATATGAAAAGATGCCAGATCGACCATGCACGTTGGGAAAGTTTGGCTGCACAAAGGGTCGAGTGGAGACGCTTAGTACAACATAATGTAGATGTATTTGAAGACCACAGGAGGCTTGAACAAGACTAAAAGCGATATGCGATTAAAAACAAACCACCCTCCTCAATACACTATCACTATGTCGGTCGCACATTGACGTGTCCGCACTGTGCACTTACATTCACCTCAAAAATAGGGTATGTCAGCCACATCAGGGCACATGAACGACGTCAACAATGAATTTTTGTTTGTTATTAAACGAAGTCAGTCACCATAGCCGAAAACGGCCAGGGAAGATATATATATATATATATATATATAAATTTATTGGGAAAAGTTGTTGTGTGGACTGAACCACCCCTTAAAATTTGTGTACTAATTTAAAAATAAGGGTGTATATTATAATAAATACATATAGATAAACTCCCAAGACCCAGGACAATTTGAAAATGGTCATTTTCCAACTGGCCCGCGCTGGGGATCGCACCCAGAACCTCGAAACTGACGGACCGCAGCATGTCCAGCGCTCTGGGCACGGGCAGCAGCGGCGGCCGGAGGCGGTACCACACGTATTTGTTTGGGAGATATATCTGTAAATACTTTTAAACTATCGCGTTGCATTATTATTAAATTAATGCATACGGGAATTAACGCGAAACGTCCCTTTTTTTATTTATTTTGCTGACGTTTCGTTCGGGTTTCACCGAACGTGGTCCCAGCTTGACTGAAGCAGCGATGACGCCTACGCCTCCCCTTGCCCGGTGTGATCTTCGTCCACCGTCATATTGTTCATTCTCCAAGTACCGTCACACACTACACTCACAGTGTCCCTATTCCGTAACGCAACCGTATTCTGGTGGTTAACCGATTGGATCGAAATCCGGATGGCTTTGTTTGCCCCTTCTTCTTCTTCGTCTAAGCGCATTCCCGGTTGTATCCTCAGCTGTGCTGCTTCGGAGCCCGGGGTGCGCTTTCTCGCTTTTTCTTCTCCAAATATAACATGCATGTCAATGGTCACCCAAGGATGCCAAAGGCCTTGCAAAATGGAGAAGAAATAGCCGGAACAGTTTAAATGATTTGGCTATAGTTTTACGACCGGCCGCCTGCCTGACGTCAACCCTCTTTGGGAATGTATTTGTGCGAAAAGTTTTACAACCGGCTGCCGCCCGACGTTAACCCTCCTTGGGAATGAAATTGTAGCACGAGATGTATGTGCTTAATCCTTCAGTCGCCTCTTACGCCATCCACAGAAAGAGATGGAGTGGTCCCATTCTAACCCGGAACCACACTTTGTTTGCCCCTTATCACTTTAAAAAGTATAATATTATTGCCAGGTGTCTAAGTAGTTATAGGAATGGGGGAGGCATTAGCAATCAGACCCACGGGCACCTCTTGTGATAAACCAACACTCACTCGCAGTCAAATGGCATTGTGGATCGTCCATTGCAGAAATACTTTATACTTCGGTCCAATCACTACGGAGGGGCAGAAAAAGATTAGATTTTCTCTCATTTGAAGCAGGACGTGACTCGCAATGGCAAGTGATGAAGAGATTGTTACGTTACGAGTAATAGAAGAGGTTCGGCTGTAATGTTCGTTATCCCTGCACGTGTTTTGAACGAATTATTATATGTATTGTTCCGCGTGGAATTTTGACAATGTAGGGCGAATATAGTTGGATAAAGGAGTGAGCATACTAGGGCCTGACCTGACGCGCTCTGTCCTGGTCTATTGGAAGAAAAAGTTTCGCTGTGTCGCTGGTTTTTTTCACACTAAGTAAACAGTCAACCTTACTGTAATTAGTAATTCGTTTCGAATTCTATTACTGTTGTATGTATGCTGATCAGAACATACATACAAACTCTAGACTGTAACTTCTAAAAACTGTGCTCGCTTCGCCCGTTCGTTGAAAAAACATCATTCAAATCAACTATATTTTAATAAGGATGATTGTGTCATGTGGTTTTCAGCTAGAATAGGACCACTCCATCTCTTCCTGTGGAAGTCATAAGAGTCACAGGCCGTAGCTCAAACATCTTGTGCTACGGCCGATTGTCATATTTTTCGCACAAATGTATTCCCAAATAGGGCAGGCAGGCGGCCGGTCGTAATACTATAGCTAAATCGTCTTTTGCATCGCTTGGTGACCATTGACATGTATATTATATTTTGAGAAGAAAACGCGGGAAAGCGCAGCTCGGGATTTGAAGCAGCACACAGCTGAGGATGCAACCTAATGCGTGAGATGAAGAAGAAAATCTTATAGATTATTAAAACAATCTCGCCATCTTCAAATGTCTTCTTAATGTAGCACCTCTTGTTTAACCCGCTTTAGTCTGCTCGTTGCTTCAATGGTCCAATTAAGCGATATTGTTGGCTGAGAATTTTGTGAAAATCTATTACAATAATGTGACACTAAACTGTCTTTAGATTTTTATTTCATGACTTTATACTAACGTTAATTTAAAAAATAGAAAGTAATTCAAACAATTAACAATAAAGAAGAAAAATAAAAGTCATACTTAGGCTTGTGATTGTAGGTTTAATATTTTGTGACTTTTACCATGTTACCTAGGAGCGCACTTTTAACATAATTTAATCCTTCATTGGCAAAGCTAACAGTATTACAAGTCATAATGGAATAAACGAACAGACTTACGTTAATAAGTCCTAGAAACAAAGCATTTTTGTTTGGCTACTCGCACGAAAATATCTTTGCTTAGTTATAAGATAACAATAATAGCCCGGGAGGCTTTCCCGAAATCCTAGTTGTCCAAATATTAGTTTTCGCGAATTTCGCCTTGTGTATGTGGCCATATGTTCGTCATGTTATTGCAGAATCCTTTGCGACAAGACATTGCCATTAAACGAGTGACATGGTTGATCTCATGAAAATATTTTTAGGTGCAAATTTCTATTTGCAACTACACGACATTCGTTGAAAATGTTCTTGTAATAACGACTCTTTATGACGTAATACAACGTACCCGTTCCTGGCAGAGTAGAATAGAACCACTCCAAGTCTTCCCGTGGATGTCGTAGAAGGCGAATTAGGAAACACAAGCTTAATGATAATCCGGCCAAGTGCGAGTTAAACTCGCGTGGAGAGAGTTCCGTACAATTGATAGAATTCTTATCGGTTTTTCTGTAATCTACAAGCAATGAACTATATTTCGTATTTTTTTTCAAAATTTTAAGCTCAGTAGTTTCGGAGATCAGGGGGGGAATGGTAAATTTTCGTCTTCTTATTCTTCTCTTCTTCTATAAAATCAAAACTATTTATTTTCCAATAATAACAAATATTTGAGATAATTATAATATATTTGAGATCCTCATAACGAGCCCTTTCATTTGATATATGACACAGTAAGGTTTGCAAAACTTTTTTTTTTAATTTTCTAATTTGTCCACCGAAAAAGACCCTTATTTTTTTAAAAAATTATTTGCTTTGCACATATGTGTTTGGGTCATATGATTACAACATTCTACCAAATTTCACCTGATTCGGTCCAGTAGATTCGGAGCAAATTGGCTGTGACAGACGGACGGACAGACAGACGCACGAGTGATCCTATAAGGGTTTCGTTTTTTCCTTTTTTGTACAGAACCCTAAAAAGCTTATAAACATCAGTGAGACCTCTCTAACCCGTCTGGCCAACGTGTAGAGTGTAGGCCAAATCCTCTGGCTGTTCTGGCCAAATATTGCTCTTATAGTACAGAGAGCGGGAAACGGGTTAGGTGACCGTGAAACTAAATAAAAGCTTGTAAAAACAAAATAGATCAATATCTGTAACTCAGCAGATGTATTCAAACACAGACAACATGATCAACATTTAGGTTTTTAAGGGCCCAGTCCTTATTTTTTATGATTTTGACTGCTTTTTCGGAGCTGATTAGAACCAAACTATCTTAGTAACAGTATGTTAATATATGTTAAATTGAAGTTTATTTAAGTATTAAAAAAGTGAATTAGACAATTTATTGATTTTCATTGTAATAGTTTGTTTAATTCCAAATAACCTGAAAAATGTTTCGATTTTTTGCGGTGTGTGACGTTCATGTCATTGTTGTTTACACGGAATTTAAAACATGAAGTTGTGTTTAAATTACAGATAAATAATGACAAAGGAAAATCCTAAAAAGTGAATGAGAAGATTTTACTAAAAAAAAAATTTATTCATTCAAAAACTTAGTTAAAAAGGTTAAACTTTGAAGAAAATATAAGCGAATACGTCGTCGGATTTCTTGCGCATACGACTGAGTTAAAAAATAAAAAATACACATATATGAAGATTGATTCATGCTTAAACATGTACAATAAATAAATAAAAATAATTTGTCTTTTATAAAAAGATAGAAAAATGTAAAGTTGTCCGAAATTCTCAAATAATAATAATAATATTTATTTATTTCATAAAACAAATAAATATGGGGACGTAAACGCTGATAAGGCAGACCGCTCGCTGCGCTTCTGAATTCGTCTAAATTCGTCTCCATGGTGCATGTACAATACAGCGCAATGCGTATGTGTAGAAAGAAAATATAGATTCGGGTGTTCAATCAAAAATTCCCACGGTCGAAGACTGCAGTCTTAAACACAGTTTTATTTTTTAATTTAGGTTTTAATTTAGTTATTTAATTTAGATTTTAGTTTAGTTTTAATAAAATAAATTGTTTAATTTTATAAATAATTTAAGGAAATAAATGTCTGTACTGTTTTGAAGATTAGAGAGAAAAAAGTTTAGTTCAACAGTATAGTTCTTATAGTTTTTTGCCTTTGGCTACGGAACCCTAAAAAGGTGTTGTAAAGTGATTTTATTTTCAGTTGTTTTATTCTATTCATTGTGGTAACACAGACATAGATAATTCATTAAATCATATCATTTATTTACACACCAACGGGCTTGGGCAAAAGGTTATAATTTTTTATCAGCAACAAGCTTCGGCAAAAAGACATAACGAATAATAATATAATGTTGGCACCCAATTAGCTTTT
The DNA here is from genome assembly GCA_963576875.1 of Acrobasis repandana. Classification (NCBI taxonomy): domain Eukaryota; kingdom Metazoa; phylum Arthropoda; class Insecta; order Lepidoptera; family Pyralidae; genus Acrobasis; species Acrobasis repandana. The sequence continues at coordinate 7,015,941 of OY756221.1, read as the reverse complement.
GCCACGGCGCAGCGCGGCGCTGGCCAGCCCGCTCGTAAAGGAATATTAGTTTGGGCGCAGGTGCAACTGGTGCATTCCTTTTTGAGTTATTACTTCATCGAGCTTAACTTGAATTGTAAGTTTTTGTACCTTGTAACTATATTTGTACCTTGTATATTTTTATAGGTCTAATGATTTAAAAAAACTAAAACTTTGACTTTGTTTAAAGCAAGGCTAAATATATATTTTCAGTAAAATGTTGTAATTAGGTAGATTTGACACTGTTTTGCGTTATGCGTTCACTAAGTTTTAACATATTTTTATAATTCGTTTTAGACTCATTATAAGTAAATTAGTGTATTATGTATGAGTCAAAAAAGATCTTTAAATCTAACATAAACATGTTTGTGTGTTCTTGTTTTACTGCTAAATTATGTTCTAACCCTAATAATTTTAAACAAGCCTAATGGTTTAAACTTAATAGCTAGAAGGGTTCGTCTGAAAAAATTATTTGTATTTATTTATTTACCAATTTATGTATACGGACAATATATGCAGAGAATACATAAACAAAAAGTTGTACAAAGGCACTACTTATCTCAAAAGAGATCTCTTCCAGTAGGCCCGTGAGAGGAGTTACTTTTACTTTTGTAAGAGAGTACTTTAGTAGAGAGTACAATATGTAGCTTTTATTTTAAATTCCTTTTCATCCCCCCACTTAGAGAAGTGTAAGAAAAGTCAGATGAAAAAGAAAAAAAAAGAAGATTTTTAGCAATTTAAATTTTCTAGTCTACAAAAAGTGCTACGGTACGTAGCCCTTATTTTCAAGAAATTTATTTCGTAGCAATCAGAATCTACAAGTCTACAAAAAGTGCTTAAATTTGTAGCGCTTACTTTCATAAATTCTATTTCGTAGCAACCAAAATCTACAAGTCTACAGGAAGTGCTAAAGTTCGTAGCCCTTACTTTCAAAGAAATTTATTTAGTAGCAATCGGAATCTACAAGTGTTATATAGGGACGTGACAATGAAACAACGGTTGAATGCAGACTGATATTTATTAGCACACCCGCAAAGCGGTGGCATAAATCCTGACAGATATATATCAACAAGTCTACAAGAAGTGCTACGACTCGTAGCCCTTACTTTCAAGAATCCTATGTCATAGCAATCAGAATCTACAAGTCTACAAGAAGTACTATGGTTCGTAGCCCTTACTTTCAAGAATTCTATTTCATAGCAATCAGAATATATGTCTACAATAAATGCTGCGGTTCGTAACCCTTAGTTTTAAACCTTCTATTTCGTAGCAATCAGAATCTATAAGTCTACAATATATAGTACCGTTCGTAGCCCTAAGTTTCCTGACTTCTATATTAAATGAAGTGCTGCAGTGCGTAGCCCTTTACTTTCAAGAATTCTATTTCATAGCAATCAAAATCTACAAGTCTACAAGAACTGCTACGGCTCGTAGCCATTAGTTGCAAGAATTCTATTACGTAGCGATCTGAATCTACAAGTCTACAAAATATGATTCAGATCAACTCGTAGCTCAACAAAAAAGTTTCAACAATTCGATTTTCTAGCAATCTGAATTTGCCAGGCTACATTTAAAAACAAGTTCGTAGAACTTACTTTCCAGAATTCTGTTTCGAAACATTCTGAATCTACAAGCGTATAAGAAGTGTTACAACTCGTAGCTCAACAAAAAGTTTCAACAATCGATTTCCTAGCAATCTGCATTTGCAAGTTAAAAACAAATATATAATTACTATATGTCTAAATTGCGAACTTTAGCCATTTGAAAGTAATTACATCGCCGAGAAATTGCTCACGTGCGTTGTAATTCGTCCTTTTCAGTCAACTTTGAACTTCGTTTCCTTTTCCGATTAGGCACCTCAAATTGCTAAAAACTTTGATAAATGAAACCATAGATGTAGCACAAGCCCTTAAAAATATCTCTACAAACAAGTTCATTTACTCTAGGAAAGCACTCGAACCTATTATTTTTTTGTTCATTGTTTCTAAAATCTAGATCAACATTCAAATTAATGAGACCACCGATTAGACAGATTAGTATTTTAGTGTAGTACCTAATAAAGAAATCTTATTGCGTATTGGAACACAGCACAGCACCACCCGCTCAACTCTAATCAAGCTTGATCCTTAGAGTATATTGCAGTTGTACAAAAACCCTGTGTTTGATACTTTATCGCTTTGAAACTTTTTTGTATGAACCATTTCATATTTTAATAAATCAGCCTGGCTTCCGGCCTATCAAAGGACAACTCCATATTTTCCTGTGGATATCGTAAGAGGCGACTAAAGGACTAAGCAGCATCATGCTACAACTTAATTCACGTTAACGACAGGCAGTTGGCCGTTCGTAAAACTATAGCCAAATTGTTTAAACTGTTCCGGATATATCTTCTCGATTTCGCACAGCCTTGGGCATCCTTGGTTAACCAACCATTAAGTGATACAAGCATAATACATTTGGAGAAAAAAAACGAGACTTCAAACTCCAAAGCAGCACAGCTCAGGATGCAAACGGAAACGCGCTAAGATGAACACGTATCTTAATACATGTAATCTTATTTAATTATTTCACTTTGTATCTTCTTGAATTCATAGAAAAACAGCCAACTACAGGATATAACTGTTACTCGAAGTCAAAATAATTTTAATATTTGGATATTTGTATCACTTCATAATTGAGGATTTTTTTCAGTTCATTTACTAACAGCTAAGCTTAGTGTCGCTTCCTAAGCGCAAGTGCAGAAAAAGCAGCATCAAACTTTACTTCAGAATTTTCTTCAAATACGTCTACTTACAATACGGATGTTGACTAAAAAAATATTTTTAGCTCATCAGGTAGATTATTAAATAATATTGTAACGTATTTTTACTTTTTTCTGATTAGCAAACAATTACAAAGATATAGCGCATTTAAATTCTACATGACGTCACGATCAAGTACGATTTTTCACTTGACGGTGAAGTCAATCGCCCAACTCCAAAATTTCGACATGCTGTATCTTTGTAGAATATAGAAGTAACCTAAGAGACTTATATTTGTTTGATTTGTTCTTACCAACTGTAAATAATGAAATGTTTAACAAAAGCGCTTGTATTTCTGGCATAAAAGTATTTAACCACTTACCGACTGAGATTAACAGCATATATAACTGTAAGCTATTTAAGAAAAAAATAAAGACATGGCTACTTAAGCATATATTTTATGACTTAAGAGAATATTTTAATTTTAATACTCAAAGAGGAAGAAACATATAGTTGAGGTTAAATAAGTAATTACTTACTTGGTGTAAATTATTATTTTATTTAAATATAAACATTGTATTTTTTTATTCAGAAAATAGAGTAAGTGTATAAAGTATAAAGAATATTAAGCAATTTAGTATTGGTTAAAAGTGTAAACTGTTTTGCTTCCAATTATTATGATTTTATTGTTATATCACTGTTGCATTTCTGAAAGGGCAAACTGTTGAAACATACCACATTATAATTTATCTTTAAAAACACAGTTAAGCATTAAATAATTTTGACATTGACTTTTGTGAATTTTCACTACTTTGATAAACCGAAAAATACGGGTCCATTATTTTTGGATAATCTAACTAGATAAAATACAATTTTTCGGACCTACTCCACATGCCTATTAACATTTGACATTACGAGTATTTAAAGTTTTGCTACTACCAAATCCTAGATAACCCTTCAAAGTATTTTATGAACTAATGTTTACAGTTTAAAGTGAGAACGTTAAGCTTTACTACGCACATTTGCGAAAAACGGCCACTTTTGGCTTTTTGTTGATAGTAATAATTGATAGTAGAAAAATTTTAAATAATGTCTTCGTTTTCTTTGAAATGATTTATTTTAAATGGGGGCAGCACTGGACCCCGGAAAATTCAGGTACGGCCTTAAATAGATTAAATGCAATGTAGTAGGTATATCCTATGTGAAAATTAAGTGACAATACAAAACTATAGTTCGCAGCGGCTCAGATGTGCGGCATCTGTGTCTATAAAGTTTAGACAGCCGAGGCCCACCATTGTACTTGCAGATTCACCTGGATTAATGCAAATTTGCTCGACTTAGCTCATTTAAATTTATCTCGTCGGTGCCGATGTTGCGGTGTTTGATTGTTATATTTTGGGAGTGTATCGAAACGTACATATTTGCATTTTGGGTGGATAAGGTTAGAGAACACTCGCAAAGGCGATTTGTAGGGCACGAGTTTAAATCTATTGAACATTTGAATCTAAAGACCAATTTTATTCATGTACGGTCATTTTTAGGGTTCCGTAGTCCACAAGGAACCCTTATAGTTTCGTCATGTCCGTCCGTCTGTCTGTCCGTCCGGGCTCGTACTCCGCCGTTACTGCAGCGATTGTCACGAAAATTGGTGGAGAGATAGATATTGAAGTTCCAAAAGTTGGTTTTTAAAATTATGAAATAATGTTTTTTTTTCAGCCCCTCTCCCATGCAAAGAAAAGTGAATTAAAAAAATTAAATTGGACTAACCCCAACGTGTGGTGTATCTACCTAGTTGTTGTGTATCGTTGACCTTTTCAACGATACACAACAACTAGGTAACTTTTGAAATATTATTAAAATAATTTTGAAAAAAATGTTGTTTATACCTCAAAGTATGTACTTTCAATTAAAACTATAGCGGTCTCTGTATCATAGATAGTTATTTTTACGTAAAATGTTACTTGCTGCTAACGGAACCCTTCATGGGCGAGTTTGACTCGCACTTGGACGGTTTTTCTGATAAGATGGATAGATAAAACATTTATTTCTTCTTTGCTGGTCTGGGAGAAAAGAAAAAACATAGAATGTACCGGCTGCTTCACTTCCCGTGCAGATCGTAAAAGCCGATCGAGGGAATGGGCGAGAATCTGAATCATATGAATAGGCGATGCGGTTAGCAACCCATCACTATTATGATTTCCCTTTTCCACCTTCATGCCCACCATTACGCTAAAAGTGGCCTGGGCTTTACCGCCTTTGGCTCTGTCTACCCCGTTAGGGATAAAGACGTGATAGTGTATCTGTATTATTTTGTACAACTGTCACACATATTATACATTAGAGGTAGAAAAGAAATAACAATTAAAAATATAATAAATTCTTAGCCTAATTAGGTACATGACGTATTTATGTTTACCACAGAAGCACAAATAGGCTACACCTCAGCATAACGTTGCCTGCAAGGAGCAACCGCTGGTTTTAAGCTGTCACCTTTGACATGACACGAATAAGCGCAGTACGAGTATACGCAGTATAATTATATTATATTTATCTACCACCATTAATTTCTGGTGAAAAAAAACATTGTTATAAAATTATTGTTTGTAACATTGTTATAGACGACCTCCGTGGCGTAATGGTTAACATGTTAGTCCGCCACTCCGGAGGTTCTGGGTTAGATCCACAGCCAGGGCAAGATTGAAGATGGCCTTTTTCAAACGCTCCTGGGTCTTTGGTGTTTATCTATATATGTATGTTTATAGATATTTTTAGCAATTAGGTTATTTCATTTTTTTTAACTTTAGAGCTTGCTCTTGTCGGTGGAGTTAAGTGGAGATGCCTCTAGATTCCTAATTATCTATGTCAGCGACGTACAAGAATGATATGAAAATAAGGATGATTTTAGTTAGGAAAAATTGTAAAGATAGGTTTTATAAGATAACTTTTTCCCATAATTAAAATCCCTTAAGATAGTTGTATGGTTAGTTAAGTTTTTTGGAAATAAATACTTTTTTATTAGATAGGGCATAAATTAAGTTGAAATGTATAATGTTCTAGGTTGTTTTATTCCCCTAAGTTACGTTATGGTATATTGTAAGAAAGAGATAGCAATATTGATTGCAAACTAAAATGCAATACCATAACGAGAGCCACTAGACATTTTCTGTAAAAAACTGATTGCAAACTAAAAAGCAATACCTTAACGAGAACCGCTAGATGGTTTTTTGTAAATAACTCGATAATTACTGATTATATGTTGAAAATCAGTATTATAAAACATGTAAAAAGAAGAAACACAGGACTGAGAATTAAGAAATTGTAAATAATTGACTACCTTCATAGTACAAACCGATAAGAACTGTAGATTACACTAGAAAGAGATGCACACATAAGATAGAAAAGGAAATAGGGAAAACAGAACCGTGTGCAAAAATTTAATGGTGAACATAGTAAGTTTTTAAAGTGTAAAATAATTCGAATATTATGATTGGCTTGATTTTCGCTGAATTCTACAATCTAGACAGCCCAAAATTGTATAAATCAAGTCAAGGTTTGTATGGAGGCATTCAGTTTACCTCAAGCAGTCCAGTGATAACAAGTAGTGAATAGTAGTAGTGAATAGTAATAGTGAATAGTAATAGTGCACAGTAATAGTGAATAGTTATAACAAGTAGTCATAGTGATAAGTAGTTTGATGTAATAAAGTGGTGAAATAAGTGAAAAGTTGAGTGATTTTATTTCAAGTAAGGAAAATCCCTGAAGGTTTATGTTTTTTATTTTCTTTATATCTGTGATTATTTGTGTGACTTTTAAATGTGAATGTGCAATAAATATAATCCACTCTGGATTATACCTTAAGACTATTGAACACCTGAGCTAGGCCTTCTGCCTCCCTCACAAGCCTGCTGGCCCGACCCCATATATACAGTCCACTCAAGTCGTCGCTGCACGGACGACCCTGGCAGGGCTCTGAGTGCCGCCACGCTGCCGCAGCACACAGTTACGTCGCCGCTGCACTCGCTGCCGCCGCACGCTGCCACGCTGCTGCTGCACCCGCCGCCGCAGCACACAGCTACGCCGCCGCTGCACTTGCTGCTGCCGCACGCTACCACGCTGCCGCTGCGTATACCGCCGCCTCACGCCGCCACACCACCTCACTGCCGCACGCCGTCAAGCCGTTGCTGCGCCGCCACGCAGTAGCACCGCCGCTAGCTCGCCGCGTTGCTGCTCGCCTCACCGCGCCGCCGCCCCGACCGCCACGCCCCGTGCCAGTTAAGGGTACTGCACGCCACACCACGACGCTACGCCACTGCCGCGCCGCCACACAGCAGCGTCGCCGCTAGCTCGCCGCGCCGCTGCTCGCTCACCGCGCCGCCGCCCCGGCCGCCGTCGCACCCCGCGTCCTACCCCCTGCGTCAAGAACATCACGTGCAAGCACAATCTAAGTATATAGGAGCGCTTTTTTTTAATAATTAATTTACGGCCCTTGAAACGAGTCCTTTAGAGCCTATCTTTAGTTTCTCATTTCTTTATTCCTAACCCTTAACCTAACAAGTTTCAAAGCTTCAGGCGACAAAGTTTTACGAGTCCACTGGATTTCAAAGCCGATTGAGTGAAACTTTTCATAGCTGTAGGCGGACGGGGCGCCTAGAAACGCCCACCACAGTCCGCTTAATAAATATCATTATAGCTGTACTATGTCTGTCCACGTTCATGATTTATTTATAGCACCATTTATATCACCAAACTACAACAATTTCACATTGCAAAAGTCCACAAGAATCAATTTACAACATAAATTAAAAGCAAAGCCAACTAAGCCCCTTGACTTCCCGGTAAATTTTACCGCAGCTTGTTCTTTTTATAGTACGTACCATATACTAATACTTGCAATAATTACCTATTTTATACGTGAGTATAAAAAGTAAGTAATTACGACTATCTAAAGGCTTACTGGCTAGGGGTGTCGGGGCATCCTAACAAAGTTTAAGGGTTAGGGTAGATACGTGTTAGTCACTTTTTGTTTTATTTCGTATTTGCCGTAATCTTAAATTATCCGACCCGAAACGTGAGGACTTTACTGGAGCATCCTGTGAAACATTTTTATTTGCGCCGACGTAGTAAAGTTGATAATCAGGAGGTTATGTTGTTTTTTTTTTGGTTTCACGCATAAATCCACCCTGTATAAGTACCTTCGTGACTTTTCTATTAGGATGTACAATGTTAGTCCCAAAGAACATCTATTTAAGGCCGAAGTGAAGCGTTGACAGTTGAAAACCAGAAGTTGAGAAAAAGACAGCTGTAAATACATTCTGATGCGGTAGTGGTATACTTCTAATTATTTTCTTTCTATATTTAGATGTTCAACACTCGCAAGCTCTCCCTAAATACTCTTTATTCCGTGGGTTCAAAGGACACAATCTCATATAATAAAGCACTAAAAATGGTCAATTATATTTTATTGTGGATTACATTGACCACCATCGGCTTAATATATTGCATACTTTTTGAGATTATTTTTAATATCTTGCCTTCTGGTTTCAGTGTCTCTGCTATGGCATTGTTTCATCGGCGATAGAATTTGGCATTGTTTATATTCTACTGACGTGTGAACCATTAGTCTCTCTCTTGAGGAGGTAAGCGCAACCTTTTCTCTCTACTAATGACTGAGATAAAGAAATCTTTTGCATTTGCATACTTTCTTTACCCATCAGTCCAATGCTGGAGAGTGAAGCCCTCTCCCAATAATAGGGGTTTTACCCATAACCACCACGGGTTGAATATTGCAAATAGTATTAGGTGCACCGTGTGGTTCCCGACAGAGTAGAATTGGACAACTCCATGTCTTCCCGTGGATGTCGTTGAAGGCGACTTAGGAAACACAAGTTAAACAAAGCTTATAAACATCAATGAGACTTCTCCAACCCGTCTGACCAGCGTGGAGTGTGCAGGTTAAATCCTCTGACTGCTCTGGATAAGTATGGCTCTGTGGTATAGAGAGGGTCGTGCTTCTACAGTGGAGACCAAAAAAGACCTGGATGATAATGATGATTGCACAGTGGACTCTGAAATCATACCCACAACCGTATCCAAATATGGTTGTACATCTAAGTACTCTTTCAGAATATTTTTATTAAACCTTGCCTTCTATTTTCCAGGTGTTTGCTATGGCGTAGCTTCGTCGCAAATAGAATTTGGCATTGTTAACATTGTTAACATTCTACTGACGTGTGAACCGGTCTCTCTCTTGAAGAGATTAGCGGAACTTCCACCTACTGCTAATGACTGAGGAGATAAAGCTATCCGCTTGCACTGCAACTACTTTTTAGTATTTGAATTCGTTTTTTAGTACTTTAAATAGTACAGCCGGAAGTGTACTGCTGGACATGTACTGTTGTTGATTTTATTCTTTACTAAATTATAGGTGTTTTTAATGAGTTTCTTTTTTAAAGAAATGTTTGTTTGTTTGTTTTTTTGTAATAACTTTATTGTACCAAAATTTAAGTATAAAACACAACATAATACGAAAGAGCAAATATACAAAGGCGGACTTATCCCATGTAGGGATCTCTTCCAGTCAACCTGCGATGTTATTGTTTTATGCATATAAAATACTTATTAGTTCTCATTGTACATAACTATACCGTAACTTTTGGATCATGTTACTGACGGGCTAAATAAAATAATATTTTTTATTTTTATTTTATAATTTACTGTAGGTATATTGACAAAGACGAAAAAGTTCGTTGTATCTTTTTTACTATAAATTAGACCTGCTTTTGATCGTAGCCACATGCTGTTTTAATGGTGATTAAAAGGCTGTCAGGAACAGTAACTCTTTTTAGGGTTTGTAAAATCCGATTGTCTGCGATTTTCTCTAAATCAAAAGAACGAAATTGCAAAAGAAATGTACATAAATTGTGCTAGATGGGCATTTCGCCAAGTTGATGGTAAAACTAAAAGCTAAGGGGCATAGAATAATGTTTCACTCAAATATAGTTTAAAAACACACGAGATTAACAAGAATATAATATTTAATAGACATGAAAATACCTACTTTTTACATAAAAATACGAATTAGGGGTAACATAGGACACTACACTCAAAACCATCAAGATAGTATCGTATGTTCTACGTACATTTGCTAAAAACTTAATAATAACGACCTCTGTGGCGTGTTGGTTGACACGCCAGTCCGCCACTCCGGAGGTTCTGGGTTTCCCCAGCCAGGGAAAGTTGAAAAATGGCGTTTTTCAAATTGTCCTGGGTCTTGGGTGTATGGTAATTATAAAATATAGTATCGTTGAGTTAGTATCCCATAACACAAGTTTAAACTTTCTTTCCACTAAATATTAAATAAAAGTTTATCCGCCTTATTAAAAAAACAGGACTAACTTTGTTTCTAGGTTACTTTAAACCATTATCCGCCCAAATCAAGTTGACATTGACAGGTGAGTGAGATAGTGTGATATTACTAAATGTCAACTTGATTTGGGCGGGTAATAGTTTAAACCTGGGCCCCGATCGCGCTAATTTTGAACGGTTTTGCCATTCGAACGTAACGTATTTGGTTCTGGTTTGGATTTGGTTAATCCGATGTAAAAAATGGTATCGCGCTATTTTTCTTGAACGGTTAAATCGTTGACGTTACAACATCGTTACCAAAAGAAGTCCAAAGTTGAAACGTTTAGAGCATACAACTAGTATGCATTAAATACTAGGTATTTATTTCGTTATCGATGATTGGCTGTATGGCCTAGTCCCGTTGCCAACCCAAAATGGATGAATTAGCCAATAAAAAAAGTAAACTTTCCAAATCGATGACACTTTAGGTATGTCAAAACCACAGACATATAAAAATTCAAAAGTTTTAAATCTTTTGAATCTTTGTTTGAATGAGATTGTGAATTTGTGAGTGAAAAATTGTATTTTTACCAATAGGTAAGTATTGTTTTTCTAAAATAATTAATCAGTAGGTATGCATGTGGCCTCCACTACTGCCACTCCTTTTCACCCAAATTTTGTATGTATATTTTCTGTTTCTCGCATTAACTCGTGTGCTCCTTCTAAAAATGTATATAGTTGTATTGTGCTAGTTTCATTGTAAATAAACTGTAAATACTTTCAGTGTAAATAAAATAGCCATAGTACATAAATATGAGGGGTTTTAATTCCTCCACCAACTCCGTAAACAGCTCCGTTGAAAGACGGTAACGCTTTCTAAAACTGCTTTCCGATATGGAAAGCATTGATTGCCTGAAAATTGCATTCTGCTTGCGGGTTTCTTGTCTTTGTTTTGCTACATCCACTGCATGACTTAGTTCTAAATTATCTAAATAAAGCCCGAGCATTTTTATTAAATTTTTCGCTACTTTTTTGATATTTTCTGCTGTGAAAAGTTGCTAACCACTAACTTATTTAAAAACGTTTATTTGACTGCGGCATACGCGTTCCCAACGAAACGCATTTGGTTTTTAACGCTGTCAAAAAATAGCGTGATACCATAAATTAAAGAAAGTTTGATCGTTCGCTATTTAAATGTATTTTCCGAAACAAAGCTAATCCGTTACCGTTCAAATGATTAGCGCGATACGAAATGTACCTAACGTAACGTTTTTGGTTGTCGTTTAGTTTTGGTATTACCGTTCAAAATTAGCGCGATCGGGGCCCTGGTCTGGTTAACAAAGTAAGTCCTGTTTTCTAATAATACGTTTAAATAAACCTACTGCATGAAAACTAACGTTGACTTTCGCCTGTGTTTTCGCACTAGGCTGCATCTGTAGTAATACTGAAACTCTAATTACTGTCACACTGTCATAGATATGGTGATTTTGACTGCTTTTTCGGAGCTGATTAGAGCCAAACTATCTTAGTAACAATATGTTAAGATAAGTTAAATTGAAGTTTATTTAAGTATTAAAAAAGTAAATGAGGCAATTTATTGATTTTCATTGTAATAGTTTGTTTAATTCCAAATAACCTGAGGCGTGTTTAAATTTTTTGCGGTGCGCGACGTTCATGTCTTTGTTGTTTACACGGAAGTTAAAACATGAAGTTGTGTATAAATTACAGAGATATAAAGACAAAGGAAAATCCTAAAAAGGGAATGAAAATTATTTTAGTAATGTTTTTTTTATTCATTCAAAAACTTAGTCAAAAAGGTTAAACTTTGAAGAAAATATAAGCAAATACGTCGTCGGATTTCTTACGCATACGACTGAGTTAAAAAATAAAAAATACTTATATATGAAGATTGATTCATGCTTAAACACGTACAATAAATAAATAAAAATAATTTGTCTTTTGCAAAAAGATAGAAAAATGTAAAGTTCTCCGAAATTCTCAAATAAATATGGGGACGAAAACGCTGATAAGGCAGACCGCTCGCTGCGCTTCTGAATTCGTCTAAATTCGTCTCCAGAGTGCATGTACAATACAGCGCAATGCGTATGTGTAGATAGAAAATATAGATTCGGGTATTCAACAAAAAATTCCCACGGTCGAAGACTGCAGTCTTACCTTCTACAACATTTCCTTCCTGCAAGTATTCCATCGTTCTACACATAAAATAATTATGCTTCTCCGAAGAAATGTCATCCGAGTTGGACGTTTTCCCCTGAATATAAATGAGTCCTCTAACAGAATTTGATAAAACTTTTCTTTAGACAAAAGTGTCAAGTCGGTCGTATGAAAAAAGTAACTTGTTGACGAGGGCTGGGGATCTTGCCCCTTATTTATCATAAAACTGGGATTATGCAATTTATTCGCGCTCACAGCTTTTAAGTTGGGAGTTGACACTTTTATTGAATGAGTAATAGATGTACAACGTGGGAGGGACATACCTTACCGTAATAAATTGAACCACAGGCTATACTAGATTATTAAGTATACCTAATGAAATTAAAATAACATTTCCATACAAATTGCCCGGGCGGCTGCACACTTTTGTATGGAAATGCAGTTTTTTTCTGTTTTTGGCTCTTATTTTAATTTTATTATACTGTAATGATCTAGTATAGACCGTGGTTCGATTTATTACGGGTATGTCCCTTTAACGTTGTATAGGTAATTGTTTACAAGATGACTTGATGACTTTAAGGAAATCTCCCTGTGTTTATTAAATTGGTACAATAGCATAGATTTCTTTAAGATTTAAATTGATTTACTGCGTATAATAGGAAATAAAGCTACATGTGTAAAATTAAATTTGGCCTTTCTTGTTTCCTTTTTCTGTCTCTAGGTATCCATTCTATCACTATTTTTATCCATCTTTCGTTTTTTAGTCTAGAGGTAGATACATACATGTCCGGCCCATTTCCACTTAAGATTCCATATTCTTTCTATTACTTCTGTGATCCTAGTTCTCCTTCTTGTCGATTTATTACTGTTCCTATCAGATAACCATCATCATTCAGTTCTTTTCATTAGCAATAGCTATATTAATAAATATAATAACGAAGAAATATCTTTGTTCTTATATTTATTAGTATATCTATTGTGTAAGTAGGTATTTACTCTGATATATTTATATATACATATAATATATATATATATACATACATACATACATACATACATACATACATACATACATACATACATACATACATACATACATACATACATACATACATACATACATATATATATATGTATGTATATAATATGTTGTATGTATAAATATAGTATTTATTTTATACGATATTTATGTATGATCATTTAAAAGTACTTATTTTTCTGGATTGTTTCTACCTATTTTAGACGCTAACTATTCTATCTGTTTCTCTTCTCCTAAAGGTTGACAGGGAGAGAATGCTTTAGCATTAAGTCTACCTATTGTAGCTTTTGGCTCAATAAAGTTTAAATAAATTAAAATAAATAAATAAACATTTTAATCCGAATACCGAAATACGGATTTACCTAATTCATACACAACAATAACTCAGCAATCCCATTAGACAGTGCTTAGATACAAAGCTACGAGCGTTTGCGCTAAGCTGTATATTAGTTATTAGGCGTAATCCTCTCAGAGGCGCGAAATAGGATAAATAACAATCATGATTCAAATGTAATTAAACTGGGCTGATTGCGGTTATTCTCGAAACAATCATAATAGGAGGAAACGGCAAATGGAAATGTCAGCCTAATGCGAATATACGACGACCAACACCGACCCGAGCTATTATGTAAAAATAGAGGCGACACCACATATCAGTGTTTTCTCCCGTTCAATTGGGTAGATGACTGGGTCAAAAATAAATTATTTGGTACTGCCAAAAGAATAAAACGTCACAAAATAGTGTCACTTGTCATTGATCATATCCATTTTAATATGATTTTAGATTTATTATTGCAGAAAAACTGATAATATAAGAGTGACTCAAAAATATTAAGACGTACGGTCGTGTTTTTCATACAAATCCCATAAAGATGTTTGTTTTGACGTTTAGAAAAAAGTATTGTCATCTAGCGGATTGTAGCTTAAAAATACTATAAACTTCACTTATAGTCACTTGCATGCTATATACTCACGTTGTACTTTCGACAGTTTACAAGCGAAAACCATACGAAAACATGATATGTGTTACAATACAGTAATAATAATTCAAAGAACACTGCCAAGTATAAAGAAATAACTTTCCATCGGTAAGTAACCAGATTTCATTGTTTGAAAATTATATTCACGCCGACATATACTTATACAAAAATAGAACAGGGGCAAATGTTTGAGATAGCTGGTCTATATTGTCTAAGTCAATGGCCCGCCGCCACTTTACACGCCTATACCTGGGAATCCTTTTGCTGAAATTCAGATGCTGATTTTATATACATCACTGGTTTTGTATTGACACAATTTTGACCGAAAGTTGTAAAACAGGTAATGTACCTATATGAAATCAGCATCATAAATTCAGCAGTGGACGGGTCATAGTAATAGAATGTTCCCGACTCTCCGTCCCGAAACTTCTAATTTTCTTCTTGTCAGTATTAGGTATGGACTGAATTTGCTAAAAAATGTGTACTGAAATACGACCTATTCACGTTATACAGACACATACACTGTCACGTCTTTATACCTAACGAGGTAGGCTGAGCCTGGGGCCGTTAGACCCAACGGCCACGTTTATTGTCATAATGGGTGTGAAGGTAGAAAAGGGAATCGAAATAGTGATAGTTGCTAGCCGCTTCGGCTATTGACATGATTTAGATTCTCGCCCATGCCCTCGATCGGCTTTTACGTTCTGCGCGGGAAGAGAAGCAGCTAGTGGCAGGATGGAAGTATTCATTATACAGGGTTAAATACTTTTAAAATAGCGGCAAAATTTTTGGAGCAATTTCAGTCCGTGATACTGAACCATTTTCCATAAAATAATTATCGAGAAACGAAAAAAATAAATTTCGGCTTCCCACACAAATCGGCGCTCAGCCAAATGGATTTTGTATAGGAGGACGAAATGTTTTTATCCATTTTCGATAATAATTGTTTTTATGGAAAGTATTCAGTATCACGGACTGAACTTGCTCCGAAAATGTTGCCATTGTTTAAAAAGTAACCCCCATATACACATTGAAATGTCTGTAAAAATAATTTAGTTTACCTAGAATTCCTTCGTTACGGCTTGGAGCAATCACTTTGGGAGAATCTCTTTTACCGAACGAGTCTAAACCAATTTATCAGATGTCCTCAAAGCATTGTGTCTACGTCTGCTCGTCCATTTCTCGGGATTACCGATCAGTTTCAGTTAAGTTACCTCCAGATATTACTTTGTTATTTGATGTAAGAAAAGACTTCTTAACGACCACAGACCTACCACTACTAGACCTGCATAGTGCGTGGCCACCTTAATGCATCTCTTTCTATCTTTGATTGTTGCCTCCACCCATATTTTGCACACGTCACATAATACACTATGGTTACTAACATAAAATAAGCTCAAATAAAACCCTAAATCACCTTTTAAATGATAAAATCCCTAAAATTAATAACTTCCTTCAACGTTTTGTGATTTGTTTAGCCCAGATTTTCACAGTAGGCCAGCTTATAGCAGCCACACCGATAGAGACAAAAAACATATCAGCGTTTCTTTCACACTCACGTTGTACTGTATTTGACAGTCTCTTTCTAGCAATATCGTTGCAAGTCTAGTAGTGGTAGGTCTGTGTTAACGACTATGTTAATAGCTAACACAGGTGTCTGATTTTTCGGGCTGCTTAAAGCCATTTGACGAAGAGTAATGACTGCCATCTAGTGACAACAGACAGACTAGTGAAGTAGTGTTCAGGTTTGTGAAAAATGTTATAGGTTGGCAGCTATTAAATTTCTCAAAATAGATGGTGTGAATACGAGTATAACGTATCAAATCAAGTATCAGAGGATATTAAAATTAGATAATAGTGAATATATTTTTGGGCACAATAAAAACAAGCAGGTTTTATTATATCTGAATTTTTAAACACAGTATCATTTAAAAAAAACATAGTAAGTATCACATCTTTATCCTCAAATTCTGTTGTTAACAAAGGGCCGCTAGACCAAGACTTTTGAGGGTGACTAAATTTGATTACAGAATCTTAACTAAATAGATGATTTAAATACGTTTGACTATGTTGTATGTAGTTGAGAGTTGATCAACTGTTAAGAAGAGAGAAGCCTTTGAGTATTCGGGCGTAAGATAGTTACTTTACGGTCGAATCAATAAGGAAGTAGGATATCTGACGCCGTTATAATTGCATGTGTCTCGAGTACCTATATCTACTTAATCTTAAGTGTTCTTGAGATATTAATATCCGCCTAAATTAGGTATTTGTAACAAGGAGATATCTTACTTATTAACAACCCTGTCTAAGATTAAGATTTTTTTTAAGTTGTCTTTTTGACGTGACAACGTCTTATAAATTGGTTAGCCGGGTGACACTTCAAGAAACTGCGTTACGCTCCGCTCACGTTATGCGCTCACAATGAGAGCGAGTGAGAGGCACGCGTCCCTTCCACTCGGGCATGGTTAGCCCGCCTAAGAGCGAGAGAGACAGACATAAAAAGACTTGTCACGTTAAACTTTCGCCCGTATACCGACTTTACAGGCAACCAATTTTTTTTTGTAATATTTTTTTTTTGAGACTTGTGAGGTCAGAAGAAATATGATGATTCTAAAAATTTAATATTCTAACATAAAACTTCCTGTACCCTACATATTACTTACTTATAACAAATGCTTGATAGTTTCGATCAAAATTGGACTAGAAGATTTATTTATTTATATTTATTTTACCTAAACAATTAAATAGGTACCTATACAAGGTGTTACAGAAAGGCGAAATAATATTTTAAGGGCGAGCCCAGTCAGATAACTCAAAAAAGTAATTTTGAAATATAAATAAAATATTATTTATATTAATTAAACAATCGGCCGATCGAGTTACCTACTATGAAATAGTAAAATTCGTATTTCGAAATTTATTGCTTGGCTAACCTTTTCAATATGGACTAAGTTAAATGAACATCCTATTTAAGTTATATCTTATATTCCTAAGTACTTAAATATAATACTTAGGTAAGTAGATATTTAAGTAAAGGACGCTTACCGGCCCGTCTTTCGTCAACGCGAGCATGGTTGAGAAAAGCTTGTTGTTTCATCCAGCGCAATGCAATTTCATGCAGCAGCGAGTGAGAACGCGATAACATTGTACGAAAAATAGGGTGCGGAAATTTCACAAAACTTGTTCCAGGTAATATGTGTTTTTCAGTAAGCCTTACAAGTTTGTGAAACAAATGTTTTTCATTTAGAATCTTGATTACATTTGCAAGGTTTATATTCAAATATTTTCTTTACTTTTACAATTTATGAGTACTTTATGAATGGTTGAAGTTAAGGTAAAATTTGAGCAAAAAAGCAGATTTTTCGAGGCTTATTGAATTTGTTTGTTACTGAATTTGTTTCTCTAGAAATTTCTTTTATTTCAATAGAAACCTAGAAATAGCACACAAAATACCTATTAGTTCGAAAGTTTTAAAGAAAGATCTGTTACAAAGCTATAATCACGTACGAGCGTTTGTATGAAAAGTAAGACGGGAAGGGCGCCCTTAAAAATGTTATCGCAAAGGCGAAAACATTTCTCTGGGTGTAAAATAAATTCTTAAAGTGACGTTGGTTGTTGGATAACAAGATACTTTGCGTCACAAAAGCAGCAAAGTATGACGAAGTTCAAAAGTAGTTAGGTAAGTTTTTAAATAAATCTAGTTAGATATTCACAACGTTTTGCAGGTAACATTTTAACTATTTGATTCTATGATTACTATAATAATATGTTTTAAACTTAAAAAAAAAAATTCTTGTTTAACTTTAGCGTATTTTTTCTTTGGGAGAGGCTTTTAGTAGTAACAGTGGACCGATATAGGCTAAAAAGAATTCCAGAATTTTCAAGCTACTTAAATAATACAGGCTGACTTTTTAACTACTAGCCACCAGTTTTTGTTTTTAACAAAATCCTTAAAAAAATTAAAAAAAGAAAATAAAAACCACCAGCCCAATTTTTGGAGCAGGTTCAGTCCATGATACTGAACTACTTTCCATAAAAACAATTAACGAAAAACTAAAATAAAAATTCGCCTTCCCATAAAAATCGGCGCTCAGCCTAACGGATTTTGTATGGGAGGACGAAAATTTTTGATTAATTTTTAATAACTTTTTTTATAGAAAGTAGAACTTGCTCCAAAAATTTGGCTGGTGGTCAAAAAGTCATCCTGTATAATCAATATACATACAGGGTCTAACTAAATATAGTGAAACTATTTTAGGGCTGAATTCAGTCCATGATAATGAACAACTTTCCGTAAGAAGCATATGTATATCGAAATATGATAAATATTTTTTGGGTCTCCCATACCATATAAGTTGCCCGATCAGCTTAACCGAGTTTCTATGGAAAATAAAATATATTTTTTAGTATCATGGACTGAATCTACTTTGAAAATAATGACACCTTAGAATTACACATTGATTACTCTTACTGTCTTCTGTGACATTGCATCTAATAAAAACTGTCATCTTACGATTAATAAATAAACTTAAATACCTGTTTGATTAGATTAACTTGATACCCAGGGTAATCTGAATAAGTTCATATATATCCTGGCCGGGGATCATACTCAAGACCGGTGGTTCAGGGTTAAGAACATCATCCCTGCTCCACAGACATCGTAATTTAACTAAGTACTTATTGTATATATAGTGAACTAATAGACACGCCTAAAACTAGAAAAAAATATTTTCTTAATAAGAAATTACTTCTACATGTAAATAACACAGGGGGTTTTAATTATGCCAAATTAGGAGCTAATTGGAACATTAGGGAAACGTTGAAGATGTTGACCCTTGCTTATTAAATTAATCTCGAACCCAGTCTCGGTAACAGCGTGTTCCTTTAAACATACCTACGGGATAAATGCAGCTTTCGGTCTCTTACTCGTAATTATTTTTGAAGTACGGATTTTCCAATGGGTTTTCTTTTTAAGTTAATCATGGTTGTGAGGGCTGGGGGGGGGGGGGGGATTTTTGAAAATTTTGAAAGTGCTTCCCCCATATAATGGCTCCTCCACACGATGGGCCATCATTGCACAGATTTTTTGTCCATTGCTGCTTGGATGAAAAACTCAAAAGCTTTTGTGAGTTAAACAGCAATATACAGTGAATTGGCGCAATGATGGCCCAACGTGTGGAGGAGCCATAAGAAGATTATCAACCTGATGATCCGCCTTTTCATAAAGTTTTCCTCTATTGACTATTACACACTAGAGCAGTGGTGCCCAAAGTTGACACTTGAAAAATTTCAAGTTCAGGAATCGCCTCATAATTTTTATAAAGAAAAGGTGGCATAGCTATACCTATTAGTGACTATATACTGGTTAAAACCAACGTGAGACAGTCATAATTAATACTTATGCGATGAATGGGTTACTCACGTAGAGAGTCTCGTAGTGAGTAACCCGCGCATATAAATAAGAAAAATAAATTTCAAATAAGTAGAATTTTTTCATGAGATGGATGCACTTGTTTCCTTAAGTCAATAGACCCTCGTTTTTGTGATCGGTGCATCGTCCATTCGTCTTATTTCAAGGCTTATCCTTTGCGACATTCTGCACTAGAGTTGCGAGAAATAAGTAGGTAGTAGGCTGCAATAAAAATATTTCTAAGAAAGACAAAAACAGTAGCAAAAGTAACTATCTGTCATTTATCTAAAGATCAAACAACTAGGCTATTTACATTAGCAATCTTCAATTTGAATAAGAATGTCTCTCAACTATAAACAGGTACGTAGGTACATACAATGAATTCGTTGCAGTCACACCACACCACTAGAGTGACGTATAGGTAGCGATAAAACTGTATCACATCTACTGATAACATATCAGCGTACCTTATTTTACGGAAAAAATGTTTGACGCCGCTCTGAAGCGGTCATGTGGAGTGATGTGAGGTTTTGCTCTTCTGCAACAACAATGTGATCCATGATCTTAACAATAATGTCTTATTGGCTGTTGCTCTTTAGTTTATTTGTGTGTGTTTATACTGAGTATAGTGATAAGGAAGGTAAGATTTGCTGTTTAATTGTCGGTAATTAAGTCATGGTAGTCCGTCGGCTAGGTTGTTTGACGACATAAAACAAGTCAACCTGGATCGTGATGGCAAGGGATATAATAGGATGGTGCCTAAGGATGGTGCTGACAAAAGGAGACTTATGGGATCAGTCATATCAAGATAACTTTACGAAACGATTTTAAGACTTACATATTATGACCAATAAAGTGTTTTCAGCTTTCCAGGATTGTAAACTGTAATGCACCTATGCAATTTCGTACTTTATTACCTAGAATCGTGCTGGTATGTACCCGCAGCGCTGTGCCTATTTAATTTCTGCGGGTTGTATCTACTTATTTAGGTAGGAAGGCGTCGACTTTTGTTATCTAATACCCATCATTACCACTATATTCGAATCGGACAGGAGAAGATTACGATAATTATGGTGGACAGAGCCTTTATGGGCTTCTATTAAACTTGGAAAATTGCCATTGAGAGCTAACGTGTGATTGTTGTGTAAATAAAAAATGTGCAAGTTATAGAAATAAAAACTCTTCTTACATACATACATTATCACGTCTTTATCTCTGACTGTGTAGACAGAGTCCAGGGCCGTAAGCCCCAGAAGGCCACGTTAAGCGTGATGGTGGGCGGACGTAAGATGGAAATAAAACCGGCCAAGTGCGTGTGCAAATTCGCTTGGAGAGGGTTCCGTACAATTGATTGAATTCTTATAGGTTTTCCTGTATTCTACAATCAATGAACTAAATTTTAGGCTCAGTAGTTTCGGAGATCATCAGGGGGGGAATGGTCAATTTTCGTCTTCTTTCATGAATAAAATCAAAACTATTTATTCTATAAAGTAAAGTTTACAAAACTTTTTTTTTTTAAATTTTTTTTTGAAATGAGCAGAGAATTTAAAATAAAAAAATATTTACTTTGCACATATGTGTTTGGGTCATAGGATAACACCATCCTAACAAATTTCACCTGATTCGGTCCAGTAGATTCTGAGCAAATTGGCTGTGACAGACGGACGGACAGACAGATGCACGAGGTTCCGTTTTTTCATTTTTTGTACGGAACCCTAAAAAGGAATCAAAATAGGGATGGGTTGCTAGCCACATCGCCCATTAAAATGATTCAGATTTTCGCCCTTTCCATTGATCGGCTCTTACGATTAGCGCAGAAAGAGAAGCAGCTGTTACATTCCATTTCTTTTCTCCCAGACCAGCATCGAACAATTCTTGCATAGGTACCTACTCAAAATATCCTCTAAGCCTATTTCTATTCACGTAAGTTTCCTACTGCTATCATTAAGGTACTTCGATGTTAAATTGTTGTAATTCTGAAAACGGCTTGTGTGATTGTGGCTCAGTCAACCCATAGACCACCTCTTGTCATGCCAACTACCCGACTTCTTGTACCTACTACACACCTTTTGTCATGCATATCCCAACTGCCCGACTTCTTGTACCTACTACACACCTTTTGTCATGGATATCCCAACTGCCCGACTTCTTGTACCTACTACACATATTTTGTCATGCATATCCCAACTGCCCGACTTCTTGTACCTACTACACACCTTTTGTCATGCATATCCTAACTGCCCGACTTCTGGTACCTACTACACACCTTTTGTCACGCATATCCCAACTGCCTGACTTCTTGTACCTACTACACACCTTTTGTCATGCATATCCCAACTGCCCGACTTCTTGTACCTACTACACACCTTTTGTCATGCATATCCCAACAGCCCGACTTCTTGTACCTACTACACACCTTTTGTCATGGATATCCCAACTGCCCGACTTCTTGTACCTACTACACATATTTTGTCATGCATATCCCAACTGCCCGACTTCTTGTACCTACTACACACCTTTTGTCATGCATATCCTAACTGCCCGACTTCTGGTACCTACTACACACCTTTTGTCACGCATATCCCAACTGCCTGACTTCTTGTACCTACTACACACCTTTTGTCATGCATATCCCAACTGCCCGACTTCTTGTACCTACTACACACCTTTTGTCATGCATATCCCAACAGCCCGACTTCTTGTACCTACTACACACCTTTTGTCATGGATATCCCAACTGCCCGACTTCTTGTACCTACTACACATATTTTGTCATGCATATCCCAACTGCCCGACTTCTTGTACCTACTACACACCTTTTGTCATGCATATCCCAACTGCCCGACTTCTGGTACCTACTACACACCTTTTGTCACGCATATCCCAACTGCCTGACTTCTTGTACCTACTACACACCTTTTGTCATGCATATCCCAACTGCCCGACTTCTTGTACCTACTACACACCTTTTGTCATGCATATCCGAACTGCCCGACTTCTTGTACCTACTACACACCTTTTGTCATGCATATCCCAACTGCCTGACTTCTTTTACCTACTTCACACCTTTTGTCATGCATATCCCAACTTCCCGACTTCTTGTACCTATTAAAGCAGACCTGAATGAGGCCAACCGCTCGCCGTGGCTAGGTTCTCGTCTAAAGAAATTTAATTTCAGTAATATTACGACTCGATAAGAAGATGAGAGTGAGAGTAAGTCAGATAAGGGCAAATTTATGGTTTAGGTATGAACATCCACCATATCTATACCATATAGCCATCCACATATGTGTGAGAACATGCATTAATAAACTACTTAATAATAACATGTTTTGTCAATGAATACGAGATTAGCAAACGAGTCATTTGTTTGCCATTTGATAAAAGCTGCCGATGCCGATGCCGGTTGAAAATTGCCTCGTGGCGGTCGAAATACCAAACTAAAACTGATTTTTAATGCGCAAGCAAAACCATTTTTTTGCTTTTAAAAACTACGGATTCGCAAAACATTTTTGCATGATACTTTAAGTTAAAAATTTGTCCGTCGCTGGCGGAAGCCAAAACACGACTCATACACATTGGCTTGATAGATAACAATCTGAAAATTACCTCTAGTTCTGCAAATTGAGATTGAATTCTGCAAAGAGATACATATACACACTATCACGTCACGTCTTTACCCATAACGGGGTAGATGTTATTGACTGTCATTGCCCGATCTGTGTTTCGACACTTTCATATCTCCTCTACAAGCAAAGCAATAACGAAGAATGAACTAGCTTCTTTTCTCTTCCAGCGTAGATTCCTTGTAATAGTCAATTGGGAGAATGAGCGAAAATTAAAAGAATAGGCAGGCGCGGATGCAGTCCTCAAAAAAGGTTGTGGTCACAGCTATCCAAAAATCGGCGAAGTGCAAATCGGAGAGATATTACTGGCGACGGGGGCAAATTTCAATTTACCTCTGTCTAGAAAAGGACTCGCACCGGATAGAAGGCTAGTAACAGCACTGGATCGATATAGTGAAACCAAGGGCAACATTTTGTACAGTATACAGTATGTAACAAAAACCCTGCCCGAGCCGTGAAGGTCATGTTGCGTAGCTTGTGTAGGTTCTATTTATCGGTTTCTCGCCAGAGAATAGGTACAAAAAATTACCCCTGACAAAATTAAATTTTAAATTGTAACTTACCTACATGGCAACCATCGAAATTAGATGGCAACTCAGGGGGCGAGGGGCGGGCGGAAAGCGCCTGAGTCGCGGCGCGGCGGACCGTGGCGGCGGCTACTTTGTTTGCGGCGCGATCAAAGGAGCCGACAGTCGATGCCGCGCTTGACTGTCTCTAGCCGTGGTCTAGACATGCCGCCACCGGAGACGGTGTTGTCGCTTTCTTTGTTTGTAGGCATAGCATGCCCATCGTGCCCACTTACACGCTGAACGTGAGGTTTGGGTCTTATGGCTCTGTTTACCCCGTACGGGATAAAAACGTGGTTAATTTAATATGTATGTTCTGCGCGTTCGTTCCAGAATGTGGTCCCAAGTGCGTCGGCGAGGAGTACGTGTGCTTGAACAACCAGTGTTACTGTGCTGACGGATACCTGCCCAACAGCTACCAGACGACCTGCATTAAATGTCCAGGTAAGGTTTGGATTCTTAAGGCTCGATTTGCATTGCCGCGAACGGAATGAAAGGAAATGTTTGCAACGAAATTGTACATTGCATAATGAATTTAATGTCATACATACATCGTACTGAATACGAGCCAAACAATTAATTACTTATTTAAAAAAACCCGTCTGCGTGTAAAATAAGCGAGGTGAAGTATAAATGTTGTTTTTCAGCATTTCTTATTCCAAATTACATTAAAACATATACGTTATACATTTTTGGAATCCTCTTTTATAATCCTTCATATCAAGGATACGATAGGTTTTGAATTTTAAAAAAAGACGAATAAAATCCGCTATTTTGTTTTTTTTTTATTTTGATTTACCCAGTATCACCAAAGAGCAATAATATACCTTATCTACCTTCCCCAAGTGTCACTCTCACTAATCTGACAAACCTAACGACACACCTCTCAAGCCACTCTCGAAAAACATAACCCTCTTTCTGACAATCGGGTAAAAAGAGTGCGTCTTCCACGGAAGAGGAATTAGGTTGGAACATGGACTTGATCTTTAAGCAGTTTTTTTATAAAACTGTATCTAGGTTTTCCTTTGCCTCTTCTTGCTTCTTTTTTTCTCTCCAATATTACTTTAAAAAACTCATCATGTACATAATAACCATCATCTACCTCTAATAAGGAGCCCCATATTTTCCCTCTCCTAGAATTTATAGTTTGTAGTTTGCGATTCTCTCCAACAAGTGCCAACACCTCATTAGGGTTGGATCCTACGAACAATAATTCCCTAGAAATCTAACGCTTCTACATTCACCGCTTCGATTCTAATTCTATTTACGCAAACAAACGAACAGTTATTACAACGAAACACTCGAACGCACACATAGACAAAGATGCATGCGATTGGTCGCGACAAGGTCACGCGTCGTCGTCGGTCGGGTGGGGCAGTCAACGCAACGAGCGTTGAGATACAACGCGCAGTTTATGCAGTACGCTACGCTAAAATAAATAACCTTGTTCACGTGTTACTTTTTTTTAATAACAAGTATTCATGTCTGTATGACTTCTACACCACTTCACGGCACATGACGGCATTTTTAATGAATCGATTATCGCAAAAACACAGCAATATTTTCAAAGGAAACTTCTTGCGACGCAACCGCACGACTCGAGTGTCACGGCGAACTGTCGCACCGCGCTGTTAATATTTTAAGCCCCGCCCGCCGCGGTACATATCGCGTGGAATGATTTTTCGGGATTAGTTAAGTTTCTAGGGAATTATATTTCGATGGTTGGATCTCATCTATCAGCACGGAACAGCAATTTCCTATGCGGCTATCCTTTTCTGTCACTCAGAACAGTAATTTG
The DNA here is from genome assembly GCA_963576875.1 of Acrobasis repandana. Taxonomy (NCBI): domain Eukaryota; kingdom Metazoa; phylum Arthropoda; class Insecta; order Lepidoptera; family Pyralidae; genus Acrobasis; species Acrobasis repandana. The sequence goes on along the minus strand of OY756221.1, from coordinate 6,990,244 downwards.
CTAGAGCGAGAGGGAGCGACGCAACGCTGCAGCACGGCCGGTGCTGAAACGTTCCGTCGCTCTCTCTCGCTCTAGCAAATAACGCTTCTGAGCTACATAAAAGGATAGCAGCATAGGAAAATGCTGTTACGTGCTGATAGATGAGATCAAACCCTTAGTTTTTTTTTTCTGTTCAACAATGAGGAGAATTAATAAAAATTTAGATAGGTACCTACCCAGTTAGTTAATTTTCAATTTCACATTTTTTTAACCTCTAACAAAAATGAGGGATGTTATAAGTTTGACGCTTATGTCTATCGGTCTGTCTGTCTGTGGCATCGTAGCGCTCGAACGGATGGACCGATTTCGATGCGGTTTTTTTACGTGAAAGCAAGTTTTTTTTGCGGCGGTTCTTAGTCTATGTTTGATGAAAATCGGTTCAGCCGTTTAAAAGTTGTTGGGGGTTAACTTGGGGTTAACGCTGTAAAAGTCAGGGCTTTCTGTATCAAATCGTATCGGTAGTTCCGCTACTCATCACTAGATGGCGTTCTTGACAGTCGGGGTTTTTTTTTTAATTTTCTTAGCAAATAAACTTGTTATATTGTGAATTTCAGTACTGGGTGAGAAGTGTTTCGGTCCCTGCTGTAACCCGCACGGCAATGGCAGCCTGCACTGCTGGTACGGGGTCTGCCAGCCTTGCACGGACGCCTTCGGAAACTGGATTTGCCGGTAAGTTGGCTCTTCACAAAACTTAAGTAGATACGCATTTGGTATAACCATAACTAAGAAAAAAATCCATCCATCCTCCATACGTTGGTATAGAAAATTAAGCCCGTGGTCTTTTATGTCTGTGCTCAATAAACACTGAAGCTAGTGGGCTGATTTTGATGCGATTTTTACTAATACCTAGATCACTTCTTTGCCATGTGATTTCCGGCCTAGAATAGGACCACTCCATTTATTCCTGTGGATGTCGTTAGAAGCGACTAAACGACAAAGCACATCTTGTGTAACAACTACATTCCCAAGGAGGGTTGACCTCGGGCGGTTGCCGGTTATAAAACTTTTGCACGAATGCATTCCCAAGTAATTTTTTCAGTCAAATCTTTATTCAGAATGGAGGGGTCGGGGCAGCATGTAAGTATTTTATTACTTAAGACTTAAATGCTGGCCCGACCCCACGTAAAGTGGGATAAGGTGAGTAAAAAGAATAAGTAGAGCACTTTCTCCATGAAGGTACTATACTAGGTAGGTAGGTACTATAATCAAAGACCTTGCAACTACAAGACTGGAAATCAGCAGAAAAAAGTCGACTAAAAATCTGCTGCATTAAGCCTCGTCCACGGACATGCGCCGCGAAACGCGGCGCGACACGAGGCGCGACAGGCGACGTATCGCGTCGCGTGTCCGTGGACACGCACTAAGTGTATGTCAATATGCATATGTTGTCTGCCGTACAGGGGATTTAGTCATTTAGTAATGTTTTCCATAGACAACGTGTTGTCAACACCATGTCTACACGTTGTCTATGGAAAACATTACTTCAATAGGAGTTTCCCCTCTATATAAGTACCCTCAGAACAATATTCTGAGGGTACACAATCCTACCTCTATGACTAAGTGTTGTGGGTACCTACTTGTTAAATAGTTATTGTGAAGGTAGATAAGTTTTTACTCAATAAACCAGTCGTGTATCTGTTGTTTCACTAAGACGCCCTGCCACCGTGTACGGTGTCAGGTGTAAAAAGTTATCGTACGATTGCATCGCGTTGTTATACCGAAATAATTTGAGTTTGTGTCGGACTACAAGTTTTTTAGTGAAATGGGTACTGAAAGTGATGTGTCGAAACGTGAGGAGGGCGTCTACACGGCGATTCAGCAACCGACGCCGATGCTTCGAGAAGGAAATCTGGCCGCTAATTGGCGAGAATGGAAAATGGCTTTTGACTACTATTTGATTGCAGCGGATAAGGAAATGGCAACGTCGAGAGAAAAGAGTGCCTTGTTTATGCACAGCATTGGTAAATACGGGAGAGAAATTTACGAAGAACTCGATATAGCTGAGTCCAAAAAATTAGACTACGACTATATATGTAAGAAATTCTCAGATTACTGTGATCCATTAAAAAAACGTGAATTACGAAAGACACGTATTTTTTGAAACATATCAGAGCGATGAAAATTTCGATAAATTTTTGGGTACATTAAAATTAAAATGTAAAAGTTGTGAGTTTGGGTCGCTCAAAAATAGTTTAATTTTAACACAGCTAATACGCGGTGTTAAAGATGTACAGATGAGAGAAAAACTTCTTGCAAAACCGTCACTGTCATTGGAAGACGCGGTACAATGGTGTCGAGCCGCGGAACGAGCAACGGAACAAGCTGCAGCGTGCAATTCAAAGCAGCCTGGAGATGTGGAACAGCTGGTATGGCGACCAGAACGTGCGTCGTACAGCGGGTACCGAGGCGGGCAGCGCGCGGGCCGGGGCGGCCGCGGAGCAGCCGGGGGCCGGGCGCCGCGCTGCCGGCCACTGCGGTACGGTAGCAGTGACGGAGCGGGTCGCGGTGCGCGGTATGTAGGTTCGACGGACTGCGACAAGTGCGGAAAATCACACAGATTTAGTGATCGGTGCCTAGCAACTGCTGTTAAGTGTTATCGTTGTGATAAAATTGGACACTATGCCCGGTTGTGCAAAGTGAATTTTTCTCATGAGATGACAAATGAAGAGGAAGGACACTTATGTGAAGAGGACATGGGTGAGCTGTTTTTGGAAAATGTATATATAGATTCATTAGAAAGCTTTGTAGAACCTTGGTATGAGTTTGTTTTTGTCAACGGCATAAAAATTAAGTTTAAATTGGACAGTGGCGCAGATTTATCTGTAATATCATTGGATTTGTTTCACAATGCGAAATTGAATAACCACAAACTTCATTGGATTTGTTTCACAATGCGAAATTGAATAACCACAAAATTTTGCAATCCAAGCTAATCTTAAAAGAAACAAGTAAAAATCGTTTACCAGTTGTAGGCTATTTTAAAGCTGTTTTAAAATGCGGATCACAAAGTTGTGAAGAAAATATATCGTATATGTTTTGGCCACAAAGTGCAACAATTTACTAAGTTTAAAAGCATGTACTAAATTAAATTTAATAACAAGATCGAATCAAGTGGCCCTTAACAATTTACAGTTAGACGATTCTATTTTCAAAGGTATTGGGTGTTTACCTACTATTTGTAAGCTGGAACTAGACGAAAGCGTTCCGCCTGTTATCAGTGCCACTCGTAAGATACCGATTAAGTTGCGACCCCGTTTAAAAGAGGAACTTGATAAAATGGTTAAATTGAACATTATTACAAAAGAAGAGGGACCGACAGATTGGGTCTCGAGTATAGTGCTTGTGGAAAAACCTGATAAATCGTTAAGAATTTGCTTAGATCCAAAGAATCTCAATCGTGCAATTAAACGTAGTCAATTTATATTGCCCACCCTAGATGAAATAGCGAGTGATTTGTCTGGAGCTAAATATTTTTCAAAATGTGATGCAAACAAAGGATTTTGGATGCAAAGGTTAGATGAGGCTAGCTCAAAGCTTTGTACATTTAGTACTTGTTTCGGGAGATATCGTTTTTTGCGTCTTCCGTTCGGGATAAATTCTGCTCCAGAATTTTTTCACAATGAAATGTTTAAAATATTTAAAATGGAGGGGGTAGCTATATATATAGATGACATATTAATATGGGGTAGGACTCGTCAGGAACATGACTCAAGATTGCAAGAAGTACTTCGTAGGACAAGGATAAACGGTGTTAAATTTAACAAAGACAAGTGTGTGTTTGGAGTTCAGGAAATCATGTTTTTAGGACATATTTTTAATAGCACCGGTATGAAAATAGATAAAAAACGTATACAAGCGGTTTTAGACATACCAACTCCTACAGATAAAAAGGAATTAGAACGGTTTTTAGGAGTAACAAATTACTTATCCCGTTTTATTCCTAGTTACTCAGAGATATCCTCAGGTTTAAGGGAGTTGTTAAAGAAAGATGTCAAGTTTTATTGGTCAAGCGCTCAGGATGAGGCATTTAAAAAATTAAAAAATAAGATAAGCAGCGCCCCCGTATTACGCTACTATTCTCCTAACGAGCCGGTAGTGGTGTCGGTGGACGCGAGCTCGCAGGGTCTCGGTGCATGCCTCCTGCAGGCGGACCGGCCCGTCGCGTACGCGGCGCGCGCCCTCACCCCCGCCGAAACGCAGTGGGCGCAAATCGAAAAAGAAATGCTTGCTGTAATCTTCGGTTGCACTCGTTTCCACCAATACATTTATGGCCATAGCAAAGTAACGGTAGAAAGTGACCATAAACCATTAGAATCTATTTTCAAAAAACGTTTAAATGAAACGCCAGCTCGCCTTCAACGAATGCTATTACGACTACATTATTCTATCGAACTAAAGTATAAACCAGGCAAGTTACTATTCATCGCGGATACATTATCGCGCGCGACAACAGAGCAGGATAGTGATAGCGAAATTTTCGAAGAGGTAATGATTCATGCAAATACAGTGTATGAAAATGTTGACGCGAGCACTCAGATGGTAAATAGGATTAGAGATGAGACAGAAAGAGATAGTATTTTGAACAAGGTATGTGAGTACTATTACAACGGGTGGCCTAATATTAAGCGAGATACTAAGTCAGTAGTAAAACCTTATTGGAATGTGTATACGGAATTACATGTCATTAAAGGAATATTATTTAAAGGGGATCGGATAGTTATACCAGACTCGTTACGTAAAGAGATGCTAACGCGTGTTCATGAAGGTCATCTCGGAGTAGAAAAGTGTCAAAGGCGGGCTCGAGAAGTAATGTGGTGGCCAGGCATGTCGGCCGCCATCGAGCGACTGGTGCTGGGCTGCGAGACGTGCCAGCGGCACCGCGCCTCCAGCCCGCGCGAGCCGCTGCAGCCGCATCCCGTGCCCAATCTGCCCTGGGAAGTCGTGGCATCCGATATTTTTGAACTCAAAAGTAATTCCTATCTATTGGTAGTAGACTATTATTCTAAATACATCGAAGTGGCAAAGCTACCAAATATGCAAAGTGTTTCAGTTATATTAATTTTAAAAGAAATTTTTAGTCGGTTTGGCATACCCAAAAAATTGATTACAGACAATGATACTCAATATACGTCACAGGAATTTAAAGAATTCAGCAGCAGGTGGGAATTCGATCACGTGACCAGCTCACCGCTGTACCCGAGGTCTTACGGCCTTGCTGAAAGAAATGTTCTAACGGTTAAAGCCATGATGATAAAGTCTCTCGAAAGTGGTCAAGATTGGCGTTTAGCGTTACTTAACTTTAGGAACACTCCCGTTTCAGGAGAAACATATTCTCCAGCACAACTTTTGATGAACCGTAGATTAAGAACTAAGTTGCCTATCACTGATAAATCACTCCAACCAGCTGTTATTTATTCGGAATCTATGACGGACAGTCGTTTAAATAAATTGAAAAATACAAAAACTTATTACGATAGGGGTACACGAAAATTAAAACCTTAGTATCCAAATGAAACTGTGCGCATGCGAAACAAGGACATATGGGTAAAGGCTAAAGTTACCAGGCCAGCTCAGGATCAGCGTTCGTACTGGGTACAGACGGAAAACGGTGGTACATATAGACGGAACCGTCAACATATTTTAAAATTGCCGAATTCTGATAGTGTGGGTAGTAAAAATTCTAGCATTAAATATTTAGATTTGGAAAACGAGGGACCTACCAACAACACGGTACCTCGACCCTGCGGAACGGTGTCGCAACCACAAGTAATAACTACTAAAAGTGGCCGAGAGGTGAAGCCACCCGTTCGATTTGTTTGTCAATGATATTATTATATAGGTAGTGGCTGTTAACCGCGGCATTGCCCGCGTGTTCGTGGTTAATTCTAGTTAGTTAGTTAGTTAAGATCTTTATTGCACCAAAACATAATGATACAGAGTAATAGATTAAAGAAAACAGATGTCAAAAGGCGGCCTTATCGCAGCTGCAATCTCTTCCAGGCAACCGAGGTACTTGGAGATGTTTAACGAAAACAGGTGAGGTGCGAAGTTATATGCAAGAAGAAAAAAGTGTAATTAATAAAGATACATACAATACATACATACAAATATAAAATATATACATAAATACATACATATCTATATCAATATGTACACAAAAAAGAAAATCCGAGCAAGGTAAGTGCGGAAATAAAGAAAGTCATATTATAATAAGGATAGAAAGTGCGACTTCACTTGAGATTTAAAGCTGGCTAGCGTTTCAGCACGCCGGATGGATGGTGGTAGTGCATTCCAGAGTCGAACTGCCTTGACCGTGAATGATTTTCCATAAAATTCAGTGGAGTTGAATTCTACAAATAGTTATAAATGTATACATTACCTTACTTGATTAATAAGTCAAACTGATGACGGGTTAAAAAAAAAAAAAAAAAAGTGTCCTTTTAACTACTACTTACTTACTTGTATTGTAGCGGAAGCAAATTTTTGGTACCTAATTTAATAATTATTTTCATTGCCTGTACTTAAACTTGTAACAAAATTTCTAGATGCCTTATTACTCGTATTAAGTATGCGGGGTCTGTTATTATGTCTGTCATCGCTGTAATTTACATGTTACGGATTATTCCTGTATGCCTAATTTCAATATAGTTAATACAATTTTACCTATTAAGTTTCGCGCTTAAGGTACCTACCTGTTCTTACTTAAATTGTAAAATTTTTATTTTTAAGTTTAGAATTAAGTGTTTACAAACTTCTATTTTTTTTTGTTGTTATTTCTTCTTATTTTTGGGGGAAATAAAAGCATTGTTTTATCTTTCGGGGGGAGATGTTGTGGGTACCTACTTGTTAAATAGTTATTGTGAAGGTAGATAAGTTTTTACTCAATAAACCAGTCGTCGTGTATCTGTTGTTTCACTAAGACGCCCTGCTACACTAAGTATAATGCATACTAGTGCGACTCTGCGTGGGCCGCTAGTCATACATAAAAAAAATGCTAATAAGTATTTTGTAATTTTTCAGAGACTCCCTAGATCAAATTCTGTTGGTGACGACAACACAGGCAATAATGGGCACAGCGCTCATCTTAGGAATCGTGGCAACGTTCGTACTGCTCTTCAAATTATGTGCGACGGCAGACATAAGGTTAATAAACTAAATTCCTATGTCAGATATATCTTAGGCAGTGATCCCACTGCCCCGCGCACCGTCGCGGAGCGCGGGGCGGCAAATGTTAACATTGTATGCAAGTATCTCCGTTTGTGTAGAAAACACGCCTAGTCCAACCCACTAAAAATTTCAGCCTTTTTCTGCCTGAACAGAGCGTACCAGTAACTGAAAGTTCGTGAGGAAGACATAGAGAAGACAGCCATCATCACACCGATGGGACTATATGAATTTCCGCGGAATTCATAAAGTCTGGATTTTTCTAGGTCTCAAGAATGCTGGTCAACCTTCCAGCGATATATCCACTAAGTGCTCAGCGGACTGCCTTACGTATTTCCATTCGTTGACGACATATTGGTCGCTTCTGACAGCGAAACCCTTAATCGAGAACACCTAAGAACACTAGGAAGACTCGAAGAACAGGCATCACAATCAACCCAGCAAAATGCCAGATTCCGTAAAAACGCGGCAGATTCCGCGCACCGCGGCGGGGCGCGTTGCCAGTGGGTGAATCGCCTTACTTCCTGCGGCGTTACAACTTTTGTGGGTCTATTGGACTCCTCTACGTTCTTCTTTCATTCACTTAGCTCTATCTCTAATTCGTTCTGTCAAATAACTGCAGTGGCGGCGCTAGACGTCGGCGACGTCGTAAAAATTATCATATTTCAGCCATTTCAAAGAAAAATTTTCAAAACGCAACTTTTTTATCAGACAGGTTGGAGGTAGGCCAGCCATCTGTCTGGGTTTCCCCGGATTTGTCCTAGTTTGTAAGGCGTCCGGAGAGCGTCCGGGCGGGGTTCTTAAATAGTGTCCGTGTGAAACCCGGACAGTATTTAAGCAACCCGCATCCATCCGGCCCCCGGCCCCGGCGTCCCTGCTTTCCCCGCGCGTCCGAGTAAAATTCTTTATTTCTCTGCAATGTCCGGGGATTTTTAAATTAGGTAATGACAGGTCTAGTTGGATGGGCTATGCAAAGGCAGACTCGCGAGGTCTACCTACAGCACATAGAGCCGCAAGTATTATAAATGTAAAAGTTTGTGAGTTTGGATGTCTTAATCACGTAAAAACGATTGAACAGATTGGAATGGAAATTGGCATGAACTTTGTGTCCCGAAATGTGTCCCGGAAAATGTGAGATTCCCGTAGGATTGTCAAAAAACTGCCTCTTTAACAACGCGGGCCACGCTGCGGGTACGCTCCGGCCGTCATCGCAACCAAGTTTCACAACTAGTTGCGATGGAAAAATTTCTATATTTATACACTAAAAAAGACCTGATTATGATGATACACTACTGGTTGTGGTAAATAATCTTATTTATTTGTTCGCAATTCATCATCATCAGGTCTTTTTTAGTCTCCACTGCAAAAGCACGACCCTCTCTGTACTACCAGAGCCTTATATTAGTCAGAGCAGTCAAAGGATTTGGCCTACACCTACACTCTCCACGCTGGCCAGACGAGTTGGAGAGGTCGCATTCATGTTTTAAGGCCGTACCTGAATTTTCCGGGGTCCAGTGCTGCCCCCATTTAAAATAAATCATTTCAAAGAAAACGGAGACATTATTTAAAATTTTGCTACTATCAAATCCTAGATAACCCTTCAAAGTATTTTATGAACTGTTTACAGTTTAAAGTGAGAACGTTAAGCTTTACTACGCACATTTGCGAAAAACGGCCACTTTTGGCAAATGTGCGTAGTAAAGCTTAACTCATTCTCATTATAAAGCGTTCTCATTATAAACTGTAAACTGTAGTTCATAAAATACTTTGAAGAGCTATCTAGGACTTGGTAGTAGCAAAATTTTAAATGATGTCTCCGTTTTCTTTAAAATGATTTATTTTAAATGGGGGCAGCACTGGACCCCGGAAAATTCAGGAAAGGCCTTAAGCTTTGTTTAGCTTGTGTTTCCTAAGTCGCCTTCTACGATATTTCACCACAGGAAAACTTGGTGTGGTCCTATTCTACTCTGCCGGAAACCACACGGTTGTTCGCACAAAGAATTTATTATAGTGTGCAAGGGCTGTGTAACGCCTAGTACACAATAATTATCTCGAATTTATTTAGTGTAATCTATCTGTGGTAATGTAAAACAATATTTTGTTTCGCATGTAAGTTTCACCTCCTTAAACGCTTAATGTTGTGTCCGTTATTGTTGTTTAAAAGTATCATTACTTTCAGGCCACTGGGCGGCCCTGCCAACTACAACAGTCGGCTATCGATAGGAAGTTTGCAACTTTATGTCGAAGAGAGGCTACGGGATGCCCCCCCGAGGTAGGATTTTCATCTAGTAGTTATATTTTCCGTTAGCAATTTGTAGTTACATCGGAACAATTAGTAATATTAGGTCCTTACATATGAAATTGCCGTTCAGTATCAAAAAAGTGAAACAAGTTTTTTTTAATGAAATTATTATTTAATCAATCGAAGTATGCGCCGTTGTTATCGATACACTTCCGCCATTTTATAGGCAGATCATTGATACCTTTGGAAAAAAAATCCTGGGAGCGAGAGTCTATGAACTGTTTAAAGGCGGTTTTGACTGCCTCATCAGATTTGAAATTTTTTCCGTGTAAAAAGTTATCCAAATTTTGAAAAAAGTGATAATCGGTTGGGGCAAGATCTGGAGAGTATGGTGGGTGACGCAGAGGTTCCAGTCAGATCTCCTCTAACTTGGCGATCGTTTGATGTGCAGTGTGTGGTCTAGCTTTATCCTGAAGGAGCAGTGGGCTAGAGCAATTCATCAGTCTCGATTGTTTAATGGCGAGCTTTTCCATCATTGTTTGCAATTGTTGGCAATACAAGTCTGCAGTAATCGTCTGGCCTGATCTCAAGAAGCTGTAGTGGATAACACCAGCACTGGTCCACCAAACACTAACCAGAATCTTCGTTTTGGTCAGTTTTCGCTTAGGGCAAGGTTTTGCCGGTTCTCCAGGGTCAAGCCATTGTGATGATCGCTTCCGATTGTCGTACAGGATCCATTTCTCATCACAAGTCACGATACGGTTCAAAATCCCCTCATTATTGTGTCGATTAAGCAAAGAAACGCAGCAAGCAACGCGTGTTTGTTGGTTTGCTTCAGTCAATTCGTGCGGTACCCACTTTTCGAGTTTTTTAATTTTTCCGATTTGGCGCAAGTGGATAAGTATCGTTTTGTCACTTACACCGAAGGCTGCTGCTAATTCAGAAGTGGTTTGAGATGGATCCGCTTCCACTATCGCCTTCAATTCTTCGTTATTCACTTGAGTATCAGGTCGTCCACGAGGCTCATTGTGTAAATCGAAATTTCCAGAACGGAAACGTTGAAACCAAAAACGCACCGCTCGATCGTTAGCGGTGCCTGGTCCATACACGTCGTTAATTCTTCGAGTCGTTTCTGCAGCACTGGTGCCACGGTGGAACTCGTATTCGTAAATACCGCGAATTTTCAATGTGTCCATAGTTGTTGTTATAGCAATGTTGAAATTTAAACACATGATGTTAAAACAAATGAAATACGAATTTTAAAACAATATTTTTCTGGCTTTATTTCGAAATAAATTTGAATTTGGAATTCCTAATGAAACGCAAGATATTTGATTTTAAAGTTGCCAGTCTTGAAAATCGGCAATTTCATATGTAAGGACCTAATACTTTTGAGTAATTATGAGTATGTTTCCTGTGGTAGTACCTGTTAAAATATGATCAGATTCAAATATATTTTCAACCCATTCCCTGCTAATGACAGTTATAAAAGATAGATTTCACGTAATTCGTTGACTTATCGTACTTTGTGATGTAATTATAATGTAAAATTCATATGCCTGGCCAGTTATCAATTTAAATATCTCTGTATGTATATGTATATAAAATCTTATACCTATATTTTCACAGATATTCAAGAACTCCGCCAACGGAAACCCCCCAGTATCCAGCCATAACATATTTCAATGATGGTTTTGTAAGTATATTTTAACGCTACCTATATCTACTATCACAACTTAATCCATAACGGGGTAGACATAGCCATGGGTCGCAAAACCCAAAGCCAATAGGCGATGCGGCTAGCAACCCATCACTATTTTGATTCCTCTTTCCACCATCTCGCCCATTATCACGCTAAGTGACCTTTAAGTCTTGCGGGCCGAGAATCTATCTGCTAAGAGGATCCAAAACCTCTGTCTGCCCCATTAGGGATATTTCATGTTTATTTTTATACAGGGTCTCACAAAATATACTGAAACTATTTTAAGGGTGAATTCAGTCCATGATACTGAACAACTTTCCCCAAGGAACATAAATCGAAATATGAAAAATAATTTTTGACCTCCCATACAAGTTGACCGATCACCTGATCCGAGTATGAATAAAAAGCTAAAAATTATTTTTTATATTTCTATATATGTTCCTTGGGGAAAGTTGTTTAATAGTATGGACTGAATTCACCATTATAATAGTTTCAGTACCTATATTTTGTTAGACGTTATATATATGTACTAGCTGTGCCCGCGACTTCGTTCGCGTGGTTGTCGGAACGTAATGTTATATAGCCTAAAGCCTTCCTCTATAAATGGACTACCCAACAGAAAAGAATTTTTCAAATCGGACCATAAGTTCCTGAGATTAGCGCGTTTAAACAAACAAACAAACTCTTCCGCTTTATAATATTATTAGGTCCTTACATATGAAATTGCCGATTTTCAATACTGGCAACTTTAAAATCAAATATCTTGCGTTTCATTAGGAATTCCAAATTCAAATTTATTTCGAAATAAAGCCAGAAAAATATTGTTTTAAAATTCGTATTTCATTTGTTTTAACATCATTTGTTTGAGTTTCAACATTGCTATAACAACAACTATGGACATATTGAAAATTCGCGGTATTTACGAATACGAATTCCACCGTGGCACCAGTGCTGCAGAAACGACTCGAAGAATTAACGACGTGTATGGACCAGGCACCGCTAACGAACGAACGGTGCGTTTTTGGTTTCAACGTTTCCGTTCTGGAAATTTCGATTTACACAATGAGCCTCGTGGACGACCTGATACTCAAGTGAATAACGAAGAATTGAAGGCGATAGTGGAAGCGGATCCATCTCAAACCACTTCTGAATTAGCAGCAGCCTTCGGCGTAAGTGACAAAACGATACTTATCCACTTGCGCCAAATCGGAAAAATTAAAAATCTCGAAAAGTGGGTACCGCACGAATTGACTGAAGCAAACCAACAAACACGCGTTTCTTGCTGCGTTTCTTTGCTTAATCGCCACAATAATGAGGGGATTTTAAACCGTATCGTGACTTGTGATGAGAAATGGATCCTGTACGACAATCGGAAGCGATCATCACAATGGCTTGACCCTGGAGAACCGGCAAAACCTTGCCCTAAGCGAAAACTGACCAAAAAGAAGATTCTGGTTAGTGTTTGGTGGACCAGTGCTGGTGTTATCCACTACAGCTTCTTGAGATCAGGCCAGACGATTACTGCAGACTTGTATTGCCAACAATTGCAAACAATGATGGAAAAGCTCGCCATTAAACAACCGAGACTGATGAATTGCTCTAGCCCACTGCTCCTTCAGGATAACGCTAGACCACACACTGCACATCAAACGATCGCCAAGTTAGAGGAGCTGCGACTGGAACCTCTGCGTCACCCACCATACTCTCCAGATCTTGCCCCAACCGATTACCACTTTTTTCAAAATTTGGATAACTTTACAAGGAAAAAATTTCAAATCTAATGAGGCAGTCAAAACCGCCTTCAAACAGTTCATAGACTCTCGCTCCCAGGATTTTTTTTTCAAATGTATCAATGATCTGCCTATAAAATAGCGGAAGTGTATCGATAACAACAGCGCATACTTCGATTGATTAAATAATAATTTCATTAAAAAAAACTTGTTTTACTTTTTTGATACTGAACGGCAATTTCATATGTAAGGACCTAATAGTATAGATAAACAAATTAGCGCTGCATTCAACCGTTCAGTAGGGAGCCGACCGCGCGAGTGAGCCGATAAACAAATTAGCGCTGCATTCAACCGTTCAGTAGGGAGCCGACCGCGCGAGTGAGCCGCGCGGCATGGTATCTCGTTGAGCTACACCCCCCTCCCGGCTTGCCCGCAAGCACCGCCTCTCTCCCGCCGCGCCGGCCAGCGCAGAGAGCGAGTTGGTTTTGTTTCGGAGTTATTTATCAGTGTAATCTTTAAAGTTTTTTGTTGAAATTAAGTTATGTCAAAGACAATTTTATTCACAATGAAGTACTCTTAACCAACAACATATTTATTTGAATAAAGATTAATATTATTATGTTGATACAACTTAAACAAATTATTTCGACCAAATTAGGTACCATAAAAACGGTTTTTGTGAGTTAATCTTAAAAGATAGACATATACTATCGCGGACTGTTTTTTAGATCATTAAAAGAGCTATTATTCTTTAATACATATTTTTTGTGTATCTTGAACCGTTTTCACGGGGCACGCAACGGAAGGCTTCAAAGATGAAATAATTTCTCCCGTTTTTTACACATTTACCACTATATCTTTGCTCCTATTGGTCGTAGCGTGATGTTATATAGCCTATAGCCTTCCTCGATAACTGGACTATCCAACACAAAAAGATTTATTCAATTCGAACCAGTAGTTTCGGAGATTAGCGCGTTCAAACAAACAAACAAACAAACAAACAAACTCTTCAGCTTTATAATATTAGTATAGATATGTCGTAGTTGGATGGTATTAACCGCTAATTCACGAAACCTCTAGTTGTTTGGCATTACAGCTCGGTTATGTTAAACAGCCGAATATCGTTCAGCTGGATTGTCTAAGATTGCGCAACGTGTTACGTTCATTCAAACCGCTAACCATGTTTCCAAATGGCTAGCGGTTTTGTAAAACGGTAGCGGTAATCCGCTGTTTGACGAAACCTTTAAACAATCCAACTACGACACATGCATAATAAGGATTTGGTGTAGGGTTACCAAAATGAAATATAACTGCGTGTCTATTAGAATACAAATTTTTTCGACATCGAATTTCATTTCCCAGAGAACTATTCCATGATTTTTATCGCTAAAGGTTTGCCCTAACCTAGTAAAATGGACAGAACTTTTCTAGCACTCGCCGGCCGCTACCGCGGCACGCTCGCTACGCTCGCTCGGCTCATGCGTGTGTTAGTCACAGTTCTGACCTAACTTAACCTATAGGTTTGTGCTAACCTAGTAAAATGAATAGAACATTTCTAGCACTTGCCGGCCGCTGCACGGCACGCTCGCTTCGCTCGCTCACCATTACCACTTCGTAGGCATTCTACATTGTATATGTATAATTTCTTTAGATAGCATTGTTCAACAATTTCTCTAGCCGCATGGATGAATACAAGTCGATCATTCCATCCTGCGTATTAGTGTTTGCTGTTTTACAAAACCGAGCTGTAATGCCAAACAGCTAGAGGTTTAGTGAATTAGCGGATTATACCATTCAACTGCGACATATATATTTCAGGTTCATGACTGCAGCGTGCCCCCTCCGCCTTATTCCGAGGAAATCAAAGAAGAAAATCAACAACAATCAAATAGAAATCTTGCATTACATATATGACATATGTATATTATAATGGATAATAGTAAATATTAGTAACTAAAGAATACAACCTAACCTAAGCCAGAAAAGGTACCTATATATTTCTGAGAGTGATGCGTTGTACCTACGTATCAATAGAAAAATCTTTAATAAGACGAAATCGCAAGAAATAAAATCTGCTTTCCTGTCCCTTAGTCTCTAAATACACTGTGCTGAAGTTTCGCGGCCGCGCCTGAATTTATTCTCCGAAAATACGCGACGTAAGCATTGCAGGAGCAATTTCGCTGAATTTCGGTCGCGCAACTTCGGCATAATATGTTTTACACTTAAAATGATATCTTCACATTTTTTAAATTTAGATATGTACTGTATAATTAATATAAACGACGAAATAAAATCCGTATTTTATCAACTCGGCATTGGTTTTTCGGCACAGCATGATTTTGATTTGTGAATTATTCTCCATAAGTAAGTATATTTTTTTCTTTTTAGTAAATTTTATTTTACATAAGGTAATATAGTATTTACAATAAATTCACAAATAGTAATAGTGAAATTTGAAATGACTGTGATGAAAATAAACTGAATATTTTAAAAAAATAAACCTTTTGTTTTTTCTTTTAAGAAACATGTTTTTAGGGTTCCCTAGCCAAAACCAAATGGCAAAAAACGGAACCCTTATAGATTCGTCATGTCTATCTGCCGTATGTCACAGCCACTTTTTTCCGAAACTATAAGAATTATACTGTTAAAACTTGGTAGATTAGTACATGTATTAGGTCCTTACATATGAAATTGCCGATTTTCAATACTGGCAACTTTAAAATCAAATATCTTGCGTTTCATTAGGAATTCCAAATTCAAATTTATTTCGAAATAAAGCCAGAAAAATATTGTTTTAAAATTCGTATTTCATTTGTTTTAACATCATTTGTTTGAGTTTCAACATTGCTATAACAACAACTATGGACAAACTGAAAATTCGCGGTATTTACGAATACGAGTTCCACCGTGGCACCAGTGCTGCAGAAACGACTCGAAGAATTAACGACGTGTATGGACCAGGCATCGCTAACGAACGAACGGTGCGTTTTTGGTTTCAACGTTTCCGTTCTGGAAATTTCGATTTACACAATGAGCCTCGTGGACGACCTGATACTCAAGTGAATAACGAAGAATTGAAGGCGATAGTGGAAGCGGATCCATCTCAAACCACTTCTGAATTAGCAGCAGCCTTCGGCGTAAGTGACAAAACGATACTTATCCACTTGCGCCAAATCGGAAAAATTAAAAATCTCGAAAAGTGGGTACCGCTCGAATTGACTGAGGCAAACCAACAAACACGCGTTGCTTGCTGCGTTTCTTTGCTTAATCGCCACAATAATGAGGGGATTTTGAACCGTATCGTGACTTGTGATGAGAAATGAATCCTGTACGACAATCGAAAGCGATCATCGCAATGGCTTGACCCTGGAGAACCGGCAAAACCTTGCCCTAAGCGAAAACTGACCAAAAAGAAGATTCTGGTTAGTGTTTGGTGGACCAGTGCTGGTGTTATCCACTACAGCTTCTTGAGATCAGGCCAGACGATTACTGCAGACTTGTATTGCCAATAATTGTAAACAATGATGGAAAAGCTCGCCATTAAACAACCGAGACTGATGAATTGCTCTAGCCCACTGCTCCTTCAGGATAACGCTAGACCACACACTGCACATCAAACGATCGCCAAGTTAGAGGAGCTGCGACTGGAACCTCTGCGTCACCCACCATACTCTCCAGATCTTGCCCCAACCGATTACCACTTTTTTCAAAATTTGGACAACTTTTTACAAGGAAAAAATTTCAAATCTGATGAGGCAGTCAAAACCGCCTTCAAACAGTTCATAGACTCTCGCTCCCAGGATTTTTTTTCCAAAGGTATCAATGATCTGCCTATAAAATGGCGGAAGTGTATCGATAACAACGGCGCATACTTCGATTGATTAAGGTGAAGATACAGGCAAATGACCTTGAAGTGGCGTTGAATGGCAGTTCATAAAATAATTTAAAGGGCTATCTAGTGCATGACGTAGAGAAATATGGAAATTATCACCATATTTACGAGTTAACAATTTATTTCACACTTCAAGGCCATTTGCCTATATCTTCGCCTTAAATAATAATTTCATTAAAAAAAACTTGTTTCACTTTTTTGATACTGAACGGCAATTTCATATGTAAGGACCTTAAGATTTTCACACAAAAATAGAAAAAAAAAAGCGATAAATTTTGGGGGTACTTAGAACTGAAACTCAAAAAATTTTTTTTCATCAAACCCATACGTGTGAAATATCTATGGATAGGTCATCAAAAATGATATTGAGGTTTCTAATATCATTTTTTTCTTAACTAAATAGTTTGCGCGAGATACATTTCCAAAGTGGTAAAATGTTATTCCGCCCGTGTAACTTCTAAAATAAGAAAATAATAAAACTAAAAAAAATATATAATGTACAATACCATGCAAACTTTCACCGAAAATTTGTTTGAACGAGATCTAGTAAGTAATTTTTTTTTATAAGTACGTCATAAATCGTAAAATGTTACTTGCTGCTACGGAACCCTTCATGGGCGAGTCCGACTCGCACATGGCAGCTTTTTTATTTTGCTTTACATTACTAGTAGTTCGCAGCGAACTTAGACCTCGCGATTTTTTATTAATATTTCAAAAATACTGATCCGATTTTGATGCCCAACGATCTTGAAAATTCTATTGATATTTCCTACATGCCTACCAAATTACATCAAAATCGGACCATCGGTTCGGCAGTTATCGCAGAACAAACATACATACACAAACAATGTGTTTTCGCCCCAATTTAAATTATAGCCCTCGCCCTCGCTCGCTTCGCTCGCTAGGCCAATTAAACGAGCGATCAACAATATCAAGTATGTATTCCATTCGCGTAAACATGGCCAAAGTTTACAAGATCAAAACCTATGCCTAGCAAGTAAACCTACTGTAAACTTGAGACTGGGTGTTACTGGTACATTTTGTTAGGTACTCATGAGATAACCAGACATAGCTACATATTCACTGGTATCCAATCGATACTTTATTTTTTGACAATCCGACGGGATTCCATACTAATCTGTACAGCCATTTCTCCATGAATAAGTAATAAACATCGAGGGTTAACGTTAGGCGGCGGCCGGTTGTAAAACTTTTCCACCAAATACATTCCCAAAAAGGGTTGACGTCAGGCAGGCGGCCGGTCGTAAAACTATAGCCAAATCATTTAAACTCTTTCAGCTATTTCCTTTCCAACGCAAGGTCTTTGGCATCCTTGGGCGACTATTGACATGTATGTAATATTTGGAGAAGAAAAACCGGGAAGGCGCACCCCGGGCTCCGAAGCAGCACAGCTGAGGATGCAACCGGGAACGCGCTTAGATGAAGAAGAGAAGTAATAAACATCTAACCTTCCACATTTATAATATTACTAGCGGCCCGCCCCGGCTTCGCACGGGTATGTATTATTCATATAAACCTTTCTCATGAATCACTTTATCTATTAAAAAAAACCGCATCAAAATCCGTTGCGTAGTTTTAAAGATCTAAGCATACATAGGGACAGACAGCGGGAAGCGACTTTTGTTTTATACTATGTAGTGAAGTAGGATTTTATTGTTTGAGCGAGCGAAATGTCTCCATTTGTTTTTTGTCTTTCATGTATCCGAATTCCGGCTGTTTTCACCCACAGGTCGCATTTCTCAACCAATTCTCTTGAAATTTTGCCTGCAGGTTTGATAATTATGTGCAATTTTTCAAAATTCTTCGAAATGGCGAAATATAGGTCAAAAATTAAAAAAAAAACATCGTTTTCAAGTCAAACTCAGATTCACGAGGTGTGCACAGAGCGACTAGAAATTATTTAAATAAATTTCCTACTAACCTTTAATGTGATGATGATTGGACTGAAAAAAAAGATCAATTACCGCATAGAAAAGTCTATTCAATGTTTTTTACAATGTCGCAATAATGGTACAAGGTGGTATAACTAGTTAGTTAAAGTAGTAAGGGCCGCCACAACATCTCCTCTGTGTTCCCGTAACGTTCTCTCCGCTAACGTTCTGGATATTTCCATTTCCTTCACCTGGAATTTACAGAAAAATAGAATTACATTACATTGAATATCTTAAACTGATCTTTTGTACTGTGCGGCTTCCGGCCTAGAACAGGACCACTTATCTCTTTCTGCGGATGTCTTAAGAGGTGACTAAAGGACTAAGCACAAACATCCCGTGCTATTATTGCATTCCCAAAGAGGGTGGACAATATTTAGATGAAATTTTCTATAAGTAATTTCAACAACAACAAGAGAGTAAGCCATCACAAAAACACTGCTACCAGTTAACTCGTGCAGCGACTAAAACCAAAGCTGCACATTTTCACTTTCTTAATAACAGAGTGGTCAATAATTGGAATAGACTACCAGAAGAAGTGGTCACTGCGCCTTCCAAAAATGCATTTAAATAAAGACTCGATAAGTGGTTAAGGACAAATAAAGTGTCGTTAATAAATATAAGTATGAACTGTGAAAAGACTTTATGGACTCTCAGCACTGTGTGAAATAGACGTATCAGCTCTTAGCTGCTCGTCTATAATAAATAAAATAAAAATAAATAGATAAAAATAATTTTGAGTTTAGTTTTAAATTTTAGTTTTTAGTTTCATCTTAATTGTATTTCTTTCTTTTTTTACTAATAAACAAGTTTCTTGAGTAAATTTAGATACACCTAATTTAGTTTTAGTTAGATTAGATTTGTTTTTTTTTTCTTTACTTTTGTTTATACCTAATAAATTTTTAGCCCAAGGATTAAAGTTTTACAAAATACTTACTATTAATTCTATGTCATCTTTTTTCACTGACACTTTTTGTAGTTCTTTTTCTTTTTCGAGGCGCTCTGCGGCTTCTTTATTTCTTCTGTCTCCAATTAATGACAGAGCCTGAAATACATACAAATAAAAAATATATTTTTTGTTTGTTTTTCATTTGCTGCCAGTGTTTATTGGAAATAAAATATTGTACCTACCTAACCTGCTAAACTATAAATAAAATAGACTAGCGAATTCCCGCCCTGTAGTAAAATGCCCAGAAGGCTGGCAGCATTGCCGTGAAAGGCAATGCAAATGTTTTGAGCTTGAAATAGGGTTTTTCATTTTACTTTTAACGTTTTTCCCAAATTATATCAAAGAATGATAGGAAAAAGTCAATCTGCATGGGCAGAACGGCTTGAATACCTACTCATTCCACTATTCCAATGGATTTCTCTTTTAACTTTATAACTAAATCCTAAAGAATAAGAAAGAATGAAACAAAAAAAATAGTTTCAAAAATTGTAACCTATGTGTTACAATGTTTGAAACTATTTTTTTTATTAACATTATTAAGACAGAGAATTGTTTAAGATTTGAGGTTATGAAACACATGAACAATTTCTTACCCCAGAGATATCCTGAGATGAAATCTCCTTTTCTTCGGCATAATCAGTTACTTTTTCTAGATCTGCTACTCCGCTATCGTGTTTTGCAGTCTTCTTCTGAGTCTTATCTTTGTCGTGCTGAATATCATCTGTG
The DNA here is from genome assembly GCA_963576875.1 of Acrobasis repandana. Lineage (NCBI taxonomy): Eukaryota > Metazoa > Arthropoda > Insecta > Lepidoptera > Pyralidae > Acrobasis > Acrobasis repandana. The sequence continues at coordinate 6,969,848 of OY756221.1, read as the reverse complement.
TCTCCATTGATTTCTTCATCAGCCATGTTTACACACGGTTAGTTGTTCCTAGTGACGAAGATAATTAGTATACTTGGAAGAATTAACTAACTACTTTAAACTGAAAAAATCACTAAAAATGACCCAAATTTTAGAAATTAAATGATAATTTCAATAACATTAGAACTATTGGAAGAGAGAGAGAACTCGATATTTTGTTGGTGACAGTGACAGCAAACAAAAAAGTGACAGTGACGTCTTGCCCCTGTCACTGACATTTTATTTTGATATTGCCATAATCAGCCGGAATCAGGCCTGCCATAGACAATGTTTTTTTTCTATTCGGAACTTTTTTTTTATGTTATAGTATTGTTGCATATTAAACCATTTCTAACGTAAATATGGCTTTATAAAATAAAATTGTACAAGCAATATTTAGATATAGTGACACACAGACTAGAACGTCATAACGTTGTTGTCTATGACGATCTTGCTTGCAGGTCGGATAGGTTGCATATCACCACATTCTCCCGTGGTTAGGAAGAAACATAGTCGTGTAAATAATTAGGTAGGTGCCTCTCTCTTGTCGAACGACGAGGAAGCACAGGACTCTGTACAACTGGAGCGTTTGGAGCATTACTAGCTTCTTGCTCATCAGACAACTCGTCACTAGACTCAGCCGAGTTCCAGCTAGATGAAGATTCTTCTGTATTATAAGAATCATTCCCGGTTGGGGCTAAATGCCGGTTGGAATCGACCAGCTCCCGGCCGTTCTGAAGTCGTACATGTGAATGTTGATTATTCGCCTCCAGTAAATCCACCTCCTCAACCAGAGGATCGTATTTGCTTCTCCTGGCGTGGTTTTTATATAAAGCTTTCTTAGCCTCCGTCAACCATGTTGGCATTGATTGTCCATTAGCTGATCTTCTAGGATGGTTGAACATTCGCTCGTGTGGTGTACATCCAGTTGCTGTACATAATAAGGATCTTATGGCATGTAAAGATTGTTCTAGAACGGTTTCCCAGTGGGTGATGGGTAGGTTCATCGATTTTAAAGTAAGTTGTATAGTTTTCCAAATGATTCCATTATATCTTTCAGTTTGGCCATTCCCTTGAGGATTGTATGGCGTAGTATAACTGGTAGCTATACCTATTCCGTGTAGAAAAGTTTTGAGTTCAGCAGATATGAATGCAGTTCCTCTATCAGAATGTACATAAGATGGTATACCAAATATGGCAAATAAGTCTGAAAGCTTCTTTTGGACTGTTTGTGAACTAAGATCAGAACACGGAAATGCGAAAGGAAATCTAGAGAACTCATCGATCACAGTCAGGATCAATCGGTTTCTAGTATCACATGGTAATGGTCCCTTGAAGTCAATCGAGATCCTTTCAAATGGAGCAATGGCTTTGATTATTGTGCCCTTTGTTCTAAGAAATCTTGGTTTTATTTCTGCACATACAGAACACGATGATGTCATTCGTCTGACATCTTGGACTGAGTATGGTATGTTTTTAGATCTTATCCAGTGAACCATGCGAGTTATTCCTGGATGACATAGATTTTTGTATAGTTCAAGTAGACTAGCGCTATCTAAGGATGTTGAAGCTGTCATGTTTGCTCTTGATAGGGCGTCGGCTACTATGTTGTCTTTGCCTGGACGATACGAAATTTCAAAATCGTAATTTGAAAGCTCTAGGCGCCAACGTTGAATTTTGTCGTTCTTAATTTTTGAGCCATGTTTTTGATCAAACATGAAAGAAACTGATTTCTGATCCGTTATTAGACGAAAAGTTTTGCCAATCAGAAATTGACGCCATTTCTTTATGCTCTCAACGATGGCAGCCGCTTCTTTTTCAATAGCGGAATGGTTGCGTTCATGAGTACCTAGAGTTCTCGAAAAGAATGCTACGGGTCGACCATCTTGGGTGAGAGCCGCAGCAATAGCATGATCGGATGCGTCTGTTTCTACTGTTAGTTGAATATTTGGATTAATAACATTGACTGCTGACTTCGCTATTTCCTCTTTAAGTGATCGAAATGATTGTACATCTTCAAGCGTTAATGGAAATTTCTCTGTTTTTGCAAGAAATTTAATTTTGTCTGAAAATTTTGGAATCCATTTAGAATAATGTGCGAAAACGCCCATAGTCCTTCGTAATGATGCCCGATCATTAGGAATTGGCATATTCAATAGAGGGCGAAGACGCTCAGGGTCAGGTTTAATGACATTGTTGCAGATGTTATAGCCTAATAGATTTATTTCCGTTTTTGAAAATTCGCTTTTCTGTAAGTTCAAGGTTAAATTATACCGAGTAGCGACTTCCTGAAATAAGCGTAATTTCTCATCGTGGTCAGCTTGATCATATCCACAAATCGTGATATCATCTAAATAAGCGTATACGCCTTGTAAGTGTTCCTTTTGTATGATAGTGTTAATCGCTCGCTGAAAAGCTGCCACGCCATTGGTGACGCCGAAGGGTATGCGTCGAAATTGATAAAGATTACCGCAAGCTTCAAAGGCCGTATAGGGTTTTTCGCTCTCTAAAATAGGAATTTGGTGGTATGCACTACGTAAATCAATTTTGCTGAAGACTTTATGTTTAGCTACTTTAGAGATGAGTTCGTCCATTGATGGCAGAGGATAGGCATCTAATTCCGTAAATCTGTTTATTGTTTGAGAGTAATCAATAACCATTCTTTTCTCATGGTGTTCGTTAGATGTCACAAGAACTTGAGCTCTCCACGGTGAGCGACTCGGTTCTATAATTTTGTCTTCTCGTAGCTTCTTTATTTCATTTTCTATGAATTGGGAATCAGCCTCAGAGTGTCTTCGAGATTTAATAGCGATTGGCTTGTCAAAACGCAGTAAGTTGCTGAATAACGTAACTGGTTCTATGTTCGCTTGAGATAGAGCGCATAATTTGAGTGCTGGTTTAGGTCCACCAAATTGCATTTCTAAAGCCTTATGATTCTGTAGAATATCATGTCCTAGTATAATATCGGCACATAGTCCGTCCATAATCATAAGTTGTGCATTAATGATTTGCTTTTGTATTGTTATTTTTAGTGAGCATATCCCGTCTACTTGGGTACATAGATTTGATGTTGCCATTGTTATCTTTTGTTTGCATGGAGCGATTTTAAGATTACATAAATCGACAAGGCGTTTATCGATAAAACTAGCCGTGCTTCCAGTATCTATTAGAGCTCGGGCAGTGACTGAATTATTTATGAGTACTGGAATCGTTGCTCTTTTCAGATCAGCTACCGACAATATACAAGAAAGGGTGTGCGCTGACAAGGACACGGCATGAGTATCATGATCTTCTTCTAATGTCTCACTTGCTGCTACTTGTTCAGATCTTTTGCTGAGACATACTTTGGAAAAGTGACCCTTTTTACCACATTTTGTGCAGTGAGTGTTAAATGCTGGGCACAAATTGCGTGGATGTCGTTGATTACCACAAAAGTAGCATGTTTCTGATTTTGTAATTTTTCTGGCAGCCGAAACAGAAACCGGGGTATTAGGTGTAGATTGGCGATTGTAATCATTATTTTGAATTTGTGCTATTTCAAGAGATCGTGCTTGTTGATATGCTGCGTCGAGAGTAAGTGTGCAGTTCTCAAGTAGCCTCTGTCGAATAGCTGATGACGATAGCCCTGCGATAAAGGCGTCTCGTATGTATTCGCTCTCATTTTGTTCTGCGCTCACTGACTTAAAATCACAATCCCTGGATAATAGTTTCAAAGTCTGGAGGTATTGATCGATTGACTCACCTGACTCCTGCTGTCGTTGGGATAATCGATATCGTGAGTATATCTCATTTGACGGTTTGACGAAAAGCGCATCTAGTTTTAGTATGGCTTTGTCGTAATATTTGGTATCTCTTATGAGCGAGTATAGGAGTGGAGATAAATGATTAATTAAAAGATGGTACTTGCAGTCACTGTTTACTGGCGTTCCTTTATTTTCTATTGCATGAACGAAATTTGTGAATGTCTGCTTCCAGTGTATCCATTGAGATGATTGATCCGAGTTTGATGTTGGATCCGCTTCAAATCGTTCGGGCTTAAGATATTTATCCATGTTTGCTTGCCGTTTATTTATTTTATTTAATAAATTGTTGCATATTAAACCATTTCTAACGTAAATATGGCTTTATTAAATAAAATTGTACAAGCAATATTTAGATATAGTGACACACAGACTAGAACGTCATAACGTTGTTGTCTATGACGATCTTGCTTGCAGGTCGGATAGGTTGCATATCACCACAAGTATAGGGCAGCAAAAATTTCGCATCGCATCAGGAGTGCTATTTTTCAACTGAACAGCTAAAATAAAGCAGCGTAAAACGGAACTTATACTCAATGGAACGTTTCTTTGACATTTACTACGCTACAAATATCAAAATTACGAGTGGTTCAGACCAAAGATATGGGATATTGTTCTGAGGTTCAGACCACTCGTTGCAAATCCTTTGCATTGTAGCATACTAGTGTAGCTTATGGATGCTAACGATAGTGTGTGTAGTAGGGTACGTGTACCTAGCTGGAGGTAAACGATAGGGCGTATTCTATGCTCCTGAGTTGACAGTCGAATAAATAATTTATTTACAAAATTCGGGTTTATATACAGTAGTTAGGGACAAACAGATAGCCAAATACGGTAATGTTCTCGTTCCTGTGTTTTTATTGGCTGGCGCGGTGCAGCACTGCTCCCGTGTCCCGATATGTTTCCTAATTTGGAGTTGTCGACGAATAGCGCGTGCGATGCAAGTTGATGGATGACCAAAACTTGGACTAGTGGTGTAGTGACTCACCACACCACTCATCCAAGTGAGGGCCATGCCTAGGGTTGCTTAATAATAATAATAATATTCGATCTTATAGCGAAGAGTCTTGACCAACATCTTAAGACTCTCTCGCTAGATGGCTGGATCAAGGGTCAGATTCAGAAGGCAGTAGTCCTGGACACGGCACGTATTTTCAGGAGGTTTCTCTCTCTGCGGCCCTAACCGCCGGTAGTTTGGGCCTTGCCCCGCTGCCAGCGGGCAGCTAGGTTAGGTTTTTGTAAATGTTTATATTTTGTAGTATGTTTTATATTTTACTTTTTATAAATGTATACCAAAACCTAGCCTAAGTTTTAAATTAAATAAAGAGAATAATAATAAATGCCCAGATAAATGCCCAAGGGAAGGAATTTATGGGCATCTATTTGGGAATATTCCCAATATGCCCAAAATGCCCGGGCATTTGCCCATCTCTATTTGCATACGATCAAATCAAAAATAAACTGTAGTAGTTTAATTACAGTGATTTTTCAAAAACACTTAAAGTATGGTAAGGTAACAAATAGGCTCTGAACTGACGGTGACGGGTCCTTAAATCAAAAAAGTTGACGACTTTTGTCTTGAGAGATATTTTTCTTTAAATCTACTTATGTATTTTACTCCTATATAGTTTAAGAAATGTTTTTTGGAACAATTTAAAATCATAAACTCCAAATAATCAAGTGAGGCAAGTGCGCCTAGGCTTTTCGTAGTATGGCGCACTTGCCTCACTTGATTATTTGGAGTTTATGATTTTAAATTGTTCCAAAAAACATTTCTTAAACTATATAGGAGTAAAATACATAAGTAGATTTAAAGAAAAATATCTTAACTTTGTATTAACCTCGTTAGTTTGCCGCAAAACATCAAATCTATACTAATATTATAAAACGGAAGAGTTTGTTTGTTTGTTTAAACGCGCTAATCTCAGGAACTAATGGTCCGATTTGAAAAATTCTTTTTTTGTTGGGTAGTCCATTTATAGAGGAAGGCTTTAGGCTATATAACATTACGTTCCGACAACCACGCGAACGAAGTCGCGGGCACAGCTAGTATTTAAAGATTTTGCAGGATTTCTAATATTAGGGCATCTCTGAAACCATATGTAAATGACATTAAAACTAAAATAGCAGATATGTCAAATTAAAGTAAACAGAGTTATCTGTGACGGACGACTGTGACTGTGTTAAGGAACTATATTTTAGTCTATTCCATGAATGTAAGATGGCGTTAATTGTAATAGATGTTTAGTTTTCGAGATTTTTAAGGTAGGCGAGCTTTTCGAGTTGGCGCACTTGCCAGTTGCCCCTGACCTCATTACATTACATACAGTTTACTGACTCTCTCGTTGAAAAATAGCTCTTCCGGTAGCCCCGGTTCCCACTAGAAGCACAGAATAAATAATACTAACGTACAGAAGTCTCTCAGCAAAAAAATTCAAAGAAATATCTACTCAATGTGGCTAGCGATATGGTTAAATTTAGCTCACGTCAGAACTCAGCACCTTTTCGTTTAGATACCTAGACATCCCTTGCAAGCCAATTTCATTCTTATTATTCTAGACAAACGATTCGTATAACTGAATTTACCACCCGGAGGGGCCACCTGCGCGCGATGTAGGTACATTTTCGATACCTAAACGGGGAGTGAGTGACACAGCCTGCTAGAAGTACTAAAACACAACACCACTTTTACCATCCAAGCCACGCAAAGTTTTTTAATGGTAACACTTTCTTGGCAAATGTCAAAAAAGGCAATCTAGTCTAGCTAGCTGGTCTATGGACAAAATTGTCTTTGGTTTGAAAAGTGTGGGTGCTCTGTTTCTCCTTTTGTTTTTATTTCATTTCTGATGAAAAATATATATTTTTAGTGTAAAAAATCTCCTTTTTCTTTACTTCAAACATCAAAGAGTGTAACAATAGTGTGGCAAACAAAGGAGACCTCAAGTTGGTGAGTGCACTGCCTTTTATACCACGATCACATTGATGAACATTTTTAGTTCTCGCCCTTGACTTAAGATTTTGGTTTTTTCGCACCTATTTTATTACTTAGGTAACTCAAAACACTCTTCTACGTTGTCTGAATACTGTTTTAATTTTGCAAGTATTTCCTCGAGTGACGTCAAAACGATTCAGTACTTTTATCACTTCTCTCTACTGACAGTAGTAATGTCGTTTTGTGTGTAGGAATGTTACCACATTCATCATGATGGTAATAAAATATTTATAATACATGTGTTGTTATAAAGGTATTTAAGAACTTCGTCAAACGATCATAATGTCATGTGCTTTGGTAATAGTTTGGTATTATAACCCAAAAAAAATTGAGAATCAAATCAATCTCATTACCTAATTTGTATTATCATTAACACCAAATACTTGATATTACGTAGTGGATTATATTTTGATTTGGATAGAACATATCTACATAAGAACTTCAAATGAACTGCTCTGTTTAAAATGGAATATGACTTCCAGAGTAACTTCTTCTTTACCAGCCTGTCAGTCTACTGCTGTACACAGTCTCCCAATAAGGGGAAGAATTGGCCATAATCACCACACTGGGTTGGTGATCACAGTAGATGGTATAAAATATTTACACAAAAGACACTACTGCCTATTCTCTGTGACCTTTTACCTCCATTAGTCACAAAATATATTCTGCTCTGCCATCACTAGGCAGTGGATATCCATTACTACTTTAACAACTATAAAAGGAGCAAAATTCGATAATAACCAAAATAATAACTAAATTATATCCAACTAGATTTTGACTTCATTCTCTGTTGTTTCAAAAATCATCATTATTATTGCTACGTAAACAATTTTACTTGTATTTACTCCTACAAAAATTTCTAATTTGACTGAGTTTGAGTACTTAGTACCTACTGGTACTAAAGTACAAGTCATACATATTATGCAGTAGCATTATATGTATTATTGAATGCCTGAACAGCCATATAAAAAAATTGCTAATTTGAAGCAGTCTGGTTTCTTTAACTTTACTTCTATTTATACTCCTACAAAAATTTCTAAATTGACTGAATTTGAGTACTTTAGTACTACTTTACTACTTTAGTACATTATATTATTGAATGCCTAAACAACACTATAAAAAATTACTAATTTGAAGCTGTCTAGTTTCAGTATTTCCCAGAGACCTTGCTCAAATCCGCTAGTTTCCAATAAATCAAATCAGATACTATTTTTACATCAAAATAAAACATTTTCTTTAGGATTTGTATAAAATATCGGACTGTGATGTCATATTTTCTTGGTGTCAAATAGTGCACTTAATATCAGTTTTCTGTATTAATAAATCTAACATCACGTTTAGAATGGGTGTGATCAATGACAAGTGCCATTATTTTGAGACTTTTACTTTCTTTAACAGTACTTACAAAATAATTTCTTTTTTTTAACCCAGTCCACATCTCTATTGGAACTTTTGGTGAGCCCTCTAATCTACGGTCCTGCACTGTGCTTGCCAGCATGTGGTTGCCATTTGAGAACCTTTCTGCTATATAAGCCACTAGTATGATGAGGAAACACAGTGACAGCATGAGATTTAGGTATATATAACTAATAATTACTTCTAATGTGTTTGTGTTTTTGGCTACCCCTTCACCACGAGCTTTATATCAGTTGTCGTGCTCCCAGCGTGAGGAATAGTGAATATCCATAGTTTTTGGTCAGATATAATATACAGCTCTTGCGAAATGGGCACAAAAATGTTTGTTGGATTAATCCGACGTTTTGTGTCCGACGCAGTTAAAGGGTTAATGCCTTAATAAATGTGTGTTTACTTATAACCTAGTTAAGTAAAGGTGAATTACGCATAATTTCAAAGCTGACTTTCATAGTATAATATCGTATTAACACAATTTTTCTTAAAAACTGCCAATGCAGTAATTTTGTTTATTTTGTTCTGTATTGTATTGACTATGTAAATGAAGAGAATAAATTCAAGCTTGACAGACAAGTAAACTAGGTACCCAGCAGTAAGTGATAAATAAATATACAGGGACATATCAGCCAGAAAGTAAGTTTAAACTTGTGTTATGGGATACTAACTCAACGATAATATATTTTATTATAAATACATTATATAGAAAAACACCCAAGACCCAGGACATTTTGTAAAAGGTCATTTTCCAACTTGCCCTGGGTGAGTTTCGAAGCCCGCACCTCCAGAGTGGCGCACAAGCATGTTAACCATTGCGTCACAGAGGAGTTTACGACAGAGAGTCAATAGGTAGTGCTAGGTAGTAGTTAACTTTACGTCTGTATCGAATCAATTTTTCAAATTAACACCACAATTTAAACACATTATTATCAGCAAGGACAAACTTGTTTTTAACGCATTTCTATCCTCAGACTCTGCCCTGAATCGAAAGGTTAAGATCTGTTGTTTGTGTTTCCAAATAACTTACTATACTATGTATAAACGTCGGATTTTATTATTCTTGTATTTCTGAGATGAAGTATGCGATCATAGAGGGCGCCACCGTGCAATTCGCATATAGAGATAGGCAGTGGGTTAAAACCCATTTCATTCCACCCGGGTTATAACGGGTGATTTGGGTTATAACCCGGTTTTAACCCATTATCACCCAAATAGTCGGGTGGAAACAGCTTATGCTAAAATTATTTATTACGGTTAATTTTTACGAGAAAATCTTACAGTAAATAATATTTTACAGTTTTCTAAATATTTCCATTTAGTAAATATTGCCAAAATAATCGTAGTTCGTATAAACATATTCTTTAAAAAAAATAATTATATGTATATGTATTTAGTGGACTTTTTTTTCTCAGATAAACTGTTTGCAAGTTAAAAATCAATGTATGACAAAAAACGTGAAGAAAAAAAACGTTTTCGAAAATCTACCGTTTTTCGGACTTTATAGCTAGACAACGATTGGGAATACTTAAAAAGTGTACAGGACCAATGTTGTAGAGAATTTTATCAGCTTTAATTATGTAGTACAATAAAATTTTCTATGACGCATCGTTTTCAAGATGTAAGGAAATAAACCGGCCAAGTGCGAATTAAACTCGTGTGGAGAGGGTTCCGTACAATTGATTTAAGTCTTACAGGTTTTCCTGTAATCTACAAGCAATGAACTATATTTTGTATTTTTTTCAAAATTTTAGGCTCAGTACTTTCGGAGATCAGGGGGAATGGTCAATTTTCGTCTTCTATCTTGAATAAAATCAAAACTATTTATTTTACAATAATAACAAAAATATATTTGACAACCTTATAACAAGCCCTTTTATTTGATATATAACATAGTATGATTTACAAAACTCTTTTTTTTTATTTTATAATTTTTTCCCCGAAAATGACCCTTATTTTAAAATAATATTTATTTACTTTGCACATATGTGTTTGGGTCATAGGATTACACCATCCTACCAAATTTCACCTGATTCGGTCCAGTAGATTCGGAGAAAATTGGCTGTGACAGACGGACGGACAGACAGACGCACGAGTGATCCTATAAGTGTTCCGTTTTTTCATTTTTTTGTACGGATCCCTAAAAAACAAGAAATGGGACCTTCTTTGTGTCCCCCCCTCGGGCTCACCTCAGGGGTTAAGACTTTTAGTATGTTTGTCTTTTAACTAGTCCAAACAAAGTTCTAAAGTCAAACGTTCTGCTTACGACTTTTCCATCTAGGATCACTTATTGACTGGACTATTTGCCATTGCATATTTAGTATATTCGTAATTTTAAAATTACGTAGGTAGGTAAATACCTAAAATCTTACGTAATTTAATCACTTGTGATATCTATTAAAACAATTATTAAAAAACAATATTTAGTTTTCACCCGGTCAATGGGTGGTTTGGGTGGATTGAAATGGGTGATAATTGGGTTTTAACCCGGGTGGTTACCCATCTCTATTCGCATATATCTAATATATAAAATTCTCGTGTCACAGTTTTCGTTGCCATACTCCTCCGAAACGGCTTTGATGAAATTTTTTGTGCTTATCCGGTATCTATGAGAATCGGCCAACATCTATTTTTCATCCCCCTAAATGTTAGGGGTAGTCTTTATATGGCAAAACAACGTTTGCCGGGTCAGCTAGTACTATATATATGTCGCAGTTGAATGGTATAATCCGCTAATTCACGAAACCTCTGGCTGTTTGGCATTACAGCTCGGTTTTGTAAAACAGCGAACCCTAATACGCGGAATGGAATGAACGACTTGTATTCATCCATGCGGCGAGAGAAGTTGTTAAACAATTCTATCTAAAGAAATTATATACAATTTAGAATGCCTATGAAGTGGCAATGTGGCGAGCGAGTGTTCTATCCATTTTACTAGGTTAGGGCAAACCTATAGCAATAAAAATCGTGAAATAGTTTTCTGGAAAATTAAATTCGATGTCGAAAAAATCTGTATTCTAATAGTAATATAACCTACACCAAATCCTTATCATGCATGTGTCGCAGTTGGATTGTATAACGGTTTCGTCAAACAGCGAATTACCGCTACTGTTTCACAAAACCGCTAGCCGTTTGGAAACGTGGTTAGCGGTTTTAATGAACGTAACACGTTGCACAATATTAGAACTAGACAAAAAGAGTGGGAGCCCGCTGCGCCTTGCTATGCATCGCTACGTAGCGCGGCAAAGCGGGGCTGTCGCTGAAATTACTATCTTTTTGCCTAGTAAACAAGTTCTATATTTCTTCTTAAGTGCGCACTACATTGCGTCGCGTCGCGTCTCGGTGTGAACTGACCCTTAGGGTCTAGTCAGACAAATCGCATTTAGACTGCACTGCCAGCTGCAAAATTGCAGTTAAGATGCAGTTTGATTGCAGTTGCTGCATGTCAACTGCAATTTGACAGTCGGAATGCAGTCGAAATGCGGTCTGTCTGTCTAGAGCCTAAACTCTTCTATCAGCAAAAATCTAGATTGAGTTTATGATTACTCGCATAACACGCGTATTGAACAATACCTGTGTTTCAATACATAAAAATAAAGCATTTTTATGCCGACCTTCTATTTAACCTTGAACCGAATCCTTGGACTGATTGTTTGATGTACGCCTACTGAAGGCCAATTCGACCTTCTGCCAATAGCAATAAGGGCTGCTCTCGGCACAAGGATATTTCCGGGATCCGGTAGTCCTTGAACAAGTTGCGCTTGAAGGCCTTAAGGGCGCATGATAAATGAAAATCTTTTCAGTTTCTAGGTCGGCTCCGCCCAGCGATGACTCCGCCCTGAATACGATATTCAGTGAGCAAGGATGTCGCGTACTTTATTGACCTAAATGATGGACTAATAGGTACACTACGTAATTTGATGGAGCAAATTGTTGTTATGTATGATGTTGATGTGACCTTATTTTTATGTAGAAGGAATCTTTATAAACATTTTTTTGCACGGTCTGATAAGTTTTGAAGAGTTTAGTTTTTCGTGGAATATTATGGTAAACAATGCCTGGACATTATATAAGGAAAATAGACAGACTTTTAGGGTCACAGTTATCACAGAATAAGAACTAGTACTCACGTACTTATACGTGCAGGGCGAAGCTGCAGACAGGTCACGTTTAGCAATATCGTGGGCGGTCAAAGAAACATGGACTTATTGGAAATATTGACGGGTTGCTAACCTAATGTGTACTAACAAAATCAAAAATTTCCCGATAAAATATGAGAGAGTTGTGTTTGCTGTATATTTTTTTATCTTGCTATAATGTATTTTTAACATGATCTTACTTTATCATGAGTCAATTTTGTAGAGTTAACTGGCAGCTATGTAGTTCATATTTGAACATTTAGTAACTTGGACAACGAACGGTTTCGCATAGTCTGATAAATATGTTATCGTGTTGTTATCATATTTGTCATCGCTTTACCTCGATCTAGTTTGGTACTTGCAATCGTTCTAGTATCTACTCGCGTTCAATTGATATGAACGCGGAAAATAGGTAGAACTAGGAAGTAGGATTTTGTTCACCATACATAAATCAAATTTAAAATACTCGTATAATCGATATTTGATGTTTATGTAAGTAGGTAAGTTGAGTAATAAATAAATTTTAGGATTGCCTTTAGAACTTGGCACCCATTTAGACCTCAACTCTTTTGTCGGCGAAGTCGACAACCACACTATATCATAATCATTATATAGAACTTGGCTCCAATTTTCACATTTATGGTTTTGGTAAATTATACTTTTTGTAAAAAAATAATTATTATTATTTAAAAGTTATCTACTTACTTATAATTTATTGTGTACTTACATAAAGAATTAACTCTAAGTAATAGAAAGAAGACATTTTTGCTCTTATAATTTTGATAGGCGCTAATAAAATAACTTATCGAGTTAGCAAAAATAAATTATAATGTTGTCCAACAATGTGTTTAATATGTCAGTAAGTCAGTCGTAAAATGACGATTTTGGACATTATATCTATACAGGGTCTAACAAAATATACTGAAACTATTTTAAAGGTAGATTCAGTCCTTGATACTGAACAACATTCTCCAAGGAACATATAGCGAAATATGAAAAATATTGTTTGCCTCCCATATAAATTGACCGATCAGCTGATCCGAGTTTATATGGAATGTTTGTATGTTTTCATATTTCGATATAGAAATAGGGAAAGATGTTCAGGATCACGGACTGAATTCACCCTTAAAATAGTTTCAGTATATTTTGTATAACTGATTGAGATTATCTAGGAGATCTCAATATACATGTAAAGCAAATTTGGTGTTTATGTTAAAAATAGATTTTTAAGGCGTCAAATGTAGCTCTAAATTGTTCTAGTAATATTACCTTAGTAGAATATTACACACGGGCCGTGTCAACTTTTCTTGGCTTGTACTTGGCTTGACACGGTCCCGTGTGTCTAGATATTTTAACTGGTCCAACGTCCAACGTGACCAAGGTATTGTGCTTATGAGTCATATCAAATTATCGATATATGTTTAGCCGTCGTTGGCGTCACGATTTCCTTGCTTTATGCCGCTATAACGATACGCTTAATAATTTTTTGATCATGCAAAAAAAGTTACCAAAATGCATGTTCTCAAATAAACGGGCAAATTTTTTCAGCGTTTTAAAAAATGATTTAAAACAAAAAAGAAACACATTTCTTGTATGACGACCCCCTTTAATTTTAAACTTTATTTTATTTTTAGTATTTGTTGTTATTGTGGTCATAGTAATACATAATTGGTGAAAATTTCAAGTATCTAGTTAATCTATACTAATATTATAAAGCGGAAGAGTTTGTTTGTTTGTTTGTTTGTTTAAACGCGCTAATCTCAGGAACTAATGGTCCGATTTGAAAAATTCTTTTTTTGTTGGGTAGTCCATTTATAAAGGAAGGTTTTAGGCTATATTACATTACGTTCCGACAACCACGCGAACGAAGTCGCGGGCACAGATTGTGCCATTATAAAGATCAAGAAAAAAACGCTAAAAAAAACACGTTTCTTGTATGACGACCCCCTTTAATTTTTTAACTTTTTTTTGTATTTGTTGTTATATCCGCCATAGTAATACATAATCGGTGAAAATTTCAAGTGTCTAGCTATAACGGTTCAAGAGATAGAGCCCTGAGACTGACGGACAGACAGCGAAGTCACAGTAATAGGGTCCCGTTTACACCCTTTGGGTACGGAACCCTAAAAATCGCTTCAAATAACCTTATTCCAATCAATTACATTTTTTGACATAATGTGGAAGATCATTCCCTCCCATCATATTGATCTGTGACTGTGATAATCTATATTATATTAAACATTTTCCTATTAATTTTTCACTAAGGTTACGCCATTCTTTCTTTATATTACTACTTTATAGACTTGAGGTAAATAAATAGAGACAATAAATCACACTGATTCAGATAGCCGCAAAGTAAGTTTTAGCTTGTATAAATACTTATAAATAAACACCCAAGACCCAGGATATTTTGAAAAAGGGCCATTTTCCAATTTGCCCTGACTACTGAGGTACATTACATTACATAGTACAGAGATATACAAGAAATATTTCTTACAAACAAAGTAATATACAAAGTGGAAGGGACATACTCGTAATAAATCGAACCACGGTCTATACTAGATCATAATAGTATAATGAAATGAAAATAACAGCCAAATAACAAAAAAAAAAAAATTGGCCTTTCCATACAAAAGTGTGCAGCCGCCCCGGCGATTTGTATGGGAATGTCAACATTTGTTTTGTTCTTTCGACCGTTATTTTAATTTCATCATACTTTAGTGATCTTAGTATAGCCCGTGGTTTGATTTATTACGGATATGTCCCTTCCACGTTGTATAAGTCAATGTTTACAAACGCTTCATGTCCTTTCTCACGGTCTATCCTTAATCCGGATCTATGTGGTAGGGTACTCTACGTGAAGTAGAGACATCATAAGTCTTTTCCATTATACATGTAAATATTTCGGAATAAAATCAAAAAGAAGAAAAACTGAGTTTTCTTAAGGTGAAGATATAGGCAAATGGCCTTGAAGTGTGAAATAAATTGTTAACTCGTAAATATGGTGATTATTTCCATATTGCTCTTCTTCATGCACTAGATAGCCCTTTAAATTATTTCATGAACTGCCGTTGAAACTATTATTGGTGATCCGTCTAGCTTTAAAACTTGCCGTGGCCACTTTTGGCGGAGGCAAGTTTTAAAGCTAGACGGACTTATGTAAATACTTTCAACGGTGGTTCATAAAATAATTTAAAGGGCTATCTAGTGCATGACGAAGAGCAATATGGAAATTATCTCCATATTTACGAGTTAACAATTTATTTCAAATGAGGGCGCCACTTCAAGGCCATTTGCCTATATCTTCACCTTAAACCTTAGTTCCCATCCTACATTCTTATACCACTACTTTTACTTCCCAGTGGGATAGGAAGAATTATCTGTCTATTTTCATGGTCCGCGTTCCGTTGTTAATGGCTGTCATGTCACTGATTAATTAATTACCACACAATACATAATTCTGTTATTGCATTACCTAACTAGAATTCAGGTCAAGACTATTGATTTAACCGCAATCATGATGCGTGGACACTTTTTCAATTATCCGGAAAAAGTCCATGGTCTTTGAAGACGTGATCTTTTGGTAACTATTATTGTAGTAGGTATTTGTTAGGCTAGGCATCGGGATTTTATGTTTGTCATCTAAGGTTTCTTTGTGGTTTTTACTTAGTCTTTGTTTGGGACGATTCATAAAACGAACACTTTTCCTTCCTTGTAGGTAGTTCTCCTTTGAAAATGTATATTTGAATGTTCGTCAATTTTTTAAATATAACTGACGCGGCTCTTCTAGAGAAAAAAAGGTAGATTAATTTTAAACAAAAAAAGCGTTTTCAATTTCTGGTTTCCAGTTGCCGTAGAGATAGCTGGACCATAGTGTTCAGAAGCGAAGCACTTTGTTAGTGAGATAGGACGGCGATTAAAGTCCCGTGGACATGACCTCCGCTCCAGATGGTACCTGGTCCAAAGGCTGTCCATAGCAATTCAAAGAGGTAATGCGGCAAGCATAATGGGTACCTTTGAGCCGGGTACAATTTGGGGTGGTATTTTTGACTGATTTATTTCATATTGACGAATTTTGTATTATTTTTTTCTTTCAATTGCTGGTCTTCGTCAGTTCCACTTCACCAAAACTCACTTTCTGAATGCAAATGCTTGATTTATTGACAAAAACATTAAAATCACTTTATGTGTGCATAGAATATTTGAGGAGTTTCCTCGATGTCTCAAGGATCTCATCATCAGATCTTCACCTGGTTACAATAGGACCAACTCGCATGTATACGCTTTCAAACAAAAAAAGAATTTTCTAAATCAATTTAGAATCGGAAAAGTTATCGGGTAATACATAAAAAAAACATATACATTCGAATTAAAAAGCTCCTCTTTTTTTAAGTCGCTTAAAAATCAGGAATCAAGTCATATCAAGGTCAAGCTTTGGCGCATACTCCATCGTCCAACAAAAGCATTAAGCTTATAAAAAGAGTGCAAAGCGCCTTCCTTGAACTGTACATAGCTTAATACATCTAAGCTATGTACAATACAATGTAAGAAATCAAGATGGATCTAATTAATGAGGTTCAATGCAGTAATGCTGTGAATTCCTCTCTGCACTTGCAATAGATACTCGTAGACTTCAGTCAATCACTATCACTGTTTCTTTGAGGCATTCCAGAACTGACGCGTGATTGGATTGCAATTGCTGGTCGAGGATCGGGACAGGTCACTCCCGCGGCCGAGGGCGTCGACCTCTTTGCACGCGAGTCGCCTGGACTGCATGCATTGTCCCGTCGGCTTACAAAGTGAATTGGAGCAAAATCTGCAATAAATAACCCTCATATTTATTGATATCGTGCTGAAGTCGTATAATATGCGTAGGTTTTATCGTGTTGGTATGACATTTTAGTGTTGCATCCGCACCTGAGTGTCCTGATTACACTGAGAGGCGCTGAATATGGGCAATAGCATGACTGCTGGAAAAATACATTGCTTTACAGGTGAAGACATTTTTATGTAATGTAAATGCACTATTTTCCTGAACTACTTCGGGATTATTTTAGCCAATTGCGTGTCTCTAACTTTTTAGGTCTTTTATTTAGGTTTATTAGCGGTTGGTCACTTTTACTGATGCTATTACTACTTAGATTTTTTATTATTACTAACTCGTAAATTGTGTGAGAAGTATAAGAACGTAACTTTCCCCAGATACCTTCCTCATGTTATCTAGACGTTTATCGTATCTTCAACTTCGTTGTACTATTACAATATCGGTACTGTCTCTAATACGAATGGTCAGTGACCGCCCAGATAGGGCTTCACCATCTACGATGAGTAACTGCACTCACAAATGTGTAAAGTTACGGTTAATCCCTATTTACTGGATTACGCAACTTAACCCGTTAGTTGATCACGGAGTCAATAACACCAGGTGGCGGAGCATGAAAATGAATCGAGATACGAATAGTAATTAAAGTTTAGTTCGGTTATATCGAATGAATCATGACAAGTGGTGTGCAAATCAGGTTATCGATTAGTGGTAGTGTTGGGGATACGGGCCGGCCGTCGACCCTTGCGGTGCAGCACTGCACATGCCACTTCGTTGAACCTCCTCGCTTGACCCTTTGAGGACCGCACTCGCGTTGTCTCTGGGGACTGTACAAAGGATTCCTCTTGCGGTGTAGTTTTTAGAGATATCTGAAGGGTATGGTTAGGAGTTTATATGCTATAACGAAGTAGCATCTAAACTCCTAACCATACCCACTTGATGTTTAATATTAATTGATGTATAAGTTTAATATTCTATTTGTTTCTCTTCTCCTAAAGGTTGACAGGGAGACAATGCTTTAGCATTAAGTCTACCTATTGTAGCTTTTAGCTCAATAAAGTTTTAATAAATAAATAAATATAAATGCTCAACCAAACAAATTTCTTTATAAATTTGGATGAAAGCGTAGAGGTACAGCTCTGTATCGTTGATTTGCAGGTTTTCGAATAATTTGCGCAAATAATGTCGTAGGCAAAAGCTATAAACTTATTTGCAATACAAACTAAATTCTAGCATATATAACACGACGTGTTTCAATTACTCATTGATTAATAAACAATGGCAAATAAGTTTGTATTTACACCAATGCAATAAAATCAAACAATGACACGAATACAAATAAAAAGATTATGCGTTGTACCTATTTGTAAAATGAAATGTGTCGAAACTAACTGAACCAAGTTGAACATTTGAAAGCTGATCTAAATAGATACGGATCACAGTCACTTGATTATACTCTCTTCCTTTTGTGCGCCAACTACTCTTATCTAACAAAGTTTGACGGCAAGGGCCTAGATACTAAAGCTGAGGTCGGTAGGGAGGGGGCTGGGTCACGAATTACGGGTGCTCTCGACCCCAACTGGGTACTGTAAGTGTGCCACCGATGTATGTAGGTTAACATCGGACGCGCTCAATACGCTACCGCTGCCGATCCGATGCCGGCCACCTAACCTAGATCAGGGTGTAGAGAGATCGCTTATGAAATCTGGCGCATGCTGACTGCATAAATGAAATGCCACTTTATGCCTATGTTTGAATTTTATGTTGTCTTTTCCGTCGATTAGTTGCGCTGCGCTGTGACTGCTGTGAGCAACAGTAGAGAAGCGGCGCTAAAAAATTCTCTTCAGCGTCTGGCCTGGCACGCAATCAACGAACAGCGTGAAATGTGAACATGTGAAAAAAATGTATGCTAAAAGTTCCTTATAATAAGTCTTCTTCTTTACTTAACGACCTCCCTGGCGTAGTGACAACACGCCAATTTGTCATTCGGAGATTCTGGGTTCGATTTCCAGCCAGGGCAAATTGGTAAATGGCCTTATTCAAATTGTCCTAAGTCTTGGGTGTTTTTTTATCTACATATATTTACATAAATACTCAACGATACATATCGTTGAGTTTTAGTTATAGTAATAAGTTCAGTATCATGGATTAAGTATATTTTGATAGGATTTATAAACGTTCATAGTGATATTTCATAGTGTATCATAGTGTTATGAGAAATTTGTAAGGTACTTACATGAGTACCAGTGCAGTACAAAATATCATTGCATTAAAATATTATTTGATAATTTTCCTAATTTTCATATCTCAGATTGTCATTCGGAGATTCTGGGTTCGATTTCCAGCCAGGGCAAATTGGTAAATGGCCTTATTCAAATTGTCCTAAGTCTTGGGTGTTTTTTTATCTACATATATTTACATAAATACTCAACGATACATATCGTTGAGTTTTAGTTATAGTAATAAGTTCAGTATCATGGATTAAGTATATTTTGATAGGATTTATAAACGTTCATAGTGATATTTCATAGTGTATCATAGTGTTATGAGAAATTTGTAAGGTACTTACATGAGTACCAGTGCAGTACAAAATATCATTGCATTAAAATCTTATTTGATAATTTTCCTAATTTTCATATCTCAGATCTGTTAATAATAAAAATGATATCGTTTCTAATGTAATGTAATGAGAGCGTGTACCTAGATTAGATACGTAAATGGGGGGCGTGCAGAGAAACTTGTGAAATAGCTCGACTCCTGACATAGTATTCAAGAACACACGGAACTAGCGAACGATGAGCCGAGTCTTATTTTTTATTTCTTCTAACTATTGCAGATCAAATGATATCGTTTCTAATGCAATTAATTAATTAAATAATATTAAAGGATTAAGTATTTTAAATTATAATTAAGTGTGTTCAGCCTCTTAAACGTACTTATGGATTTTAATTAACTAAAACAAAAAATATTTTAAAAAATAACAAAAGGTTGTGATACGATTGCGCTGGATCTGTTTTTTCTTTTCAAGCATACCAATATTTTTCAGTTTTGATGATTACTTATGATAAAATAATAAAAAGAAATATTTGCCAGTATGCGTCGTGACTATGTGCAATTGACGTAACTCACCATGAAATAGTATTAAAATAAATCTTTGCCAATATGCGCAACTGTGTGCCATTGACGTAACAAGCATATTTTTGAGAAATTATGTCACATCTACCAAAATGTGTTTTTGCTTTCTGTAATTTGCTGAGCTACGGGTCCGTGTGTCACTCGCGAAACAAGCGTAAACTTTTTGATGCCAGCCACTCAGATCCAGTGGAATTATGTCACACTCACCATACAGCGGAGTTAATGTAATACAAATTGCAAAATTCTTGGTGTTTCGTGTACGGTATTGCACTCGAGTCGAGCAAATCTAAATTATTATTGGAAAGCGGCTTAGTTAATGTGCTGGTTTCCTATTAAAAATATGGAGAGATAGTCTTCCGTTTTAGTTTAGCATTTCTCGAACATTTACTATCTGTTACCAATCTTGGTGTGGCCAGGCCTGTGTCACTCCCCGTTTAGGTATCGAAAATGTACCTACATTATTACTATGCGCGCAGGCGGCCCCTCCGGGTGGTAAATTCAGTCATACGAATCGTTTGTCCAGAGTAATAAGAATGAAATTGGCTTGCAATGGATAACTAGGTATCTATACGAAAAGGTGCTGAGTTCTGACGTGAGCTAAATTAAACCATAACCAGCCACATTGAGTAGATATTTCTTTGAATATCTTTGCTAAGTGAGACTTCTGTACGTTAGTATTATTTATTCTATAGTGTGTAACGTTGTGTTATTGCGGATATTCCTTGTCTTCCGTGCTGGTCTGTTAGTAAAGCAAAAACGTAAAATGTATCAGCTGCATTTTCTAATGCAGGTGTTACAGTTCCCAGATGTTGACCAAGATTATATCCCCCAAACTAATTTAATCTAAATATGCTATGGGAATTTCAATCTCGTTTTCCATACATTAAGTCGTAGCATTAAACCCACCATTCTGCTAACCTTTGGGTATTACTACCCTTGACTATCTACTTGAACGTGAATAATATATACATACTTACCTTTATCATTGATGTAAATGTAACTGTATTGCCAAAAATTAAACCAAGTTTGATCAATATTTTGCCCTCGCTAATTCCCAAAATATTCGATTCAATTTATATAATTCTCAAAATCACTCTTTTCAAATGCAACACAAAAGAGCATTGAATTAAAACAAAAGCATGAAGGCCGTACCTGAACTTTCCGAGGTCCAGTGCTGCCCCCATTTAAAATAAATCATTTCAAAGAAAACGGAGACATCATTTAAAATTTTGCAACTATCAAGTCCTAGATAGCCCTTTAAAGTATTTTATGAACTACTGTTTACAGTTTATAATGAGAACGTTAAGCTTTACTACGCACATTTGCCTAAAGTGGCCGTTTCGCAAATGTGCGTAGTAAAGCTTAACGTTCTCACTTTAAACTGTAAATAATAGTTCATAAAATACTTTGAAGGGTTATCTAGGACTTAATAGTTGCAAAATTTGAAATGATGTCTCGGTTTTCTTTGAAATGATTTATTTTAAATGGGAGCAGCACTGGACCCCGGAAAATTAAGGTACGGCCTTAAGTACTTGTTTAGCATTTTAGGATTTAAATACGTGCCGCACTAGTAACAATTAATTACAGCGAACCGTAAAACCCTGACTGAAATTTCGCTACAGTTGAAAGCTCAGCAAGATTTCTTGCCCGTCGATTTCACATAAAACTCTCTACTATCTGGTGAAATTTTGCCCAATGAATCTCCATTGAACTTTTTACTTAAAGAGTTCACCGCTGTTCCTATTTTTTACTATTTTCAGTTACCCAAGTCTGTTTCGGATTTAGCTAGAAACTGTTGTAAAAAGTGTTTGCTGTCGTCAATTTCTACAGTAAATCATTGTTGCTTTATTTATAGCTTCAATTATAGCGTTGTTTTCCTTTGAAAAAGTAGTTTATGTATTTGGTATTTTCAATTCCAATTAATGTTGCTAACCAAGATTTAGGTTGGTTCTATAATTCTATCAAAGAGCTGGAGGTGAAATATGTGCCACACTTTTCTTTTTTAGTTCTTATAAGACAAGACTCATATGTTCTTTCTTGTAATAAAAACCTCTAAAACACTTTGCTATATAGGTTCTAGATCTACAGAGTTTTGGCCTTTATCAAAATTAAAGTAGGTATAAAGGGGTGTATGGTTCTGGAATTATCTGTAATAAAAAAGGCTTTTTATGCATTTTGTTAATTTGATAAGTATTCTTAATACAATACTAGACTTATACAATGCATATTAATAAAAATACAATGCCGGTACTGCTCGAAATAACATTATCATAAAGCTAAAAACTGAGCTACTAGGTATTCAACAAGAAAACACGTGAAGTTAGCTAGATATTAGTCCAAATGTCTCTCAGATTGCGAAAACGTAACAGCTGCATGCACCAACTGCATTACCCACTGAAATGGAGTGGGTGGTTCTGTTTAGAAATGCTGAACTGGAATGCGTTCCGCCACTCTTCGGCTGCAGCCAGCTCGCTTCTGTCTCGATACGGCCAATTGTGCGCGCCGATTTCAAAACGAAAGTACCGAGCATCTAGGACGGTGAACGTATTTCTCGTTGAGATCTCTTGCAATTTACCAGCCAGTACTTTGTCCGAGAATGTGGCATAGTCAGATGTTAGATATTCATAACTTGCAACAGCTCGTTTTGCAAGTTTCTAATGTTGCGGATATTTATACCTGCGTCAGGGTTGCTATCCTAGGCCAATTTTCTAAACTTTTCCCGTGTTCAGATTGCTTTTTCCCCGAAATGATCGTTTAGCAGAAAAATGTTTTTTTAGTAATTTTATCTTTCAATTACCACGTCTTCGTACAACATCTTACGAAATAGGCCTCTATTTCGTGAAGTTGACTTTCCTGTATTAATTTATTTTGTTAATATAATTAATCATATAGATTAAATAAATAACTAATGGTTATAGAAAAAAAAAACCACTCAATAATAGGAAAATTAATTTTATTCACGCAAATAATACCCCAAAAATTTCGAAAAATTCCTTTTCTACCAACCCTGACCTGCGCCTGCGTATCCATCTCGGCTGAGCGAACGTCGAAACAGCATGCGTCAGAAACAACAAATGCGATCGCGATATAGTTTGATTGAAGATAGCCGATCTCACTAGTTTCATATTCAATATTATGGAGACAGTGTTCGGAAAACATTACGAATGGCTAATTCTCTGATAATATTCACCATTTTAGGAATCCGTGGTTGCTTTTAAAAGAATATGTATTTAGAAATAGTGAAACTACCTATTGCCTCTTCTCTACTGATTCTTGTTACCAAGGTACACTTTCCTCATGTAGAATTGTAGAGCAGTATTAACATTACTTAAAACGTTGTTTTTTTTTATTTCCTAAGTTACAAATACCAAATTATTTAAAAACTGTTTTCAGTTCGCTATTCCAAACTTATCCCTCGAAAATGAGCAGTAAAAAGATTGAATTTCATTGAAATCTATTGAATAGTTTCGAAGCTAAATTTTAGGCTTAACGAAATTTATGATATAATAAGGCAGCGTGTAAATCAGTTCTACATGGTTTATTATTATTTCTTTCAAACACACCATTTCACATCAAAAATTTAAGAAAAAAGTAATTTTATTTCGTACTTTAAAAAAAAAATATATGTAGTCACTAATTTAATAGGACTCGGATCATTTTTATAACTATCACGGAACTCTACATTGTAGATGGCCTGAATGCTCTTAACCGAGTTAATTAATAGAAACTTGTGCGAAAGTTGTGCAGGCACGGAAAATCTTTACTAAATAAATAAATAAATCAATCTATGAATATTATGCTGAGGCTAATTTTAGAAGGGTATTTGGAAAGGCGATAGAAGCGTGAAATGCATCAGATGGCGATTTATATTGCATTGAATTGTGGCGAGCTGTTATATCACATGAGATATCGTAACTTTTGCTCGTTGCTTTTGTTCACAGCTGATAGAAAGTGCGCGAACCACTCGCCTTTCTTATGCTATATCCCTAAAGACAGCTTTAAATAGTGCTAGTGTGTACATATTGTAACACTAGCTGTTGCCTGGGTGATCAAAGGGTGTTTCAAGTAATAAGCTAACTTCATGCCAAAAATTCCAATCCTTTACTGTGAAAGCAGAACAAACATCCATACATACAACCATACAAACTTTCGCATTTATAGTATTAGTAAGATATTTTTTTTATTTTTTATTTATTTAACTTTATTACAAAAAATGTAACAGGCGGACTTAAGGCCTAGGGCCTTTTCTACCAGTCAACCTACAGGTGGTGCGGATAAAAGCAAATTTTGGACGATTAGTACATTCAAATTAGCTATTTGACCATTATTAAACATTTACCTAAGACACATAAGTATATTAAGATAAGATTAGTAACTATCAACAATACCACACCACAATTTGGTTTCCTGTAGGTCGTCAGGTCATAACGTCATGCAAATTTTTTTGTATTAACCTGATTAGATTAATTTATAGGCGTTATACGAGTATATTAATTATACCTGCAATCTGAAGAATTTTTGTTTTAGTCCGTATTTCCGTATTCAGAATGGGAAGGAAATCACTGATTATAAATAAATTACGAAGTAGATCTACGTACCTACATATTGTTTACGTTTGGATTATATTAATTTCGCTTTCTGTATTTCCTTCTAGATTAGTAATCATAATCTCTATAGAACATCATAATGCTCCGCTTTTTATGACGTTATCAAGTTCTGTTCTCATAGAAAGCGCAAAAACCGTCTTCCTTGCGCAATTTTCTAGAAGTACCAGCTATATCCTTTCGTAATGGTTATACATATTTTATTATGAGTGTAGTCGTAAGTGCTACTACTAATCTAGTTTTAATTTGATTACATACTTAGTTATCAGCTTAGTTATGAATAAGAAAATAATTTATGTATGATGTACGTACTTGTACTAAATGTGCAGCAATGATTTCTTTATCTGCAACATTAGTATTTTTAATTGAAGGCACTTTTTTATGACTTTATTTTCTGCGGCTCTGACTACTACAAAAATAGATTTTTATTTGAAATTAATAGGTTTTTAATATGTAAATAGAGAATAGAATTGCTATTACTTGGTACCTCGTTATTGAGCGTATGTAATCTTATTTTGTTTTTACTTGACCAAACATTTCATTATTTAAAATTACGACCAATATTAATGAATTACTATACCATTATACTACTGAATCTTCGTGATATACGGGTCTATCTAGATTTGCGTTCTCTCAACCTACTTCTTGAATGTCGTATCGTTGTAAACAAAAATGAACCGTATAAATGAGATTATAAAGATTCAATCCTCACTTATTCGTAAGCGTTCTCAATCTTGCAATTAGGAACTCCTACGGATGCGTCATGGTATTTTAAACCTTAAGTAAACTGAGGAAGGCCTACATTTAAAGTGTTGCAATTTGTTTGAATACTGTACATATTCCATTCAACCATGAACTCCTTTGAGGAGCGTCCCGCGTTGAGACCTCAATTTTTTAACTCTCTCACTTATTGGTCAATCAGCGTGACATTTGTATGGTAAATGCTGCGCTATGAAGTATATTGTTATAATGCGGTCATTGCAATAACGTGTCTAGTAGATTGACTAACTATTCATGACCTCTAATCAGTTGTACCTGTTTTGTTAACGAGATGGTTGATCAATCAAACCCACATTTATAATTTGTTATCAGACAATCCATTTCCCCGTATTTTTTTATCGTTGTAACACATTTGAAAACAGACAAGCGCATCCGTTGGTTTATAAAAGCAAACAGTGTCAAGGCAGCTTATATTGATTTCAAGCTTGAAATGAGCACAAATGGATACAATAAAATTGATTTTAATATTATTATATGTAATTATCATGTGTTTATTCATGATCGTGAGATAATGATTATACTTAGTAATAATGTTAGTTAACATATTCGATCGTGTAGCTATGCTCTCATGTAGTATTGGTTAGGTTAATTAAAAATGAACAAATTCTATTTTGTTTCAGAATTTAACACAAGTTTCACGAGCATTACAAAAGTGTAAGTACTCATTCAGTTAAAAGTAGAGGCTTTTCCTTGGCACATTTTTCCCACGGCCCTCGGCTACTTGACATACCGTCCATCCATCCATAATATGCATCACTCCGACATCGGAGCATCATGTGCGGGTGTTTCGTAAGCGCTGTGGAGCTGTCTGCGGCTGCGTCATTGCTCAATCAGATGCATCTCGTTTCGTGCCGCAGTGCGTGAGAGTCGAATTTCCCAATAGGAGAGTGGAGTGCGGCGCGCGGCGGTTTCCCAATAGAAAGTCCTCCGGTACAGGAAGCACAGCGCTGGTTGCACCGCACGTGCAGATGGCGCCGGGAGGGGCGCCGGCCGATGCACTTTCATGCCGGTGACGTCACTCTGTACCTTTCGTCAGCGTCACGCCGCAACCCGTAAGAGCTATTACGCAATGGACGCGCGCCACTCAACTTTCCAATTTCGACAACGCTCTATTGTGTAGCGCTTTCAAATTTTACTATACCTTCGCCAGTTCACTGGCGCTTTCTTAGGTTTCTCCCTCTCTCCTCACGACTGAAAAATGCTCTGAATGCGATGCGCAAGCGCAACGGCTCAGATGCACTTTCACTGTTACGTCTTCCGCAAAAAAGAAAATAGAAAATATTGGCCGGTCGAAGAAAACCCTACAGATTTCCATAGACAGGTCGTTGTGAAAGATGTTAGAAAATTATAATTGGATTTCTAGCTGTGTTTAGTAATAAGTTTCTCGCTATTACGCTTGCCATGTCGCTATCTGTGAAAACGGCGATGTCGCTGTAGGGTTTTCACCGGCTGCGCCGCGATAGCGAGCTTTCTCACTTTAGACACTCCACAAGCCACAAGCGTTAACATAATATACAATATTAATGATATACACAACACGATTTGGTTTACTACTAACACGGTTATGAATTGACCATTGGATCAGGGATTCGATGAATTCGCTTTTAGAAACTAGTCAAACCAGCGAGTGCATAAAAAAAGACATTGTGTTACCAGTTAAAAAAGATTTTTTTTTTAATTGAAAACACAAAGCATAGTACGAAAAAAGTAATTTGATACTTGGTGTTAATATTTATTTAAGTATCATATTTTTTAACGTTTAGTTGACTAAATTAGGGGGTTATTAGAACAATGGAAGCATCATTTTGAACATCTTAGAGGAAAACTTACTTCTAGAAGTGGTATCTTGCGAAGAATTGGTTCTTGTATTCCATTTAAAGTAAAATATATGTTGTACAATTCGTTGGTAAAATCACATCTCGAATACCTTATTGAAATATGGGGTAGTGCTAATAAAACTAATATGGAATGGATACAAAGATCCCAAAACAAAATAATTAAAACATTGTTTTACTTTGATTACCTAACTAATTCAATAACATTGTATAAGAAACCCAAAATATTTAATTTAAAGCAATTATATTACCTACAAAATGTGTATTCTTATTAAAAAAAAATCTTAAAAAAAGAAGTACATACAGAAATAACTTTCACCATAAGAAAATATAAACACTTTTTGAGAAATACCAACAAAATAAAATTGCCTACACCTAGAACAAACTATGATAAGAGAGATATATTATATGAGGGAGCAAAAATGTTTAATGACTTACCAAATGATTTAAAAAACTTTGACTTTGTTCAAATCAAGGCTGAAAAAGTATATTTGCAGCAAAATATTGTAAGTTTTAACTCATTTATTTTAATTTTTGTTTATCTGCGCTGTTTTTTTATGCGTTCATAATTTATAACATATTGTAATTAGTTTTAGGCTCGTTGTTAGTGAATAAGTGTACTCTTTATGAGTCAAAAAAATATCTTTAAACCTAACAATCGTCAGTCTGTAATAAATAACGTAATTAAATTTACAGTGTTCTTAGTACATGAACGAAATATGTCACTCAATGTATAAACATTTTTTTTATGAATAGGCTCATACTTTTTTTGTATAAATTTTTGTTTTTAACCCTAATTAATTAGACACAGAGGTTATAGATTTGCGTTTTATTTTGAACTCGAAAAAAGTTACATACGATTTTTTAAAGTGTCAAGATATTTTAGTCTATGTAAAAAATTACATTGACAATTGTTTGACAGATAAAATTGTTGCCATAAATATAATTCTGAAAAATGCTTGTGCAGAGATTCGCTGGCTTGACTCCTAGCAATGTTTTAACAAGAATAAAATAATAGAATAAAAATCTATAAGAAATATATAGTTTTAAAAACTAAAACCCGACTACGGGATGATTCTGGTTGAAAAGTAAGTTTTTTAGCCGACTACCGCAAAGCCAAAAGGAGCGTTATGTGTTTCGCGGCTATATATGTTCTTCGTAGTCGGGTAATAAACTCTATAACTACTGATGAAACTACTAAAAATAAAACACCTTTCAGTACATAATATGATTGAAGTACATACTTAATTTCGTCTTTCGTGTTAGATATTTTAAGTGACTTAAAAAAGGAGGAGCTTCTCAATTCGAATGTATATGTTTTTTTTTTAAGTATGTTCCTGATGTTCCTCCATAACTTTTTAACCGATTTAGAAAATGTCAAAATTTTGAAAAAAATACAGGAAATAGTTCTTTACCTATAAATTTTAGAAAAACCTATGAGAAGTACAGAACCCTCTTCAAGCTAGTTTAACTCGCACTTGACCAGTTTATTTGTTTCGTAGTCTCAATTTTTTACTACATTGTTGCCTTCCAATGGCTGACTAATTTTCGTTGAGAAACAGTTTCTTGCGATTCGAAGATGCGTTCTCCAAAAAGTTTCCTCAGGTCTGGAGTCTAAAGTCCTTTTTTTAGTAGGGTTTGTGAGTTTCCAGTCTCTAATTTTCCAACTCCAAGTAAACAAATATAGCATGCCGTATGAATTTGAATTGTCAATTGACCCTTTTCCAAGTGAGCGCTATAGAAAGGAAAGGTCAACTCGAACTCGCATTGTAAATGAGAAAGTTAATCGAGGAAAGTGCGCGAGCGGATCTGTGGCACTTGTTGCCGTTTCTAAAAAAAAATATACGAAAGCACATATACTACATGTTTATAAGTTTCTTTTTTGTTTGTTCCGGAAGCTTTGTACCCGGAAAGCTTGATTCTGCTACTGGGTGCAGAATTTATGCACTTTTACAGAAAATATAGCACTAGTGTTGCAACTGACTTCGGGCATTAGGGGGGGGGGGGGGGTACAAAAACGTCAGTGCTGACTTGTTTAAAATTAATTGTTTTCTGAGAAACATCGTTTACGAACAACGAGATCTATGTACTTACGTACTAGAGAAGACGCCACATACAACAGTAGTGTTCTATTCATCATAGGCTATCACTGTTCACCTCACATTAGTCACTCGCTAGCAATACGCGCATAATACACTCCACGATTCATTAAAGAAAACACTGTCAACTTAGTCAAAAATGCCTTGGTGTGTGTTGAGATACTGCACTAGTAATTCAAAGAATAAAGCAAAATATAAAGGAATAACTTTCCATCGGTAAGTAACTAGATTTCATTGATTGAAAATTAAATACGGACTGCCAAATTTCGGCTGCCATAATGTATGAAGTGAGTGAATGATCTGTCAACCGATTGAATAATTCGTCATAGACTAACAAAACAGAAGTGAAATGTAGACATCATAAATATGCCTACATTTCACCTTCTTCATGGATGCATCGAAAAACTATTTGTTTGCTACTCAGTTATTAATGTTTGTAAAACGTTTAAAAATGTTTATATTTATAATTTTTATCTACATATGCTATAAATGCTTTACAAAAGTTTCCTAAAATCCTATAAATCCTTTATAAAATTAAGTCACATCTCGTAACGTCTCACTAGAACCTCCGAGGGCTCAAAAGTTTTGTATGTGGGGGCTGTACGCCTACATTCTGTTACAAAAACCTACAAAATTTCTGAGCCCTTTGAGGTGCCCCGCGCAACTTGAAACTACTATCAGATTTTGGATCCAAGATGGCTGCTTACACATTTTTGATGTTTTATTATGTTTGTCCCTATAATTCTGTTTCCTCGTAACTACTACACGGCTAAATAGATTTTGATAAATTATATGTGGTTAGATTCATCTTAATCACTTGAGTGTCATAGCACAGAATAAATACCATTAGTAGTCATAGGCTATGTTAAAATTTTTGGAAAGCATAATGGCGGATTTTTGGCGCCCAATTGTGCGCAGCATACGTGTATGATTATATAATACATTAAATACATAGATAGCTAACAAAGAAAAAAAAACTAATAGGTATACAAGTACAAGAAATCACCTTCTTCTAGTGCAAAACATTATGTAAAGAATTTAAGTAAGAATAATAAAAGGTTACCAATGAAACAGATATGTGCAGTTTAACTTTTAAGAAAAAAAAACAAAGAAAAAACACATTAAGAATGCAGCCGCCTCCCCTTCCGTGAAGATCGTAAAAGCTAGTCGTGGGTCTACAATCTAAAAATCTATATAACTATACAACCATCCATACACCCATCCGTACATCCAGCCATACTTACCAACATTCGCGTTTGTTAAAATATATGTAGGATTTAATTTGAACCACGTACTCGTAGGTAGGTAAAAATATATTGACCTTTCTGTACTACTCTCGTGTTTAGTCTATGAGAATGAAGAATGAATGAATAATCGAATCTGGGACATGGCCGTGTAGGAAGACGCCGAGTCTATATATTCATGTCGATGTTTACGAAGGTATAGCTTAAAAATGCTTTTTGTCTGATGACGGAAACGAATTTTAAATTTAAACTTTTTCTTAAAAGGCATTTACAATCTTCGCAAAAAGAGACCAGTTCAGTTGGTCCATTTAACATTTGTTTTTCTCCCAGATCACTATGAAAGATCATTTTAAAGCATTGGAGTAACCTGAAGTTTAAATATTTTTATGAACAATTATGATATTTGTAGGATTTATTTATAAAATAAATTTGTGCCGGACTGAATAAGAAGAAGTTCAGTAGTGATATAGTGATTTTGTAACTGTAGAATAAGACTTTATTTTTTACAAGGTTCATATAAAAAACGATTGCTAAAGGTCCAAAAGGTTTAATTGACAGAATAGGTCGAAGTGGAAGATTTACTACCATGAAATACTCAACTCGTACGTAGTACACAAATAGATGTACATATTTGTAAGTAGTGGTATGTGTAGTGTGCTCATGAATTCATAACAGAGAAAAGTGAATCTCCAGTACCTAATCAATAATTTTATCTCATAATCATCTCGTGAAGTGTAAAAAATTGAGACACGCGGTATCGTGTTCAGCCAAGTTCAAAGAAAAAGGAACTGGCGACGCAGCAGCCGTGTGTATATTTACACGAACCATTTCGAGCTACTTTTGACCCATTCACAACACGAATCCTATTTTACCTATCTTTTCTCAACCCACATGAACCCACTGTTCGGCATAGGACTTCCTTTTTTCGCGGCATTTTCTACGGTCCTGTGTCAGTATCATCCACTGCTTTCGCGTTAACCTCACAATGTCATCTGACTAACGATTATTATTGGCTGTGTTACCTACATACATGAAACTTGGCACATTAATTACAACCCCTTAGCTTGTTGTATGAATATATCAACGTTTAAGATCATATTTTTATGACTTATACATTAAAAATCTAACTCACTTCCAGATGACTTAGAAACTTGATATTTGGTATCAAGGTATATCTTTTAGGCAAATATAAGGAAACAATCAGAAAAAAATTAAAGATTTGAATGTTATTGGGTAAAGCAGCTTTCAAAATTATAAGAGCAAAAAGTTCTTTTTTCTGTTATTTAGAGTTATTCATTTAACTTTTGAGTAAAATATTTACAAAAAGTCATGATATCGCACCAAAAACAAATGTGAAAATGGGAGCCAAGTTCATTATTATGCTATGATGTGGTTTTCAACTTTATTGATTAAAGAATTGAGATCTAAATTTTTGTAGTAGAATCTCCACATTCGACTTCGCTAGTTTTAGCATACTAGTCATATTGCTAAAGTCTACTTATCATCTCATCTTTATGGTATGGTATAGTATAAGTTATTGTTTTTACATTGTAAGGTTCTATTCATCTATATATATGTATCAGACTTGCTGGTAAAAAAAAATTCGCAGGTCAAATGTTTAGATTCTTATAAATAAATTTCAGTATTCTGTACACAACTTGAGTCCCATTTAGATCTTAATTATTATGTCGGTGAAGTATACAACCACGCCATACCATACTCGTAATATTGAATTTAGCTCCTATTTTCACATTTATGTTTTTGGTGGGATTTTTTATTTAATATTTCGTTTTGTACCAAAATGCAAAAAAGGCTACCATTATCTAATATCTATATCTACATAAGATTCATTCTAATGCAATGGTAGGTTGATAAAAATATTATTAAATACATAATCTTATTAATTGTTTATAAAACGAGCATGACCGATTTAAAGTTAAGCAATGACATCATTTTGAGTTTGAATTATTTTCTAAGACAAGATGTGTATATTTACAATAAACAAAAGGTCTGCGGCTCAGGTAAGATGGTTTGTGGAATCCGAGGCCGAAGGCCCTTTTCCCCTTGGGAGGTTAACCCTGAGGAGCCGAGCCAAGGTCGACGGGTGGGACGCGTCATTGAGGGGAATAAAGACTGGATGACTTTGATGTACCCTCGAGTCTTTCCGAAACGATGTCAGGCAATGCTCGCGTTATTGCTGTAACGTACGACACGTCTGTTTGTGTGCTTAGTGGTTACTGCACCCACTGAATCATGCAGTTGCTGCATTTGTTTGAACTAACCTTTGTTTTTTTGTGCTAAATGTGACATCGTTCTAGTTGAACAATGATATACAAGTA
Organism: Acrobasis repandana; assembly: GCA_963576875.1. Taxonomy (NCBI): domain Eukaryota; kingdom Metazoa; phylum Arthropoda; class Insecta; order Lepidoptera; family Pyralidae; genus Acrobasis; species Acrobasis repandana. Next base: position 6,936,634 of record OY756221.1, on the reverse strand, counting down.
TGATTTATGTTACTTAGCACCAGATAATAATGTATTGCTGCACCTTTTGCAGTGAAGATGGAAATTGGAATTTTAAACGAAGATGGAAATCTAAATTTCCTTTTAAGAATGTTAAAAAGTTTAGATAGTTAATTATATGAAATATTGTCTGAAGGTGTACGTACGTGTGGCAAAAGGAATCTCGTAAATCCTTAAACATAGTTGCAATGCTTTCTACATCTCTCCCTGTCGCGTTCCCATCTTTATCCTTAGCCGTGCTGATTCCGAGCTCAGGGCCTGCTTGTTGCAAAACTGTGTTTTTATAGAAATTTGAATTTTGTCTTTCAATTCTATTCCTATTATTCCTTTTCATCTTTAACATTCTTAACTACCCACAATACTTGCTGATCCCAATATTATGTTCTCAAATTTTAAGTTTCATATATTATAGATGAGAACAACAATGAAATTCAACGTACGTACATCCAAACAAAGCTTCGAAAGGCAATTTCGTTAAGCGCAGAAGTATAATATGCGAGAGCTTCGAACAGGGCTGCTCAAGGCTCTACACGGGGGCAACAACATCTCCCTCGTGCACTGAACCAGCTGCAACTGAATATTTTAGATGACTAACTATTGACTGAGTTGAGAGTTTTACAATAAAATTCATTGCTTCTATAACTGTAATTGACTTCTTTAGCATTTTATTAGATTCACGAACGTAATAGAATAAATAAAAAATTGTGAAGTAACTGATATTTTTAAAAACACATTACAGAAACCCCTTACGCAAGTTTAAAATTTTATTACATATGCACTTAAACTGAATTTGTCGTATGTGCATCGTCGGTTACGTATGCTTTAAGTACATGCGGATTATCAAAACAGTGGCAAGCTGGAGCTTTCACTATTACAATGGAGACAGGAGAGAAAGGGTCCGTGTGCGCAGCTGTCCCGCGGGCGCCGGTGGTCGGGCGCTCCGCCCTCACTGACCCCGCGCCTCTACGCCGCACTCCGCTCGGCGAGAGGAGTGCTCGCCTCGCAATCGCACCAACTCGACTCGACCCCCCAACCCAACCGGCACTTTACTCCACCACTCCAACCAGTCGCCCGTCAAACGTCGAGCGTATCGCACGTCTGTCGCGATCTTCCACGAAACTTACCAGCCATGTGGTGAAGTGAAACTGTCAAACGTGATACACTTTCGCATACCGGTGTTGTTCAGTGGACACTATCTAACTTTACAACTTGACTTGTGGTGATTAGTGTGTTCATAGTGCCACTGTTTTGGAAAATTGGATTATACGGACGAATAATGGCCTTAGCCAGGTGAGCTATTTTGGTTGTTGGAGTCAACACGGAACTAGTTTATTTTATCATGTTCATCGAAGGACTTTACGTCGGTTGGGTTGTTATTTGATTTAGAAAAACTAAAGCCAGGTAATTTGATTTTACTAAAATAACCAGTTTGTATTTTGGTTTTAAAGGGGTTCCATGTCATTTTTATCAGTCTAATATTTGTTTTTATCATGGTGTGTTGATTTCGTTTATTACTTGCTATTACAATGGGCGAAAGTTGCTTTGCCCCGCACGCGCACATAACTTTCCTTGTTGTGTAAGCTGAACGTTAAACGGCGGGCAGTAGAGGGAGCTACTTAGAAATCGAGTCACTTTTACTACAATCATATCATAATTATTAGCTAATGATTTATTATAACTATACCATTTGACTAATACTGCAGTCATTATAGTGTTATCTAGATGCGTATCATTTGTGTTATGTATGTAGCATATCACGTTTGCTCGACTTTCCCCTAAATATACCAAATACGACGCGTTGATGTTGTTTCGATGTTTTCTCTCTCTGTTAGTTCGCACCCTCGTTCGTTACGGCGGCGACGACCCCAAACGACTCGAACCCCACTTTTGCTTACTTTTATATTTGTTGTCACTTTGGAACTGGCCAGGTATAGAAAACTTCAAATTTTTTACGAAATAATCATACTCTGTTAATGTTATTTCGTAATCCATTGCTTGCATGTAAAAGATATACATAATTTTACAAGCACCGTAAAACACTTAAACTAAAACAAACATTTATTAGTTTAGATGTGTTTTGATAGGTTTAATTATGGTAAGGGACTACCTATGCTACTATCAATTCTCTTTTACGTCCCAATATATCTTGATTCTATAGTTCATCATCAACTTGTAAACATGTTTGTATGGCCCATATTATTTTCTTTATAAATAGTTGCTACTGTATCACTAAACTTAACATCAACATTTAAAAACATGAAATCAATAACAAATCCGTTTCTTTTACCCAGCCTGCAATTTTTTTTCCGATCTGATATTATAAAAAAATTATATGATCCATTCACGAAATATTATTATCCTAACATCTGTAAATTCCGACAACGACCGCTTTACTCTCTAAGCAGGTAGCCAATACTCCTAAACCGGAAAGCTTTGAGGTCCCAATCCCAATGATCTTTTTTCTTGTCCTCTTTTTGTGGCAGATACTTTACATTTACATCTGTAGTCATCATATGACATCATTTCTCAAATACATATATGAATAATTAATATTAGTCAATGTCTTGATTAGAGAAATAATGCCTATGTAAACTAACTAGGTACATAATATTTTAGCTGGACAATAAAATTATTTGTTTTACGTGCATCCACTCTGCTCCTAATGTTTCAACAATAAATATTCCAAAATTACAAATAAAGCAGAAAATGATGTACCAACTTGTTCAAAATGTTTGAGTGTGTACCTACATAATGTACTGGAATCTTCAACTTTGATTGTAGCAATTGTTCCTATGAGTTTTCTTAACAAGCTGCTGTCTGATCGATTTCTAACTGAAACCGATAAATAGTGTCAATTAACTTATTTTACAGCTTCTTGCTAAGACTCTTGTTGAATTCATCTTAGAAGGCGAAATGTAGTCTTTATTAACATGAAAAGGAATAAACTACATTCTTATACAAGGGAATATCATTCCACTTGCAATTCACAAGCACTTGGCACGTTTACTTCTCCCCTCAAAATGAGGACCGTCTTAAGCGAATATATATGTACAAGGGTGTGTGTCTGTGTAGATTTGCCGAGATGCGCCTTCGAGGGGTCGACAACCTCCTCGGAGAATGCACGGAAGAGCAAGCAAGACGCCTTCATTTCACGACACGACCCTTCGTATTTCCCACTTATCGTTTTCACCTCGAAATTTGGATATTTTACTTGAACTTTAAACCTTAAATTTCGTAAAGGTTCATGGAAGCCATAAAGATAATGTACCGTGTGTTATAAATATGGTGGAAACACTAAGAAAAGTAATTAATAACACAAAACAATATTCAACTTCCTGACACATAGTTTAATTCCACTGAGATAAGAAGTAACTTTCTATCATTTTTATTCCAAAGTGAAACTTAGTTTCTACGTAACCACTAAAATGTTCCATAGCAACTGTAAAATTGTGAAAAATTTCGTAAATTGATAGTATCTGGTTGCTTTGCCTGTGTGCGTAACTAACGGAAGTAAATTGCTAGAAAACGCCACAGTTTCAGAAGTCTCCCTCTGCTCGCGCCAAATTCGTTCTAGCTACCACTTAGTTGTAGTTTTGGAGTTTGTGCCAAACGAATAATATTTTGTATTTCATATAATATAGTTCAACTGGAGCCACTAAATCCAGTTTAGTTTACCTTGGCTCAGTATCTGGATCTAGTAAACTAACATCTAGGCCAATAGCTTTATTAGTGCCACTAGTAAATAAAACCAAATTAAAATTTATGTCACTGCTCGTTATCACGCTCATTAATTAAATTCTTAACTTTATTTATCAGTCAAATTAGTGAAAAAACTCGATCCGGGTACTGAAATAGTACGTCAGCCATTGAAAGATTATCATTCGGGTAGTACCTAACTGCTAAATTATTTAAGTTACTTAGAATAGTTCGATGTTACTGTTTGTTTCGAATGTATTTCAAATAAGTTGGGCGAGGTTATTTCGCAAGAATGTATCAATTTAGCCGAGGGCCGGTGAGCGTTCACAAAGCAAAAGATTGCGGCTGGGCGTCGGGCCCGCTCGCCTGTTACCAGCGTCGTGCTCCTGTTTGCTGACAGCGGAATGCGATAACTAAAGTGGGTTTTGGCGGCACCGACGTTGTATTTTGGTTACGATAACGCCCAGTTAAAACAGAACTGTCCGTTACCCGAAACAAAACGGTGCTACGCTTCAATATTGAAACGTAATTGTAAAGAATTTAGTCATTAAAAAGATTATCTTATTTGTTTTGCTTTGGCTGAAATCCAAATTCTAATAGCGTCGTCAAATTAATGCGTTGTTTTCTTATCACACTCAACTTGACGTTCTTAACTTTCGTCACACGTAAGTTTCTCTGATTAAAGAAATCTGTTTGAGATGTATTACATTACATAACTCATTTTAGGTAAGTTCATCATTTCGAGTTACAGTCGTTACATTATTTCCAACTGTGTTTTATTATCGCTCTGTACACATTCCACAAGGCCAAGGCTATTTAAAACAACAATTTATTCTTGTTGGAACAATTCTTTTTTTATAGTTTCGGTAGGTTTTAATACAATCTCATTTAACACCAAGACAAGTATGCGAATTTTATCACTCACTTGTTTGCATTTCATTTATTTCTCTAGAACACGTAACGGTAACATTGATATAACTACGTTGTAAGGGGTACTATACTATCAAACATCTTTTTATTGCAATTTGTTTGATAGTACTGTTGTTTGGTGAAATTTAACAATTTGAATATCGCCTCTTCGTCGATGGAAAGTGCGATGTTGTGTCGTTTCTTCGGCTCGATGCGTGGCGCCTTCTCTTTTGTGCGATGATCTTGATCATAGTTTCACCGGCACAGCAAACCGCTCGCTTTTCTTTTCTTTTCGCTAACGCCACTTACTTACCACGTTCCAATAGTGAATTATGATTATGAAATGTCATGGTTCTTCTTGTAGCCTTTCGTTTCTATATGTTCCATTGTAGCTTGGAAAAAAGGTCAAGGAGCAGATTTTTTTGTTTGTGGCTTTATTGCTGGAATGTTTATTTTCTGTTTGCTACTAACATAGGATTAAATTTATCCTATCGGCTGTTAACACGTCCTTCTCCTACAAATGCTGTGTAGAGGAAACGATTTCACAATGATCGGAGCTGCAATTTAAATGATTTACAAATGTAATGTTCCAAGATCTACCTGTTCCAAATCTTTATTACTTAGATGAGTCGAGTGACAAATGATTCTTAGTGGAATGGAGGCGAGTGTCGCAACGACGCGACGCTGCAACGATCGCCCACTGTCATTACAAAGCTGAAAGTGGCCCGTGAAATTGTGACGAGACCAGGTCACGTACGTTCTCTTAATTTATCTTTTCCAAACTGTTCGCGGAACATTTGGAAGTCTCATTCGTGAAATAAGTAGATAAAAATAACTGGGTTATAGATTAACAAGGTTGACTAAATGCTTACTAGACCACAGAGAGCCTAGTTCCATTTGGCCTGTTGGTGCCGGTGTGCGTTAGCGACACGTTTCAGCGGCAATTTTGAATCTAGCAGTTCATAATTTTATCCGCGGCTGATTTAGAATATGGTTAGCGTGAGGAGCTAATTTGCCGAGGGAGCAATTTGGAACGGGGACATCGCACGTACTCCAACGCTTTGTGGAGCGCGTTGACCCATTTTGTGCGTAACACGGTATGGTGCGACGAGGAATCGATGATAATATAACAGCCAAATCTCGAGGCCTCCGCAACGCTACACTGATGAGTTTGGATCTGTGTCAGGGTCCTCCCCCGTACGGTCCCTTCGCCCTTCACACCCTCTCCCCCACACCGGTGGCAGCCCCTAGTTCGGTTGACCCGTAAACTCGAGTATTTGTGTTTCACCTTCCTTACTTTTGTTTAAATGATTTGGGGTCACTGGTTTTCACCTTGTTGGTTACATTAACATTGCCGAGTACGTATTCGGCTCCAACGGCTTTTTACTTTTCACATTTGTGGTCTTAATATGCAACAAGTTTATTGTTTTACAATCTAAAGAAAAGCAAACAAAAAGCATTAATGTACTCTACGGTTGTGTGTTCCAGATCTTTGTTAGATTTTAATGCATTTGAATACTTTGAATATAGATTAAACCTGCGTGTTTTGGACACAAATTCGAACTCGAATGAAATCTGAAATATGCACTAATTATACTAAACTACATTATGACGAAAAATGTCTATATAATAATTCTTTATGGTAACGAAGTAGAATTATTTTAATTCTATTGGCTTTGATGCTATTTTAAAAGTAACTTGAAATAACTTTACTTGTATTAGAATGGTGCCCCCCACCTTTGTATGAAAGAAAAGTTGTCCACGCTTGAGGTCGAGTCTTTCGTATTCAAAAGTTACTTTCAAGGGTTTATTTATTCCTTGGTCTTCTAAATTCCATAATAATTCCATATGGCAAATAGAAATAGGAAACATGGTGGGCTATTAACTATGCCCAAATTTCCCACCTTGAATATTTAGTTTTGGTAATTTTTAGGGTTCCGTACAAAAAATTAAAAAACGGAACCCTTATAGGATCACTCGTGCGTCTGTCAGTCCGTCCGTCTGTCACAGCCAATTTGCTCCGAAGCAAACCTTACTGTGTCATATATCAAATGAAAGGGCTCGTTATGAGGATCTAAAATATATTTTTGTTATTATTGTAAAATAAATTGTTTTGATTTTATTCATGAAAGAAAACGAAAATTGACCATTCCCACTCCCCTAATCTCCGAAACTACTGAGCCTAAAATTTTGAAAAAAATACAAAATATAGTTCATTACTTGTAGATTACAGGAAAACCTATAATAATTTAATAAATTGTACGGAACCCTCTCCACGCGAGGTTAAGTCGCACTTGGCCGGTTTATTATTATATCTCCCGACTACGGTGAAGCCAAAAGGAAGGTTATGTGTTTCGCCGCTATGTATGTATGTTCAACGGTTCCCTCAAATTTACAAAGATATCCATGATACCTTGACAAATGAAGTATCGTTGGAGGCGTCTTGGCTGTCCACTAGTTAAAGGCTATGTGACGTCACAGTACATTTGACAGACATGAATCTTTCGAGGTCCAGTGCTAAATTGCATTAACTGAATAAACGTACACATAAGGTAAGAATTGTTCCATAGTCGTGTTCTAGTTTTTTAGGGTTCCCTTCCCAAAGGGTGCAAACGGGACCCTATTACTGAGACTCCGCTGTCTGTCCGTCTGTCTGTCACAGGGCTCTATCTCTTGAACCATAATAGCTAATAGCTAGACACTTGAAATTTTCACCGATTATGTGTTACTATGGGCGCTATAATATCAAATACTAAAAATAAGATAAAGTTAAAAATTAAAGGGGGTCTTTATACATGAAACGTGTTTCTTCAGCGCTTTCAAATATTGTACGGAGGTACGGAACCCTTACTGTACAAGTCCGACTCGCACTTGCCCGTTTATTAAACTTATATCTTGTGATAATAAGTACAAAACAAACCGTAGCCTTTCTTTTCAAATATAAATCTCATTGAAAATATGATTAGTATAGCTTATATATTTTGAAACGTATCATTCCAAAGAATCCTAATCAAATTAAGCTAGTTCAGGTGATCGAGTGTGATCGACCTTTGCAACGTCACCTTCGCGCCTCCACTGGCATTGTCGCCTCGACGCCAATAGGAAGCAACGCAGATCGCTATTGGGCTTAAGGCCATTTTCAATGCACCATCTTTTACCTTGTGCTCCTTACAGCGCGGCTTGACCCGAAACAGACGTAATAAGAAGCTGCCACTGCGGTGAGGAGCGCATCTTTGTTGCCATACTAATAAATACTCCATCATTAGATTTATGAAAATTAAAGCATGAACAACACCATCATCCATGTACACAAATTGATCGATAAGTTTTAGATTATCCCCACTCATGTAATCATTTTTTTTTTGTAATTTTATAAAATATTTAAATCAATATAGCTAATATTTGACAGCATATATATGTATACGCATATAGTTATCAAATATTAGCTTGTCTTAATTTAATTTATACCTGTTACAGCTAAAGATGGGTGTGAACATAAACTTAACATTAGCCGGGTAAACTTAGGTCTATCTATTAGGAGCGGTTAATGTTAGTTTCTTCTAGCTCTAGCCGGCTAAACTTAGTGTAACCGCAGCGCAGCCGCTTGGCTTAAGCGAATAAACTAGTGGCTGTGTGAGCTGTAAACCTCGCGACTCACCCCCAACCCGTTAAAGTTTATCGGATAAAAAAGTTGTTCTGACAAAAAAAGTTGTTCAAACAAAAAAGTTGCGTCTTAAGGCCCCGCCAGTTCAGAGCCAAGAAAACTGTTTTAAAAAAAAAAACTGTAATTAAACTACTACAGTTTATTCCTCAAAAATTTTACATAAGAATCTTAAGGCTTTTCGACAGACACCCACAATATCCAAAACACGATTAAGCATTTTTGGCTCGATAGAAAAAAATCACAAACATAACTTAACTAAATAACATAACTAAAGCCTAAATTTTCCTTTGTAATACATATTACTATTTTACACAATCACCTTTTTATATGTAAATTATCCCAAAAAAATTATTATTTAAATATCTAGTCGTTTTGGCTACAAAAAATAATAATAAATATAATACAAAAAAAATAATAAATAAAACACAGTGAAAGTCGAGAGCAAAGAAAGGCCCGGAGCCGTGCTCGCCGATATTTCGCAGTGTTTTATTTATTTTTATTTTTTGTATTATATTTATAATTTTTTTTGTAGCCAATACGACTAGATATTTAGATAATATTTTTTTTTTGGTATAAAACACAAAAACACGCACAGCATTGCAAATTGTGAACCCATCTTGCCTTAAGAGAAAAGCTCAAGGGCTAGAGAAATGAAAAATAGGTATTTTTAAAATCTATTGCTGTCGCGCTGTGCCTGAACTACAACCGAGCAAGTGCGATAGAGACACTGTAGCTTGGACTGAAAATATCTATTAAAAGAACAGAAAAATCAACGACTCGTAGTCCCCTGATTTCTTCTTCAAAACTTAACCAATATAAGTACTTTTTTCATTACGAATTAACAAAGACTTGATCGGTGTTCCTGTTTTAATTTTTTTATATAATCTACTCAAATTTGTTTTCTGGATGTTTGAACACAGCGGAAAATCTGGCTTTTTTTTAGGATTTTGAACGTTCATATCTCTTTTAATAAATAATATGAAAAAAAAGAAAACATTAAAAAAAAACATTTAAAAAAAATTGAAATGGCTAAAATATGATTTTCTTAAATATTTAAACCTCCATATCTCCGCCATTTTGAAAAATTTTCAAAAGCTAAATCGACGAAAAAATTCTAAATAATTATCGAACCTGCTTATAAGTTTTCACGAGAATCGGTTGATAAATGCGAACTGTAGGCGAGAACAAACCGACAGACAGACAGATAGACTGACGGACAAAAGTATTTTTGGCCAATCTCGAAACTGAGTGAGACGCTTCGCTCGCTCGGTAAAAAGCAAGAGAAAAACTATTTTGTCTTTTTTATTAGCTTCTACATTTTTAACAAATCACAAAAAAGATCTATCTATCTACTAGCCCTTTATCCTGAGCTCAGGTTGCTTTCATTTCTTTTCTCTTCCCTATAAGATGTCTCTGAGCTCAGTGTGCCTCCTGGCAAAGGCCTCCTCTAACCCCTTCCATTGTTCTCTATCTCTTGCTTTGCGACTCTTCTCCAATTTGGACCCGCTGTCAACTTAAATTCATCCTCCCATCTAGTGAATTGCCTTCCTTGGCTTCTTTTGCCGTCTCTGGTAACAAAAAAGATAAATAACTAAAAACTAAATAGAATTTTACTGAAAGAAGTAAAATTTTGTTATTTTGAATACCTATTAAAGAGGCCGGTTATTCTTTTTTTTAATTTCGTGATCAAAGTAAATTCATTTTTGCCTTTTTTATTCGCTTCTACAGTTTTAGCCTAGGGCCTACGATTACACTTAAGTTTAGCCGGTTAAAGATAGAAAAAACTAACATTAACCTATTCTGAAAAATAAGTTTAGCTGTTAAGTTTATATTCACACCCATCTTTAGCCATAACATATCTATTCTATAATTATACTAAAATTAACTAGCACGTATCTCAATTGGTGAATCCCTGAAAGATGTGATTTACGCGTCGCCGTTGTTAAGATGTAGGAAAGTAGAACGGGGGCGTCAAATTCAAGGTTCACGACGTAACTGAACAAAATTATTTTAAACAGTCAAATTTAGCGGTAACTCCAGTAGTGAGCTTTACCTTGAGCGATACATCTCATGTGCGGAATGACTAACTAAACAATATAAATTGTTCATAATATGTGTGCGCTGTGCAGTGCGCTACTTCCATTGTTATTTCAATAGGGATTTATTTGACGATGTAATCTGCTGTAAATTCATGAAAATAATATTACAAATACATAACATTTAATGAATGCGTATTCAGTATTCTTTTTTTGGATTAATATTTATTAGATTCAGCTGATACAGCTAAGTATGTGAATTAAGATTATGTGACAAGGAAGATTGGTTTAAACCTCAATTATGTTCAGTTATGACGACCTCCGTGGCGTAATGGTTAACACGCTAGACCGCTAATCCGGAGGTTCTGGGTTCGATCCCCAGCCAGGGCAAGTTGGAAAATGGCCTTTTTCAAATTGTCCTGGGTCTTGGGTGTTTATCTATATATGTATTTATTATAAAATATAGCATCGTTAAGTTAGTATCCCATAACACAAGTTTAGAACTTACTTTGGGGCTAGCTTAATCCACTGATTTGTCCCTATATATTTATTTATTTATTTAGTTTCTTTATTGTGGTCAGTTTTGTCATTTCTCAAAAAATATGTTTATTATTGTTCATTCGGTACATGTGCGAGTATAACACATTTATGAATAAGAGAAACAATGTATTGGTTCGATATCGAGTATCGACCGCACTTTTTTCGCAACCAGTTAACGTTTTCAAACGTATTTTTTATCTAGAGTTTCTTAATATACCTACACACAGTTCGCATACGAAGACTGAAAGTGTACGTCCGCCTGGTTGTGTGCGCGGCCTCAACCGAGTTTTGTCGATGCTTTCTCGAGCGGCGAACCGGGTCGCGTTCTCGATGCGATGCCTGTTGAGCTGGCTGCCACACCAGCTCCGACTCGAGCTTGACACACGCACACCACCAAACGCAACTCTCGTACACACTAAACTACACCCACATCAATCCATGATGGGTCAGGGCTACAAAACCAAATAGTTTCGACCGCAATTCGCTGCCATAACGACAGTTTTCATTTACTTTTGGAAATATTAGCTGTTTTCATTCGAGATTAAGGTCCCTTTTGGAAATCCTATTATATTTACCCCAATGACAAATCCCCGTAACCGTTACATGATTCCAGATGAACCATATCATTGAAAACCTTGTGTGCTGGATTTACTAGTCCAGTCTAATTGAATTATAAAAGGCCATATTACTAGGCAGAATTAAATGTAATTGACAGCGACGAGACGACCCTCGCAAGTATTCCAGGAAGTGGGGTCACACAATTCATATTAGGCTGAAGTCAAGGTCTTGCCAATCATTTTAGCCATCTAGTAATTCATAGGACAATAAAAATTTGAGGCCAAGTGGAGTTGGCCTTTTTCAATACCAAGCACACAGTTTTAAGAAATGTATCACTAACAGGAAGTGTAATATCATTAACAAAATGTTACCAGAGCAGAAAACGATGTCTTATATTACCCACTTTTACAATACTCATACACATATAAAGTCACAATTGTGTATTTGCATCAACTTGATATCTGTTTGCATATTCATGGTAAAACAATGTAGAACGTTGTGCACTACTAGGGCCGAGGTGGCACAGTTTCTTGTTTGAGTTATAAATCAATTTGTCCTAGTTAGATTAACGTCTCCATGCAACGTTACATAGGCCCTGATGTCTTTGCTTTCCATTCCAATAGCCGTGTTGCCAAATGTTCGTTGCGTGTTGCGTTTGAGTGTAGCTGTGTCTGTTTCGGTTCCTTGCGCTCACTCTGTCGCCTCAACATCACTTCGTCACGTATGTGTCGCGGAATATTGCATAATCGTGTCGTGTAAACTCTTGCTCGCATCGCTCTTTGTATTTAAAACATGTTAAGTGCCGTCGTAATAATTTCAAAATAATCTCGCCCACAGCTGATTTGTGCGTTGTTTGCACATGAACCACAAGCTACGTAGCTTTGATCTCAATCATTTGTACATTAAATTGTATAACAGTTTACGTTTACTCTAAACCAAAACTTTGTTTAAAAATATGAAATGTATCATTTAGTCAGACTAAAAACTTTGTAAAATTATTGAAAGAGCCAATTTTTGGGCCATGTATATATTCGCACTATGTAACAGTATAGTATAGGTTAACCGCTTCAGCCGCTGTTATATGTTCAGTTTGTGAATTGGTCGTCCGTCCTCGGCCTCGCTCGTTTGCTTCCGCCTTGTTGCTTATCCTCGCTCGGCGTTGCCCATGATAATCTTTTGTGCTGCGAGCCTTGATCCTAATAGACCTTCCTATCGTTTACTGAGTCTTTTTAATTTATTTGTTCTATATCAACGTTTTAATTTCCTTTCTAGGTATAATCAGCAAACCACGCGCGCATCTTGGTTAAAGTACGTAATATTTTAATATAATTTTTATTTTTTTATTTAGCAACTGGAATAATTTTGAACTAGGTATGCAAAAATCGTTAGTAATGGTGTTTTAGCACAATGTAACGTTCAGTTTATAGGCCACGTGCTAACAGGTAGGCGTGCGTGAGTCTACGTCACACCTCTGGCCTATGAAGGTCGTGACGTAACGGCGTAGTCTCATATTATTCAGTCTGTCGATCCATCGCTCGATTCCTCGCGAGGCCAAACATTCTACTAAGCGACAGTAGAGGTTAGACGTGCTTTTATATTTCCGTCTCGTTTTCTCGACCTCAAGTCTGCTGAGGTGAAACAGAGAACGATTATCGCAAAACAGCAAAACCCTGCTGTCAGATCAGCAATACCACCAGCCAACCAGGAAATGAAGTAAGGGCAGGGATGACGTATTTTTACAAACAACAATTAACTTTTTGACTGTTTTTAAATTTTGATGGTTTAAGATGTGATATACCTGACCTACAATTTGTTTTCCTTGTATGTACAAGTTATTTTTATGGTTTATTAATGTTTTTATAAGTAAATAGGTATTCATAGGTATCCACTTCATATTCATAGGTACATTGGATGGCAAAGTTCAATTTACTTATATGTAGAAGCCGTCACAGATCTCCTTAATTTTGGATCCAAGCCAATATTGTAGGCAGGACGTTGTATATCTACAAGTTGTGTTGACGTTGTATATCTACAAATTCTAGATTAGTACTTTACTGAAACGCATTATTTAAAAATGCGAAAAAAAATTATAGCACTTTCAAAATAACGGGATGGCCTCAGAGGGATGGCACTATGTCTATCCGATCATCTCACAATATTGAATACAGCGTAAGTTTTTGTATAAAAGGCATCAATTTGCTTTCTGGAATTGCATATATAATATTATTATGTTGCCGTTATAAAACAATTATATTTACGAGTATCAAGAGTGAACAAGTGATTCTTATCTTACAATATTTAAAAATTATACATCATAAAATGTATATTTTGTGTATCGGTATATCACAGAATAAGGACTAGTACTATATTGTTATTATTTACTATAAAAATAAATTATACCGAGATTATTTAGAACGTCTTCCAAGTAGCCGTGCGTACAAAAAGTATGAATTCATTTTTATACAACATTGAATATTTATCTTTCAATGTTAAAACGATAACAATTTATTCATTTTTACATCATTGTCGATTGATTTTACATCATCGATGGTTTTACTGTTTCTATTATATTTCCTGTTAGTTTTATTTTAGTACTCTTTTCAATTAATACTTGTAGTATTCTATCTATTTCCAAGTCTATCCCTAGATATAAAAAACAAGTCTATAAATAGCACTGAGTTTCATGTTACTGAATATAACATGTAAATTTTTGTTGAAGTCCAAAATATCTTGCCTTCATTATTTAGTTTAATAACACCACCAATAGTTTTGTTTATCTTAATTGCAGGTTCGCGGGCCACGGCTATATCATGTGTATCGTCTCATATAGTAGCTTCGGCGCGGTTCGCGGTCACCTTGCGTGCGTGTCCCCGAACATCTCGGACGAATAGAGGTGGCGCTTAGTTCCGCGTTCGCCGTATTCCGTGCGCGCTGTTTATTTATGTAATTCTGCTTTGCATAATGCGAGTGTTGCTTATGGTCTTTAGCACGTTTAGAGCGTTTAATGCAAATACCATCATCGGCATCATCGCTACTAGACTAGTTACAATAATCAATTTAGTTATTTCCCTCAGGTTGTTCCTTATTGCGCAATAAGGCTGTTTATATTAATCGCTTTTCAATTGATTTATTTTATTGTTTGTATAACATAAACCTATTTCTTTTTTTCTATTCAATATACCTACACGGACATTAGATCAATACTTATATCAGGGGCAGTATCGACATCGTCTTATGATATGTATCTATCTCTTCCCATACCTCATTTCTTATCTTTTTTGGTGAACAACATCGGTATTTTTGCAGATTAAGATTATCATATCAGTCTTTACCGCGAGAAACTATAGCAATACATGGTTTTATACCGTCAATTTTTAGTAGGTACGTCCAATATAGAAGGTGATTTATCAGGAAAGTTATTTTTCAATTTTGCAACCGTTGGCTTTGACATTGAGATGTTATTGTTACACATTACAGCGAACTATGAAACGATGACGGCTGCCACAGCCTTGAGCATGTCGTGTGTTTGATTATTCCAGACGTCACACCTATAATTTGCGCTGTTGCCATCTATTTACATAAGTACCGATATACATGTATTAACTATTAAGCCTTAAATAATTAAAGAGATACATACATTGACTGAAGTGTCTAAACCATAAAAAAAACAAACCATTATTTGCATAAAAAGTCAGATAAGTTTTATGTACTGTACTGACGACCTCTGTGGCCTAGTGGTCATCATGCTAGGCTGTGTGACACTGGAGGTTCCGGGTTCGATCCCCGGTCAGGTCAATATGGAAAATGATCTTTTTCAGATTGACCTGGGTCTTGGATGTTTATCTATATAAGTATTTGTTATAAAATATAGTATCGTTTGAGTTAGTATCCCATAACACAAGTCTCGAACTTACTTTGGGGCTAGCTCAATCTGTGTGATTTGTCCGTATATATTTAATTATTTATTTATATAAGTATATGTAAAGTAGTCAAATTAAAAGTCGTTCCAGATGAATTTTAGTTTAATACCATGGGAATAGATGAAAGAAGGTTTACTTAGTCGTATGAATATAAGAGAACGAAATGTCTGGAGGTCGTCCACTGGCGTGACGCGGCCGCGGCGACTAGTCTCTAACTAATTAGGGCTTCGTTTTTTGCGTTTTATTATATGATGGCCCTTGAATATATTAATAAATAAACAAATCAATCACGGACCCGTGTGGTTCCGGGTTAGAATAGGACCACTCCATCTCTTCGTGTGGATGTCGTAAGAGGCGTCCAAAGGACTAAGCACAAACATCTCGTGCCAAAATTGCATTCCCAAGGAGGGTTAACGTCGGACGGCGGCCGGTTGTAAAACTTTTCGCACAAATACATTCCCAAAAGAGTTGACGTCAGGCAGGCGGCCGTCGTAAAACTATAGCCAAATCATTTACACTGTTCCGGCTATTTCTTCTCGATTTGCAAGGTCTTTGGCATCCTTGGGTGACCATTGACATGCATGTTATATTTGGAGATGAAAAAGCGGGAAAGCGCACCCTGGGCTCCGAAGCAGCACAGCTGAGGATGCAACCGGGAACGCGCTTAGACGAAGAAGAAGAATAAACAAATCAATCACGGAAAAAAATATTTTTATTGAGGATTTAGATTAATTACTAAACCCACTAAATGTCATCATTATCACTACCTAATTCATTATAATAGAAGATGCCTTCACGACATTCACTACTATGTGATATGTTATGGTATGCTATAAAAATGTGCCTTTGTACTGGGATCAAATCTATTACTGGATTCCAGTTTCCAGTTACTGCTAAGCAGTTTGTTTTATTGGGAAAATACTTTTTTGTTTCAAGTTCACATAAAAAAATACAGTTAACAGTTATCCATGTACTCATAAATGCAATGTGTGAATAACAGTGATATTTCTAATTAAAAACTGTTAATTTAATACCTTTTCGCTATTTTATTTTGTTCCACGTGCTTAATTTTGCTCTTAGATGTGTAAATAAATTCTAGCAAATTGTGTTCAATCGTCTATATTGACTCTTGTGTTCCAATGACATTTATGTGCATGTCTATTGACGATGCCATTCGACGACTGGTCATTAGAGGTATGAACAATGACTTCAAGTGCATGTGCAAGATGTGCATGAGCTATTTGCTGAGATGCTCTTTATCTACTAGGACCTTCTGTTTGTGATTTGCGGTATGTATTTTTATTGTTCGTAACAAAATTATGTATTTTTCTTTGATTGATACAGGATTTTTGATACTACAGGAAAGTGCTCCTTAAAGGCCTCATAGTCTTAAAGAACTAGGTAAAAACGAATTACATTAGTGTCACTTTGGGAGTGACTGTTTGTCATATGGTCTTTATAAAAACCTCACCGTTTCTTGGAATTTCGTCTCATAAGTATATTTTTTTTCTTTATTGATATCTAATAATCTGTCTCATAATAGATTTCAACAAAACCTTGTATTTTCATATAATTATGATCATCATTTTCAGCACACATCAACCCACTGTTGGGCATAGGCCTCCCTTTTTATGCACCATTCTCTACGGTCCTGTGCTAGTCTCATCCACTGCTTTTCCGCTTTTTTCATATATCATTTATTTATCATATAAGGACACTTTTATTATTTCAGAACACTTGTCTGATAAACTTCTTTAGACTTGTTAAAATTTAAACCCTGAGTCCCTGACCCCAAATTTGTTTCACCTTTCGCCCGACGCTACGACGCTCTTTGTAGTCTGTTAACCATCCAAAGTTTAGGCATACTATATCAATAATATTCTTTTATATAATATAATAGTAGCTGTAACGTGAAGGCTATTTGGAACATCTAACAGTGCAGTAGTTCAGAACTAACCTCGCCTTTGTGCTGAGTACTGGGTCAACGGATATGATACAGAAGGTACTTGACGGCTGTTATTAAAATGTCCGCGGTAGTCGTTTACTCGTTCATATTAGATGTGAAGACGATACGACCTCACATCCACATTGACGACTTCAGTGGTATTGTACTCTTAAAGTGATGCCCTAAAAGGTTTTCAGAATTTAATTGTACGTAACTCGTTTTAGCTATTTGAAATAACATTACTGACAAAAGTCATATATAAGTATGTATAAAAACGCAACTATAGAAAGACACTTGGGCTTCGTTGTCTTCATTCGAACCCATTACTACAAACAATGCAGAAATAAATATAAAAAATTATAAATGTTAAGCAAGTGTTGGAGTAAAATAAGTAAGTTTTTTGTACAAATATGTCATGTTCTTCAAAACATTTCATTTTGTGATAATTGTTAGTGATTTATTTTACCCGCTGTTGAACACTGCAGGTGTCTTATTTGCAGTGGCCGACCGATATCGTAGGGCAACTTTACTTAGCAGAGGTAAACAATCTGTCCTTCAAGATCAGCCCAGTCGAGGACCCTATAATGTCAGGTCGTCCTCGGGGCGTCTGACTCATCGCATGCACTCGCAGTTAAGAGGGCAATGCTCACTTGGTTACTCCCCCCTTGGCTTGCTGCAGCAAACCTCCGCGCACCGATTGAAAAATAAACCACTCACATGCGTATCAGGATACTCATTGTTCTACACGTCCTTATTCTGATTCCATTGTCTCAGTAGTGTCCACCATTTTTATTGATTGCAAATTTATGGCTTCGCATGTTCTATTGTCAACCTTTCCTGTTATAGTGGTTTGGTTTTGGTTGCCTTAATAATCGACTATTCAATTTATTCATATTAATGCCACTTATTACATCGCATATTAATTGAAATTGAATGTTGAAACAAATGTTTTATTGATCAACTGAAATTATTTATTTGATTTTTTATTTACACATTGACAATCTGTAACACTACTAACGACATGTGATATTGTTCATACTCCAAACCTTAATTTTAAAATAGTGATGTTAATAACCCAGACTTCGTAAATGAAACTTTGAAACTAGTCAAGTAAAATACTTACAATTAAATTCGTTGCGGTCGTAATTTTGTGAATATTTTTACTGAGACTCCTCCCTACTGGATAAATATGGAAAGAAACCTCCTTACACATTTATCATTATAAATAATGTCTCGATTCCGACGATGTAGAGACGGCGAGATGATTTTAAATATAGAGAGGATGCGAGCAGGTCGGATGACATCTATAATAAGACCACGGGAGACCGTTGATATGTATAACGTAGATTGCTCAAGCTTTCACGGGTTGTTGACTTTTCCATGAGCACAGACGAAGTTTATATTAAAATTAACTAAATTAGTTTCAAGATGGAATTCCACGCACTCACGCAGGCGCCCGATAGTCCATTCCGGGGCTAGACAACCACCTGATGAATGGCATTATTTTCCACTCAATGGCAAAACAAATTCTTCTAAGATTTAAGATGGTTACAAATCAGTACTGAATATTAAATACTGCTTTAGTTCTCATCATTTTATTGTTATATTAGGTCCTTACATATGAAATTGCCGATTTTCAATACTGGCAACTTTAAAATCAAATATCTTGCGTTTCATAAGGAATTCCAAATTCAAATTTATTTCGAAATAAAGCCAGAAAAATATTGTTTTAAAATTCGTATTTCATTTGTTTTAACATCATTTGTTTGAGTTTCAACATTGCTATAACAACAAATATGGACAAATTGAATTCGCGGTATTTACGAATACGAGTTCCATCGTGGCACTAGTGCTGCAGAAACGACTCAAAGAATTAACGACGTGTATGGACCAGGCACCTAGCGGTGCCTGGTCCGAACGAACGAACGGTGCGTTTTTGGTTTCAACGTTTCTGTTCTGGAAATTTCGATTTACACAATGAGCCTTGTGGACGACCTGATACTCAAGTGAATAACGAAGAATTGAAGGCGATAGTGAAAGCGGATCTATCTCAAACCACTTCTGAATTAGCAGCAGCCTTCGGCGTAAGTGACAAAACGATACTTATCCACTTGCGCCAAATCGGAAAAATTAAAAAACTCGAAAAGTGGGTACCGCACGAATTGACTGAAGTAAACCAACAAACACGCGTTGCTTGCTGAGTTTCTTTGCTTAATCGCCACAATAATGAGGGGATTTTGAACCGTTTCGTGACTTGTGATGAGAAATGGATCCTGTACGACAATCGGAAGCGATCATCACAATGACTTGACCCTGGAGAACCGGCAAAACCTTGCCCTAAGCGAAAACTGACCAAAAAGAAGATTCTGGTTAGTGTTTGGTGGACCAGTGCTGGTGTTATCCACTACAGCTTCTTGAGATCAGGCCAGACGATTACTGCAGACTTGTATTGCCAACAATTGCAAACAATGTTGGAAAAGCTCGCCATTAAACAACCGAGACTGATGAATTGCCACACACTGCACATCAAACGATCGCCAAGTTAGAGGAGCTGCGACTGGAACCTCTGCGTCAGCCACCATACTTTCCAGATCTTGCCCCAACCGATTACCACTTTTTTCAAAATTTGGATAACTTTTTACAAGGAAAAAAATTCAAATCTGATGAGGCAGTCAAAACCGCCTTCAAACAGTTCATAGACTCTCGCTCCCAGGATTTTTTTTCCAAAGGTATCAATGATCTGCCTATAAAATGGCGGAAGTGTATCGATAACAACGGCGCATACTTCGATTGATTAAATAATAATTTCATTAAAAAAAACTTGTTTCACTTTTTTGATACTGAACGGCAATTTCATATGTAAGGACCTAATACGTCGCCATATTGTTGACTACATGTTGTTTGATTTTAATCAAGTTAATTTAAATATTTTTTAACTTGGGGTTGATTTGATGTATTGGTCGGTCATTTAATGACCGTGAAACTAACGAGTCAGCCGTAAGAACGCTATCGTTTACAATAGTGGTGGTTTTTTTTATCGCCAGCGGTGGTCCTAACGGTGGGTGGTCCACCGCAAGCGGCATCCCTCTAGGCATGTTCTTCCCGTTTCGTCTATGAGCATCGTATCATCACAACATCTGTTGCTGAAAATTCGTCATTGAATTCCTTGAAGTTGTGACCCGCTTTTCGGCTATGAGTATCAGATGCGTGATACGAGTATGAATCATGTATTGTTAATCGTCATAGGAGCGGTTTACTGAGTCTGAATCTAAATGTAGGTCGAGCTGCTCCATTTGCCGTAGTGGCAAATTGTTGATTGACCTCGGACAAACCGTTGCGCGTGCGATATCTTATCTGCACTCAACTCTACAAAAAACCACCTCCGCACAAAGTTTTCCCAAAATAAAATAGCATGAAAACATGTGATGTGACTATTTCAAAAGTATTGACGGCAAAATGGAAAGCTGTTTTTGTTTGTTTTGATAAATTTATGACTAATAAATAGACAAATCGAGAAAACAACCCAGCATATTCCAAATATAAATACGTAAAGCATTGATAAAGTTTATATCCAGATATTAAAGTTTCTTAAAAAATATTTAATGTCCATAACACAGTGACTATTTCAAAAGTATTGACGGCAAAATGGAAAGCTGTTTTTGTTTGTTTTGATAAATTTATGACTAATAAATAGACAAATCGAGAAAACAACCCAGCATATTCCAAATATAAATACGTAAAGCATTGATAAAGTTTATATCCAGATATTAAAGTTTCTTAAAAAATATTTAATGTCCATAACACAGTGACTATTTCAAAAGTATTGACGGCAAAATGGAAAGCTGTTTTTGTTTGTTTTGATAAATTTATGACTAATAAATAGACAAATCGAGAAAACAACCCAGCATATTCCAAATATAAATACGTAAAGCATTGATAAAGTTTATATCCAGATATTAAAGTTTCTTAAAAAATATTTAATGTCCATAACACAGTGACTATTTCAAAAGTATTGACGGCAAAATGGAAAGCTGTTTTTGTTTGTTTTGATAAATTTATGACTAATAAATAGACAAATCGAGAAAACAACCCAGCATATTCCAAATATAAATACGTAAAGCATTGATAAAGTTTATATCCAGATATTAAAGTTTCTTAAAAAATATTTAATGTCCATAACACAATCAGCAAGTTACTCACTCAAATTCCTTTTTTTTTCCATGCGATGCATGAAAGATATTTATGGCCTTTTTGGGTCATCTTACATACAAGTATTGTTTTCTTTTCTATTTACATTTATTGTATTCTCCGTGCCATCGCTGTAAAGCTTGCCTCTCTGGCCACTCTGTCAGTTTCTGGGTCGCACCGATTAATTCACTTAGCCTACTTTTATTTAGTGTTGTGACTCTTTTTGTTTGACATAATGTTGTCTTCAGTTTATTGAATTATTTGTAGCTAACATGTGCTTTTGTTTGTGTGGCTAATAGAGTCCTCTTGAGGCCCTCTTCAGGTTTGTTTTGATGCGCTTACTAAACTACTAACTCATCATGACTATAAGTATAAATAAATATGTATGTAGGTAGAATATGTAGTTAAATTATAGCAAGTCGAGGCCATTTATATTTATCGATGTACAGGGCATGAAGTGACACGTTTACCACAATAACAATGTCAGGAACAGCAACACGCCTGTTACCACAATGCGATAGCTGTCTTCAATGCCTCAGATAAAATGAGTTTAATTATATCCTCAATAATTGCCCATGGAAGTCCAGCATAATTTGTTATTGTTTGTAATATCAATTGCATTGTTGTTATTTAGACCGACTTCATTATATTTTCAGTCACACAGCAGCGTCGCAAAGCAAGTCTCATCTCTTTAATCCGAAGTTGTCGGCAAGCCTGTACCCAAATTAATAATTTTTTTAGTTAAGACATAGAATACATCAGTTAAGTAATTAATTAAATAAAAAAATTTCTTACAAAAACTCTTACATCGGATATGGACAGTAGACTACCCAGCGTTAAAATTTTAAATCTATAGGCGTTGTAGTTACTCGTTTTCACCTTCAGCTTTCAACTTTCTTTGTATGTCCGGCAGTTTTTATACATAAAACTTATGAGACTTTTGTTGGCTTCTTTGATATTATGGTTACAGGATGCGCTTCAAAGTTTAAAGTTGTGTGTCCGGCCATGCCAACCGCACAACTGGCGTGCGATACCCTCGCAGTACCTTAACACAAAGCGACCGCACGCTTACCGTGAGCGGATGCAGTGCGGTGATGAAACTGACACAGATTCTAATGCGTATTTGGTAATCGAACTACAGCTCGTGAAAGTCTCGCAGGACAGCCATATCTCTCATTGTACATGTCCCACATTGAGTTACTCTCGACATTTTGGCGGCACCGAAACCCAAAATCCGAATGATACTTGCTCTCTGCAACTCTTCGGCTCGGCAGCCATAGTCATTGTTCATGAACAGTCCGGTGCACACGTACTACTGCTACTACGTAAATGTGTTAGTATGTAGGTAGGTATTGTGTTCGCGTCCCAGATTTGGGAAGCGAAACTGCGATCGTTGATTGTCGTATTACGACGTTGCTACATTTTCGCCTTGCATTCAATTCCATGAGAAGTTACAAAGTGTTGCCTTTCGGCCAGTAGGTCACTCGCTTGTTCATTTGTCATTAACTTGTTACGTTATATGCACGTTCTAGTTTGTGCAAAAAAGATTGCTGCGCTCTATAAATGTGAATGGAATGGAAGTGGAGATCACAAATTTAATTGTGGTCGTACCATCGTCTTGCATCTGTAGAATGTAGATGTTTTTGACGTTTCTCTATTCCAAATAATTACACGTGCAAAAGCTTAGTGTAGTGGCATCACAGGCATGAATCATATATTACAAAGTTCTAGATATGACTTGAAACGTAATTGTACATCTTAAATTCTATTGAAAGTACATACATGCGAATGTAATTTACAGTTGCAAGTTAACAATTAAAAGAAAGCGCTTACAAAAATCATTTTGTCTGAAGTAAGGTTCTTCAAAATGACGGTGATACTAATAGCACACAGTACAGCCCACGTCAATTACATTGCCTCGTTTCCAGTAAGAGCCTTTAAAGAGACAATATCCCCTATTAGGTATATGGCACTAAAATACTCGTATTGTGCTTGCTTTATAGTCATACCAAAGATATACTAGGAACTCTAGGAAGTGCAGTGTTCAATAACAATAAATAGATACTAGTAGGATGTTCCTGCGAAAACAATCTATCTAAACTCAAATCAATTGATATTTTTTGCCTCACTCCTCGAGTAAGATGGCTTTACAGAAAATCTCTTCTGTTGTTTGCCCTGTTTTGCGACAGGCCTCTGAAGTAACAGCTTGGTTGTTATTCTGCTATAAACGACAAGAAAAAAAGGGCCAATGAATCATTTTGGCACATGGAGTGGAGAGGCTCGTATAATAGACTGCCATAAGTCTACTCGTACTATAACCCGGTGGTGTGGTTGTTGCAGGCTCGGGTCGGGCAGCGAGTGCGGCGGTGGAGGGTCGGGCGGCGGCGCGCCCGCTCCTCAGTCGGCGCGCGTGTCCTCCAACGGCGCCGGCGGGATGGCGGTGAGCCGCGTGCCCAGCCCGCTACACGACGGGAACACGCCCGTCGCGGAGAATTGGTGTTTCACACAGGTAAACTCATCCCTAATGAAGAACTACATTTAAGAGCCAATGCTCATGTCGGTACCATTGTGTGGAAAGATATGCACACAATGACAATTTGTGCAGTTATTGGAGTGGTTTACCATTGCTTTCTACATTTCACACGGTAGTAACATGTCACTAGTGTGCAGGTTTCTTCACGATTTTTTTCTTCATCTGAAGCAGGTGGTGGTTTGATTGAATTGAATATGAACGTCAGAGGTACAAGTCGCGCCGAGTGAGGCTCGAACTCGTACCTCACAGACGCACAGCCAGTGCCTAAACCGCTTGCTGTACGTTCGTCTGAAATACTCATACTCTTGAGCACTTCTGAGAATTTGCAATGTTCGGTGACGTCTTCACGAAGATCCTATGCTTTTTCTTGGTGGAAAGTTTTCTTACTTCTCATTTTTCGCAAAGGAGACCTCATTTGATTGTGTAGAATCTGGATTCTCAAAAATACCCTTTATTTTTCCGACTAACATACCATTCTCTATGCTTATTTTATTTTTCTTATAAAGCAAAGCAAATTTCACAATGGGCACAATGCATTGTTGTTTTAACCCTCAAGAGGTTCTTGAAAATATGTCTCGGAGGTTGTGTCCATATCAAATTTCCATTTCGTGAAATTTACGTGTGTAGGTGTACTAATATTACCGCGCCAACTGCGCTACGTACATTATTATAGTATCCTTCTCGCATTGCCTTTTTAGATTTTGAGATAATTGTAAACACATGCTGCTTCATGCATCTTTTATTTGCAATATTTCCTACATATTTTATTTTTTATTTTAATCAGAATCTACAACATTACTACGAATATTAATTTTGGAGTTTTAATTATAGTTTTGTTATACCACTTGTTTGTATCTATCTTGCCACTTTAAGTAGGTAACGTGTTAATCGTTATTCGTATGGTCTAATAAATTGTATGATTCGAATCAATATCCTCGATATCATCGTAACACAACATCTTACTAAGTATACTTATAAATGTACTCCCACTAGGCAAATCGGGAAAGTGGTTGTAAAGTTGCGTTCCATGGCCGATGTCGTAAATAAAACGAACCATCTGATGTAAAACTACGGCGATAAGACTGTTATCGGTGAACTTGAAACAGCTCGCGCACTTTGTTAACATAATAAACGAACGAACAAGGAAGTGTAAGACGTGTGAGCAAATAGGCACATGCTACATACATTAGTTAGCGTCGGACGGTCGGCTCTGCGAGCGTGGATGGACGTGCGTCACGTGGAAACTCTAGCCAGCTATGTGACTATGTGGTCATTGGGAGTCGATAGCGTCGATGCGATCACATACATAACACGTTTTTGCGAAGTTTATATACTTGACTATATATTTTTAAAACTATACGATAGACACGCGTCTAATCATATTTATCAGTACCTACGTGATGAATGCGTTGTTTAGAAAACCGATTGCTAGATAATCAAAGTTTATCATTTCATCATTTTGATGTTTGATATCTCATTGCACGTTTGTGGCGATGGTCGAAGCCGTTTCTTTAATACGCTCAATAAAAAATGAAGGAGTTACGATATTACGAGTGAAGATGTACATCCATCATAGATGTGGTTTTATTATATACCAGATTGACAGGAAAGTAGCGTTAATCATGTCGATAACGTTATTTTCCCGATAGTCGCCGTGGTCACTGGTCAGAACAACTGGAACGACCGTTGGACGACTTAGCCGGCGACCCGGTATTACCTTTTTTGATGCTTTTTGCCGAAAAATCTATTTAGTTTGCGAACAGTAACGGTGATTTTGACTCGCTTTGCGTCGTTACGGCACGTATACTTATTAGGGTCTTTGCTCAAGTATCTCGGCGAGCTGATGATCTCGCGTATACCGTTAGCAATGGAATAGTCTACATCTGCCTGTATATTGCTCTCTGTTGTAAAAATCAGACAAACATAAAAAAGCTGCATTTGAGTGATACAGTGTTTGCTAACTATGATGTTGATGATATACACATGCCGTGCCGCACTTGCTCCACCAAACTTCACAATAAAAATACGTAAATGCCTCATAAGTCATAAAACTTGTAATTATTTAATGTGCTCTGCGTATGTAACAGTGACAAAATCTTTCCTAGAAAATATGATTGCATCACAAGGTTAAATGACATTGTTTAACCGAACTGTTAGTCTGCTACGGGATAGATACTAGTATTAATTTTGATCCACTGGAAGCTGGGAATGCAAAGTTATGATTGCGCAGTTCAGTTCCTAGTGCAATAACAATGGGCGGCGCCTCGTAACCCTGAAAGTAACCTCCGCACGTGTATGCCACCTCACCACCGGGAGGAGTAACACGTGCCCCGATAACAGCTCTTCATTACTTAGAAACGCGTCAACAATACTTGCGTGTTATCGCGCTCGATTAATACGCTGTATTACTGTTAAACTGTGGTGTGGGGAGTATACGTGATGTTGTGCTGTATCTGCACTACTATATATACATGGTATTATTCATATTCTCGTCGGCCATGATTGTAAAGGCGTTTGAAAAACTGACTGGATTAAAACTGTATCCAAAAATATTTTGGGTAGTCAGTAATTATAGGGACCACCCTTAAGTAAGTGTTAAACCTTTACCCTACATAATACTTAGGTACTAATTTAGTGTATTTGTTGGTATTGGTTGCATAATTTGAGAAAAACTTTTATTTAGTACGTACTGGGTTTTAAAATTCTTATGAAACAGGCTGATAGAAATTTTGCACTACATGTTTTTTATGATGATGGGTCCAGCATAGTCTATTCATGTTTGGATAAATAGTTTCAAATGCTATGCTGTTTGAAATAGGTAAGGTATTAGATAATATGATTAAAATTCAAGTCTCAACATAGGATCACCGCAAAACGAAAATCAACCACTTCACGACTAATAAAAAGCAGACGAGCGCATCCCACGCCAAGTATTAGCTATAAATCTCGACTAGTATCCGTATATGGCTGTTAGGACGCGTTGGAATCTGCAAATGGACGTTATCTGCGTCCGCAAACCGGGGATGATGCGGGCGGCCTTGGAGCGGGTCGGCGACCGGGCGAAGACCCCAGCACCGCAAGCCCGCAAGCCAAGCAACGGTCGGGGGCAACGACCAGCGCCCAAGCTGCGCCCGCGACGCTGACGCCAGCCCCTCTGACCTTCACCGGGGCCCAGGCGACCACCCTGATGAACACTGGGCCCCCGAAAACCAAAAGAGTGTGAACATCGGTGGCTACCTTGGCCATATTAGCGAACCTAACGCTTAGCAATAGTATTTTGAGGGAGCACACATTTTTAATAAGTTACCCTCGGATATAAAAAAAATATAAAATCTATCGGTGCTCTTAAAACTAAACTCGCCCAACATATATTTAAGTTATAACTAGAATACATAGTAGCTTCCTTTTATTGTCATTTATTAGTTGCTCGTTAAAATTACTGTACTTTTATTTACAAATTGATCTGGTCCTGATTAAGTGTTTCGATTATAAATTAATTGTATATTCATTATTTCTCATGTAAGTGGCTTTATGTCTTAATGAGAATAAAGTTCTTTAAACCGATTTTGGACTTATATTTATAGTTTATCTATAAGACTATTATGAATTTAAATAAAAGAACTTGGCTTTCTACATAAGTATATGTTTTGTAGATTGACGTTTAATTTTAACTTCAAACCAAAGGGTGAATAGAGGATACATGACAAAATCTGACCTTACTGAACAAGATAATTAACGTAACTTACTACATCACTGATCTCGACATATTTTGAATTATGCTGGCAGTTCGTTATAAAATTATTTTATTTCCTTCGATTCTATTATGAAATAGACCTTACTAATCACGTCGAACATTATAAATCACATTATGTGAAGCAGACTTAATAACCCCGAGGGCTTGTATTGCCCTTCTGAACTTTGTCATTGCCAGCATTATCCTAGAAGGCATTGTCCCAAATTATGCTCTTTAAAAGGGCACAGTTCAGTTTCAGTCGAATTAAATTGCCTACTTAGGATATTTAATTATTTACATCTTTTTATCGAAGTAGTCTCATTTAATTTGCAAATTCTTCGAAACTCAATGGACTGGCTTACTTGACACTCGCTTGACAGCTTAGTTAAATCTATTGATGATGGAGCAATTTAAACTAGGCTCAAATTATTTCACGGAAATCCAACTACCATGAGTATCTTAGGTACACTTTAGGTAACTACCTATTACACGAAGCAGTTCGGGACCTACTTCCATTTCCTGTTTTCGCAGAGTTTGCAAAAGGATAACCAAATAGTTGACTACTCGTATTTGAAACGAATTGCGTCATGGAAATATTAAATTTAATAATGCCCTAAACGATTACTGAAAGTCACGTCATGAAAGGCATGCTCTTGTTTGTTGTTACTGCATTCAAAGTGTCGTTTACCTGGCCAGCAATAATACCGTAATAACTATACAGAGGGCATCTCAACCTTGAATCACAAACGTTGTTTACAAAATTTTTATTTGCCATAAATAAGTCGTTAAACGCGTGCCCAGGCCGACCGTTTGTTTCCCTGGTGTCTGTCAGCGCTGCAATTATACATGTACAAAAGGCTGAGTCTGAATAGTTTGGAATCCGTCTCGTAGAAGATTTATTGTTTTTGGGAGCCGTGCAAGCCGGCTGCTCGAGGACACCTTACGAAACCCACATTCGAGACATTTATGCCTTTCTATTATTTATGCTTCGGCCATGGCTCCCATTGCTTAACTATCGACAATTTGCTGTCTTAACACAAAATTAACGTGATCTTTTCTCTTGTTTCAGGTCAAAGTGGTGAAATTCAGTTACATGTGGACGATAAACAATTTTAGTTTTTGTAGAGAAGAGATGGGTGAAGTGTTAAAATCATCGACTTTCTCAGCCGGTGCTAGTGATAAGTTAAAATGGTGTCTCCGTGTAAATCCTAAAGGACTCGATGAAGAGAGCAAAGACTATTTATCGTTATATCTATTATTAGTGTCGTGTAATAAATCAGAAGTAAGGGCAAAGTTCAAATTCTCAATATTGAACGCGAAACGGGAAGAAACAAAAGCGATGGAGTCACAGCGGGCGTACAGATTCGTGCAAGGCAAGGACTGGGGTTTCAAAAAGTTCATAAGAAGGTGAGTAATAATTATTCTTTGAAGTAAATATAAAAAGCGTAGAGAACAAAAAATTGCATTGTGTATTTGAATTTTACTACTGAAAGAGAAATGAGGGAGTTAGAAGCAATAATTTTAGTCGTAAAATTGTAATGTTGCGTACGGCGCAGTGAATAGCGACATAAGCTTTATCGTTAACACTTAGTAATAACTTTTGACCGTACTCTCCCACAGTTTTCATTTCAATCCGCATTTTGAAGGGACTACCCCTATTTTAGGGGATACAACTTTAATATTATTTCGAGTCATTTGTATTCTACGAGGGAATACGACCGAACTGTGTACGGTCTTTTCTACAACATTTGCATTATCCATTAGAGAGAATATTAATAGTAACCATTCTAGCTTGGAGGCCTTATTTAATCGGATACGAAATCAATCTTCCCCTTTCACCTTGTTTTAAGCATCATGCGAAAACACTTTTCTTCGACCAAAAACTTGTTTTAATAGTCACCTCGGGTAACGACCTCGTGGTATATTTGTAGTTCCGTATGGTTTTATTTTTGGTAGGTAGTAAAGATATTAGAAGCAAGGCTGCGTTTCCTTATTCATTCTTGAGCTTGATTCTAACTTAAGCTATCAAAGGAAGCGTAAGATGCCAGTTAATGGAATTTGAATTATGCTCCAGAAAACCCGTACGGTAATTGTCTTTGATATATATTTCGGAAGGAATTGCCTTAGCCTTCGCTTGAAGGATAACCTTTAGCCATCGTAATGGGTTTCTCCTTTGATTACGCACTGGTTTAACTTCATTGTCATGTTTGGTAAGAAGAGAATAGGTTGTCATATGTACAATATCTATTGGTATTGTAATATTTCATTAGTTATTATACTGTAATCATTGAGATATACCCTACTGTTTGTTATTGATAAATGTAGCGAATAATATACGTGAATACAAAAATAAATATGTTACGTTCAAAAGTTAAAATATGTTTGTAATGGGGCTCCCACACTTCTGTTAAAATGTTTACAAACATTTACTAACAAAATAAAAATGCATAATAACATAAAAATAAAAAATTATACTTACTGTTATTAATTTTATTTATATAATTTAATTTTAAACTTCGGTTAGGTTTTGATATAAATTTATAAAAAGTCAAATATAAAACATACTACAAAATATGTATAATATTAATTATTACAATTATAAATAATAATACTTATAATAACAAATATTACAATAATGACTTATTTTAATTTTATATATATATATTATTATTATTATTATTAAATATTAATTAATAACAATATTATTATTATTAAATATTTTATATTTTGACAATATTTTAATTTTGAAAATGTTTACTAATATTTGTATAAATTTTTATACACCGTAATAAAATTTATGTTTTATTATAAAACTTTAATTAATTAATCCGTATTATAGAGACACGGTTAACCTTCATATTAATGCTATTTATAACTCTAATAACCGTTAATAAGATTAACATGGCAACATCAATTCGTAACCGTTGTATTGTGAATTTGTGATTGTAACGTCAGTCGTGTCTAATGTATATCGTTTTTATTACTCGACATAATAATTTCACACATTTAATTTGAATAAATTAACTCACCATGTTTCATTGCAATTTCACCACTGATATGATAACCAACTTGCTTTCACATTAAATTTTAAATAAGATAAGCATTTTTGTATTACAAGTTTTTAATCTTAATATTATAATTTCAAAAAATAACTCGTAATTCGGGAGCTAAAAAAAAATGGAATGTGGATAGAGATAATCTTATTTATTGTTTGTTATTTATTTATACTTATCTGTTCTTATATTCAGTTTTCAATCAAACTTTTTATTAATTTGGATGTACAAATATGTGAGTACGCGTAATCGTCGCCACATCCAAAAATACTAAAAAATTTTTTATCTACATCTACAATGTTACAACTCTTTAAATTGTTGTATAACTAGGTTGTCAAATAACGAAATATACAGAACAATATCCCGGTTCTTTCATCACTGATGACGTCATTAGCTAGGGGATGTCGAGGGGGTGTCACAATCACAATCCCTCGTAACGCGATATTTAGGGAGATCTTTCAAAATCCTTATTTTGGTTTTCATTGATAATATTTACAACACAAACGCCTAGGTGTTGTTTATTTTGAAACGATTTTGATACATAAACAAATAGTTAGACAAAACAATTTATAAAACAGTAGCTATTTGCTCTTTCTTGGCTCGATATGTACAATTTAAGTTATTTTATTTTGGATTTATCATTTTAAACACAAAGACAAAAATATGGTAATGTAATTTTTATTCATTGCGCACTTATTATTTTACATAACCAGTAAATGTAACGAAATGGGCTTCATTCAAATGATACTTAGTTTTTTGTAATCGCCATTGTAATAGTAAAGTTAGCGAGTTCTTGTTTTTCATGACATTTATTATATTCTTTAATCAAATGCAGCATTCATTCGTACATTTATTTTATGAACTAAATAGAAGTAACGATTAGACGAATGTATACTTGTCAACACCGTTTAATTTTAGCTAGAGAATAAAAATATATAACACATAGAAAATTATAATGTTATGAAACGAAAAGGGCACACCTTTTCGTGGCAACATTGGAACATTTTTATTACAAAGTTGACAAGTCTGCCTTCAGCCTGAATATTCGC
Organism: Acrobasis repandana; assembly: GCA_963576875.1. Classification (NCBI taxonomy): domain Eukaryota; kingdom Metazoa; phylum Arthropoda; class Insecta; order Lepidoptera; family Pyralidae; genus Acrobasis; species Acrobasis repandana. Next base: position 6,904,792 of record OY756221.1, on the reverse strand, counting down.
TGACCTCATTCATAATCATCATCATTTCAGTCACAAGAAGTTTAGTGCTGCACATTCTTAGGTTTTCAAAGGATCTATTCCATTTCAGGCCATTATTGTTGCAGTGTCAATGTTGCAAAATGTGTACAGTGGCCTAAAATTAATACAAGCATAGCACTATAAGAATATAATTTTATAAAAATATTTGAAGAGAACAAAACGCACTGTGTAGGTTTCCAATTGGCCCATTGTGTTACTAACATCTTTAAATAGTGAACAAACGTCCATAAAATCTAAAAAATCTTTCTGTAATCTAAGGATTATTTCCTACAAAATTTACGTGCTTGCTGCGACACGTAATATATATACCTTTTGCAACAATCATAGCCCAAAATGTATGAAACGATTGAACACATCCTCTCAAGGATTTTCAAATTGACTGATCGGAAGCGGCCTGCATCTAACGTTTTCCTGCTATCTTGCTCATCACCATCTCGTCGACCTAACATACAAAATACTCATTAAAAATTCCTTTCCTGTTCCAGAGATTTCCTATTAGACGAAGCGAATGGCCTCCTGCCCGAAGACAAGCTAACGATATTCTGCGAAGTGTCAGTGGTTGCGGACAGCATTAATATTAGTGGGCAGAGTAATGTGATGCAGTTCAAAGTGCCAGAATGCAGATTGTCCGACGATTTAGGGGCCCTGTTCGACAACGAAAGGTTTTCGGACGTCACGCTAGCGGTCGGCGGCAGGGAGTTCCAGGCGCATAAAGCTATCTTAGCAGGTAGATAACTGTTTAGATTTCTTTTGTAGAAATATAAGTAACATGAGCCAAATATTTAGTTTTATTGACACCTAACTTCACTGAAGTAATAAGCACGAGTTTCTAAAATCAAGACTTGTTTGAAATTATGGAATTTTAATTCTTACTTTGTACAAACATGTGTCAGTAAACTTTGTATGCAGTAATTGGAAATGAAGTTGGTCGAGATTTAAGAAAAAATGTTTATATAGACGACTGTTTATTCAATTTAAAATAAGTAAATCAAATTGCTTTATAGATTTAATCAATATAAAATTATTGTATATAATATAGGTAGGTACTCAATTTAGAAGCAATAGTTACATTTTATAGTATAACCGCATTTTAATGAGCAACACATAACTACTATGATTAATTAATACTATCGTCATAATAACATGGCATATTTTATTTAATTGTTAGGTAACAATAATATCAAGCCTATAAATTCATTCTTTTCGACCTAAATAAAGTCTAACAATGTGTATGTATATTGTACAGCCACATAGAAAAGTATACCTACTACCTCAATACTTTTGGTACTATTCTATGTGGTATAAACTTGATGATGCCTCAAAGCGGTGTCTCTTTTGCACTAATTGCAATGTCTCAATAGCCAGAGCCAGGTACCCTTAAGATAAACACACCAATATAGCTTGCTTGTTTATACTCTAACTGCCGTATTCATAAAAAATCTGCATTTTGTAACCCTTATATATCGTAGATATCATTTCATTGGTTATGAACTTTATGTCAAAGGCATTAGGTTCAATTTGGTGTGGTAACTATTCTACTATTGCCCTATTAAGAGGACGCTTTCCGACTTACTTTCCATACAAACGCTCGTACGTGATTATGGAGTTGTAACAGATTTTTCTTTATAACTTTTGAACTAACAGGTATCTTGTGCGCTATTTCTAGGTTTCTATTGAAATCAAAAATCAAAATTTGGAGAAACAATATCAGTATAAGCCTCCAAAAATCTGCTTTTTTACTCAAATTTTACCTAAACTTCGACCGTTCATAAAGTACTCATAAATTGTAAAAGTAAAGAAAATATTTTAATTTAAACCTCGCAAAATTAATCAAGATTCTAAATGAAAAACATTCATTTCAAAAACTTGTAAGGCTTACTGAAAATCACGTATTACCAGAAACAAGTTTTGTAAAATTTCCGTACCCGTATTTTTCGTACAATGTTGTCGTGTTCTCACTCGCTGCTGCATGAAATTGCTTTGCGCTGGATGAAACAACAAGCTTTTCTCAACCATGCTCGCATTGACGATAGACTCACCGGGAAGTGTCCTCTTAAGGGCTAAATCAGTTATATAGTTGAGTACTGCCAATAAAAGTCTGCACTCCTTACATTGGTAGATTACTATAATTCACGATGTGACTGAGTTATCTGGCGACCTCCGTTGCGTATTGGTAAACACGCTAGTCTGCCACTAGGAGGGTCTGCGTTCGATGCCCAGCTTTAGCAAGTTGTAAAATGGCTTTTTAAAATTGTCTTGGGTGTTTATCTATATGTTATGTATATGTATTTTATTTATCATAATACAGACTGACTTTTTAACCACCAGCCAAATTTTTGGAGCAAGTTCAGTCCATGATACTGAACTACTTTCCATAAAAATAATTAACAAATATCTAAAATAAAAATTCGCCTTCCCATACAAATCAGCGCTCAGACTAACGGATTTTGTAAGGAAGGACGAACAATTTTTATCGATTTTTAATAACTTTTTTTATAGAAAGTAATTCAGTATCATGGACTGAACTTGCTCCAAAAATTTAGCTGGTGTTTAAAGAGTCAACCTGTATCTGTGAATTAATATCCTATAAGCCCATAACACAAGTTTAATACTTACTTTACTAGCTGAATCATGTAATTTGTACCTATATCTATTTATTTTTCTGTGAGGGCAATTTTTTTTTATGAATACGGCGGTAAGAATATACTATCATGAGGTTTTTTTTTTCATGGACGCTAGTGCGTGCATACACCGGTAATAATAGTATTTATTGTAATTAGAAACCTGATTTAAAATACTATAATACTTACTTAATTGTTCCAAACATTGTAATGCTAAATCAATTAATAAATAATTTTATATCTCCTTGACACACGCTGAATATCTAAAAGGCGTTTCTACTTTAGTACTTCTCTTACTGGTTGAACAAGTAGTGCATTAACAATTTAAATTTATTTGCGCTTTATTGCGGAATACATGTTAATTTTATCGGACCGCTTCTGCAACTAGATGTGTCCTGTGATATTTATATCGTGATACAACATTGATGCCATACATATGTTTTGTTGTTGTTTTGTGATTGGTTAATGGTAGTGTAAACTGAAAGTAACTTTTTGAATATAGTAATTATAGCCTGTGACTACTAAATGATTATAGTATTTATAGTAAACCGTTCTATAATAAGACAAGATAGTAATTGCTCCATCCACCACGAATGTGCGATGGCTAGTGTCCAGCCACCGTTCCATGGCATCGTAGATAAGCAATTGACAAAGGTAACACCCCGTGACAGACTAGTATAATTTCGATACAATAACATTAAGAGAGATAGCGACAGTCGATAGCGCGCTATACTGAATTGGCAACGACGCGACGAGCAGTTTAATAACAAGACATTATAAACTTTATGTACAATGTCATAAGATACGCGGCTTCCGCCGGCTCGAGCAGTCGCGCCCCTTTTGTTTTATCAAGCGTTTCTATATCTTATGACATTGTACTAAAGTTTATAATATATTTTTATTAAACTGCTCGTCGCGTCGCTGTCAATTCAGCACGAGCCTAAAGAAGAGCTATTCGACTAGCCAGTACAACTCTACTAACTAGTTCTCTAGTACAACATTTAACAATTTATTTTCCTTCTTATTCCAGCGCGGAGTCCTGTGTTCGCGGCCATGTTTGAACACGAAATGGAGGAAAGAAAAAGAAATAGGGTAGACATCACAGACGTAGACCACGAAGTACTAAGAGAAATGTTACGGTTCATATACACGGGGAGAGCGCCGAACCTTGACAAAATGGCCGACGACTTGCTAGCAGCCGCCGATAAGGTAAATTCCTCAATTTTACACACTAATTGTATTCGAAATACACATGTAACTAAATTATAAAAAAAACCGCTATCTCTAGTCTCCTAAATATTTATTTAAAGCCTAACAAAATATACTGAAACTATTTCAAGGGTGAATTTATTTATTCCGTGATACTAAACAACTTTCCCAAAGGAACTTATATCGAAGTATGAAATAAACAACTTGACCGATCCAAGTTTGTGTGAAAAGTAAAAAAATTTTTTTCATATTTCGATGTACAGTGGGCCACATAGAATAGTATACCACTATAGTATAGAGGTATAGAGTATACTTTTCTATGTGGCCCACTGTACATACATCGAAATTAAAATAGTTTCAGTATATTTTGTCTTAAACTGAACCTCTGTCTTAAACTGAACAACTTTTCCGAAGGAACATTCCTTGGGGAAAGTTGTTCAGTTTCATGGACTGATCACCTTTAAAATAGTTTCAGTTTATTTTGTTAGACCCTGTATGTGTCTCCTTCAGGGCTCTAACAAACGAGTGACTGTTTGTTTGTTTCTTTGTTTATAAAGCTTTATTGTACACAAAAGAGAAGCAGATACAAAAATAGAAAAGTAAACGGCAGACTTATACCGTATAGGGATCTCTTCCAGTCAACCGGCCAGTAATTGAGAGGAATGTTAAAACTAGTAGGAGTTTGGGGCAGAAGTGGCTAGTAAAATAATAGAGTATAAAAAATATGAGCAAAAAATATATATAAATATAAACCTACACATATACTAGTAAAATGAACTTACATATAAATATACATAAACCTACATATAATATAAACTAAAAACATGAAAAAGAAATCAGGTAGCTCGAAGAAACTGACGAATCCTGAAAGCCTTACTGTTAGAGTAGGTAAGACTTTCTTTATATAACGTCTAACAAAATATACTGAAACTATTTTAAGTATTAATTCAGTCCATAATATAAAAAATAATTTTTGACTTTCCATAGAAACTCGGATCAGCTGATCGGTCGACTTATATGGGAGGCTAAAAATTATTTTCCATATTTCGATATATGCTCCTTCGGGAAAGTTGTTCAGTATCATGGACTGAATTCACCCTTAAAATAGTTTCAGTATATTTTGTTAGACGTTATATATTTGATCGAGTTAATAATTTAAATGGGATATTATAAGATGAGGTCATTTTGTGCCGAATGGGTTCAAACGCTCCAGGCATAATTTTATGGAAATCCTCGTTAGGCGTCAAAGGATGGAATGATGATTCTATGACAGCTAAAATTGATATATTTTTGTATATTGAGAAATAATGTACCTATTATTTATAGTTTTTTTTAGCCTGATAATGTGTCCCACTGCTGGGCAAAGGCCTTCCCTTCTGTCTTTCACTGATCTCTATCTAAAGCAGCTTGTTGCTATTCCTATTTTAAAAAATAAAATTGAAAAAAAAAAGATTAATACAGCGAAATTTTATAACTTAATATTGAAATAAAAAAAATCGTTTTATAACATTGCTGTATTAATTGCTGTATACATACAGCAATGTTATAAAACGATGCTGTATATTGTATGATATGTATATTGCTACATATTGTATCAGCACGTCAAGGAAAATGTTCAGTAGGTGTGAAGAAATTCGGTTACATAAAATTGAACCTAATATTATTTGTTTGTTTTAAATTGTTTCAATAATAATAATCGCCATTTCCTGTATCTAACCGAAATAAACTGGTACGAATATGATAATATACTAATGTACCCAATATATTTATTTAAGTATACAGGGTGACTTTTTAGACACTGTCCAAATTTTTGGAGCAAGTTCATGATATTGGACTACTTTCTATAAAAAAAAGTTATTAAAAATTGATAAAAGTTTTTGTCCTCCCGTCCGTCCATATCTGTCTAAGCGCTGATTTGCGCTCAGACAGACGGATTTTGTATGGGAGGACGAAAATTTTTTATAGATTTTTAATCCTTTTCCTACATCCTTTTTAAGCTCCAAAAATTTGGACAATGTTTTTAAAAGTCAGCCTGTATATATTTATTTACCTAATGGAATCGTTATTCTAAAGTAAAATTTTTACCCTCATATTAAAAATAAAACAAACGTTTTGTTAAACCTATTTGAAGTTAACACCATATGTTTTCTCCCTATCTCCCTTTTCATCACTACCATATTTGACATCGAAAGCATGACACAAAATATATTTTGACTAAAATATGTTTTACAAACTTTTCTTTTATTTTAAGAGCAAGGTTACACGCTCAGTTTGGCATCAGTTCAGTCCATCAGTCTGGTCAGAATGATGAGAATGATCGTGTAACCCACGGATTGACAGACTGATGTTTCGGACGGATGAAAATTATAATTTTGTCAGTCTGTTTTGAATGATGAAATACTGATGGGAGACTGATCGCGTCATTCATATCGTCATCAACCCGCTCGTATATTTCTCGCGTCAGTCACCGTACTTTACTACACACCGTACACGTACTTTTTATCAGTTTGCTGTCAGTCTAGATTGACCGTGTAATCATCCATCATTCTGGCGTCAGTCAATTCAATCCAGACTGATAGACTGAAGTTATGTTAAACTGAGCGCGTAACCTTGCTCTAATAAAAACAAGGATAAAACTTTTGTTTGTACATATTTTATAGTAATTATGAATTCGATAAATATGATTAAATGAACGTTTTGATGACCTACTGCACTAAGTGTGTTTGTGGATCGGTGTTCTAGTAAACTAGTGCGTTCTTGCACAATGTAATATATAACTCGATACTTGGAGGAAAACTGTAACACAATATAAAGGCACAACCTTCGAGTTACACATTTATTCTACATCTATTGTTAACATGCAACTAGGTAAAGACAATCTTCAGACGTACATATAACTATAGGCAGGTATTTTACTGAGGCGTATTCCTCATAGCTATAGATTGTTATATTTATGTGGAATAAAATATACGCATCTAATATCTTGGTTTGATATTGCCTGCTCTTTTTTAACTATAGAAAAAGAGGGGTGTTATAAAGTTTGACGTGTCTTTTTTTTTTCTTTTTCTGTCTGTGGCATCGTAGCTCCTAAACGAATAGACCGATTTCGATGCGGATTTTTTTAAATCAAAAGCCTTGTCTGTCGAGATGGTTGATGGATATGTTTAGTGAAAATCGGTTCAGCCATTCAAAAGTTATTGTGGGTTTTTTTTTGTCCGGAAAATAAACATTATTATCAATAAGGTTGTGTATTGCCGTTTACCATTAACGTAGGCAATGTTTTTGTAAAACTAAAGTATACTTTTGTTACTAATTAGTATGTTACCAATTAGTATTTTACTTCGTTATTCAATTCACTATCATTATGCTGCCTATTAAATTCGGGTGCCCCTTGTTTCACAGACTGAAATTTCATAGAATTTCGATTCACAGAAAATTTTTCATAGAATATTTAATTCTTATATTTTTATTTCAAATATTATTGTTTCAAAGTTTATTTACTTGAATGAAACACAATTTATAGAAACACAGTTCAATGAATCTCATATTTTAATTTAACAAACTAATCAAACAGTAGAATATTTCTTTAAAGAATATTGTTTGTTCGGTATAATCTTTCATGGAATTTTATTTTACTGAAAATTATTATTTAAGGAAGTATTAAGTGAAAACATTGTTTAATCAAATTAAATACCATATAATAAGTTAGAATACATTATAAATCGCTACCACAATATAGGTTAGGGCAAACTTATAGGTTAGGTTAGGTTAGAACTGCGACCAACACACGCACGAGCCGAGCGAGCGAAACGATCGTGCCGCGGCAGCGGCCGGCGAGTGCTGGGAAAGATTTATCCATTTTACTAGAATAGGGCCAACTTATAGGTTATAAATATTATATTAACTAAACTTTTTAAAAATAACAAAATTTCATTTGATATTCTGATATTAGAAACATCGCAAAAGTAAATGTTATTTGTAATAAAATTCTATGATTTGAAATTATTCATAACAAACATTCTAATTATTGATTTTCTGTGCAACGAAAATCTATTATTAAAAATTCTTTATGCTGAGTAACCTAGGTATATATTGATTATTCTATGACATGATAATCTTCTCTTTTTCTAAATAACGAAAATCTGTTAAACTTTTGTCTGTATAAGAAAGTACACCCATTAAATTCTCGTTTGAAACATTTTTCGTATTCCACAGTAAAATGGCATGCCCGAACCGAAATCTTTATAGTCTACATTGTTTCTTATTTTGTATTATTAAAATAACAAAGCGGAAAATGTATTTAAGGCCTGCGTACGGTTTCAGAATTCGGTTTCCTGATTAGGAACTCAGATTCAGAACTCCGTGAGACGAGCGCAAACGTCTGGTTTTTTGATTTTAAACTGAACATGAGATTTATTTTCGTTCGGAATAAATAAGAACGTGTGCGCCTTGTTAAACATTTTATATGTATTTTTTATGTAAGCAGAGCATTCAGGTTTCCGAATCTGAATTTGTAATTAGAAAACCTAATGCAGAAACCGTACGTGTGTGGCAAGCCTAACTTCTTTTTAAGTTCGAAGTCCAAATGGCATATGCGGAAATTTAAAAGTTCCAAATGTGTGATTTTAAATTATGTTTTCTTTTATTTTCAGTATGCGCTGGACAGATTAAAAGTGATGTGCGAGGAGGCGCTGTGCTTGAGCCTCTCCGTGGAAACGGCGGCCGACACGCTGATCCTGGCGGACCTGCACTCCGCAGATCAGCTCAAGGCGCAGACAATAGACTTTATTAACACGTCAGTATATTTCTTTCTGTTTCTTTTCCTTTCTTTAGCATCTATAATAAATATGGTTTACTTATAGTAAATATATAAATAAAAAAATAAATAAAAGGATAAATCACACTGATTGAGCTAGCCCCAAAGTAAGTTTAAGTGTTGGGATACTAACTCAACGATGCTATATTTTATAATAAATACAACCATAGATAAACACCCAAGACCCAGGACAGTTTGAAAAATACCATTTTCCAAATTGCCCTGGCTGGTAATCGAACCCAGTATTAACCACTACGCCACGGAGGTCGTCGAATAGTGTTTTGGCACCTATAGAAACAGAAATTTTACTCGTAGGTGTGAGTAAAAAATTGCGTTTGAGGGGCCTTCGTCCCCCGACCTTCCGCAAGAAGTGGCAGAATTTTTTCCACGTCCGAGAGAATTTGAGGCACGCGCGTTGCTCGTTGGTTGAGACATTGATTTGATCATCATCATCCGAGCGTATTCCTGGTTGCATCCTCAGCGGTAACGCTTCATCGCCCGGGGTCCGCTACCGAACCTAGGTGATTTGACGAGGTTACTGGTTTTTACACAGAGCGACTGCCGTCTGACCTCCACAACCCAAAGGGTAGATAGAACCAATTCTAGGATAGGTTTAAACGAACGCTAGATGGCGTTCGGGACCAACAGCTTTACGTGCCTTCCGAAGTACGAAATCATCTTTTTTTTTGGATAATCAGGTGATTTAAGACTGCAATATCCTAACCAAACTAGAAACCACTTTTCACAAAGTATGCTTCCTAGTGGGATTTGAACCCACGACCTCCGGATCACAAGGCAAACGCCTTGACCACTGGACCGCGGAGGCAGTCTGGATGGATTTTATCTTAGTTGTTTTGTACTTTATCTAGGTCTTCCTTTGACTCTTCTTCCTTCTATTGTGAACTGACTTTAAAAAATGAGAAGGTTATCAATTCGACTATATGTAATTTTTTTTTGTACGTTTGTTACGCGATGTCTTCGCCAATTGTTGACCGATTTTAATGATTCTTTTTTTTATTCGAAAGCCTTTACTACCAAGTTGGTCCCATATCAATTTGGTGAAGATATGATGAAGAACTTTGGAGATATGGAAGAAACTCCTCAAAGAAAATGAAGTCGGTTTTTTTTTTCATGAAAAATTTAATTATTCCCTGCTTATCTCAACCAATATGGCGGTTATTTTTATTGTATTGTGTTGTATTGCAGGAGCCACGCGACGGACGTGATGGACACGGCGGGCTGGAAGAACATGATCCAGTCGCACCCGCACCTCATCGCGGAGGCGTTCCGCGCGCTCGCCACGCAGCAGCAGCAGATCCCGCCCATCGGCCCGCCGCGCAAGCGCGTCAAGCAGGCCTAGGCGCGCGCGCGAGATTACCGGTGTTCAGGTACCGATACCGGTACCGATATACCTCTATGCACTTCGAGTTGACGTTGTATACAGTCCAGTGAAGTACTTGACTCGATTTTGCGTCGGTTTTTAGCGTTTCGACTAGAGTTGCAACGGATATCTGATCATATCCAGCAGTAAATAATATCCGGCCCTTATTCGCTACTATTTTATGATAGTAAATTGTCATGTTATTTTGTAGAGGAAATATGACGTTGAAATACTTTCATGCAACAAGCATACAACAAATAACGCAAAAAACATGAAATAAACGTCTTTTTATGTGAGTGTAGATGTAGTTTATGTGCTATCGTTCCGTGCCGGCATTTATCTGCAACTGATTTCGCGAAAATGTATGTCTAATTCAGATATATATAGGTACGTACTTACTAACGCCGGCCGAATGTTTGGCGGCCGGATATTCGGCTATCCAGCCAATGGCGAGGCTGAACATGCGGTTATCCGTTGCATCTCTAGTTTTTACTTCCGGAAAATGAAATAACAATCTATTTCAACTCAATTTGACGTCAGTTTTCCACTTTCGGACTTGGTTTTATAATTTTGCACTCGAAGTCTTAGAGGAATAAGGTCGTGTGTTGATGCCCTGTACCGGTATATTGGAGTCTCTTTATCGATAAATATACCGATACTTTATTGTATGCTTTATGTTTACTGGAGTACAGGCTGATTGGTAAAATACTGTTTTAGATCAAGTTTAGTCCATGATACTGAGAATGAAGTTTTCTGAAAACTTATAGCATAATATAAAACATGATAAATACAAAAATCAGCGACCAGGTAATTGTAATTAATATTTTTTGCGTAGTAAGCTATATTTTTCACAAAAATTTCTTCATTGTTATATACTAAACTTATTGTAAAAGTTTAGAATATAACATATAAAATTTAATGGCCAGTGTTTACAAAGTCGACCTGTATTTATACAGTATTATAATACCGGTATCTGCTACAAGATATCGAAACTGCTATCGGCACTGTAAAGTATCGGTATTAGTAAAGTATCGAAATGCAGTCCCTGCCTAGGCGAGCCACACCCGCCACGATACCAAAGACACGCCACGAGGCACACGTATTCCAGTCCACGCCGACCGCGAGCGATGAGATGTTAAACTGACGAATTCGGTTATGTTTGGACCAAAAACTGTTTATGTCTCTTCTCTATGGCTTGCATATGCAAGGCATAGAGCGTGAAATTTCATCATAGAGCCGGGCCAACGAAAGCTGCTGTCTATAAGAAACCGCGGCAAGTTAAAAAAATACACATTTTTTTAATTTCATTTCAATCCTATTTGATATTGTAAATGTGAAATACATTTACTTTCATATATGGCGTTCCAAGCAAAAGGGTACCACTGGTACCCGTGCCAGTGGTACCCTTTTGCTTGGAACGCCATATATATTTATCAAATAGGATTGAAATGAACTAAAAAAATGTGTTTTTTTTATTATGTAACAAATGAATTTTTTAATGACATTAAAAACTAAAAAGTATCAAATCTTTTACAAAGAGTGAAAAAATCTTTAGATTTTTTAAATTTGCCACCGTTTTTCGTTGACAGCTTTCGTTAGCCAGACTCTACTTCATAAACATGTTTAAATTTTATTTTTTTAATCAATTCTTGTCGATTCTTTGCTGCTCAATAATAAGCGTTTTAGTCAAAAATATATCTATCGCTTTATTGTAAAATAAATACTAGGTATATGTGATTTTTATCCCAAATATATGACCGACCTTAGCAAAGGGTCTTGGTCGACAGTCGTCGCTCGCCGCAGGACCCTCCGTCACATCGCCCGTTACGTTTATTCTACGACAAGGCTGCAAACTGTAATATTATTGTTAGAATTTACACAGTGTACCATATACAGTGAGATTCGGAGTGAGAGTGGCCGTGGATGTGTTAATTAGTTGTGGATCTAACGATTCACCTTTCGTTTACTATGATTGATCTCAAGACGATATTCGATCCTAAAGTTTAATTTCCCTTGCGGTCGTTTAGTGTACCGCTTGAATAGTGTATGTTACGGAAGAAATGCTGGACGCTTTTTGCGCGTTTGTAGTTTTGGATGTAGGCTTGGAGTATATTTTATGTATGTCGTTTCTGTGAACATTCTTGCAGTTATGTTATTGTAAATTATTACTATGTATTATATATGAAGCTCATGTAAAAGTTATCCATGTCATTAAATTATATGATTGTCATTCATTGGCTAACATATGGCGTAACTCGTAAAATATAATGCCATACAGTATAATGTAATTAAATTCTTAATTATTTGAACTCTATTGTACGCCCGAGTGCAACATTTTCATTGAAATAATCTTGGTGTTTCACGTTCCCATAGAAATTGATCGGTTACATTCGAATGATTCTTATTAGAAGTTTAAAGGTAGCACTTTTGAACATTTCGAAGTAGTTACGGTAAGCGAATGCAATAAATCTGTGTAAAGTATTGTAGCGCAGTTTTGTATGCACTGTTTTTGAAGTACGTACATAGGGGTATTTTTTTATAATTACCTGTGCAAACATTACAATCGGAATAAGATGTAACAGAGGATATAAAGTTGAAGAAAATGTTCTACATTTACCCTAACAAATCGAGTACTGGAGGGCCATTTTGAAACGCATCACTAAACGAATGTTGTTTTCCATACAGAACACCTTTCGTTTAGTGACTCAGCGTTTCAATAATGGCACAACATTGCATGTAGAACTGCGTTACATTTAGAAGATGTAGGTGACTCGAGTGATTGTAATAAGTATAGAACTTGTTGGTATTGTATATAGATGAGCTACGATCCCACCATTAAAATATTTCTAAGTACTAAATCATAAGTGGTATCACAGGTGACACCATCAAATTTTTTATGGTATCTGTAGGATGTTATTCCAATGGCATATTGTGATTTTTTTCCTTCAAATTTCCATAGGTTTAAAGCACACGTGCTTTTGTTTTGTTTTCATTTGTAGATAACGTGAATAATTTGAAATTTGAATGTATTGTTGTTAGTTTCGCTTCATCGATTGTATATTGCGTGTCACGTGGCCAGGCCACGACAACGCGCGGCACGCAGGCGTGAACAGCGTTTTCTAAATACAATGCTCGCCGCTCTCTTCAACATTTGTTAGTTGACAGTGACAAGTGAGCAGTGAATGCCTAACATGCTGAACGCTGCCGCTAGATGCGCGTTGTCGAGGCATCGGCAAATCGCTCTTCATTATTGCTCACTTGAAAATTGTATTTTATTGGAAATTTCTACATCTATCATCTAATTTAATTTTTTAGACTTATTATTTTTCACTTCTTAATTTTTACTTATTGATTTCATTTAATCTATTCTTATATTTTCTCATGTTTGTGAGTGATGATTTGATGAAGTACCTATTCTTTTATAGGGTGTGTAAAAATACCCAATATTGAATTAATGTACTGTGGCCAATAATAATAATATTTAATACCATTTTATACCCACTTCCCATTTACATAGCAGACAGCTGTTTTTGTGTAATAATAATATAGTTACAAAACAATTGTCAAAATAACTGTGATTTTCAAAATTGTCAGTAAGTTGAGCAAATAAATGAAATGATGTAAAATACTTTTTATTTTCCTTTATTTCTTATACCATATACACTTTACTTAGGTACCTATTAAAATTTTAACGATCTTCCTGTCGACAGCCTATCTATGAGCTCTACTCAAAGTTCACTTTCAACAGGACTTTTCAATATGTGGAAACCTGAATATAAGTACCCGGTGTACTCCTTCTGAATGGTTTCACAAGTGAGTAGGTTGGGACCCATCTGTCAGCACGGAACAGCACTTTCTTAAGCTGCTATCCGTTTCTGTCGCTCAGAACAGTCATTTGCTAGAGCGAGAGAGAGCGACAGAACGCTTCAGACAGATCAGTCCCAAGGTCCAAACAATCCCAGCCCTTATTTTATCTGGGCTGGACGGCAGGTGGTAGGTTTACTGGGGCGGCAAAATTATGCATTATGTATGGTTTAGTTTGCACGCCTCGCTCACCACATAGTAGCCAGATGTGGCAGTATACAGGGCACATTATCTTACCACACGGTCCAAACTCCAAACACACATGTGATGTGAATGCGCAGACATAATGTTAACGTGATCTATACGAGTAAATTCCACCTAACGCCTTTTCCGGTGCCAGGCTTAGAGCATAAAACCAACCCAAGCCTTGTACCTCTAGGTGCAAGTTTATCGTAACTTAGTAGCGTAAAGTCCACTAAACCACAACCAACTCTCGTTTGAAGCAGGGTGCTATTATATTACAACTTATATTCTACCTCTACAAGACGGAGGAAGGAAAGGTCCGATCAGTGTGGTCGGGTTAAATTAAATTAGAAGCCTAGGAGTCCTAGGACCGAAAGTTTTAGCGTTCTGAGACAAAATAGTATTCCTTACTAAATTCACCGAACTTCTAAGACCAGGGGATATTGTTATTTAGCTAGAAATGCTAAATATTTATGTGTCTGCCTCCGTGGTCCAGTGGTCAAGGCGTTTGCCTTGTGATCCGGAGGTCGTGGGTTCAAATCCTACCTGGTTAGGATATTGCAGGCTTGAATCACCTGATTATCCGAAAAAAAAGATGATCTCGTGCTTCGGAAGCACCGAACAATTACTCCTACTAGCGGAGTTAGGAAGGCACGTAAAGCAGTTGGTCCCGAACGCCATCTAGCGTTTGTACCTATCCTAGAATCGGATCTGGTCTTTGGGTTGCGGAGGTCAGACGGCAGTCGCTCTGTGTAAAAACCAGGAACCTCGTCAAATCACAGGTTTAGGTGGCGGACCCCGGGCTCTGAAGCGTAACCGCTGAGAATGCAACCGGGAATACGCTCGGATGATGATGTTAAATATTTATTTATTTATTTACCAATTTATGTCTTCTTCTTCTTATTTAAGAGCTTAGTGACTCTTGTCGGTGGAGTATGGGCCAAACTTCTCGGTTCTCTGCCTTACTTTTTAGTGCATGACCCCTGCTCTTTCTTTCAGTTGGCCTACATAGCTCTTTCTTGGTCGTCCTGGACCTCTTCTACCTTTACCAATTTATGTACACGGACAATATATACAGAGAATACGAGGGCCACACCGAAAAGATCGGGAATAGAAAAAAGTACAAAGATAATATAATAATGTTTACTTTTTATTGTTTTTCGAAGTATTCTCCGTGACAGTCAATGCACTTTTGCATTCGATCAAACCAATGATTGAAACAGTAATTCCAGTCTGAAGTGGATACAGTCAAAACAGCTGATTTGTAAGCTTCGACCGCCTCTTCTGGGCCGTGAGACCGTTGACCGCGTAGCATATCTTTAATTCTTGGAAATGTAAAATAATCATTGGGGCTCAGGTCAGGGCTATACGGAGGATGGTCCATCAACTCCATGTTTTCCAGATTTAAAAACGCGCTTGTTTTGCGTGCGGTATGTGAGCTCGCATTATCTTGGTGAAGGATTATACGACGATTCGGATTAATTTTACGAAGTTCTCTTATGACTTCCGGCAAACAAACTGTTGTGTACCAATCAGCAGTAACCGTCCTTCGTTCTTGTAAAGGAATCGTAGCCACATGACCAGTTTTCGATACAAACGAAGCGACCATTTTTTTCGACACGCTGCGTGAGCGAATAACTTTTGTTGACCTCACCCTCGAAGACCCAAACTGCCGATTGATGTTTTCTTTCGGGCTCATATGAATAAATCCACGATTCATCCCCAGAGACGATATTGTAAACTGCATTTGAGCTCCCTATAATGAACCGTTGCAGAGCAGACCGACACCAATTAACACGAGCCGACTTTTGTTCCTCGGTCAAACGGTGGGGCACCCAGCGTGAAATTAACTTCTTGACACCCAGTTCATCATGTAAAATGGTCTGAATGACTGTCATACCAATGCTGAGAGAAACCCGAATCTGCTCGTATGTCACATGTCTATCTGCTTTTATTAATTGGCGAACAGCATCGATGTTATCTTGTGTTACCGCTGTTTTTGGCCGACCAGTAGAAGGGACTGTGGTAAGAGAGGAACGTTCACGACAAAACTCAGAATACCAACGATATATAGTCGTTTTACTAGGTGCTTCAAGTTCATAAATAGAAACAAGCTCGGCGAGACATTGTTCTTGAGATAAACCTCGACGAAAGTTATTGCACGAAAATGTTCCCGCGTAAGCTCCATTTTTCTCACCGACTTGTCAAATTCAAATGGTCAATACTCTTTACTTTATTTAAAATTCAAAAATGGAATTGTGTTTGAAATAATACTACATTTAAAACACCAAAAAGGTTTTACTCTAATTTATTCCTAAGTATTCTATTCCCGATCTTTTCGGTGTGGCCCTCGTACATAAACAAAAAGTTGTATTTATGTGTCTGGCTGGTGACTGGTCTGGTTAGGAATTCTGATAACTAATGGTTAAAAGGCTGATGCCAAACGCCGTAAAAATAATAATTAAAAAAACAAGTCATCATCATCATCATATCAGCCACAGGAAGTCCACTGCTGGACATAGGCCTCCCCCAAGGATTTCCAAAACGACCGATCGGAAGCGGCCTGCATCCAGCGTTTTCCTGCAACCTTGCTCAGGTCGTCTGACAACCTAGCAGGTAGGTGTCCTACGCTGCGCCTGCCGGTACGTGGTCGCCATTCGAGAACCTTTCTGCCCCATCGGCCATCGGTTCTTCGCGCTATGTGCCCCGCCCACTGCCACTTCAATGAGCTAATCCGCTGGGCTATGTCTGTGACCTTAGTTCTTCTACGAATCTCCTCATTTCTGATTCGATCACGTAAAGAAACACCTAGCATAGCCCTCTCCATAGCCCGCTGAGCGACCTTGAGCCTTCTTATGAGACCCATATTAAGGGACTACGTTTCAGAGCCATAAGTCATCATTGGTAACACACATTGATTAAGCACTTTCGTCTTGAGACACTGGGGTATTTTGGACGAGAAGACACTGCGTAACTTACCGAACGCTGCCCAGCCGAGTCGGATTCGTCGAAAGACCTCTTCCTCGAAGCTGGAACTACCTGCCTGGATCAATTGACCCAGGTAGATATACTGGTCTACAACTTCGAGGGTGGCGCTCCCAACAGAAACAGGTAAAGGCGTTACGTGCATATTCGACATGACCTTCGTCTTGTCAATGTTCATTTTCAGGCCGACCTGTTGGGAAACTCGATTTAGGTCTTCAAGCATCGTACTTAAGTCCTCCATCGATTCTGCCATGACAACGATATCGTCGGCAAATCGAAGGTGAGTGATATACTCGCCATTGATGTTAATGCCCAGTCCTTTCCATTCTAGAAGCTTGAAGGCATCTTCCAGAGCAGCGGTGAACAGTTTTGGAGATATGACATCTCCCTGTCTCACGCCTCTTTGCAATGGAATAGCCTTCGTACTGAGCTCCTGTACTCGGACCGACATAGTGGCTTTGTTGTATAAACACTTCAACACCTCGATATACCGATAGTCAATACGGCACCGCTGGAGAGACTGAAGCACGGCCCATGTTTCGATCGAATCGAAGGCTTTCTCATAGTCCACGAACCCCAAGCATAACGGCTGGTTATACTCCCTCGTCTTCTCTATAACCTGCCGCAGCGTATGGATGTGGTCCATGGTACTATAGCCTTTTCGGAATCCGGCTTGTTCGGGAGGTTGGAAGGCATCAAATCTGTTAGCGAGACGGTTCGTGATGACTCTCGAAAACAACTTATAGACATGACTCAGAAGCGTGATGGGCCTATAGTTCTTCAAGAGAGTGTTGTCACCCTTTTTGAAGAACAGAACCACCACACCCCCTTTCCACGCCTCTGGCGTCACTCCCTCGAGTAGAACGGAATTAAAGAGCCTTTGAAGGACTTTCAGTACCGGCGTTCCGCCCGCTTTCAAAAGCTCTGCTGTGATTCCGTCCTCGCCCGGCGCCTTGTTGTTTTTAAGCTGTTTGAGAGCCATCCTAATCTCCTACAGACTGATGTCCGGGATATCTTCGGTATGGTGTCGGGTTAACTTGGCTCTTGGATCTTTTGCCGTATTTATGTTAGGTTTTGCAACGGATGTATATAACTGCCCATAGAACCTCTCGATCTCTCCCAGAACCCCCTCCCCCGTTGACACAACGTTTCCGCCCTCCGTCTTCAGCTTAGTTAATCGGCTCTGCCCAGTAGACATAGCCCTTGCAAACACTTTGGAACCTTTGTTTTGTTCTATCGTCTCCTTAATACATTTAGTATTAAAGGAGCGAATGTCGTGTCGCAAGGACTTTTGAATTTGTCGGTTAAGCTTTCGATATGACTTAGCGTCTTCGGAGGTTTGCAGCGGCATGGATCCTCGCTGTGTCATAAGGTCTAGGGTCTGAGCGATTTTTTGAGGTTTACTTTTAGGGTGGGACAAAAAAAACAAGTGTCATTTGTCAATATGAAACTGTCAATGTCAAATAGTCAATATAAAAGTCTCAGATTATAAATAAACATGGTTTCTTTCTTTGATCTTAGTTTCAATAATTTATTTATTTAATTTCATAATACTTTAGTACAAAGGTTTTTTAAATAATCTTACTAGGAAGTAAACGAGGTAACTGTCTTGTATTTTAAGCTAGGCGGAGCGTCTAAAACTCCTGCAATGGCTAAAAGTATCCGTCTTCGTTTTCCCGCCGAAGTCAAAGAAGGTTATTTCAATTTATAACTAACTTGCATAATTGTAAATAATTTGATATTGTAGTACAGAAAAGTAGAAAATTTATCAATTTTAAAGACACGAACCTGTTAAAATAATGTGGATAAACATAACCTCTTTCGACTCCTTGTAACAGCGAAACCTGAAGACATGACTGATTCCCCAAGCAGAAGAGGCCTGCGGAACAGAACAAAACCAAAGAAATATGGAGATTTTCTGCAACTATCTCCAACGAAGCGTAAGCTTCCTTCAGAACACATTAGTTCTGATAATGAAGATGAGGATTTCGAGGAAGAACAAGATTTACAGAGACCTACAGGTTTGTTATATTTTTACGCATCAATCCCCGTTTTTTCTATTTGATCTGAAAATTACCAATTGCAAATCTTGATCTTATACCACTCAAGTGGGGTTGAGACAGGACACGAGTAATCTCTACGTCTTACATATGATCATGAATCAAATATCAAAGGAAAGACAATATATGATGGTAAGATAGAAGAAAAAAGAGGGGTAGGGAAACCTGGTACATTTTGTGATTTAATTAAATAAAAATTAACTATGAAGGTAGAGGTACATAAATATCACTCCACATGAAGAGCCCGGCTCTTAAATGAAACAAGAAAGTGGCAGTTTAAAATAAGTAGGCTTATGAAAAAAATATTTTTTCAGCATTATTCAGCAGTGATGATGTGGAGGGCCAGGACATGTTCAAGTTTAAATCCCGTCACACAAAACACGATTTACAGAACAAAGTAAAATCAGCTATCAGCAGTTCACCCAAGGTTGATTCTCCATTGAAGACACCAAAGCGCAATTTGTTGAAAGTCAGTGAAGCTACACCAAAGCAAGTAAAGGATATTATAAAGAAGAGTAAGTAACATTATGATTAATTTCTTTTTATATTAAATTCAATAACACATTGGATTATTGTGATCGTGAGGCGTTTTATCAAAGAGCAGAATAATGCTGTAAATTATAGTTGGCTAATAATCAATATGTATACACATGGCACTAAATCTAGAAGCAAATAGTCTTGTTACTTTCTGGATGATAAAATAATTACAATTGAGAGTCTAATGGGTTGCAATTATTTTATCACCCAATAAATGAAATGAACAGTAACATTATGATTAATTTCTTTTTTATATTAAATTCAATAATACATTGGATTATTGTGATGGTGAGGCATTTTATCAAAGAGCAGAATAATGCTGTAAATTATAGTTGGCTAATAATCAATATGTATATACATGGCACTAAATCTAGAAGCAAATAGTCTTGTTACTTTCTGGGTGATAAAATAATTACAATTGAGAGTCTAATGGGTTGCAATTATTTTATCACCCAATAAATGAAATGAACAGTAACATTATGATTAATTTCTTTTTTATATTAAATTCAATAATACATTGGATTATTGTGATGGTGAGGCATTTTATCAAAGAGCAGAATAATGCTGTAAATTATAGTTGGCTAATAATCAATATGTATATACATGGCACTAAATCTAGAAGCAAATAGTCTTGTTACTTTCTGGGTGATAAAATAATTACAATTGAGAGTCTAATGGGTTGCAATTATTTTATCACCCAATAAATGAAATGAACAACTCATGCCTAAGACATATACTTGACATTTTATTAAATATTTTGATAGTTGCTCATTGCTTAGTTCTTTTTTTAGTTTGTATGTAGCGGCGGTATGTTTAAATTTACTGTTTTACCTCTGGCTAGCCATGTTACAAAATGGACAAACATCTACAAGATGGTCGGACAATTTTGACCAAGGTCTCTGGAAACCGCTGCATATAAGCAACTTTCGGTTTTAGTCATTTTGAAAATCCTTGGGGGAGGCCTTTGCCTAGCAGTGGACTTCATGTGGCTAAAACAATGTCTACATGACACCATTATTATTGCCATTCAAGGTTGACTGGAAGAGATCCCAGTCTGGGATAAGTCTTCCTATGTACTTAGTGCTGTTTTGTTGTGATTTGTATTTTGTTTATGTGTACAATAAAGTTTTGTAAGCAAAGACATGATAGTGTATGTATGTACACAACACCAGCCAACTACATTTATATATTCATTGTCACATAACTTTAGGAATAATCCAGGAGGTGGAGAGTGACAGTGCTGACAGTGATTTTTCTGGAAGCAGCAGTGACTTCGTTCCAGAGGAGGAAAGTGATCATGAGGTAATTAACATTTACAATACCATGTGTATCATTTTTGATACACAATGATTTATTTTACTATTGTGTGGAATTCCTGTAGGTGAAACGATTGATGGATGAATGTGCTTTGCGGCTTTTACATGATAATACTTGTGGTGTGATCCACCCTAGGGTGCCGTAGGAAGATTGCGCGATACAATCAGAACCCTTAAAACGACTTTGTTTTAGCTTTACAGTCAGTTACAGTTACTCTTTGGGAATTCAGTTGTGCGAAGTTTAGCAACTGACCACCGCCTGACGTCGACTCTCTTTTCAACCCGACTATCATAGTCTTAAGGCCATACATTAATTTTCAAACTGAGATCGTAAAGCTTTTCTTCGCACATTTGCCAAAAGTGGCCGTTTTTCGCAAATATGCGAAGAAAAGCTTTACGATCTCACTTTAAACTGTAAACAGTAGTTCATAAAATAGTTTGAAAGGTTATATCTAGGACTTGGTAGAGACAAAATTTTAAATAATATCTTCGTTTCCTTTCAAATAACTTATTTCAAATGGGGGCAGCCAGCACAGGACCTCGGAAAATTCAAGTATGGCCTTAACGTGTTTCAGTGTTCACTAATAATATTTTTACAGGACTCTGAAGCATCTAAACAAAGTGTGTCAGAAGAGGAAGAACAGCAGCCCGTCAAAAAACTACAAATTGTCAAGAGCAGGGGCGGCAGGGCTAAAGCGAAGGATTCTGAGTATTTCGTTACGCCGGACAACTATTTTATGATGAACTCAAGTAAAAAGGTAAAACAGGCAGTTAGGTATTTAGACAAAGCTTAGTAAATGTTTTTGAAATCTTCGTGTTGAAAATCTGACCAAACCCAACGATTATAAGTCAATGGCCAAACCAATAAAACCTCCCACAATGTCACCTTCTCTTTTAACTGTCAACTTTATTTGCTTTTACAATTTCTACTGGGAGGAGAGGAGAAGGACCACAAGTACACTTATTTTTAAAAGAATCTCATGCTAGATTTGTAATTTTTTTTCGTAAGCAAAATAAAAACTTTGTAAGATTTTTATTCATTTTTATATTAAAATGCTTATGGTTTTTTTTTGGTGCTGATTACATAAATGAACAAAGTTAAACGGCTTAAAACAGATACATAAAGATTGACTTCCGTGCATCGCGGCCGATGCGTCTGTCGCAAGCCGCTGTGACTATTGCGGCTATTGCAGCCAAGTCGTAGTATGAAAATGTATGAAGCCACTTTCGTGCATCGCGTCTGACTCTGGGATATTGTAAAAATAATTAATTAACCAGCAACTTATGTATTCTGTGACTAAACTATTTAATAATAAAATTCATAACATAGGTACTAATTCTTGTCTAATTTTCCAGATAACAACATCAGATCACACCTTAGCAAGAATTAAAAACCTCAACCTCACAGACAATTTGAATGAGGAAGACACACAGATATCTGCAGAACACAAGAAGAAAATACTCGACCTAAATCAATCGTATGAGCACCTTTTCAACAGATGGCTTTACATTTTGAGCGAAAATTTCAACATAATATTATATGGGATCGGATCTAAGCGTTCAGTGCTTCACCAATTTCAAATGCAGAAACTACAAGACTACCCATGCATAGTTGTCAATGGATTTTTCCCCAGTCTTACTATCAAAAGTATTTTAGAAACCATAGTAATCGATCTCTTAGAAAATACACATGTGCCCTCGAATATCGGTGATATTGTCAATTTAATTGATACCCAGTTGAGAGAAAATGAGACTGAACTGTTTTTAATTATACATAATATAGACGGAACTATGTTACGGAATGGGAAAGCTCAAAACATTATATCTAGTATTTCGCAGATCAGTAATGTGCACACGATTGCAACGATTGATCACATCAATGCGCCGTTATGTGAGTATATTATTTATTTTTTACATTCGACGTGTGGAGTCGAGTTGGCACTCACGAAGATTACATTTACAGTGATAACTAAGGGTTGGGACACATCTGGCGACACGGAATAGCACTTTTCTATGCTGCTATCCTTTTCTGTCACTAAGAACCGTTATTCGCTAGTGCGAGAAAGAGAGCGGGAATCCGGCGGAATCGGCGATGTGGCCGTTAACACGGAAAGCCGGCAGAATACTGACGGGCGCTACAGCACGCTATCGCATATATTCCTTTCTCTTCCGCTGTCCTATCCATTTCATTTCATAAGTAATAATGCTTGTTTTATATCAATAAGTCAAATCAATACCTCCGTGGCGTAATGGTTTACACGCTAGACCGCTAATCCGGAGGTTCTGGGTTCGATCCCCAGCCAGGCCAAGTTGGAAAATGGCCTTTTCAAATTTTCCTGGGTCTTTATCTATATATGTATTTATCATAAATAAAGTATCGTTGAGTTAGTATCCCATAACACAAGTTTAAAACTTACTTTGGGGCTAGTTTAATCAGTGTGATTTGTCCGTATATATTTATTTACATATTTAGTATAAAACAAGTCGCTTCAAGCTGTCCGTCCATCTGTACGCTTAAACATATTACTACTACGAGTATTTATCTTTGGTATGCTGAAGCGCTGATCAGTGCACACCCTGTTGTCTGCTTAATCACCTTAAGCAGACAACAGGGTGCGCACTGATCAGCGCTACTATATTGACATTAAAACAAAAAAAAAACAAGTAAAAAATTGTTTCAGTATGGGACCACTCAAAGCTAAGTAAGTTCAAGTTCACCTGGTGGGACGTCACCACCTTCTCGCCGTACCGCGAGGAGACCTCGTACGAGAACTCGCTGCTGTCGCAGCGCGGCGCGGCGCTGCAGCTGTCGTCCCTGCGCAGCGTGCACCAGTCGCTCACCACTAACGCTAAGGGGATATTCAACATCATTATTCACTACCAGATGGAGAATCAGAAGCAGGCCCATTATCAAGGTAATCATCTTAAGCCGTTTTTTTGTAGAGTTCACTTTTAAATGTTTGAAGATCCCTGTGCACTACTCGTAAAGTGTAAGGGTTGGGCCACATCTCAGCACGGAACAATTGGGTATTATGGTGGGACAAAAATAAAATATTTGGTACTGTTAATAGAATAAAACGACACAAAATAATGCCACTTGTCTGTAATCACATCCACTTTGAACGTGATTGTAGATTTATTAATGCAGAAAAACGGATATTAAGAGCGCTATTTCATACAAATCCCATAGAAAATGTTTGTTTTTGACGTTAAGAAAAAAGTATCTGATTTGACTTGATGCAAAATAGCGTATTCTGACGGTTCTGAGCGACAGAAAAGGATAGCAGTATAGGAAAATGCTGTTCCGTGCTGACAGATATGTCTCAATCCAGACCTTATCCTAAATATTTTTTGAATACTTATACCCACAGGCCTACCACTACTAGACCTGCATAGTGCGTGGCCACTTTAGTGCATCTGTTTCTATCTTTGTTTGTTGCCTCCACCCATATTTTGCACACGTCACAGAACACACTATGGTTACTAACTTATAATAAGCTTAAATAAAATCCTAAATCACCTTTTAAATGATAAAATCCCTAAAATTAATAACTTTCTTCGATCGTTTTGTGGTTTGTTTGGCCCAGATTTTGACAGTAGGCCAGCTTATAGCAGCCACGCCGATAGAGATAAAAAAACATATCAGCGTTTCTTTCACACTAACGTTGTACTGTATTTGACAGTCTCTTTCTAGCAATATCGTTGCAAGTCTAGTAGTGGTAGGTCTGTGGTCTCAAACCTTTATTGAGGGAGAGGTTTTATTACACAAATGCCCCAAAAAAGGAGTGTAATATTTTCACGGTGAATTTGAACTCTGTTAAATATGAGTAGACTAACTTTATAACTTGAATTGTATTCACGAGGGAAACAGCGTAATATCAGCTTTACTGCAAGTGAATGTATTATTTTTCTCTTTGGACCATACCTCATTATTCTAAACTGATGTGTGGGTGGTTGAATGGGAAAAGGAACAAAGCTTGCATACGCGGCAGCGTGTCCAGCAAAGTTCAAAGAAAAAGGAACTGAACTCAAATGTTTAGTAAATTCTTATAAATAAATTTCTGGATTCTTTACAGAACTCGGCAGCCAGGATCAAATTTTTTTTGTATTGAACCTGGCACCCTTTTCACATTTGTTACTACATACCTCTCTCTTTAGAATTGTCTTACCGCACAGCTCCGTTTAGCTTCGATAGCCTGGCCCTAAGTGAAGACAGCGTCAAATTCAAGGTCATTTTACATTTGCAGATTGGGCATTCTGCGCTGAAACGTACCATTTGTTTTCCTTGCAGGACTGCCCTTCAAGGATCTTTATTCCAAGTGCCGCGAGCAGTTCCTAGTGTCTTCAGACTTGGCCCTCCGCGCACAACTCACAGAGTTCTTGGACCATAAACTGGTGAAGATGAAGCGAACGTACGACGGCAGCGAAAATCTCATCATACCTATAGAAAATACTTTGCTTGCACAATTTTTAGAACAACAAAACAGCTGATACTTATTTTCTCCTTTCGTTCATAAAAATGTTTTTCTTTAAATAAATATTTTTTTTGAGATATTTGAAATGTCTCCTGTTTTTTGATATTCTTATATGTATATAGTTAGGTGTTGTAGATTAGTTTATGTGGCGGTCTCATAGGAATGAAACTAAGAATTATATTTAGCTTTTATTTCACAATCCCAGAAATAAAGTCTTAATAGGATTATATAATATATATCAACAGGCCAAGTTGTAAATTACTTAAACTTAATGACTTACATAATATATTAAAATTATTAACTAAAATTCTTCTCAACATATCTGGCACGGTCGCCATGACGCATCAACCAAACATTTCATTGATATTTTAAGTGCATAAATTGCTCTTTCAGTTTTAAAAGATTGTAGAAAAATACTCTCTGAACTCATTAGACGTCAAAGATTTATAATAAATCGGATTATGTTGTTTTACGCCCATTGGAATTTCTTGTAAGAAATACTGATGTAGGTATATCAGTTATCATTAGTGAGATTACGAAAAGATCTCTACTGAAAATCGATGAGATCTAAGCACTGGTAGAAATTGCATCTTTTTAGAGAATGCATTGTCTTGCATTATTATTTAGACCTTAACTATTTTATTAAGACAATTTATTGACCTGACACAAGGTACAGTAGCTAAATAAACGAGTAGAATTCGCCGTTTTGCTAAAATATTTTTTCATTCATCAAATTACGAAAAAGCTTTCATTACTTAACCACTTGTACTTTTTACTAAGTAGGAGATATTACTGCAATATTATGCCGCCAGAGTGCAGTAGCGCAGACCGTAAACAAATGTTTGTCAATGAAAAGTACATCAAATTCGCAATAAATTTGTTAAATTATATAGGTATTAGATATTTAAATAGGGCCGTAGGAAGACATCACCACACTTTCTTGCGAAAAAATATGACATGTAAAATGATAGCAGAGTGTTTACTGTATGGGCTAGTGCCGCCATCTACGCCGAGTTTTGCGTAATATGTTCTATTAAACACCCAATTTATTTGTTAATTTTGAAATATCAAAAGGAATTGACTTTTGTCATTGTGTTTAAGTATATCTTGTATTATGTCTTTATCAGTCTAATTTGGTCATCAAATAACAGGCGGAACCCACTTCAATTTATGTTATCTTATTATATGGGCATGAATCTTTCATTTACTTACAACTAATTAATATAATTCATTGAAATCGTAGATAGAATGAGAGCTATTTTAATCCTAAAATCATGCACTTCCATTTCAATGATTAGACTAAAATTAAGCATGTCAATAGAATAAAAAATGATTATTACATAAACAATTTAATTGAAACATTAACTTGTCGGACAACAAACTACAGATTTCACACAATAGACATCAACATGAATGATAGAAAACATTTTAAGACCGCTCGAGTTTCGCGTGTCTCGAGTGGAAGCCGAGCCTAGCTCGTGACGGTGACCGGCAATCTCACAAATGACAACTAGCTACGGATGGCTGCCACGTGTTCGTGATCTGTGGGGACCGTGCCACCACCCCACCACACGCCTGCCACGAGTTTAGAAACATTGCTCGTCCAATTGACAACATTCCATTTTTCAAAACGTCTTAAATAAAAAAATACTGGACCTTTACTCTGTGAAATTACACGGCAGTCGTCCGATAGTATCGTCCTAGTTCGATGTCAAACCAAATTAGATTATAATTATATATAGCGTTAAATGTTGCGTGGCATTGCAATGCAGAAACGTCGTTACGTACGTATGTCGTGCGGCTTTTGGAGTAAGGGCATGTTTCTCTATTATCGTTTGCTATATCAGAAAAAAAAAATTAATCGATTTCTTTTGAAGAAAGAAAAAAAGAATAAGGTATGTCGTCACGTATTTATTCCTTCTTATCCTCGACTATTGTAATGTTCATAATTTTTCAATTTATTTTAATACATAATCCCATTCATTCTTGTTACCTTCCTGCATTAGAAACACGTAATAGTTTGAAATGGATTCTTCAAAACATGTACTAAAGATCCCAAGTAGCACGGATACATACATAACATATTGCGTACAACGGTACAAATGACGTCACAAGGCCCTTACGTTTATGAATGTGCTAAAATTAAAATTAAATATAAAAATGAGCACATTATGAAAACAAAATACGGATACCTTTATTAGTTTTTAGTTTTATATTATATCAAAAAAATAAATACCTATATTAGAAAATTGAAAATGTTGCCAATTCATGAATTTTTGATTGACAGTAACATGCAAGTAATGAACACGAATTACGAAGGCTGAACCATGCACACATGACACTGTCTCTATCGCACATATGGTGTGTGACTGAGATGGACTGAAT
Organism: Acrobasis repandana; assembly: GCA_963576875.1. Classification (NCBI taxonomy): domain Eukaryota; kingdom Metazoa; phylum Arthropoda; class Insecta; order Lepidoptera; family Pyralidae; genus Acrobasis; species Acrobasis repandana. The sequence continues at coordinate 6,876,921 of OY756221.1, read as the reverse complement.
CCATCGCGAAACGCTTTCCGCTGCCCTTCGCGGTAACTCGTGGCCCAGCGGCAAAACTGAATGCGACTATTGTTAGAGCATTTAGCTTCCTAGTTCTTACATTGCATGAACATGAATGTAATTTTCAAAATAATAGGAGACTTTAATAAACCGTTCTTACTAACTCAGTGTAAGGTTAGCCCAGTTGCTTTAAATAAGATAGCTAAGGAAATACAGTAATTCCTGAGCGATTTTCAATCGTTTTCACTAAACATAAGTAGCTTGACGAGTTCCAATTTTGCCAAATGCTAATAAGTTATTGAATTTTGTGCAAAATTTTACATATACGAGTACATCTACTATGTAAAGTGAAACATTTGGAACTCGCTTGATTTCCAATGTGTAAAATACATTGTTTTGGTGACAAATGTTAAAATGACACGAGTCTACCGTTCCATGTATATTTCTTTTCATTTAAGAGCTTGCTCTTGTCGGTAGAGTTAAGTAAAGAATCGTTTAAAACACCGAGTCCGAAAATACGCCACCGATTTATTTTATATTACTTAGTTGCGTATGATTGTTCAATCTCCGAAAATTCTGAGATGGCAAAACACGAAAAAAAAAATTATAGATAGAGAAGACGTATAGAACAAGGTTCTGCCGAATTGATGTTAAAAATTATAGGTACTTATTTATCTTTTTAAACATTAATATTAACAAAACCTGTGTAAATAAGGGTGTCAAAGACTTTAACCTTGTACGGTGCGCCGAAAGTGCATAATTGCGTGGCGGGCGTGTGGTCCGTATGTTGATGGAATGTAAGAACTAGTGTGGGGTGGGGCTCGCGGCGCCGGCCCAGGTTCATTGTCCGATGCATCGGAGCGCTGTACACTTACGAACTAGTAAGATAACTCCGCTTAAGGTAACACTCAATTCTCGTCATCGTCATCGTGTTTCCGCTTTTTACCCCGAGTACTCTCTTCCGGTTCACCGTCTGCGATCTCGTCACCATCTGTGGAAAAAATATATGTTATGTATAAGAGATCGCATTTAGCGATAAGTCCGACTTTGTGCCCATATTTTCTGATTTTGTTATTTTTATGTTATTATGGTGAAATAAAGTGAATTTGTATTGTATATTATGAACTAGTGCGAAAATAGTATTGTAGCGGGAGCAAGGCGGCAAGCTCGACCGCAACAAAGGGAAGATTTTCCCGCCAGGCGTGGGGTTGCGCCTGGGGAACCGCCGCTTCACAGATGAATAATTGACGGAGGTTGTATGTATACATGCCAAATTACAATCAGAACTTTAATATCGAGATGTAGGATACTGACAGCGCCATCTAGTAGGCTTGTGAACTATTTCCGTGTCTTCATTCCTTGACTCCACTCCTGGTGCCGTGTGGTTCCCGGCAGAGTAGAATAGGACCACTCCAAATCTTCCCGTGGATGTCGTAGAAGACTTAGGAAACACAAGCTAAACAAAGCTTATAAACAATTATAATCAATGAGGCCTCTCCAACCCGTCTGGCCAGCGTGGAGAGTGTAGGCTAAATCCTCTGACTGCTCGGACTAATATATGGCTTTGGTAGTACAGCGAGGGTCGTGCTCCTGCAGTGGAGACTAAAAAAAGACCTGACAGGATGATGAACCGAATCTTATTTACCCGAAGACATCCAAAGTAAACAAAGTACCTCAAATAGGTACCTTTTTAAGAGAAAAGTCCACACACGCCTTCTTGCTAATTTGTTGCAGCAGAACTAATCATTATCTTAAATTGTTTATATTTTATATTATATATGTGTATGTTGTATAGTGTGTGTAGTTAATTACATACTTATTTTTAAGCGCCTATCGCTAATTTAAAATTTCTTTTTTTCCTAAAGGTTGACTGTTAGAGATACATTAGCATTAAGTCCACCTTTTGTACCATTGTGGTGAATAAAGATTGAATAAATAAATGGTGAGATGTTAGTGAGACAAACCTTGCGCCTTGTTGTTGTGGTCCGGCTCGGCGTCGTCGCCCTGGCCGTCCTCGTCGATGTCCTCTAGAGAGAGAGAGATGATGATGATGAGATGTGAGTGAGACAAACCTTGCGCCTTGTTGTTGTGGTCCGGGTCGGCGTCGTTGTCGCCCTCGCCGTCCTCGTCCACGTCCTCCTCCTCCGACACGTCGGACCCGTCCTCGTACAACGAGCTGGCGGAGCTCTCTTCCTCTGAAATCAAAGTGGACGACGTTATATATATACAGGGTCACAAAATATACTTAAAACTATTTTAAGAGTGGATTCAATCTCTGATACTGAACAACTTTCCACAAGAAACATATATCGAAATATGAAAAATATTTTTTTTCCTCCCTCCGATCCTTACTAGGCGGACCTGTACTTATATTATGAGTTTGTACTTGTGTATGGTACCACCACTTACTAAAATAGCAGATAAAATCAACCTGTTACAGAAAACGTGTTCAAAGTGTAATTACCGAGATCATCTTTGTAGACTGCACTGAGGGAAATATCTTCATCGTCATCATCCTCCTCTTCAGAACCTACGAAGAAAGAAAAGAAATAGTTAGAAATTCAGTATTATCAAATCTATACTTTCCCATTGTTAAGTTACCAAGTTAAAAGGTTAGCGTAGTATAGTCTATTTGTTCAATTGGCTGGCATACCATCGGCGTGCCGACACAGGCCGATTTATTGAAAGGCGCGGCCTTTGTGGCCCGCCGACGGCGTGCACACCATTTCAACAAATGAACTTAGTTAAGTTTACCAGTGGAAAGTCATACATTTACTTAGGTCATCCTGGTCACCAAAACGTCAAGACTCCATTGAAGCTGAGCGAGAATGTGGTGTATTTTGACATTAGGATTCCGATAATATTCTTTTTCTGTCGATGTGTCAATAACGAAATGTCATTGTTTTTACCCGACTGTGACAGGAGTTGTTTTTCGAGTGTATCATGTATATTTCTATGGCACGCTCTACAGCCTAAACGGCTTGACGGATTTAAACTTGAGAGGTATCATTAAATTCGTCTTAATTTTGAGAGAGAAACGGTGGATTTCGGTGGATTTTTGGCGCAAAAACCAATATTTTTTTTTTTTAATTCAAAACTTATCTAATGATTCAGATAAGGATTTTATGGATTACAAAAATATCAACAACTTATATCTTCTTCTTCATCTAAGCGCGTTCCCAGTTGCATCCTCAGCTATGCTGCTTCGGAGCCTGGGGTGCGCTTTCCCGCTTTTTCTTCTCCAAATATATCATGCATGTCAATGGTCACCCAAGGATGCCAAAGACCTTGCCAAGTGAAGAAGAAAATGCCGGAATAGTTAAAATGATTTGGCTGTAATTTTACGACCGGCCGCCTGCCCGTCGTCAACCCTCTTCGGGAACGTATTTGTGCGGAAAAGAAAAGTTTTACAACCGGCTGCCGCCCGACGTTAACCCTCCTTGGGAATGCAATTGTACCACAAGATGTTTGTGCTTAAGATCTTTAGTCGCCTCTTACGACATCCAGAGGTAGAGATGGAGTGGTCCTATTCTAATCTGGAACCACACGGGCTAAACATCAACAACTTATATATTTAATTATAATTTGGAGAAATGCTAAAAAAACAACTTATTACCTGGTTCATCCAAGCATGTTCCCGGTTGCATCCTAGACATACTACTGAATCATGCAGTTGGGATTTTTTAAAAATGATTAATTGTTTAAAACACAGCATATACCTACCCCTGCTTAGCTTCAATGGAGTGTCGGCCTGTATTGCGACAAATAACATGACAAACAGATAGATTATGAGGATATAAAAGTTTCACTAAACTCCACATTGTCGCATGTATTATGTCAGAATCACGGTTTTTACTCACGATGCTTTATAGTCAGTCCAAGCTTAGTTAACTATAAATTGTTAGTTGACAGGTCTAAGTGATAATGCAAGTTGCTTGAATGCAACAATTCAGTAAAACTGAAGCAATAGATGACTTGCATGGTCTTACCAACACATCAACTATACAAATTATTCATTGCTTCAATTAAATTATATGCAGCAGGCAAGAAACTTGCACTTTTTAAATAGGCCTTTAGAGTCCTTGGGTCTAAAAGTTGTGCCTGCCCAATGAAAGACGTAAAATTGTATATGTTACTGGAAATGAGTTTCAGAAATTGTATACAATTCCTAGGAAAATCACATTTTTAGCATCCTCGCCTTTGGATATGTGATAAATTTTTACGATCTAAAACCTTTCTATCGCCCTGGGTTCAGAATCTACTAAGTATTTCTGACATGTTGGCCGACTACAAAGCAATGTGAATAGTTTTACACATAATCACAATAAATTAGCATCATCACAGTAATTAAATGATGCTTACTTTTCAACAGATAGCCCATGTGGAATAGCAGACCATAAACTGCATACAGTAATACGGGGAAAGTAGTACTGCTATCAGGTGGTCTTTCGGACACACTATCATCTATCACCAACGGACCCAAATCAATGTCCAAATCTGGAAGCCAGTTTTAAATACAGAACCCATTGGTGAGATGAGAAGAGCTATAAGCAGGTTTTAATGAAGTAATTGATATTTATTAGTTATAAAATATTAGAAACAAGATTTTTAGGGAAAATAAACTATGATGATAATTTTATTTATAGCAATGCAGGCAAGTATGGTCAAGAGTTTATGAATTTGAATAGCTTATGTTTTATTAACTGTGTAGTGTTAGCTCACAACACAACAGCTTTAACTTGTCGGCCTAAACTAACTCTCAGAGAGCAATAGCATTGTGTATACTAGTTCTTATTCCCGAGAGCCTAAAGAAATATATTTAAAAGCCTCCATGGGTGGTAAAATCCAAATATAAAAAATAGGTATACTTGATTTTCCTTAGAATAATTTCCCAATTATTTGATGTTCATGTTTAGACAAGTGATCCAGCTAACTTGTATTTGTTTGTGACTTACCATCATCACTATCATTATTTCCATTCATCTCGTCCTCCTCCCTCTCCTCTTCATCACTATCATCAGCTTCTCTGTCATCTTTGTCGAAACTGAAAAGATAAATAATAATGCTTGATAACTTCAAACACACAAACTAAATCATGGACCAATATGCTGAAGTCTATTTCAAAAATTTACAAATTGTTGAATTTGTAATGCTTTTGCAACTCAGTGCCAACTTTAACCGAGTTAGCTTTCGGCCGATTTTAAGTTAGCTTTCGGCCTTCGGCATATTTACTTTAAAACGACTTAAATATTTGGATTTTAAGAATTTATTTTAAATATTGTAAACTTAACAAAAAGAAAAACATTGGAGAGCTGGTGCTCTAACAAGAGATGGTTCTCTAAACTAACTAAGAGATGGTGGTTTACCATCTCTTAGTCAGTTGAAAGATATATACCAAAACAACCAAAGATCCATACCCATCCAAAAACTTTAGTGATGGGTAAGCAGATATACCAAAACAATCAAAGATACATACCCATCCAAGAACTTTAGTGATGGGTGCATTGCAAACACCTTACTCCTGTAATCATCTAAAGAAGTGACTTCATTATTGAATAAGTCAAGGTTCTTCAAATTTTTAAACTCTTCCAACGGCTTCAGGGTTTCTAAGTCCTTAATTTTATTCCCTGATAGGTTCAGGTGTGTCAGTTTAGGGCATCCATGTAGGAAGTTGAGGCCTGAGGATATTCTGTTGTCAGATAGTTCCAATTTCCTCAGTTTGGGCAGAGCGGGAAAGCCTTTGAGTGTAGTGAGGCCCACATTGTTGAGGCTGAGGATTTCCAAGTTGTTGTAGTCGTTTGTGAGACCGACTATGTTGGTGCTGCGACAGTTGTCCAGGTTTAGCTCTTTCACCTATAAATTAATAGCAATCAATCGGTGAGTTATATTTCTTAGCTAGTCAAGATAGAGGGCTTATGGTTAGCATATACATATATGTACAAGGTATTATTAGGTTTGTCTGAATCTTAACTGCGGTATGACATGGGGCAAGTTTTAAAGACGCTAAAAGCAAAAACATAGCTAGAATTTTTTTAAATAGGTTTTTTTTTTATAGATAGTTTACACCAAATATAAGAGAACGCCATCTATGTATTACCATGTGGACTATTTGTTGTAACCTAATAGCACGGTAAGTAGGAGCATATTACAAAGTAGGTAGGGAGTACCTACTTGTATTAGGTGCCAGTTTTTAATTACTCATTATTTTTCTCGTTTTATTAATTAATTGAAGTAATTTGTTTAGTTACCTACCTACACACTCGTACATAGGTAGTTCTTGTAGCAATTACTTCTTTTTTACCTTTATGTTCAACCTACCTACTTTGTGTAGCTACCTTTATTTATCAGTTTTTTTTTCTTAATAGGTTACAAGTATTCTTTTACCCAGCACTTTCTCTTCAGTCTCTTCTTCCTTTTTTTTATTTTCATTGTTGCGGCTAAGGCAAGCCCTATCTTCTGTAGTTTTGATAAATACGGCGCCATCAATCCTACCTAATGTGAAACCCAATAAGGCACTTCTCTAAGACTGCTTTATCTGTACGATACGATCCAATAGTGTAGCGTGCTCACTAGCTAACAATTTTATAACGTAACTGGAGTTTCTAAAAATTGTTTAGTGTAACATAACAGCTTTATACACATTTAGGTACCTATGTACGTACTTATACATATGTACTTATACAGGAGTCAGGCAGCAGGAAGGAACAGTGTATAGATAGAATAGGCATGCATGTATATTTCGTGTCAGGTAACTAACACCATGTGTTGACTTTTTGTATGACAATTTAACTGTAAAATCATTAAAACATTTTATGATTTTAATGAAATTAACGTGGACGTAGACAAATCCATAATGAGAATAATGGTATTGTAACTGGCATGCAAAGTATTTATCTAGTCGAATTTACCAAAACGTCAAAATGGTGTGAGTTGTCAAAGACAGAGGCGTAGTTGGATAAATATAAGAAATTAGTGATTATTTCGCGGAAATATTCATTGAAACATGAAAGGCATGTGTTCGAATTGAATTTTGTATCACGTTTAGTAGTTGCCGTGTTGTAATTGCGGATTCTAGAGATATCTTTTATTTTGCAATGGCGGATGACACGAATCATCGCGACGCAATAAAAATGGCCGCTGTACTTATTGGTAAGGCGTGCGTCTATATCCTGCTACAGATGTAATGTGTAAAAGAAATGAAATGTAAATCAAATACTAATTACATGCCATTATGTACAAACATTTACAGACCATACACGAGCCAAAATTGGAATATTTCCGATAAAAAGTTGTACTTAGGTGAAAGGGCGCGAAATTATATCCTGTAACCACTAATTTCTAGAACGCATAATTGGTGAATTATTATTAGTAATTATATTTAGTTTATTTGGATATTGCGCTCCGTATCTCATTTTACAAAGTCGACTAGTCCTTTTAGCAATAAACACTTTGGTAACACATTATTTCTATTGACATTGACAGGCTATAATCAATGAGCCCTATTTTTTGAAATGCAAAGGGTTTATACATGATTACACAATAATACTGTGCAGAAAAAGATTTATGAAATAAGCACATATGGATCAATAATATATCGATACATCCTCATCATTTTATTGATGAAATCCACGTAAAATCGCAAGTTTCGACACTTAACCTCAATATGGGAATATTTACAATAAATCTGTTACACATACACTTAGGAACGAAATATTACTTGTATGCCATTGAGAAAATTATGTATAGTAATAATATTGATTACTGGTGTCTATAATCAATGTAGGAAGTAATAATAACTAAGTGCACATGAATGAAACGTAACAATCAGTAATGGCTAATTTTCTGTATACAATATAGCCACATCTCCAATTAGGAGTGGATTTATATTTGCGGTATATAGTATTGAATTGTAAGCCAAGAATTTAACCTGATTATTTACAATTTACACGTATTTTTTTATTTATTACACCAAAGTACCTCACGAAATACGTATCGACAAAACATTCCAATACAACGAAAAATAAACGTAGTTTACCTGTGAAGGATTCCTCCCTCTGGATTCCAAGGCGACCCTCTTTTCCATCTTACTGAATCTGTAGATTTGCACTTTATTACACTTTTATAAACGCCTTTACAATATTTCTCAAGGAACTATATCACCAAGCTTGGGTTTCAAAACAGAAGGAAACTATAGATACACGAGTGACGTCGCCAGTGGCGCAGTCTGGCGGCCAAACGGGGCAACCGGATACGTAGTCGTTAAATAACTTTGATAATAATATTGGTATATTTCCGTAAAACTATAGTATTGTATTTACAAGTACACTATTAAAATATTATTTTTAGGCTTTTTAGTTAGTTATGTACTTAATAAACTGTACAAAATCAAAGTTCCAATAAATAAGTAATTTCATTTTGTTTCTTAGGTTGGCGGCGTTACTGCTGTTGCATGCCTGTTTGTCGGTTGGCGGGATTTATGAAAACATTGCAGGGTTTTTATTGTTTTGAAGCCGGCAAAGCATGAATGAATGGAATCCTATTATATAAATAGTAAAGTTATCAAGTTAGATTTGCTCTTAATCTCAACAAAATTGACCGGAGGACCTGGCTTTGAGTGCCCAGATGCATGAAAAATAAATTAATACCATAAAGAACCAACCCCCATAATATGTAGGTACCTAGGTACTTCATATAACTGATATAACTAATTTATAGAGTGGATTTATTTGAGTAGGTAATTTTTAGTAATATTCCCGAATAATTTAAATTAAATGTAGTATATAAGCATCTAATCTGACGTAGTACTACGTCAGATCGAAAATTCTGGACCATGGGCTAGTTAGGGGTCACCAAATGGCGGACCGCGGTCCCCATCATCTAGTTAAAAACGCTGAAAAAAAGTGTTTTTTCAGCGTTTTTAAATAGATCTTTATAATGGCATTAACGAGATACTTGACATTTTCACAGATTATGTATTACTATGGCCGCTATAAAAACAAATACTAAAAATAAGATAAAATTAAAAATAAAAGGGGGTCGTCATACAAGAAACGTGTTTTTTCAGCGTTTTTAACTCGATCTTTATAATGGCATTAACTAGATACCTACTTAAAATTTTCACCAATTATGTATTACTATGACCATATAAGTCTATAACAAGAAACACTAAAAATAAGATAAAGTTAAAAATTAAAGGGGGTCGTCATACAAGAAACGTGTTTCTTCAGCGTTTTAAAACATTGTACGGTGGTACGGAACCCTTCATGTACGAGTCCGACTCGCACTTGCCCGTTTATTTCTCGAAGATGAACTTCATTAAGAACAAATCCTTGAGATTTCTCCAGGATTTAATGTCAATAGCTTGTACCAAATTTAGTCTAAACTTCAGACAGATAGTCCGCAACAAAAAATTACCTTGATATGTAAAAAAATACCTTCGTTATTACCGTATCTTCTTTGCTGGTCTGGGAGAAAAGAAAAAACATAGAATGTACCAGCTGCTTCTCTGCCCGTGCAGATCGTAAAAGCCGATCAAAGGAATGGGCGAGAATCTGAATCATATGAACAGGCGATGCGGTTAGCAACCCCTTAAGTCACTCAAGTCACTATTATGAATGGCCCTTTTCTACCTTTATGCCCACCATTACGCTAAAAGTGGCCTGGGCTTTACCGCCCCAGGCTCTGTCTACCCCGTTAGGGATAAAGACGTGATAGTGAATCTGTTATTACCGTTATTACAATATTTTTAATAAATATTTTTTTCTATGTGCGGACTGCGATGGTCATTTCATTTCTTAAAAATGACCCCGAGCGTAACTAATTGGTGACCCCTGGGCTAGAGTAAATAATACATACAACTCTTCTAGTCACGTTTATATTCCTTACGGGGTAGACAGTCTAGGGCGATAACGCAGTCCCCAAACTTTTTATTAATATATCACAGCAAAACTATATGAAGTAAAAATTGTTTTTTTTACAAGCTTTTATTTATATGATTTTATTTAGCTTGCACTGCTTGTTGTTTTTTGGGTAAAATCTTGCCTGTTAAATTTGCAAAGTCAAAGTCAATTTTTTTAGTTCAATTTAGGATAAAATGTACGTAAGTACATAGATCTCGTTGGATAAAATATATCACATAAAGAAGGTCATTATTTTTGAATCGTTATTATTGCAAAAAAAATAGGCAGTACTTCTTCCATGCTAGTCTAGGAGAAAAGAAATAAACGGGCAAGTGCGAGTCGGACTCGTACATCAAGGGTTTCGTACCACCGTACAATGTTTTAAAACGCTAAAGCACAGGCCGGATACTCCTAAGGTACGCGCAATATGCGTCACCCTGGCGTCCCCGTTCCCCGTCCCCGCACTCCCCCTCTCCCCCGTTTTCGCCTCGATTTCTCACGTTGTTGGCCGTCAAGAACCGGGGGAGAGGTGCGGGTGCGGGGAACGGGGACGTATATTGCGCGTACCTTAGAAGAGCCCCTTCTGTTTACTCTTACTGTATTCTGTGGCTAAAGTTAACTATAGTTTCACACAATGCAACGAAAAGTTTTTATCGAACTTTGTGCGACAAAATTCTTATAATGATGTAACTTTTTTATTTATAAACCGACTGAAATCAAACAACCACAAAATTTTAAGTGTAGGTTACCGCAACCACAGGCCGGAATCTCCTAAGGTACGCGCAATATGCGTCTCCGTTCCCCGTCCCCGCACCTCTCCCCCGTTTTCGCCTCGATGACTCACGTTGGCCGTCAAGAACCGGGATACCTTAGGAGATTCCTTTCTGTTTACTCTTACTGTATTCTGTGCCGCAACACATTAGTGAAAACCGCAATCGAATCGGTTAATCCGTCACTGAGATTAGCGCGCACAAACACAGACAAACAGACAAACGGACAAACGGACAAAAATTTAAAAAAAAAATATTTTTGTGTTCTGTAGCGTTAATAAAAGCCCCCAACAATATATTTTCTCATGGCCCAACGCAGATGAAATTCTATTCGTCCGATCGAGTCTGCGGCGCACAAAAAGTCTCTATGACGCACAAAAGATCCGTCGACCATTTTGTCGGCAGAACTGTAGGAACGTACACGCCATGGAAGTGCAGAGATTGCGATGTATTATTTTATACTTGAAGTACAGAAAAAGAAAAAGAAGAAATAGAGAATTTTGAGTGCATCCTATAATTTCGGAGAGATTACAGAAAGAACAGATCCTCCATACCTATTCAATTCTAAAACAATACCCGGTTTTTTTTTTTCAAACTTTAATTTTTTTTAATTTTTCATAGATGTCCAAACAGGAGCGGAATAAATATTACAGCACACTTAAACCCACATTTTTCTTTTTAAATTTCTATCATGATATTCTGGCTTGGAAGTATCATGAATTGCTAGTGTTTCTTGTTGACCGAGCGAGCGAAGCGAGCGAGGTCTCTAAATCGAGTTGGGGCGAAAACACATTGTTTGTATGTATGTTTGTACCGCGATAACTACCGAACCGATTTTGATGAAATTTGGTAGGCATGTAGGAAATATCAATAGAATTTTTAAGTTCGTTGGGTATTAAATCGGTTCAGTAGTTTTTGAAATATTAATAAAAAAAAGCCCGCGATTATGTAGCAAACGAAACCATAGCCCATTTTAACTTTGGATAGCGCCATCTAGGTGTTTCTTAGGAAACTTTCATCGCGAGGTCTAAGTTCGCGGCGAACTACCTACTAGTATAAACATCGATATATCGATCTCTAGCGCCATGGTATAATACCGAGTACGTTTTGTCCACCACTACCGAGTGCAGATTGCAGACAAGCGCGCGCCGTCTGCGTTAGCGCGGGTTGAAGCAAACGTATTTTTTCCGCCCACTTTTGGTGCGGCGTGGCGCTGCGCGGCGCGGCGCGATCTGCCTGAATTACACGGATATTTTGTGCGCCGGACTTTTTGCGCGTCGTGTGCTTTACTGCATATGATTGCGTATGTTCTATTTTCACAGACTAAAAAGTGCGTCACGGATAGTCTGTCGTCTGCCATGGTCGTCTTGGGCCATATCTTCCATGTACAGACAGCGATCGGTTACAATTTTATTATATGTATTGATTTATGATGATGATTGATGATTGATTGATGATGATGATGATGATATTGATTGATTGATAAATATTTTTTTTGCATTTTACCTTATATTTCTCGGGAATGTAATCAGTATTGAATCAGTATCATGATACTAGTCCATAGACTAACTAAACCACAGATTAATAAATAGGACTAAACTAAACAAGCTGTTATTTGCGCACTGGATTTTTTAGGGTTCCGTACAAAAAATGAAAAAGCGGAACTCAGGATCACTCGTGCGTCTGTCCGTCCGTCCGTCTGTCACACCAATTTGCTCCTAATCTACTGGACCAATAGGTGAATCATGTTAATAGGCGATGCGGCTTGCTAGCCGCATCCAAACCCGAAATGAGGATGTGAAAACACTATGCGGCTAGGCTAGCAATTTGACACTTTTCTCGTCCACCATCTCGCTAAAAGTGGCTTTTAAGTCTTGTGGCCCTGTCTTAGAGCCGCAAGACCCAAAATTCTCTGTCTGCCCCATTAGGGATAAAGACGGGTTAGTATTTAGGTCTATTTTAAAGTTGCCCCTATATCAGAGAAATTTGTTGAAAAACGCCTCAGATGGTATGAACAGGACATGTGCAGAGACGTTCAGAAGACCATATAGTTAAGCTTGCCCTAAATTTACCAATGATGGAGCGGGGTCCTGGAAGATCACCTTCCACCTGGATGGTGACGGTCAAAAATGATCTAAACAAGCTCAGTTGGACGCCGCCACAGCTCAGGACCGTGCAAAGTGGAAAAGATGGACTAGGAAGGCCGACCACAAGTAGATCTAGAGGAAGAAGGAGAAGTATTTAGGTCTGTATGTATTTGACCGTTACGGGTTATGGGGTAGACAGAGTCCTGGGCCGATAAGGCCTAAAGGTCACGTTCGGTGTGATACTGATACACTATCACGTCTTTTTTATTGGGTCTTGCGACTCTAAGCAGACAGAGCCTAGGGTCGCAAGACTCAAAGGCCACTTTTAATGTGATGGTTTGTTTGTTTATTCGCCGTAGCTACGTAACGGGTCAAAGATGATTTGAAATTGAAGCTACATGGTTACACCATTTCGACTCGATAAGAAGAAGTGTGATGGTCGACGTGAAAATTGTCAGATTGCTTGCCGCATCGTGTTTTCATATCCTCACTTCGGATTTCCGCCACTTTCATTGATCAGCCATTACAATCTGCACGAAAAGAGTACTAGGTACATTCTACATCTTTTCCTAGATGTATTTCAGCATGGAAGGAAAAGCCAAATGTTTTGACTAAGGGTGAAGCCAAACGAGCGTAATTTCTGCTGCAGAATTTCCATTGCATTCGGTTTCATCTGTTTGTGCGATAAGGTGACAGAAAATGAGTTGTCAATTTCTATACAACAGGAATTGCGAAAATCATCTTATGCAGCAGAAATTACGCTCGTTTGGCCCTATGTAAACTTGACTGTAGAGCATTTTGTGCCCCTCCTCTGAAGAGTCTATGAAGCGTACTAAAAACATCAGCGGCGACTCTTCAGAGGAGGGGCACAAAATACTCTACAGTCAAGTGATGTTTTTAGTACGCTTATTATCTTTATTCCTAAGGGGTATGGGAGTCTAGGTCCAGAGGGTCCAAAGGTCATGTTTAGCGTAATAGTGGGCGTGAAGATGGAAAACAGAGTCAAAATTAGAGATGGTAGTCATACTGGTATGACAAACTAGTATGACTACGAGGAAACAGCGGTTTCTAGCTGCCTCGCCATTTGTTATGATTTAGATTCTCGTAGGTGTAACTATTCCCGCGATTGACTTTTAAGATAAAGATATTGGCCATACGTAAACTCGTAAATAAGTTCTGTTCTAAATTTTACGTTTTCTGTTGAAATATCATTGTTTTATTTACGGTCTACAAACTAATCAGTCTACAAATTAATAGATACAAAAATATTGTCTATACGTAGGTAGTAACTTGACAGAACATAATTTTACACTACTTTCATTAGAAGGGTTGTCAATACCTACGTCCACTTGACAGAACATAATTTTACACTTCTTCTTTCATTAGGAGGGGAAGGGGCACAACCACTGAGGGCACAACTTTATGCCGTTGTTGACGTCTTTAGGGTAGGTATCGAAAGATGATTAGTAGACAATTAACAGAGACAAAAAGGAGGATGTCATTGGAGGCAGTTGGCGGCGTCATCCGCGGGGGCGGCAGCTCAGCTCGCGGGGCAAGGGGCTTATGCGCGCGCAACCTCGACCCGGCCGCGAGCAACAGTCTGCTCTCGTGAGCCGTGCCTCGCAATTCGGCCACATTCCGCCGCGTTATCATGATCCATGGTAAGCACCAACAAACACCCTAACCCCCAACTACATCCAATTTTCGAAATCCAAAAACCACAAACTCGCGCACGTAAAATTTTAACGCTCTGAACGAACTTTTCAGTGATGATTCCGCTACTGTTTTCATTATTTATTTACGCGGTCACTGTACGGAACGAACTAAATTTACTTTGAATATTTCTATTTTTACTATGAATAAAAATGTGGATGAAAGCTTTTGATACGTATACGATAAATTTAAATGGTACTACGAAGTAAAAACTAAATAAACGTCGGGATTTTCACCCAGCCGCGGACCATGCTTTCATTACCAACAATAGCCGAGTTAAATTGAAAGCTCAAAAGGGCTGAATGTCCAAACTACAGTTCTTTGTAAACTATGAAAAAAATAATTTTCATAGTGACGATTATGAAAAGGGAAGAAGGTCGACTGAAAACTTTCCCAGTTTTTTTTCTGATAATTATTTTGGAGGCTGGTAAGTATTCTCAAATATTTTTACTATTTTATTACACTTAAGTAAGTATATTAGTAATTAAGTATTAAGATAGGTACCTGCCACATAAGAAAAACGTGAAAGGACTGCTTTGACTTCTGTACAAAATAAATAGGTACACACTTGCTTATTTGCATTTGGCACCAAAACAAAATTAAACTTGGTGGTGTATTGATTCAATCAATTTGATCTTAAAAACTCAATTTGATCATAACCCGACGGTACTTTGGGATATCAACGTTACCAGCCTATATCAGTCTACTGCTGAATTACAAGCCTCTCGTAGCACCTAAAGGTAAGACTGGCCCAGGTCGGAGTTATATACGAACTGGGATAGTTATCTGGAACCGAAGAGCAAGCTTTAAGATAGGTAGACCCAAGAACCATTTAGCATAGGTCAACAGTCGAGTCGGAGAGAGAAGACGTTCAAATAACGATCCGACTGAATGAAGACCCACATTCTCTGCGAAATAAGCAGCTGTATTTTAAAATTGATAGCTCAAAAATATATGTTTTTAGGAATACATAGGTATAATATTTTAGGAATAGGACAGGCATGTATTGTGGGGCCAACTATCAGTGTAAACAGATGTGTAAATGTAAATGTCACAATAAATTGTATTTTATTTCTTTTAATTTTAAATTTTACAAAAAAAACTCAGAAAATACATACATCTACCTAACTACTAGATTGCGTTTATTTTGTAGCATACCTGGAAATATATTTTATTGCCAAAATACTGACAAAAGCGAAATCGAATTATCGGACTTAAATGAGCAGCGAGCGGCTGCAGGAAAAAGCCAATATAATACTTAAAGGGAATCTGATTGAGTGGCCGGCAATTCCTAACGACCTTATGTTGATCTCACTGGCTCCTTTATTAGGTTCAGGAAGGTAACGCGGTCTTCTACAGTCCACAGTCAACTATATTTCATAAAAAGAAATAGATTTCATCAGTTCAGCTTTTCCATCTTATAATTTTCTTTGTCTACGAAAAGAGGGAAGGAAATGCTAATACTCGTAATGTGTAAAGGGAAACTGATTGAGTGGCCGGGGCATATCGTAACAAGCTTGTTGATAATAGTTCTGTATGTTTCAAAACATATCTTATCATCAGTTTCTGAACGTAGATTTCATTTTGTAAGTACTTCATAGAAACTTTCTTTGTCTAATAATGAATGAAAATTCTTTGTCGGTCGGCGGTGCTCGGCATGTCACCCAATGTTGCAAAATTGGGTTCCAGAAAGGAAGAGGGAAGGAGAAGCCAAAAATGTGTAAAAGGAATCAGTTGAGTGGCCGGCATATCCTAACGATCTTGAGTTCATCTCACTGGCTCCTTTATTGGGTTCCGGATGTTTCAAAAATCAATATTTAATCAGTTCAAACTTTTCCACTGAATTAAGTAGGTACAGTTTGAAAACTTATTTACAAAATTGATACAATTTGCAAGCCCATTGCAACCTTTGTATGGAGACACGAGATTTTTTTTTTATGTTATAGGGCGGCAAACGAACAAGCGGGTCACCTTTTGCTATTAGATTGGTATAGTAGGTAATAGGACTACCTAGGTAAGAAAATAATAGTTACAAAATAATGTCACATCCATTTTGAACGTGATTTTAGATTTATTAATGCAGAAAACAGATATTCTTCTTCTTCTTAGCGAGTCGGAATGGCTAAAATTATTAAATGAGTGTGGACCAATGTGTGGCCACACTTAATCCCCTGTCATTGGCCGAATTTAGGTATTAAGATATTAAGACCGCTATTCGACTCTAAAAAACTATGACGTTACAGTCCGGAATGTCAAACAAATCTCAAAAAATTTTTTGTTTTGACGTTAAGAAAAAAGTATCTGATTTGATTTGACTTGTTGGAAACTGGCTGATTGAGTTTCGTTCCGAGATTTAGTAGTCTAGGCTGCAAGCTTCTCTTTGTATTACATTTTCTGTACTTGGTTTATTAATATAGGTATTTTAAATTATTTTTTATATATAATTAATATTTGTATACTGTTTTCATTTTTCATTCCACGAGTTCAAGTATTTTTATAACAAGAATATAAAGGCAGACTTACTTTTATTATTGTATGTTTCCTCCTTCTGTATTGTTTCACAACTATTTTTTTATGAGAGTTATAAAGCTGAAGATGATAAACAATACCATGAGTTATTGTAAACCAAAGAGCTATTATGTAAAACTAGAGGAGACATCACATATTGTCCCGTTCAATTATATTATATCTATTTATATTTAACACACACCTATATGTATATATAATATATTGTATTATAAATCGTGTTAATGAAAGAACGCAAAACCTCTCAGATACCTCTCAGGTACCTCTGCCCATGTAATTGAACAACTTTTGTCCAACAACTTTCACGAAACTAAAAAAAATAATTTGAATTTTCATACAAACTGATCAGCTGATCGAGTCAATTTGTATGAAAATCCGAATCTTTTTTTGGACTTCGGGAAAGTTGTTGAACAAACGTTGTTCAGTTACATATATATAACATTAAAATACTGTAAGAATAGTTCAAGGACCACGGCAAAGTGTAAAAAATAATTTTCCAACGGTAAGAAACGAGATATCATTGTTTGAAAATTAAATAAGTTATGATAAAATTCATGCCGCCATGTACCTATTCAAATATTATCAGGGGCTAATGTTTGAGATATCTGGTCTATATAATTTATGTCAATGGGTACAGGTACTACTTGTTGTTCTTTATGTGGGGTATGCTAGCTAACGAACCCCTAGGGTTAACGAAGTCACTAGCTAGTCATTGTAAAGGGATATCTAATTGAGAATGTCCGGTATATCGCAATGATCTTATCTTCATCTCACTGGTTTTACCTTTGTGTATAAGGATGATAAGGTTAAGGGATCCTATTAGTCTACAATAAATTTAATAATTTTCTTAACACTGAATAAATTGAAATTTACTTATTTTAATCATTGCTTTCGATTTCGGCTGCTTAGAATGATAAAATTTTCATCAAATTGTACCTATTTGATGAAAATTTTATTTTGTATAAAGGAAGTGGCTACCTCGCTGTAATCTCGTTTCAAATAATAATAAATATTATCAATCATCTCCAAATTATGTATTTATACAACGTGTAACAAAAAGGGAGTATCAATCAACCCGAAAGGAAGTTAACGTACCAACCAATGTGAACAACTTTTACTACCATCCCTGTAATCGCAAAAAAATATCTGCAGCTCCATACATTTCGGCACGGTAGGTATTTAATTCACGGTAGGTCCCATAGTAAAAGTTGTTGCTTTCGGGTTGATACTCCCTTTTTGTTACACGTTATAGAGGAATTAGAGGAGGTTCTCAATTTTTAGGGTTCCGTACAAAAAATTAAAAAACGGCCGAACCCTTATGGGATCACTCGTGCGTCTGTCTGTCCGTCCGTCTGTCACAGCCAATTTGCTCCGAATGTACTGGGCCGAATCAGGTGAAATTTGGTAAGATGGTGTAATTCTATGACCCAAACACACATGTGCAAAGTAAATAAATATTTTTTTAAAATAAGGGTCATTTTTAGGGAACAAATTAGGAAATTTAAAAAAAAGTTTTGCATACCTTACCGTGTCATATATCAAATAAAAATATATTTCATTGCTTAATCTACAAGCAACAGGAAAACATTAGGTTTTCCTGTTGCTTGTAGATTAAGCCTCTTGGCTAAGCCGCAGACGAACAGACGGGCATATCGAATCTATAAGAATTTCTAGTCTGGATTTCGGAACCCTAAAAACCGCAACTATCCCTTTTCTCTGATATACTTAAAAGATTAAAAAAAAAAATATTTTCCTTTCATATACACTACTCGTATATCCTAAGTTGGATTAAACACAATGTCATAATAGTCCGGTATTCGAGTAGGTATAGATTACGCCACTGATTTTATTAATTTGTTCTTTTTTACATTCAGTGTTCCATTTTCGACATGCAATAAAAAAACAAATTTAATAGTATTTTTAACAGTAAAAATAAAAAAATAATAGGCACCCAGTCTTTGTTTAAATAAATAACGAAGTTGAAATATCAGTCAAGGTTTCTTAGAAATAAATGGGAAGTCTTTGTGAACCGAACTGTGTGTTAATATGATAAACATCCGAATCGTAAGTCCCAAGGCAGTCGTACAATCCGATTTCAGAATTCAGACATTCGCAGATTGTATTGAGAGATTTTGCGCCACTAAAAACTAAGGGCAGGTTCATACAGAGCAGCACAGATTCAAAAAAGAGTAACATAGAAATAAGATTTTTTCTTTAAATACTGCGACGGATACATTTTTGTACTTTACTTTGCGAAGTATGTTGCTACTTACTCGTATTTTTCGAGCACATGCTCCATAGGTCTAAATAATGAGCGACCTGTGACCTTGACTCGAAAAGCCTCAGTTCTTTTATAGACAGCCGACTGTATAGATAGCTATAGAAAAAAACAACCAAAGACTGAAATATTTCATTTGAAGTCAAAAAATTTAATTTTGAAAATTATTTTTGTTTTTAGGAACTGCGAAATCTATTAACATACTATTTTCTAAATATAGGTACATACACTGTCACGTCTTTATCCCTAATGCGGCAGACAGAGCCCTGGAATTTTCTAAACATTATTTTTTTTATAGGCGTAGGTACCATAAATGATTTGCGATCAGAATCGTCTCGATCAAGTGAATATTTTCAACCTTTATGTATAGACAGACCTTAGTTCGTCAGCTCTATGTTTACAAAGCGCACAAATACACCCAAATTTACGTATTTCGTAACATACACACGCCAAAATTATACAATGGTCCCGCTAAGGACTACTCGCGGTATATGTTACTCCATTGTTTACCCACTGACGGTGTATATTCCAAGTGATTGATTGTAATTTTGAAAACTCTGTTTTCCTAGCGGTTAGCTACTGTTCTTTGTTGTTACCTACCATACCGGGTGTTTGCCGTGTGGTTCCCGGCAGATTAGAATAGGACCACTCCAAGTCTTCCCGTGGATGTTGTAGACTACAAGATAACACTGGTATTTAAAAAAAAATCGTGTAGGTACCTACGTCTACATTTATCCTTTTTCTTCATGTTTGGGAAAGTAAAATCTTTTTACAAACCTATTTAACCGCCAACGAAAAAGAGGTTAAGGGAAAGTTTAAGGTGTTTGTGTGTCTGTTTGTGTCATCGTATCTTCTACACGAATAAACCGATTACGATGCGATTTTTAATCGATAGCCTTGTGTATTGAGATGGTCCTTAGCTATGTTTGATGAAAATTTGGTTCAGTCGTTCATAAGTTTCTGGCGATGAACGCTTGAAAGTCGGGGATTTTTTCATTTGTTTGGCAAATAAATTTTCCTCGATTGGCTTTTACGATATGCAGTGGAAAAGAAGCAGCTATATTCTACGTTTTTCTTTTCTCCCAGACTAGAATGGAAAGAAAAGCCGGATGCAGAATAAAAGCTTGTACATTTTTAAATGTAACGTTTCAAAATAAACTTAACTACATTAGTAAGAAGATTAAAAAGAAACAATAATAAAAGTCGATAAATCGGCGGTACCCAATGTGACTGCTAAATCAATCACTGTGGGCGAATGGAGAAAACTTTCCCTTTTCGAACCAAGAAAATTAAGAATTGCCGATAGCAAAAAGATTGAGGGTGTCTTTTTTGTTTAACTTCTATCGATCACATTTTTAATCAACTGTCGAAACGAATTGTTTTGTGAAATTAGGTACCAAGGAACCTTTCAAGTATTACGTAAGCAGAATTTTAGCCATTTTTAACCCTCCAGCTCCCTTGTCAGCAAAAGTTAGGCACCAAACACACGAGCAGCACTTTGCTGATGACCACCCAACAGCAAGCTGTCGACGCAGCAAACTGCAGCTGTCGACGGCTGCAGTCGACCGCTTTGTTATAGTACAGGAGGCAGTCACTATTCAGTATCAAAATGAACTTCGAGAAATAAACACTATTGCTGCTTATACTTCGTCGACGCAAAATCTTTTATTATGGGTTGACGAAATATTATCATACAAGGAACAAAGTAATTTATGTTCTCTTTATCTAATATTACGAAAAAATTACAAAAAGTTATATAATTATTTTCGAATGTCGATTGCTTCATTTGACGAGTTGACTGCCTCTTTAAGAGAGTCAGTAACTCGCAAAGATACTGTATTGCGGGAAAGTATTTCATCTGAGGAAAAGATTGCCATGATAATCAGGTACATAAGTTAAATAATTTTACTTTCTTGTTTTATTTTTTTATGAGATCAGTAAAAAACACTTTAATATCTAAGTAATCACAGACAATAATTAACAATAGACTAACAGCTTGATGAATAAAAAAAAGAGCTTGATAATTTAACAAGTCAATAGGATAAAATTTGCAGTATTTGTAGTTTGTTTTTTTTTAACCAAATTAACAAAACAGACTTTGTTTTATATTAGGATTTAATAAAAATCTTGGTTGGCGCTTGGTCTTTTTGTACTCAACTGACGAAACATTGCACACGCAGCACGCCGCAGCATGCTGCGGCTAGCTGTCACGCGAAGTTGACCTATGTCGACAGCTACAGTTTGCAGCGTCGACAGCTGCAAATTGCTGCATCGATAGCTTGCTGTTTGCCCAGTTGACAGCAAAGTGCTGCTCGTGTATTTGGTGCCTAAGAAAAGACATTTACTTTCTGTGTAATACCTACTTAATATCATTTTTATAATTATTGCCAACTGATTACTGACGTAATGAAAGTATAGACTCCCACCCCCCATGTCACCAAAAAAAAACAAATCAAAGCCGTCACCTCCCCTTTTGGTGCTTACGTAATACTTGAATGGCCCCTACTTTATTTTATCTAGAATTTATTTCTTCACTACCTACATACCTCTGACTGTATAGTGGTTGTAGCTTACTCAAATATTATAAAAACATCTTTTTTGGGCTTTTTGTTCCTCGTTTGAAGTTATCCAACTGCAGCAAACTGTTGTACAACCTTGTAAAAACTGCTGCAACTGACACACTCACAGACAAATCTTTATAACTGAATCACATTATCTGCGACAATCTAGTAATACCAACAAACTACGAATAGCAGCACATTTATACACTAAAATAAATCAGATTCATATTAGGTATCTAAAACAATCGAGTAAAAATACAAAAAAATTACCAACACATGTATACACTAGAGTAAATTAGAATTACATATCTGCGACAATGGAGTAAAAATACCAACACATTTATACACTAGAATAAATCAAAGTCACATTATCTGCGACAATCGAGTAAAATTACCAACAAACTACCAACACATTTATACACTAGAGTAAATCAGAATTACATATCTGCGACAATGGAGTAAAAATACCAAAAAAACTACCAACACATACACTAGAATAAATCAAAATCACATTATCTGCGACAATCGAGTAATAATACCAACAAACTACCAACACATTTATTCACTAGAGTGAATCAGAATAACATTATCTGCGACAATCGAGTAAAATACCAACAAACTACCAACACATTTATACACTAGAGTAACAAAGCCCAATCGAATCAACTTTATTAGGCGTGATGCCATTTGGAATAAGTTAACGCGATCCCAACGCCCAAGTGACCGCTTCCGAAAGGAAAACTATATTTTCCGGATCAGGTACCAATCGTTAGGAATTTACAAGGGATGCAGGCGAGCTAAATGACGTCGTTACGTCTTATCTAAAGCCAGAGAATCTCCACCGTGAGCATAGATAAAAGTAAAAGAAAATTGGAGTTTATTTCGGGATCCTTTACTGCTTATTAAATTGCCGTCGCCTTCTTGGCCTAGTGGGCGAATGTTTGATGCTGGGTTCATTCGTATTCTGAGCACGTGCGTGCAGGTACTATCAATAGTAAATAACACCTGTCATCCTTCGTGCGTTTATCTCAAATACATTTTGTATCAGGTGATTTATAGAGTTTTCTTTGTAGAAGATCTAATGCGTTTCTGAAAGAAACTAAGAACTTTATATACTAACTTAATTCATAGATAAAAGCACCTTGGAGTTTTTGAAGACCAACTGGTCTTCAAAAACTATCTGTAATTGGTTCTTCTTTTATTTCTTAACTAAAATTCCTTCGCAGATCAGTATACTCTTTCACTAGTTCCATCTAAAACTGTATCATGGAACTTCCTTTTAAACAACTTGTACAAAATGATCCTTCATTAACGAAACTTGCATATTACATAACAGGTAAAAGTAACAATGTATGTAAATGCTTCCCTGTCCATGCTCGGTGTCTCGAATTACTCATTACCCCCAAATTGCCGTTAAACGTGCTAATTAGCTTAAGGCTTCAGCAGGCTCACGACGGAGTGCTTGGGCTTATAATTAAGGTGACGTGGGTTCACAATTTGCAATACTGTGCGTGTTTTTGAAAAATCACTATTATTAAACTACTACAGTCTATTCCTCAAAAAATTTACATAAAAATCTTAAGGATTTTCTACAGATACCCACAATAGCCAAAACACGATTGAGCATTTTTGGCTCGATAGAAAAAAATCACAAACATACCTCCAAATTTGCCTAAGTTTGCCTTTATAATACGTATTAATATTTTAAACAATCACCTAGTTATATAAAAATTATACCAAAAATATGTATTATCTAAATATCTATCCGTTTTGGCTATAAAAATTATAAATATAATACAAAAAAAAATACAGTGAAATATTCTTCGAGAGCGAAGGAAGATTCGGAGCGTGCGTTTTACTTTTTTTTTTTTTGTATTACATTTATAATTTTTTTTATAGCCAAAACGGATAGATGTTTAGATTATACATTTTTTGGTATAATTTTCATATAAAAAGGTGATTGTATAAAATAGTAATACGTATTATAAAGGCAAATTTAGGCAAATTTAGAGGTATGTTTGTGATTTTTTTCTATCGAGCCAAAAATGCTCAATCGTGTTTTGGCTATTGTGAGTGTCTGTAGAAAATCCTTAAGATTTTTATGTAAATTTTTTGAGGAATAAACTGTAGTAGTTTAATAACAGTGACTTTTCAAAAACACGCACAGTATTGCAAATTGTGAAACTACGTCGCCTTAAGACAAATTCATTTACTCGGAAACTTGCTGCGTGAGAAAATTTGCTTGTTCCAACCACTGAAGTTTGTAACTGTAAGCAGAACTTACTACATGCAGTAGACAGTTTAAATTTTGGAAGGTTACTGGTTTGGTTACTTTGAAATAATGCCAGTGCCCTGGATGACTTAGTGGAAGTAATAGGAATGTTTATATTAGCTATAGTAACTTAGCTACTTGCCTATCCAGCATACCTAGATTTATAAAAAACTCTATTTTTTATACTTATTTTTCATTTGGTTACCAACTGAGCTGAAAAAGCTTAATGCATTTGAGGGACTGCAAGTATGATGTAAAAATAGACCAGAAATAAGGCAATAAAGAGGATAGGAGTAGGAAGGAAACCATCTAAGATACTAAGATGTACATAAAAATAAGGACACCCTACTCCTAGGTGGTCGGACGACCTGAGCAAGGTTGCAGGAAAACGCTGGATGCAGGCCGCTTCCGATCGGTCGTTTTGAAAATCCTTGGGAGAGGCCTATGTCCAGCAGTGGACTTCCTGAGGCTGATGATGATGATGACATAAAAATAAACTGTATCAAAATTTTGATTTTGATTAAACAGGAAGAAAATATATGAAAACTAAAACTAAAAAAATAGAGAGTTCTTAAAACCAACTTAGTAGGTATATAACTAAATTGAATAAACAGGTAGATACTTAAATAAGGGCAAAAATATTCTCGTAGAAAGGCTAATGTAATTATACTGCAGTGGCGGGTATTACGCACATTGCGCACGAATTCCTCCCTAGGGAGCGAGGATTCACGTTTGTTTCACTGCCGAGTAAAAGCCCTACAGATTTCACCAGGTTTTTCTCTAAATATTTGAGGACGCCGGTAAAAGATAGCTGCTTTATAATGTCGCTGAGTTTTTGGCGACGATTTTTTCAATACGTAGATATCTTTGCGAATCTGTTATTGTTCTTGTCAAGGTGGACCTGAAAGTCCTTTTTTTCGTATATTAGATCAAATCAGTATAAATTGTTATTATGCTTACATCTAAATGTTATCATGAAAATTCAAAGTATTCGCCCAGTTGGGTTTTTACTTACCTTTTTACTTAATGCTTAGTACATTAGACTTTGCCTTAATTTTCTCGGTTGAAAATATGGGCGAGGACAAATGAGTAATCACGGATTCGACGAACGACGGGGTATACTAGATCACTTTAGTTTAATGAAATTATCTTAACAGTCACAAAACCAAAAAACAAATAAATTGGGCATATCCATACAAAAGTGTGCAGCCGTCCGGGCAATTTGTTAGGGAATGTTAATTTTTTTTTGTTATTTTAACTTCATTATACTATAGTGATCTAGTATAGCCCGCGGTTCTAATTATTACGCATATGTCCCTTACATATTGTATTGTATGTACATAAAATTAAATATAAGTGCGCATGATATGTTCCATCAAAATTTTCAACAATTGTTTAGTACCCGTGCTCTTAAGTTTATTTTCTAATTTTTAACTGTTTTAGTAGTTTTTCATGCCTAATGACTAAGTATCGGTAATATGTCCGTCTGTCTTTGCTTGCTGTACCTATCCCACTTGTCAAGAATGATCATTCTTAAGAATAAATTGTTGTAAGAGTGCCACATCTCATCTTACTTCATCATTGATTCTTGCCAGTCGTATTCTTTATTTACATATTACTAATCACACCAATTAAACATATTATATTTGGGTTATGATTAAACATGTACAATCAACGACACAATAACATTAAACAGTGGATCAGGCATAACAAGAAAGGACATTATGCCATGATATACTTAGCTGCATTTTACCATTTATTTTTGGGATTAAAAATACCTCTGAAGACAATCGTGGCTACGTCGCGTCGCAATTGTCGGTTGTTCAGTTCTCACTTCAGTAAATCCATGTTAGCAGCGCGGATGCGAATAAAGTGAGAACAGAATAACAGCTCATGTAAATGCCTTGAGCTGTTTTCATCCATATACAATAACTATAAAAGCGATTGCCGCTTTAAGACGCGGCGATGGCCAAAGTTCTGCCCTTATTTTAAATACCTAAAAGACATCCACTAAAAAGGATGTCTTAGAAGGCGACTTAGGAAATATGTACCAGCTAAACAAAGCTTATAAAAATAAATGAGACTTCTCCAGCTCGTCTGGCCAGCGTGGAGAGTGTAGGCCAAATTCTCTAACTGTTCTGGCCAAGTGTTTACCACAAGGTGGTACAGAGAGGGTAGTGCTCCTGCAGTGGAGATTAATAAACGGGCAAGTACGAGTCGGACTCGTACATGAAAGGTTCCGTACCACCGTACAATGTACAATTTTTAGTATTTGTCGTTAAAGCGGCCACCGTAATACATAATCGGTGAAAAATTCAGGTGTCTAGCTATTACGGTTCAAGAGATAGAGCCCTGTGACAGACGGACACACAGCGGAGTCTTAGTAATAGGGTGCCGTTTGCACCCTTCCGTTGTTAAATTGAATTGCACGAACCTCTTCTGCGCTATCTGTAGTTTGTGCCCGCAGCGTGGATGTTACAAACAATGCTTGTTATCCAGACACGATGGCTTATTGTCTCGTGTTTTATTCCAAACATTGCTTCTGTATATTTTTATGAAAGAAAGGATATTATTTCTCGATTTCCAAATAGCTCTGTCATACCTTTCTTTTATTTTCCCCAATTTTTTTTTAAATGTTATTGGACGGCAAATGAGCTAGCGGGTCACCTGATG
The DNA here is from genome assembly GCA_963576875.1 of Acrobasis repandana. Lineage (NCBI taxonomy): Eukaryota > Metazoa > Arthropoda > Insecta > Lepidoptera > Pyralidae > Acrobasis > Acrobasis repandana. Next base: position 6,850,142 of record OY756221.1, on the reverse strand, counting down.
GTGAGTGATCATCGCTGCCCATGGACAATTGCAATACAAGGGGTGTAACGAGAGCGACGTGACCCGCATTAGGTACTTTTGCTTCTGTTATATATGTTTGATGTGTAAATGTATGTGTTTCTTTTATCTGATCTTTCTATAAATTAGTTTTTGATGTGAAAAATCTTTTTTCTCTCTTTCCTGCAATATGTGGGAGTGATTTTATGAAATGCGACGGAAGTGTGTAATAGGAAGCGTGCGCTATTTGATTTGACCAATGAGCGGTGGTAGAGTATAGGCCATTACTAAGGTGAGATGTTAGATGTTACACATCATATATACGACTACTGTAAGGCTCGCTCGTTTTTAGGGTTCCGTACCCAAAGAGTGCCAAAGTGACCTTATTATCTCTTGAATAGTTATAAGTAGACACTTAACAACAAATACTAAAAATAATATAAAGTAAAAAATTAAGGGTCGTCATACAAGAAATGTATTTTTTCAGCGTTTATTATATATATATTGTAAAGAGGTACGGAACCCTTCATGTAAGAGTCTGATTCACACTTGACCAGTTTTTTTTGGATATAAGGTCTTATAATTAGCCAAAAAAGGGAAGGCCCTTTAGAGTCCCCAAATCTTGTTATCTTTAAATTTGGTAAGTCACGCTACTCTTAAACCCTTCCCTTATTTCCTTAAAAACTTAAATATAGGTCAAATCAAAAGGAAGAACAACACTAAGGATCCGTCTTAAAAATATTTCTTAGTAACTACACATTGAAGACGCAACTATCTAACTATTACTTGTGCAATAAAGTCGTATCTGCCACTATGTCCTTTGTCAATAAACACGCCAACTCAGGAAGATCCGCTTGCAACTTTTTGTTTGAATTCTTTACATCTTTTGTCACAGTTTCCGGATTACTGGATATTTACTGGTCGTTTCCTCGTCCGTTGACTATATCTTTCAGTGAAGAGGTGACATATTTATGTATTATACTTTATTGTTTCAAAGTAAAAATATACTTTTAACAAATAGCGGACTTATGCTAAGAGAATTTTCTCCTAGTCAACCATAGGAATAGTCAGAGAAATATTGACTTTTTTCATAGGATTAGTTATGTTGTTCCTTCAAAATTCTAAACAAGTCTAATTAATGAACAAAAGTATAATAAAAAGTTCATAATAATTTAGTAATGCAGATAAAATAAGGCTTTTTTGTAACAATTATTTTAAATAAGTTCTTTTTTAGTCATTAGGTCTTTTTAGGGATCCGTACCCAAAGGGTGCAAACGGGACCCTATTACTGAGGCTCCGCTTTCTGTCCGTCTGTCCGTCTGTCTGTTCGTCTGTCTGTCCGTCTGTCTGTCCGTCTAACTGTCCGTCTATCTGTCCGTCTGTCACAGGGCTCTATCTTTTGAACCGTAATAGCTTGATACTTGAAATTTTCACCGATTATGTATTACTGTAGCCGCTATAACAACAAATACTAAAAATAAAAAAATTATAAAAATCAAAGGGGGTCGTTATACAAAAAACGTGAAGCGTTTTTAAACTAGATCTTTATAATGGCACTAACTAGATACTTTGAATTTTCATCAATTATGTATTACTATAACCACTATAACAACAAATACTAAAAATAAGATAAAGTTAAAAATTAAAGGGGTTGGTCATACAAGAAACGTGTTTCTTCAGCGTTTTAAAACATTGTACGGTGGTTCGGAACCCTTCATGTACGAGTCCGACTCGCACTTGCCCGTTTATTATTTAGTCTCCACCGCAGGAGCACGACGACCCTCTCTGTACTACAAGACATATATTAGTCAGAGCAGTTAGAGGATTAAAATTTGGCCTACACTCTCAACGCTGGCCAGGCGGGTTAGAGTGCTTGTGATTCCTAAGTCGCCTTCTACGCCATCCACGGGAAGACTTGGAGTGGTCCTATTCTACTCTGCCGGGGACCACACGGCTTTTTGACACAACTGTAAAAATATTTATATTATAATCAATACATACACCATTATATATATTTTTACACAACTGCCCCAAAAAAGAAGTGTAATGTTTTCAATGTTCAAGTATATACCTATTGTATTTATAAGCTGTGATGACTTATTGTGCAATAAATAGATACATATTTAATATAAACCTCATTTTATATTTGCCGTGTGGTTACCGGCAGATTAGAATAAGACTACAGGAAATACAAGCTAAACAAAGCTTATAAACATCAATGAGACCTCTCCCACCAGTCTGGCCAGCGTGGAGAATGTCGGCCAAATCCTCTGGTGTATCCTCCAAATTATGGCGCTGGTAGTATAGAGAGAGTAATGCTCCTACAGTGGAGACTAAAAAAGACCTGATGATGTTGATATATAAACCAGTCCTTCATTTATCATCCCTTAGGACCACATTATAATTCCTATAGCGTTTCTGTATCTACCTACATACATTCGAATCGTATTTCTCAAGTAAACAGGACACTTTACTTGCCTTATATTTATACAATGACTATAACCGTCTGGTTTTGATTAAAAAGAGAAATTATGTATATTTTCCTCTGCTTATCATTTACCTACTTAAAAATGTAACATTTCAGTATAACGTCTCAGAAAGTGGCTCTTAGCCATCAAGAGGGCTGAAATGGGCTCTGCCCTATCTACGATCAGTGTCATTGCTGCTGATAAATGGAGGTAATTCTACCCTACAAACCTACGAGTATATCCTTAACATCTGTAGGGTCCTTTGTATAGTAATAGGACAGTAGTTTGTTTGGCCCTGAAGGGGTATGTCAAGCTGAAACGGATAATTTAATACGAACAACTTTTGTAATATTAATTGACCTCTGTGGCGTAGTTCTTTTGTAGGGTTCCGTACCCGAAGGGTGCAAACGGGATCCTATTACTGAGACTCCGCTGTCTGTCCGTCTGTCCGTCTGTCACAGGGCTCTATCTGTTGAACCGTAATAGCCAGACACTTGAAATTTTCACCGATTATGTATTACTGTGCCCGCTATAACAACAAATACTGAAAATAAAAAAAAGTTAAAAATTAAAAGGGGTCACCATACAAGAAACTTGTTTTTTTTTTAGCGTTTTTAACTAGATCTTTATAATGGCATTAACTAGATACTTGAAATTTTCACAGAATATGTATTACTATGGCCGCTATAACAACAAATACTAAAAATAAAAAAAAGTTAAAAATTAAAGGGGGTCGTCATACAAAAAACGTGTTTTTTAGCGTTTTAAAACATTGTACGGTGGTACGGAACCCTTCATGTACGAGTCCGACTCGCACTTACCCGTTTATTTTTGCATATTGAACTTCAAAGCACAAATAAAAATTTATTGACTAAGCGAGCAAAGCGCCTCAATTTCGAGATTGGCCAAAAATGCTGTTGTCCGTCTGTCTGTCTGTCGGTTGGTTATCGCCTACAGATCGCAAACAAAAAAAAACTATAGGTACAATTATCGAACCAGCGTTTAAAATTTTATACGCTGGTCTGACAACCTGATTCTTTGGAGTTGATAAACTGATTCTCGTGAAATTTTATACGCTGGTTCGATAATTACACCTATAGATTTTTTTTGTCTATTCAGTTTTGTGGAAATTTTTGAAATGACGGAGTTATTATGGGGGTTTAAAACTTTAAGAAAATCATATTTCAGCCATGTCGAAAAATTTTCATATATGTCATAAAACTTTTTTATTACCCTTATTAAGACGAAACTTTTTTATCCGATAAACTTCAACGGGTTGGGGGGGAGTCGCGAGGTTTACAGCGCACAGAGCCACTAGTTATGTGACTAAAATTAAATTATCATGGATTCAACAAGTGCATAAAGTTTACTCAAAACTTTATTGATAACATAAGCATAAATACAACGGCAAATTTCTGCCTTGAAAAAAAAGGTAAAAATATGTACCTAAATGTGTCGCAGTCACGGTACATACCTTTTGCATCTGCAACGCGGGTCGCTGCGGCTGTCCCACCGGTGGTAGGATAGCTATAGCTAGCTGGTCACCTCGCATTCATTACCATTTGCAATCCCCGCTTTGACATCTGTGCTACTGTAAAGGATTTTAAAATTAAAATACTTTTTCCAGCTAAAACCCAACTTTATCTGCTTTTTGTTCACGTTTCGGGGATATCGAAGTTTCATAATGAAACACGAACTTTATGGAAATAGGATTCGTTACATTCGAGTTACGATATGGCTATGAGCGTGCGAACTTTTGCGGAAACTGCATGAAAGTTGTAAAATATCTGAACTATAACGGTTATGGTAACTTGTAGTTATATTAGTTATGTAACATTTTAATAACTTACGCGCTTATATAGACACTCACGTTAGGTATTTTTCTCGGTTTAACTACTGTGTTATATGAAAAATATAGCGACCACTAAGGTGCACTAGTAAATAGTGGTGAGCTAATGAAACCCAATGAATCTGGTTGAATGGTCATTGTCTATAGCTCAGGAGTGGCGACGGGATAGTGGATGATTTATTATCATATTATAACAACGGGTTTTAATATAAAAATATGTACAACGTTAACCTTAGATCTACACGTCCGTTTAGTACGTGATACAAAATATAAATTGCTTATTAATTAAAAACATATCCTAGTTCACATCACGTAGGATACAGCCATAAAAAACCTATGCAAAGAAAATATGTTAAGGGACTATGTCACTTCTTCATCAAAGATACTATTATAAACTAAATAAAACTAGTTGTTCCATAAGAACAGTAGACCTTGCGAGCTCTTGTAACGATGCAATAACTGACACTTTCCCCTTTCCCCTGGCTTAGTAAAGCCATTTCAGTGAAATTCTGTCCATATATACCGCTAAAGCAAACTTCTCCCCTTTGAACCCTCAATCAAATATCACATTATAGTTATAGCTCTTTGGGCACACTATAGTGTGCCTCTCAAATTTGATTGAAATCCGTCCATAAATAACGCTACAGAACATAGATTCCCCCTTTTCCCCCTATCTCTCCCCTGATCAAAAATCTCGATTAACGATTAAATAAATCAAGAAACTTATGTGCCAATTTTCGTCCAAATCGGTTGAAAAATGCTAGTAGGCGAGAACAGACAGACGGACAAAAGCATTTTTAGGGTTTTGTACCCAAAGGATGCAAACGGGACCCTATTACTGTGACTCCGCTGTTTGTCCGTCTGTCCGTCTGTCACAGGGCTCTATCTCTTTAACCGTAATAGCCAGACACTCGAAATTTTCACCGATTATGTATTACTGTGGCCGCTATAACAACAAATTCTAAATATAAAAAAAGTAAAAAATTAAGGCGGGTCGTCATACAAGAAATGTGTTTTTTTCAGCGTTTTTAACTTGATCTTTATAATGGCATTAACTAGATACTTGAATTTTTCACCAATTATGTATTACTATGACCACAATAACAACAAATTCTAAATATAAAAAAAAGTTAAAAATTAAGGGGGGTCGTCAAACAAGAAACGTGTTTCTTCAGCGTTTTAAAACATTGTACGGAGGTACGGAACCCTTCATGTACGAGTCCGACTCGCACTTGCCCGTTTATTGGCCAATCTCGAAACTGAGACGCTTCGCTCGCCTCGCTTGCTCGTTCAATAAGATTTGAACCTCATCATCCCTAAATGAAGGCATTTTCTGCGATGGGAACCACACAGTACACTATAAAACCTTTTATATTTTGAATTCTTAAAATCAAAATTTCTTAAATCTGTTACGCATAATTATTTCTCGAGCGTATCATCAATAAAGCATTGTAGCAGGATTAACATTTTGCTTCAAAGTTAGTACGATGCATTATTAAATCTCTAGAGAAGCCACAAAGTGCACAAAATCTGCTCTATCATAAGAGTACTAAACTGAAATCGAGTATAAACCCTAACAGGTATAGGACAATGGAGTATCTTTTCTGTGGAAAGCGAACACAATAGTTTCTTGAGACGTGTATTACGAAAAGCCGGGCTACTCCAGGACGTCCTTTTATGGCTTTTATGCATAAATATAGCTTGGAAAACAGATAAAGGCATAGAGTAATATGTTTTTCTATTCTATATTTTCGAGAACAACGTGAAAGAACTTGTGCTTAAATTATAAATAAAACTGGTAAAAGATAAATCCATGTAAATACTTCAGTTGTTGTCTTAGATTTTTTAGGGAAAAGTTTGTTTTCACTTTGAAATAAATAAAACAAAAAAAAATGTTGCGGCATTTGAAGACTGGCTTAACTTAAACTAAATAATAAAACCAACTGAGGAAAGTCCCTAATATTTAAAAATATAGTAGAATTTATTTTAAAAAATTCAAAATGTCTCACGGAAATCTTTTAGTCCCTTTCAATGCAAAAAACTGGCAGGCAAAAATAAAAGGCAACTGTCAGAGTTGTTTACGTTATAATTTGCATCGCAGAGACAACATAGCATCTCCGTTAAAAAGAAAAAAAGCAAATTTCCCTCTTCATCCTTGTTGCGTCACGGCTTTCGGGTCATTCCAATACGACCTGATTTCGACAAGTCAATACTCCGATACGATGAACCTCCCTCAATTAACAGTTAGGGTAAACATTCATAAAGAAATGTTTGTTGTTTAGCATTGCTCGCTCAAATATTAAATTGGTTGGTTTATTGTTCGCTGGTCTAATTAAATGGTTTCTCAAGTTATAAACATTATGGGATTCTTTCCGACTCGACTTGGACGGAGGGAGTTAAATATTTTTGCCTGTAAGTTGTTAATTATATTAAGGCCCAATTCGACTAAACAAATATGTATTTACAATAGTATACTTAACTATTTTGGGAATACTTTTATTAATTGAATTTACCCTTGGGTTAACGACTTTATTTTATTCATGGCAACCAACAGTCATGTACAGGATATAGGTAAGTACCTATAACAATATTTATAATCCCCATCTCTCCCCTCTGGGGAGAGCCCTGAAAGGGCCGGTAACGCTCTTGTTACACCCCTGGTGTTGAAATTGTGCATGGTCAGCGGTGATCACTTGGATGGGTGACCACAAGTGGCATAAAAAATCGGTGTTCTTCGTGCTTCGCAACGCATGTTAAGCCATTGGTCCCGGCTGTCGTCATTATATGGCTGTCGTCAAGCCTTCAGATGATCAGATACATACATACATACTATTACGCCTGTTTCCCACAGGGGTAGGCAGAGACTATGGACCTCCACTTGCTACGATCCTGACAGACCTTTTTCGCTTAATCTACACTGATCAAACTCTTCATACATGCCCTTCAATACTTCTTACCTCTCCTTTTTAGGGTTCCGTACCCGAAGGGTGCAAACGGGTCCCTATTACTGAGACTCCGCTGTTTGTCCGTCTGTCCGTCTGTCTGACTGTCCTTGTTTCTTCAGCGTCGCCAGCGTCATGTTCGCCGAGGTCGACCCTGTCCCGCTCTTCCTTTCACACTTGCCTTATAATTTTTTTTGTTAATTTTTTTTCATCAATCCTTTCTAAATGATGATGATGATCAGATATGCCTTTCGGTAGCTTGAAAAATCTGACAACAGTGTTGGCCACTTACTTTCATGTAACTTTTATTTTAATATACATAAAGCCCTATGGAAAGGAGGGCTTAATGTATATTGAAATGAAAGTTACATTCAGATATATCAAATCTTTGCCACCACTAGGGTCAAATGGGAATCAAAAAACAAAAATTCCCATTCGTCACCACTGGGGACAAATGGGATATACCCGCCAACTGGAACGATAGCATTTCTAAAACCGCACGTGAAGCTGTACAGATAAGTGTTTGACCTGAATGATGTCGTGACGTAGTGCAACCGTACGGACACGTATCACGGCGCCGGCCGGTGCACTTCCGGCGAGTGTGGCCGACTTTCAACGGATGAGATTTACCGGGAGCCGAGACTATTGTGTCGTTGCCACTACTATTGGTGCTTGTAACTAAACATATCACTATATTCTCAAAATGTTGAAGTTGACAGTTTTCACAATAAAAAATGTGTTTGCTTTTCCTCCCGCATAGATCGTAAAAGTGTAACGGGAAAATCCAATGCCAATTGACTCTAACAAAAATTTGCATATTTCACAAACAAATAAAGAATAAAAAAAAATATTTTTTGTCGTCGGCGCTCCGACGGCATGCATGTCATTTCAACAAATGAACTATACTATAAAGTTTAACACTTCGAATTACACTGCGTACTTATATTTCTTCTGCGTACTTTTGTGACGATCTCCGTGGCGTAATGGTTAACACGCTTGACCGCTAATCCGGAGGTTCTGGGTTCGATTCCCAGCCAGGACAAGTTGGAAAATGGCCTTTTTCAAATTGTCCTGGGTCTTGGGTGTTTATGTATATGTATATGTATTTATCATAAAACATAGTATCTCTGAGTTAGTATCCCATAACACAAGTTTAAAAACTTACTTTGGGGCTAGCTTAATCAGTGTGATTTGTCCTTATATATTTATTTATTTATTTTAGTGATAGTTATCAAAGCATAAATTATTTTAGATTCGGTGCCATAAAGCTAAATTATAAAAATAAATCCTGTAAAAATATTGAATGAATTCACGCAAAAACTATAATTCACAGCTTTTATTACTCTGTTTTTAGGGTTCCGTACCTCAAAAGGAAAAAAAGAAACCATACGTTAATAAGAAAAAATAAGACAGACATACTGAAAATATAGGATCACTATGTTTTCAGTATGTCTGTCTGTCAAGAACCTTTTTTGCAAGGAACGCGTGGGGGTTACGCTGTATCAAGCTGAAATTCATATCAAATACTAAAGTCTACTTACTGTCCCTTGGAGCTGTCAAAAAATCAAATTTATTTATTTTAAAGGAAAAATTGGCCGGTCTTTCTAAGCTGCCTTGCTTGAATTTATCGTTCAAAATATTTCATCGTAAGTCGCAACAAAAGCATTAAAGTTCTATAAGAACGGCTCATATTTTATTTACCTTCTTTGTATACTTAGATCGTTTATTATTCATAGAGCGAAAAATAGCGACAATTTAATAAAAAAGTTTCCAACATTCATTCGAATAGTTTTATCTACTCAATATCGGCTATTTTGTTATTCGTTTAGGAGTGCTATTTTTTAACGAGGTACTCACCGAATAAAACGTGTAGTTTCCAACTCACCACAAAGGATTCTCTATGAAAGGTTTCTTTGCCATTTGTGTGCTACAATGTCAAAATAACGAGTCAAAGAATTAAATGTTTATTCAGCAATTAGGCCATCGCAGGCACTTTTACACGTCAATATATTTTTAATTTGTTATTAAATTATTATTTATTTTAAAAAAAAGCTACCAAAGCGTTACGCAACGACCACTTCGCACGAAGAAACGCCTAGTGAAACTTATTAACACAGGTCGCCTACGCGCCAGAAGGATTTTATCAATTTACAAAGATATTAGTTATGCCTAATAAAATGTCATCACAATATAACATGTAAAGTTTGCGAACGAGTGCCAAATCCAATTTACAGAAATAAGTAAGTAATACTGAGTATATCTTAAAAACGGAGCCGAACTGACCTGTCCCTATAGCGGCACCCGTTCAAAGTGGTCAAAACCACTCGTGCAAATCCTTCGCATACGATCAATAAAAAAATGCGCCCGTTTGGAAACACTTGCGAAAACCATTATTAATTTGACTCCCGATTCTGAAAATAGCACTCTTGAATCGTAGCAAACATTATTTCGTACATTTATTTGTTTGTTTGCGTTGTATCATCCCAATGTCGCTTGTTTGCGCACTGTGAGAATAAATGGTAGATTAGTTTTCCATTGAGTTCTTTTTATTTTCTAACGGCAACTGTAAGTAGTCGTACTACTTTCAAAGAGAGTCGCAGTGATTGCTTTCGTTCACATTTTCGTTGTTCAACATATGAACTGAACTTACTTAGTTCGTTGATTGTACTAAATATTCTTTAATTCTATGATTCTACTTATTATAAAATTTATTTTTGATAACAATATAATAATATTATCATCATTAGAGCCGGTTTTAACCCTACCAGCGCCCCCGGGCGAGATTTTTTCCCGGCATTCCTCCCCCCCCCAAGTGCAATTCAGACTCAAACCTCGCCTACGCAAAAGTAGAGTAAAAATTTGTTCAGTAGTTTCGGAGATTAACGTGTACACGCAGACAGACAAAAAAATAAATTATTTTTTGTATTCTATAGATTTTATTCATCTTTTTTTAGGGGTTCCGTACCCGAAGGGTGCAAACGGGACCCTATTACTGAGACTCCGCTGTCTGTCCGTCTGTCCGTCTGTCTGTCACAGGGCTCTATCTCTTGAACCGAAATAGCTAGACACTTGAAATTTTCACCGATTATGTATTACTGTGGCCGCTATAACAACAAATACTGAAAAAAAAATGTTAAATATTTAAAGGGGGTCGCCATACAAAAAACGTGTCTTTTTAGCGTTTTAAAACATTGTACAAAGGTACGGAACCCTTCATGTACGAGTCCGACTCGCACTTGCCTGTTTATTATCTTTTTGTTATCGCCTACGCAATTTTTTTTGATAAATTTAATAATTATACGGACACGCGATTTCTACTGTTTTATTATATGTATGATATTATTTGTGATGATGATTATATATACGAATGTAAATATGTACCTTATAATGAGGATGTCGGAAATTAAATTTAGCCTGTAATGGTTTCGAAATCGATCGGCCGAGACGATCTAGCTACGTTTCATTTTGAGAGGGTTTTTTTTACCCGACTGCGCCAGAAGGAGGATTATGTTTTTCGAGTGTATGTATGTAAATTTCTTTGGCACGCTTAGCAGGCTAAACTTCTTAATAGATTTTAGCTTGACAGGTGTCTTAATTCTGAGAGTGGCATGGGTATATTAAAAATTAAAAAAATGGGTGTTAGCGCTAAATTATGCCTTTAAATTATTTTTTGTTCAAAACCAATCGAATAGATATTAAAATAATTACAAGTTCTTGTTGCAGTACATAAGATATGTATCTAACGAGCAAGCGTTTCTTCATGTATGGAATACATAATTTCGAGTACCAAGTAACATTTAATTATTTATAAGTGTGTTTTTAAATTCTTACTACCTAACCCTCTGTAAACAAATTCCAAACGGCAAATTACCCTTTGAACTAAGTCAAAACAATTCCATTAAAATTCATGTGTTGGTTTAATTAGCCTGTGAGTTTAGAATTCTATAAAGGACTTTGGGACTACAAAGCGCCTAACATCTACGAGTTTCACATCACGTTTTTTTGATACAGTACATTTTGTCATAAAAAATCTGCTTTTCTCTATGAAAAAATGCTCAAAAAAATGAGATAAAAAAAATATCAGAGAAAATAAATAAAATAACTCCTCATTTTAAACCTTTTTTTATTAGGCCGTACTTAAATTTTCCGGGGTCCAGTGCTGCCCCCATTTAAAATAAATCATTTCAAAGAAAACGGAGACATCATTTAAAATTTTGCTACTACCAAGTCCTAGATTACCTTTCAAAGTATTTTATGAACTACTGTTTACAGTTTATAATGAAAATAATGTGCGTAGAAAAGCTTAACGTTCTCACTTTCAATTCAGATACGGCCTTAAGACGATACATGGAGTCCAGTGCTGCCCCCCAATTAAAATAAATTATTTGTAAGGAAACGGAGATATCATTTAAAATTTTAAGCTTGCAAAACCCTTCAAACTATTTTATGAACCACCGACGAAAAAGAGGGGTTATTATAAGTTTGACGTGTCTGTTTATGGCATTGTAGCTCCTAAACTTAGACCAAGTTCGATGCGTTTTTTTAAATTGAAAGCTTTGTCTGTCGAGATGATTCTTAGCCATGTTTAATGAAAATTGGTTCAGCCCTTCAAAAGTTATTGGGGGTGAATGTTTAAAAGTCGGGGGTTTAGTTCTCTGGCAAAAAACTTGCTATGCAAGAAATCTCTTATTGTATTTGCAATACTCTTTGAGTTGTTATGTGATCATAACGATACATCTGTATGTATGTATGACTTAAAGTTAGTAAATAAATTATATATAAGGATTTGGTACTCGTTCGCAAGCTTTACATGTTAAATTGTGATAACATTGTATTAGGCATAATATCTTTGTAAACTGACAAAGCCCTTCTGGCGCGTAGGCGACCAATACTGTGTAAATGAGTTTCTTCTCAGCAGTGGTCGTTGCGAAACGCTAGTATCGGTAGCTTTAGCACTAAAAATAATTAAAAATAATGACCTTCATTAGGTGATATATTTATCCTACATTAAATAAAAACTTTTGACTTTGACTTTAAATGTTTGAATCTTTGAAAGACACTATATCGTGTGAAATGTGACGCTAAAACGTCGACTGGGCAATTTTTCCTTTGCCTGAAAAATGTACGCGGGGTTTTACTGCGACTCCGTACATATTTCATTTAAGCACTGCGTATGTTGTAGAGATACATGCAAATTGCACGTGAATGACCTAACAACAAGCACTTGGCTGTCAACATCCCTGTTTGTTTTTTGTTTTTATTTAGTGCTTTATTTCTCACCAGAGAACGGTCCTTTTATTTTTTTACAGTGTAGGTTTGTTTTAATATTTAACTTTCATTTGCATAAATTAAAATTAAAATAAAATGCTCGTTGGCCCGGTTTACGCATTGCTTTCGTTGGACTTAAGACGATACACGGTGTCCAGTGCTGCCCCCATTTGAAATAAATTATTTGTAAGGAAACGGAGATATCATTTGAAATTTTGAGCTAGGAAAACCTAGATAACCCTTCAAACTATTTTGTGAACCACTGTTTACAGTTAAAAGTGAGACTGTTAAGCTTTAGTTTGCATTTTTGCGAAAAATGGCCACTTTTGGCAAAAATGCAAACTATAGCTTAACGTTCCCACTTTAAACTATAAACAGTGGTTCACAAAATAGTTTGAAGGGTTATCTAGGTTTAAGTAGCTCAAAATTTTAAATGATATCTCCGTTTCCTTACAAATAATTTATTTCAAATGGGTGCCCCCATTTGAAATAAATTATTTGTACTGAACACCGTGTATCATCTTAAGCAACCCTGGGTGTGGTCTGCACTTGGATGGGTGACCACAAGTGGTATAAAAATACTCCAGCTCCTCTGTGCTTCGGAATGCACATCAAGATATCTACTATTTCACCTTTATTATGTTCTCCATTTTGATTGAACAAGCGAGCGAAGCGTCTCAATTTCAAGATAGGCCAAAAATGCTTCTGTCTGTCTATCTGTTCTCGCCTTCATGTCGAAAATTGACACACAAGTTCCTTGATTGTTTTTTTTTTTTAGTTTGTGACTTTTGATTGAAACCGAAATAGAGGGTGACTGCTGTAGCGTTATTTATTGACGGATTTCGATTAAATTTGAGAGGCACATTCAGGACTTCATTCAACAAAAGATTTTACAAAAAAAACCAAATGGTAGTGGAGGGAGAAAGGAGAGAAGATTGCTGTAGCGAACGCTTGTAACTATAGTCTGACCACGACCGTTGTACCGCGCCTGAGGTATGCGCGGGGAGGCAGGGGTGCGGGCAGAAAAGATTATGTACTCACAAGAGATTCATACTGTCGGATAGATCTTAAAATATCGAAGTACAATATATTGACGCTGTACATATTATATCCAATTCTTATTATGGTTCAATACGATTTTTAATCACAAATAAAAAAACGAATATAAGTGAAATTAATGTGTAATTATTGAAAAAATTAAACGTTTCAAAAATCACTTTTATATTCGAAACTATCTTTGTTTGCTTTTCTTTTCCTAAAATATTCGGCCACTTTGAAAACGACAGCTTTGACATCTCGATATAAAGCTCGACACATCCCATATCTCTGACACGGCCCATCTTTGGATATTCTATCTCATGTGCGTCTGACATAGACATCCGTCTCGCCGCTCGCATACCTCAGGCGCGGTACAGTGCTCGAAAGAGCTAATAATGGTTCAAGAAAATACGATATGTATTGTTCTTGCGTTATTTTTTAGGGTTCCGTACAAAAAATGAAAAAAACGGAACCCTTATAGGATCACTCGTGCGTCTGTCTGTCCGTCCGTCTGTCACAGCCAATTTGCTCCGATTCTACTGGACCGAATCAGGTGAAATTTGGTTGAATGTTGTAATCCTATGACCCAAACACAAGTGTGCAAAGTAAATAATTTTTTTTTAAATAAGGGTCATTTTCCGCGAACAAATTAGCAAATTAAAAAAAAAGTTTTGCAAACCTTACTGTGTCACATATCAAATGAAAGGGCTCGTTATGAGGATCTCAAATATATTTTTGTTATTATTGTAAAATGAATAGTTTTAATTTTATTCATGAAAGAAGACGAATATTGACCATCCCCCCCCCTTGATCTCCGAAACTACTGAGTCCAAAATTTGGAAAAAAAATAACAAAATATAGTTCATTGCTTGTAGATTACAGGAAAAAACTTATAAGAATTTAATTAATTGTACGGAACCCTCTCCACGCGAGTTTAACTCGCACTTGGCCAGTTTTTATTTATTTATTCAACTTTATTATAAATAAGTTTTTCGAAATAATTTCAATTTTTCGGACAAGCTTTTATTATGAAGCCTTAGTACTTATCAAGACAAATGTAATAAGCCCAACTTCGATGGGGTTGCGTCGTTTTGTTACAGAGTTCCTGTAGCCACCTTCCGGCTCCATCATCAGATCAGCTTCTTGTTATAAAAACATTGCATTGTCATCTGATTACATTAGCATACACAATTTCATCTCAATCGCTAACCGAAAAGTGGCCCAAAAACAAATAAACAACATACAGGGCAAGTTAAATAAAAGCTTGTAAAATGTAACGGCCCAGGGTGTTTCTAGCAGTCAACAAACAGTTTCTACAGGTGGTGCTGATAAAAACAAATTCAAGTTATTGTATGTAAATTGTTTGTTTGAATTTAATTATTGTTTCATTAGATTTCTTTATACAACGTGTTAATGAAGTAACGCAAAACCTCTCAGATGGTACTCGTACCCCACTGAACAACTTTTGTTCTACAACTTTCATGAAACCCAAAAAAATATTTTAATTTTCGTACAAACTGATCAGCTGATCGGGTTAATTTGGTCAAAATCCGAATTTTATTTTTGGCATTTTGGGAATGTTGTAGAACAAAAGTTGTTCAGTTTCATGGGCTGGGGTACCATCTGAGAGGTTTTGCGTTAGTTCATTAACACCTTGTATAATACCGATATTTCTGACACTAGTATAGTAGCTAACTACTAACACACAAAAAAAATGAACTGGTGTCTTTCACTGATAACTATCGTAGACTGTCTATGGTTATGGCATAATAGACGTTTGCCCTTAAATAATTAACTTTAATTTCTAAAATTTTTTTTTTTTTCACCTCAAATGTGTAACATCGTTGGCAATATTGTTGGCAAAAAACATCGTTATGAAGTTATTAAAGAATTTGTAAAGAGTTTGCAACTTGATTCAAGATTCATAAGAGTCCGCGGAGGACCAAGTTGGTAACTTAGGAGTTTGACGCGCAACTTAACCCGATTTTAGCTCGGCAACACATTATGCCGTTAATATTTTATTAGGAGCTACAATACAACCTACAAGCTGGTTTGAGAAATAAATAATAATTTTAAACAAAAAGCGACTTAATTTTCTGCTCTTCTTCATCAAAACTCACTTTCTGAATGCAAATGCTTGATTTATTGACAAAACATCAAAATCACTTTATGTGTGCATAGAATATTTGAGGAGTTCCCCCGATTTCCCGAGGATCCCATCAAATCTTCATCTGGTGACAACGGGACCAACTTGTCAGCATGTATGTATCATGATGATCATCATGATCAGGTCTTTTTCAGTCTCCACTGCAGGAGCACGACCCTCTCTGTACTACCAGAGCCATATATTAGCCAGAGCAGTCAGAGGATTTGGCTTACACTCTCCACGCTGGCTGGTTGGAGACGTCTCATTGATGTTTATAAGCTTTGTTTAGCTTGTGTTTTCTATGTCGCCTTCTACGACATCCACAGGAAGACTTGGAGTGGTCCTATTCTACTCAGCCGGGAACCATACATGTAAACAGACGCTTTAAAAAAAACATTTACTCTCCAAACTCTCCAACCAGTCTGGCCAGCGTGGAGAGAGTAGGCCAAATCCTCTGGCTACTCTGGCTAAGTTTGTCTCAGTAGTACAGACAGAGAGGGTCGTGCTCCTGCAGTGGATACCAAAAAAAGACCTAATGATGATGATGGTCATAAATATTATCAAATAAAGCTCCACCTTAAACTATATTAGCTGTATTTATACAGATTATAATTTTACAGAAATGTAGACAATCGCAAAATAAGCAAAAGTAGCAGAGCAAAGCAGTGAAAAGATAAATAAAAGTGGAAAATAAATTTTATTAATTTAAAATGAAAGAACCTGATTTTATGTAAAAGTACTTACATAACAAAGTATAATACTCGTAAAAATAACAGTTTTCACGAAAAATGAAGACATATTTTATGTGTATCCAATCTCGATTCAATGAAAACGAGACGGCGATATAAAAGGTTATATTGAGATAATTTGGTACTGCTTTGCGAATACAATACAATACAATACAAAAATCTTTATAGCACCAAATAAAAAACAATAAAAATTACAAAGTTTACGGAACTTATAAATAAATAGGGTACAAGAGGCGGCCTTATCGCCGAAGCAATCTCTTACAGGCAACCATGAAGAATTTTAGTTTAAACAATATTTTTGGGTAGATGACTGGGTCAGAATAAATTATTTGGTATTGTTAAGAGAATAAAACACTTAATCATATCCATTTTCAACATGATTTTACATTTAGGTTTATTAATGCAGAAACTATTTGACTCGAAAAACTATGACGTCACGGTTCTGATTTATATACAAATCCCGTGGAAAATGTTTGTTTGGACGTTTAGATAAAAAGTGTCTGATTCGAATTTTTGTCATCTAGCGGATTTAAGATTCCGTATAAAACATAAAAGTCAAAGTCAAAAGTAACAAAAATATACTTAGCTTTTTACAAACGAGACCCTCTACTATTCGTCTTTCCATCTATCAGCATGTCCTCATGAAATTTTCACAGAAATAATAACGATTGAATATAAGGTTCCGTAGTAAAAGGAATAAACTTTTTTTTTTTTTTTCCATAGTCTGTTACTATGGTTCGGAACCCTTCGCGTGCGAATCTGACCTGCACTTGGCTAGTTTTTTGTTTTTGGATAAATTAATTTCTCTACTCTTCAAGATAATTTAGAAGTGCGCGTGGTGCGCTGAGATTCTATTACAAAATAAAAAAATGAGGCTTGTTAAACCGCTTACGAGTAACATTTCTGTAATTAAAGCTGCATTAGGAAGAAAGTTTCCTAGTGCGGTAAGCCCAAGGGTCCGTATATCCAAACTTAGCGCCCATTATGTGTAATGACCGGGATGCGTGTTTCCGAATGCTTCTTGGGGTCAACACTTGTATAGCGTTGGGCTAAAGAAGCTTTCGGGCACACAAATTGTTTGTGCGTATTTCCGAATGCTTCTTCGGGTCAACACTTGTATAGATAATTTGTCTAATCCAAAGTAGAAGGTTGTTTTTTTGTGTATGACATATGAAAAATCATACAAAAATTCAAACAAAAAATTAAACATAACTTTTAATATATTGTCTGATATTTTGTCTGATTTTTCATTTGACTTTTTGTTTAATTCTTTGTTTGATTTTTTGTTTGATTTGATTTAGCCAAACATAAATTGTTTGAGTTTTCTAATTTAATAAAAAATAAAATTAATTTAATCTCATCTAATCTAATCCTGAATTGGAATCAAGTCAAATTCAATCTAATTTGATTATAAGTATATCAGAGCCGTGCTTTTCTGTAGAGACATTGTCTACCTTTTTATCAAACCAGTTAGTTGGCCAATAAAACGTTTATTGTCCAAGCTATAAAGCTCTGGAACGCCTTACCAGTTGATGTTCGGAAGGCTAAAACCCGCTTTTCATTTAAAAAACAGGTGAAAGCACATTTTTATAAACAACTGTCAGATAGTTCTTAGTGTATGTAGTATATGTGAGTAGTATATCTTAGTATAATAATAGTGTGTATTATTTGTATGTAGGTTATGGTTTATTATTACATATTTTTGGTTTATTATTACATATTTTTGGTTTATTATTACATATTTAAGTATACCTGGTTAATTTTTCACTATTTCTTTTTGAGTTTTTGCACTACCCGTGTCTTTCTCAACATCACCTGGTTGGTTGACTGGTAGATAAGGCCTTAGGCTTTAAGTCCGCCATTACACTTGTATTTGTGTATAAAGTTAAATAAATAAATAAAACGTTGTACTAACAGTATGTTGTACTATAGAAGGATAAGCAGCCCGTTTGTACAATTTGTTTGCTCAAAAGCGTCTTTAGCCCTACGATATACAAGTGTTGACTCAAGGAAGCATTCGGACACACGCACAAACAATTTGTCTGTTCGAAAGCTTTTTTAGCCCAACGCTATACAAGTGTTGAGTCGAAGAAGCATTCGGAAACACGTGACCGGGATTGTTCGAGATAATATGCAAAATCCTTGAATAATACTTGCCAATTTTCATAGATGATTTCAGCGCTTTCCAGCGACCTTGGTCAGGTCGTCTGACCACCTTGTGGGTGTCCTACGCTTCGCTTGCCAGTACGTGGTCGCCATTCGAGAACCTTTTTGCCCCATCGGCCATCGGTTCGCCGCGCTATGTGTCCTGCCCACTGCCACTTCAACGCCTGGATGCAGGCCGCTCTAGATCGGTCATTTTGGAAAACCTTGGGAGAGGCCTATGTCCAGCAGTGGACGTTATGCGGCTGAAATGATGATGATGATAGATGATTTATACATTACGTTAGTAAAATGATAAGACTGACTTCTAGTTTAAAGAAAAGCGATAGGTATAATTATTTTAAAATTAAATACGGAAAATAAGTATGAATGTAAAATAATTTTGTTTACACAAACGAACTAGTTTACAGTTTATTTATTTTTTATTTTTTAGTTTCATCATTGACGTTTAGATAAAAGTGTCTGATTTGACTTGTTGTCATCTAGCGGATTCTCGTCAAAGATACAAAAAAATAAACAAATATATATAAGGACAAATCACACTGATTGAGCTAGCCCCAAAAGTAAGTTTTAAACTTGTGTTATGGGATACTAACTCAACGATACTATATTTTATAATAAATACATACATAAATAAACACCCAAAACCCAGGAAAATTTGAAAAAGGCCATTTTCCAATTTGACCTGGCTGGGGATCGAACCCAGAACCTCCGGATTGGCGGACTAGCGTGTTGACCTTACACCACGGAGGTCGTCAATCGTCGTCAATGTCCAAGTAGACTCAGATAATATTGCTCGTTCATTCAATACTGTTGCAAAAGCTGTGGAATTGTTGTTAAGTTATTTCCAGACAAACTAATCTCTTGTTAAAGCTGGTTTAGGAAGGAAGTTCAACCGTTAGTTGTTAGCCTAAGTGTCCGTACACCCAAACTTAGCGCCTATTATGTCTAACGACCTTCGCCGTTCCTGAAGCCTCCAGGCGAGATCATGTAACACCTCTCTATATTCAGCTAGTATTATAGAACGTGGAAGGGACACACCGTTAATAAATCGAACCACGGTCTATACTAGATCATTATAGTAACTATAATGAAATTAATATAACAGCCTATACTATAAACGTCACTCACGTCAAAAGTCAGCTACTGGCCAACATGTTTCAACCTCATCCGGAGTCTTCATCACAGTGAATGTGATACTCGACGCCCACACGAAGTAGACGTCCCGAGCCACACTGATCTTAGCGAAGCGTCGCGTGAGCGGCGGCGCGGGTTTGCCCGCTGCGCTCGCATTGACAGTGCAGTAGTTGGTGGGGGACGCTGATCTTCTGCGTCGTTTATAATATATAGTTATGTCTGTGTTTCACGTTAGTTTTAACCAAAAATAAAATAAATGCCAAAAAACAAAAAATACTCGGCATTTCCATACAAAAGTGTGCAGCCGCCCGGGCGATTTGACTGTAATTTTAATTTCATTATCCTTTAGTGATCTTAGTTAGCCCGTAGTTTGAATTATTATGGGTATGTCCCTTCCACGTTGATACATAAATGCTGTTTGATCTATATTATCATATGTGCTTCCACTACTAGTTAGTTTATGCAAACTGGATGTCGTGAGCAATTTATCCCTTTACATCCACAAATGGTTAATTTATGCTATTGCCCAAACTGTAATAAATACCACTAGTTTCTACATTTGCTGCAAAGCATTTTCAAGAGACATATTACAAAAACTATATTTTCTAGTCTCCACTACACCAGTCCCTTGTCGCATATCTGAGCCATGATACATAGATAGATAACATCTTTATTCACTGAAAGGTCACAGGTTGTAACAACCAGGTAACCTACCTACGAAAATTCTATTTTTTTTTCTGCTTACTTAACTTACTTAGTTAAACCGAACCTCTAGGACAAAACTGATAATTACCTATATGTCCTAATAAGCAAATGATTTATTATTTTAGTCTTTAAAAACCTATTATGCTATAATTTTTATCTAGAACTTAACTAAAAATAACTATCTGGATACTAACAAACCTATTATTTTAAAATCTTGTTATCTGTATCATCTGTATCATCCTGAACATGGCTGTGACTGATTAGTGTATTGGCTGTAATTATCTAATGGAGGATCCAAGTTGTTTAGAATAGCAACCTAAATTCAGCTGTAACACGTTTGATTTATCTACTTATTATATATTTTTATATACTATAAAATAAACTTAATTTTATTTGGTTTAAGATTATTTACTGACAAACTAATATGAACAACCTTAAATTATATTTAGTTAATTTATTGTTTATTTGTGTTTGAGGTCGGTAGTTGATGATATAAATCCTAATATAAAATTTGGGGAAAACTGTTGTTATATTAGTATTTAGAGTTCCTAGTGTTTTGTAAAACTCCTAAGAAAGTCAATAGCGTAATTGCCTTTAGGTTTCAGTATTGAATAACGGGAAACTGTAGTTTAAGTTCTTGGAGTAAATAATTTATTTAGTATGATTAATTTTAGTAATTACTGAATAGTGTTTATGTTATTATGTATTAAATAATATAAGTATTATAGAGATTCATATAATCAAAATTTGCATTATATTTTAAGTTTGTTTCTTAGTTAGCTTTGACCTGAAGTATGTTTCACCTTATAAATATGTAGATATAATTATGTATATAGAAATATATATATATTTATAATGATTAGAAGCTCAGCATTATTTTTATATGGCTAAAAGAGTCAGCTCCGCCAGCCGCTACCTCAGTAGGATTCATCCAAATGACTGGGGCATCCTCCCTGCCTTGGGACAGCAAATATAGTGCTCAGATATTTGTTATACAAATATATTTAAGTTTAATGAGCCTTTACTGGCTAGAGACATGGAAGAGGACGCAAGTAAAGTCTTGCCAAGCGATATCAACCGCTTCAGAACCTGTAATTTATACATAGTTCCGGACTGAGCTATGATTTTAATCATTACTTCAAATCGGTTGGTATCTTAAATACTTTAAGAGTATACTACTCAACAATATAAGTAGCCTGTCTTGTCAGTAGTAGTAGTAGTAGGTCAAATCATACAACGTACCTACGATCCGCTACTATTGATGTGTTAGGTTTAAACACTATTTACCTAATTTAGTACTTCATTCAATTTCTATTCAATATTCAAATAAATAGAAATTATTATAGTTTGTAAAATATTCGAATTGATCGTAAAATGTATTTTAGTTTGACGAATGGTAAATGTAGTATTTATAGAACCTTAGGCTTTATAAATAAGTATAATTAGAAAGTATTCCAGATTATAAATAAATATTACAGAGTACAATTTTGTCAATACGATTCAATTCAATAAATAAATAGACCAATAATTTAGCTTCCAAAGAAACCAAATATTCGCAACCAATATTTTCTTAAATTAGAAGTATTACCTTCTAGGTATTTTGTATGTAGAATTTATCAGTTCCACATGCCTTTTCCATGTATGAAAGAACTGTTTAATATCATTGATATTAAAATAAATATAGAAGATGATATTTTTACAATAGTTAAATAGGTAAATGGTTAAGTATACTTCACTAAAACCATTGATTAGTCTCCGAAGAAACTAAAAATATAAATATATAATTGTTTCGAACAACTAAGTTCCTCTGAAGAATAGTATCAATTCAACTTGAATTTTCCATGTTTGAAAGATCAAATTATAATAGGTAGGGCACTCTTATTCAGAATGCTAAGTTATAAGTCGTAAGACTTAGTTCATTCAGCGGACATAAATCAAACATGTCATGGATTTGCTTTGACTCAAAAGCAGTTCGGATAATTCCAAAATTGTTAGTTTTCTCATATAAATCCTTTTAACCAAGGACACATTCCAAACATGATTTCTACATGTGCTAAGGAACGTATTGATAAATAAATCTAGATTTTCCCTAACAGGTCTGCATCTTCACAAACGAAGTATGGCCTTATTCTCGTGAATCAACATTGAGATAAAAAGCCAGGGCTTGCTTTGCATCACCCAATATGTGAGACTACATTTCCCATCCAGTCAAATCCAAATAAATGATAAAATAATTCAGACTTTTCCGACTTGATTTGCACCATCACAAACGAAGAATATGGCCTTTCTCTTATGCTTTTGCATAAAGATAATTAGCCAGGGCTTGCTTTGCATCACCCAATAATTATGACAGTACATTTCTCATCCAGACAAGTCCAAACAAATAATTGATGAAGTAATTCAGATTTATCCGAATTCATGTCTCAGCATTCCCAAGACAAATCAAATTGTTCCACTGAACAAACTAGAAATATTTCATAGTTTATGAACATAAGTTGGTTAAAATTGTTTAACACTAATTAAAGTTTCGTTCTATTGAACAAATCAATCATATTTCATAGATAATGAAGATATTTTTGTTAAAGTTATTTTACACTAACTGTTGGCATAGTTAATGTAATTCCTAGTCTAACCTAACGGTCCCTATATTCCCTAAAGCTAAAGCTACTTGTGTAAAAGACTACCCCATTCCCACTAAATGTGTGTGTGTGTGTGTTGGAATTGATTCCGGTGTAAGAATCAATTCTAGTGTACCTAGGTATCGAACAGACTCCGGTGTAAGAGAAAGTTCCCTAAAGCTAAAGCTAAAAGTTTTGAGAGAGTTTCTCTCGCCCTGAGCTAAAATTTACCTGCCTACAAATCCTAATTTGAGAATCCTACTCTGGTGTGTGGTGGAATTAGAACTAAACTGTCCTTTTTCCCCTAGCTGCTAACGACTTCGCGGAGTGGCCAGGGTCAGCCGACCTACCTATCGCCCGTCGGTTCCAATCTACAACTCCATAGGGAAGGGGGAGTCTAGACTGGTCTAATACTAACCAAGCTAATTGGATAGTTTCAACAACTAATTCTCGCAACCTTAATATGTATTAACAACACACGGATTCCGGACGCGTCTCCTTATTAATGTTGCAAGTTCAGATTGATAAAACCAGTAGCTAACACAGAATTGTTTTTGAAACAAACCAATCCTGCCAGACCCGCTACAAATCTGGAAATTTACCTAGAATTTCTATTTCTTCAGAGAGCCCTCATGTTAGCGAGACCAAAGATAATAGAAATTAACGATGAGTTTGACCATTAAGCCCCTAATAGAAACAAAGTTCAAAATATTAAAATTCAAATATTATTTACACCAAAATCCTTGACATCAAAAGACGAAATTGAACGACATAGAATCTCTGAAAATTCAATGTCGAACACTTCACCTCTTGAAATCAACACGATTGGCACTGATTTTAAACCAAAACTATTAATTAAACTTATTAAAATTTACTAGGGACAAACTAAATTATTTATTAATAACAAAAATTCAAACAATCTAAGATTTTAATTTCAGAATACATTTTACCATTATATTCCTAATTAAAACCAATCAAGGGACACCGCGAGAAAGATAAAGCGACCTATTTTGTCAAACTCTCGTTTCCCCACACTTTTTCTTCAAACGACTTCTTCTTTTCTTGAGTTAAAAATATTACATCGACGTAAAAATCTCCATCTCCCTACAGAACGTTTGCACGCCCCGGCCGTCCGATGATGAATACCCCTTCGTCTCCCGTCTACCAGTCCCGTTGAAAGGAACCTTACCCCGAAATAAGAATGCCATCATAAACTGCATTCAAACTTAGTTGTATACATACATTGCCTGTTCTAAAGTGAACAAACGAAACTATGTTCTTACAAAACTAGCAATGCATATAAAACCGGAACTCGAACTCAACAAGCTCGCTGCCCGCTGAATCCCGCCTCAAACCAATTCCAGGTAGTTTGTAAAAACAATGACGTAACCAGTCCTAGGCAACATCAGTTTGGGTGATCGAATGTAGATTTTTAATAAATTTATTATGTTTTTTTGTAAATTGGCAATTTAAATCAAATCTAGATATGTCTAGATAATAGTTTTTAAATTTATTTTCACTTCATATAAAAATATATGAATAGTGAAACATTAATGATTAATGGATAAAATAAAGTTATTTACCCATAATTTTGACAAAGTAAAGATATATTAAAATATATCTAAATAATAGTTTATTAGAAAGTATATAAATGTAGAAATTAAAGGAGTTTATATATGATTTCACTTATAAAACCATACACAGATTATAGTGCAACAAATGTTACATTGATAAATAATAATAAAATATCTATCTTTATTCTATTTCTGTAAACAGAAATACTTTCTTCTCCATCTAATCATATTCCCAGTTGCGTCCTCAGCTATGCTGCTTTGGAGCTCGTGTTAGTTTCGTCCTAGCGATAACAAACCACGCCATGTGCGCCGGAGTTCGACTTTCACGTTCTGAACCCAACGATGTGACAGAGCCCTGTCCATTCTCTTTTAACTAATGAAGTAAAATGTCAACCTTGTATGTAATATTTATGTAATAGATTTATATAAGAACATACAAGGTGTTGTATGAAAATAAATAGAATAATTGATTACAATATAGCATAATTTCCTTCTTTTATTTTGGCAAAGGAAAAATACTAAGAAACTCAGTGTAAACTGACCATTACAATCAAATTATGTATAAACTTTATAGTTATTTCAAAACATAACGAAAGTTTGTTTTGTTTTGATTTTTATTTGCTGAGGATCGAACTCAGACAATCTAGAATTTTTATCTGTGACCTAGATTTAATTAACATAATATTATACAAAATTCTTTGTACTTTATTTATATATTTTGATTTCTCTCTTCATCCTAGCATCCATCATTACGTCAAACGTGATCCTTGGGTCCCACGGCCATGGACTTTGTCCAACCCGTCAAGGATAAAGACGTGATAATGATTTCTTATCATTTTCCATACAAAATTGAACTCAGATGATTTTTGAAATTATGTATGACCATACATACATCATAAATATTGCAATTTAATATAAAATATAGTGAAATTATATAAACAAACGGATGGTCTATAAATAGACTCAAAATTGTGAACGATTACGAATTTTTTTCACACAATAATAATTTACTCTGCACCCACTAAAATTGCAATCTGGCGAATTGTTTGTTTAAGTTTTTTTTTGTGCTTCGCCGCCTCCATTAAAAACAATGTTTATGACTTTGAAAAGGGACAGCCCAAACGTTATAGAATAGGACGGAGCTACGGTCAATTTTTTTGCTTATTCGATAAACAGTTCCTGGGAACGAGTGAACAATGAATCTATGACTAAGATGACGTACAAGGAGTTATTGAATCGAATTCCAGCTTTATATGTGATAAAAATTATTTGAGAATGAAATTAACGAATGCGAATTTGCGAATCGTTACAAGGTACATGAATAGTCACATAATGTTCATCAAAGATCTAGTATCGAATTTATAGTAGGTATGTAGTAATGCAATGTGATGACATGTGATAACATGATACCATTATATTTGAGCGAGCGCAACAACGACAATCACTTCTTTACCAACAAGTTATTATTTATATATATATTTGACGCCACAATTCGCTCCAAAACCCGGATCGTTGATGTGGGACATATAAGACCGCCATACTAAAGTAGAATTGGGTAGGGCAATGTCGGTAGGATGCACAGCGAAAGATGGGCAAGAATTGCAACGGAGTGGTTGCCTAAAGAAGGTTACCGTCGCCCAGGCAGGTCTAAAAAGCGCTGGCGAGACGATCTCGACGCATTCCAAAAAGGATGGTCGAAAAGGACAAGTGAAATGGACAAATGGAAGAAGATGGGAGAGACCTTTGCCCAACAATGGCCCAACATATTTTTTTTCTAAACTGAATAGTTTGCGCGAGAGACACTTCCAAAGTGGTAAAATGTTGGTCCCCCCCCTGTAACTTCTAAAATAAGAGAATGATAAAACTAAAAAAAATATATGATGTACATTACCATGAAAACTTCCACCGAAAATTGGTTTGAACGAGATCTAGTAAGTAGTTTTTTTTAATATGTCTTAAATCGTAAAATGTTACTTGCTGCTACGGAACCCTTCATGGGCGAGTCCGACTCGCACTTGGCTGCTTTTTTGATTTATTTAATTTTTAATGTCCCACACATTCTAACGACATTTTTCAATCTTAAATCCATCAAGCCATTGAGGCTGCAGAATGTGCCACAAAAATATACATGTTTATACGTACATTCGAAAAACATAACCCTCCTTTTCGCGCAGTTGGGTAAAAACTATGATTTATTTTTATGCTAACCTGAATAAAAATCAATACAGTATTCAACTGTATTGATTTTTATTCAGGTTTCGTTGTTGGCTAGGAACAGTAGCATTTTTCAAAGATACACTCGTTGTACCTACTCTTTTATACGAAACATAGAGTCCAGTAATAACAAAATCCTATTTAGTCCGCTTAAAACTGCTCAGATTCGGTGGAGCGTGCTCCTCATTAAGAGTCTGAATTCTATTCATGAATTTGGCATAAACAAAATATTCCTCCTCAGCGACCCTATTTAGCCATTAATGTATTAAAATCACGTGCATGATTAAAATATTTCCACGGTACGGGTCAGGCAGCCTCAAAGCTTGCATTTTGTGACATTAAACATTCACAAAACGCCTCATTGGCACTCCGTTCGACCCAGGCATTTACGGATAAGCCGTCGATATGTTCGCACGTTTGTTTTTTTGTACACACGTACTCGTACCTTACTCGTATACCCTTTGTAACAAAATGGCCTTTGATAAAAGCTCACGCTCACACGCACTATTTTCTCAAACTGTACTTTAAATTATTTTTTTTACACTTTATCAACAAAATACATTTACTAGAGACTTCGTAATGTTAGAAAAAGATCGAGCTTACAAAATATTCATATCTACATATGTATCAATGTAACTTTGTAATAGGTTTTTTTAATGTATCTTTGTGTTCGTTCCGAAACGCTATTAAGTTTGTAGCTTTTGCACTAAAAATAATTTAAAATTTTACTTTGACTAACTTTCACTTCAGAAGCTTCTTCAAACATATAACTGATGGCGCTGCTGGCGACAAGAGGGCTGGCTGCTTCTTTTCTCAACAAATTCGCATACTTATTCAGAGAAGAAACGCAGCCAGCATTCTTGGCATTACGCTGCACGATCAAAATCTTTTTTGAATTTATTATATAATAAAGATTTCTAACTTATTTAGTTTAAATTTAGACTTGGTTTTATTTTAAGGTTTAGTTTGTAGTTTACTCGTAATTTTAAATTCAATGTATTTATTTCTTTCTTTTCATTGTTTCACATGAAAAATATTTTGTACCATTTGGTTTTGAATTGATGGACCAGTTTTCTTAGCACTGATTTGTGTACGATACCACTACTCCTCATCATCCAAGCTTATTCCCGGTTGCATCCTCAGGGGTAACGCTTCAGAGCCCGGGGTCCGCTACCTAACCTAGATGATTTGACGAGGTTACTGGTTTTTATACATAGCGACTGCTGTCTGACCTTGGCAACCCAAAGGATAGACCAGAAGTTTAGTGATCAACCTCTAAACTTCTGGTCTATCCTTTTGGTTCCTTGGTATGGTATCCTTTGGTATATTAATAAAATATTTAAGACACTTGCGACACTTCACATCTTAGTATTTGTTTTCTTTTGAAACAGCTAAAAATTTAAGCAAAATGCTTTATAGATTTCACCCCTCATGTTCTACTTAGCATTATTTGCTGACTCAATATCAAAGATGAGATTAAATCTGAACCGAAATATAATTATGTTATCAAATATTTATAGAGGTGAAAAACGGACCAGGCTTTTAGCTTTTAGGCGATTACTTTGGCGATGTCATTATTTTTAATTGGTTTCGGAATGAAGGGCTGCGGAAGAGTCCATCTTGCTTTTGATATCGATCTCATGTTGTTATAATTTTATAACTAGAAAATACCTGTACGAAATTTTGCTAAAATGAAAGCATTGAAAAGTATGAGCATATTATTTATTTATTTAAAAAACTTTATTGTACTTACATATAACACACATCAATTACACATAGTTTTAAACAAAATGGTACAAAAGGTGGACTTATCCTAGAAGGGATCTCTTCCTGTCGACCAGTTGGAAATGGTTGACTCTCGTAATATAGTCGGAAAAGGCCGACCAGGTATAATAGATTTATTTAGATGACCTGGTAGGTAGAAAGTCCTATCAAAATGACCTGTCTTTTTGGGAATCTTATTTTTTAGGTATAAGTATTACCCTATTAAAATTTCAAGTTGCCTCAAATGCCTTTTTTATATTTATTTAAAAAATAGGTTTGCACGCGCCTAGTGATATCAAAGCCCCGACTAAATCCTTTAAATACAAATACCTTTTTTTGGAAATAAAAACAATACTTTTAAAAATTTAGGGGTTGCTTTAGCCCCGCTACTCACAAGCCAGGTCTGAAGTTCCGTGTTGGGATATAAAGGGTATAATAGGAGAGGTATGTGAGTAGTTTTCCGCTTGCCTCAAATCCTACTCAAAAATTGGTGCCAGCTCACGGACCATAATAATTAATTATGGATTTGTCTCACGTTAGTTTTAATAAAATAAAATACCCATACAAATCATTTATTTTGCATCAGGAACGAAATTTGCAGTGTGTGGGCCTTTACGATCGATGTAAAGTAATCAATCATAATATGATTATTGGAAACATTGTATGTAGACAATATGCAACGTCGTAGTTTTCGTATCATATTAGTTGTTGTAGCATCTGTTCATTTTATTGTTTGTGCGCTACGAATAATAAATTCTCTAGAATTGTAACGCTCCTACATTCACCGCTTCGATTCTGATTCCATTTACGCAAACAAACTAACAGTAATAACAACGCAACACTCAAACACACACGTAGACAAATATGGGTGCGATTGGTCGCGACAAGGTCACGCTTCGTCGTCGGGTGGGGGCAATGATTTTTCGGGATTAGTTACGCTTCTAGGGATTATTATTCGTAGTTTGTGCGTTTTCCTTATCTTTTTGAGTTTTCTACGGCAACCGGCAGGATATGTTAAAACCGAAACAAGAAATTAAAACTTATTTTATGATTAAATTTAATTTAATTCTATTTTTTCTAATATTTTTGCTTTAACACTTCCAATGTCAAAGTCCTATTCTAACCCGTGTGGTTCCGGGTTACAATAGGATCACTTCATCTCTTCCTGTGGATGTCGTAAGAGGCGACTAAAGGATTAAGCACAAACATCTCGTGCTACAATTGCATTCAAGGAGCAAGGAGGGTTAACGTCGGGCGGCGACCGCTTCTAAAACTTTTCGCACAAATACATTCCCAAAGAGGGTTGACGTCAGGCAGGCGGCCGATCGTAAAACTATAGCCAAATCATTTATAATATTTCCGGCTATTACTTCTCCATTTTGCAAGGTCTTTGGCATCCTTGGGTGACCATTGACATGCATATTCTGCATATCTGGACTTAACCGAGGAACAACTAAATAAATTAGAACGTCTTCTTAACTACTGTATTAGGTTTATCTTCTGCTTGCGCAAATACGATCACGTTTCCCAATCTCGTTCTCAGCTCAATTGGCTGCCAATTCGTCAACGCAGAAACCAACATATTCTCTGTCAGCTGTACAATATTCTTAATAATCCTCAGGCTCCTGAGTATCTCAAATCATGTTTCCAATTTTTAAGTTCTATTCATGAGAAGTCCCTGCGTTCTTCAAATACTCTTACTCTAGCTATTCCTTCTCACCGTACAGGTTTTTTCGATAACTCTTTTCTGTCACTGCTGTACGACTCTGAAATGCTCTCCCTGAGTCCATCAGAAGGGCTCCTAGCCGCGACTCCTTTAAAATTAGAATTTTTAGACACCTCCATTTTCAATTAAATATAGACAGACTTGATTGTATAATATGTATTTGTTGGTAGGTTGGCCATTGCCATTCAGCGCGGTAACGCAGCTAGTATATTAAGGTGCCCACCTTTGCAGCAGAAATGTCAAGGGGCGGGTTAGAAATATAGTGCAGATTGTATTTTTTTATTGTATTATAATTATTTTTTAAATATTATTATATAAAGTTAAAATGTAATTTAGATATATTTCCGAGAATTGTAATCTTAAAAATTTAAGCGATTTAGAATACTTATGACCCTAACTTAAAATTGTGTAGAGAATAAATGAAATTTAACCATAAAAAAAGTAATATCTAATTTTAAGTGGATATTAAATATATTACATTCTTTAAAAAAAATGTATTTAGAGATATGTATATATTTATTGCTCGTTTGTATGTACTTATGTATTTAATATGTAGGTATAGTATTATTATAATATTTATATTTAGTATGTTTCTTTTTATTTTATTTTTAAGTTTAAAATTTTATTTAGTTTTTTATTGTTATTTTTATTATGTGTTACACCCACATAAACTCTCCCAATCAACCCAAAGGTTTGACTGTTAGAGAATGTGTTTAGCATTAAGTCCGCCTGTACTATTACATTTTTATGTGTGTACAAAAAAGTGTAAATAAACAAATGTTATATTTGGAGAAGAAAAAGCGGGAAAGCGCACCCTGGGCTCCGAAGCAGCACAGCTGAGAATGCAACTGGGAACGCGCTTAGACGAAGAAGAAGACTTCCAATGAAAAGAAATGTTTTTATTACTGTTGGTGCCAAACGCCTAGTATATTTAAAGATACGAGTTTTGATTTTGTGCTTTGTTACTACCAACAATTAAAATGTCACTTTTAATTGGTTACCTTACAAACTAATAATTCCTTACTACTGTTCATTTTAAGACACGCCTTGTATTTGTACTAATCGAAAGCCAATAAATTGTATTATTTTAAAATTCTGAGTTTATTTAAAAAAAAGTAAGTTCAATTATCTATGGTTTAGATGGAATCTAAAGACAAAAAGTGGGTATAAATATTTTTGGAAAACTTATACACATACTTTTACTAATTCATAGCGGGTGAATGCACGTCATAAGTCAGCATAAATTTTTGAATATTTAAAAAAAAAGCTTAAATTAATTAGATAAGTCTGTATCTCACGTTAGTTTTAACCAAAAAAACTATACTTTTATTCGGTAGTCATTGCAGCTTTTTATTTTATTTCTATTTATTTGGGAAACAAACAATAGCCATGTACAAACAGATATAACTTAATAACAGTAAAGTTTCTACTATTAACAAATTAAAAAGGTTTGGAGCAGTATTCTTTGTGTTCTTTTTTGTAGCTTTATCTGGCTGACTATCCAAGTCCCCAATTACTGAATACAAATAAGTAGATACTATTGCTTGTATTGCGATTTTTCCCGTTGTCCCGTACTATATGAAAAGCTTTATCGACGACAAAAAAGCGTCCTGTGAATGGTTCATAGGCAAAACTAGTACGAGTATTTATGTGAGTACGTGCATTTTCGTTATGAATTGCTTTTCATTTCGGCTTGACAATACTAGTTCAATACCGAAGCCTTTTCGACTGAAGCTTATTACTCGCTCGTGTTTCGCTTTTAAAGCACGAAGCGATAATGCGCATTGCATTTGGAATTGGGTACAAGACTGTGTTTGATTTTGTACAATATTTTTTACGAAACAACAAATAATACTAAAAATAATCTTTTTTTGGAAACTAAAAGAAAATTGGAATTAGAATTTTAAATGTTAGTATGAAGAAAATGGGAGCGTAGTGGACATCTCGCTATCTCTTTCGTACGCGCGAAACCTAATGGCAGTGACGTCATATTTCTGAATGTGCATCCCTTTTCTGTTATTTGACAGTTTCCCTTTTCACTAGATCTTAAGGCCGTGCCTGAATTTTCCGGGGTCCTGTGCTGCCCCCATTTTAAATTTTTTAGCAAATGTGCGTATTTAAAATGGGGGCAGCACTGGAACCCGGAAAATTCAGGTACGGCCTTAAAGGCTTATATACATATAATGAAAAAAATATTTTGCTCTCGGTATCAAGTTATTTTACTTATTGATAATAAAAATAAACGGGGAAGTGCGAGTCGGACTCGTACATGAAGGGTTCCGTACCACCGTACAATGTTTTAAAACGCTGAAGAAACACGTTTCTTGTATGACGACACCCTTTAATTTTTAACTTTTTCTTATTTTTAGTATTTGTTGTTATAGCGGCCATAGTAATACATAATCTGTGAAAATTTCAAGTACCTAGTTAATGCCATTATAAAGATCTAGTTAAAAACGCTGAAAAAACACATTTTTTGTATGACAACCCCCGTTAATTTTCTTAGTTTTATTTTTAGTATTTGTTGTTATAGCGGAAAATTTCAAGTATCTAGCTATTACGGTTCAAGAGATAGAGCCCTGTGACAGACGGACAGACAGACAGACGGACAGACAGCGGAGTCTCAGTAATAGGGTCCCGTTTGCACCCTTCGGGTACGGAATCCTAAAAATTGAGGCAAATACCGAATTGAAATTATGTTTTGGCCAATTACCAACATTATTAAGTTACTCGTATGCAGTATAATATACGGTCGACATGGGTCTGACTAAATACACAGATTTTTTTTATTTGCCTTGACCTTTCCTTATTAACATATTTATTTATTTAGTAATTTATGTACACGGATAATGTACCTATACAGAGAATACATAAACTATAAGTTGTTTAAAGGCACTAAAATATAATATTTATGTCATTGAAAGGTCAATGTAATGGGAAACGGTCCCGATAGTATGTATATTATACATTATATATAGGAAGATATGTTGCAACGATGGTTGCAAACCTCTTTCGCTTTCTAAATACTCATTATTCTTTTTAACGACTTCAAAAAAGGACTTCTCAATTCGAATATATATATATATATATATATATATATATATATATATATATATATATATATATATATTTTTATGTTTTTGAACCGATTTGGAATTTTTGTTTTGTTTGAATTACCTAAATTGTATATGCAAAAACCAGCGAATAGACTCGACATCGAATATTCAATGAGACAACTGTATTTTCATTCATCTCAAAAATCACCACCTCTATCTACACGCGCCGACACATTGCATGGTATGTAGAGTATTTATATCCGTTCATTCAAACTAGTACCATTGAATTTTGACCCATGGTACTACTGCGACCGTTAATGTCGCATTAGTCCCATTGCATCTATTGATGGTACTAATGCGACTAGATCAAATTGCAGAGTCTTAGTAGTTCCATTATCAACAGTTCCCAAGGAACGGGAGAGTGTATTATGGCAGTGATTATATCATGAGATGCCAATTTTTCCGGTACTTCGTGTTAATAAATAAATAAATATGCAGGGTCTAACAAAATATTGGACAAAATTGTTCAGTACCATGGACTGAATGCACCCTGCATTCAGTCCATGGTACTGAACAATTTTCCCCAAGCAACATATACCGAAATATGAAAAATATTTTTTACCGAAAAGTCAAAATTTTTTTGTCATATTTCGACATGTTCCTTGGAAAAATTTGTTCAGTATCATGGACTGAATCCACCCTTAAAATAGTTTTAGTATATTTTGTTAGACATTATACAATATGAAAGGGACATACCCGTAATAAATCGAACCACGGTTGATACTAGATCATTATAATATAATGACATTAAAATAACAGGCAAAGAACAAAAAAAAAATTTTGGCATTTCCATACAAAAGTGCCGCCCGGGCGATTTGTATGGGATTGTCGAATTTTTATTTGGTTTTTTAACTGTTATTTTAATTTCTTTAAACTATAGTGATCTAGTATAGCCTGTGGTTCAATTTATTACGGGTATGTCCCTTCCACGTTGTATAAGGACAAATAACAC
This sequence comes from Acrobasis repandana, assembly GCA_963576875.1. Lineage (NCBI taxonomy): Eukaryota > Metazoa > Arthropoda > Insecta > Lepidoptera > Pyralidae > Acrobasis > Acrobasis repandana. Next base: position 6,815,716 of record OY756221.1, on the reverse strand, counting down.
TGATTGAGCCCCAACCTTTGGGGCTCAAAGTAATGAAACCCTGAAATATAAATTTCAATATAATTCAATCTATATTTGGCTTAGACTAGGACAATATGACGACAACAAAAGGAGTATTAATGTTCTTACTACACTTGATGTCAAATCACATTCACAAAAGCAATCAATGTTATTGTTGCTCCATAAAACCGCTATCACAATGGTAATATTTCTTGACATAGAATATATAGATCAGCTATCTCAAACATGTTCTATTTCACCCCTGTTCTATTTTTGATTATACGATATTCAAAAATTTGCATAATGGCATGGCATAAATTTTATCATAAGTACCTATTTAATTTTCATAACTTGAAATTTGGTTACTTACCGATGGAAAGTTATTTCTTTACACTTTGCCGTGTTCTTTGAATTATTCTTAAATGTATACACACACCAAGGTATTTTTAATTATGTCTGCCATGTTTTCGTATAAACGTATATACTGTCGAAAGTACTAGGCGTACAAGAGCTAGCAAGCGACCAAGTGAAGTTTATGGAGATTAGGCAATTGAACGGGACGAAACAGTGATAATATGTGGTGTCTCCTCTAGTACATGATAGCTCTTTGAAAATATCCAGTATTATGGACAACGTGAACGTTGAAACAAGGTCGGTACGAATACACGTTGAGAATTCTCAATGACGTGTTATGGTAAAATGGATTATTGTTGAATATTTCATCTTGAAACGAATCCTGCCTTTACAGCTAATCAATATCTACTTAAGTAAACAGGTTTATTCTTTCAATATTATCAAAATATTTATCGTTATAAAAGTCCGTTTCCCGTACAACTGATTAAATTCTTATAGATTTTCCTGTAATGTACAAGCAATGAACGATACTTCGTTTTTTTTTCAAAATTTTAGGTTCAGTAGTTTCGGAGATCAGGGAGGGGGGGGGGGGGACTGGTCAATTTTCGTCTTCTTTCATGAATAAAATCAAAACTATTTATTTTATAATTATAACAAAAACATATTTGAGATCCTCACTTGGCTGTGACAGACTATATGAAATGAAAGGGCTCGTTATGGGGATCTCAAATATATTTTTGTTATTATTGTAAAATGAATAGTTTTGATTTTATTCATGAAAGAACCGAAATTTGACCATGCCGTAACTACTGAGCCTAAAATTTAAAAAAAATACAAAATATAGTTTATTGCTTGTAGATTACAGGAAAACCCATAAGAATTCAATCATTGTACGGAACCCTCTCCACGCGAGTTTAACTCGCACTTGGCCGGTTTATTTGTTATAGTGGCCACAGTAATATGTATATAATCGGTGAAATTTTCAAGTGTCTAGCTATTACAATTCAAGAGATAAAGCCCTATGACAGACTGACAGACAGACAGACGGACAGACAGCGGAGTCTCAGTAATAGGGTCCCGTTGGCACCCTTTGGGTACGTTATGACAGCCAACGTAACGCGTTTCGCAGCGGCAATTAATTTGCCGTCGGAGCTGAGTAAAAGCCAGGTAGAAAGCCACTTATTACAAATTTACAAGCGCCGCGTATGGACACTCGACCCAAAAAGGAGCGCATGCTTTCCACCGCTGCGGTCAACATTTCACGTTTTCAAAATATATATGTTTTTCTTTGACTTCGGAATAAGATCTTTTTACCATGCTAGTTTGTGAGAGAAGAAAAAACCTTGAATGTACCAGCTGCTTCTCATTCCGCAAAATATATTTATATTTATATACAACGTGTTAATGAACTAACGAAAAACCTCTCAGATGGTACCTCAGCTCATGAAACTGAACAACTTTTGTTCTACAACATTCCCAAAATGTCAAAAATAAAATTCGGATTTTCATACAAATTGACTCGATCAGCTGATTGTTTCGATAAAAGTTGTAGAACAAAAGTTGTTAAGTTTCATGGGCTGAGGAACCATCTGAGAGGTTTAGCGTTAGTTCATTGATACGTTGTTGTACCTATATATTTTTTTTGATTCCCTTTTTTCGTCTTGACGTCCTGCGTCAAGCTTAATGTGGCCTTTGGGTTTTGCGGCCCTGGGCTTGGTCTGCTTAGAGCTGCAATACCTAAAATGCTCTGTCTGCCCCAATAGGGATAAAAATGTTATAGTATATATGTAAAAATTTCTGTTTTATCTTCGATCATTAGAATGATCGAAGTGTTTTATGCGTTTTTTTTTCATTTTACCGGATTTTCAAATATAGTTAGATCGATGTTGCTTATTGTATAAACTTCGTTAAAAGGGAATTTCGATTTAATAGTCTTAGGTTGAGATTGTTTAATTAAAATGAAATTAAAAATCACAATTTCGTCTAATTAGAATTTCATGAAAAACAGTCATGAAAGCTTTTTATTTCTTTGTAACAACCTAAAAAGGTACGCTGGTATTTAATTTAATGTAACGTTTCGTATTTCTATTGGGTTCTTCAGTCGTTTAATTATGTCCTTCTTATTACAGATTTTGCAAAGTGTAGATTTTTAAGATAAATATTTTTTTACCGCGAATTTTACACAAGAGTAATCAAATAAGTTAAATTGATGCCAATGATTTCAAATGCTCCCTGTATACACTATTACGGGTAGAAAAACCTAGGACTGCAAGAGATTGCGTATGAGTGTGGGTGTAAAGGTGAAAAACGGGAATCAAAAATACTATAGAAGTTTTTGCCCATTACCTCGATCGACTTTTACGATTTGCGCGGGAAGATAAAGAAACTTCTAAGGTAAATTCAAAGTTTTTATTTTCTCTCAGACCACTTTGGAAGAAATTTTAAACTGACTTTTTATTAAGTATAAATAAATAAATAAATATAAATAAATATATAGGGACAAATCACACAGATTGAGCTAGCCCCAAAGTAAGTTCAAGACTTGTGTTACGGGATACTAACTCAACGATACTATATTTTATAAAAAATACATATATAGATAAACATCTAAGACCCAGGACAATCTGAAAAAGATCATTTTCCATTTTGACCTGACCGGGGATCGAACCCGGGACCTCCGGTGTGGCGGACTGGCGTGCTAACCATTAGGCCACGGAGGTCGTCAATAATATTGCAGAGAGCTTTTAAAAGATAGTTTCGTTTTACCCAGGGTTTAGCTGCTGTAACTTGAATTATTTAACAAACTAGAGCTCAAGAACCGTCCGCGTCGTGTTGCTCTTCGCCATTTTGATTTGAATGAAATATGTTTTGATGCCCTATCAAGGCGTACCCAAAAGGTTGTACGTGATAAAATATACTTAGATATAAAAATATCATAATTATATAGAAGTAGAAAGTATTGAAGTAATCATAAGTTTCCAGAAATAAAATAGCATTATGTAGGTACTGTAGCCTTATGTAGGTAGGAGTGTAGGCCAAATTCTCTGACTGCTCTGACTAATGGTAGATGATGAAGATATGGCTCTGAAAGTACAGAAGGTCGTGCTCCTGCAGTGGAGACTAAAATAGAACATTGATGATGATGATGATGTAGGCACAAAGGTGTGGTCTTATTATTTTATTTCGATTTATTAAAAATATAATATGTATTAGTTTTTTGTAGTTATAGTTAGTTTAATTTTAGTTTAATAATGTTATTTTTACCTAAGTTGTGAATAAAGTAGTGACAAAAGTAGAGAAAGGGATGTTAAAATAGGTTGGGCAGGTAGTTTAATTTTAGTTTAATAATGTTATTTTTACCTAAGTTGTGAATGGAGTAGTGTCAAAAGTAGAGAAAGGGATGTTAAAATAGTTTGGGCAGGTAGTTTAATTTTAGTTTAATAATGTTATTTTTACCTAAGTTGTGAATAGAGTAGTGACAAAAAGGGCATGTATGAAGAGGTTGATGAGTGTTGATGAAGCAGAAGAGGTCTGTCTGGATCGTAGCAAGTGGAGGTCCATAGTCTCTGCCTACCCCTTTGGGAACTAGTCGTGATCGTATGTAAGTTATGAATAAATAAAACTAACCTTAATAAATAACAGTACATTCGAAATACATAAATAAACCCTATATTCTTCCATGCTGGTCTGGAAGAAAACAAAAAACTTAGAATGTACCAGCTGCTACTCTTCCCACACAGATCGTAAAAGCCGATTGAGCCTAGGGAATGGGCGAGATTTTGAATCATGTTAATAGGCGATGCGGCTAGCAACCCATCACTATTTTGATTCCTTTTTCTTTTTTTTAAACGCTCACATCGCGCTAAAAGTGGCCTTTGGGTCTTATAGCCCTGGGGTCTGTCTGCTCCGTTAGTGATAATGATGTGATAATGTATCTGTATATTTATTTAGACATGCACAAAATATCTATGTTTTGTATTTAGACCCGTTTTTCATTATGAATGAACTAGAAATTAGAGATGTATTCAGAAGAGGTGGTAAAAAGATAGTAAACGATATTTATGTACGTAAATTATGATTTAAAGCGCAATATATGAACCTTTTTTATTAAAAATACATCGTTATGTAGTACTTATATTAAGGTAATAAATGGTAAAGTACATAAGGTAAATTACAAACCAGATTTTGGTATATTTATTTCTGTAAAAGTAAACTTAGCCAAGTACAAACTTTTTGAATATTGCAGAACTTCCGCATAGAGAATTTTCACCATTTACTTGAATATTGAGTAAAGTCAAATAGTTTCATTCTGAACGGTTAATTTAGACGAGTGAACTCCGACTTCGCACACAGAATGCGCAGGTGCGCGGAAATGCGGGATTTGATAAATTCCGTTACAAACTTTTCATAATTAGATGATACAAAGTTTCTTGAATAAGTAACTTGAACAATAAAGTCCAAAGTTAAACCTCAGTCGATGAAAACTTCGATCATTGGCTGAACAAGAAAATGGTTTTGTTCTAAACGGTTAATTTAGACGAGTTAATTCCGACTTCGCACACAGAATCCGCAGTTGCAAACTTCGAATCACTGGTTAAAAAAGCAATTAGTTTTTTTTAAAACTATATTTATTTTCTCCATTAAGACAATACACGGAGTCCAGTGCTGCCCCCATTTTAAATAAATTATTTGTAAGGAAACGGAGATATCATTTAAATTTTAAGTTACTAAAACCTAGATAACCCTTCAAACTATTTTATGAACCACTGTTTACAGTTTAAAATGAGAACGTTAAGCTTTAGTTTGCATTTTTGCGAAAAACGGCCACTTTTTGCCGGCCAGCAATCGGCTATATCTGACAATTTCCAATTATGTATTTCGAATGCCCCTCATTGTAAACCCTTCAAGTATACCTCTACTATCTAAATCATTGTGACATTATTACTAATTATAATTAAATAGCATAATTTTATTCAAAAGATTGACTAGAATAGTACATATCGGTTATCACGTACTACCTTCGAATAGCATATGCAGTACTTACATACTGGTCAACAAGCATTAGCTTTTAACAGTATTTACACTTAAATCCCTACAAATTCTAGTTAAACCAACATAATAACGGTTATATCACAGGATCATAGTAAACAAGTACTTAACTTGTGTTATCGACCGCCGCAATACATTTAGTCAATACATTTACATATTAAAATAATTAAAATTAGCTTATGGAAATGTTTAACAATAGACTGAAAGTCACTCGAAATATTTTTAATTAACAACCGATACAACCATAAAATAGGTTTGACAGTAAAATCACCAAATATGACATCTGCGATACATAAATTAAAATAAATTATTATAAATATTTATTATGCTATCTAACATACTCGTATTACTGCACCATGTCATCTTACGGATATATGCACAAGCGAGCGAAGCGAGTGAAACTCTCCGAGTGTACTTAGACAAGGTCAAGCTTTTTACATATTATAAAAATTTCATCTGAATCGGGTTGCAAGATTAAATCCGAAAAATATACCTACAGACAAACATTGGAAGTTAAACAAAAGCTTGTATTGTAACTAAAAAGATGAATACGTGACAATGAAATACGTAATAGCAAAGTGGTAACGTGTGCCGTTACCAAGAATACAGAATAGGATACTAGTACTCCGTACAGAAGTGTCACTCAGCATAGAGATTCAAAGAAATTTCTACTCAATGTAGTAAGCAATATGGTTTCATTCAGAATTCAGCACCTTTTTGTTTAGATACCTATCATACATCTATACATCCATTGCAGGCCAATTTTATTCTTATTACTCTGGACAAACGATTCGTATAACTGAATTTACCACTTGGAGTGGCCGACGCGCTCTTAGTAATAATGTAGGTATATTTTGATACCTAAACGGGAAGTGACACAGGTCTGCCAATATAAGAGAAACTCAGGTTCAGCTCAGACTCAGGGTTGTTACACACGTATTCGGGCCGGCATTGTCGGTTCGGCAGTATTTGTCGAACAACAAAGCCGACCCGAAGCAACTATATTGGTTTTCCCCCGAACATTGATCTACATATCTATATACTAGCTGTGCCCGCGACTTCGTTCGCGTGGTTGTCGGAACGTAATGTTATATAGCCTAAAGCCTTCCTCTATAAATGGACTACCCAACAAAAAAATAATTTTTCAAATCGGACCATTAGTTCCTGAGATTAGCGCGTTTAAACAAACAAACAAACAATCAAACAACCTCTTCCGCTTTATAATATTAGTATAGATACGATTTTAACGCCCTGCTGTTCCGATAAGTGTGTAGCTGCCCTCATAGCCTTACTCTTGCCTGCATGTCCACGTTTAAATAATAGAGTTGGCTCTAGAAGAAACAAATTGTGAGGTGAGAATGAATAATTCGAAAACAAACAGGATCTTCAGACGTAGAATGTTGTTACCTTTTGTTTGTTATACCATTCTTTTACTCTACTCTCTTGTCTCTCTCTCATCTCTCTCATCTCAGCATATTCCCAGTTGCATCCTCAGCTGCAACGCTATGAAGCCCGGGTTCCGCTTTTCGGCTTTTCCTTCTCCACTTCGCACGGTCTTGAGCATCCTTGGTTGTAAGACCATTGGCACGCATATCATCCCTGACGACGTCAAGCCAGCATTTCTTGGATGCCAGCATTTCCGCCTCATGGCGGCAAGGCTATACATTTGTTTCCCACGAAGCTTGCCGGTTTTTGCAAGACATGACCGTACCAGCGTAGGCGACTTTCTTGCTATGTCACGGACATCTCACATTAGACATGTCTCGACTCTCTTATATCGATGTGTATTTAGGTAAAAATTTCAAAAATCATAATTCAATCGATTAGAGTAGCCTGGACGACGACCCGAGCCAATTTATAGTTTCAGCACTATTAGAATTAAAACAATCAAAACAATCAATTATCAGCGGGGTTTATCAAAGATATCGCGTTTCCGTGCACCTGCCTCCGGATCCCGTGCGAGGTCGGAGGTTACTCGTCTAAATTAACACTTGAACGAAACTATTTGCTTGTTCATCTATTGATCAAAGTTCTTGTTGACTGAGGTTTAATTTCAGACTTTATTGTTTAGAAGTTGTATGACATCCTTCCATGGTCTGGGAGAAAAGAAAAATAGAATGTACCAGCGGCTTCTCTTTCCACGCAGATCATAAAAGTCGATCAAGGGAGTGGGCGTAAATGTAAATCAAGTTAATAGGCGATGCGGATAGCAATCGGTCACTTTTTTTATTCCTTTTTCCACCTTTTCGTCCACCATCACGCTAAAAGTGGCCTTTGGGTCTTGTGGCCCTTGTGGCCTCTGTCTGCTTACAGCCGCAAGACTTAAAATGCACCCTTAAGGGATAAAGACGTGGTAGTACGTATGTATTAATAATATATAATATACATGATTTGTTGTCGGAAAACTTCTATTTGAATTTTTTTGTACGGACACAAAAACTAAATAAAGGCTTGTAAAATTACCGAAAGAGCTACATTTAAATTAATTAAAAATAGAAGTTCTTATTAATGCATTTAAGTACTACTTATATTTCTAAAATTGATTTGCCCACCGTGTTTCCATCATCTTCGTTCATTCGCCTGTTTCTTTCGATCAACTGACCTAATAGTTCATGAACATTTATAGTAATTTACTTTTGGATCAACAATAATCCATCAAATAAAGCGATAAGAATTTGTAAACGACTGCCTAATTTAGTTGCGGAAATTACAAAAATTCTCATTGCCCCATGATTATGCCGAAAGGAAACGAACCCTAATAAATTACTTCAAGACAGCAGTCGGTGAACACTAAAAATTTCATTTGACAATAGAAAAATTACGGTTTTTACTTTTTTATGGACTGTAAAGTACAGTCTAGTAACTAGACGCAGCTAGACGTCATGCGACGTTGGTCCAGAAGGGCTATAGAGTAGGGACCATGGGCCAACACGTGGGATAGAGAATACCTTCGTTGGGTGGACGATAGTAAGAGTTGCACATGCCATAACTGGATGCAGATTGCAAAAAATGGGAGGATATCGAGGAGGTTTATACCTTGAAAAACAAGTCTAAAGGCTGCTATGAATGTTGGTTTAAAATGGGCCATTATATGGCCTATTTTAAACACATGACAATAAAATCCACTAAGCCAATCCTTTGTTTTAGTGGCTTGTCCTGTCAATGGCTTCGGGTGAATGAAGCCATTCCACGGCAATGGAGTGTCCATAGGACAATTGATCAAGACAATCCAATGAAAGGCTCTATACACATAAAACCATTGACAAGCCAATCCACTAAGACAATGGATTGGCTTAGTGGATTGTGCTGTTTGTAAATAGGCTATAAATAGTGCTCTATGTGCATTGGAAATGTTACAATGTAATAGTGGTTATGACTTGGAATCTTCGGGCTTGGAACTAAACGTATAATTTTAATATCCACATCAATATGGTAGTAAATAAGTACGTTAACGAGCGAAGTTACTCAATAGGGTTATACTTACGACCTGCGGGGAAGTAGAAGCAGTTGGAACATTATTATTTACAAGCTTTTATTATGCTTGTTTCCCTGTTTCTTGTTTCTTTTTTTGGTCAAATCTTGCAAGTTAAATTTGAAACATTTCCTGGTTTCTGATTGAGATGTTTTGTATATAGGTATGCTAATGTAAATCAGATTACAATGCAATATTATTATGACAAGAAGCTAATCTAACGATGGAGCCAAAATGTGGCTTTAGGATTGTAATAAAACGACGCAACCCCATCTTGTTTGGGCTTTTGTTTGTTACCGAACATTTGTATTGTTACCGAACAAAAAAAAAAGTGTAGCACTCGGGGACTGCCGCGGTAAAGCTATTGCATACGACGTTAGACGATGCACGGCTTTCAACGCCGCGCCGCTGTGCCGGTCGGTAGGCGGAGTGGGGGATGTTAGGTTTTATTTTCGTTACAGAATTTCTTGATTCGGTCAAATAATAACAATATCTTGCTAAACTGCAACGAACTCATATATTTAATCTGTTACAATATGTAGGTAGCGCCTTTATCTAAAATGATACAATCAATCAATGCCTTAGTAACTGTTGCTACTCGTAACATACACATATATTTGTCATTAAAATACATAACATCCCAAGGTACTTATTGGAATATAAAACCGATCTATCTTCTTCTTGTTCTTGTATGTAATGATGTATTGTTCCACGGAGACAATTTTAAAACTAAATGCAACATCTATTTCAGAATAACAATATGATTGGTATAATATAACTAAAGGCAGCAAGAAAGATGATCTTACGTGTGTGGACGGCAAAGAAAAATAGGCGAGTCATCGCTCGAGCCATTACCATTCAATAACAACATTTTTCTTGCAATTTATCAAGTTTCGCTTGATCGGTTGTATGATAGTTATCAGTAGAACTCATGGGTGAATCATATATTCATATGTATACAGGCTGACTTTTTAACCACCAGCCAAATTTTTGGAGCTATTTCAGTCTATGATACTGAACTACTTTCCATAAAAACAATTAACGAAAAACTAAAATAAAAATTCGCCCTCCCATACAAATCAGCGCTCAGCCAAATGGATTTTGTATAAGGACTAAAAATTTTTATCGACTTTAATAACTTTTTTTATAGTAGTTCAGTATCATGAACTGAACTTGTTCCAAAAAATTTACTGGTGGTTTAAAAGTCAGCCTGTATAATATAAAATATAATAATCTTTATTCAAATAATTTAGAGGTATACATTTTAAAATATATTATTAATATATATAAGGTAATATAAATTATTGGTGCCTGTGTTAGGATTTTATTATTTTATAACTATTAGTAATTCCTCTGTTTCTTCGTAGGACATATTTATTAGAGCTTCTTGTAGATTTTTTTTTGTTGCACTACAAGTAAAGGAATGAGAACCTAGTTTTTAGGGTTCCGTACAAAAAATAAAAAAACGGAACCCTTTTAGGATCACTCGTGCGTCTGTCCGTCCGTCTGTCACAGCCAATTTGCTCCGAATCTACTGGACCGAATCAGGTGAAATTTAGTAGAATGTTGTGTCCTATGACCCAAACACATATGTGCAAAATAATAAAATATTTTTTTAAAATAAGGGTGATCCCACCCTGATCTCCGAAACTACTGAGCCTAAAATTTTGAAAAAAATACAAAATATATTTCATTGCTTGTAGATTACAGGAAAACCTATAAGAATTCAATCAATTGTACGGAAACCTCTCCACGCGAGTTTAACTCGCACTTGGCCGGTTTGTTTATTAAGTCTATTGTAGAGGAGTAAGAAAAAATGTAGGTAAACGGTACGATTGTTGCGTACATATATCTGTGAGAACAGAAGCTCTTATACACATGCAATAAACGACATTTTTCCTTTTCCTTCTTCTCTGGATTAGCGAAGCCATTGTAGTGGAATCCGGCCATATATAATGTTAAAGCAAGCTTCCCGTCTTTTCCCCCTCCACTTGAGAACCACTTTTGAGAACGACCGGTGATTCGCATTTTCGCTCATTCCCTCTATCTGATTTTACGATCTGCGCGGGAAGAGAAGCAGCTGGTATATTCTAAGTTTTTTATTTTCTTCCAGACCAGTATGTGCTCCAATTCGTAGGAAAGAAGTGAAGTAGGTACACTTCAAAGAAAACATCATGAAAATGTGTTACAATGTTGATACTCCCATGCTGGTCTGGGAGAAAAGAAAAAACAAAGAATGTACCAGCTGCTTCTCTTCCCGCGCAGATAGTAAAAGCCGATCGAAGGAATGGGCAAGAATCTGAATCATATCAATAGCAGTCAGCAACCCATCACTATTATGATTTCCTTTTTCCACCTTCATGCTTACCATCACGCTAAAAGTTGGCCTTGCCGCCCTAGGCTCTGTCTGCCCCGTTAGAGATAAAGACGTGATAGTGTATCATGTTGATTACATTTGTAACAGGCCAGTTAGTGTATGTCCTTTATTATTCATGTGCTTATGATCTGTCTATTTAATCTCGAAGCTCCATATACCAGCGCACATCATTAATCTTCATGGATTTTCCGCAGAGATTGGGTGGAGTTGATAACAAATATGGATCGACAAAAGTTTGTGGTATCATGTTATTAGAAGCTAATAGAAATATTTAAACATTTTTTTTTATGAGTAAAAAGGAAAACTATCACAGTTAAGTTAGCTGTATTAATTTAAGACCTATTTATAGGCCTTAAATTAATACAGCTAACTTATATTTTGATATATCTTACCTATTTGAAAAAATTCTTACAAAATACGTACCTAAGCCTTAGAAAACAATTAATATTGTTACATCTTTGCAATAACTCGTTTTGAATTGTCCCAAAGTCTCCACTTAGCGTCATCGTGGTTGATATAAAGTGGAACTTACAGTGTTAGAGCCTATCGCCTATTTACAAGGAGTACAATTAGCTGAAGCTTTCTTTACCACGTCCTGTGGTGTGTTTACAATTTTACATCTTCTCCTAGCCAGGATGTGCCTTTTTACAATCGTAGCTTCACTGTGTAAATAAGTTCCTTTCGGCTTTACTTCTCAGCATTGATCTTTACGAAATGCTAGGCGCTAATCGTAATCGGTAGATTAAAAAAATATATATTTAAAATTACACGTAATGTACACTTACATTATTAACGTGTAAAAGTGCCTGCAAATTCTTTGATTCTTCTTTGATTCGTTTAGGATCTTTTAATTATCAAGCGTGGTGATAGCTAGGGTTAAAACTCCAACTGAGTTGATAGAGTGCAGAGGGGCATAACTACATGCTGCCGTCTGACCTCCAAACGTCAGTCTCTTTCTTGAACGTGTTAGTGGCCAATACTGGTATTTGTATATTATTAATTTCGGTATGAAAATGACACCCTAAGATGATGATATCTATATCTGACAACGGTATCGTCTGTCAGAAGCATCAACCCCCCTGTCATGCCCATACTCAGATGAACCTTCTATCGCCTGTAATTTCGCCTCAAAGCTACACGAAGCACTCTGACTTAAAATGCTAATAATACAGAAGTTGAGTCAAGTGTAGTGTACTTTTATTTTAATGATATCTGTAATTTAATCTTAGTAGGCAATTTCCTATTTGCGAAAGGGTTTTTTAGTTTGCTTTTACAAACTGCAGTACATGCAATCTGCTAGATAGTAGCAGATTTACAAACTAAAATATATTACTATCTCATTAAATAAGCTTATACAAAATTAAAAAACAAAAAAAAAGTTATAATTTTAACGTCTAACAAAATATATTGCCTCAACATCTTTCCCCAAGGAACATATATCGAATATGAGATATAATTTTGGCTTTCCATACAAACTCGGATCAGCGGATCGGTCAACTAATATGGGAGACCAAAAATTATTTTTCATATTTCGATATATGTTTCTTGGGATCGAAATCAAATATTTATTCAGTAATTAGGCCTTTGCAGACACTTTTATTATAAGTCAATAATTTTAGTGTACATTATTTTTTTCTTTGTTTAAAAGCTACCGATATTAGGCTATATCTTCCTTGGGGAAAGTTGTTTAGTATCATGGACTGAACTCACCCTTTAAATAGTTTCAGTATATTTTGTTAGACCCTATATGAGCTTTCCAGGACAAACAAGTCTATCGGTTAGTTCGATATAAAAAGTAAAAAGTAATAGGGTTCATGTCTTTTTTTATTTTTTTTAAACGATTCTATAAGTTATTATATAACCGGAAAAAATATAACACGCACGCAATATTATTAAATAAGCTTAAAAAAAATAATAAAAACTACTATCATTTTCGGACGACTTAAACGCAGTGCCATTTTGCGCTTTTATTCCGTGACGTCACCGCACACTGTCAATGTCAGTGTCAAGTCAATGGAAAAAGAAAAGCAAAAAATAGTTTTACTATATTTAAGGTTATAATTAATGGATTGACTCGTCTTATTAGTACAAAACTGAGAACAATGGAAATTTATCAAATATCTATAAATTATTTACCTCGCAGCTTTTACTCCTCTGAGTTCAGAGGATGTAAAATCGGAATTACTTGCTAAGTACGTAGTCATCATAAACACATCAATTTTAGGCAGATTTTCTGACTGTGCCATAGCAAAACCGCTTTCAATCATTGTAGCAAGCCTTTTTTTACCAGGAGTCAGGCTTTCAGCTAATAATTCTCAAAGAACTCTAATAATTTAGCAAAACAATGAAAATAACCTCCAACAATCATACAAATTACAAACAACTTATTGACAGTGACAGATAGTCTCCTTCTTGCTAATTTGTGGTAGAAAGTACAGACTATTTAGAAAATTAAATTTGACAATGTTTGGTGTCGTCACGTTTCGTTCCGCCAATAGCGTTGCGTTTCGGAAATTTGCGAGGGAATTTGAAAAAGACAACTTTTAAATAATTAATTACTCAATGGAAACAAGTTAAATTGAAAAAAAATATATACATATGGGTATTTTTATTTAGCAATAAAGTTTACACATATTTTTTTGTTCGCTTCTGAATCACATGCATATTGTATATTATCTATTTAAAAATATTTTTGAAAACAAGCTTTTATTTAAAACAATGAACTAAAAAGTTGAAAGTGCGCCTCAAGACGAATCAATTGAGCCAAACTCGGTGGTGTTATGTTAGTTTATAGCAGAGATGCCGTTGCCACCTTCTGGCTTCATCATGAGATCAGGTCATTGGTACCATAATATTGCATTGTCATCCAACTTACATAAGTATGAGAAGTTTCAACTCAATGGAATTACGGGAAGTAGGTCTAATTTAGCTTACAAGATTTAATTACGGACACACATTACTAATTAAGATAAGCGGGTTACTCACGTAAAAAATCAGCTACTGGCCGACATGTTTCGACCTCATCCGGAGGTCGTCATCGTGATGCGCGATGTCACACGACGACGTCCCGAACTACACTGATGCTAGCGGCGCATCACGTGAGCGGCGCGCGCGGCGCGGGCCTCTGCCCGTTGCGCTCGCAATGACAGTGCGGTGGAAGGTGGGTTACGCTGATCTTCTGCGTTGCCGACTCCCGTGGGTGTAATGGGAGCCTTACTTTTTTATTCATCATCATCGGCGGCTGGTGATGGTGCCCGTGTGTGAAAAAAGCTCACTGTTTCAGAGACCGTCGGGTGCACATACGGATACACAGACAACGGGAAAGGTGAAACTAAATAAAAGCTCGTAGAAAGTATTTAATTTTCTCAAATACTGAACAGATACAAAGTTGTATTAAAAGTTTCAATTACAGTAAACCAGAATTTTAGAGTCTGGAGCCTGATGAAGGTCAGGCCTGTCACACTGTGGACGTATTTATAAAGAGGCTGTAATAATTCTTTGTTTTAATATTTATACTATATATCTATATTCATATCTATATTCTCATTGTTTGACGGCTGTGCCCGCCAGAAGTGACCTAAATAAACACGGCGTGATCAAACACCAAGTCCTGAACAAAGGTGATACATGTATAGCACAGATGGCTCGTAATTCCAGGTCGCCGATGAGGCACCGGAATTCATAATACAGCCAGCGAGAATACGGGTATCATTTCAAACAATTTAAATTTATAATTTATAATCTCAGGTTAATTATAGATTTTTTAAATTTAATAGATATTTATGATGTGCTAAAAAGGCATTTCCAATCAGTTTTTTAAACAATGGTGATACATGTACGAGTATGCATAGAGCAGAACAAAGGGTCCAAATGTTTGCAAGAGCTATTTCGGGCAAAGCCGATTGATGAAGCTGAAGACGGAGGACGGTGGAGTGGTGTCAACAAAGGAAAGGGGTTCTAGGACAGATCGAGAGGTTTTATGGAAAACTGTATACCTTAGTTGCACAACCTAGCGGACAAATGCCTAAAGACCACAGATATGAAACTTCATAGAAGTGGAACATCATTAATGCCTACATTACTACATTCATGCACACGTCAATGCGTGTATGTTCGCCCTCTCTCGCGCCTCGACAAGGCGAGAACGGGGGCGATTCAATTCAATTCAATTCAAAATATCTTTATTATCATAGGATATTTATAATATCTCTTAATAATAGTCACTTTGTTTTGTTTTGCACAAATGTTGACGTCAAATCGTTAGTTACAGCTAAGTTTACGCCGCTTCCTAGGCGCAAGTGCAGAAGAAGCGGCAACAAACTGCACTGCACGTTTTCTACAAAGACGTCAACTAACAAACTAAAAACTTAAAATTAGTTATATGGATGGACTGAGATTAAATTGTTTGTTATGTCATAATTAAATTGAATTATATAAAAGAATTACGAAATTTAAAATAATGTCTATTTGTAAATTTAGTGTGTACCAATGTACCTAAATTATGACATGTCTAAGTATACAAACCTTTAAGAGGGACCCGCGCCAAGCTCAAGCCAGACCTTTTTTGTGAGAGGTGAGAGGTGCGGTAACGGGGAACGGTGACGCATATTGCGCGGGACCTTAGGCTGTGTGAAATACTCTTCTTAATTTCTGTGATTATGCGGAAGATATCCTGGACATCAGCCTGCACGAAATTAGGATGGCCCTTAAACAGCTTGAAAACAACAAGGCGTCAGGCGAGGATGGAATCACTGCAGAGCTACAGCGAGCGGAAAGCCGCTACTGAAAGTCATTCGGAGGCTCTTAGATTCCATTCTGCTCAAGGGCGGTGGAACAGGGCGGGGTGGTTCTGTTCTTTAAAAATGGAGATAATAACCCTATTGAAGAACTAAAGGCTGTATCACTACAACCGTTATCACATTACGAGGTTCTTCTACTCCATAGTTGGATTGTTGAGTGCTACAACGTAGATCTTCTACGACGTAGCCAGATGGCCTACAACAGTCTACGCCATAAACAGATCAGTTCGTATCGTAACTGTATTAGTAGAATTACACTTTTAAGACCCAAGATATAAAAAAGTAAATTCCAAAATAAATCTCGTGCATGCTGGTTTGAGAGAAAATGTACCAGCTGCTTCTCTTCCCGTGCAGATCTTTAAAGCGTTCGATAGAATAGGCGAGAGTCTGAACCATGTCATAGGCGATGCAGCTAGGCCATCTCTGTCTTTAATTTCTTTTTTTCTGCATTAAAAACTAGAAGAATCTCTTAGAGTCAGCCAATTTTATTTGGTAATATTTTATAAAAGCTTAATTGTTTCAAATTGCATCTAAATGGACGCTACGTCTTTATATCAAATTAACAAGCTGTAAACGAGAGTTACACGAGTTCTACTTGAAACAAATAAACTTTTATTATAATTACTAAGTACTTTCAAATTGCTCTTAACCTTACTTTTATCCGCCCTTAGCCATCGTTGCCGGATTTATTGTTTCCAAGATATTGATGTAATTTTTTTCAAGATGTTGCATTACACATAAATTAAAAATTCAAACTCACAGATACTTTAACTGGTCTCCTTTTAATATCGTTGAGTTTAGCTATGGCTGATCCACGTGTCAACTCGTGAACGGGAACCAGGAGCGACTAGTCAGCTCGGCTCTGTTTTTTAAGACTACTCAGTATTACTTATTCTGTTCACTCGCAAGTTTCATATGTCAACATAGACATTTACAAAACCCTTCAAAAAGGCGACCAATACAATTTTAATGAGTTTCATTCAGCAGTACTCGTTTTGAAAGTCGGCTTTTCTTTAGAGTAATATTTTATATCCAGCCATCACGTGACCTTTGGGCAAAAGAATAGTGGGTTTTCAAATAATATTGTCGCCAATAAGCCTGATATCGTGCTGACAGATCGATTGATGCGCCAGGCAGTGCTCGTCGACATCACCATCCCGCATGACTAGAACCTCGTGAACGCCGGGAAGGACAAGCTTAGCAAGTACCTTGACTTGGCCCACAAGGTGTCTGCTATGTGGGATGTGGATTCGACGATCATTGTCCCGATAGTCGTATTGGCGAATGGTCTTATAGCGAAGAGTCTTGACCAACATCTTAGGACTCTCTCGCTAGATGGCTGGATCAAGTGTCAGATACAGAAGGCAGTACTCCTGGACACGGCACGCATTGTCAGGAGGTTTCTCTCTCTGCGGCCCTAACCGCCGGTAGCTTGGGCGTTGCCCCGCTGGCAGTGGGCAGCTAGGTAAGGTTTTTTATAATGTGGTTGTATTTTGTATTATGTATTTTTTATTATACTTTTTATAGATTTACTATAAAAAACCTAACTTAAGAATTAAGATAAATACAGAGAATAATAATAATAAATAAATATATACCTATAAAGAGTCGCCTGTCGGACCTTTTGCGATGTTTTACGTTTTGTTGTATCACAATTTTATCTAGTAACTTTTTTCTTTCAAATTACCTTAGGATGCAAATATTTGCTTACTTTAATGTAGCTAAACTCTGTAATAAGTCGCTGAAAATATTCAAAAGTACAAATAAATAGTTACGCACATTATTTGCTTGAAGTTAGTTTCATTTGACATCAATCTGTGCCCTTGTTTCGTCAGGTATAAATTATCTCAATGTCCGTCATTAGATAATGAATCTTGTGAGAAAATTTGATCTAATTACATATATGTAGATAAAGTGCAATTTCAAGTAAATGTGCTGTTGGTTGTCGGACGCATGAAAAATGCACTTGTTTATTTAGACATTTTTTTTATTGGTGCTACATCTACACATTTTTTTTAATCGAAGTTTCAAGAGTCGGGCTTCAAAGGAGCATCCAACTTGCCGATGGAATTATTGAAATTAAAAAAGTTTGCAAATTACATGATGTCGTTTCTTGTATGGCTGGGGGTGATTGTTTGACATGACATGTAATTCCCCGTGATTTTCGTCGGTATTATAGAATAGACCGAGTTTGTTTTTGTAAGGGCAACTTTTTGTTACCCTTTTATGACATAGGAATGTAAATACGTCTCGCATTAAAAATACGTTTTCAATCATATTTTTAACATTTTATTATTAAACTAAAGTACTTATCAAGACAAATAAAATAAGTTTATAAAAAAATCATGTAATTATTACAAGATAAATAAATAAATATATAACGACAAATCACACTGATTAAGCTAGCCCCAAAGTACGATTGTACGGTTGTACGGAGCTAATTTATGAGCTTTTATTAAGAAGGATGGCGGCAAACGTCGTATTGCTATAGGGTGCATGATAAGGAGACTTGTTTTCAAAATTGCATGTAAAAAGTGGCTTCAGTTTTGTCACCATGTTTCCATCCTAGACAATTAGGTTTCAGTGTAAGGGGGGGTTGTGAGGCTATGGTACATGCTACGAGCACATTCCTCAATACTGAGAATAGTGAAATTGTTTTGAAAGTTGTCATCTGTAATGCTTTCAACTCTTTAGAGAGAAAGGTGTTCTTACAGGAAGCTAAAGAACATATGCCTGTCCTTATTGCATATTTATGGCAGTGTTATGGTTCTCCTTCTGACCTTGTTTACAAAATCAGTTAATAAGTTCTACAACTGGATGTCAGCAAGGAGATCCCTTGGGTCCTGCTTTATTCAGTATTGGCATAAACCCCATAATATCCGGCCTCAAGTCACTCCTTAATGCCTGGTATTTGGATGATGGCACTATTGGCGGGGACGCTTTGACGGTGAAATTGGACTTGCAAACTCTTGTCCCTCGGTTCGAAGAAATAGGATTAAAACTTAATTTCTCTAAGTGTGAACTGTATACAAATGATTCGGTTGAAGGCTCGCGAAAATATGAAATATACTCCATGTTTCAAGAGTTAGCTCCGGGAATTAAGCTTGTGCATAAGGATTCCTTAAACATTCTAGGAACCCCACTTTTAGACGATGCGATCCCTAATTATGTAAGTGCTCAGGTAGTCAAGTTTCAAAGTTCATCTGATCTTCTATTTAAGATGAACGCTCACATGGCTTTTTTTTTACTCGAATGTTGTCTGTTTGTGCCAAAATTCACGTATGTTTTGCGATGTTCTTTCTTGTGGAAGCATCGAAACCATCTAAAAGTATTGGACGATCTTATCCGGACGTCATTAGTAAAAATATTTAATTGTCAGATTAGCGATGACTCTTGGCATTTTGCCTCTCTTCCTGTCCGTTTTGGGGGCATTGGTGTACGCAAGGCATCTGCAGTGGCTCTACCTGCTTTCTTATCTTCCGCTCACGCTTCATCCTCATTATGCGGTAGTCTTCTTGGCCCAGTAATGGGTTCCGTTGAGGTGTGAGGCTTGAGTGAGGCTAAGGAGGTATGGCTATCCAATGAACTCGATACACTTCCTTTAAATTTATGCTCTCAAAAACAGTGGGACAATTCTCTTTATAAAGATATCCAGCAGCGAATGATTGCAGAAGGTTCTCGAGTGGAGGAACGCTCTCGCCTCAAGGCGCTATCGGAGAGAGAGTCTGGATATTGGTTGCAGGCGCTTCCTTCTGCATATGTTGGCACCCTTCTCGATAATTGCACCTTTACTCTTGCTATGGGCCTTCGTCTAGGCGCAAAAATTAATGAACCACATGTTTGCCAGTGTGGTGCTAATGTGGATGGGTACGGTCGCCATGGGTTAGCCTGTGTTAAAAGTGCGGGCAGAATCCCCCGACATGCATCTATTAATGATATAATTCATAGAACCTTGGCCACTGTCGGTGTTCCATCTTTTTTGGAACCGAATGGGATCGTCCGCACTGATGGCAAGCAACCTGATGGCTTGTCCTTGGTCCCATGGAGGCAGGGTAGGTGCCTCGTTTGGAATGCCACATGTGTGGATACTCTTGCACCTTCACATTTGCCTGCAACGTCTAATCTTGGTGGAGCGGCGGCTTGTACTGCAGAGGCTGCCAAAAAGCGGAAATACGTGGGTCTGGGAGACGGTTTAATTTTTCTTCCATTCGCAGTGGAGACGATGGGACCTTGGGGCCCTGATGCAAAGTTATTTTTTAAGGACGTCACAATGCGCCTCATCGAGGCAACTGGTGACCCTAGAGCTAGCGGCTTTTTTGCTCAGAGAATAAGTCTCGCTATACAGCGAGGAAATGTTGCCTCGATGTGGCGCGTTGGAAGAGATATTTTATTTGTAAAAATGTGTCTGTATAATTTTGTTTGTAAAATTTGTATAAATAAGAATCTTTGACAATATATTTTCAATATCAACTTCCCGATATCTAATTTAAACCATAAGTAACTGAGATAAGCGTAGAAATAAATCCGTATTTTCACCACGCACTTTGGCATCTTTGACGTAACGTCACGCTCGCGGCTACCGAGCGAATGAGAGCGAAACAAGGCATAATACTGTTTTACAGTTTTATGCCTTGTTTTTCCGGCGCCATTTTTTAGTCGGCAACTGTGCATCTATAGAATATTTATGATCGAAGGTCGAAGATAACTGCTTTAAAATTCAATTGCAACTTTTTACCTGAACGTACATACGAATACATATAGGTAATATACTTACAAACATTGTGAAACCCATATTTAGAAGTCATACATTTTGAACTACCAGTTTTGTAAAACTCAGATCATTACAAAAAGTCCGTACCTGTTTAGAAGTGACAATAGCCTAACTTCAAAGCGAGACGTCTGAAACAAATTACACAGTAGTCTGCCAATAGCTTGAAAGCGGCTACCGAACGGCCTTTAGTTATAATTACAGCCCTTTGTGTGCCTTAATGGAATTTATTAGGGCGCTATAAGCCGCCCGCAGTTGGTTCCGAGTAGGTATTACTTATCAGTCGATGTTGTATCGATTTAGATGTATTTGGCAGAACTTTGTCTTTGCACCAACTTACACTTGATCGTGACTCCATCTACGTGCATTCCTCGGAAAATTAATTATATTAGGATAAAAAGTATATTTTATAGGTTGTTACAATTAGCGATGTCAGCGATGGCTGATCCACACTTCAACTCGTGAACGGGTGCCGCCAGTAGGGTAGGGTACCCGAAGGGTGCAAACGGGACTTTATTACTGAGACTCCGCTGTCTGTCCGTTTGTCCGTCTGTCTGTCTGTCTGTCCGTCTGTCTGTCTGCTTGTCCGTCAGTCACAGGGCTCTATCTCTTGAACCGTAATAGCTAGACACTTGAAATTTTCACCGATTATGTATTACTGTGGCGGCTATAACAACAAATACTAAAAATAAAAAATAGTTAAAAATTAAAGGGGGTCATCATACAAGAAACGTGTTTTTTTTCAGCGTTTTTAACTTGATCTTTAAAATGGCATTAACTAGATACTTGAATTTTTCACCAATTATGTATTACTATGACCACACTAACAACAAATACTAAAAATAAAATAAAGTTAAAAATTAAAGGGGGTCGTCATACAAGAAACGTGTTTCTTCAGAGTTTTAAAATATTGTACGGTGGTACGGAACCCTTCATGTAGAAGTCCGACTCGCACTTGCCCGTTTATTTAAGACTACTCAGTGTAACTTATTTCTGTAAATTGGATTAGGCACTCGTTCGCATGCTTTATATGTTATATTGTGATAAAATTGTATTAGGCATAATATCTTTGTAAACTGAAAAAAGGGGTATGGCGCGTAGGCGACCAATACTGTGTAAATGAGTTTCTTTCGGCGTTTATTCTTAGCAGTGGTCTTTGCGAAACGCTAGTATCAATAAAAGTGCCTATGAAGGCCTAGTTATTGAATAAATATTTGATTTGATCGATCCAAACAAACCTGTTGGCGATCGGCATCGCCAACTGGTTTGCTTGGGTCGATCACGCTTCTTCTTTCTTTGAGGAATTAATTCTAATGCCTATCTTGAAATGTGAGTGTGCTCCTTCCTAAGCATGTGTCCGAAAGCGCGCAGAGTCAGAAGCGGCCCAAGCGGCCCGACTGGGCCGCTTCTGAGGTGTATGTTAAAAGGTTTATGATATAAAAAATAAACAAATTCAGGAAAAAAAATCAGTTAAATATTTAAAACTATTTCATAAAAGTATATATAAGGAAAGTAAAATAAATATAAGGAAACCTTGCAATTTTAACAGTATATTTTACCGTAATAAGTCTTTTAGCGTTGACTTGCTGGAAGGCATCCAAAAATCTTTAAAGTTTAGCTAACGTGTCAACCCCATGATATCGCAACCTCCATAATATCGAGAAGGCAGATCTAGTGATAATATGAGAGAAGACATATTGGTATATACAGTATAACACACATATATATATACAGTATAACACATTTGATTTTTGGTATATATAGTATAACACATTTGGTATATACAGTATAACACATATTGGTATTCAACTTATGTCATCATCATCATTAGGTCTTTTTTAGTCTTCACTGCAGGTGTACTACCAGAGCTATAAATTAGTCAGAGCAGTCAGAGCATTTGGCCTACACTCTCCACGCTGGCCAAACGGGTTGGAGAGGTCTCATTGATGTTTATAAGCTTTGTTTAGTTTATGTCACCTGTGTTGCCTTCTACATAATCCATAGGAAGACTTGGAGTGGTCCTATTCTACTTTGCCGGGAACCACACGGTGATTCAACTTATGTGATTCAAACAAAAAGAAACAAAAGAAGTTGCTTTTCTATTAAAAAATAGAAGACTGCTTGGCAAACAATGATAGAAGGTTTGCTAAAAATAATAGAGAAAATTTCGAAGTAAGGTGATATCATCGTATGATATCGAGTAAGTAGCCATCAAAAAGGCTTGATAGCCATCCGCGGTGGTATCGATTAGCGTTAGGCAACGCGAGTCATTATTTATCGTCCAATATTCTTCGCTTCTACTATGCTTACTATCTACACATCTATATCGAGAATGCTACAGTTTCGTTACTAAATCTCTGTTACTAATTGATGTAAATAGAAATGCAAGGCTCTAGACCATTTTCTTTTTCTCTTGGCAGCATTACATGTATCTACTCAATTTTTAAAATACTCATTTTCTGCTTTTTTATTATACTTTGAAACACTTATTTGCAATGCTTATACGAGTATCTACTTATTACAGTGGGAGAGCAATGACGTACTGTAATACAGGCATAACCTCCTCCAGTCGTCAGTTACTAAAAAAATATTTGTAAACGTAGCCATGATGTACTTACTACTTTTGTGGAGAAAATAAATACTTTTTTACTTTTACTTTTTATACTTAAAAAAATTCCGAAGCTTTTCTTCGCTTCTCGGTAATTTTTTGAATATTTCGCAACTTACCATGACCAAATATCTTTTGCACCACCATTCCTTGAATCTGCCTTCATTCAATATGTTTTTTGCACCTCCGACTTTTTGAATTCTACCCACGTTATTTTGACCTAAAATTTTTATCAATGTGTTCATTCTTTGCTTCCATTTCAGGGGGTGACCCCTTCCCCCTGAAATGGAAGCAATGGATAATACGGCCATACCTCTGCAGGTATGGCCGTATTATCCATTGCTTCCATAAAAGTCCATTGCTTTGACAATCTTTGATTTTGAACTTTTCTGTCAAATCTACATTTGACAGAAAAGTTCAAAATCAAGATTTTCTACTTTCTTCGCCCCCTACATACTTGCTGGCTATTCCATGCGAGGATTCCACACAGCCCAGTTGGGCCAATAAACCCCATGCCCCCTTAGTTCATCGATTAGGTGTGAGGCAGTACCGGACTAGTGAAATCGCATTTATTATACGTCATCATCAAAATAGAATATTCTATTTGTACTTAAAAAGGGTACTTATAATATATAGTATACGTATGTACTATCATCTAATAACGAAGTTGGCCTTCTGTCAACTTCTCTTTACCGACAGTGCACAGGTACGCAATTAATTTGTATGCAAATGAATCTCGCGAGATAATTGTTCAGTGGTTGCCCCGGTATGTTTGCTTAATGGACAAAGCCTCTGAATTGCGGAACCTGTGCCCGATGGCCGCAGTGCAGTAAAAATGGTGGCATATTGGCTAATTGATACCTGGTCAGCATTGGCTTATGATAACAATTTATACTCGTAAATTAATTCCCAATGGATTCAAAATAATTAAAGGTTGAAATAATATTTGTTAAACGATAAACGATAATATTCGATAAACGGGTAATTAACGTAAAAATCAGCTCCTGGCCGATATGTTTCCACATCATTCGGAGGCCTTCCTCGGAGACCGGAGACATTCAGTTGCACTGGTGCGGCTATTATTTTGTACAATTTGCCGAATTATTACTTTCTTATTTATTTATTGTACTCATACAATGGTGTACTTTGGTCACTAATTAAAGCCATTATTTATACTTTTCGAAAGCAAATCAATTTATATTCGTGATTCATGAGTATACTGTCCATAAATTTCATGCTGCTTCTACTTTACCTTATGGGAACTTTACACGTAAAGACCCCACGGGGTCTGGACAGCATGTGAGTATGTTATTACTCTCCATGCCTTCCATGCTTATAAAGATTTGACTGAAAATTTTACGGCCGGCCGCCTACCTGACACCATCCCTCATTGGTATAAATTATAATTAATTACATGCTACTAATAAATATTATTTTTGTATCGAATAACGCTATTTTTTATCAAGTTACTTATCAGTAATAGTTAAAATCTTTATTGAACCAAAACATATTGATACAGATTATTAGACTAAAGATACAATACAATACAATACAATACCCTTTATTGCACAAAAGTAAAAAACAGAACATAATTATCTTAAAAATTAGGAAATGCGCAAAAGGCGGCCTTATCGCTAAGCAATTTCTTCCAGGCAACCTCGTTTATATAGAAAAAATAGGTAATTATTGATATTTTTTCAAAACAAAAAGCGACTTCAATACCAGAAAAGCTTAATATTCAAACAATTGTATACATCAAATTAAATAATTAAATAAGAAATGGTGGAAAAATTCGACGTGAGCAGGACTAGAACCCGCGACCTTGGTCTCAATATGAACATGCTCTAACCAACTGAGCCATCACGTGTTCAACCCCACACGCCAAAGTCGCGGGTTCAAGTCCTGCTCACGTGGAAGTTTTTCACCATTTCTTATTTCATTATTTAATTTGATTACGTTAGTACTGCATCTTGAATGCCTAAAAACCTTATAAAAATTGTATACATAGAAGATATATTTTTTCTAGTTTTTTTCGTTTAAAAAACAAAACACACAACTGATTTTAATAAAATTTCTATGGGACCACCTGGAATGTATACCCTTTCAAACAAAGAAAGAATTTTCCAAATTGGTCCAGGTGTCTTTGAGTAATCGGGGAACATACATAAAAAATATATATAAGATTCCGACGAATTGATAGCCTCCTCCTTTTTTGAATTCGGTTAAAAACAGATAACAAAGGGCGGCCTTATCGCAACTGCAACCTCTTCTAGGCAACCTGGAGGTACTTGGAGATGTATGACGAAATGTTATTTCTTATAATAATTTTGAACAAAAAAGCAACTTCAATTTCTGGTCGTCGTCAGTTCTACTTCATCAAAACCAGGCCTGTGAAAATGTACATATTACTATGCGTGCCGCAGGCGGCCCCTCCGGATGGTAAATTCAGTTATACGAATCGTTTGTCCAGAGTAATAAGAATGAAATTGGCTTGCAATTAATGTCTAGGTATCTATACGAAAAGGTACTGAGTTCTGACGTGAGCTAAATTAAACCATATCGCTAGCCACATTGAGTAGATATTTCTTTGAATTTCTTTGCTGAGTGAGACTTCTGTACGTTAGTATTATTTGCTTGATTGACACAAATGCTTGATTTATTGACAAAACATCAAAATCACTATACGAGTATGTGTGCATAGAATATTTGAGGAGTTCCCTCGATTTCCCGAGGATCCCATCATCAAATCTTTACCTGGTGACAATGGGATTGACTTGCATGTATAGAAAATTATATCTTTGTATCTAAAAAAAAAAATTTCTATTCCGTTCAAAAACGGTTTAAGAGCGGAGACAGTTATCGGGGAAAATATATATTTATATACATTAGAATGAAGCTACTCCTTTTTTGAAGTCGTATAAAAATTAAATTCAACGTTATCTTTGCAGTGGATTCTGAAGAGCATTAGTTTGCTTTCAAAGGACGTCCCATGAGGCAGTATAAATTAGATGCATGTATAAAAAAATATGTAAATCGTCATCATTTGTCGTCGTTCCCTTTCTTATGACTCGCCGGCAATCTCTTCCATTATTCCAGGATCCTTCACGACTTGCGATAGATAAAAAGCTTTTGGGAGATGAGGACTTTTGTACCGCGGATTACTTATCAAGTGCGCATTATTTATCAAGTGCGCATTACTTATCAAGTGTGTATTTTATCCGCAATTGATATCATTTTTAGCCAGGTATTTTGACGACACTATAGCCGTCATGGTCGTTGAAATACTCGTATCTCATTAAGCTATATATCTAGCTATATATATATATATAACTAGCTTTTGCCCGCGGCTTCGCTCGCGTCCTTTCTTAGCGGATGCCTACGTCATAACATCTACCTGCATGCCAAATTTCAGCCCGATCCGTCCAGTGGTTTGGGCTGTGCGTTGATAGATCACTATGTCAGTCAGTCAGTCAGTCACCTTTGAGTTATATATATTTAGATACGAGTATATCTGCTGGGCATAGGCCTCCTCCAAAGATTTCCAAAACGACCGATCGGAAGCGGCCTACATCCAATGTTCTCCTGCAACCTTGCTCAGGACGTCCGACCACCTAGCAGGTGCGGGTGCGTCCTACGCTTCCTACGCTTGCCGGTATACGTTGTCGCCATTCGAGAACCTTTCTGCCCCATCGGTCATCGGTTTTTCGCGCTATGTGCCCCGCCTACTGCTACTTCAATGAACTAAACCGCCCTGTCTGTCCCATTAGGGATAATTACGTGATAGTGAACTATCACTATAATAATATATACAGGTTGATTTTGAAACACTGAGCTTTATTGAAATCTTGGAATCAGAATCACTAATAGAACACAAAATAGCAAGAAAAAGAATACTTTTTTACTATTTTTGATTAGGAAAAATCTCCCACATTTGTAATTCATGGCTACCGTATAATTATTAGTCTGAATGACCTCGCTGTCGCTCGAATCCTCCGTATGACGGCTGAAGGTACCTGCGGCGCGCGGGGCGAGCGATCATATGGCGGTCGGTATCACTGCGATTGGGAATTTGCCGTACAACTTTGAGGGCATTTATCTTCAGTTTTTATTATAAAATAAGGTAATTGTAAAAGAACATGTATATTTAATTTAGCGCATAGAGTTTATCCCTATGGTTGACTGGGAGAGAACGCTTTTAGCGTTAAGTCCGCCAATTGTAAGACAATTTCATTGTTAAACAATAAAGTTTAAAAATAAATAAATAAATAGAGTACTTTCCATATAGGTCAGAAGGTCAAAATCACCTGTATATTTACTGAACTGTATAGAATGTACTCGTAGGCACTAGGCTACATTCTATACAGTGCAGTAAGTAAATATATCTCTATTTTGCACCACAAGTTCGCTGAACTCTCGCGGTCCAATAAATTGTACGAGTAGTTTAGCCGCAAATATGTGTTATTCATTCTAAAGGCATGAATACCCACCATCGACATATAATTCTCTAGATACCTAACGCTCCTACATTCACCGCTTCGATTCTGATTCCATTTACGCAAACAAACGAACAGTAATTACAACGAAACACTCGAACGCACACATATACAAAGATGCATGCGATTGGTCGCGACAAGGTCACGCGTCGTCGTCGATCGGGTGAGGCAATCAACGCAATGAGCGGTAAGATACAACGCGCGGATGGTAACTAATATGCAGTACGCTACGCTGAAATAAATAACCTTGTTTACGTGTTACTTTTTTTTTTAATAACTAATTTACATGTCTGTATGGCTTCTACACCACTTTACGGCACATCACGGCATTTTTAATGAATTGATTATCGCAAAAACACAGCAATATTCTCAAAGGAAACTTCTTGCGACGCAACCGCACGACTCGAGTGTCACGGCGAAATGTCGCGCCGCGTTGTTCATATTTTAAGCCCCGGACGCCGCGGTACATATCGCGTGGAATTATTTTTGGGGTTTCTTACGATTCTAGGGAATTATTGTTCGTAGATACCCACCATTCGTTGTAAAGTTCCATAGCTCTAGTTTGCAGCAGACCGCATTTCATTTAATGTTTATTTGTAATTTCATTTAACACCGCAAGAACTATAATTGCACACGTAAATATGAATGTTATTTCATAAATATCAAATTTAGTTTCCAATCATTTGCAAGTTTGTTTGAAAGCAATTTGTGTATAGAATGTTATTATATGATTTAATTAGTTTCAATAGTAATAATAACCTAATTCATATCTTTCCACTCATCCCGATTTAGCGCGGCCTGCGACTGATTCCTCTCAAAACATCTGATGTCATCACTCCAACGTTTCCTAGGCCTGCCCGACTTCCTACGACCATCTGCGTGAATCCATTCTGTGATTAATTTGGCCCATTTATCTGGGTGCACCCAGTTTACGGCCTGCCCAATCCCACTTTAGCATGGCGACTGTGGCTCATCTAGTCACCTACCAAATTACAAGAAGTTCCGAAGAAAGATAGGTTCTTGAGCTAACGTCGATATAAGTACATATAATTACAAGTATGTAAATATTCAAGCTAAAACACTGTTAAATCTATAGCTGATGATCTAAGAACATAACGGGTCGGTCAAGTAACTCTGAAATTGGACGTCCTTTTAGGGATGTGGCCTCAAAGGGCTTTGCGGAAATGCTTGACAAAGGTACGGCTGAAAGGGGGTCAGAGGATTATTTATGAGCTTTCCATTAAATTAATGCACTGTATCATATAACAATTTCATCATGATGTTACCTAAATGTTAAATTCATAATAAAAACGATTTTAATGTTAAACTTTTTCAGTTTGATTTGTATTTATATTTTTACCCGGCCGAAAAGGAGGGTATATGTGTTTGACCTGTATGCTGTGCGGCATAATTTTTTTTTGTTTTTAAATCTTATCGAGTGGGGTATCAAATTAATGGATTTATTTAAGGATTACAAAAATGTATGCAACTTATATGTTTAAATGTAATTTGGAATGAGAAATGCTAAAAAAAAAAGATTTTTGTGTCAGGTTTTATGTTTCCTAGTAACTACTAAATGGCTAAATCGATTTGAATAAATTATACATGGTTAAATTTGTCTTAACCACTAGAGTACTCGTAACATTGGGTAATATTGGGTAATATTAAAATTATTGGGAATCAAAATGGCGGATTTTTGGCGCCAAATTGCACGGCATTAAAAATCTTTTCAAATCTATCGAGTGGGGTTTCAAATTAAAGGATTTTATTCAAGGATTACAAAAATACATACAACTTATATGTTTAAACGAAATTTTAAATGAGAAATGCTAAAAAACAACATATAACATAGCTTCGCCAAGTGCGTTTCCCAGTTGCGTCTTATATTACCTAGGCCACAGAAGACAGTAAGTGCCATAGGTAAGTACTGCTGTTGTATCACGCAGTTGGGTTTTTTGTTTTTTTTTTTGTAATGACTTGTTATTTCATGGTTTTGGTTTTTTTCCTTTTCACCCCTTTATACACTATAACGTCTGTATCCCTAAAGGGGTACACAGAGAATGTTGGGTCTTGCGGCTCTAAGCAGACAGAGCCCAGGGTCGTGCGACCTAAAGGCCACTTTTAGCGTGATTGGTGGGCGAGAGGATGAAATAATTAATCAAATTAGTGATGGATTGATAGCAGCATCGCCTATTGATATGATTCGCATTTTCACCCATTACCTCGATCGGCTTCTACAATCTGCGCGGGAAGAGAAGCAGCTGGTACATTCTAAGTTTTCTCTTTTCTTCCAGACCAGCATGGAAGAATTCCTTTATTGACTATGCGAGCGAAGCGTCTCAGTTTCGAGATTAGCCAAAAATGATTTTGTCCGTCAGTCTGTCTGTCTATCGGTTTGTTCTCGAGGTCGCATTTATCAACCGATTCTCGTGAAAATTTATAAGCAAGTTCGAAAATTATATAGATTTTTTTTGATTAAGTTTTAAATTTTTTTTCAAAGTGGTGAAGATATGGATGTTTAAACCTTTAAGAAAATGTTATTTCAGCCATTTTGATAACCTTTTTAATATGTCATAAAACTTTTTTGTTACCGTTATTAAAACGCAACTTTTTTGTCTGAACAACTTTTTTATCCGATAAATTTCAAATAATTTCTTTTTAAATATTAAATTAATATAATTATACAATAACAACTACAATAATAAAACTAACATGCTAGATAGCTCTGGAGCCAGATTGTGCCAATTTTCCAAGGTCAGTTTAATCATAGGTTCCTAACAAGCAGAGTCGACAAATCCTGTATGTACTCGTATGTGAAAAATATGGAAGCTACAAATAATATTATTTTTAGGATATTTCGAGAGTGTCAGTTTGGAAGGTTGTTAAAATATGTCAGACTTATTATGCGATAAAAAAATATAAATAAAAAACGGTTTATAAAAACGTACATCTGGAGTATAGCATTAAATGGTCCTGAAACATGGACTTTGGCTAAAAAGAATCGAGATCGTTTAGAGGCATTCGAAATGTGATGCTGGAGACGTATGGAAGGTATAAGTTGGATAGAGAAATAGACAAATGAAGAAATACTTAATTTAGTTAATGAGAAAAGGAACTTATTGAAAACAATCGATATTAGAAGAGGAAAGATGTTTGGTCATCTTATACGTCACAATCAATTTATTAAAAACATAACAGAAGGAAAAATAGAAGCAAGAAGAGGAAAGGGAAGACCAAGAAGAGCATTTATAGATCAAGTAAAGGAGAAAGTTGACGCCGTGTCGTATAGGGAGGACAAAAGGATGGCTCAAGAGAGGGAGACATGGAAACTACTCCACCGACAAGAACGTAGTTCTTAAATTATAGATAGATATTAGACGATACTAAAAACATACTTCTACGTCGTTTAGTACTACGAGCTTAGTCTACCTTTTTTTTTTTTGATGCGGAGAAAATCTTTTCGGATACCTTACCGTTCATGGGACACCGGTAATAATAATAATAGGTAAGGTTTGGTGCTACCACTAAAAACTCCGTGGTGGCACCTCTCAGCCGCTATCAGCCGGGGCCGTGTGTTTCTCCATGCTCCAGCGCGGCCGGCCGCTACCTCAGCGGCCCCGGCTCGCCAACGGCTTCACGGCCCCTTTGCTGAATCAGAGGGGCCGGAGCAGACATCTCCTTGGCCCCTCGGCCCGATAAGGACAGTCGCGCTGACACGACACGCGCCTGCCTTCTACTCCGGAGGGCTGTCCGTTGGACAATGGAATCCCGTTTCCACCGTATAATCAGCCCTCATAATTAAAGGCCCGCAAAAGCAGGCCCTGACCCAGTCCCACCCAGCCAGCCGCACCATAGGGAGAGCGGTAAAGTAACACCGACACTCATCTTCCCCTGCGGCCCCACTGATGCCGTGCCAAGCGCCACGGCCGCGCTTTTGTGAGATTCGAACTCACGCCCCTCACATCTGCATTGTGAATGTGTTAGGTAAGTTAGATCTCAGGAAATTACTTTTAGTACAAACAAACAAAACTATAGTTCGAGGCAAATTAAATGTTCGCCACTACCAGTTAGGTACCAGGTTTACGGAGGTACACGGGTATTGAACAACTTTTTGAAAACTTGGATATTTATTTCTGGAAACATTTAATAAGTTGGCAACAAAGTTTATTACCATCGTCCCCACGATACAAGCTTATAGAGCTTAGTGGACAGTTGGGAGGCTTTGCATATTATGAAGGTTCTCTAATTTATAGAAAATTGTATTTATAAAAAAAGCTAAATGTAAGAAAATAAAATACAGTCTTCTTGTAATTTAAGAGGTAACAGGACCATTCTCCGATTTTTTTTTATTTGTTGAAAAACTCCATCCGCGGTCTTCATTTTCCTCGTCTCTCTTTTATTTTTCCTTCAAATTTTATTTTGATGAGATAATCATGTCTTATTAGATGTGTAATCATCTTTCCTCTCATGTTTAATTGTTTTTAAAAATAAGCTTAACTCTTTCTAGACCTCCTTATTTATTTATTTATTTATTAAAATCTTTATTGACCAAAATGGTACAAAAGGTGAACTTAACGCTAATGCATTCTCTACCAGTCAACTTATTTCTTACTATATCCAAAAATAAGCAATAAGCCTCCTTATTGCTTATTTCTAGAAAGAGTAAGAGAGAGACGAAACATAAGTATTGTAAATTCAGTGCGTTTCTGAATTATCAATGTGCCGTCAGTACGCCTATTCATAGTCACTGATTAATGAACCTCGTCATCAATTAACTCTTCCACTGAATCAGGTCTTTAATACACACTTCTTATTACTTGGTAGAAAGAAAGAGATGTTGATCAAGTATACGAGTAAATAATACCGTCAACTGTGACTTTCATTATGGTCATTAGGTCATATGATTTACCTAGACTACGAGAGTTTTAGACGATTTGTTACTGTAGATTATTTACTCTACAGACTTTAGACCATTCGATACTATTTCTTAAGTTATACTTCGTTACTGTAGTAGAAAACTCGCAAGACTCAATAATCTACACCATAATTTGAATGAAAATAGTCGCTATATTATCGCTATATTATACGTAGGCTAATTCTGCGTTATGTACATTGCCTGTTTTCTAATAAACAAATTGAATGTATTTTTACAAAATACGCAATGTATTCGAAAACAAATAATGGGCGAATTTGGATGTAGTCAGGCTTTAGAAAAAAAAATTAAGTTAGGCTAATTTTTAAAATTAACTTGTATTTTTCTGTTTTGTTTGCAGGTGTAGCGTGGCGCTCGGTAGCGTCCGGTGCGAGGCGATGATCGGCCACATGGGCCGGCCGCGCGCTCAGCATGCGTCAGCCGTCGACCGACGTGAGTAGTTTTACAGGAAATAATGGAAAAAGTTTGGCCGTTTTTGCCCAAAGCCCTGTCGGCCGTATTTCACAAATTAAACAAATTAAATTTGCAGTTTGAGCCTTTGGTTTTTAGCAAATATATGTTATTAATAATTTTATATAAAAATTCCAGACGGTCGACAAAGCAGTATGCACAGAGGAGAGCGGTGCGGCGCGGCTAGAGGCAGTGCTGGTCGCGCTGGTAGAGCGGAAGGCGCGCGCGCTGCACGCCGAGCAGGCGAGGCGCCGCGTGCGCACGCACCCGTTGCTGCTGCTGCTGCGCGATCACCTGCCCGACGGTGAGCTCTCTTTTTAGATAGATTTTTATTAGCATAGCTGTTTACTAGCCACTATTTACAGCCCAGCGCCTGTTTACTTACATTCTCCACTAAAGAAAATCCGGCCAGACGGTGAGAATAAGGATAAAAATCGAAGTAACGAAAGGAAGAGGAACGAACGGCGTGCAGCGCGCGGCACGTCGAGCACGCAGGGTGGTGCACGCGCACACACCCCCTGCTTTTATGAATGAATGCGAAAATTAATTAAGCTCCTTGTTCAACTTCTTGATAACAAAGCACAGAAAATCGACCCCCTCTCCCACCTCTGGGGAGGGCCCTGAACGGCCGGTAATGCTCTTGTTACACCCCTGGTGTTGCAGTTGTCCATGGGCAGCGGTGATCACTTACCATCAGGTGACCCGCTTGTTCGTTTGCCGTCCTATAACATAAAAAGCACGATCGTATCGTTTTGTCTTCCCGATTTAACTTTATTTTCCGGCTGAGCATAATACTTCAACAACTTAATAATGATACGTTATAGACAAGCTTTTGGTTTAATAAACCACATTATATTTTATAGTAATTTGCGGTTTTATAGGTGACAGATGGCTGATTTACTTCATTATTTTTTCGTGTGTGTTAGTGGCCTACACTGGTGTACACCACGATGTAGTTTATGTGATTAATTTGTCACGTATGCATACCTATACAAGGCATGCCTCAAGGTTCAATAGTTGGTCCATCACTTCTTATATCATATTATTATCAATAAGTATTTATGGTACTGATATAAGACCTAACATTTTTTTCTGATCATTTCAGAGGAGGCGTCGATAATGGGCAGTCCAGGCGAGGAGCTGCCGGCACACTGGTGCGAGCATGAGGCCTCTAAGCACAGACACAAGAAACTCAAACTGCACACACATCACAGGTACTGAGTACTGTCTATTTTAGATTTATTAAAATACTAGCTATTGCCCGCTGCGTCCTCCGTATGGTTAAAGAGTATTTCGTTATTTGACTACGGAAACCTCGTATTATTGCGAGATAAAAATATCTGAAGTTAGTGTTTCCCAAAGTTGACAGGACTGCGACTCACCGAAAAAAATAATTCAAATTTCATGACCCACCTCGAGCCTAACACTTTCTCAATACATCATTGTAAACATACGAAGGACTGTTCAGTTAAGAAATAAAGAAAACCAACCAAAGATAATATTTTTTTTTATTACGAAAAGTATAAATTACATAAGTATGATATTTTAATGAGAAGGATGCATTTTTGCAGCTTTGGCACTTCGATTTCATAATATCAAAGTCACTTGGAAACGCAGTGAATTCGATAGGTACGACTAAACTATTTAGTTCCGGTGTTGCGACTGCGACCCATCTAATCCTTCTCGTGCTCATACATACACATAGTTTACACATACATACATACATACAGACTCATAGTTTGGAAAATACTGTCCTATTTATTATATTAATTCAGGTAAGAATCCAATTAAATGCGTTCAGCTGTTTTGCTTAAAAGCGGTATAAATGTTTGGTCCGTTTCTAAGCAAAACATACTCGTACATTCTTTTTTACAAACTTCAGCGTTTAAAATATAAGAATTGCTGAAACTGCGTAATACTGAGTCTTTTATAAATCTGATTCGCATTTTCGCTCATTCCCTCGATCGGCTTCTACTATCTGCACAGGAATAAAAGCAGCTGGTATATGCAAAGTTTTTTCTTTTCTCCGAGACCAGCATGAAAGAACGGGCCGGTATTAAAAACAAAAGTTTACCATAATTGGTCCAACTCTATGGCGAAAACTTATGCCTACGAATAAGTATTGTACATAAACCCACTAACCTAGTTTTTTTCTCTTCTCTTTTTTTTTGTGCCGCCATTCACACGTCATGCTTGTGTGTTTGCCCGCTCTCGCCCTGAGAGAAGTCGAGAACGGGGGAGAGGTGCGGGGACGGGGAACGGAGACGCATATTATTGGTACCTTAGGAGATTCCGTTCTGTATACTCTTACTGTCTTCTGTGGTTTAACTTAAATGAATTAAAAACTTATCTACTTCGTACTTTTATTTCACTTCTTCTGTATAGCCTTTAACAGGTTTACTAGTAGAGACTCCCAATAAAGGAAGGGTGTAACTACCGAATTTATAAAATAGACGGTTTACATACTTACTGTACTCTTACAGTTGTTAATAAAGATTAATACCGTAATTGACATTGTATATTGTACAATGCGATTATGAATATGGGTTTATTCCTAAAAATAAAGATTTATTATATTAAGTATATTATTATAACCAACTCGTTGGGCAGGTGGGTTGGTGATCTCAGTATCGATGGTATAGTCCTTGCAAAGAGGACACTGCTGCCCTTGTTTTGTTAGCCTTCAGTAGCCTTTTTAGACACTAATGGGATATATACTGTAGCCACGACACGGCTAGCTCATTTTAAACTTTTTATTTTTTATTATTTCCAGAGAAATGGGTAGTCCAGAGCAAATGGAGCTGGAGCGACGGAGACGTCGTCGCCGAAGGCATCAGCAACAAGCACAAAAACCCAGAAAGCATCGCACCTTACTTGTCTCCGCTATAGATGAACAGGCTAAAGTTATTCACGTAAGAATCTAAATCCACTACGCCACGACAGTTTGATAACTCGGAAAATCCGGAAAGATAATGGGAGCCCTGGGGAGCCTCTGCATGAGGGCTCCCTCTTGAAAGAGGACTTTACGAACAGCAAATAAAGAAGAAATGCCAAATAAACTATCCAAATCCTACTTGGCCTCAACACGTGCCGTATGTTGGGCCAAGGTAACCTAAGTGCATGGTTAATTTTTGAATGTATGTAACATCAAAAATTCAAAGACATTATGTCTGAGTTTCCATATATTATGGTTCGTAAAAACTCCTCAATAAAAAGTTTGGTACCGTTTCTATCTCGAGAGCTTTTGCGCTACCTACCTATTAAAACTTTCTGCAAACCTGGCTATAACGTAAGCTCAGCTGCGTTCGGGCCTACCCCGCTAAGACGAAGGTTTTTAATTGTTAGGTGAGTGACATTGTCGTGTGTAAAACACTGTAATTATTTTTCTCTCTGTATAATAATATATTCGCATATAAAAATATTGTAGTAGTCAATAGTAGATAAGTACTTACAGAATCAAAATAAGTAGACTGCTAAACTCATTATCCGCAAATCAAAAATAATACTTGTGACATACAGCATCATCTATGAAAAGTTAAAGGAATATTAGGTTCATTAGCTTTGTACGTAGTTCTAGCTCCACCTAAAAGATGGAGCTATTTTCTGGTGATCCGTGGAAAAATGTTTACTTGCTTTCACTACTAACGCCATCTGTGAAAGTAGAGTCGTATTGGCCACAGTCCATTAGTGTTGCTTTGGTTGTTATTCAAGAATCATAGAGCAAGAGCCAACGAGGGGCAAACCGCCGTTTATTTATAAAGGCTGAAAGTTTCTCTATGAATAACCTCAACACAGGTAAGTACAATTCCCGAATATAAAAGTTGTGGTGGCGTTGGTAAATATCAGTTAACAAAGAACCAAATTAGACCCCTATTCTGTCATAGTGTAAAGCTTAGTTTTATATTTTATTCATAATCATTTTAGAAATCACATCGCACTTTGCGAAACACTTAATGCGGTTCCATCCCCTGGCAGATACTTTTAAAGTATCAAAAACTGAAGCACCTGTACTTCCGTCATATCATAGTCACCATAAGGTCTTTTTTAGTCTTGGCCAGTAAAGTAGCCAGAGGATTTGGCCTACACTCTCCACGCTGGCCAGACGAGTTAGAGAGGTCACCTTGATGTTTATAAGCTTTGTTTAGCTTGTGTTTCCTAAGTCGCCTTCTACGATATCCACGGGAAGTATTGGAGTGGTCCTAGTCTACTCTGCTAGGAACCATACGGCACGATAGTATCATATCATAGTATTATAGCTGAATTTTTTATATTCGGAGACAACTAATGTATGAAACCAGATACTTTTTAGGGTTCCGTACCCGAAGGGTGCAAACGGGACCCTATTACTGAGACTCCGCTGTCTGT
This sequence comes from Acrobasis repandana, assembly GCA_963576875.1. NCBI lineage: Eukaryota > Metazoa > Arthropoda > Insecta > Lepidoptera > Pyralidae > Acrobasis > Acrobasis repandana. Next base: position 6,778,048 of record OY756221.1, on the reverse strand, counting down.
CCGTCTGTCCGTCTGTCACAGGGCTCTATCTCTTGAACCGTAATATACAACAAATACTAAAAATAGTTTGGAAAATCCAAAAGTTTATGCCTCATAATCTCATTTTTCACAATTAAATTGATTTTGATTGTTTTATTGCTAACTTAAAACGAAGAAAAGTATGTGTCGGCTTTAACGCACGACTGGAGATTATTTTTAACTTTTATTCTTAACGTCCCGCTGAGAAAATTGAAAATTTTCAAAATTCGGGACGTTATTAGTTTTACCCCGTTTTTGAAAAGTCGAGTTTTCATCAGATCTCGACGTTTAAAGGTCTCAGGAATCTTCCCTGACCACTCACGAGCAAGTGTCATGCACCCTATCCGTATGTGTGTGTGGGTGTGTATGTGACCCGCTTATAACTCTTGAACAACTAAACCGATCGGAACCAAACAAGTAGCTTTCCAAAGAGTTCTATACAACTCAGATTTCCTGTGAATTTAAACCGATTCGGACCGGTAGATTTTGAGAAATCTCAAAAAAACTAAGCAAAAACAAGAAAAAAATTTCAAAAATGATGTTTTTTGAGAATAACTAAACCTCAAAAAATCACGTCGAATGCCGTTTTGGAAATCAAATTCGGTTGATTCGTTCGAGAAATATGGTGAACGAAAAAACTCGAAAAATGAAAAAACAAGCGATTTTTTAGTAATAATATGAAATAGAAGTCGCAGTTGGCAGACTAAATAACTTGATTAGAATATAAAAATAATAATAATAGCAGTAGGCAGACTGATCTCAAAATACAAAAAAATTGAAAAAAAAAGTTAAAAAAAATTAAAAAAAAAAGTGAAAAAAAAAATTGTATAATTTGATTATCAATCTTTTATTTAAATTTTGTTGCATATACAATTATACAACTTTTATAATAGGTACATTTTTCGTGAATAATTGTAAAAAAAAAAAGAAGAATAATTGTCACTGACAAAAAAAAAAGTAGTTGTAACCTAAATAAGGTTATGTACACTTGTAATTATATATGCCAGTGTTTTATTTATTTTTCTCATTCAGTTTTGACGCTTTCTATGTTGATTGCCAATAAGAAATGCGTCAAATTGTCTTAAATAGAACATCCGATAATGAAGAAAAAAAATTAAAAAAAAAGCAAGAGAAACTGATGAAGCAGTAATTTTCAGCTCAAAATATTACACGCAAAAATGTAACAAAGTATACTTTATTGTTTTTACTATCAAAAGCACACTTTGCGGTGATAAGTAGAAAAAAAAACAGAAACGACTTTTTATTTTCGTTGAAGAATACTTGGCAATACATAGTAAAAAATTGGGTACAGCAATATCTCACTTATGAGACATGGGAACCTTAATAGATCGCTAAGTACTTTTAGTCGGAAAAGTAAAAAAAGCAATAGTCGGAAAAGTAAAAAGAAAAAGAAAAAGCAAAAGGAAAGTTAAAAAATACTGTTATAACATAATTATAAAGGTAGTTTTTTGGTGGCTCAACTTAACTGAGAAACTATTCAAATTTAATAAGAAATCAGAATATATAAATAATAATAAAAAAATAAAATAAAAATAATAATAATAATAAAAAAACAACACTAATAAAATGAAATAAATAAACAAAATAAATTAATAATAAAAGATAAGACAGAGACATTTTTTTAGTTCTAGAAATTATTGGTCCACTAATTTCTCCAAGACTTTTTTATTTAATTATTATTATTATTATTATTTTTTCGAATAAAAAATGATACGCGCCTTTTTTTTTACTCAGTACCATACCACGCAAGCGTTGTAAACGGAGCTAAGTTTTTCCTTGTTATTATCTACATATATAGATATACAACACAAACGAAATGTCTCACAAACCTGTATTTTTTTTATAATAATAATTACGATTAAACTACATTGAATTAGACCGTGATCTTCGAAAGGACTTAGTTTTGGATAATACTGAAGCGTATAAAAAAAAATGGACTTGATCAGATAAGTTTTTCGGGAGTTATCGTGACCACGCCAGTTTCCATACATACAGACACACGGACGTCCACAAAATGATTTTATTAAACATTGTTTTTATTTATTTAAAAGGCAAAATGTCTTTTAAAAATGTCATAAGTGTTGAAACTAGTGTTTTTCCTTGACATTTATGTGTTAATATTATTGTACAAGTGCGATAGAAAATAAATAGAGACACATTTTGTTAAAAAAATCACTTGATTTTTGTAAGGCGAGAGTAGAGCACCACCTCATGCGCTTCGCTTATGAGGCGTGCAATAAGATAAAGTTAATAATTAAAGGGGGTCGTCATACAAAAAACGTGTTTCTTCAGCGTTTTAAAACATTGTACGGTGGTACAGAACCCTTCATGAACGAGTCCGACTCGCACTTGCCCGTTTATTTAAAATGTTAAACCAAAAATGTACTATTGGATTTATATGACTTCATTGTAGTAGTGACCCTGGGCACTACCGAATTAGGAACATACTTCTCAACAGAAATAGAACAAAACCCTTCTTAATTCCGACTTGATCTAATTTTTTTGTTGGTTGTCCAGGTATTAGACCCTGACGAGTTGCCGCGGCGTGCCCGCTACACGATCATGGTGACAGCCTGTCTACTTCTCTTTCTGTGTCTTCTGCTGGTGGGAGTCACCCTACGTATGGCTCCGCTAATCGACGACATGGGTAAGTAAAGTTACCATCTTTGTGTATCAATAATTTCTTTCTCTAACTTTGGAATATGTCAGAGACCAAGTAGGATGGATGCGAAGATGTTAAAGCCCTCCAAGAAGATCTGCAGAAAGCGCAGAATAGGGAACAGTGGCGTCTTCTGGTGTCGGAGTCTAAGTAGACAACATTATACAGGGTTACTTTTAAAACACCGGCATCATTTTTGGAGCAAGTTTTGTCCATGATTCTTTAGTACTTTCCATAAAAAACAATTAACGGAAAAAGAAAATTTCAGTTTCGTCGTTTTGATCGTCCATAGATGACTATGGACGATCAAATACTTGCTACATCTTACCTTTTAAATGATAACATGATCCGTAGATTTTATCTTAGCGTAGTAAGTGGTAGTGGTAAGTATGCTTTTTCGTCATATTTACGCGTCTACGTTTTTGATTGACGATAACAATTTACACTGCTGTCACCCATCTCCACACTCGCATAGAAATAAAATACATGTTCATACATAGATTAGTGTTTCAAGGTGCTATTTTCTTTATCCTTATTATAAATACATTACTGTGAATTAAATGTAAGAACATAGACCGAACCTTTTTCAAGTGATGTTCAACGTACCAACACGATGACGCAACATTTAAAGATTTTTAAGGTAAGTGTGATTACCTACAATAAAATAAGTTATTAAATATTAATATTTACTAATTAAAAATACAGCCATGATATGCTATTTTTTGCATTTTGTAAAATGTTACAAAATGTAGCACAATGGTGCGTGCGTATTTATTTATCGTGATTAAAACTTATACCTATAAATTTTAAGAGCCCGTACTACCCTAAAGTTCTTAGAGCAATCTTAAATATTATCAATATTAACAAAACACTCACTTTTAAATAAAAACACAGCAAAGTTCAGGACTAACTCTATACATAATATGTTTCGAAAACACGATTGCTTAAAATTTTCTCGATAGGAAAAAATACGAAGTTGCCTCTACATCACCTCAGAATTATACTAAAAGGGAAAGTTTTAAGAAATACAATAAATTAGCCCTTGTACCTTTGGATTATAATTAAATAATAAATACTTGTACTAATATGTATTCTGTGACATAAGGCAGGGATCATATGTCTTATTTTTTAAATAACTCTGAAATATTCTTTGTAAAACGAAAAATACCTCAAAACCAAACCAGCCTCATTGACCTGCTATGATCTTTCACCCCGCATGTTCTCGCTGTCTCGCTTCGGCTAGAGTAAATTTGTGTGCGTGGAAGCGGGAGCAAAACTTAGATTATCCACATCAGGCCCAGCCTTTACATAGCAAAATGTTTCGTTTCTTCATTGTTCATATAGAAAATCGACGTTTATGTCAAAGAATAATCACGATCTCGATCTGTGATTCTGAAAACTTAATACTTGAATTAATGAAATTTCTTTTTAATGTTTTTTTTTAAAACAAAATATAACTAGTGGCTCTGTGAGAATGAGAACAGAAGGCCTCGCAAGCTCTTTCTCCCTTCCCATGGCTTAGCAAAGCCATTTCAGTGTAATCAGTCCATGTATAACGCTACAGTTAACTTCCCCCCTTTTTCAGCCACACTCCCCTTTTGGATTTTTTTACATCATCTTGTGTAGAATAACGTCCTTAGTGTGACCTTTTAAATGTGATTGAAATCCGTCAATATATAACGCTACAGCAAAGTCCCCCTATTTCTTCCCCAATAAAAACGCGATTGACAATAAAATTTGAATAAATCAAGGAACGTGTGTGCCAATTTTTGTCAAAATCGGTTAAAATTGCGACCTTTAGGCGAGAACAGACAGAGAGACAAAAGCATTTTTGGCCAATCTCGAAACTGAGACGCTTCTTTTTAGGGTTCCGTACCCGAAGGGTGCAAACGAGACCCTATTACTGAGACTCTACTGTCTGTCTGTCCGTCTGTCCCAGGGCTCTATCTCTTGAACCGTAATAGCTAGACACTTGAAATTTTTACAGATTATGTTTTACTGTAGCCGCTATAACAACAAATACTAAAAATTAAAAAAAAAAAATTAAGGGGTTTGTTATACAAAAAACGTGTTTTTTCAGCGTTTTTAACTAGATCTTTATAATGGCATTAACTAGATACTTAAAATTTTCACCGATTATGTATTACTATGGCCGCTATAACAACAAATACTAAGAATAAGATAAAGTTAAAGATTAAAGGGAGTCGTCATACAAGAAACGTGTTTCTTCAGCGTTTTAAAACATTGTACGGAGGTACGGAATCCTTCATGTACGAGTCCGACTCGCACTTGCCCGTTTATTTTTATATAGCATAGTCAGTTTCGGAGCAAAGGAAATCTCCTGTCTTTGTTGGGAGTACAGAACTTAAACCAACATAAGACGACTGACTTGAGGTGTTTTCTGCCAAAGGATTTTTTTTTGGACTATTTTGTCGTTTTTTTTATTACCATAACATATTGTAGAAGATTAATGGATTCAACAAAACTCAACTCATCAGGTAATAATTGTACTAATTGCCAAATAACGCTCTCCGTGGCGTTATGGTTAACACGCTAGTCCGCAACTCTAGAGGTTCGGGTTTCGATCCCCAGCCAGGGCAGGGAAAATGGTATTTTTCAAATTGTCTCTGGGTCTTGGGTATTTATCTATATACAAAGTGGAAGGGACATACCCGTAATAAATCAAACCACGGGCTATACTAGATCACTAAAGTATAATGAAATTAAAATAACACCCGAAGAACTAAAAAAAATTTCGACATTTCCATACAAAAGTGTGTAGCTGCTTGGGCGATTTGTATGGGAATGGGAATTGTCGAAATTTTTATTTGTTCATCGGCTGTTATTTTAATGTCATTATACTATAAGGATCTTGTATAGACCGTTGTTCGACTTATTACGGGTATGTCCCTTCCACGTTGTAAATATGTATATGTATGTATGTATTTATCATAAAACTAGCTGTGCCCGCGACTTCGTTCGCGTGGTTGTCGGAATGTTACATAGCCTAAAGCCTTCCTCTATAAATGGACTACCCACCAAAAAAAGAATTTTTCAAATCGGACCATTAGTTCCTGAGATTAGCGCGTTTAAACAAACAAACAAACAAACAAACAAACTCTTCCGCTTTATAATATTAGTCATAAAATATAGTATCGTTAAGTTAGTATCCCATAACACAAGTTTAAACTTACTTTGGGGCTAACTTAATCAGTGTGATTTGTCCCTATATATTCATTTATTTATATGTATTTATTATAAAATATTGTATCGTTGAGTTTGTATCCCATAATACAAGTTTAAACTTAGTTTGGGGCTAACTCAATCAGTGTGATTTGTCCTTATAAATTTATTATTAATACCTGCGGTCGGCATCTAACGTTATCGACTTCTACTTATATATTCTTAGTAAAGCTCATTCCTAATTTACAATCGCCGCATTAATTCAAGATAGAGGAAAACAGTTCACTATTTCCGTACAGATTTTACCCGTATGCTATTTATAGAGTAGTCACATTCGGAGCAAAGGAAATCTCGCTTTGTTGAGAGTACAGAACTAAACAATGACATTTGAACAATAGAGGAACGACGAACGCTACCAACTTATACTCGTATGTACGTACATACATACATTCGATCACGTCTTTATCCCTAATGGGGCAGACAGAGCTTTTTGGGTCTTGCGGCTCCAAGCAGACAGTGTCCAGTGCTGCAAGACCCAAAGGCCACTTTTAGCGTGATGGTGGGCCAAAAGGTGGAAAAAAGAATAAAGATAGTGATGGGTTGCTAGCCTTCGTAGTTTTGCCCAGTCCCTCGTTCGACTTTAACGATCTGCACGGGAAGAATAGCAGCTGGTACATTCCACGTTTTTTTTTATTTCCAACTTATGACGAAATAATGTATCTGTATTTAGGGGTCCCATATGTTTATGAGTGTGTATTTGACGGCGGGTGTCTTTATTCCAAGATTCCTATATTATTTTTCCTTAGCTAGGTTCGACTTTCCTATTGAAAGACTTCTTTTGAGAATGATTTGCAATAAGTTATAATGTGACTATCTATCTATTTTTAATTTAAGAACCACGTTCTTGTCGGTGTAGTTTCAATTTATTTCAATAATGTGACTAACACGTTTGAATTACATATATCAACAGGATATTATTATCTTTTCTTAAATTGTTCCATTCTCTAATCTACATTAATTAAAATTTTTAAATATGCCACCATTGTTTTTCTTTAAATTTATAAATAATTTAAATAGATAAGAACAAATCACACAGATTGAGCTCGTTTAAACTTGTAATCGTATTATGAGATACTAACTCAACGATACTATATTTTATAATAAATACAAATGTATAGATGTAAAGGCCATTTTTAGGGTTCAGTAGTCCACAAGGAACCCTTATAGTTTGGTCATGTCCGTCCGTCCGTCCGTCTGTCCGTCCGGGCTCGTACTCCGCCGCTACTGCACCGATTGTCACGAAAATTGGTGGAGGGATAGGTATTGAAGTTCCAAAAGATTGTTTTTAAAATCATGAAAAAATGTTTTTTTTTAGCCCCCCCTCCCATACAACGAAAAGTGAATTTAAAAAATTAAATTGGACTAACCCCAACGTGTGGGATATCGTTGAAAAGGTCTTTTACAATGCAACAAAAATTGCTTTGAAACTATTTAGATCAAACCCCCCAGTCTTGAGATAATCTAATACAAAGTTAAAATTTGAGGTGTCCCCCCACCGTAACTTTTTAAATATGTATTACTAAAATAATTCTGAAAAAAATGTGGTATATACCTCAAAGTATGTACTTTTAATTAAAACTATAGCGGTCTTGGTATCATAGATAGTTATTTTTTAATACGTCATAAATCGTAAACCGCAATTTACCTTTAGAACTTTTATATTATGTTACTTGCTGCTACGGAACCCTTCATGGGCGAGTCCGACTCGCACTTGGCCACTTTTTTCAACTTGCCCTGGCTGGGTACCGAACCCAGAACCTCCAGATTGGCGGACTAGCGTGTTGACTATTACACCACGGAGGTCTTAAATTTTACATAAAGTTCTAGCGCAGATGACTGAAATGGAGAACCATTAGTCCCCTTGAATTACGAGTATTAGTAGCTAGAAAGCAATAATTCAGGGGCTAGCACTAAAAGTTACGTTTTTGCTTTTACTAGTTAAGATGGCGCCTGATGTGGATAATCTAAATTTTGCTCCCGCTTCCAGGCACACAAATTTACTCTAGCCGAAGCGAGACGCGAGCTATGCGGGGTGAAACAGTGACGGCGGCGGGTCAATTAGACTTTCAATTAGAGTTTATTTTCGTTTTACAAAGAATATTTAAGTAAATTAAAAGAATAACACATACGATCCCTGCCTTATGTTTAATACAATTATAATCCAAAGGTACAAGGGCTAATTTTATGTATTTCTTGAATACTTTCCGTTTTAGTATAATTTTGAGGTGATTTACCGGCAAATTTTGCAATTTTTTTCTAAAGAGAAAATTTTAAGCAATCGTGTTTGCGAAACATATTATGTAGGTATAGAGTTAGTCCTGAACTTTGCTGTATTTTTGTTTCAAAGTAAGGATTTCGTTTATATTGATAATATTTAAGATCGCTCTAACTATCAGGGTCATACGGGCTCTTAAGAAACTCTGGGCGTGGCCCGCCCTGGGACGAGTGACCTCAAGTGGCACAAACATTTCTTGAACTCTTTCGTGCTTCAGAAGGCACGTTGAGATGTTGTTTTTCCGACCGTCATCATTGTATGGCAGTCGTCAAGCTATGTCAGATGCCTTTAGGCAGCTTTAAAATTCTGACACTAGTGTTGCGCATTAAGATATACAAAAACAAACAAAAACATTAACACTTTTAAACTATCGCGTTGCATTATTATTAAATTAATGCATACGGGAATTAACGCAAAACGTACCTTTTTTATTTATTTTGCTGACAACGTCACGAAACGTCAGCAAAATAAATAAAAAAGGTACGTTTCGCGTTAATTCCCGTATGCATTAATTTAATAAAAAAAAACATTAACATCTGTCATTCCGGTCTTTATCCCGTTGTCATAGAAATTTACCGCTGATGTGGCTAAACCGTTTTTCCTCGTTATATTCGGGGTCTACGGACAGAGGGAGACTGGTGCGATGCGCAAATACGTGGAGGGAGTCGCTTGAGAACGGTGGTCTGAAACTGAATGTGACGAAGACTGAATACATGGCCTGCAACTCTACAGATCCCCCACCCGTACGCATAGGCGAAGACTTGGTCAAGCGTACGGACCAGTTTAAATACTTGGGATCAGTACTTCGCGCGTCCGGAGACATCGATGCCGACGTCAAGGCCCGTATATCTGCCGCATGGGCAAAGTGGCGTGAGGTGACGGGTGTCATTTGTGACCCCAAAATGCCGGTTAGATTAAAGGGACAGGTCTACAAATCTGCAAAAATGGCAGCGAAGCGTGGCCATTGCTTGAGTGACACAAGCAGGAACTGCGTGTCACGGAGATGCAAATGTTGCGCTGGATATGCGGAGTAACACGAAGAGATCGCGTTAGACACACCCGCATCCGCGGCAGCCTTTGTGTCAGTGACATAGCAGACAAATTGCAAGAAAGTCGCCTACGCTGGTACGGTCAGGTTTTGCCGAAACCGGCAAGTTACGTGGGAAACAAATGTATAGCCATGCCGCCTCCGCCGGGGCCCAGTAGACGTGGTAGACCCAAGAAATGCTGGCTTGACGTCGTCAAGGATGATATGCGTGCCAATGGTCTTACAACCAAGGATGCTCAAGACCGTGCGAAGTGGAGAAGGAAAAGCCGGAAAGCGGACCCCGTGCTTCGCAGCGTTGCAGCTGCGGATGCAACTGTGAATACGCTGAGATGAGAGAGAGTGGCGAAACCGTTTTATTAGTTTTTTTTTATAAAACAGTTTTATAAAACGTTTTATCCGTATATATATTACACATATATTACATATTTATTCACTGCTTCGGTATATTAACTAGATTAGATATGTCTGTAAAGTATTTTTATCGCACTTTCGCTGATACTAAGAGTTTATTAAATTTTATATTAGACGCTAGCTTTTAACGAATAACAGAATTCTGCGGTGAATTTCTGCTTAATTTAGACAAAGTTTATAGTAAAATAGCGTTTAAAATAACTAATAAGTACATTTCTTGGGTGTTGATAATCTTTGTACAATAAGTAACTTACAGGCAACAGCCAAAACTTTGTGAAAGAGCACAATTTTTATTTTTATTTTACCTGATTATTACAATTCATAAATGCATTTATGTATAAATATGAACCAGGTACAATCCGGGGCGGAATTTTAGGGTAAGAGTTTTATATTTTATTTTTATTGTTTATTTTTACGTACCTTATAATTTTACTAAATAAGAAGAAGAATAATAAAAAATCTAGATATTTAACTGTATTGTAAGAAAAGTTTTTACTGAGCCAACAGTGATGTATATTTTTATGTACCTACTTAAATGAGTAATGTCGTGCATAGTCATAATGATTTTGATATTTACAATTTTGTAGTTCTATCGAGGTGTCGCGGTCGAATCTCTCGTTTACACAGTGTTCGGAAAACAGTATATTATCAATGTATAGCGTAAGTAATTAGTATGCAAGAAGACACGAGCGTAAGTTCATGTCACTGCTATTCATTGTTAAGTGTTCACGATCTGCGCTTTGTGAAACGCAAAGCGTTTACTCAACCACATTTCTAAGCTCTGTTATTTAGAGTCGATCATGTTTCTAAAAGATATGATCGTCAATTTTGAATCCTTTCTATTTTTTAATAGAACTTTTCTTTTTCTTAAGAATTTTTACTATTGAATTTTGAGTTCAAATCTCCCGTCTATAAAGTGTTCGGATATCATAGTATACCAAGGTTATTAAATAGATTCGTTCAAAACAATAAAGTCATTCAAGTTATTAGTATGCAAGACTGCGCTTTGTGAAACGTGAAGCGTTGACTTATCTGAACTGCATTTATAAATGCTGTTATTTAGAGTCGATCGCGTTTCTAAAAAGATGACAGCATTTTCATTTCCTCAATTTTTCAATCTTTCTACGTCTTCTAAGATGTCTTGTAAGTCATTAGTATGCAAGACGATGCGAGCTTCAGTTTCATGTCACTGCCATGAAATGTTGAGAGTTCATAATCTGCGCTTTGTGAAACGCAAAGCGTCGAATTATTTTAGCTGCATTTGTAAGCGGTGTTATTTAGATACGATCGCCTTCCAAGAGTATGATAGGATTTTTATTTTCCTCGATTTCTCAACCTGCCTGTTACTGACCCTTTCATAAAAAACTTATGAAAGGGTCAAGGAAAAGAAACTTACCGATGAAAAAAAGAGTGTTATTATACGTACCTATTAATGATGATATTATCTGTAAAAAAAAAGTATTCTTATTAGGCACTTTAACTTTTTGAAAGGGTAAAAAGTATTTTATATTTTTAGAATAAGTTCTCTGAAAAATTAACTTTAATCTCGTTTTTTTGCGAATGAAGAGACAAGAATGCAATTGAGAACATTTTAAGATGAGAGAATTAACACAAAAAGATATTGTGTACATCTGTTTGTGTTAATTCTCTCATCTTATTATATTGAATAAAAAGATTCAATTAGTATGCAAGAGGATGCAAGAGGATGAACGTTTCATGTCACCGCCATTCAGTGTTGAGTGTTCATAATGTCTTGGCTGCATTTCTGAATGAAGCTACGTCGGAAGATATGTATTGTTTTCTATAATGCATATTTATTTCTTTTTGTGATGAGATGTGAAAGGTCCGAATTCAACGTACTGTACAAAACTACAGCGGTATAAAATCATATTTTTGTAAATAACAACTGGACAACGAATAAATTAAAATTAACTAGGTTAGTAGGTAAACCTATAGTGATGGCGTCACCAAATACTATTATGGATGGTTTTCTCGCTAGATGGGCAAGCAAGCATACTGAAAGTGCCCTTGAAAGAAATTATAATTTCCTTTTTGTACATACTATCATGCCTGTTTCCCACAGGGTTAGGCAGAGACTATGGCAGTATTGGCTCCTTTTCATATGTGAATTGTATTAGCACCACTCTATATCTGTAATTAGCTTCAAGTGTCGTTTTTAGGGTTCCGTACCCGAAGGAGGCAAACGGGACCTTATTACTGAGACTTTACTGTCTGTCCGTCTGTCACAGGGCTCTATCTCTTGAACCGTAATAGCTAGATACTTGAAATTTTCACCGATTATGTATTACTGTGGCCGCTATAACAATAAATACTAAAAATAAAAAAAGTTAAAATTAAAGGGGGTTCAAATAAAAATTGTGTTTTTTCAGCGTTTTTAACTAGGTAGATCTTTATAATGGCATTAACTAGATACTTGAATTTTTCACCGATTATGTATTACTATGACCACTATAACAACAAATATGATATATTGAATGAAATATGAAAATATACCTCGAAATGGTACGTTATTTAAAAAACAAAATTTCTGAAATAAAGAAATTATAATTCCTTTCAAGGGCACTTACAGTATGCTTACCCGCAATATGGAGAGGTCTGTTAGCTTAGTTGTCGACCCCCAATGTCAATTATTAGTATGCGAGTTTCACTTTCCTAACAGGAAATGTCAAGTGTTCCCACTCGTCTTTGAAAACGCTAAGCGTTAAGACCAGGGATCTTCGCTGCATGATATAAACGGGCGACGTTTAGAACATGCAAAATATTGCTTATAATACTTAAGACGATACACGGAGTCCAGTGCCGCCCCAATTTGAAATAAATTATTTGTAAGGAAACGGAGATATCATTTAAAATTTTAAGCTAGTAAAACCTAGATAACCCTTCAAACTATTTTATGAACCACTGTTTACAGGTTAAAGTGAGAACGTTAAGCTTTAGTTTGAATTTTTGCCAAAAGTGGCTATTTTTCGCAAAAATGCAAACTTAAGCTTAATGTTCTCACTTTAAACTGTAAATGTTCTAGTAAACTACTAAACTGTATCTAGGTTTTACTAGCTTAAATTTTTAAATAATATCTCCGTTTCCTTACAAATAATTTATTTCAAATGGTGACAGCACTGGACACCGTGAATCGTCTTAATAGGTAATTAATTAATGATGCCTAAGTTGCTGATATCATGAATTTATCTCTTTTGTTTTGAATTTAAAGTAACAAAAATTTTAAAGATATTGGTTATACAATTAGGTACCTATATCATGTTACAATACTTTAAAGTTTAGGAAAATTTAAGTAGATATTCGGTTTCGCCAAAGACGGGTGTCGGGTATTATCTTCGCTTCGCGAAAAGGGGTGAGAAGCTTCGTTTCTGACGGGCTCTCTCGACCGGGGAAAAACATACAAGCGCGTCTCTTATTTTTTTTTTCGTAGTCTCTTTTTTTTTGTAGGCTGGCCACGTTTATCAATGCAGAAAAACGATACAAATATTTGAGTTTTATGCATACATATCTAAAGGCATCCCCGGCTAAGAAATGCAGCGGAGATCTCTCGACGCCTCGCGTTTCAATAGGCGCTGATTATGTGCAAGATTTTTAACGACCCTGCGGTGCTGCTGTGACGTGAAAATATGAACATGCTATTTGCATAACAACTTTTTATATTAGGTCTAACAAAATATACTAAAACTATTTTGAATGTACCCACATTCAGTCCATATGGTAATCAACAACTTCCGCAAGGAACATATAGCGAAATACTAAGAATAATTTAAGGCTTGTCATACAAGGGAGACGAGGAAGGGGAAGACTAAGAATGAAGTTTTTCCAACAAATTAAGGAAGGGTTAGGAGTAAGGTCCTACCAAGACATTAAAAAGATGGCAAAGAGAAGAGAGGAATGGAGGCATCTCCACTTAACTCCACCGACAAGAGCAAGCTCTTAAATTAAAGAAGAAGAAGAATGCAAGTTGACCGATCAGCTAATCAGAGTTTGTATAGGAAGATTTTTTTTTTACATATTTTGGTATGTATTCGTAAGGGAAAGTTGTTTAGTATCAGTATCAGTTCAGTAGTATACAGTTTTAATATATTTTATTAAACCCTGTATAAAAGTTGTTATGTAAATAGCAATATTTCACGTCACAGCAGCACCACAGTGAAAATCGTGCACATAATCAGTGCCTATTGAAACGCGAGGCGTCGAGAGATCTCCGCCGCATTTCTGAACCGGCGATGCCTTGGGATATGTTTAAATAAAATTCTTGCTTACGTTTATTGTTTTAGCAAAGTTTCATGTTTAAGTAGTCTTTACAATCCCTCAAAGAATTAAAAATCAAAGTTTTAGCAAGATCTATCCAACGATAAATTCCATACTTTAGGATATACAATTAATTAAAAAAATGCAGAAAAGTTTCACTAAAACACATTTTCACATTTTATTTTATAACATTACTAGCGTCCCGCCCCGGCTTCGCACGGGTATGTATTATACATATAAACCTTTCTCATGAATCACTTTATCTATTAAAAAAAACCGCATCAAAATCTGTTGCGTAGTTTTAAAGATCTAAGCATACATAGGGACAGACACTGGGAAGCGACTTTGTTTTATACTATGTAGTGATGATGCCAAATTACAGCTTCTAGTCAAAAGACATTGACGGACTAACCAGAAGCTATAATTTTGCATTGGAAAAGCTTAGAGAAGTTTTGCCGCGGACGGATAGATGGATATAGTGAAACTATTAATGTTCTTTTTCAGGATTACAGTTTCTAAAACCGTGAAAGGACGTATTATTGTATCCAATCCGTTGTTGACATAATTTTCCTCTAAAAATATAATCGAAGGCAACTAATTGTTATTCATACAAAACCTTTGGTTTATTCAAATCGAATCGGCCTCAAATCTCCGTCCCAGTAAAACAAACAGTTTTGTCGGACAGCTCCGTCGTGTCAGCGTGTCATATGTTGCTGACACTCCGTTTAATTGGAGAGGGCTTTCTATAGGCATTTCTTTTGCAACAAAGCGCCTCTGAATGTGCGCTCTTAATTGTTAAGACGTTAAGTATCGCCGCAACCCGGCTAATTGTGGACTGTGTTCTACAAAATGAGTTTTACCTTCTAAAAAATAAGATAAGAATTATAAATAACTAATTTAAGGCCAACTAGGTTTGGATCGATTTTGAATCAATTGTTATCGTTTGTTACGATCATCTTCAGGGTGAGTTTCAAAACTGGTCGGCCTTTTCCAAGTACATTACGTGAGTCAACCCTTTTCAAATTATTTATTATGAAGTTATCTTACGTTAGTTTTTTAATAAAATAAGGGATACTAAGTTGAAATTTATCTCAAATTTACCAATATTTTTTTTAAATTCGAACATGACTGAGTCTTTTCATATACGTACAACTAATAGAATTTAAAAAAAAATATGTGAAAAGGTTTCCAAGAAGAGTTAGCGACTTGTCAGTTCGTAGCGAATATCTACTTATTAAATTCGGTTCTCTACCTGAGTCTGAAAGTAACGATGATGTGATAAATTATTACCTGCTTTATGCTGTCATAACAGTGCCAATCGTCATACAGTCTTTGCAAATAACGAAATATGAATTCGACACGTATGTTATATTATGTTGACTGGGAGAAAATGCTCTTAGCATTAAGTCCGCCATTTATTAAAAGTATATTTTTACTTTGGACAATAAAGTTTGATAAATAAATAAATATTTATATACCTATTATTTTTGTATGTATGTTACGCGATATCGTTGGCAAATGTTAGCCGATTTTGTTTGTTTGTTTGTAATAACAAATATAACACATAATTGTAGACAAAAACAACATATAGAGTAAATTGACAACGGCGGACTTATCCCATAATGGAATCTCTTCCAGTCAACCGGCGAATAAGTAGATAGGACAATTACTCACAAGAAAAGTAGAAGTGTGTACATAGAATAAAAGAAAGCATCAATTATACGAACTTAAACTAATAGAAACATGCAAACTAACTACGAGATATATATATACATACATATAAATACATAAACATACATACACATACATAAAGATACATATTGTACCTACATACTCGTAAAAACACTGAAATGAAAGCTTAAATAACTGAGGTGACAAAAATTTATTATTATCATTATTTATTTTGATGAATCTTCTTCTATTTGAAACCCTTTACTACCAAATTGGTCCCATATTAATTTGGCGAAGACAATATATTAATTATAATTTTATGCGGACGAACTGCAAATTTACACTCAATCGTCAATCCATGAAATTGATTCTTCAACTCGTTAACTCGGCTTTGTCAACTATCCTGACATGGTCCAATGAATTTGGTATACAAGTCAATCCGTCAAAGTGCCAAGCGATAATAGTAGGTAGTTCAAGACAAATCTGTCAGATTGACTTTGAGGTTATCGCACCTGTCACATTTAACAATTGTAGTATCCCGTACTGTAAAGCTGTGAAGGACCTTGGCTTCCATATCGATTCTACACTTAGTTGGATCACTCAAGTGGCTGAAGTCAGTCGTTCTGTCACTGTTGCCCTTCAACAGCTTAACCGCCTTCGGAACTTCCTGCCAATTAAAACGAAGATACTGTTAGTCCAAACATTAATATTACCTGTTATTGATTACGCTGATGTGTGTTACCCTGATATTAATGCAGATCTTCTCAATAAGCTTGATTATCTAGTTAATAATAGCATTCGATTTATTTTCTGTCTTCGCTAATATGATCATATAATTCCATTTCGCTTGGAGCTTAAATGGCTTCCCATCCGTGTACGCAGCCAAATGCGAATTCTGTGCAGTCTCTTTTCTATTTTTTCTAATCCAAAATCTCCTGAATATCTTAAATGCAAATTTCAATTTCTTTCTGACACTCATAATCGGCAGCTTCGTTCTACTGTTACCCGTCTCCTTAGTATTCCTCTTCATCGCACAAATTTTATGGCAAACTCTTTTACTGTTCAAGCTTCACGACTCTGGAATGCTTTGCCCGTTGACATCAAAGAAATTTCCACAAAATTTTCCTTCAAGAGAAGAGTACACTGTCATCTTCTAAATTAGTCTCATTTTCTTATCTACATCATCATTCATTGTAGGTATGTATGTATTTGTATTTATTTAATTATTTATATATATATATAATATATGCATGTATATTTGGTATGTTATAAGTATGTAATTATTTAATTATTTTGCGCCGCAACGAATTATCTGTTTATCCCTATGGTTGACTGGGAGAGAACGCTTTTAGCGTTAAGTCCGCCAATTGTAAGACAATTGCATTGTTAAACAATAAAGTTTAAAAATAAATAAATAAAATATAAATAACTTTGGAGATAAATATGGAAGAATAACAAAGAAAATGAAGTCTTTTTTGTTATGATATGAATTACTGGCCGTTTGGTGACGGACGACAGAGTAGAATACAATTTGTCACCACCACTTACCTCTTCCACGGGTGTCGTAAGAAGCGACTAGGGGACTAAGTATGGGTAACAGAGAACGGGCAGTAGAATCCTTTGTGTAAATACTATACCATCAACTGTGATTACTAACCCGCCTGCCCAGCGTGGTGATTATAGAAATACTCACTTTGGGAGAGGCCTTCAGTCCAGCAGTGGACTGATATGTATGCTACTCTTTACAAAAATTCATAAAGAGTTGCTTATATCATTTGAAACTATCGAAAACAATATGCGGTAACATATTACGTAAATCAAACACAACATAAAACACAAGAAACGTAAACAAATAAATTTTGATTGATTTCCGTAACGTGAAATCTGGCAGCGTTCTGCGTTCGATGTGGCATTGCGATGTTGTTTTTATTATTTTATCGGTGCTTGGAAATATTTAGATTTTGAAGTTTCATAGGTAATAACACTCGTATGTGACCAATATGATGTTACCTGTACCTCGTAAAAGAGAACGGGCAGTAGCGTTCTCTGTGCAAAGACTTTATGCTATCTACTGCGATCACCAATTCTTGCCCTTGCTCGTACTTACATACTTTCTTCGGTGCTTTGTGGGTCTTTGTTGTAGTGAAGTCCTTGCCCAGAGTAGTGATTATAGGAAAACCCTTCCTTTTTATTGGGAGAGGTCTTTAGTCCAACAATGGACATATGCTATATAGGAAATATCAAATTACTTAGCACATAATGTATACCCAGCCCGTTAAAAAGTTCTAAGTTTATTGAAATAAAGAGACAATTGTCTTGTAGCGGTTTCTTTATTTCAATAAAATAGTATTGAATTTAAAGAATTTTATTATGAATATTATTTAAAATATTAATAAAGGTGGGCCCACATTTTAATTAGCTGGATTCCAACCGATGGGCATAAGAAAAGGCCTATAAAAAGATGGTTAGGCGACTTCAAAAGTAATGACAGGGATTGTATGGATAAGACCCAGAATAGAGAATGTTTTGCCCAGCAGTGGGACACAAACAGCTAAAAAAATTCATGAATTAAATACTAGGTAGCATTTCGTAGAAAGTTTTAATGTTACTTAAAATAAACTTGTCATAAAACTATAAGCGGATACTTTTCACTTTCCCTAACATAACTTTAGGTCATAAACTCTACAAAATGCCAGTACACTTAGCATATTGCTGCATGTCTAAGCAGTGAACATAAATATGAATTTAAGTCTATCCGGTGTTATTGATATGAAAATTGACGTTCCTCCAATACTCGTTAAGTTCATCCCATCGCGCCGGCCGCCATTAAAATGTGCTGACTCCGTTTAGTGCCACGACCCGGACTCAACATACCGAGAGTGCAGAAAAGAAAAATACATGTAACAGCACTTACACATTGCGCCACAGCGGCATCGATACAACCGGGATGGATCTGCCCGCTATCAGCTCGAAGCCCTGGAAGCTATCGACAGACGTGCCAGACGTGAAGACTCGTTGGTGATGAGATGCTTACGGCAGAACGGCTTCAGAGCCTCGAGCATCGCCGACTAGTAGCAAGTGTTCATCACAAACCTCAGTGGTTTATAGAAATGTCATGTAAATATTCTGTTGTACATAATTGTAATATGTTAGTAATAAATAAATAAATAACTAAAAATAAGTCTGTGTGTCTTCTACAGGCTGCGCTTCGGGGAGTGTGCGCAGGAATTACATAATTTAATTCCCCCTGCACCATTCCACCATCGGACAACACGACGTAGACAGGGATTCCACCCATTTGTGGTTAATATTACTCCTCATCGTACCTCTCGATTCACCTCCTCCTTCATTGTGCGAACCTCTAAGGTGTGGAATTCCCTCCCTGCGTCTATGTTTCCCCATATGATTTAGGGATTTTCAAGGCAACATTTTTTGAGTCTGCGTGTTAAACCTTAGACCTCATCTTAGCTTCCCATCAGGCTAGATAGAGGTCAAACGCATTAAAATCTCTAATAAAGAAAAAAAAAGATAAAGAAACCGCCGTCGCGGCGTCACTAAAAATCCGTTCTCGGTGTTAAAAGTTTGTTGTTAAAAAATTTTTTGTCCCCTAAAAATAAACTTTATTTGTCTCAAAGTCAAAGCCAACATTTTTTATTCAATTTAGGATTACTATCACTTATTAAAGGTATAATATAACTAGCTTTTTCCTGCGGCTTCGCCCGCGTAGACTACACAAATTAGATTGTTTTTTTTTTAAACCTAATCTTTATAATACCTACTACAAATGTTAAAATTCGAAAGTCTGGATACAAAAATGACGAAGATTCATACAAACTGCCAACCCCTATTTCACCCCCTTAGGGATGGAATTTCCAAAAACTAATAAATGCATTATTATTTTTCACTAACTACTAAAATATATTAAAAATTTCATGTGTTTCACCTCACTTTAAAAATTACGAAGTTTCATACAAACTGCCAACCCCTAATTCACCCCCTTAGGGATGAAATTTCAAAATATCCTTTCTTAGCGAACGTCTCCTAGTTACAATCTAACTTCCTGCAAAATTTCATCATCATTGGCTAAGTAGTTTTCGAGATTTGAATGCTTTTATATATATCATCATCATCATCATTTCAGCCGCATAAGGTCCAGTGCTGGACATAGGCCTCTCCCAATGATTTCCAAAATGACCGATCTAGAGAGGCCTTTCATATATATATCACTTGTAAATAAATATACTTTATCACTTATTGAAGGTCATTATTTTTAAATTATTTTGAATGCAACGCTGGCCAGATACGCCGAAAGAAATCCAGGTTAGTCTCTCGCTCGTGTTATTAATGCTCGTTCAGTTAGCCGTGTAGTTTCCGGCATAGCAGAATAGGATCACTCCAAGTCTTCCCGTAGATGTCGTAGAAGGCGACTTAGGAAATACAAGCTAAAATAAAGCTTATAAACATCAATGAGACCTCTCAAACCCATCTGGTCAGCGTGGAGAGTGTAGGCCAAATCCTCTGGTTGCTTTAGCCAAGTATGGCTTTGGCAGAACAGAGAGGGTCGTGCTTCTGCAGTGGAGACTAAAAAAAAGACCTGATGATGATACCCGTCCAGTGGTTGAATGAATGAATGACTGCTTGCCAAAATGCCGAATGGTCAGAACTGTTGACCAACTAGTGCGTAACATAAATTACACGATTGAGTGACAGAGCAATAACTATACATCTGAATTCACCGGTCGCCGCGCCAAGTATATAAGAGTTCTTAAAAATCTAAGGGTGACTAATATGGCGGCACTGACGACGATGACGACCTCCGTGTAGTGATGTGCCGTTTCCGTTCCGCAGATTTCCGGGAACGTTCCCGGAAATGTTCCCAAAAAATGGAAATGTTAGGGAAATTTGTAATTTTATTTATCAGACATATTTATTTTATCAATGTAAATATATTTTACTAACGTAAATGCATCACTTGATATGGTTATAATTCAACTACAAACATCATATATTCCGTAACATTCCCTAAAAATACCAAATTCTCCGGGAACTTTCGCAAATTCCGGGGAATTTGGAAACGTTCCCGTGGAATTTGGGAACATTCCCGGGAACAGCACATCATTACCTCCGTGGCGTATTGGTGACCACGCTAGTCCGCCACTTGGAGGTTGTGGGTTCGATTCCCAGGCAGGGCAAGTTGGAAAATGGCCTTTTTCAAATTGTCTTGGGTATTCATATATTATGTGTTTATTAAAAAATATAGTATCGTTGAGTTAGTATCCCATACCACAAGTTTAAAACTTATTTTGGGGCTAGCTTAATCAGCGTGATGTGTCACGGGCGGGGTCTAAGCAGAATTATTTTTAATCATCTCTTTTTTACATTTATCTCTAGCCCATATTCTACTTATGTAGGTTTGGTGTAAAGTCAGAAGACAGTAAGAGTACATACAGAACGGAATCTCCTAACCCGTTATCGCTTTGTCGAGGTCGCATTGACGTATGCACGGCGGCACAAGAACGGTGGAGGGGTACGGGGACGGGGAACGGGGACGCATATGGCGCATACCTTAGGAGATCCCGTTCTGTATGTACTCTGTCTTCTGTGGTAAAGTGACCTCTCTGTGGTCTCTACAGTTTGCATCGTGGACTACGCTGTTTACATATTACGAATACATGCAAAACAAACGATCCGGAGAAATCCATTAAAAAGTTTAATTACTTCGCATCTCATATCAGAATTATGATTCGTTAATCGTTAAAGCAGATGTATAATATTCTTACTCGTGTTCGGCTTTGAGCTATTTAAGGCGGGATTTATGTGATCTGTCACGTGAAAAATTAAGCTAGGGATTTTATAATATATTTTGCTGCGTGAAAATCGTCTTTACTGATATAGGGACTATTTAAATAAGATGTTATTATTTCTTCACTCAGAAAAACTAATACATCACCGAGATTCGTTAAAAATTCGGTAGATATAGATTAAGGTAAAAATGTATTTATCGCTCTCTATAAAAGTTAAAATGGCAACCTCCGTGGTATAATGGTCAACACGCTAGTCCATGAATCCGGAGGTTCTGAGTTCGATCCCCAGCCAGGGCAAGTTAAAAAATGGCCTTTTTCAAATTGTTCTGGATCTTGGGTGTTTATCTATATATGAATTTATTATAAAATATAGTACGAGTATCGTTGAGTGAGGATCACATTATACAAGTTTAAACTTACTCTGGGGCTTGCTCAATCAGTGTGATTCCTGTAGGTACTATTAATTTATTTATTTATTGGGGGAGCCTCCAGAGTTCTCCCCGTTCTGGATGCGTGGGTCTTAATGCATATGTTAATGTATACTTATACATAAAAATATGTTTCTTATATGTTATATACTTTCTTGTTATATGAGCTGAAATAATTTGGTATTCAATACTTTCCATATTTTTAAATACTTTTACTTTTGGAGATGCTAAAAAGCCCATAGTTTGTATTCCTAATGTTGCAATTCTGTGGAAATCTTCAAATTCATCAAAATAAAACTCCGTTTAAAAAGTCCGCAATAGTTACACGGACCAAAAGGCACAAAATACAGTGACCTATTTCAGAAACAATGGAACCAACAGGTTGTCGGTTATTTGACGTCACAAGGCAATACTTTTAAGTCGTACTTAGATAAAGACCGCTGGGGACGCAAGTAATAGCTCTCCTGGGTTCTCTTATTTATTTGTTTTCGAAACAATTTCTAAAATCTATAAAATATAAATCAAATATCGTTTTCGAAAATGAGAATTTGAAAACGATATTTGATTAAAAATAAACAGACGTTATTAACAAAATAAACGGGCAAGTGCGAGTCGGACTCATACATGAAGGGTTCCTTACCACCGTACAATGTTTTAAAACGCTGAAGAAACTCGTTTCTTGTATGACGACCCCCTTTTATTTTTAACTTTATTTTATTTTTAGTATTTGTTGTTATTGTGGTCATAGTAATACATAATTGGTGAAAATTTCAAGTATCTAGTTAATACCATTATGAAGATCAAGTTAAAAACGCTGAAAAAAACACGTTTCTTGTATGACGACCCCCTTTAATTTTTAACTATTTTTTATTTTTAGTATTTGTTGTTATATCCGCTACAGTAATACATAATCGGCGAAAATTTCAAGTATCTAGCTATTACGGTTCAAGAGATAGAGCCCTGTGACGGACAGACGGACTGACGGACAGACGGACAGACGGACAGACGGACAGACGGACAGACGGACAGACGGACAGACGGACAGACGGACAGACGGACAGACGGACAGACGGACAGACGGACAGACGGACAGACGGACAGACGGACAGACGGACAGACGGACAGACGGACAGACGGACAGACGGACAGACGGACAGACGGACAGACGGACAGACGGACAGACGGACAGACGGACAGACGGACAGACGGACAGACGGACAGACGGACAGACGGACAGACGGACAGACGGACAGACGGACAGACGGACAGACGGACAGACGGACAGACGGACAGACGGACAGACGGACAGACGGACAGACGGACAGACGGACAGACGGACAGACGGACAGACGGACAGACGGACAGACGGACAGACGGACAGACGGACAGACGGACAGACGGACAGACGGACAGACGGACAGACGGACAGACGGACAGACGGACAGACGGACAGACGGACAGACGGACAGACGGACAGACGGACAGACGGACAGACGGACAGACGGACAGACGGACAGACGGACAGACGGACAGACGGACAGACGGACAGACGGACAGACGGACAGACGGACAGACGGACAGACGGACAGACGGACAGACGGACAGACGGACAGACGGACAGACGGACAGACGGACAGACGGAGGCAGAGACTAAGGAATTAAACTAGACAAAAATGTATGACGTATGAAGCTTATGAATATTGTGTTGTTGATTAATTTTTATTCAGGTGCAGTTGAGTCTAGTTGGACAATCCGGCGTCTGTATCTGTATGTTTAATCATGTTTGTTCGATAATAGTGATTATAGTGACATAGTGAGCTGTTTTACTAGTCAAGCCCTTCATGAGATATCACATTGAGGGGATTGTATAAAATATGGATTGTATAAATATGCATTTTTTGGCAGCCAGCCAAATTTTTGGTGCAAGTTCAGACCATGATACTGAACTACTTTCTATAAAAAAAGTTATTAAATTTCGATAAAAATTTTTCGTCCTTCCATACAAAATCCGTTTGGCTGGCGCTGATTTATATGGGAAGGCAAATTTTTATTTTAGTTTTTCGTTTATTATTTTTATGGAAGTAGTTCAGTATCATGGACTGAACTTGCTCCAAAAATTTGACTGGTGGTTAAAAAGTCAGCCTGTATAATAATACTGAATACATGTGATTGTATTCTAATCAAAGCGATGTATACCAAATTCCAGTTCAATTGAACAAGAAAGATTCAAAAATTTAAATCACTAGATTCACTAGACCCACAAGTAACAAAGCTTAACTGCTCAATAAAACTCGTTTAAAAATATTAAAAAAACGATTCCACGTCAGGCTTTCTCAAGTATTAATACTCTTCCCTCAAAGGCTGCATGTATAATTTAGGGAGACGAGCCAAGACCGGCAAGCCTCAGGCTTTAGGCCTCTCAACAGGTCGCTAATATGTGGCGTGTTTTATTCATGAGATACGAGTACAACTGTCGGCTGTTAACACTTTGTAGACAGCTCACCCGTTTTTGCTTACGACATTCAAGTGAATATAAATAAATCTCTCCAAAGAAGTTATTTTGACATTTTTTCGTTTACTTTTTAATTCTTTAATAGACCATTTCTTATATGATACGAAAAGCTTATAGTTATTATAGGATACTATCTGATGCCCACAGCGTTGCCACAGCAAATAATGGAGTTTTATACAAACTTTCATTCTCTATTTCGCTCTTAGATTTTTTTAAAGTGATAAAATAAACTTTTGTTTAGAACCATAATGAGCTCAGATGTAATTTTTTACATTTCTAACTTCAAAATTGACCAAGTTTCATACAAATTTTCAACCCTCAATTTGACCACCTAGAGGATGAATTTCCAAAAATCCTTTCTTATTGCACACTTACGTCATTTAAGGCACGCTTGTGCAAAATTTGATGCTTCTAGACCCATCGATTTCAACTGTGCGTTGATCGATCAGTCAATATGTCAGCCAGTCAGTTTCTGCTTTTATATACCTATATTTATTTATTCAACTTTATTGCAAAAACTGTTAACGGCGCGGATATAAAAGAAGCAGATAAAATATAAGTTTGATATTTAGGAAATATTATTCACATATTAATAATAACATCTTTGGGTGACCTAAATGTTCACCCAAAGATTTCAGTGTATGCATGCATATCAATTTTAAGAGAGGAAAAAACCGGAAAGTGCACCCCGGGTTCGATTAATCGCATATGAATAGGGCATAATGCCACAATAAAAATAATAAGTACAAATGAAATCCTTGTCAACAAAAGTCGAAGTCTAAATGGAGTCTTGCTAATATACTTTCTTTATTTAGATACGTACGCTCTCTATCTGAAATTTTAAAACACTCGGACTTATTGTATTTTTAATGAAGTGTGCTCTTTCTGAACTTTTTAGTTGGTAACCGATGCCACAGACCAATGAACCCTGGATCAAATTGGCAACTGTTTCTTGGTTTATTTTTACGTTAAAAATAAGTAGGTAATATGATAAGTAAGAACCTGACATTTCTAATTCTGATTTATATTCTTATATTTTTGATTTAATTATTTTATTTTATTTCTTCATAACTGTTTGTCATTTCTTACAAAAAGTAGGTGTAATGAAAACAAAATTAAAAAATATAAATTTGAATAGAAAAAACACTGAATAGAAATCGAAAAACCTCAGAAAAATCTTAATACAAATATAAATAATCATTTTAATGTTTAATTTTTGTTTGGTTTTGTCTTTTGTTGTAGAAAATTCTTGTACAAATTGTCTAACTGAGGTCAAAACACTATCTGCTGCAGTAAAGCTACGGCGTAGCTTCTTCGTAGCACGTCGTCGTAAATCTTATTCGGCTTCGTGTCTACGCCGTAGCCATGCAAGTTCTTGTAGCACGTCTAAATAAATTAAACCTTTTCGTCTAGGTTCTAAAGTCAATGTCTCCTGGTAGATCGCGTTGTGAAAACGCAAGGCTTTCACATGTTAACGGGCGTGGTCACCAATTCGATTGATGACCTCAAGTCAACCGGCAAACCAGCTGTCAATATTACGTCAAGCCAATTGTCAAGCTATGTCAATAATACAAATACAGTATCATTTCTTAATCCCTATTGGGACAGACACAGCATTTTGGGTCTTACGGCTCTAAGCCAGGGCCGCAAGATCAAAATAAATTTTCTTTGTCCATATTTTTTGGGAGATCGTTATTTTGTGCACGATTTCAATCACTCGTGTTATTATTCGATTCAGGTATGCGGCCCAATACACCAAAATACTTTGGACTGCCTAATCCACCTAAACGAAGTTACAAATGTGCTGCTTGAACGAATTTTTAAAATATTAATATCAAAGTTAAATTGAAGTTGAAGAATATTGCAAAACTGAAAGTAATAAGTAAATAAGACTATGCTTGGTTTTTAAAAAGCGTTAGTTGTTCCCCATTTTAAAATTATATAAATACAATAATATTTTATTTTGACGACCTCCGTTGTGTAATGGTCACTAGTCCGTCAATCCCGGGTTCCGGGTTCGATCCCCAGTCCGTGCATGTTGGAAAATGGCCAAAATATAGTATCGTTGAGTAAGTATCCCATAATGCAATTTTAATTTTACTATAAGGCTAGCTCAATTAGTGTGATTTGACCTTATCTATTTATTTATTGTTTATATTGTCTTATATTTTTAATTTGATAATAATCGTATGCTCTTGATGCCAATACTGATAACATTTGACTAGAATTTTGTATGTTTTATAGACGATGTTTTTTTTATCAATAACGTTTGAGAATAACAAAACCAAAATTGACTTGTCTCGAAAATAACTATCCTGAAAAGTATTCTTTGAAAATACATTTTTAGCAGTAAAAATCATGATTCAGTACATTTATTTTCATAGTATTTTCGTCTTTTTACGTAAAGAAAGAAATTATAATTTTTTGAAACAAAATGAGAACTCGGAAGCCTCAGTTAAAGATGCCTTTTTCTTTGCACGATGACAATACACAAACCAAATCGAAAGGAAGTAAACGTCCAGTATCATTTTTTTAATAAAATGCATGAGAAACTTCTTTCCTAAAGGAGCGGCATATCTTTTTTTTTTCAGGTATGTTTTTTTTTCAGTAAAAGATAAGCGTATTTATGTACAATAACCTTTTTTTACATTTCTCAATAACGTGACAGATAACACATAAGTATAGCTTCCTATCGATATAACTCAGTTTTATAAAAGTCTTGAAATTCAATTTACAATGACTTCGTTTTCTATTTTAATCATGTATTTCGCTAAGAATGGATGTTGTGCCCTATTAATTAATACAAGCAGTTCCGGACTAAGCAAGCGCAGGGCCCGCAACAAATTCTATCGAAGGGGCCCCCCCTGTTTTGCTATGCAATGCTTCCCGGGAATGTTTGCGTCGTATTTCATGTCACATATGGTCACCAATCCAATTGACCCGTTTGGGGACCATTAATAACATAAATTAAGTTCCTCCATGCTTAAGAAAGCACGTTAAGCCCTTGGTCACGGCTGTGATCATTACATTGCAATCGTCAAGCTATGTATCTGCGTTTAGGATGTTTAAAAATCGAACAATAGGCTTATGAGCGCAACCTATAACTAAAAGGTCCCGGGATCGATCCCCGCCCGGCATGACTTGTTCGTCTGAGTTTGTAAGTAGGTATAATCTAATGTATATATATAATGTAATGTATGTACTAGAAACTCAGAGTACGGTCATTTTAATGGATACTATATGTTATCGGTAAAGGAAAACATGGTGACGAAATCTGTACACCAATTCACTATTGTGTAAAAATGTCTGCTTTTACTTGATAACACTTATTAATTTATACGTCAATGCCTTTAGGCAACTTGAAAAATCTAACACGAAGAATCTAAGAAGTAAATACGGAAAATAAAAAATAAACACACTCAAAAAATAACGCTCAAGTGGAGGTGAGGTGGGCGGGTCTGGATTCTCGGGGCCCCTTTTTGTGCGAGCCCGTAGCAATTGCTTTTCATGCTATGTGGTTAATCCGGCACTGAGTACAAGGGCATCTCGAGATATAATGAGCCGCGATTGTAATAAACAAGGGATGTCAGACGTCTTAAACAGGCGCCTGGTACACACTGAAATAGTGATATAAGATCCTTCATTAAGTTATAGTGGAATTTCGGAGAATGTCTGATGAGAAGTTATTAAAGGCTGTTTCGTAAATAGGTGCAACATAACATTTATAATCAAATAAAATGTCAAAAACGTAAAGCTTTATCTGAAAACTAAAGAAACATTAAATTTGTTTTATATAATAATTAAGAAATATGAAATACTTCTTTAGTAATATAACAGGATTTAGAATAATAATATATTAATTAGATTACCCTGCAAAGTATTTTGTGTAATTATACGTATGAAAATAACAAATATAATATAGAGTGACTGTTTGTGACCCCAAAAAGTTGACTGGTGGATAACCAGTCAACTTTTTGGCCAATTCGGTATATAAACAACTTTCTATATTTTTTTTAAATTAAAAATCAATAAAAATAAAAATCCGTCCACCAGATTTAGCGTTATTTCCGCTTTATTATATTTATGTATGGAAGGCGAATTTATTGCGTTTTTCTTTGATTGGTTTTATGAAACGTAGTTCTAGATATTGGACTGAACTTGCTCCAAAAATTTGGCTGGTGGTTAAAAAGTCACTCTGTATACAATACATATCGAATGGATAACATATTTTTTCCAGTCGACGTTTGAAGAACTAATGCATAAGAAAAAAAACTTTAATCACATGATGAAAAACCAAAAAAGTTAAATAGCGCCTGTATCTAGTATTTTTTTATAATATTTATAATATTTTTTTTATATATTTATACCTACCTACAATTGTGGAGGAAGCCACGCTAGCAACCAAGCTAAAAAACTCGAGCTAAAGATTTAAAATTTCATGAAGATTATAAATAAAAATTGCTTCGGAAGCGCGGCCTCGCTCGCTAAAGCGAAGGTTCACATCTTTAAAAGGTTTTACAGCTTTTTTTTAGCAAAGCTCAAAATAGAACAAGGTGGTATCAAGTGTAAGTGACGTTATCAGCCGCAGGCCGCTTGCAGGCTGACATGGAGAGAGCTTGTACCCTCGAATAAAATTATCTACCTTAAAACATCTGTTTGCGAACATTTTAATTACCCGAATTTACTCTCTTTTCAATAGAGAAATTCTTCGTAAAGTGCCGGCAATTTATAAAAGTGGCCTTTTAATGTGAAAATTAAGTAATTCCCACTAAGACTGTTGGGAGGCCGGGCGTGGCGCCCGATTCATGTACTTTCGTTACATTGATCTGTTGTAAAGGCTCTTCATATTTAGAGCTGAAAGGTTCAACTTAAAAAGATTTTAAGTAATTTTATTTTATTGAAGAGGTTATTTGATTAAATTAGCTTTAGATGAACAAGATTTCAACTAAAGAAACCGGCATAAAAGTAAGTTCTTATGTAGTACGAGTATGCTAGCGACCCCGGCTTCTTTGATATGTATTATTGTTATATACATCTATTAATAATAATAATAATATTCTTTATTTCTCCCAAATAAATAACAAATTTTATAGTACACTTATAATAGAGTGTAGAGTACAGAGGTGAATAAAATGAGGCATATTTTCAGTCCATTAATACGACAAATTTTCAATGTAATGAGCAAACGGTACTGATGAGCCGGTATTAACCAAGTACGAAAAGTTAAAAAAAGTACCCTTGTTTTGCCTTATTGAGGGCTTCTAGCCGATGTGGATACCTATGCTGTCTGTACACTCTTCCTAATGAATATAATCCAGCAATGTTAACTATGTAAATAAGATCGTATTTCAATTAATGTTATCAAATACACACTATCACGTCTTTATCCCTAACGTGCTAGTCAAAGCCTAGAGCTGTATGACCTCAACGCCACTTATGCGTATGCATAATTAAAGACACACGAACAAAGTGCCTTCCCCTTAATAGAGACGGTAAGAAAAGTGCCGATGGACACATTCTTATTCTATAACTTATAAAACTAGATCAATGTTAAATTATTTATTTATTTAATCTTTATTGAACACAAAGGTACAAAAGGTGGACTTAACGCTAAGGCATTAAATTACTAATAAGTCTAAGTTAAGGCTAGATTTTAATAATATTAGCGTACTTATCCAATGATTTTTAGTAGGTACGTTAAGGAAGGGGAAAAGAAACTTATGCGTGTATATGGTGGGCATCTAAGTGTAAAAAAGAAATCAAATAGTGATGGGCTGCCAGACGCAACGCCTATTAGCATGATTAGGATTTTCATCCATTCCCTCAATTGGTTTTTACGCGAGAAGAGAAGCAGCTGGTACATTCTTTAGTTTTTGTTTCCTCCCAGACCAGCATAAAAGATATAAAATTAAAATTTATTAAAAATGAAGATTTCTTGTTGCCCCTCAAACAATTTCCACGAAATTAATTCAGTTGCAAACATACCGTAATTTGTGTACCTACCGTGTTATGTTTACGGGCACATAATCATGTTCCATTCACCGTGCATTACTCCAGGGATTCCTCGATTCTTTAGGAATAAAGTACCTCTGATTAAAGGGAGTAATAACGGACGTCGTCATATTGTACGGGGAAATATGAGAAAAGCTGTGCTGGTTTGATAATGGGCTTTAGCGCGGTAAGCTCTGCAAAAATGCTGGAATATTTTGTTCTTGTCTGTAGTTTATAATAACAGTGGAATGCAAATATGCTCTGAGTTACTTTCATTGTGCTGAGAGATTAGTGGTTTAAATAATAGTTTGTTTGTTTGTTAAAACTTTATTGTACACAAAGAACAAATACAAATTACACGTAACATCAAGATATCAATAGGTACAAAAGCGAACTTATCCCAGATTGGGATTTCTTCCAGTCAACCTTGAATTGAAAGGAACATTTACAACACAGGGTAGAGAGTGGTTACAACACACAACAGAAAACAGAAAACAAAAAAAAATACAATCAATTTAACATAACTACTACTACATTAAAACTTTTAAGTCTATTTAAAATTAATTACATAGCAAAAAAAAAAATTGTTACGCAACAGACGAATCTTTAAATACTTTTAACAACAAAAATATCTCAGTAAGTACATATACAGTTATGCGTTGTTATCGATGAGTGAAATTTCAATTGGTAAATTAACTATTAATATTTTGTACCTTAGGAAATCTATATTTATTATAAAATGATTTCACCGGCGCTAAGGTATATGTGTCTGTCCGCGATTAACTCAAACACTACAGGGCCGATTTTGATACGGTTTTCACTACCATGTAGGGCAATTGGCATAGCTTGACGACTACCATACGATTATGACAGCCGAGACCAATGGCTTAAAGTGCTTTCCTAAGCCCGGAGGAGAAATTATTTTTATGCGACTTGTTACCCCTCCAAGTGTGGGCCACGCCCAGTGTCACTTAACTTGCGAAAGCGCTAGTAATGCATACGGGAACCAAACCACCAAGCTCCTCGTTCTTGGTGTGTGTAAGTGGCCAACATTCGTACTTAGTTAAAGGTAATTTCATAGCCCATAATTGGTAAAAATAAGTCATATTTATAAATAAATAAATATTAGGGACAAGTCAAGATTGAGCTATCTCCAAAGTAAGTTTAAACTTGTGTTATGGGATACTAACTCAACGATACTATATTTTATTATAAATACATGTATAGATAAACACCCAAGACCCAGGAAAATCTGAAAAAGGTCATTTTCCAACTTGCCGTGGCTTGGGATCAAACCCAGAACCTCCGGAGTTGCGGACTAGCATGTTAACCATTACGCCACGGAGGTCGTCACTATGGGCTAATACCGTGCCACATTATTTACCAGTCACTCTGTACATCACCTATTTACAGATTTATCTCTTGACAAAACATATCCTAAGGCATCGCCGGCGCAGAAATGCAGCGGAGATCTCTCGACGCCTCGCGTTTCAATAGGCGCTGATTATGTGCACGATTTTCAACGACCCTGCGGTGCTGCTGTGACGTGAAAACATTGCTATTTGCATACAAATGCTTTCTTTACAAATTTAGGTTTAACGAATTGATTAAAATGGATCAAATTTAATACGCAGATGCATTACAATACAATACAAAAAAAATATTGCACCAAATGACATCTACAATTACAAAATTTAAAGGACTAAGTACTTATAATATAAGGTACAAGAGGGCCGCCTCTTGTACCTTATATTATATGTTGTTCTTTAATTTGTATAGCCGAAACAATCTCTTACAGGTAACCCTAAAGAGAAGGAGTGCGAAATATATAAGTAAGATAACAGGTAGCGCAGTTCATTGGCTTTAATTACCGTTTGCTTTTGGGACAAGTCTTCTCCTAAATAATTTCAAGTCTTCTTTTTAAAAGTATAATTTTATATCGCCAGCTACACATATTTTCCGCTTGGTCTACTGGTTGACCAGTAGGGAATGCCATATGACTTTAGGTCCACCAGATATACAATATTATTTTGTACAATAATGTTTTAAATAAATAAATAAAAGCCTCAGAGAAGTACAGTGTATTATATTATACTTGCCTGGCCGCTTTCCTTCCGGAAAACATTCCTTATTCTGTTTAGAAGTTAACAGCTCGTCAATCTTGTTTAGGTGACACTTTGGCGACCACTACTGTAATAATACAAGGCAAACTTAGCTTTCTGTGGCACTGAAAAGTGTAAAGTTTGCTTCGTAGCCTTAGTTACCTTAACGGCTGTTGTATGTAGGTACTAACCATAGAATTTTGTAATGTATGGATTAGTTTATATGTTACTTTTGTATGGTTCATTATCATCATCTCTCTCTCTCTCATCTCAGCGTGGTTCCAGTTGCATCCACAGCTGTAATGCTGTGAAGCCCGGGGTCCGCTTTCCGGCTTTTCCTTCTCCACTTCGCACGGTCTTGAGCATCCTTCATTGTAAGACGTAGTGGTTTATTATCATCATCATCAGGTCTTTTTTAGTCTTCACTGAAGAAGCACGACCTTCTCTGTACTACCAGAGCCATACTTGGCCAGAGTAGCCATAGGATTTATAATATATTATATATGTTACTTTTGATTGGTTAAACCAAACTAAAGCTGTTTTAACTCGTAAAATAGATTACTTGTTATTAAAAAAATTAATCTAAGCCAGTGGCCAACACTGGCGTGAACCAAGCTGCCGAGACGCATCTGATACAGCTGGCACAGTCGTCAGACTGCCATACAATGATGACAGCTGAGACCAACGGCTAAACGTGCCTTTCGAAGCACGGAGGAGCTCGAAAAGCCGCCCGCCCGCCCATAAGTGCGGACCACGCCCAGAGTTGCTTTACTTACAAAAGTGAACCAAGACAATCGAATCTGCACCTCAAAAATAAATATACTTTACTATTTCTTATTTCATACAACTTCTCATTTAATATTGTTAGCAAATAAATTCGTGATGAATTTAAAACATATTGCGACTGAAAGTTAAACTTACCAGTTTTATATACAACCAGCGGCACACCCCGGCTTCGAACGGATATTTATTATACACTCTATTTATTGATAAACGTCATTTCTTTTAAGAAAAACAAGGTAGTTATTTGAGTAAAGCAATCATATTTCGAGTCCGAAATCGGGGTAAGTAGTAAATCTCGTATTCCAAGTCCAGGATTATGAAATCGAATACGGATTAATATGTCAAATAACTCGAGATCAAACGATTTGTAATGCTACCTTCACATCGCAATTGGTGAACTGCGAATTTGATGAATACGAATCATCTTTCTTCTTTTATTTTTAGTACTAGCTGTGAAATTGAATGAAAATTCCCTTTTTGTATGTATGATTTAAGTCTATTATAATTTTATACAGATCTAAGCATTTTTTTCTGTTTGATAATATACTTTTTTTCTCCTTCCTAGTACCTAATCATCGTGTGGAATGAAAAACACTTTATATACAATTTTAAAAACATCACGAGTTCCAATGAAAATAGATTCATTTTGTGATTCCGCATAAATACATATATAACGTGTAACAAAATATACTGAAACTATTTTAGGGATGAATTCAGTCCATGATACTGAACAACTTTCTCCAAGGAACATATATCGAAATATGAAAAATATTTTTTGACTTTCCATACAAACTCGAATCAGCTGATAAGGTCAACGTATGGGCGGTCGAAAATTATTTTTATATTTCGATATATGTTCCTTGGAGAAAGTTGTTCAGTATCATGGACTGAATCCACCCTTAAAATAGTTTCAGTATATTTTGTTAGACCCTGTATATTTAAACTGATTTAAATAAAATATAAGATTTCTCTTTTAATCTTTAAAAAACCACAATTCAATAAACTTTTAATATTAAATGCCTGATAAGTCCGGAATCTAGTTCACAATCACAACTCAATAGATAAAGCATATTTCATATCGATGTAAAAGCAATTTGTGGTATTTAAGCTTAAGTGAGCATCGAAGTAATGAAATACCTTCCCATTGTTCGCTTGCCTACCTCTAGCAACCTTTTATTGCTCTTACTACGTTCATAAAACACGGAAAATACAGAAATATATGTCGTGACGTGTCGTCACAGAATACAGTAAGAGTAAACAGAACGGAATCTCCTTAGGTGCGCGCAATATGCGTCCCCGTTCCCCGCACCCGCACCTCTCCCCCGGTTCTTGACGGCCAACGTGAGACATCGTGGCGAAAACGGGGGAGAGGTGCGGGGACGGGGAACGGGGACGCATATTGCGCGTACCTTAGGAGATTCCGCCCTGTGGTGTCGTGGCGACATCTGCGGCGTTCGCAACTCGGTCTGGGCGCGTTTTGTGCTTCGTTGACTTTTTGTAAACAAGTAAATTAGACGCGACGCGATTCGTGCGTTGACGACCTCCGTGGCGTAATGGTTAACACGCTAGACCGCTAATCCGGAGGTTCTGGGTTCGATCCCCAGCCAGGGCAAGTTGGAAAATGGCCTTTTTCAAATTGACCTGGGTCTTGGGTGTTTATCTATATATGTATTTATCTTAAAATATAGTATCGTTAAGTTAGTATCCCATAACACAAGTTTAAAAACTTACTTTGGGGCTAGCTTAATCAGTGTGATTTGTCCCTATATATTTATTTATTTATTTATTTATATCAACATTTAAAAAAAATGCCTCCACCGTCTACTCCTTTTTCGTGCCCTACGGTCGGTGGGGGCTTTTTTATACGAGGACCCACCACTCCGATGGTTATGGTTTGGATCTCCAGCCACGGCTTGATGGAAAATGGTATCTTTCAAACTGTCCTGGGTATTGAGTTTTTATTCACACTTCATAAATATTTTTGTGTACTCTCTTGTGTATTCTCCCGCCAATGCGAAAGAGCGAGAAGGGTATATATATATTAATCGGTGTTCAAGATGGTTGCTGGGTAATAACGTGAAATTATATTGTTGCTTTGCTTACCTGTTTTCATCACTCGGAAATGTATGAAATATACGTTCTTTGTTGTATTCGGTGGATAAACAATTATTATATGCGCATCTTCTCACCATGATGGTTACTATTGGTTGACAGTTCTTAAGACAAGACACGTCGCGAATTGCGTGCGGCTAGTAACTAAACCCTGGTTTAGAGCGCAATAAGGCGCACAAAGTGCGGGGGAGAGGTGCGGGAGACGCTGTGAGATTCCATTCTGTTTGTACTCTTATGTATTCTGTGACCTGGCAAAAATATAGTCATTTAAGTGAGACATACAATTTCACTAGTGACATCGTTATTACACACCAGAGATCTAGTGTTCAGGTTTCCTCACAATGTTTTCCTTTACCGAAAGTGCAATGAGTGGTAGTACTTAAAAATCTTCTATATCACTATTTTGATTCCTTTTTCCACCTTCTCGTCCACCATCACGCTAAAAGTGGCTTTTGGGTCTTGCAGCCTTGAGATCCGTCTGTTTAAAGCTGCAAGACACAAAATGCTCTGTCTGACCCATTAGGGATAAAGACGTGATCGAATTAATGTATGTATGTACGTACATATAAGTTACTCTACTGTTTCTGATTAATAAGGATATACGACTAAAAATAAAAGGAACAGACGGTTAATCCGATACCTGTGCCACCCCGCGCGTCGCGCACTACGTGAGGTGGCACAGATACCTTAACTTTCTTCTGTACATAATAATTCTGAGTTATAAACGGCAATCGTAAAAGGGTCAACTCACACTGGCACAACGTCGAAGCGTCGCGTCGTGTCATGTTTTTTTAGCCTAGAGTGTATTCATCCCTACTATGCTATTATATTAAGGTACAAATTTGTGTTATGCAAATATGGAATCGCGCGACGACGGATGGAGTCGAACGGTTTAATTTATACATTAATAATTGGATAATATAGACGCGACGCGACGCTTCGACTCTACGCCAGTGTGAATAGAGTAAGTCGTTGACGTACAAACTTTTCTAAAAGAGTTATTTCTGTACTGTCAATGTTTTGTGGTCTGAATACGTTGTTTTGTTGGAAAGTAATAAGTATATGAACAGTCGGATGGCTTTCTAGTTTTCCTCGAGCGATCTCGTATATTGAAATGTGATTGACTTCTGATTACTGTATTTGATCGCTAAAATTGTATGTATCTTTCGTTATTATTTATGTATTATGAAAAGAATATGTATTATATTATACATGTTGATTTTTCACCCGCTAGATATAGTGAAATCTTGGAA
This sequence comes from Acrobasis repandana, assembly GCA_963576875.1. Classification (NCBI taxonomy): domain Eukaryota; kingdom Metazoa; phylum Arthropoda; class Insecta; order Lepidoptera; family Pyralidae; genus Acrobasis; species Acrobasis repandana. The sequence goes on along the minus strand of OY756221.1, from coordinate 6,741,445 downwards.
TCAGAATCATTAATAGAACACAAAACCCTAAGAAAAAATACTTATTTCTTGTTATTTTTTACCCCCAAATTTCTAACTAATGGCTAACCTACTAACTTTACTATACGCGCGGCCGATCAGTAGTAGGTACTTACACCATAAAGGCCCATTTACACGGTGCAAATTAAGTTATGTTATTTGAAGCACTCAATTATTCGTAAGGTTGACGTTTTATTTAGACCATCCAAGTCATCTATAGCTTAAATTGAATTGTATGCAACAGGCAAAAAAACTTGCAACTTTCCTTGTTTCTGGTGGATAGTGCTTTCATTTATGAACTAGAGTTAATATTAATCCTCCTGAGGAGCTCGAAGACTTGTCGGGAGTACGCATTACTAGCGCTTGTGCAAGTTAAGCGACACGGGGCGTGGTCCGCATTTGGATGAGTGACCAAAAGTTATACATACTTTTCTCGAACTTGGAAAGCACGTGAAGCCGTTGCTTCTGACCGTCATCATTGTATGCCAGTCGTCAAGCTATGTTAGATTCTTTAAGGCAGCTTGAAAAATCTAACACCAATATAGCCCACTTACATACACACGAAAAACAAAACATGGTACTTAATCCTTGTTTTCTTAATAATATTGATTAAATTTTTCCCCTTTTAAATCTTCGCTGAATGTGAAACATTTAATTTTTAGGTTTCCGCACAAAAATATAAAAAAAACGGAACCCTTGTAGGATCACTCGTGCGTCTGTCTGTTCGTGCGTCTGTCTGTATGTGCGTCTGTCTGTTCGTGCGTCTGTCTGTTCGTCCGTCTGTCACCGCCAATTTTCTCCGAATCTACTGGAGCGAATCAGGTGAAATTTAGTAGGATGGTGTAATCCTATGACCCAAATACATATGTACAAAGTAAATAAATATTATTTTAAAATAAGAGTCATTTTCGGGGGAAAAATTAGGAAATAAAAAAAAAGTAAGATAAAAAAATAAATGTTAGAAGGCGGGTTCCATCTGCCGTTTGCACTGAAAATGTTAGGCTCATGTGGCCTGTAAGTGGAATCCAGGTCGTCGCAAAAGGGGTAGGCCAAGAACACGATGGAGTGACCACCTCCGCAGATTCAATAAATGATGGACGGAGATAGCACCACGTCGAGAGACCTGGAAATGGGGGAGACCTTTATCCAGCAGTGGGACGACATACATACATACATACAAATAATACCAAAGTAATGAAATTTCCAGCTTAATGTTTAATTCAAAGAGCGTTGCGTCTATTACAAAGATTAGCCAAAGTTGGGCCGATTTCAAGAATCCCTTTGGTGTGTTACGCGGGCATACTTCTTGTTTTAAAGACGCTTGGAATGCAAAGTGGTATTTAAAAGATGGAAGAGTTATATTAAATTGACAAAACAGAAGAAAAACTTAGTAAGATTCTCAACACGGCCTTGTAGAAAATTTTATTCTAGATTAGATAATCGTAATTAAGTTATAGATCTCGAACAATCATGAGATGGAAAGAACTTAACCAAATACATATATTTGTCTTTTGTATGTGTTAAACAATTGTATCTATCTATCTATATTTAAGAGCTATGCTCTTGTCGGTGGAGTATTAATTCTCTTTCATTTGTCTCTCTCACCCGCCAGCTGTTTTACTTCGCTGTACGACACGACGTTCACCTTCTCTTTATTTTTTCATTTATTATTTCATTTTTTCATGTAGCTACGCCTCGGTCTTCTTGGTCCTCTTTTCCCTTCTATCTTTTCTTCAATGATAGTAGAACTAAATAGTAAATAGAACAATTGTACCAAAATTTTATAACCTAACAAAAAGTTCTAGATAAAGGGCACAGACAAATCATACATTAAAAATAGAATCTGTAATCTTTAGTCTAGCCTCAATCAAAACCCCGGAAATTCATTTAGAAACATTGATCAGTTGCTACTTAATTGGCTCTGCTACTGAAACATGACGAATAGTCCACCACTTGTTTATTACCTACGCCAAAACTTATTTCTTGTTAAGATACATTTGACGAGAACTACGAGTAACGTCTATTAATCCATTACTTAGTAGCGCTAACCCGAGTAAGTTATAGGCTTACCAGCCAACTTTAATGTCTCCAAGTCATATATCTTAGTTCTATACCTACAGGGGGTCAAATGAGAGTAAATGGCTTTTCTTTATAACACCTTTAAAGTGACCGGTTTATGGAGAAAAGAGCTGACATTTATCCTTATAGGAAACTAAGTTAAAAAGTAGCGGGAGGTTGCGTCTGAGCTGAGGGTTTCGTACTTTACTAGCGTAATTTGATTTCCTTTGGTCGATAGAAAATAATATGAGTAGTTTTATTTGTACAACATATTTAGAGGTGAATCGTAGCTGAAATTTATTTTTCATGACAAAGTCAAAATCTTTGTTGATTGTCATTTTTTTCTTTCGTAAAAGTTGTTGACGTCAGATCATTTACTAACAGCAAAGTTTAGTGCCGCTTCCTAAGCGCAAGAGCAGAAGAAGCGGCAACAAACTGCTCTGCAGCATTTTCTCCAAATATGTCAACTTTCAATTAAACTGATTTTTAAAATTAGATATGTGGACTGAGACGCATGCAATTTAGTTACAGATTCAAATAGTTTGTACTTATTCTTAAGGTCTATTTACTAAAGTATTGACAACTACCAGGGGCGCACAAGTTAATAGATGTTAATTGTTTGTACCTACGGGTTAGATAAACAGACAATACATTGGCATAATGGCGGACGTTACGAATTTATGGAGATTCTAGACTACGCAAAACACAACGCAAGTATTTTTTAAATTCTATTTCTATAATGTTGGTGCGTTGTTGGCGATATACCTTCTCTGTAAATGAATGAAGAAGAGCCAACCAACGGTAGTAGATACCTGGTTGAGAGTGATATCTTTTGTAACTTAAAGTTCACTCATGATACGATTATAATTTACATATAATATACCTGGGAACAGTAATCAGAGAATTGCAAAACAGGATAGATAGGTTACTCTCCAAACCTAAACCCAAGGTATGGTCTGCTTACTAAGTCTTAGGTTGTACGGGGGTTAGTGCCCTCACTTTAAGGATATGAATAAACTTCATACATATGAATTATGTGGTTGTTAAGTCTGGCCATAAATGGTCAAAACACTTTTAAAATTGGAACCCTAAAAAAGCTTTTAAGATCCCTGCAATACAGGCTTTATGTCGACGTAATTTATTTTGTTCAAGTAAAGTTTGTCGTAAACAAGTTAACAGTCTTGGTTTCTTTGTTTATTGTATTACCACGGCATACACTGGACCACTAAGCCTGAGATAAGGAATTTAATATGATGAAGAAGTTACGAGTAATAAAATACATGAACGAATAACTTTTATCTATGATCATCTACGGAAGCGCGTTCCAGGTTGCATCCTCAGCTGTGCGCTTTCTCGCTTTTTCTTCTATATATTTGGATATAACATGCGTGTCAATGGTCACCCAAGGATGCCAAAGACCTTGCAAAATGGAAAAGAAATAGCCGGAACAGTTTAAATGATTTGGCTATAGTTTTACGACCGGCCGCCTGCCTGACGTCAACCCTCTTTGGGAATTCATTTGTGCGAAAAGTTTTACATCCGGCCGCCGCCCGACGTTAACCCTCCTTGGGAATCCAATTGTAGCACGAGATGTTTGTAGTCCTTTAGTCGCCTCTTACGACATCCACAGGAAGAGATGGAGTGGTCCTATTCTAACCCGGAATCAATTCAAATCGATATTCAAATGAATTTCAGGTACCAAACTACTTAATCTCATGTCACTGTCCCTGTCTAGATAATATTTTAGGTACAAGGGAAATCATGAATTAAGAGATTTCTTTTTTAAATAGCTGCTTATTGAGGCTTGATAAAATAACGAGTGAAATGTTCTGAATCAAAGTCGCCACTATAACAATTTTCACGGTGAAACATTTACTCAGTTGTTGCAAAACCTGTAATGGAAATACACTGTCTGGAACAAGCCTCAGGCGATGTACACTAAATGTCGGGTGTCTTCCTTTACGTGGGCGTAAGGCTGCGTTTTGTTTCGGTGCGGTGAAGGGGATGGAGCGGAAACGGTAGCGATTAGTTCAGTGTTCATATAATTTATTTTTATTTTTATTAGTTTATTGCAAAAAAAATTATATATATCTAATTATTATATATATATAATTATATATATTTTAAGTAATGTAGTAAAAAATAATTACACAGCTACAAATTAGCATATCAGGCTGACCAAAGTAATTTCCTAACCAAAGTAAAACTTCCTACTAATAAGCCATAAAGCACAACAATAAATTAACAATTGATTTACTGCTGTAGTTTAAGTATTCTGGAAATGGTTAAAAATATTTATAATGGTATTTATTAATAGAATATTATTTTTTTTTAAATAAAATCCTATTAAATTTCTTTGATTGTGCAGTATTGTTTAACTATGCCATACCAGTTGTTGGAAAGACCTCAGCCTTACTCGGACTTTTCTGTGAAGATCCAATTAACTCCTTATTAAAACGTAGGCAGCGCCGTGGCTTTGCACCTGTTTTCAGCGGTCTTTTAGAGCCCCTAATTATAAGAGGCAGTGGCTAGAATTATAATTTTATTATTCTAAAACGAAGAAAATGTAAACATGAAAGGTTTATTATTTAAGGGATTTTCGAGTTACATTGTAAAAAAGTAATTTAAAAAATATAAATATATAGGGATAAATCACACTGATTGAGTTAGCCACTATGTAAGTTTAAAAACTTGTGTTATGGGATACTAAGTCAACGATACTATATTTTATAATAAATACATATATATGTCGCAGCAGAAAGGATTTCGGCCGGTTTCCTCCGACATAATGTGGGCTGACGTAGGTATCGCGCAATAAGAGGAGTACGAACAAAATAATCACTTGATTTATTCTTGATTAGTAACCACAAATCAACACTGAATTCACAATAACGAAACGTGGGACAGTTCCGTGACAACGTCTTCACTTGTCGGAGGCTCGATCGAAACTGCGTCACACCGAGCTCGAACGAAACATCACGACTCTGTCGAAGCGCACCGGAAACTGAGTTGCGGCGATATCGCCGCTAGGGGCGCGCTTGCGTTCCGTTTTGTGTCCGTACTCATAACCGGATGCGACACTGCCATCCTGCGTGACACACGTCCTCGGGTGTTAATCTAAAAGAGGAAAGAACACCACAGTTTCTGTTCGGCCATCCTATTTCGTAAAGTTTCGTTCTACTAAAAAAAATAAAGAGTCGTGATCTACTTTAGATGGTTTATTAATCATTATCAACTATTAGGGGACAATATTTACTATCACTATACATTCTAAATCAATCTAAAGCAGACACGAAATGAAATCAAACATTCCTTATTACTCCGTAATTCAATACTAGTTATCTCACAGCATAGGTAATCAAACATTTTTTAAATCTAATAAATACCGAAGATTACTGAGACCATGTACCATTAAGCTACTACAAATACTCTCAAAAGGGAATAATTTTAATCGATTTGAATTTAATACAGGCGCACACCTGGTATCGCATCCGTGGCCCTCTAACTATCATGCTAGCTCCAAAACCTTTTATTTTGTGGACTTCCCCTCGGGAATCCCGAGTCAGACTGTGACTCTATGATCTATGCTACTAGGCAAGATCCGACTGTACTTCCCAGTACTACCGCCTACCGCCTACCCACGGACTTCTCAAGGAGATGACACCGATTTCTATCAGGCTACGGCTACGATATACTGGTACAGTCTCCGGCCCCCGAATCGATAACCAGATCTAGTAATTCAATCAGATGTTTCCGCGTCATCAATATCATCTTCCTCTACAATATCAATAGGTACTTGGCCCTCAGGCATCTTCCTAATACGATCATGAGCGTACTTATAGGTACGCTTGTTAACCAATGACCTCAAAACATATCGGTCTCCATCAAGAACTTCTGTTATTTGGAACGGACCTCGAAACTTTACATCTAATTTGGTTTGGTTACGTTCTTCATTCTCTATTAAAACGTACTCGCCCACCGAGAACCTATTCACTGCCGCTTTATTGCTGTCAAAACGTGCCTTGTTCTAACTCGCGGATGCCTGTATGTCCTCAGACGCAGATTGCCTAATTTTACTAAGGTCTATGACGTCATCGTTATCAATGGCCATCAATTCCAGCGGACGAGCTACCTTCCCTATTGATAGCTCTAACGGACTAGCTTTTGTGACACGATTAATAGTACAGTTTAAAGCGAGTTGCACATCATCTAGCGAATCCTGCCACGATTTATCGTCACACGTCTCTACCGCTGTCAACATTGACTTGAGGGTACTCATTATCCGCTCCACCTGACCGTTTATTGTCACAGTTAACACTATCTCATAAACAAAATCTTAACTGTCATATCTCTAAACTCTATTAGTTAAAACAAAATCATCAGATTATCACACAGGTTTCACTTAAGCTTTTACTTCGACTCGACTAGTGCCACTCAGGCCAGTGAACAATCAGTACCAAAGCTATAGTCCAAAAATAAACCCTGCTAAACATACGTGTGTCCTTCCAACTAACCATTCAGGTTTAGCCCGGTACGACACGTTTTTACCAACTTTTCTAACACCCACACTGTCAATCTGCACAGAACAAGTATGTCCTCTCAACCAACCACACAAGTATGGCCCGGTACGATACTGTGTTCAGATTAAAATGAACTCGTTAAAGAGCCTAGACCAGACGAGTGTGTCCTTACAATCAACCACACAGGTATGACCCGGTACGACACTGTCTTTTTGTCCAGCTTTACTCTTGCTTCACATTTTATTGGTTTTCAACAAGCACAGTCTCGTTTTGCAATAAAATCTAGTAAGAACATAGAATCACTTACCAACAGTTACGGATCATTCTGAAATTATTTGCTATACTAGCCAAATCTAATTCTACACTTCTCTCATCCGTATTCTAATGTCTTTACTCAATTAAGAAACTAAAGAAATAAAATTTTGTTTAGTCAACCGTTTTGTCATGAATTCACTAAGTAGATAGTAAAATAGGACAGTAACTTGAGACGTAAGAGATCATTGAACTGTTCAAATATCAAAACGTTAAATCTACTTAGGTTTTATTCAGAATTGCGTTATTTCAATGTACACCATAGGCGCATCACCAGGCCATGGCTGCCACGTCCATCTGACTCAGTTTCCTCCTGAAACCTATCATTAGGCACGCGCATCACCAACCTGTGATCGCCGACTTCGCTTCACTGCGGTTTCCTCCAGAAACCCAAACTTAGCTAGAGCTACAACTCCAGTTTCCGTCACAACTACACAAACAACGCAATTCCACAAATTCACATTGTGCAATGAGCCTTGATCTATTGCTATCAATTTCCTCAATGATCTCCCTTGCCTTTGAAAGTATTTTAATTGCGCTCGGTCAATCCTGACCTTACTTAACACAACATACTCGTAACTCAAATAAAATATATTTATTAATAGTGTGTTTCTTATTTTTTTTTTTTACTTTACGTCGTCAAGTAGTAACAAACAAAGCCGTTTCCCCCGTAATTTAAGAGTGGTGGTCTACTTGGTCTTGCACTCGACACCATAATTATAACAAAATGAAAATTGCTCACCGGATCGAAGACAACGTTTCGGCACAGAAACTCACACACGAGATGCAGGTGGATCTCGTACTTTTCCAGCGACTGCTGCGTACTGCTGCTAGCTCCCATCTGGCGGCAACACGCAGCCAGCTCTCGATCTTACTTTCAATATAAGCTCCAGGTCTAAACCTCACTTGAGGAGCTACAGGTCATAATCTTAACTCTGATGTGAGCTCCAGGTCTTTTATCCCAATTCTGATGTCGCAGCAGAAAGGATTTCGGCCGGTTTCCTCCGACATAATGTGGGCTGACGTAGGTATCGCGCAATAAGAGGAGTACGAACAAAATAATCACTTGATTTATTCTTGATTAGTAACCACAAATCAACACTGAATTCACAATAACGAAACGTGGGACAGTTCCGTGACAACGTCTTCACTTGTCGGAGGCTCGATCGAAACTGCGTCACACCGAGCTCGAACGAAACATCACGACTCTGTCGAAGCGCACCGGAAACTGAGTTGCGGCGATATCGCCGCTAGGGGCGCGCTTGCGTTCCGTTTTGTGTCCGTACTCATAACCGGATGCGACATATATCATAACCTGGTTCCTGGGTCTCAACCCAGGACAGTTTCAAAAAGACCATTTTCCATCTTTCCCTGGCTGGGGATCAAACCCAGAACCTCCGGACTAGCGTGTTAACCATTACGCTACGGACTTACTTTTTACGCGAATGACGGTGACCTAAAAGAGGGTTAAGGCCGTACCTGAATTTCCCGGGGTCCAGTGCTGCCCCCATTTAAAATAAATCATTAAAAAAAAAGGAGACGTTTAAAATTTTGCTACTACCAAGCCCTAGATAACCTTTCAAAGTATTTTATGAACTACTGTTTACAGTTTAAAGTGAGAACGTTAAGCTTTACTACGCACAATTGCGAAAAATGGCCACTTTTGGCCATTTCTCGCAAAATTTTAAATGTCTACGTTTTTTTTAAATGATTTATTTTAAATGGGGGCGGCACTGGACCCCGGAAAATTCAGGTACGGCCTTAATGTTGTAGAACGTGTGTTCATTTTTATTTAAATATTTTGATTGGAAAACCTACCTAACACAAACGTGGGTACATTCACTTCAAACTGTAAATGAGTAATGTGTAAAATTCACCGTGTGGTCACAGAATACAGTAAGAGTAAACAGAAGGGACTCTTCTAAGGTACGCGCAATATACGTCCCCGTTCCCTGCACCCGCACCTCTCCCCCGGTTCTTGACGGCCAACGTGAGAAATCGAGGCGAAAACGGGGGAGAGGTGCGGGGACGGGGAACGGGGACGCCTGGGTGACGCATATTGCGCGTACTTTAGGAGTTTCCAGCCTGTGGTGTGGTGACGGCAGTAGACTACGATTTGTCACCACCGTTGAAACGACTAAGGCAGGTACAGGTAACAGGGGATGGGCAACAGCGTTCTCTGTCCGGGGACTTTAGTAGTAGCAACTGCAGTGTGGTGATTGTGGGCAGAGATATACAGATCTGTGTTGTGGACAGACCCTCCATGAGGTACGGTCGCAGCCAGAAATGTTATAGGGGGTCACTATATAAAAAATGTCGAGTAAATTAGACTATGCATATCTTTACATTATAATACAAATAGAAGACATCTATTTTTATTCTAAAACTGGGTGATATATTTGACACGTCTGGGCCATCTCTGGGTGAATATTTAGAAGAGTTAAACCAACCAGCTCAGCCTCTGTTCTAACATGTTTGCTTTCATTTTTAGGGTTCCGTACCCAAAGTGTGCAAACGGGACCCTATTACTGAAACTCCGCTGTCTGTCCGTCTATCTGTCCGTCTGTCACAGGGCTCTATCTCTTGAGCCATAATAGCTAGACTCTTGAAATTCACCGATTATGTATTACTGTGGCCGCTATAACAACAAATACTAAAAATAAAAAAAAGTTAAAAATTAAAGGGGGTACTAATACAAAAAACACGTTTTTTCAGCCTTTTTAACTAGATCTTTATTATGGCATTAACTAGATACTTGAAATTTTCACCGATTATGTATTATTATGGCCGCTATAACAACAAATACTAAAAATAAAAAAAGTAAAAAATTTAAGGGGGTCGTCATACAAGAAACGTGTTTCTTTAGCGTTTTAAAACATTGTACGGAGGTACGGAACCCCTCATGTACGAATCCGACTCGAACTTGGCCGTTTCTTTTATTTTCTTAAAGTTTAAAGGACCGCGCTTACCTATTATTAGGCCTTGGTTCAGCAGTGGACTGATATATAGACTGCAAAGAAAGAACGAAGTACATATATTTTGAAATAAAAACCTTCATCCCACAGCTGTTGCTCGTTGTAAAACAAAACCATCATGCTTTCAACTTGATGCGGTTGTTTTGAAAGTGAAGCCTTGGGTTTTATTGTAAATAATATATCGGGTTTAAAATAAAACCGTTCAAATGGAAGGGAAGAGGCCCCAGTGTCGCCTTTGTCATAACGCGTAAAAACAACGTGATAGGATGGGAGCTGCAAAAAGGGTTGGTGTAACTTCATTTTCAATGAAATTAAAATGAGATTGCTGCTGTAGACTCGACTACGTACCCTAAACGTGAGATAAAATTATGTGTAATGTACGAGTAATTATATTTTTTTTGAATGTGTTTTGCCATGTGCCATTCATAATTCGTAAACATATCATTGATATTATAGGAATAATTGCACAATATTTTTCAAACATACGCTGAAACTCATTGCATGCATTAAGTTTTAGGCTAAGTAGTTCAAAATAGAATTATTAATTAGAATTAATTATAAGCTCTGAGTTAACACGTTTTTAAGATAAAGTATCGTATGGTTGCTAACGTGAATAGCGACTCGTAACCCTAACGAGAAACGAGAACCGACAGCAGTCAAAAAAATAATAATTAGGTAATTAATTAACGCTATAACAATCAATTAATTTACTTTAAGAAAAATTATCATCTGCTAAAATGCTATTGGATATGAGGAAGAAGATAATTAATAAAAAAATATTATTGTCTAAGATTATTGAAAAGGGATCGTTTTATCTAATCACTAGCTGTGCCCGCGACTTCGTTCGCGTGGTTGTCGGAATGTTATATAGCCTAAAGCCTTCCTCTATAAATGGACTACCCAACAAAAAAAGAATTTTTCGAATCGGACCATTAGTTCCTGAGATTAGCGCGTTTAAATAAACAAACAAACAAACAAACAAACTCTTCCGCTTTATAATATTAGTATAGATTATTATTAGTATAAAGTGAAAACTTCTTTAGCGGCGTTGTGCACTTTTTTTGTAATGGGTAAAAAATGTTAAACTCGCGTCAGGACACGTGTCCTTTTAGCCTACAATAGAATTCATTTGTTCATATAATACATGCGACAGGAAACCTGTTAATGTGTAATTCCATCTGATATTATTTGTTAGTACTTAATAAATCTATTGGTGCCTACTCGATTGACCTAAGGATCCAATCAGGCAAGCAAACATTGGCTCAAATAATAATTGGGCATGTCAATAGTTCGATTGCTTTCAGCTTTTCCATGTTTATTTGCTCATTTGTCTTGACATACGATAATCTTTTTTGATGAGTTTGATTAACTTATTTTATTGATGATTTTCTGTTTATTGCTTGTATTCTTTAAGTCTATACGGATATGTTTTCTTAAATTAATTAATCTTCTCAGATATATTTACTAATAGTTACCACTACCTAATCGTTAGTTTTTGTATTTCTTACACTTGCGTGCATCTCCATACTGGTCTGGGAAAAAAGAAAAAACTCAGAATGTACCAAGTGTACCGTTTCAGTCAGTCAGTAAATAGCAATATTTAGGGCTTAGACCTCACCAGACCTAGTGCCTATCCTATTTAATCGGGCGCCAGTGTACCGTTTCAGTTAGTAAAACCTAGATTAAGGATCTAGGAAGATAGATGAGATAAAAGAAAGACCAGATATCGGCAAATAAGATAGGTATAATGAACAACTATTACATTACATTAGTTACAAAGATTCACAAGAACACTAGGTACAGATTAGGTAGTCAGGGGCGGAGGAGTGTTGGAGCCTGCGCGATGTCACACAAGTGCTTCTCTTCCCGCGCATCGCGATCGTAAAAACCGATCGAGGGAATGGGCGAAAATGCGAATCGTGTTAATAGGCGGTGCGGCTAGCAACCCATCACTATTTTGATTCCCTTTTCCACCTGCTCGCCCGCCTTCACGCTAAAAGTGATTTTTTGAAGTGAAAACTTCTTTAGCGGCGTTGTGCACTTTTTTTGTAATGGGTAAAAAATGTTAAACTCGCGTCAGGACACGTGTCCTGATCGAAAATTCGTAAGACGGAATGACAACTGGCGCGGCGTAGGAGAGGAAGTATTTATACTATAATTTAGACGAAGCTGTCAGCCGGCTCGTTGGTCTAGGGGTATGATTTTCGCTTAGGGTGCGAGAGGTCCCGGGTTCAAATCCCAGGCGAGCCCCCAAACCTTTTTGAAGTGAAAACTTCTTTAGCGGCGTTGTGCACTTTTTGTCATGTTTGTGTACGATAGCGTAATAAATAAATATTCTATTCTACCACATAAATGATAGTACTTTTATACTGATAATTAAAGCAATTCGTGCAAAATTATTCCCTAACCATTCCAAAATATCAAAAATGCACAACGTTAATATTCAGTTTTCACTTCTGCCGGCACTCCCAGAGTGCAACCCGTCGTTTTTTTTTTTGCGGTCCTGAGCTCTGTCTGTTTAGAGCCGCAAGACCTAAAATGCTCTGCCTGCCCCATTAGGGATAAAGACGTGATAGTGTATCAACACTTGCGTCAGATTTTTTAGGCTGCCTAGTTAGTCATGTTACAAACTAGGTCTGTAACTCTGTCATGTAACTCTATGTGTCCGGGGCCGTAGCTAGAGTTGAATTTAAGATAGGGCAGCGATTACAGGGAGGGCGCAAACAGTGTACAACTATTTCTAACGACGAAGGGGGCAAATAGTAGTCTGTCTTTGAGTTTTTGTCAAAACACAATTCATGTTAGCGGGTGGAACTCGGGACAGACCGCGTTTATTCATTTTGATTTTTTTATAAAATTATTGATAAAAGCCCGCCCGCTTGTTTGTTTTTTTTTTATTTTTTGAGGTAGGGCAACGCTATTTGAAGGTAGGATATTGCCCCTTAATGCTCCCCCCCCCAGCTACGGCCACAGAATACATACTACGGCCTTGTACATGTCATTTTATTATGACACAGCCCCAGAAGTAAGAGTTTAAGCTCTTTCCGAGCACGGAGGAGCCCGATATATTTTGTACCACTTGAAGTCACCAATCTAAGTGCAAACCACGCCGACGTCAAAGTTTATTTTTTTATAGATAATTATTGATATTTTTTTTTAAATATAAAACCGACTTCAATGCCAGAAAAGCTAAACATTCAAACAATTGTATATTTAGATGACATATTTTTCAAGTTGTTTTTCTTTAAAAAATAAACTACGCTACCGATTTTAAATAAAATTTCTATGGGACCACCTCGAAAGTATACCCTTTCAAACAAAAAAGAATGTTCCGAATCGGTCCTGGCGACTTTGAGAAATCGGGGAACATACATAAATAAGTTTAAAAAAAAAACATTTTTTGTACAAGCTTTTATTGTGAGACCAAAGGTCTTGTCAACACAAAAGAAATAAGCCCAAACTCAACGGGTTGCGTCGTTTTATAACGGAGTTCTTATGATCACCTTCTAGCTCAATCATCAGACCCCACATACCATCTAAGGACAAAGTACTCGTCAAGACAAATCCAACAAGTTCAAGTTCGATGGGGTTCCATCGTTTTATTACAAAGTTCTTATGACCACCTTCTAGCTCCATCATCAGATCAGCTCCGAGTCATCATAATATTGCATTGTCACGCAATATACATATGCGCGCAAAATTTTAGCTTAATCAGTAGAAGATATCTGCTTCAAAATTGAGTTGCAAGATTCCACCCCAACAAACATACTCGTAGTTACAAGTACATACATACATTGCAAGTTAAATAAAAGCTTGTAGAAAAGACTCCGACGAATTGATAACTTACTCTTTTTTTTGAAATCGGTAAAAAACAGACCTCATACAGAAAATAAGTAAATCTATATTTATAGGAATATTTGAGTATCTTACTCAAATATTCCTAAAAATATAGAGTTAGTAACTATTTTTGCTTGTTCAGTACAAATCTGATTAATCTGGGCGGTCGCCGATCTATCATACAACAGGGCCCGCTATCGAATTCACTCGTAATTTTGCTCGTATTTTTATTATGACGGATAAGGTTTTCTCAGAATATCCTAATGAAAGTTACAGCGAAAATATTCTTCCTTATTTTGCCAGAGCTATTTTTTGCAGAAGGTAAGTTTGGAAGCAAGAAAAGTAATATTAAATTAAATTTATAATTTTCTTCGGCCATAACAAACAATAATACAAATAGTTATGACAAAAAGTGATGATTTTTATTTTTTTTAAGAAAATTATATACTAAAACAGATTTTTTTTGATGATGATTTGATGATGAATGAAAAATTACCTGAATGTAATTGTAAAACAGGCAGATTTCTTTTTATCTTCCCGCCAAATTATGTAGCAAGTTCAGTCCATGATACTGACCTACTTTCTGTAAAAATAATGAAAGAATCACAATAAAAAATCTCTTATTAGAGTCTCCAACATACATACTCTTATACGTGAAAAGTAGGTACTCAAGAGTAACAAGTGTCCAATATTTTACGGACATTGTGACGTCACCGTCGTCTACCAGATTTTTATGGCGCTGCCATTTAGAATGTGAGATTTATCTGTTCCGCTGAACAGCTGTATATTTTTAGATCGCAATTTACATAATTGGATCCGAAGGTAAATGCCTTTTTTAAACAATCTTGAGTGTTCCGAGAGGACTTTTTTGCGATTTTGTTAATTTCGTTCAATGCGTAGACAAACATACGGGTTCGAACCAATTTGTCGTTAAAAGCTTTAGAATGGCTCAAGATTTGGAGTTCCGTATCCAATATATGGATAATCTAATAAAATATACTTAAACTATTTTAAGGGTTGGTCTTGTCCGTGATACTGAACAACTTTCCCCAAGGAACATATATCGAAATATGATTTTTTTTGCTTACCAAAGAAACTCGGATCAGCTGATCGGTCAACTTGTACAAAGTTGGGGAAAAAAATATATTTCGTTATAATAATATGTTCTATAGTAATATTAGGTTGGGGAAAAATTCTTTTCGCATATAGTATGTATGAACTTGTAATAAAACCACTTTGGCTATACTATTTGTACCCTGGCTGGTTTTGGTATCATTTAAAAGTTTAAATTTTAAAGAAGATAATTCCAAATTCAAATTAGGAAAATGCGTGATTTTCATTTGTTTTTCTTACCGTCAAGATGAGTGAATCTAATAAAGAAATTAGATACATTTTAAAATTTTACTACCAAAAAGGTAAAAATGCAACGCAAGCTGCGAAAAAAATTTGCGATGTTTATGGACCTAGTGCAGTGTCTGTGAGAGTAGCACAAATTTGGTTTAAGCGTTTTCAATCCGGAAATTTTGATGTCAAAGATGCACGTCGCTCTGGTCGCCCTGTTACGGATAAAATGGATGCTATTTTTGAAAAAGTGGAGCAAGATCGGCATGTCAGTAGTTACGACGTAGCTGAAGAACTGGGAATTGATCACAAAACAGTTTTGGCGCATTTGAAAAAAAATGGGTACACAAAAAAGCTCGATATTTGGGTACCTCACGAGCTCTCTGAAAGAAACCTAATGAATCGTGTACTCATTTGTGATTCTTTATTACGACGTAATGAGACCGAACCATTTTTGAAGAAATTGATAACTGGTGATGAAAAGTGGATCACGTACGACAAGAACGTGCGAAAAAGGTCATGGTCAAAGGCCGGTCAGGCTTCACAGACTGTGGCGAAACCCGGGTTAACTCGCAACAAGGTGATGCTGTGTGTGTGGTGGGATTGGAAGGGTATTATTCATTATGAGCTGTTACCTCCAGCAGGACCATCGATTCAGAACTCTACTGCGAACAACTGATAAGATTAAAGCAAGAAGTTGAGAAAAAGCGGCCGGAATTAATCAACAGAAGGGGTGTGGTTTTACATCATGATAACGCTAGACCTCACACATCTTTAACCACTCAGCAAAAATTAAGAGAGTTTGGCTGGGAGGTGTTAATGCATCCGCCGTATAGTCCTGACCTGGCACCTTCAGATTTCCACCTATTTCGGTGCTCTTCAGAATTCTTTAGGCAGTGTCAGGTTAACATCACGAGAGGACTGCCAAAACTACTTGACGCAGTTTATGGATCAGAAGCCCCAAAATTTCTATAGCAATGGGATCATGTCCCTACCTATAAGATGGCAAAAAGTTATCGAACAAAATGGTACCTACATACTTTAGTTAATTGTAAATAAACTATATTAAAAAATGTTTTGAATTTTCATATAAAATGTGAAAAGACTTTTTCCCCAACCTATTATAAATTACTGCTCTTTGACCGCTCATTTCTCGATCTGACAGCAAATTTTTTCATAAGACTGCAAAGAGGTTGCAATTGAGTGCACTTTACTAAATAGTAGATTGTGCTACAAGGCGTAAAGGTAATAGTTTTAACGCGAGGGCGCTACTTTGAATCCAGAGCGAAACGAAGGACGCCACAATAGAATCACGAGCGTAGCGAGGGATTCTACGGTGGAATCCTGAGTGAAGCGAGGGATTCAAGTATATCGCCCGAGATAAAACTATTACCGTACACCGTGTAGCACATTCTTCTTTTCATCTCCATCTATGAGAAAAAGCAAATATATACCTATAACGAAAGTAGAATACCTACATATACCTAATCAGAGTTTAACAGTCAGTTACTAACCTTTATTTGGTGGCGTTTTCACTGAAGAAGTACTATAAAACTAAAATATTGTTCTAGGACCACCACATCTTATACATTTTCCAGTCATTAGAATCGTTTCATACTTTTTCCTTGTATGTTAATTCTTTATTTATTTAAATATGTATATTATACGTAAACTTCATATTTATTTACTATCGGCCTCATCAAGAAATTAGTCAGATTTAAATTAGTTGTAAAAATAACCTAATAGTTCCTTACCTTATTAAAATTAATATTTAAATCAAAGACAACAATTGCGCATTTTTTGGTTTTTAATAAATTATTATTTTGAAGCAAGAGAACCAAAACATTTTACTTACAGTCATCCACGTAAAACGTGTTGTATTCCAATTTTAAAAAATTACGACGCCCTTGCCTGTATTTTATAATTTTAAAACAAAATTCTTCTTTTTTTTAGCTGACTGCCAATATTATTTTTGGTTCTACATTCGTGTTCGGTTTTCAAATGTGTTTTAACGCCTAGGGAATTTATTTTTTACTTTTCAGTGTCTAGAGTATTACCATTGACTTTAGCCCCAAATTTTTGGGATAAAATCATCGTTTTTCGAATAGATGAGATGAAAAACAATTAACCTTGTAAAAAAATCAAGGTCTATGCAATAAACATTTTGTACCTACACCATTTTTATTGTACCTAATGTTATTTCGGATTCGTACTACAACAGCGCAATGCAAATGATTCGAGTCAATTTATAGACAAAAGTGGTTTGTCCTGATCCATTATTCATGACTAAGGATTCTAATAAGTGTCGTAGGGTCAACAGTGGCTTTTGAAAAAATACAATCAAAGGTCCCAGTTCAAACACGATTTGCCTCTACGATTCCAGTCCAGAGTATACTATATTTTTTTGTGTGGGTTTACTCTAAGTAACATAATGTACACTGACCAGCGAACGCACTTATGTGATAAAGTGTACAAAGGTCTTGTTTCTGTATAAATATTTTTAGATATTTGTAGTTTCTTTTTAATTCTGTATCTGATAACCTCGTAATTTTTATTTTAAATAATTAAAAATAATGTTTTTTATAATTTCTAAAAATATTTAACATTCAGGGATGATGTACGTAGGATTCTAAAGCCATTTCAATTCTGTTCAGACGTCTCATAAGTTATGGCGGAATAAAAAACGGACATACATATATGAATCACGAAAACATGAAACTCCTTTTTTAGGACAGTTGTGTAATAAAAAAAAGATTCAGTATTGCACGATACTGCGCCTGTGAAAAGTTGTGTTTATAAGCAAGTCGGTGACTGCCGTGAAGCCATCATAAAAGTCTGGCAAAATTAATGAGAATGGAATAAGACATTTCTGAGATTGTATCTTTAGCTTATTACTTTTTTCTCTGGGAATGAGGAAAAGTTTATAAAAATGTCATGTATGTATTCACCTATGTAATGGTGATGCCGTTAAGGCCCCGCCAGTTCAGAGCCAAGAAAACTGTGAGCGTTTTTAAAAAATCACTATAATTAAACTACTATAGTTTTTTCCCCAAAACTTTCACATAACATATTTAGATAATACATTTTTTGGTATAATTTTCGTTTAAAAATTTCTTAGCGATAAGGCCGCCTTTTGCGCATTTCCTAATTTTTAAGATAATTATGTTCTGTTTTTTACTTTTGTGCAATACAGGGTATTGTATTGTATTGTATTGTAAAAAGGTGATTGTATAATAGTACATTACGATATAAGTGCGTTATGGTGGTTATAACACACGAAGCGGAATATCAGCCCGAGCGAACGCGAGGGCGTTAGGAGCTGAGTGTGTTTAACCAATATACGCACGTATATCGTACGACGTTTTTCAACATACTTGCGAAGGAAAATACCTAATAAACTGATATTTTTGTTTTAAAATAAACTCAACCATAAAACTTTATGCACACTGTTGCTTTCCCGCCGTTTTACTTTTTAAAACCAGCAGGGCGCGCGGCCTTCTGGACGGCGCCGCGAAGTATGCGAATTCGAAATTCGAAAAAAAAAAACATTTATAGCGTATGTAAGATACAAAGATAAATATTGAAACAACGATGACGTTCGATGTCTGATTTATTCTTTTTCTTTGTCTAACCTCCACCTTATGTTATCTGACAATCTCGCTCACACACAACTGTCAAACTTTCTTACTCTCTCATTCATACTGGATTTACCATTAACTCTGTCCCTTTCTTTCGCAGCAAATCGTAAGTTATAAAAAATATAAAATATTTGCGTCTCTAACACACGCGTGTTTTATAGGCTGCTTTATATATCTAAAACCGGTGAAATTAGATCGATTTTATGAGCAAAGATGTTGAAAAATAGTAATACGTATTATAAAGGCAAATTAAGGCAAATTTAGAGGTATGTTTGTGATTTTTTTCTATCAAGCCAAAAATACTCAATCGTGTTTTGGCTATTGTGGTCGTCTGTAGAAAATCCTTAAGATTTTTATGTAAATTTTTTGAGGAATAAACTGTAGTAGTTTAATAACAGTGATTTTTCAAAAACACGCACAGTTTTGCAAATTGTGAACCCACGTCGCCTTAATAGATATCAAAGGATGTAAGCAGGAACAAATTACAAACATTTTTACCATTTACTCGTAGATAGTAGTATAAATAAAATTCATGGCATATCTTGCGGAAACCAGCATTACGTGGGAAACAAATTTATATGCGGCCATGCCGCCTCCGCCGGGGCCCAAAGGGTGCTAACACCCTTTGGGTATGGAACCCTACAAAATAGAGTTATAGAGCAGTTATTTATTACGATTACTTCACAGAAATTCTTCATAACTCTGTGCCGCCATGTCAAATGTTATGAATGTGACCGCCAACATAAGAAGTTATTCAAGTATTGCTAATATGGCAATACATATTGTATTTATGTACTTATATATGAGTACATTGTATTGTCTAGGAAGAAAAGAAGAATGCCACACAAACTTCGAAGTTTCGCTGTATTTTCCCGTCAGAGGTTTGGAGTGAGGCATCCATATCTTATCTAGGGACGTCCGATAGAGTCCCGTCGTTATTGTGCTCTGCGTATTGTAGTATTGTACGTCAACTGCGCTTCAATACAGCTGGGTGTAGCAATCATCGAAAGCTCAGAAGTGGAACTCTTCAAAGCGACTAGTGTGGGCGCAAAAATCTTGTAGCTTCTAGATTTTTACAGTAAATTACAAAGAACGTCAGAATTCGGAGTGAGGCATTCAATATAAGTCCATAATAAACATCCAATTATATATATACTACTATTAGTATTGTATGTCAACTTGGTTACAATACAGTGTGTGGCACGAACTAATGAACGTTCAGCGGTAAAACTCTTATTTGTGTATTACACTGTTAAAAATTATGTAATTTTACATGCAAAAAAATTACATAAATCTGTAAAATTCCCGAAAAAATATAAAATTTTACATAAAAATATGCAATTTTATATAATTTTTGTCATTTTTACATATTTTTCCGTAAATTTCCCAGATTTTTCGGGTATTTTACAGGTTTATGTAATTTTTTACATGTAAAATTAAATATTTTTTAGTAAAATTACATAATTTTTAACAGTCTAGTACGTGCCTAAAATCTTGTTACTTTCACGTTTCTTAATGAAAATGCAAAGAACTTCAGAGATTTGGAGTAAGGCATTATTAATATAGTATTGTATGTTTTGACTGTCAACTGTATTTTCATCGTGTTGCGATAGGCATAAATAAATAAAAAAACGACGGGTTGCACTCCGGGAGTGCCAGCAGAAGTGAAAACTTGAATATTAACGTTGTGCATTTTTGATATTTTGGAACGGTTATGGAATAATTTTGCACGAATTGCTTTAATTATCAGTATAAAAGTACTATCATTTATGTGGTAGAATAGAATATTTATTTATTGCGCTATCGTACACAAACATGACAAAAAGTGCACAACGCCGCTAAAGAAGTTTTCACTTCAAAAAGGTTTGGGCTCGACCGGGATTTGAACCCGGGACCTCTCGCACCCTAAACGAAAATCATGAGCTGACAGCTTCGTCGAAATTATAGTATAAATACTTCCTCTCCTACGCTGCGCCGGCTGTCATTCCGTCTTACGAATTTTCGATCAGAACACGTGTCCTGACGCGAGTTTAAAATTTTTTACCCATTACAAAAAAAGTGCACTTAAGAAGTTTTCACTTCAAAAAACTGAAATAAGCATTTGATTAGTTGCATTTGCCAAATCTAATCAGTTATATGTAGTTGTATCCTACTCTGAAACACAACTGAATAAATAGGAGAGCTCTGTTTAGTTCCTGAGAGATTCTACTTAACTATCCAATGTACCTATTGATATTAATTCATAACTGAAGCGCCCTTCAATGATGCGTAACTTTTGTGCTTTACTGTTTTATGTAAGGCGCCAGATACAGCGAAAACTTCTTGGCGACCAGTCTTCAGAAATTCCTTGAGGTACCTTAGAACTGAAATGGCCGGATAAATACCTCCGCGCCAGACAATTAAATGCAAGCAAGCATTTTCTAAATGGCACAATTTATGTCAGTTACTGCATTTACTCGGATTTTGCTCTCATAATCATGATGAGTTGCGTACTTGGTATATTGCATAACATGTCAAAAGTATTCCAATTTCCTTTAAAACATCCCACTTTTTCTTAATAGGTATGCGAAGATAACTGATTAACTGAAATACTTGGCAAGATGTTTATAAGTAGATAATGTATAAATTTTGAGATTACTTATTTGAATACACATATAATTGCTATAAGTACCGTTATATATTAGGTGTACTTAAGCATTGTAAACGCAACAGTTTGAGTAGTCGTCCCAACAATGTGTTGGTGGAAGGCTCGCGTGTATGTGGGAGCTGTTTGTATTGAATAGTGTCGATGTGGCGGCCTCGCGACAACTTCGCTACTATCTGTTTCGTTTCCCGCCTCGAGACAATTTAACTTGACAACGCAGACTCGCAACAAAGGCGGCGCGCTCTATTTACCGCCCAGCCTTTGCCAATGGGACAAATGTAGATATTAAATGCCTTTTTAACCACAAAATAGTTCACCTAAATTTGAAAACTTTCAATTTCTCTCTCAATACTTATAAATAGGTCAAGGTACTTTCGTCAAGTCCTAAAAATACAACTATTTTCCATGAGTGGATTACCCATTCCTTGACGTAAATTCGGCATTCTAGTGACAGAAT
Source organism: Acrobasis repandana (assembly GCA_963576875.1). Classification (NCBI taxonomy): domain Eukaryota; kingdom Metazoa; phylum Arthropoda; class Insecta; order Lepidoptera; family Pyralidae; genus Acrobasis; species Acrobasis repandana. The sequence goes on along the minus strand of OY756221.1, from coordinate 6,719,645 downwards.
CAACATTTACATAAAGTTAGGTGCTGAAGGGGAAGTCCAAACACCCTTAATCGGGTAAATACGGAATCGACATCTGTTCGAGTGAGACGCTGCGTTAGCGTACCTCGTGATGTGGACGAATATTTTGTAAGCGTTCTTTGTGAGATCGGGGACGAGTGTAAACATACGAGGCGGGTTGCGCGCAGCGTGCGGCGGCGTGGCCACGCGCGCTCGGGGAGGGATCCGGCACTCGGGCGGCCGCCGCCGCGCGCTCCGCCCGCACCATGTCTGTGCGCGTAGACCACAGGGATCGAGACCGATTCTCGAGACACTCATCCCGCGCTTCCGTCGACTTAGCTTTTCCGAGCAGTTCCACGGGACGAGACCACTCGTTCCGGTCGGTGCATTCGGCCCGCGTGCCGAGAGTTTCTAGCGATGATTTGATGGTGCCCGTGCGCACGCTACGCTCGGCGTCATGTCGCGTAGCACCGGGTGCTCCTCATCGCCTGCGCCGCCACCACTCGTCCGCAGCGGAATGCGAGCGCGCTCGCCGCTCCCGCCGTCATACCCTCGAGCTGCCCAACAGCCGGGGGCCCAGTGTCCGCAGCCGGTCTCCCGAGCCACCGCCGCTGCCGCCAGAGCCCGAGGTGCCGCCCGAGGATGCCGGCAAGGAAGCGAGGAGAAGGCGCGTGGTGGCAGCCGTCGCCGCGTCGTTCTTCGCGCTGGCGCTGGCATCAGTCCTCGTGGTGGTGGTGACGCTGACTCACAGCTATGTGCTGCGAGCCCACAACCAAACGACCAAGTACTACACGTTCTCCGTGCCGCCGCACCATCCTCTCAGTGAGCCCCGTTCATGTTGCCCCACCGTCGCCCCTCCCGCTTCGCATGCGACTGACTCCGACCCTGAGTGCCAGGGGCTGCGAACGTCTCCGGACCACTTCGACTGCTCACTGCCACCATTTGCGGTACTTCATTGAGAGTATTGTAACATACATACAACAGCAGACAGATTCTAGTGACCCATTTGGCAAATATCAATTCCAGAATCTTCTATAAATGACGGTCTTATCTGGCCTTATCTTTGTAATTTGAGGTTTAAAAGTAGATGCAAATTACAAGGGTTCTGTATTGAGAATATGGTTGGATTGTTGTTTGTCAAGTGATGCGTCCGCTCATACAGAACACACACGTTACGCACGTTCGCAACCCCCCTTCTGCATGACTAGTAGTATCATAGTAGACAAGTGTTTGTGATGTAAAGTGATTAATTATAAACTACACTTTAAGAACTATATTTATATTTTATAGGTGTATTACGAGTAACATTGCGTGTTTTACATAATTAAGCACGGTTCGACGAAGACGATCTCTTATATTTTAGATGATTCTACATACTGTTATTTACTAAGACTAAGTCCCTATGAATTATGTGATGAAAGTTTTTATAATGAGACGGTCTGTGGCTCGTATGAAAAAGATGGGATTTACCTCTTATAGATAGAGCCAATCGCCCATACTACGTTGCGGCTAAGTGCGTCATCCATTTCAGGTGATTTCACACGACAGGGTAAGGTAAATAACTTGACACGGGTAAAAGGCCAGTACAAAAAACTAAAAAATATAACTATTATATATTTATCACAGCAAATAAGTATCAATCACCGTATACTCCTAAAACAGCTTATTTCTTTACCAGATTTCTGACTTGGTCTCATAATTACAGAGCAAGTCGGAAATCTAGAAATAAATGAGCTGTTTTATACAGATATTAAATTTTAATTCAATTGTGGTTATTGACCACAATGATACAAAACGGAATGCTAATGAGTCTCTTCCAGTCAGCCTATAAAGAAAACAGAAATTAATTTAAAAGATGAGCATGTAACTTACTACACACACTATATATACATACTCGTATCTACGTACAAACATACACATACATATGATAAAATTCTTTAATATCTACCCAATTCTAAATACTCATCTTATTTGCCTAAATGAATAAAGAATACCTGATATTTAATAAATTAGCATTACGGAACAACTTGGACCATCCTAATATATATAACTCCAACTCGATATTTTTATTTCAAATTATGATTTAACTATTCTTTTATTAATTAATTTATTTGAGTTATTTTATTTGAATTATTTATAAAGTATTAGTATTATTTATTTAGTATTATGTAATTAGTATTTTCTAAAGTTATGTTCATATATGTTATGTTCTGAGAGCATGTTTTCAGATTAAAAAAAAACCAATCATTATTTTTTTTAAATTGATTTAAGTGCATAAAACGGAAAAATAGCATACAGACTTAAGAATTCTTATGCGAATATATTTAAATCAACAATTCTTAAGAATTAACATTGAAAACAATATTATAATATTGAAAAATCAAAAATTGTAAGTAAAAATATCTCATTCCGCCTCTGTGCCCATCCATATTATTTAGACGATCCATAGACGATCATTTAAGTGCGCGTAAATGCGCAATAAATTAATTTGTATTGCATAAAAACTCGACCTAAAAAAAATATTTAAAATTATGTCTTTAAGTAGTTTTGAGCAGCAAGCCGTAAAAATTACATAAAAATGTAATGGTCTTTACCACAGAATTATAAGAATAGCGATGTACCCTCACGGCTAAATAAGACACCTTTTTCAGGTGAATTAACTAACTGCCATCTTTCATGCTAGTATGGGAGAAAAGAAAAAAAAAATACATCAGCTGCTTATCTTCCCGCACAGGTCGTAAAAGCCGTTTAAAGGCAATGTGGCTAGCAACCCATTGTTGATTTGGTTTCCTTTTCCTAATTTCTCGCCCACCATCACGCTAAAAGAGGCCTTTGGGTCTTTAATTTTATGCATTAATATAATTACACTAGCTGTGCCCGCGACTTCGTTCGCGTGGTTGTCGGAACGTAATGTTATATAGCCTAAAGCCTTCCTCTATAAATGGACTACCCAACAAAAAAAGAATTTTTCAAATCGGACCATTAGTTCCTGAGATTAGCGCGTTTAAACAAACAAACAAACAAACTCTTCCGCTTTATAATATTAGTATAGATATAAAACTTGTAATTGACACCACGCTGTACTAGATCTAAAAATATATTAAAATAACAGACAAAAAACAAACAAAAAATCGACATGTCCATACATTTTTTTTTAATGTTTTGAATGTTTTTTTATTTAATTATACTATAGTGATCTAGTTGTAGCCCATGGTTCGGTTTATTACGCATATGTCAATTACACGTTGTAGGTATATACCTATATCAATACCTAAATTATTTTTTTAGAATATAAAATCTCTGTAATAAGAAAATATTACAAATAAGGTATTATCAAGAAGCAAGCCGTAAAAATGACATAAAATTGACCACAGATTGATAAGCAGAGGCGATGTGTCCTCACGGCCGTCACGGCTAAGTGCTACCCTTTTCAGGTGCATTAACTAGCTGAGCCCACATTTTCTTAATAGCCCTCTGTTGGGTATTAATAGACGGCCCAGAGTGAGATAATGACGAGCTATGGATTTATCGGAAAATACTTTTAGTCGGGTATTGCGACACAATAAAGTAACACGACGAGAGGTCCTGATTTTGATACAATAAAAGTCAAATTGAAAGCTACACGTTTTACATTGTTGTTTTTTGTAAACTTTTACGCGTTTCAATATAATAATAACACTATAATATTGCGTTATTATTATTATTATATTGAATGAGTTTACTTTTGTGATGGAAGAACTGTTTATTTCAAAGATACGAGTAACTAAGATAGTAATAAGTTGTAGAAAAGTTTTGACAACCTCCGTGGCGTAATGATGCTATTCCGCCAATCCGGAGGTTCTGGGTTCGATCTCAGCGATACTATATTTTTTATATACTCGTAATACACATAGGTATAACGCGATTGCGAAAAACGGCCACTTTTGGCTAATGTGCGTAGTAAAGCTTAACGTTCTCATTATAAACTGTAAACAGTAGTTCATAAAATACTTTGAAGGGTTATCTTGGACTTGGTAGTAGCAAAATTTTAAATGATGTCTCCGTTTTCTTTGAAATGATTTATTTTAAATGGGGGCATCACTGGACCCCAGAAAATTCAGGTACGGCCTTAAATAGGGAACTACTTAAACCCTTTTTCTTGTTAAACTTAATAACGACAAAGACTTAGTCTGAATATAAACTTATCACTCTCTTTCTCATTATTAACAGTTTATTACTCAATCCCAAAGACGCCTCCGACCGACAAATCTATTTTGCATGTTTAAAATGATTATAATTGAGAACGCCCAGATTGTCTTTAAATAAGGAAATCTGTTGTTCGGTGGATTTTACAATCGGTGAGTGACGGCAATTACAAAATTATGAATTACCTAAGTTCTTCCCCGAATTCCCTTTGGGCTGTAGGAATTTACGGAATTTGATTAATTGGAATCATAAGGGACATTCGGGCTTTAAAAATATATTTTTAATTATAAGAAATGTTTTATAGCTGCAATTTGGTCATACATAAATTTGTAAGGAAATATCTTATGTAAAAGGTACGTTACGGTAACGGTCTACTACGAACAATGTTAAGCTTTAGTTTGCATTTTTTCGAAACAGGGCCACTTTTGGCAAAAATGCAAACTAAAGCTTAACGTTCTCACTTTAAACTGTAAACAGTGGTTCATAAAATAGTTTGAAGAGCTATCTAGATTGCACTAGCTCAAAATTTTAAATGATATCTCTGTTTCCTTACAAATTTTTTTTTTTAAATAGGGGCAGCACTGGACTCCGTATATCGTCTTAAGTTGCGTCTTAAGTCGTAAGAGTTACTGAACAGTAGTTAACTTGACGTCACTTCTCTCTCAGAAGTCCTATTACACTAATAGATTGGATAATTGCACAAAGAACACTACAGCATTAATAGCCCCATTAATAAAAAGCCCCGAACTTTGTGATAAAATACAAAGTAGCTACTATTTTTAGCACCATAATTGCGTTCATAACCTTAGAAACGCAGTAGTGTAATATAATTCTCGACCCCTTTATCTCAGCAACAAAGACACTGTCACAAAGGGGAACGTGACTTTTTGCAGGGAAACATCGCACTGTGATTATTACAAATGATGGAATGGTTCAATAAATAAGATAAGTTGACAAACGGAACTCAGATTGACAAAAAGAAAAAATGGGAGAACATTAAATAATAACTTTACATAGCACGATATTTTTATTAATTTTAATTTTCCTCTAAAATAAAATGTCGTAAATAATAAAAACAATCTCAAATTTTGTGACTAAATACAAAAAGCTACGAGCTAATTGCACCATAATAGGGATGATATAGGGTCAGAAAAGTATTATTCTACTTAGTCCGTTAGTTGTTGTTGTTGTAGATATCTTTATTGTACAAAAGAAATTTAGTTAGATTATCCAAAAATAATGTACCCATATTTTTCAGTTTATCAAAATAGTAAAAATTCACAAAGATGCAGAGTATCAAACTTCGAGAGTGGGGGCTTGTGACGTCACCGATGTGTAAAAATCGTACAAAAGCGTGACGTCATGCGAAATTTAAATGCGCTGTATCTTCGTTATTTATTGTTTCTCAGAGAAAAGAAAAAATACGTGTACAATATTTTTTTATAATCTAACCGATGGGCCAAATAATTTTTTCAGTCATCATGCGTATTGTGTTCATAACCTTAGCAACTAAAGAGTAATATTATAATTCCAGACCCCTTTATCTCAGCTACAAAACAAAGGGCGTGACTTTCTGCAGGGAAACATCTTGCTGTGATAACAGATAACAGATATAACAGATACAATCGTCTCAATAAATAATATGAGATATCAAACGGAACTCAGATAAGTAAGAAGATATATTGGGAATACAATAGATAATAATCCTATACAAACAAGTACACATAACACGATATATTAATTAATCCTAATTTATACCCTAAAATAAAAAGCCATAAATAACAAAAGCAATCTCAAACTTTATGACAAAACACAAAGTAACTTTTTTCCAGCACCATACTTGCGTTCATAACCTTAGAAATGCGATAGTAATATAATCCCAGAACCCTTTATCTCAGCAACAAAGACACTGTCACGAAGGGGGACGTGGCTTTCTGCAGGGAAATATCTCGCTGTGATTATAGATGATTGAATCGTCTCAATAAATAAGGTAAGATGATAACACGATTTCTTATTAACGTTGGCTATTGGGATTAGTGCATTTGTTTTTGTGTCTTCTTATGTGTTTGACAGTATTTACATCCGATACGGGATAGTAACCGTATGATTTGAGCAACGTTCGATTATAAATTAAAAGCGACTACTAAGAATAATGGATCATATAAAAGCAAAACTTAGTGTGTTTGGCAACTATTTCTGAAAATATTTATTCCACCAAAGACATAAATGTGAAAATAGGAGTCAAGTTCAATATTATATTATGGTGTAGTTGTCACTTTTACTGACAAAAAAATTACATCTAAATGGGTGCGAAATTCGGTAGAGAGTAACTGAAATTCATTTATAAGAATCTTAACATTTTGACCTGACTCAAATTTCTTTGTAAGCTACAAAGACTTGGATGTTCACTACAAAAGATTAGAAAATAAAAAAGCGTTCAAGTGCGAGTCAGACTCATACAATAAGGGTTCCTCCGTACAATGTTTTAAAACTCTGAAAAAGACACGTTTCACGTATGACGACCCTCTTTAATTTTTAACTTTATCTTGTTTTTAGTATTTGTTGTTATAGCGGCCACAGTAATACATAATTGGTGAAAAGCTACTCGGTTCAAGAGAAAGAGCGTTGTGACAGATGGACGGACAGACATCGGAGTCTCAGTATAGGTCGCGTCATGTAAAAAGAACGCTGGAAGTAAAGGGGTGTGTTTGCGCATGGATACACTCGCACACGAAGGTACTAGGCCTATTGTATTATTTTCGCTCGCAGCTTGGTATACTCGTAATTGGTTATTGGTAGGTACATTAAAAATATATTACTTATAATATTCATTAAATAGATCGATAAATCGCCTAATGCGCAGCTTGACGCCAGCGTTCTTTTTACATGACGCGACCTGTAATAGGGTCCCGTTTGCACCCTTTGAGTACGAAACCCTAAAAATACTTGTTCAGACCACTGTAGAAATATTTTTAGCAATATAAATAAGCAATTTCAGTTTAAAGAAGGATCTTGTTAAATAAATGTGGAACGTAAATAGCGGCGGGTCGGAATACAATTACCTACCCCGTTTCTTGCAAGCCACAGCTAAATATGCGTTCATTGAAATTGTTTTATCATAAATCTTGGACGGATTCTTGGTTTCTATCTCTCTTATTACCTTTAAGTAAACAAACAAAAAGGTTGAATAAGATTGTATTGTCGCAAATGATGCTAAAAAGTTATAAGTTTTTCTCATGTATACAGTTTTACGAGTAAATATGTCATACTGACACTTGTGAATAACAGTGTAGAAGTTGTTTACTCTCATAATAAAAATGTCCATACTCGGTCAAGTGCAATTCGGAATCGAACCTGAAGATTTACGTACCACTACAATGTTTCAAAATGCTGAAAAAAAAACGTTTCTTGTATGACGACCCCTTTTAATTTTCAACTTTAGGTGAGCAAAGTTGAAAATTAAAAGGGGTCGTAGGTAGGTCTTAGGTAAAAGGGGTAAAGGGGGGGGGGGGGGGGGGGAATTTTGAGGTTATGAGAAAAAAGTGTAAATACAAAAGTTGTAGATCTTTTTATTACCTACAACTTTGCCATTTAACTTTTTTCCATAGGACTTGTAGTTTTGCCGGAAATCGAGACAAACTGTTTTTTACCCTTAAAAACTCACCCTCTCCCACTCCCGTCCTCAGATCGACCGTAATTTATTTTTCCCATATTTTGTTATACTCTCTTCCTTTTCCAATGGGTTTCATACTACTATATTTTTTTTGGTTTCAAAAATTATCGGCACTGGTCTAATTACAGTTCAAGGAACAGAGCCCTGTGACAGACGGATACGGACATACAGCGGAGTCAATTATCATAAAACTAAACGTACATTACATTTCTGCCAGTTGCACAAATTTTTTTTCTTCTTAATCCTCACCTTTATACAAAAATAGCGTAAAGCAAATATTGACTTCAATTCTATAGAACTTATCCTATATATCCAGCAGTGTAGTCTATTTAACTTGCTGACTGCATAGAATTAGTTGATATTTTTTTATTACCCCGGATCCCGGCCCGATCAGATATCCGTTGTTCAAACGGTAGCACACATAAGCACCGATGAGGTAAAGAATCTTACGAATGTCAATTAAAGCAATTTATTGGATGGAGTTTATTTTTGGGGTCATGTTTTCTGAAAGTGAGAAGCAAATTGAGGCGGGCCGCAATTGATCGGTTCGGGTCACTAATGGTCGGGCCGTTCGACATACTAAAATGCGGAATTCACAGTAGCATTAAATTTATGTGAAGCAGTGAGATTTTTTGTGTGAAAAGGGTATTACACCCATTTTTGAAAAGTGTCTCAATTAGACTCCGTAGTCCTAATAAACCACTATAAAAACACAAATTTTTATTCAATCGATATCGATTGAATAAAAAAATAATGAATTAAATAAAAAAGGCATTTAAATTTTACATTTTCAAATTTTGCGTATACGAAAATGTCGGAGCAGTGGATGCCACAGAGCATTGTGTTCATGACGTCAGTTATACATGTACACAAATACACTGATGTACGTATTTGGACAGTTGACACACTATTAGCTCACCCCGGCGTATGAAGTAATAGCATAGCTACTATTGGGTGTTTAAAAACAGATTATAAAAACTGAAAACTTTAAATTAATTTTTAAAATTTATATTGTTATTTTATGAGCTAAAACTAACGTTTTCCGACTGTTTCTAACCTAAGCTATCTCAAAAATATATTTTAGATTTTTTTCTCATATGTATAGAACATTATACCGTATTTCATGTGGTATGACACTCTCAGGCAGGGCACAAGACATAACTCCACCTAAAAGAATTACAAGCGGAGTGTATATTTTTGCGAATTCACGTCCAAATTTGCTCTCAGTAACAAGTAATACCCATTATCGCAGAATCTCTCAACTTTAACGATACACGGCTCGGATTAAGGGCGTTTCAATTAATCAGCTGACTTACGTTCTTTTGTTCCACCCGGCCTTTTGATGTTACGTTTTAAATCCGAAGGTATTACGTGAACGCAGGTTTATATTTCAAATACAACTTCTATTTATTTTATTTTGTTTCGAAATTTTGTAACAACAAGGGCAAATTTAAATTTAATAAAAATATTGAATTAAATTTTATAAAAATATCAAATAAAAATTTTCCCTTGTAATAACTACTAGTTATTTAAATGAGTTTAACTAAAAACTTAAATTATTACAAGGGCAGTAAAAACTTAAACTTATATAAATAACTAGCAGCTCAGCGTTGTCTGGTCGCTATCAAACTTAGTTAGGGAAGAGGTTTTAAGACCCTGAAGAGCAATCTATTTTTAAATTAAAAAATGCATTTAAACAGCTAAACACTTTCAAAAGCTAATGCACACAAATATACGTTAGGAGGAACGGTTTCCAGAAAAAAATATTCATGTTTCTGATCATGCAGACCGTCTATAAAGTAATCAAAAAATACGCCGAAGCACATGAGTATAGACTGCTTCACCATGTGAATGTTGAGGCGATTCAGCTCCTCGACAACACGGACATAGTGCGACGTCTCAAAAGAACCAAATCTTTTCAACTAGTGTAGTTATAAAAAAAAAAAATATATATATATATACATTGATATTATAGTGCAGTGATGTGCCAGCAGAGACACACGAACAAAGTGCCTTCCCCTTAATAAAGACAGTAAGAAAAGTGCCAATGGACACATTCTTAGTCTATAACGTATAAAACTAGGTCAATGTTAAATTACTTATTAGTCTAAGTTTAGGCTAGATTGTACGTTAAGAAAGGGAAAAAAAAATGTTTCTGATCGAGGTTTAAATATATTAACACTCCGTAATATTCACAATTGTCTATCCGAAACGTTCATCAGACACATGCAATTAACATGTTAATATTAAATTCGCTTATGCTCATATTTTCACTCCATGACTTATTTTTGTAATTAACCTATCAGATTGCACTCTTTAGTAATGGCCTCATTTCTTCTCTATAGTTACCAATCCATGTGTAATTGTGTAAGGGGCATACCTAAAAACAATAATATGTATGGAACGAGAGTTAGTACCTAACTATATAAAATCTAGTTTTTCAAATAAGCATCCTACAAAACTACAAAGTATGTATCAAATCTGAGGTATCAAAGAAATGATAATAAATTTAAATTAGTAACTACTTACCTATAAGCATACATATAGCGACTTGCCGGAACCCAGATAAACTCTGCGAGGTTTTCGTCATTTTCGAGGTTTCGTGGATGTAAAAGTGTGTTTAATATGAATATTAAATAAATTACTATTTATTTTTTCACTAATTGTGGTCTTCTTCTCGTATCGAAAACTCAAAATGTAATATTTTTTTTCCCTCCAGAAGGTTGCCACTTTCACAGCGTTGTCTGTAGCCTCACATAGGTCACGCTTATAGTGCAGCTGGTGGGGCACGATGGGCAGGAGCGGAGGTGTGACATATTCTGGTCGTCATAACCACACTGACACTGTGTTGCAGTTGGGTCAATATTACGCCATCGGGCCAAATTATGCTTGCACCGGCCTTCCTCTGTACGGAGGCGATTTAAGCTTTTCACCAATTGTGGTGTATACTATTAAGTATTAATTATAATTCACTATCTTAAATACACTTACATGTCAATAATATTATGACATGACGCTTGCGGCATTTCGCCGCTGTATTGCCAGCGATATGAGTTTCATCAGATTCGACTATTGAATAAATGATTTAAAAAATATACACGCGGTCCTTACATATGATGCTTGTTGGTTTTTGTTTTACAAAGAACAATCTTTTTGCTAAGGAATGCATTCAGATGACATTGACAATGTTGTTGACAGTTTTCATGGAAATATAATTTTAGTACAAGATATGTAAGTATGCTTAGGTCTAAAGCTTAGTTAGATCTTACCACATCATCATCATCTGAGCGTATTCCCGGTTGCATCGTCAGCGGTTACGCTTCAGAGCCCGGGGTCCGCTACCTAACCTAGGCGATTTGACGAGGTTAGGTACTGGTTTTTACACAGAGTGACTGCCGTCTGACCTCCGCAACCCAAAGGGTAGACCAGAACTAATCCTAGGATAGGTATAAACGCTAGATGGCGTTCGGGACCAACGGCTTTACGTGCCTTCCGAAGCACGGAATCATCTTTCTTTTCGGATAATCAGGTGATTCAAACCTGCAATATCCTAAACAGACTGGAAACAACTTTTCACAAAGTATGCTTTCCAGTGGGATTTGAACCCATGACCTCCGGATCACAAGGCAAAGGCCTTGACCACTGGACCGTGGAGGCAGTCATAGTTAAATCTTACCACATCCGCTGGAAATGGTGAAGTCCGGATACATACGGCAGTCAATTCTAGCAAATTAAAATTCAGCTATGACAAATATCGCTTGGAACTACTCCAGCTGAATTAGTTATACCTACCTCCACTTCTGCCAAAATATTAGTTAATGCTAAGTATACTCGTACTTTATTACCTTCATTGCTCCAATTACTGAAATTCCGAATTATACAAGGAGTATTTTATATAGTTAAAATTAAACAAGTTAGTTAACTGTTCACTTTTTGTCTGTTTCTGATGATTGATGGGCATGACTACCATGGGCAATTCCTTCCCCCATATTTTTCCAAGCACTCCTTTCTTGGGCTAAATGGATTGCCTTCTTTAACGTGGTTTTTAGGGTCCGTACCTAAAGAGACCCTATTACTGAGACTCCGCTTTCTGTCCGTCTATGCGTCCGTCTGTCACAAGGCCTTATATTAGGTAGACAGCACATTAGCACTTTAATGCTGATAATGCATGATAACACTGACCATCACCATCAAATGCATCGTATGATTTTCTGGTTTTTCCTTTTTTTTCTTTATAAAAAAACATGAGTCATGTCTGCGGCACACTACGGCTATGCAGATTTAGGTACATACACGTTATTTCGAGACTCTGATGTTATACGCACGTACATCTTCGCCTAATATTATCTTCATTGTTTCAGTATTTATGTGGATTAATCGACAGTCGCGGATGTGGTCGATTTTATTATTTACGTACGTTGTAAACAGTATCTGACGCACTGAGCTGATTTATCAAAATGCTATTGTTGGGTAGCCTTGTTAAACCGCGAAGCTGTGAAGTCAGTCATACTCATAGTCATTTCGATGAGAGAATTATGATCGACAATTGTATAGTATCATCACACCCGTGTGTTTCCGGGTTAGAATAAGACCTCTCCATCTCTTCCTGTGGATATCGTAAGAGGCGCTAAAGGACTAAGCATAAACATCTCGTGCTACAATTGCATTCTCAAGGAGGGTTGACGTCAGGCAGGCGGCCGGTTGTAAAACTATAGCCAAATCATTTAAACTGTTCTGGCTATTTCTTCTCCATTTTGCGAGGTCTTTGGCATCCTTGGGTGACCATTAACATGCATGTTATATTTGGAGAAAAAAAAGCGGAATAGCGCACCCCGGGCTCCGAAGCAACACAGCTGAGGATGCTACCGGAATGTAATGGAAGAGTATTCGACGAACGTTCTACGACCAGATTGCAGATATTCTTAAAATTAGAGGTTAGAAGTACCCGGAACCGGCGGGCATGCATGAAGAGAGTGATGAGTGTAGACGAAGCAGGAGGAAACTGTCAGGATCATAGCAAGTGGAGGTCCATAATCTCTGCCTACCTCTGTGATAATATGTATGTATGTAAATTATGATCCATGTAGGTCTGTAAGCAAAAAACAGGAGAATGTACTAGCTCTCTACTCTACAATAGACTGTAGATGTTCAAAGGTACTCACTGTTTTTATATAAATATATACGAATTTACTAAAAGCTATCTATTCTCATGTCGCCCCACCTGGCGGAATCAACGGAGATGGATCAACAAGATCCTTTGGCTTTCATTATCTCGCAATATAAAGCTTTTCTTCTTAATAAGAATTAACTACTTAAAGGTTCTTTCGCAGGAGGATTTGTGCTATTTGTATTTGTAAAAGAGAAAGGCGAAATGTATCAATGTCAGACTGGATGTGTCAAGTTTATATAAACGTTACGCATGAGGAACACTCGCATTCGTGGCAGTGTTCATGTCCGTGACATAGAAGACAAACTGCAAGAGAGTCGACTAAGCTGGTACGGTCATGTCTTGCGGAAACCGGCAAACGTGGGAAACAAATGACGAGGTACACCCAAGAAATGCTGGTTTAACATCGCCAAAGATGATACGTGCCAATGGTGTTACTACCAAGGATGCTCGTGCGAAGTGGAGAAGAAAAAGCCGGAAAGCGGACCCCAGGCTTCACAGCAATACAATTGAGGATGCAACTGGGAATACGCTGAGATGAAAGAAAGAGTCAAAGGTAACAAGCGAAGCTTTTTTATTTTCCATTCGCTGATACTTGGTTGACTAGAAGAGATCCCTATAAGGGATAAGTCCGCCATTGTAGATATTATTTGATCTATTATGGCTTATATATATGTAAAATATTTTTTGTACGTACAATAAAGATATATACAACAACAACAACAACAACATAATTGCCATGTGTATTGTAGCGCAGGTTTTCAATAATAACTGTTTGAACACAACGGACGGTTTACGAGAAAGGCCGCCATGTTTGTAGTACGGAATGACCGCAAGTTTGCTCAGCGCTGACTTTCAATAGCTCTGATTTCGGTTTGCTCAGGCAATTTTATTACTATTGTATTGATGGAGAATGTGCAGAGGTTTATACATAATTGTGTTAATAATTATATTAATTCCGTGGCATCATGTGTAGTTGTTCGCACCGTGAATTTGAGATGTACAAAAACAGCCCCATATATTGAAAACATTTTACACTTTCGACTCATTTACTAATCTACTTAAATTTTATAAATTAACGATTAAAGATATTCAAAATATTATCGGACTAACATACATACGAGTACAAATACCGAACTACCGAAATATACTAAGATTTCCCAGTAATTACACTTCATATTGATGTTTATAGATGCCATAAATATTTAAATAATAACAACTTCTAAAAATATTTTGACTGCCTCCGCGGTCGGAGGTCATGGGTTCAAATCTCACTGGGAAGCATACTTTGTGAAAAGTTGTTTCTACACTGTTAAAAATTATGTAATTTTACTAAAAATTATGTAATTTTACATGCAAAAAATTACATAAAGCTGTAAAATTCCGGAAAAATCTGGGAAATTTACGAAAAAATATGTAAAAATGACAAAAATTATGTAAAATTTCATATTTTTCCGTAAATTTCCCAGATTTTTCATGAATGTTACAGGTTTAAGTAATTTTTTTGCATGTGAAATTACATAATTTTTAACAGTGTAGTCTGTTTAGGATATTGCAGGCTTGAATCATCTGATTATCCGGAAAGAAAGATGATTTCGTGCATCGGAAGGCACGTAAAACCGTTGGTCCTGAACGCCATCTAGCGTTTGTACCTATCCTAGGATTGGTTCTGGTCTACCAATTGGGTTGCGGAGGTCAGACGGCAGTCGCTCTGTGTAAAAACCAGTAACCTTCTCAAATCGCCCAGGTTAGGTAGCGGACCCCGGGCTCTAGTATGAAATACTTTAAAAATTTTCTGCAATAAAATAATAAAAATGTAGAATGCACCAGCTGCTTCTCTTCCTGCGCAGATTGTAAAAACTAATCAAGTGAGTGGGCGAAAATCTCAATCATGGAAAAATTGAATCACAATAGTGATGGTTTGCTAGCTGCATCGCCTATTAACATGATTCAGATTCTCGCTCATTCCCTCGATCGGCTTTTACGATCTGCGCGAAAAGAGAAGCAGCTGGTATATTTTACTATTTTCCTTTCTCTGAGACCAGCATAAAGGAAACAATAAAATCAATAACATAGAGGAAAATAATAAATAAATATCATCATATCAACCGCAGGAAGTCCATTGCTGGACATAGACATCAAGGATTTCCAAAACGAATGATCGGAAGTGGTATGACTAATGACTTACTACAATATACGAGCAAAAAATACAGACTACGAAAACACGAAAACACAAAAACCAAAGACAAAGACTGCTCATTTTATTGGAAAACCGACATCATATCAATGGCACAACCTAGTTACATCCCGGAAAGCACTCTCCAACTGAGTTCAATACCGTTTACAAGGATTTCCGTACAGTCAAAATCACATTTGTCCCATTTTGTTCCATTGTTCTCTATAATAATCTTTATGTCCGTTGTTCCCTTTTTATATAAGAACTTCTACTCCTGCAATATCAATTGCAGAAGCAGAAGTTCTTTAAGGATGACTAAAAAAGAAAACATAGGTAGTTTAAGTTATAGAAATACGATTTATCTGGCTATGGACCGACACCTGGCTATGGCACTCCTAATTTATGACGACTATTGAAATAGAAAGAAGAAGAATACAAAGACACAATACGCCTGTTTCTCATAGAAGTAGTACAAGTAGACTTGGGATCTCCACTTGCTGAGATCCAGATATAACTCTCTCAATACATTTGAAATATATTCTAGTGGTTCCAGCCATTTCAGTGAAATCCGTCCATATAATATAACGCTACAGCAAACTCCCCTAAACTCCCATAAATTCCTCTCTCCACTCTTCCACTCCCCATTTTTATTTATTTTTTGCAACATCTTGTGTAGATTGAACTCCTTAGTGTGCCTCTCAAGTGATTGAAATCCGTCTATAAATAACGCTACCTACAGCAAAGTTCAATTAAAAAACGCGATCGACTAAAAGAATTAAATAAATCAAGAAACTTGTGTGCCAATTTTTGTCAAAATTGGTTGGAAAATGCGACCTGTAGGCGAGAACAGACAGACGGACAAAAGTGCTTTTGGCTAATCTTAAAACAGAGATGCTTCGCTCGCTCGGAAAATAAACGAAAATCCGCGACCTTTCTATTTCGGGAAGGTTCGTATAATCACTATAAGGCAAGGCTAACATCCACTGCGACTCTCATAAAAGTAAAAGAAAATCTGCTATTCATACATACATACTATCACGCCTGTTTCCCACAGGGGTAGGCATAGATTATGGACCTCCACTTGATACGATCTTGACAGACCTCTTTCGCTTCATCTACACTTATCAACCTCTTCATACATACCCTTCGGTTACGTGTACTTCTTACCTCTCCCTTTTTCAGAACGTCTGCAATCTGATCTGCTGTTCAGTGAGGCTTATAAAAGTTGACTAACTACACGATTAAATAAATAAATACACTGGTAAAAATTATGTAATTTTACATGCAAAAAAATATGTAATTTTACATAAACCTGTAAAATTCGCGAAAAATCTGGGAAATTTACAAAGAAATAGAAAAGAAATTTCACATAATTTTTGTCATTTTCACATATTTTCCGTAAATTTCCCAGAGTTTTCGGGAATTTTACAGGTTTATGTAATTTTTGCATGTAAAATTACATAATTTTATGGAAAATTACATCATTTTAACAGTGTAAAAAAACACTCACCAACCGTCAAACCATTAAACAAGCACGTTTATTTTACATTAAGAAATCTCAGACACTTCGGAAGTTTGAATGTTTGGCGGAGGTCGACAATTTTGTCCGGAATGAGAGAGAATTCTCCTTGTGTTTTCCAAGACTATTAGAATAAATTATTGTTCTAACAGCGAGGATGAATCTGAATTCTTACGGATGACTTTTACATAAGTAAAATTACAAAGAACTAAGTAGACTTGAGCAAAATTATTTTTAGTCCAACTTTTCTCTTCGGGAATATAAGTTATTAATTATTTTCCTAAACAATTACGCCTACTTGATCCATTATGATGCGAGTGATACATATGAGATAGGAGAAGTATATTTCTTATTAAATTTCATATATTTTTGCGAGCCATGATTTTCGTAAGCCACGCGTTTCTTTCTCGGACAACTCAAGGGTTGAGAAAAACTTTCCATTCGAGTGACATTTCTTCGGAAGGTTTCAGTTTTGACAACTTCTTTAATTGAGTTGAAGATTTATATTGTGCTACTTTTATGTAGCTTTTATCTAAAATAAAGAGTTATTTCACAGAAGCTAAACTATTCGACCGTGTGTTTCCCGGCAGAATAGAATATAGGACCACTCTAAGTCTTCCCGTGGATGTCGTAGAGGGCGACTTAGGAAACACCAGCTAAACAAAGCTTATACACATCAATGAGACCTCTCCAACCCATCTTGCCAGCTTGGAGAGTGTAGGCCAAATTCTCTGACTGCTCTGGCTAATATATGGCTCTGGCAGTACAGAGAAGATCGTGTTCCTGCAGTGGAGACTAAAAAAACCTGATGACGAACCCTACTACACGAGTTAGATCGATCGCTTATAGCGTGGAATGGAAAATTCGGCTAATTTTACAAAGCTATTGCAAGTAACCATTCTAACATATTATGTAGTGTAGATACAAGTGACTAGCTAGTAAGACTGTGATAACATTGATAACGCTAGTAAGCTAGTAAATCAAGTCAAGCAAATAACCAAATTAACCAAGCCAACTTTCGTAGCCTGGCTTGATAGCTAAAACAAGCTGGTCTATAGTATTGATAAAACTCAGCTTCGCAAGTTGTGCTAACAATGATACCTGTCAATAAATAATCTATACTAATATTATAAAGCGGAAGAGTTTGTTTGTTTGTTTGTTTAAACGCGCTAATCTCAGGAACTAATGGTCCGATTTGAAAAATTCTTTTTTTGTTGGGTAGTCCATTTATATAGGAAGGCTTTAGGCTATATAGCATTACGTTCCGACAACCACGCGAACGAAGTCGCGGGCACAGCTAGTAATAGATAAAACCCAACTGACATTCTTTTTATTACACACTTCAAAATATTTTTTGTAGCAACATTTAAGACATAATGTGACAAATGTACCTACATAATAATAATATTTTATGCAACAGTTGTATTAGAGGGCTCAAAAAGACGATGTAAGCCTTGACGAACATCGTTAAGACTATATACGGTTTCCAGTGCTGCCCCCATATGAAATAAATTATTTCTAAGATAACGGAGATATCATTTAAAATCTTGAGCTAGTAAAACCTAGATAACCCTTCAAACTATTTTCTGAACCACTATTTACAGCTTAAAGTGAGAACGTTAAGCTTTAGTTTGCATTTTTGCCAAAAGTGGCCAAAAATGCAAACTGTGGTTCATAAAATAGTTTGAAGGGTTATCTAGGTTTTACTAGGTCAAAAATTTGAAATGATATCTCCGTTTCCTTACAAATAATTTATTTCAAATGGGGGCAGCACTGGACACCGTGTATCGTTTTAAAGACGCCTCGAGTATACTCGTATTTGACGTACTTATACAACGTTGCAAACAATACTTTTTCTACGACTTGTACTATTATTAGTAGGTAGACCGTAGGTACCTATATAATAAAGTAATTACAAAATTAAGCAAACAGTTTGAGTTAGAAATATGTGGCTACGGTATACTTTGTTTTTTTATTTGACGTTTACTTCCCAGACGATATTAAAATACGTTCTTCTTATGTTGTTGGAAAATTTTATTTTTATAAAAACCGTAAATTTAGTTGTTTGTTAAGTTGGTAGTTGTGCTTTTTTGTTATAAAGTTATATTGATTAAACAGTGATCTGTGGCAGCTATCGTTTTGGCGACATTACGATACAAGTGCTGTAATAAGTAATAGAGTATAGGCTTTTCAAAGGTCATATTATCTTTGTTCTTAGATTATTGTTCGTGACTATGTAAAATACAGATAAAAGTAAAAAATAGAAAAAATACTTTCAAAATCTAAAACATTATGTACCGTTTGTCCAATAATAAAAATAAAAAATTAAATATATATCTTCAATATCGAAAGAACTCAGATGCCTCTATCAAATATTTACCACAACATACTCGTAACCCTTCAAAGAAGCAAATATTGCAAGTGATAGCTACATTATACATAATGTAATTCATCCAAACAAGTAGGCGGATCGCAAGTGCTATAAAAATGTCACAAAGGAGGTTTTTACAGTGAATAGAATCTCAGAAATTTTCCTTGCCTCTCATAATGTGAGGAGTGCGGGTTTCCTATTTAGGGAAAAAGGCAAAGGGAACAGAATTTGGGGTTTAATCTCCATTGAGTGAAATGCCCGTGGGCGTGGTAGTTTCGAGATCAATTATAACTTTCCTGAATTGATTGCTAAGGGGATATATCATCTAAGAGTATCTTCGTGGTTTTGTATGTAAGTAGGAGGAAGTAAATATAAACGAATACTATACATGTTGAAAGAAGATACAAGTTAGTATTATATAGTTCTTAGAATCTGGTCCACTTCAAAGTCTTTCGGCCTTTTTTGGGTTGAGAAGCCAAATGGTAAAAACGGAGCCTCTCTCTCCAATTCTATAAGGTTTAACTCAAAGGCTATTCTTTAACTTTACAACCTGCAAGGGACATACCCGTAAAAATCAAACCACGGGCTATACTAGACCGCTAAAGTATAATGAAATTAAAATAACAGTAAAAAAAAAAAATTACATTCCCATACAAATCGCCCGGTTGGCTGCACACTTTTGTATGGAAATGCCGAATTTTTCTTCTGTATTTGGCTGTTATTTTAATTTCAATATGGTATAATGATCTAGTATATACCGTGGTTGGATTTATTAAGAGTACGTCCAGTCCATCATACTGAACAACTTACCCCAAGGAACATAGATTAAAAGATGAAAAAAAAAATTGGTTCCCATAGAAACTCAGAGCAGCTGATCGGTCAACTTGTATAAAAGGCCAGCAATTATTTTTCATATTGCACGCCTCATAAGCGAAGCGCATGAGGTAGTTCTCTACTCTCGCCTTACAAAAATCAAGTGATTTTTTTAACTAAATGTGTCTCTATTTATTTTCTATCGCACTTGTACAATAATATTTACACATAAATGTCAAGGAAAAACACTAGTTTCAACACTTATGACATTTTTAAAAGACATTTTGCCTTTTAAATAAATAAAAACAATGTTTAATAAAATCATTTTGTGGACGTCCGTGTGTCGGTATGTATGGAAACTGGCGTGGTCACGATAACTCCCGAAAAACTTATCTGATCAAGTCCATTTTTTTTTATACGCTTCAGTATTATCCAAAACTAAGTCCTTTCGAAGATCACGGTCTAATTCAATGTAGTTTAATCGTAATTATTATTATAAAAATACAGGTGACTTATTAAAAATAATTTTGGATGTGAGGTTTGTTGAAAGAGTTAATACCTATGTATGATGAGTACGAATGTGTAACTGGCAAGAAAGAAAAGAAGTAAAAAGAAATTTGAATAAAGAATGTTGTGATTTTGTTTGTTTTATTAAATATGAAAGACGAATAAATGTAAAAGAAGCGATAAGTTAGTTAATATTTTTTATTTAATTTGCATTAACTAATTGAGAATGAAAAGAACAATCAGTGGTAACACTTTTCTTGACATTCGTGACGTAGTCTTGTGTCTTTTTCTTGTTTTTGCTTAGTTTTTTTGAGATTTCTCAAAATCTACCTGTCCGAATCGGTTTAAATTCACAGAAAATCTGAGTTGTATAGAACTCTTTGGAAAGCTACTTGTTTGGTTCCGATCGGTTTAGTTGTTCAAGAGTTATAAGCGGGTCACATACACACCCACACACACATACGGATAGGGTGCATGACACTTGCTCGTGAGTGGTCAGGGAAGATTCCTGAGACCTTTAAACGTCGAGATCTGATGAAAACTCGACTTTTCAAAAACGAGGTGAAACTCAGCAGGAAGTTAAAAATAAAAGTTAAAAATAATCTTCAGTCGTGCGTTGAAGCCGACACATACTTTTCTTCGTTTTAAGTTAGCAATAAAACAATCAAAATCAATTTTATTGTAAAAAATGAGATTATGAGGCGTGCACTTTTGGATTTTCCCAATTATTTTGCTATATGTTTCTTAGGGAAAATTGTTTAGTATCTTGGACTGAATACCTAGCCATAAATGTTGTAAAAAAGAAAATAAATATTTTTCTATTGCAAATAACATTTATTACTTTTACAATGCGATAGTTTAATACATAAATATAAATCAATTTAAAATATAAAAAGCTCATTCAAAGTGGTCTCCATTGGCTGCAATACAGTCCTTTAAACGTTGAGGCCAGTTATCAATAGAAGCACGCACTCTTTCCATGGGAAAATTCTTCACTGCCAATCGTATGGATTATTTTAGGGACTCCAAATTATCATGCCGTTTAGAGCAAGCCGTACTCTCTAAAACTGACCATAAATCATAATCCAGCGGATTAAGATCGGGACTAGACGACGGCCAGTCTTCAGCTCTGATGAAGTCGGAAACGTTTGATTCCAACCAAGACTGCGTGGACCGAGCTTTGTGACCCGGTGCCGAGTCTTGCTGGAAGGACCATTCTTGGTTATTGAACATGGTGTTGTTAAGGGGCTTAACTACCTTCTCAATAATGGTATCTTGATACACTTGTGCCGATGTTTTGATACCTTTTTCACAAAAGTATGGCTCAGTCACTCCTTCATAGCTAACACCCTACCAAACCATCAATGAAGTCGGATAGTGCCCACGTTGCACTCTGTCTACTACTGACTAATTGGGATGCTTTCTTAGAGCTTTGAGCATAAATACGGTCATTTTGTTTGTTAAAATGTTGCTCAATTGTAAAAAACATCTCATCCGTTAACAAATATTTTCTGTGACCTCCCTTTGCGTACCGCTTCAGTAGTTGTTTTGATTTTACCACCCTATTCTTTTTTAAATTATCAGTTAAGAAATGACCAGTACGTCTCTTATAGGCTGCAAGTCCTAAGTCATCTTTTAAAATACGCAACACAGTTCTAGGTGCTATCTTCATCTCCCGTGATAAAATCTTTTGCTTTCGGAAAGGATTTTTTTGAATTCTTTCATTCTTGTACGAACACTACGTGGACGGCCAGATCTTTTTCTGTCACAAACAGAGGAGGTCTCATTGTACCTATCAATAGCCCGGTACACAAACATTTGACTAATACCAAGCGTATGGAGAGTTTCAAAAATTGCATTTGGCTCCATACCTACTTTGTGTAATGCAATCACAGCGATTCGGTTCTCTTTATCACCCCACTCCATTTTAATATCGCAAAATATTGTACAATATATTGGTGCCAAAATAATAAAAGAAAATGAAAAATCATATAAAAATAACGGATTCCAAATTCAAATGTTATATTTTGGTTTTTTTTTAATTGTAACAGTATTTATGGCCAGACTAAGTATATCTCTATAATAGTTTCAGTATATTTTGTTAGACGATATATTTTCTGTATCTCATCTCATCTTAACGCATTTGAAATTGCATCTTTAGCTGTGCTGTTTCGGAACCAGGGGATATATCATTATCATCATAATTTCAGCCTCATAACGTCCACTGCTGGACGAATCCTCTGACTGAAGGACGCTGGCCTTTCCCAAGAATTTCCAATATGACCGATCTAGAGCGGCCTGCATCTAGCGATTCCTAGCTACCTTGGTCAGGTCGTCTAACCACCTTGTGGGTGGGGTCATACGCTAGGGGAGATATACCTACCTAATGTAAAAGTAAGAAACATAAAGTAACTTCAACTGATGACGACCTCCGTGGCGTAATGGTTAACACGCTAGACCGCTAATCCGGAGGTTCTGGGTTCGATCCCCAGCCAGGGCAAGTTGGAAAAATGGTCTTTTTCAAATTTTCTTGGGTCTTGGATGTTTATCTATATATTTATTTATCATAAAATATAGTATCGATGAGTTAGTATCCCATAACACAAGTTTTAAAAAAACTTACTTTGGGGCTAGCTCAATCAGTGTGATTTGTCCCTATATATTTATTTATTTAACTACTTCCTTAAAACATCCGAATAATAAGCCAATAAACATTCTACAGCGACTTCGTAAAGATTCAAACAAACACGCAGCTAGTCAGCGTGAAAGATAAAAAGTAGAAGTGGCCTGATTTATTGCTGTTTTACTTCCAAGGAGGGGAGATTAAAAGTAGTAAAAAACTTCAATGGATGTTACCAAACACTGTAACTTATCTTGATAGACTATTGATACCAAATGATTGTTCTGGGTTCTACTCGTACAAGATTTGTAGCTGACTTAAAAGTGAAAACTTTTTTGGGACATTTAGGCTCGTGCTACACTGAATTGGCAGCGACTCGATGAGCACTTTAACAACAGACATTATAAACTTTATGTACAATGTCATAAGATATAGAAACATTTGATAGAATTAAGGGGGCATGACTGCTTGAGCCGGCGCAAGCCGCCGCCGCACCGCGTTCCTTATGACATTGTAGAGGTACCTAATAAAGTTTATAATGTCTTGTTATAAAAATATTCGTCGCATCGCTGCCAATTCAGTGTAGCGCAAGCCTTACGGCTAAAGATTATTTTTATTGTGTTTGGTTGTTCCGCAAAGTGTTAATATGAAAATTCTATAACGGAGTAGATACACAGATTATTCGTCGGTAGATTGAAAAAAAAACCCTCTATACAGATCTCTAATAAGTGTTTTCTGCATTGGATAGCCAGTTTTAGTGACCAGTGACAGGTTCTGTCCAGAGACAGATCCAAATGTATGATTCCAACTAGATCTAACAAATCCGAAGCACCGTTTGGTTAATGGTAGACATATTATAAGATTTAATAGGTACTTCTGTTTATTTCATATCAGATCAAACCCTATAAATTTAAAGAATAGTCAGGATTTGTAAACCTGTACCAGTTCCTATTGTTTGAAGTGAAGTGAATGCTCTATTCAATAAACTGTATTGAAATCGACAGTATTCTTCTGAATAGATTTAGCAAAGTGACAGACCGACCTACGTTTTATTAGGGCCAGCGCAGACCAAGAGAAGCGCAGCGGAGAGGATTTGTTTATGACACTCGAAAATGAACTTTTAACTATTGGTATAATAAGTACATGCGGCTATGCTCGCGTGGCCTCGAGGCCGCGTGAGCATTTTTTGTCATGTTCAAACATTTATGCACTTTATACCAATAGTTTAAAGTTTATTTTCGAGTGTCATAAAGACTTAAGACGAAATAGAGGGGCCATTTTTCCATACAAACGTAGTGTCCTGTTGCCTCCCTGGATAATGGCGGTAGAGTTATATTTTTTTTCCTGAATATCTATAGCCACTATTAGCATGTCCCTATGTTTTCTTTTTTTCATAAATTTATTTATTAAAAGAGATATGAACGTTCAAAAACCTAAAAAATAGCCATATTTTCGGCTTTGTTCAAACATACAGAAAACAAATATGAGTAGATTATATAAATAAAATAAAACATAGGAACACCGATCAAGTCTTTGTTAATTCGTAATGAAAAAAAGTACTGTACTAAGTGACTTATCGTCTTTAAAGAGTTATTGGCTACTATCACAAAAATACATCTATCTATACTATATGGTTCTTTAAATTGATAGACCGACCGCTGGATTCATTTTAAACTTTTTACTGGAGCACTAACAAGCGGCCAGCGGTGCGCGATGGCCGCCGTATTCTAGGCCTGTTTTGTGTATACTACGGTATATGAAACTTTTTTAATTTCACGCTCGATTCGTAAACTTCCACACGAGCGCCGAGACTCGATGATGTCATTCTGATTCCTGCGCACGAGATGGATTATTTGTACCACGCTCTGATAGGTATTAAAATCTTTACAACGGCACATTATATACACCTGACATACTTTAATTGGTTTTGCGTGAAGGCAACATTCTCTGTTTATTCTTCTCGCGCAGTATTTGCGTTCTTGAGTTTTTCAGTGACAAAAAATTATCGAGTAGACTATTTTCGGAAATAAACTGTAAAATATTCTTACTTGTACTGGATTTAATGACAGTTGAACTGATCTTAAATGCCAATGGTCAAACATTTTATTCATTTTCGTGATCTATTATAAGCACCTTGATTTAATTTTAGTAATACAAGCAAGTTATTTTTAACTAACCGATTTCAAAAAAGGAGGTTCTCAATTCGTCTGAATCTTTTATTTGATTTTTATGTACGTTTCCTTATTACTCGAAGACGCCTGGACCGATTAGGAAAATTCTTTTTTGTTTTTTACTTTCCGAGTTGTCGCATAGTCATCACGTCAGGATCTGATGATAGGATTCTGGAGAAATTGAGGGAACTTTCAAACTTTATAGGCACACTTAAAGCGATTTGCGTATTTTATGTCCGACATGATTTTTTTAAAAATAAATAATATACTAGCAGAATTGTCCTATAGACATTTTATTAAATCGGTTGTGTCGTTTCGTAGTTAATTTCTTTTGTGACAAAGCAAAATATACATTTTATGTTTTATTATCTAATATACCTAGTTTTATTCGACTTTTATTTCTATAACCCAGTGAAACTGCGTGTACACCCTGAGTATCGTTATCCTTTGTGGTCGGAATCAACTTCATTCCAAAATTATCTCACAAAGCCAGGAAAAAGGTAACGGGAAGTAGCGATCGTACCAAGGATGTGCTGCCGGGAAAATCGGAGCCAAGATTAATACAAATCGTCCGTAAACACTCATGCATAATGTATACAGGTAATTATAATCCAATGGCTCAGATATTTTATGTAACGGGATTTATGAAGAAAATTTCCGATGTGTAGCAACTTTACATGCGGAAAAGTTTGTATCTGGTTTTGCTTGCTTTTATAAAGCATTTATTCCCCTGAGAAATAAAAATGTAAATAAAGTACGAGTATAAGAACAGGCTACAGTAGAAATGTGCGAGACCTTGTACTTGTAGAGATTACTAAATAATTTATTTTATTTTTTTATTAGCTTGTTTTTGTGTCCCACTTCTGGGCAAAGGCCTCCCCTTCCCTGTCCGATGCAGCCTATTACCATTCCCTCCTGTAGCTGAAAACAAAATTAAAAAAAATAAAACTAGCTTCATTTTCTTTGAGAAGTTTCTTCCATTCTTCAAAGTTCTTCATCACGTCTTAACCAAATTAAAATGGGACCAACTTGGTAGGAAAGGCTTACAAGGTGTTGATGGATCATACCCACAAGTGCAACCTCATCCGTCCGGCATAGATCTATGTATCTATGGTAGCTTTCCTCCGTCTATGATTGTCTGTGCTCCGTTTTCCGCTTTGTATATCTTGTTACTACGATGAAATTATCTAATAAAAACTAAGTGATCTGGCGATAAATAGTTCTTATTTCTACACAAGGAATTATCAAAATTGGTTCACAATTCATACACAGAAAAAAATACAGGCGAATTGATAACCTCCACCTTTTGAAGTCGGTTAAAAATTTAACCCTTACATGCGTTAAGCTCCTCCGTGCTTCAGAAGGCATGTTTCACAGTTGACTTATGCGAATAAGTAGCTTGAATAATCTTGAACAATTCCTTGTATAAATAAACATAATCCTAACCAAATAAACTAATACAGATGTGAATTTTCAACAATTCACCAACAAAATAAGTAGGATAATATTAACGCGCCTAAACTTAAGCGAAATTTTATTTATTGCGACATGTTACTGAGAAATGACTTTGAAATTATTTCGACACGTTAAAGGATTACCAGGTTGTTTAATAGCTTTACCTTACATAACTTTAGGGAGTGCCTACGTGTGATATTATCGAACTTAGGTGGGAATTTCGTAATAATTACTACGTCAACTTTGCTGGTGAATGTCACTGTTTTCTTCGTAATTTTGCTCTTCAAATGTATGTAGAATTTCATTGAGTTTTGTAATAAAATGCATCATAAATAATTTTATTACTCAACTAATTAAAAATTAACGGTTTACACTCTTAAATTTTAGTCTAAAATGCGGGTGATGTCTGTGCCCAGTTGTGAAATACCTGCTTCTACGAGGCTAGCAATGTTATTTAAAATATTTATTTGGCAAGTATTCTATAAATACCGTATTCCAATGTTGATGTGCGATAATATTAAATGTAAGGCCTAATTATAATAATCTTATAATGAATAAAAATAAAAATTGTAAAATTCAATCTCTAGTGTCTTAATTAAAAAAGGGTTGATTGATTACGTTCAATGTACGACCCGGATAAATTCGTGGCTAACTGCAAGTCAAAAAAAATTTAGCCTCGAGCATAATAGAAGAAAATAATACAATTTTTCATTCCAGTCATGAATTTCCTCTGGGTATTTCGCCTACAAGTATATCAGCTATTTCTTAGATATATTTAAGACTGTTTACCTTCATAGACTTTTCCTCAGACTGTGTGGGCACAGAAATGCACATTCCGACTCAGGGACATCTGAGCTATGTGAAGAATTTGGATCTGCCTGCTACTCTCCGTTAACAAAATGTCAGCCGCACTAAATGTACAAAATGAAGTGAGTATAGAACACAGAATGCACTAATATAGTGTTTTTATTGTCTATCAATCAAATTTCAGAACTATGTTCTTGTCAGAGGAGTATCTTCCATTCCTCCTGATCTTCAGCTAAATTATTGATTTCCCTATACGACACAATTTCCGCCTTTTTCTTTCACTTCACCACCCATGAACGCCCTTGACCTTCCTTTCCCTCTAGCTAGAGCCTCCATCTAAGTTGTTTATTATCTGAGTATGTACGTACAGCCATTTGATTTATTGCAAAAAAATTATTTTGCCACTTTAATATTCATCAACAAATTCTGTAGTTTTTTTTAAAGAAAATATGATAATTTATTATTCGTAGGAAAAAATTAATTTTATGATAATATAAAAAAGTGACAGCGAATTTTCTATCTGACCATACGTGGTCATATTTTTATTATCTTACCTGATACACAACTTAGTGTCTATAAGTATCAAACTGACATATTTGTCTATCCGTAAGTTTATGATTTTATGGTAATTGTTACGCGTGATCTGTCATATGCTCGACATATGATGTTCAAAGCTTATGATAAACAGACATGATTTGGACAAGAAACAAGATATAGGAGTGATAACCTGATTCTGTTTTGTAACCAGTAAAATGGGCTGTTACGAGTAGTTTATAAACTTATATTGTAAAGAGGAAAAATATACAGCAATTTTAGAATTTTCACTTGAAAAGTTTATAAGAATAAACCTACAAAATCATAATCAGCTGATGAGAAATTGTCGGTTATTTTGTGTTTCTAATAACGAGAAAATAATGATTAAGTTTTATTTACACAAAGGATCAAAATTAACTCAAAGTAGAGAAATTCAATGAGTTTCACTCCATCATCACTGAATTCTCTTTAATTGTAAGGGTTTCTTTAATTGTTGTCTTTAAATGGATTTGGGCATCGATCCTTTTCATTAATAGGCAGTTTAAAACGTTACTCGACCTATATTATTTTGAATCCTTTTTGGACCCTACGCCATTTTGATTCCTTTTTCCACTTTCTCGCCCACCGTTAAGCTAAAAGTGGCATTTGAGTCTTACGGCCCGCTCTGTCTGCTATAGAGCTGCAAAATGCTCTATCTGCCTTATTAAGGATACTGTTTTATTATATGTTTTATAAAAAACATGATAGTAGTAGACCTTCCTATTTTATTTTATTTATTTATTTAAACTTTATTGAGCCAAAAGTTACAATAGGTAGACTTAATGCTAAAGCATTCTCTCCCTATCAACCTTTAGGAGAAGAGAAACAGATCGAATAGTTGGCGTCTAAAATAGATAGAAACAATCCAGAAATAATAAGTACTTTTAAATGATCATCCATAAATATCGTATAAAATAAATACTATATTTATACATACAACATATTATATACATATATATATACATATATATATATATACATATATATATATATATATATATATATATATATTATCATTAATTTTTCGGAAACCACTCCTTCATTCGTCTGCTCACTGCTGGGCGTCGTGATGTATCCGACCTAACTTCTTTACGATCTCCCTCCATTTGTTACTATCTTTGGTCCGTTCCAGCGCTTTTGAGATATTGGTTTGGTGTTCTTTTATTTAGCCAGAGCATTGTTTTGGGCTACTACCCCTAAATCTTATTCTTCCATCCTAACGGCCATCATATTTATTTTATTATTAGCAAAATATAAGAAAAAATGCAAATTTAAAATTAAACTAGAATTTATGAAAATTAATTCTAACTAAAATAAAACTAAAAACTGGACCTTAAAAACTACAAAAATACTATGTTTTTAATAATCATTTATATTGTTATATTTCCTTTGTAGTTGATTGAAAATTAATGCTAAAAATTGTCTTTAAATATAATACAATATTATTATGTGTTATATAGTTTAATGTTGTGAAAGCAAACGGTAGAGCACAAATTAAATAGATGTCAGTAGAGCTGGGAAAGAGCCACAGTACTAGTGCAAATATGCGGCTTGTTCATTACTGAAATGAGCAACGTTACACTCGTACAATTTACATATAGTATTGTAATCTAAACTGATATCGAATTCAATTAAATAGGTATTAATTTGTTAGTTTAATTATAGAATATTGTATATTAAATTCAGTAGAATCAGTAGAATGTAGTGTAATGACTGTGAGAGCAAACGTTAGAGCTGTGAAAAACTGAAAGTTAAACGTTACACTTGTATGATTTACATTAAGTATTTTAACCTAAACTGATACTGAATACAATCAAGTATTTATATATTAAATTAATTATAGAATATTGTATACTCAACTCAGTAGGATGTAGTGTAATGACTATGAGAGCAAACGGTAGAACTGGAAAAGACACAGCGTGGGTCAACATATGCCGCTTGTTATTTCCGTAATAAATTAAAGAAATAAGGAACTTTACACCTACATGTTTTGTATTAGGTACTTTAATCTAAACTGATACCGAGTACTATAAAGTATTTTTTAATAAAATGAATTTTAAAAATTTTAATTGTAATCACTAGGATGTAGTGTTATGACGGAGAGCAAACAGCACAGCCGGAAAGAGGTTGCTACAGCTGCCACAGCGTTAGCGCAAATACGGCTTGTTCATTACAGAAATGCAGCTGAAACCGCTACAATCTGGTAAAATGCTATTATTAATGTACCTAAGTTCAATTTTTAATTAAATATTGCCATTCTTCCATGCTCGGCTAGTAGACAAAAAAGCTTCTTCTCTTCCCGCGCATATTGTAAAAGCCGATCTAGGGAATGGGCGTAAAAGGGGAATCAGGTTAATAGGCGATGCGGCTAACAACCCATCACTATTTTGATTCCTTTTTCCATATTTCCAACCAACACGCTAAAAGTGGCCTTTGAGTCTTGCAACCTTGGGCTTTGTCTGCTTAGAGCCGCAAGACCCAAAATGTTCTGGCTGCCCTATTAGGGATAAATATGTCATATAGTATAATCTTATATATAAAATTCTCGTGTCACAATGTTCGTTCCCGTACTCCTCCGAAACGGCTTGACCGATTCTCAGGAAATTTTGTGAGCATATTGAGTAGATCTGAGAATCGGCCAACATCTATTTTTTATACCCCGAATCTACGCGGGCGAAGCCACGGGCAAAAGCTAGTATAGTATAAAATGCTGGTTAATTAGGTGTTCTCATGGTGTCTCATTGCATACTGTACTTGCCAGTAAGTGGTCGTAGTTCCTGAACCTTTTTGCTCAAGCGGTCATATCGGTTCGTATCGCTATGCATATGACCCCATAACCTAATCCGCAGGATTACATTGGTGGACTGTTTTCTATATATGATAAGACTTCATAGAGAATCGAATCAAAAATACCAAGCATAAATCTCTCCATACCCGGTATACATTACACATTTATCTTCTATATATCTATCTTATTTTATATGTATATTAAAGAAGAAACTGACTGATGGCTAACATATTGACTGATCGATCGACGCACAGCTGAAACCGCTGGGTCTAGAAGCATGAAATTTTGCACAAAGGTTCCTTTAATGACGTAAGTGTGCACTAAGAAGGAATTTTTGGAAATTCATCCCGTTAAAATGAGTGTTGAAAGTTTGTATGAAACTTGGCTAATTTCCAAGAGCTCATGGTTCAAAACAAAAGTTTATTTTATCATAGAGGATGAAACTACGTATGAAACTCCATATTTTTTTTTAATTTTTACCACGCGGTTTGTTGGCGTCAGCTAGATACAGTATAAACATCTCAAAATGATCATTTTACACTTGATTAAATATTTGTGTAACCAATAATATTAATCGATAACCGAACTCATACAATGCTCAATAATTTAAAACTTTTACGGTTTGGGCTCTTCAAATTTAATCTAACTCTGAGTATTTCAATTAAACATTCCAACTAAAACATTTCCAGGAAATCAAATGCGGATAAATTCACAGGTAAAACAAAATAAATATATTTTTAAATAAATCTTCATAATTAAATTAGTTAACAATGATGGTTTCATTGTTAACAAAGTTAACTATTTAGATTTTTTAAATATAGGTATCCACTGTTTTAGTTTTGGAAAGTACTTGTTTTTATTATATTTCTTAATTTCTTATTACCATTTTATTACCCGAAAAAAACAATCAAGTTATAAATAAAACAATACTTTTTGTTGTACATATTGTAGATATTATTTGTAAATTCTTTTTATGTTTTGGTGGCACATTAGGATATGGTTATATATGTATAGTATAGTACCTGACTATTTATTTATGAAAAGTCATAAGTATATGTAAGAGTCTTTAAAGCTCACTTCAGAATAACGTAAAGGTATCTGAAAAATTTAACTGCGCACGAAAGTTGTTGGATTCTTCAATAAATTCCTCTCATTGGCAATTTAATGTAATTTCCATTCGCAAACAGCCAAACAATGTTTGAGTTGAAGATACCTAAATCGGAGATTCGCTAGCGGTTTATCTGCAATATAGTAGGTTACTTTTTTTGAGGTTCTCTATTACTGAAACTCCGCTTTCTGTCCGTCTGTCTGTCACAGGGCTCTATCTCTTGAATAGTGATAGCAAGACACTTCAAATTTTCACCGATTATGTAACAATGTAGCCGCTATAATAACCAGTACTAAAAATAAGATAAAGTTCAAAAGTAAGGGAGTCGTCTTACGAGAAACGTGTTTTTTCAGCGTTTTAAAACATTGTACTCAAAAATTAATTTTGAAGTTGCTGACAAAGAAATTATTTGACTTGACTTATTACAAAAATAATAAATTCTTACATAATAATGTGTGCTACTTAGGTATAATCTAAATCGGTTCAGTGGTTTTGCTGTGCGTGCTTAATTGAATATCACACATCCAAATATTCACATTCATAACATTAAATTTTGCGGATCTGCGATTATCACATTGTTGGAATATTATATGACAGTGTTGCTATAAACTAATTAGCGATATATACGGTAAATAAATAACGTATACTATACGTGTTGATCATAGTTACTTCACGATATTATTTTTATGGAAAAGAATTTATACTCCACCGACAAGAGCATAACTCCTAAATATAGATAGATAGATAGATTAATTTAATTAAGTATATTTTTTCAAATGGACAAGCTAATGGACATGGAAATGTTGTTCAAATGGATAAGCTAAGCTATCCCTTCAATATGTCGTACATTTACACCTTGCACATTTTAGTAGTTATAGTTTCTTTTATTTTCTTTATCCCTTCCTAGATAATTGACCAAGCGAGCGAACCGTCTGTTTTGAGATTTGATAAAAATGCTTTCGCCCGTCGGGAGTTTTTTTGGCGGGAAGTCAAGGGGTTCGGTTGGGGTTTGCTTTAAATTATTTTACAAATTGATTTCAGTGGACTTTATAATATAAAATTGGTGTTGTTTGGTGTTATAAATGCTCATGACATGAACAGTGTGTAAAATAGTTAAAGTGGAAAGTCATAGTACGGCTGTAGTGATATTTATTTTGCGGACTGTGGGGCGTCTTCGGGCGTCGTCCGCCACTCAATCGTCTATGTAAACCAGTGGACTCATATAGATTTGTCGCCAGAAGCTCCTTTGCAGCAGTCAAAGGCCTACACCACCCTTTGATTGTCGTGTTAGGATAAGGTTAAGATTAGGAATAAAGAACAAAATTAAAGATAGGCTCTAATAGACTTGTATCCAGAGCCGTAAAATTATTTAATAAAAAAAAAAAAATTCGCCCGTCGGTCTGTTCTCGGCTGCAGGTCGCATTTTTCAACCGATATTGACAAATTAGCACACCAGTTCCATCGACTGCGATTTTTGATTTAGGAAGAAATAGGGGGGGATAAGGGGAGAACTATGCTGTAGAGTAATTTATTGACGGATTTCAATCAAATTTGGAAGGCACACTAGGTCTTTATTCTTCACAATAAGTTGCAAAAAATGTCCAAAAGGAGTGGGGTTCAAAGGCAGTTTGCTGTAGCGTTATTATATGGACGGATTTCATTGAAATGGCTTTGCTGGGTAAAGGTAAAAGTGTCAGTTATTGCATGGTTATAAGAGCTCCCAAGGTCTACTGTTCTTACAGAACAACTATTTTTATATGTTCTAAAATCTATGATCCCTTATTCTTCAATCTTCGTTTATTTACTTCTACTTTCATATATTCCTTACTATCTGATGGATAACATAACATTTTTACGAAATAATCCCGAGTACTGGATATGCCACAAAGTAATGTCTTTTTTATTAATGCTGATAAAGCCATTATTTAGGAATCCTATTTAACTCCAAAAAACTATGGCGGGACTGTTATACTTCATACAAATCCCATTAAAATGTTTTTTGAGATTAATAAAAAGAATTTGATTTTATTTGCTGGAAACTATCGTATTCTAGATTAGCAATCTAAGCAACGTCGTACAATGTCGTAAGCAATGCATTATAAGCAATGTCGTTGTTCTATTTATCTTTTTTTTATTTTTTTTATTAGAGATTTGAGTGCGTTTGACCTCTATCTAGCCTGATGGGAAGCTAAGTCTAAGGTGTAACACGCAGACTCAAAAAATGCCTATTTACTCTTGCCTTGAAAATCCCTAAATCATATGTATGGGGAAACATCGACGCAGGGAGGGAATTCTACACCTTAGCGGTTCGCACAATGAAGGAGGAGGCGAATATCTAGAGAATATTTAAAATTGACGGCAAAGGAAGTTAGGTAGTTCTCTATTAAGATAAGCCGTGTTTATTTACGTTTCATTTGAAGCGACCCTTGAGCTTATTTTCCGGATCCCGGTCGTCGCAACAAGTGCCCGGTTATGTTCATTGTTCCCAACTCATTCGAGATTATTTCGAATATAACGGGATATGTTTTACATAAATTATCCGCTGACGAGCGTTTATCTAGGACTATTACCTATAGATGAAGTGTAAAATTTAACCTATTCGTAAAGATACAGAGTGCCTATCCTCCGGAGTGGTGGCCTGTGACGTCCCCTCTCAGTCACAGAATACAGTAAGAGTATAACAGTATTCTGTGTCTCAGTGAAAATTGTACCAAGGTGTAACGTAGCGCGAACTTGAAATGCTGTATCTTCGTAATGCTTTGTTTGTCAGAGAAAAGAAAAATACGTGTCCAGTATTTTTAATATAACATCTGGTATTATTATTATTATTTATATTCTCATAAGATTTGTATTTATTTATTTACTAGCTTTTGCCCGCGCCTTCGCTCGCGTATCCCTCGGGAACATTACTTTTTTTCCGGGATGAAAGGTACCCTATGTCCTTCTCAGTACTTCTAACTATGTGTATGCGAATTTTCAAGGAGATTGGTTCAGTGGATAAAGCATGAAGAGGTAACAAACAAACAAACAAATATACAAACTCACTTTCGCATTTATAATATTAGTTAGGAAGTTAGGATTTAATCTTTATTGTCCATCAAACACAAATTGTACAGAACAATAGGCGAACTTAACGCTGAAAGCGTTGTTTACCAGTCAACCTTTGGGTTATAAAGAAATTCTAAATGTTTGTCTCTCAAGGCTGGTAGCTTTGAGGATTATAATACATCACGCGGGCTTGTGGCCAAGCGTGACCAATGCAGAAGTAGTATTCATGAGTCTAAAAAAAGGAATTTATGAACAATGCGACATATATTCAGAATTACAACTTTTTGCATCAAGATGAAGGTAAGTGGATTTATTTGTAAGGTTTTTATAAGTGGATGTAGGTATTTGTAAGATTTTATTGTTATTATATTTATTTATTTTTGTTCTTAAGTTTTTATTATTATAATTATTGATAGGCCAATTAGAATATTTCAGTCATCATGCCTATTGAAGGTTTCCTAATCCCATATTAAATTCGTATTTTTATCGTATAGTAACAACTTTATTCTCACATATCATGGCTCGGCCGGGTGGCGCACCCTGTTCAATCTGCAAACATCTAATGTTATCTATCATTAAACCTTTTACGACGATGACTGTATATAATGCGTGTCACCTACATGTGATAGATGATGACAACTAATACTTACAAGATTATAGGCACTAGTTGGTAGATATTTATTAGTCTAGAAATGCTGGTCTGCTAGGCTTGTTCGTTTGTTGTATTTTTCATTCGTTTGCAAGCAAAACATTTTATACTGTGATAGTCTATATATATTATATAAAAAAAGAAATTGACTGGCTGACATATTAACTGATCGATCAACGCACAGCTGAAACTGCTGGATCTTAAATAACGTAGATGTGCACGTAAGAAGGGATTTTTGGAAATTCATCTCCTAAGGGGTAAAATTAAGGTTGACGTTGACATTTCCAAAAAAATTGGTCAATTTTGAAGTTAGAAATGTTAAAATTACATATCAGCTCATGGTTAAAAACTAAAGTTTATTGTATTACTATTTAAAAAAATATTTTTAAAAGGGTAAATAAGAGGATGTCACTTTTTAAAAATTTAATCACGCGGGCGTCGCCGTAGGCATTAGCTTATGTATTATAATATTGTAGTATAAGACAGACATAAATGACAAAGCCCGGCGAGTAGGCGACCGATACTGGCCATTTGCATTCCGATTTGTCCTAGTTGCTAGAATGCGTCGTGTAGAAGTGAAACATATTGTAGTTCTCATTTAGTAGTCCCATAATGTATATTAACATTATGGGACTTACCGCGATTGATGTAGATTTGAGCCAGATATTTAAACGACCGTACTGTCATCATTGTCTTTATGAGACACAGGAACTACGGTGGATGTTCAGCTGTCAAGGGTTTTTTTCGTCGTTTGTTACACAAGTTTTACAAAAAACACTGACGGTGTCGTTTGCGAATTGTTTTTATTGGCGGTTAATGTAAAAGTGTAAAATCAGTTAACGTTGTAATAAGTAATTTAGATCATTGAACAAGTCATAGAATACTACTAAATTTTATTTCCAAAAATAACATTCAGCCTTGCATTCTTTATAAATAAATTAATTATGTGCCTTTGACTGCAAAGGCACCAATTTATATAAATAATGTCTGTCCATTCCAAGTTTAATGTTTCCCAGACTAGTAGCAATTGCTATTATTCTGCTGCTGTAGATTTTTTTCATGGAACAAACGATATACTACAAACACTTTAATAACAAAATGAGAATTTGAACTGTATTGCATAAAACAATATCTCTGAAGAGACGTGGACGTCAATGTTATTTGAAAAACGTTTTGGCCGCCGCTAAAAATGGCTATTCAACACAATTTTTCATAATAGCTGCTCCGATTCGGTTGAGGGTACACTTCGCGCCCTGTAGGACCTTATTGTGATGTGAATTTAATATAAAAGCTCTTGTTACCTTTATGATTGCAAAAAATATAGACTCGATAATGGCAACATCGATTACAGTCGCATGTTTCTGAGATTACTTATTATTTTGTCTTTAGAATGGCAAAATCTTAAAAAATTATGTAAATATTTTTTTCTATTTTTAAATTCCGATAATCCACAAAATGGAGAGCATAGTGAGGAATCAATCGTATTTTTTAAAGGCTTTACTCTCATTATGTCTATTATCATCTTCATAAAAACTAGTTCATAATACAAAATGTAATGTTTTTTTATATACTTAAATCTTTCGTTCTTAGGTAGAGTTTTGGAAGTATAATAAGACTTCTTTCATAAAATTTAATTTAATTTTGTCTAGTTCCTAAATCTGATTTACAATTACAAAAAATTCAAAGTTTGAAACAAATTATAGCGGAAATAATTTTACTCTAAATCTCCGTGATTCATATCATCACCCATTATTTACATTACATTTATGGCCCTCTTCTATTTATTTTCTTTTATAATTTTTTGTGTATTTCCTTGATTTTCTCATTTCAATTATACTTTTACTTAGCTTTCTATTTCTTATTGTTTCTATATAATTTGTATTTATAGCTGTAAGTCTTCCTAAAATAAATAAATAATGTTGAGGCACTATCAATATCAATGATTTTATTAAAATTGAAGACTTAATAAATTAATTACTGTTAAATTGTTGATTTTGGGCATGCCAGCAAAATATTACAGGCTTATGAAAACATTTTATTTATATTTATACTTTTTTTTTTTTATTTATATTTTTTTATTTGTATTTATAGCTGTAAGTCTTCCTAAAATAAATAAATAATGTTGAGGCACTATCAATATCAATGATTTTATTAAAATTGAAGACTTAATAAATTAATTACTGTTAAATTGTTGATTTTGGGCATGCCAGCAAAATATTACAGGCTTATGAAAACATTTTAACCACATACCTAATAAAATTCGCATTTTTGTTTATATTGTTATCATAATTTAATTAAAAATGCTCTTCAAAAAGTTTACTCCTAAATTTTGTTTACATAAAGCCGCTTTATTTAAATTGTATTTACCCCGAATTTTAGCATTCTTTGATTTTTTTTTTGTTGACAACAATGGAATCTGTATTTTACAGCAATTTCAAAAATGTGTTGAAAAAATAAAGAAATAGAGCCTATTTATATAATTCCAGTTTAAGCTCTTCAGCTACGGAATTTATGAAATCGTCGGTCAGTCTGCTCACTAGTTTGATGTTGTATTAGTCATGATACTTTAGTACGATACAGAATTGGAACAACTAAAGTTAGGTTCAGTTTATTTCTGGTTCGATTCCGAATAGAACTGTCTATAAATTCTGTAGATGTTGGTGAAATAATGGTCCGACGGGAGTGGGTTATCATTACAGCGAGTGAAGTAGGCACTTGTTGCTCCGTAGGGCAGAATGAAAATTTATTTGCCCTATATTTTACTATGCGATAACGTTTATATGAACCTACAATGTTTTTGAAATTACTTGATTGAAACATTGAGTCATGAAGAGGTCCAATTTAAAATAATATTGATAGTAATGTTACAAAAGATGTGAGTGACTCATTCTAGCGAATGAGTCTAAGATGTTGATCGGGTAGAATGTCACTAGATGATCATTATTGAGCTACGTCAGAAGCCATTAGGTAGCTCGAAAAACCTGTCACCAGGGTTAGCTATTAAGAAGCTCGATAGGAAGAAGATAAACGCAAAATCAGATTTTTATGCTCTTCAATTCCAAATAAAAGTGTACTGTACTATCCATCTCAAAGTTCTTCGCTCTTCCAACAATCTCTTTCTCAATATGCCTCGCTGCATGAGTGAGTTTTTAAGCTATGGCTAAGTGGCTTTTAAGTTAAGCTATGGAACGCCCTTCCCGTTGATATCCACAAAGCCCCTAGACGCCAAGCATTTAAGAGTGCTGTGCGCGCTCATTATCTTCACAAATTGTGATAGAGTATTATAAATATTTATGTAGGGCTTACGAATTTATAAAATATTTGTGTATTTTTATATATAGGTCTATGAATGTACTTATAAGAAAATATATATATGAATATATGTCTTAAGTAAATGTTTAATTATGGTGAAATAGTTAATTTTAATGTACTACCTAATCGTCCAAAATTTGCTTTTATCAGCACCACCTGTAGGTTGACTGGTAGAAGAGGCCCTAGGCCTTAAGTCCACCTGTTACATTTTTTGTAATAAAGTTAAATAATAAAATACTATGAAGTTATTTAGTGTGGCGAGGGGGATATCATTCTATCGAATGAAGTGCCATCACTTGTTGCTCCATCGGGTAGAGCAAGAATTAATTTGCCCGATATCTTACGAGCGGTAACATTCATTGGCTATTTTGTATGAACTAGATTGAATATTTTTGCTTGTAACTACTTCTTTTTTTCACTTTTACGATATCAAAACTAGGAAAATAGGAAAAAAGTTATTTAGACTAACTTCTAGCTTAAAAAAGTGTTTCACATGTTTACGCCAGCTTTTATTTGAAGTATTATGTGCTGGTTTCTCATATATTTTTTAC
The DNA here is from genome assembly GCA_963576875.1 of Acrobasis repandana. Taxonomy (NCBI): domain Eukaryota; kingdom Metazoa; phylum Arthropoda; class Insecta; order Lepidoptera; family Pyralidae; genus Acrobasis; species Acrobasis repandana. The sequence goes on along the minus strand of OY756221.1, from coordinate 6,680,155 downwards.
TAGCTTGTAGGTGTAGTAAAAAAGGCCCTTATTCTTCCACACGTCCCTTCTTCAGCGATCTTCTGCGATTCGTATATAAATTTATCAAGGTTGTATCGCCATCTGGGTTTCGGTTTCCCCTTTTGGCCAGAGTGTATGTAATTTGGGTGATTAAATATTATTTTTTACAAGAAAAAATGTATTTAGTTATTTCTTAGTTTAGACAAAAATCTTCTATACAGGCTGACTTTTTAACCACCAGCCAAATTTTTGGAGCAAGTTCAGTCTATGATACTGAACTACTTTCCATAAAAATAATTAACGAAAATCTAAAATAAAAATTCACCTTCCCATACAAATCAGCGCTCAACCTAACGGATTTTTTAAGGAAGGACGAAAAGTTTATATTGGTTTTTAATAACTTTTTTTATAGAAAGTAGTTCAGTATCATGGACTGAACTTGCTCCAAAAATTTGGCTGGTGTTTAAAAAGTCACCCTGTATAGTAAGTACAAATAAAAGAAAAAGGCAGAAATTGTGTCGTATAGGGAAGTCAATAATTTCCCCGTATAATAATAAAGATCCATAACCCGAACAGATTATAAACACCGACATGACCAAGTCGCCTCCATTGTACATCAATATCTAGCTATTAAATACAAATTAATCACTGACAAAACTGCATACTATAAATACACACCTGAAGTTATTCTGGACTCTCCTGAGTATAGGCTGTATTGGGACAGGACTATACTAACCGACAAGACTGTACACCACAACCGACCCGACATTACACTATATGATAAGAAGAAAAAAGCCGTATATCTAATTGACATTGCAATCCCTAACACTCACAACATTGCTTCTACTTTCACCGAAAAAATAACTAAATATACAGACCTGGCTATTGAACTCAAAACACAGTGGCGCGTAGATACCATTAAAACAGTCCCAGTTATAATTTCTTCTACAGGAATCATACCTAGATCACTACACTCTAGTCTAAAAATGTTCGAAATTCACCCACTTACCTTTATTCTTATGCAAAAAGCTGTTATATTAAATACTTGCCGTACTGTCCGTAAATTTCTCTCTTCTACTTCTACGGACTCTTGAAAATCTTTCCTCTTCTTACTGTTTGCGTTTGGCCACAAGCCCGCGTAATCAGGAAAACCCCAAAATCATATTTGGGAGAAAAATTAAAACAAAAAAATAAATAATAATAATATAATAGCACCACTCCATCTCTTCCTGTGGATGTCGTAAGAGGTGACTAAAGGACTAAGCACAAACAACTCGTGTTACAATTACATTCCCAAGGCGGATTTCCGTCGGGCGGCGGCCGGTTGGAAACCTTTTCGCACAAATACATTCCCAAAGACGGTTGACGTCAGGTAGACGGCCGGTCATAAAACTATAGCCAAATCATTTAAACTGTTCCGGCTATTTCTTCTCCATTTTGCAAGGTCTTTGGCATCCTTGGGTGACCATTGACATGTACGTTATATTTGGAGAAGAAAAAGCGGGAAAGCGCACCCCGAGCTCCGAAGCAGCACAGCTGAGGATGCAACCGGGAACGCGCTTAGACGAAGAAGAAGAAGATAGTAAGTTTAAATAAAATTTCATCTAAAGTACTTACATATGATTTACGCATAAGATCAGACTTTGTTGAAGTTCAGAGTTAAACCGGTGGTAAAATTGGTTGATATTATTGCTTATTATATGACATAACACTTGATTTTGTCTGTGCTATACGTTTCAATGACTTGTCATTGCTATCCGAAGCATTCAGTTTTAATTTCGCAAGATGACGTTGTATAAAATTAAACGGTCATTTCTCTAACATTTTAAAAACATACGCAATTTTTTTAAGTATTAATATGACACTATTTAGTGATGTGAAAAATACCCTTTATTTAATTAACGAAAAGTACTTATATCATTCATACGTCTATACGTTAGATAACAAAACAGTGCATAAAATACAGGCTGTAGCAGATAGCTTGACTTGAATAGTTAGTACGTCCCAGCTCGCGCTATTCATTGTGTTAAGTTTGTGCTTGTTGCATACATCTATGCAATTCTGTAAGCCATGCAAATTTATGCACTCTAAGCATCAGTTTTCATGTATTGTGACGGAGTGCGAAACTTTAAAGCGCGACTTAAAAGCTATTTTCTCAGTGCTGCTATGGTGTACATATGTGACGTTCCACGGGCAAAGTTACCTTATTGACGCTGGCACTTACGACATTGTGTTTATTTAAGCTAAGTTATTTGTTCGAATTGTTTTTCTAAACGTCTTAAGCGCCAGCGTCCACAATGTACCTTTACCTGTGGAACGTCGCATATGTACGTACGTACACTATAGTAGCACTAAAGACGTAATAGTTGACCAGGCGAGCGAAGCGTCTCAGTTTCAAGATAGGCCAAAAATGATTTCGTCCATTTGTATGTTCTCGCCTACTGGTCGCATTTTTCTACCGACTTTGATGAAAATTGGCACACAAGCTCCTTGATTTATTTAAATTTTTTAGTCGATCCCGATTTTTAAAGGACTAAGCACAAACATCTCGTGCTACAATTGCATTCCCGAAGAGGGTTAACGTCGGGCGGCGGCCGGTTGTAAACCTTTTCGCACAAATACATTTCCAAAGAGGGTTGACGTCAGGCAGGAGGCCGGTCGTTAAACTATATATAGCCCAATCATAACATAACTGTTCAGCTATTTCTTCTCCATTTTGCAAGGTCTTTGGCATCCTTGGGTGACCATTGACATGCATGTTATATTTGGAGAAGAAAAAGCGGGAAAGTGCACTCCGGGCTCCGAGCAGCACAGCTGAGGATGCAACCGGGAACGCGCTTAGACAAAGAAGAATTCGACAACGCAGGAACCAACATATTCTCCGTCAGCTGTACAATATCCTTAATAATCCTCAGGCCCCTGAGTATCTCAAATCATGTTTCCAACTTTTAAGTTCTACTCATGAGAGGTCCCTGCGTTCTTCAAATACTCTTACCCTAGCTATTCCTTCTCACCGTACAGGTTTTTTCGATAACTCTTTCTCTGTCACTGCTGTACGACTTTGGAATGCTCTCCCTGAGTCCGTCAGAAGGGCTCCTAGCCGCGACTCCTTTAAAATTAGAATTTTTAGACACCTCCATTTTCAATTAAATATGAGACAGATTTGATTGTATCATATGTATTTAGAGATATGTATATATTTATTGCTCGTTTGTATGTATTTAATATGTAGGTATAGTTTATTTTATTTTATTTTATAGTTTAAAATTTTATTTTGTTTTTTATTGTTATTTTTTATTATGTGTGGGTGTACCACATAAACTGTCCCAATCAACCCGAAGGTTTGACTGTTAGAGAATGCGTTTAGCATTAAGTCCGCCTGTTGTACTATTACATTTGTATGTGTGTACAATAAAGTGTAAATAAATAAAATAAAATAAAATAAAGAAGAATAAGTCGATCCCGATTTTTGATCAGGGAAGAAATAAGGGGAAAAGGGGGAATCTTTGCTGTAGCGTTATTTTTTGACGGATTTCAATCTTATCTAACAGAGCTTAGTTAGAACCTATTACAAAAATTACAAAATACAATCTCGGTAGGTAGGTATAATTTTGAAAGACTTAATGTACCTTTATTATATTATATTATCTTTCATAAAATCAAATGACATTAGCATGTTCATATTTATCTCTAGATAATATTATCTTAACAAAAATATCCCTGTGTTTGCGATCTTATTTCTGGCCGTACGAGTACATATATTTCTGAGAAATTCGATATTCGATATTCTGCCTTTTAGTTCAATCTTGTCAAATAAAGGTAGAGTAATGTATGTGACTTCTAGCAGAAAGGATTTTTGTATTCAGAATGATTGGTAATGGAGACTTATTTCTTGAAAAGGGTTACATTTCTAGTAGGTACCTACACTACGAACATATTGAAACGCATATGGTAGAGGATTTTGCGGCCCTGGGCTCATAATAGATTATAAATAAAATACATTTATTTCAGGTAACTATTTGCTAATATGTCTGCCCCATTAGGGATAAAATGTGATAGTTTATATACTCGTATATGTATGATAATAAAGTTCATTCAAAATACGATTGATGAAAAAACTCAATATAAGCACAAGTAGAAACAATATGGTAAGTTTTACGGTGTGTCGACAAATTGTTATAAAAGCTTCCTGAAAGCTATAAAGCTCCAGCGTTCCATTAGTTACGAAATTCCAAGTACACACGCGGAAGCTTTTGCCATTCCAGTAATTACCGTCTTGCTGCAAATTGCAAATAGCTTTGGTATCGTTGAAAACTTGCGGTTATACGAAAGTCCAATAAATACAAATGAAAGATTTAGTTCTTACATAGGTAGTTTTAATTTATATAAAATTTTATAATTTAGTTTTAATTTAATTTAAATTTAAAGAAAGATTAAACTTTGTGTTAAATGAAAATTAGGTAACATGCAATTTGTTCTTTGGAACAACTTTAAAAGATTATACCTCTATAAACTTGTAAAGAATAAATCAGCTATCGCTTTATTATTAAATATACTCGAACTAATAAGGCGTTATGTTATTAAATATATAATTGCATCCATTTTTTTGGTATTAATACGTATTCTGTGGCAATAAATAACATAACGCCTCTGCCAAGGCTTTTAAAATAACTGTTTGAAAGCAACCATTCAGAGTGATTCGAAACCTAAATAATAATTTTCAAAAAGCCATAAACTTTGACCTATAATGCCACTGGTTATACGTGATATGTGCAGACTATTATATTTAATTCTATTTTTAAAAGTTCTTGTTTTCATAATAAGTTACAAATGATTTAACAAATCGATAGAGAATAAATAGTAGAGTAGAGCAAAAAATATCTAAAAATTGACAACTACGTATTAAAGTTATCATATATTAAAGTCGTAAAAATGTAATAGGCCCATTTTGACATTTGAGATCGCGACGTAACTAGCGATGTAACCATACGACTCGGTACTCGATAGATACGATAAATCGATTCAAGTATATATGAGTATTAGATCGATTTGATTATATATTGTAAAGTGCATTGGATTAAAGTTCTGATTAGAAAATTTTACTTAAACTTTAATATTGTAGGTATTTTGAAATGATACAATGGTATGAAAGGTCCATTTGTCTTTAACGTTTTTAGTTACAATAATATTCGCTTAATCACAAAATAAAATCGGCCAAGTGCGAGTTAAACTCGCGTGGAGAGGGTTCCGTACAATTGATTGAATTCTTATGGGTTTTCCTGTAATCTACAAGCAATGAACTATATTTTGTATTTTTTTTCAAAATTTTAGTCTCAGTTGTTTCGGAGATCAGAGGAGGGAATGGTCAATTTTCGTCTTTTTTCATGAATAAAATCAAAACTATTTATTTTACAATTATAACAAAAATATATTTGAGATCCTCATAACGAGCCCTTTCATTTGATATATGATGATACGGTAAGGTTTGCAAAACTTTTTTTTTCAATTTCCTAATGCATCCCCCGAAAATGACCCTTATTTAAAAAAAATATATATTAATTTACACATATGTGTTTGGGTTTTAGGATTACACCATCCTACCAAATTTCACCTGATTCGGTCTAGTAGATTCGGAGCAAATTGGCTGTGACAGACGGACAGACAGACAGACGCACGAGTGATCCTATAAGGGTATGTTTTTTCATTTTTTTTTAAATCAAGAATAAGCTAAAGTGATTGAATCTTCATTCTGAATAAAAATTCAACCACTTTAGCTTTTTTTAGCTTCTCATCATCCAAAGAAAATGATTGTCAAAATTGTCAGTTGAGCTATTTCATTTACGGCTTTAAGCGCCAAGCTCATACTTTTTTTTTTTTTAAATTAATGTCTTGACGCTGCTGCGTATTTAGCCAGGAACAAGTTAATAAAACGTGGGAAATTCTTTTTTCCTAACAAGTTACAGTCAAAGGTTGGTGTAGGCCTTTGATTGCTTTCAGGGAGCTTCTGGTGACAAATCTATACGAGTCCACTGGTTTTCATAGCCGACTGAGTGTCGGACGACGCCCGCACAGTCCGCGAAACAAATATCACTACAGCCGTACTATGACTGTCCACTTTAACTATTTTACATATTGTTCATGAGCATGAGCATTTATAACACCAAACAACACCAATTTCATATTATAAAGTCCACTAAAATCAATTTGCAAAATAATTTAAAGAAAACCCTAACCGAACCCTTGACTTCCCGCCAAAACCCAAAGCTCATTCTTTTCAGTAAAGAAAGATCACTACAACACTCGAATTTAAAAAAAAAAGACTGAGAACGTAACCTGAACCTACTCGTAACTGTGTTTGAGGCGTTTCGTAATAATTAGAAATTGCGTGCTACTATAAAGTAAATGTGAAAATAATACTCGCAATACATTCTATCATATTATACAGTGTGATTTGTCCCTATATATTTATTTATTTATTTAACGCGCCAAAAAAATGTATATATTTTTAAAAACACTATATGTAATGAATTATTATAATATTGTTTCTTTCAGTTTTGTTTCAAGTTACATTCTAGGTTCTGTCTCAAATGTCAAAACGGGCCTTTTATTTTTTGTTGACTTTACGAGTACCAATATCACAGCTAAATGCAGTTCATTTGTTTAAATGGTTTGTAGACTGTCGGAAAGCCACATAAGCAGCACCAGCTTCTTCAAAGTAACCAAAAACGCGTAAGTTAAATTTAAAAACGCCGCTTTTTTGGCGACTTTTTTTTTAAATAATTATAATAACTTTGTACAGAAATAATAAGCCATCAGAGTAAACGCCCTACATCACACGAAAGAACCATTGTGTTGTAGCTATTGCATAATAAATGCTATTCTACCTGGTGGTTACACTCCAGAATATTTAAAGCAGTGAAGTACAATAAATGAGAATTAACTTAGTTCACAAAACAATTTACACGCGGCAAATCTCTGCTTAATTTGTGGCACTTGGTTCTACAGCTGCTGTTCCCTTGAGATATTGCTATTAAGAAATATTAGGCCGCGTGTATTTCTTCATTACGCGTAGAACAAGAATGGAAACCTTTCTTAAAATTAGTTACAGATTTTTTTTTAAATAACTAGGAATTATCTAGCTGATGTCTATACTTTACACTTCAGAGTAAGTAGTGAAATACAATAAACGAAAATTAGGATAAAGCCAGACAAGCAAAACTTTTGCTGCAGAAAATGAGTTTTACCTTTTACATTGGGTTTCAGGCAGTCCTGTTTGAGTCACATGGCGTCAAAAATGATTTGTCATTTTCTATACAACATTAAGGGCTCAATTCAATTCATTTATTCATAAAAACAATTAAATTTGTGTCTTAATACAAATTACAGATGAGCGATACTATGCCTGCGACACTTCTTCATTATGTGTAGACTAGGACTGGAAACCTTTTAAAAATATAAGTTTTATGACTTTTTCCTATTAACGTATTGATGTCATCTACCACTGCAAAAGCATCCTTATCTGTCTTCTGCAAGTAATTTCCGGATTAAAACTTGTCCAGATCATCCCGCCATATGATTCCTGACCTACCTTTACTTAAAAGTTTTGAGTAATCAGGTAATTAAATTTATTATTGACCTATGATTTATATATATATAACGGTAGTTATAGCGATAGTTTAAAACCAATATTATTGACTTAGTTAAGTAAAAAAATAAAATAGCCCAATTGTAGGCACTCTCTTGCTTGCCTCTATAATTACCTCATCATACTACTTTTTAAGAAGATATTCTCGTTTATTTCTTTTAAAAGAGGCGGTGTGGTATTATTTTGGTTTTTACTCAGAATTTTAAAGAAATAAAAGATTTTAGAAACTTTTAGAACAAAAGCTAAAGCTAATATTTGAAACCAGGTATCCGATCCTTGACGTAGACGAAGAACACTGACTGTGTAACATGTAAACACTTACATAGTAACTTGAGTAATATTGCGCGTAATATTCCCTATGATAATGTGTAATATGAAAGATGAACTGAATTTAGACCATTTATGATTGAAATTCGTTATAAGGGACACTTGGTCTCGAAATGAAATTAAATAAGATTGTCATGGAAAGGGTATATCAAACCGAAGAGGACTTTTACCTGGGACCAATCCTAAAAACCACAGCATTTTTTTTCTGAGACCATTTCACAGAAAAGTTACTAAATGTTTAAATAATAATGATCAGAAAAATAACGTTTAAAAATCGAATTAATTTCACATAGTAGTAATGGTCTAAAAGGTTCTCGAATGGAAAACTGCCACGTGTAGTTAGGGTTTCGATACTCTGGATGCAGTTTGCTTCCAACTAGATATTTTGGAAACTTCCATGCTGGTCTGTGGGAGAAAAGAAAAACCATAGAATGTACTAGCTCCTTTTCTTCTCGCGCAGAACCTAAAAGCCGATCAAGGGAATGTACGAAAATATGATGTTAATAGGCGATGCGATTAGCAATTCGTCGCTATTTTGATTCCTTTTTTCACCTTCTCGCCCACCATCACGCTTAAAGTGGCCTTTGGGTCCCTGTGACCGTGGCTTTGTCTGTTTAGAGCCGCAAGACTCAAAATGCTCTGTCCGCCAGTATAGTTTTGATATTCCAATAAAAGAAATGACTCACAATGTTCTAGAGCCAGTATCATCCTACGAAAATACTATAGGTACCTATATTTGCCTCACATAAATGCGAAAGCACGCGTCCTTGTCTGCAATATTACACATTACGACTGCACTTTGTTTGGCGAGTTGAAAGTGTTCGTTCATAAAAGTTTCGGTGTTATTTTGAAAAGAATGCCAACCACTATATACGACAAAACAGTCTCTCTCTCTCTTACCCTCACCTTAACATTTTCCTGACTGCATTCTTAGCTCTGCCCTTACTTAATTCTTCCCTAACTAAATTATTATTGTAAATACTATGAAAGTATTTGTAGATACACTGAGGTAGAAATTTCAAGAGAAATTCCCTAGAAGACATAATTAATAATTCCTGACTGCATTCTTAGCTCTGCCCTTACTTAATTCTTCCCTAACTAAATTATTATTGTAAATACTATGAAAGTATTTGTAGATACACTAAGGTAGAAATTTCAAGAGAAATTCCCTAGAAGACATAATTAATAATTCAATAGGCTTGCTAGGCTAGGCAACTAGACGATACACGGTGTCCTGTGCTGCCCCCATTTGAAAGAAATTATTTGTAAGAAAACGGAGCTATCATTTAAAATTTTAAGCGACTAAAACCTAGATAACTCTTCAAACTATTTTATGAACCACTGTTTACAGTTTAAAGTGAGAACGTTAAGCTTAAGTTTGCGTTTTTTGCAAAAGTGGCCGTTTTTTGCAAAAATGCAAACTAAAGCTTAACGTTCTCACTTTAAACTGTAAACAGAGGTTTATGAAATAGTTTGGAGGTTTATCTAAGTTTTAGTAGCTTAAAATTTGAAATGATATCTCCGTTTCCTTACAAATAATTTATTTAAAATGGGGGCAGCACTGGACACCGTGTATCGTCTTAAAGTCATTCTAACGTGGCCAACCGATGGATCTGCAGAAAGTTCTTGCAACTTTCTGTATTATTCTTACTACGAATAAGTAGTTAGTTCTTGAAAACAATAAGAAGTTCATTGTTTATATACAGGTTCTTGCTTTTACCAAAGTTCCTGATATTATAAACATTTAGGGATTGTTGGAGTTTTGTGATCGATTATAGCGCATCAAATAGTCATACCTATATGAGTCATAGGTTTGATCCTATCTTCAATAATTATAATCCCGAAAAGTTACGATCATAACTTGCATAATTTATAATGGATACTTCTATATTCTTTATTCATTTTCCTAGTCTCAAAAAGGGGCAAATTGATTTGTTCACATAAGACTTGTGGGACCTCGACCTGTCCCGGCGCTCTAGGCGAGTTCCCACAGTCATAGAAGATAGTAGAAGAGGTAGAGAATAGAGACTCGATAAACGATGGATTATATGAAATGATATTGACTGTTACATACGTATTAAAGAATAATATTTAATAAAGTACAACAGATAGAGAGAAGTGAGCGATCAGCTTAAGAGATGATGGTGGAATGAGTGAAAAGGGATCAGTCAATGATTTGAAAATGGAATGAAAGGGAATTTAAAATGAAATGAAGAATGAAAAACGGACAGGATGAGATGAAGAAAGAAGGTTTGAAGATGATGTATGCAGCATCGTTACAGACTAAAGCCACCCTAGAACATGATGGAAAGATAATCTCAGGGTTACTACACCCATAAGCGGGCCGGCGGCGTTGTCGGTTCGGCGGTATTTGTCGAACAACAAACTCGACCCGAAGCAATTATATCGGCTTTTCCCCGAACATTCATCTACATATATTCTTTTTTTTTATTTTATTTTTTATTAGAGATTTAAGTGCGTTTGACATTTAATTAGCCTCATGGGAAGCTAAGATGAGGTCTAAGGTGTAACCCGCAGACTCAAAAAATGCCTATTCACTCTTGCCTTGAAAATCCCTAAATCATATGTATGGGGAAACATCGACGCAGGGAGGGAATTCCACACCTTAACGGTTCGCACAATGAAGGAGGAGTGAAAATATTCAATATTACCGCCCGGCTGTGCCGATTTATACCGGCCCAATAACGTGTACAGCAACCCTAACATCGTATAAGAAGGACTGGAAAACTATCGCCACAAATGTAAATGCGTGAAAGACTAGAGGGGAGTCCTTTTCCTGACTATGGGACAACATAGTCTAGCAAAAAAGACTAACAGATGACGAAGTAATGGGAAATTACTCGTATTAAATGAAATAATATAATGAATAACGAGGTACATATGACAAGAACCGTTATGACCATAGAAAGAAGAAAGAGAGGTCCAGGCCGCCCTCCGACGACTTGGTTTGGTACAGAGGAAAGTTAAGATACCTGTTCCACCTCACGAAGTGCGTGACGCGCGCGGTGGCACAGGTATCTGATTGACCGTCTGTACCATTTCCAAAGACATGAAGACGATAGACGTGAATCCAGATATGACACAACATCGGCTCGAACGGAGGAATAGGACTAGGAGGGCCGACCCCAAAAGACATGAGAAATAGGCTCGGGAGAAGACTCGTATTAAATGAAATGAGACATAACACTTCTACGTCTCTGCTAGCCACAAGCCACAATGAGACAAGTTTCACTTCAACGTTATTGTGCTATCACTGAATATTTGAAGCCGTAAGCCGGCTTAATGAATATGTTTCAGAAAGTAAACTGATCCTTAAACTTAGGCCGAATCTTGTTTCATATAATTGAAGGGAACTCGTCGAAAACAAGTTGCAAACTTGTTTGCTAAGTTTGTTACAATATTGTTTAAAAGTGACGCCTAAGTGGTAAGCAGTTTCTACGCAATTATTTAACTAAGTGCAAAGTTATGTCAAAATGAACAAACAGCAGAAACATTTACCTTTCTTTCGTTGATATAATAGAATTGGGTTTCTCGATTTCGAGGGTGTTTTAAAAGTAGTTCCGATTAATCAGTGCATGACCTTTTTCGGGTTGAAATAACCTTTTTTGTTTATATACATGTCGCAGCCATCTGGTTAAAGTTGCCAGCTAATTGGACGCCTAGTCCAGACATTCAAAGCCGGCATCCAATTAAATGGCTGAAGGACAACTAGCCAAGTCATTGAGCGCAACGTTTAACTATATGGCTGAACGTAGTGTAGTCATTTATTTAAATTGATGAATTTGTGATGTCTGGTTAGGGTTCATAAATTATGAACGACTACTTTTTACTAATACCTCCTGCTACTAAGTAACTATTAATAGTGAAATATAAAAAAGTAGTTTTGATGAGATATGTGAACGAAAAATAACATTCACTGTTTGCGCTGTTGACGCCATATTTGTTTTGGTGACTACTAACGCCACAGTGGCATAAAAACTGAACTAAATTTGAATCACTTGGCTGAGTTTTTAAAGGGCTGACTTTTAATACCTATATATATAAATATAAACCCACTACCTACTACCTGTTTTCTTCAATTTTCCTCTTCTGGGTCTGCTGGAAGAGATTTCTTATGAAATAAGCAGTACCTATGTACTCTATTTTCTTACTTTGTACGTTCCTTTGTTTGTATGTTGTGTACATGAATTTTGTAAATAAATAAATAAATATATAGGGAAAAATCACACTGATTAAGCTAGCCCCAAAATAAGTTTTAAACTTGTGTTATGGGATACTAACTCAACAATACTATATTTTATGATAAATACATATATAGATAAACACCCAAGACCCAGGACCATTTGAAAAAGGCCATTTTCCAACTTCAATACTTTCAATAAGCCAAGTATTCTAGTTTAATTAACTATTGGTCTAGGCGTCTAATTGGAGACATATATAACGACAATGTTGCGCAGGTACATATTGCACGCATTGAGAAAAGATAAATCTAAATAAGCAAGTATGGAAGATCTATCTCATTTGAGATACTTACATATAATAAATTAAACTATCTAATTTAGACCTCGACACTGAACAATTTCGTACAGAAAATCGAAATATAAAAAACAGACACCACTGTCTAAATATTTTAAAAAGTGAAGTGGCGTTTATGCCGGCCATGTTTAATATTTCCTTCATTGGTCTGGCTCAGTCAAATGTCTGGCGTGCTAGTTCGTACCAGATGTTCAAGGCAAGGAACTCTTAAAGCGCCTGCGGCGGAGTCTGGTTAGTTTTGCTTTATTTTAGCCAACTTCAAAAGGAATGGCTACTCTGTGAATTCGTTTGTTTTGTTTAAACACGTCATAATATATGAACAGTAGTGATATTTGAATAAGTTTTTAAACACATTTTTTATAGTAAAAACCTTTTTTTAAAATTCCATGGTGTATCACAGATTTACTAACCTTTGCATACTTTGTATGTTGTATGTCAATGTTGTTTATTATTCGTAATGTGTATATTATAGATTGTAAAACAATGTGTGGTTCTAAAAACGATGCACTCCCAGTGTTAATAAAAGCGCGTTAATTTGACCTTGTGATGTCATTGGAGTCTTTATTAAACAGCATAATTTCACCCAATGCACACTATTTACTCTTGCGTAATGGACCAGCCACATTGAGGATGTAATTTCTCCAACAATACTGGCTTGCCACGGCTTCTTTGGCCCATTCGTTGTCTGTGATCCAATAATTTCCAGGTCCATCTCCCGTACTCTATACCATTTATGACTTGTCCCGTACTTAAAGCAATCTTTTTCTTATTTCAGAGCTCTTGACATGACCTAGTCCATTTCCGTACCTTAAAAGGTAAAAATAGAACCCTTATTTTTATTATTCTATATTCACTGACTCAAACAATTCATCATCATCCAATCGTATTCCCAGTTGCATCGTCAGCGGTTACGCTTCAGAGCCCGGGGTCCGCTACTACAATCCTAGGATAGGTGCAAACGCTAGATGGCGTTCGGGACCAACGGCTTTACGTGCCTTCCGAAGAACGGAATGATCTTTCTTTTCGGATAATCAGGTGATTCAAGCCTGCAATATCCTAACCAGACTGGACACAACTTTTTACAAAGTATGCTTCCCAGTGGGATTTGAACCCACGACCTCCGGATCACAAGGCAAACGCCTTGACCACTTGACCACGGAGGCAGTGTACTGACTCAAAACAATTAAATATTTTTTTTTCTCTTTGGCATCAGCGCATCCCTTAAATCCTGAGGCCTCGCCCAACAATTTTCATATCTCCCTGTCCCTAGTTAGCCTAGCGACATGACCACTGCCTTAAAATAACTTGTCGGTCTACGTGGCTTTTCCTTGGCCTTCTTTAACGCGACAAAAGATAAATATTTATTTACTATCGCTAAACTCGCACGAAGACCCAAATCGAATCTCAGCGCATTAACTTTGTAGTTAATGAATAAGGTAACGTTTTCTGGAAGCCGCCCAGTCGGCCGGCCGGAAAGTCATCAATTCTGTTTTGTGAGAGCTTAATGATTTATGTTTGGGAGACTTCCCGCCAGACAACAAATATTGCGCAGCTTTGAATGATTACTGAGCTTACTTTATACCTAGGGCACAGCCTAGGGAGCGATTACAATATTGATTTCTAAATAAAAACGAGTTTCCTAAGTTAATGGTTACACTGCTTCAATTGTACCAAAAAGTATTAATACATACATTTTTTACATTTAAAATTGTTTAGTTCTGATGGCAATCTATGCCAGCAATCTATAGGACTTAGTTGTATTAAATTCAAATACACTGTAATCAAAATAATAATATATGTACGTAAATATTAGCTATCTACATACAAATAATAGTAAGTAATAACTATTACCTATATAGGGTCTTAGAAAATAAACTGAAACTATTTTTTTAAGGGTGGATTCAGTCCATGATACTGAACAACTTTCCCCAAGGAACATATATCGAAAAATAATTTTTGACCTCCCATACAAGTTGACCGATCAGCTGATCTGAATTTGTATGTAAACCCAAAAATTTTTTTTTATATGTATTTCGATATATGCTCCTTGGGGAAAATTGTCCAGTATCATGGACTGAATTCACCCTTAAATTAGTCTCTGTATATTTTGTTAGACGTTATATAAAAAAGCAATCAAAGCCGAGGCAAACCTCCTCCGCTCTGCGTTTCTATTTTTCGTTGCAAATTAAGTTCCTGATTATCTGGAAAAGTACTATTTACGCTGTGCACTCGATTACTAAAGGCTAGGCAGCCATTGAAGATCTTTTCTTCCGCCCATACCACTCAAATACTACTTACGAGTGAGGAAATAGGACCGGAGATGATAAACGATCGCAATTCTGCCGCCGGTCTTGCTCCGGAGTGGTTTACAAGCGTGAAATACTTAGGACTGCTATGAATCTGTGTCGTATAGGTACGAGTACTATTAAGATACTATTTGCTGTCCTTGGCGTTACCCACGTAGTTCGTTATTTAACAATCTCGGGAACCTTACATTTTATTCAATCCGAAAGCGGAACAACATTCATAAACACTTTCGCAATTATAATATTAGCAGGGTTAAAAGATAGAGTTTTTTAACACTTTTAAATTTCATACGTATTGTCTGTTAGTGTGTATCACTCTTTATTTGTATCTCTTTTTGGATTAAGAGATAGAGTTTTTAGACACTTTTAATTTTTTTTATGTATTGTCTGATAGTGTATCAGACAATACATAAAAAAAATTAAATATATATATTACATACCACGCTTTATTATTATTCATCATCATCATCCCAGCCCTTCTTCCGCCCACTGCTGAGTATAGGCCTCTCTTCGTCGATGCCACCCATCTCGGTCCTGTGCTGTTGTTATCCAGGTGCGACCCGCGACTTTGATTATATCGTCATCCCATCGCATTATTTGTTTTATTAGCCTATTTCAGTGTCCTACTGCTGGGCAAAGTTTATTATTATTATTATTATCAGTTAAAAATCTCTGGCTACAGTTTTGTAATATTTTTGACAATATGCAAGTTATGGTTACCACTGATCGTTGCTTGTAGCCGAGAGAATTGTAATAAACATCAGTGAACACTGCGAGAG
Source organism: Acrobasis repandana (assembly GCA_963576875.1). Taxonomy (NCBI): domain Eukaryota; kingdom Metazoa; phylum Arthropoda; class Insecta; order Lepidoptera; family Pyralidae; genus Acrobasis; species Acrobasis repandana. The sequence goes on along the minus strand of OY756221.1, from coordinate 6,664,541 downwards.
TGTCCCCAGCAATACTCCCGATCAGCTAATCAAAGTTTCTTTTGAAAGCATTTTTTTTTTTAATATTTGACATAAGTTCCTTGGGGAAAGTTGTTCAGTGTCATGGACTGGATCTATTCTTAAAATAGTTTTAATATATTTTGTTAAACGCATTTAAATAAACTTTTGCATTTATAATATTAAGTAGAAAGAAGGATCGTTGTTCGTGTTACCTAGCACTTTCTATTTTAGGGCAAACGCTACGTGAATTTACGTTATATTTCACCGTCTCAAAATAGGTACCTATATTGAGATCATTGTGTGTCATTGTCCCAAACGCTTTGATTCTTGTCAAAATCTCGACACAAACATGTGAACAAGTTTGATGAACAAAACCAAGTCGTGAACTTCGCAAATTAAACTGTTAACCGGCCCCTTTTGTGACCCACTTTACATTTACATTCTGTCCAAAGTTGTAAATGAAGTGTTGAAGCATGTAAACGGTAGAGTGCTGTAAGTACAACGTCATTAAAAGGCGGGCTTTTGGATATAGTTTTAATTCTCCAAAATCAGAATAGATATTTGCAATTGCAACGATATTTTGTATTGTAAGCGTTTGTTTTTAGAGTCTATATCAGTCCAATCTTCCATGCTGGTCTGGGAGGAAAAAACTAGAATGTACCAGCTGCTTCTCTTCCCGCGTAGATTGTAAAAGCTAATCGAGAGGATGCCACCCGTTTCCGCCATATGTTTTACGCCAAAGGCCGAAAAGACTCGGTCAATTAAATGCCTGAATTTTGGAACATTAAATTTTTTAAACTCTGAGAAATCAAACTCTACACGCTCATTTCGTAAATAAATGGATAGTCGCAAAAATTACTGTCGGTGTGTTGAAATTACAAAATACCTTCAACGATATGCAGCATTTAAAGCATTTTTGCTGTACAATTCAATATCCTGTTCTGTTACTTGGTTTGAATATAATTCCGATCTGAAACATTCTAAACATACCTTTAGGTACCCATATAGCTTCTAAAGATTAAAGAATATTATAGTTATTGTAATAATGATGTATGTACCTATAAAATCTTTTTGTTTGGAAAAACAAATTAATTAACCACGGCGAGCCAAGATTTATTTACAGTGTGGCGACCAGGCGACTGTTGCAGATATAGGCTTATTTAGTTGTAAATAAACTGGGCAAGTGCGACTCGGACTCGTACATGAAGGGTTCCGTACCTCCGTATCATGTTTTAAAACGCTGAAAAAAATACGTTTTTTGTATGACGATCCCCTTTAATTTTTAACTTTGTCTTCTCTTATCGTATTTTTAGTATTTGTTGTTGTAGCGACTATAGTTATAGGTACAAAATCGGTAAAATTTTCAAGTATCTAGTTAATGCCATTATAAAGATGAGTTGAAAACCGAAACAAAATCCGAGAAAATTTCAAGTGTAGCCATTACGCTTCAAGAGATAAAGCCCTTTGAGTTTTAGTAATCAATAGTCCCGTTGGCACCCCTTGGGTGCGGAACCCCAAAAAAAAACTACCTAATAGTTGTAATAATAAGATGAAAGTTCTTTTGGGATCGCATTTTGGTATGTAAAAAGATAATTTAAAAGTTTCAGAAACATTACTCAAGTTCAGAATAAAATTCTTTTATCTTTGAAGAACCGCCTTTACCGCCTATAAAAAGCCTGTTAGGATAATTCGATAGGTTCCCGAATATTATCCGATCCCTTTTTATTAAAATACGAGTTCATAGTTTCTAAGCCACTGCACAATGTGAGGTAATGAATAGTAACGATATGCTACCCTTTGATTAAGAAATCCACAGATGTCGCATCAATGTCCAAAAAACTTCTTGATCGGAGCAAACATTGACGGTTCATTAATTGATCAATCACAATGCTTGAAATCCCCGCTATAAGAATTATTCGTAGCACAGTCTTAGTCTGAGCTATGGCGCACAAACCTTGTCTTTGACTGAAACTCATAAGTTCAAACTCAAGGTTTGCCAACGAGTAATGGAGCGCAGCATTCTGGAGCTTTGCCTTATTGATAAAGTACGGAGTACTGCGCTTCCAGACAAGGCACGGTTGCAGATGTGGGTGCCATATAAGACAGCAAAATTGAAGTGGGATAAGGTGGGACATGTGTCGATTGAGACTTTCTTGATTTGAATTCTGGGTACCAGAAAGACGTCGCAATAGAAGTAAACCAAGAACCAGAAGAAGCGTCCTAAATGGCTAAATGGGTAAATAATAATAAGTGACGCCAGAGACGAATAAAGAATAAGGGGCAGGCCTTTGCCCAGTAGTGTGACATAAGAGCCACAGGCTTGTAAAAAAGAAACAGTTTTAGTAAAGGCAAGTATTTGATTATATCCAAAGCGTTTGTTTGATTGCACTTTATATGAGTATCTGTGTAAAAAAGCCGACTTTTGAACTTTTTCTATCTTAGATTTTTTTTATATGTAATGCGACATCTTGAACAATATAATATCATTGGCTACCACCTACTTCAACTTTATTATGACTGGAAATAGATATTGAGCAAGTTAGACATTTTCCAATATAAGGAGTCGAATTGACAGGTGCAAGAAACATTGTGAAAGTAAGGCGTAGCTATTCAGATCAACCAATAAGAAATACAGAAAATTTTATTGGTTTTCGTCAATAATAGAGTCCCAGAAGATTACTTTTGTAGCTGTCAAAATTCCTGGGAAGCTACTATTCCCTTACCATGTAGATATTACCGTCTATAAATATAATAAATCCTAGCAAAAAAAAGCAATGAAAAGCTAAAACGGAAGTATATTTAATAGCGATTATACCCATATCTTCAGATTATCATTTTAACAGATTTCTATTACAATTTCTTCACTACACAGCAATTTAGTTTTTCTTACTGAGTATACTTATACAGAATTCACACAATCCTATTTTAATCGTTTACTTTTTACATGCGGCCTGTCGTCGCACCGGATTTTATTACCTATTCGGGGAAATCTTTTTCGCCTTTTCCAGAGAAATGTTATGTCTAACTCCTTCTCGCTCCAAGCTTCGCGGCTCTGGAATGCTTTAACTGTTGATATCAGATAAATTTCTAACAAATTCTCTTTTAAGAGGAAAGTTCACTATCACCTTTTGAAATCCCTTTCTTCTTAATGTCATCATCATGAACTTCATTTCTTAATTATTATATGTAGGTAGGTAAGTAGTTTTAGTAAGTAAAAGTATTAATATATGTATACAGAGTTACTTTTAATTAACTGGCAACATTTTTGAAGCAAGTTCAGTCCATGATACTGAACTACTTTCTATAAAAAAAGTTACTAAAAATCGATAAAAATTTTTCGTCCTCCCATACAAATCAGCGCTCAGCCAAACGGATTTTGTATGGAAGGACGAAATTTTTTTATCGATTTTCAATAACTTTTTTTATAGAAAGTAGTTCAGTATCATGGACTGAACTTGCTCCAAAAAAGTTGCCAGTTAATTAAAAGTTACCCTGTATATTCATAGTATTTCAAATGAAGTAAGTACTTCGTTTGAAATACTATATAAATCTACCAGTATAGGTAGTGATTTAGTAAATATTTTTTTTATTTTGCGCCGCACATTTTTCTCTGCTTATCCTTATGTTTTACTGGGCGAAAATACTCTTAGGATTAAATCCGCCATTTGTTAAAAGTATTTTTACTTTGGAACAATAAAGTATTAAAATACCTAAATCTTTTCAAAGATATAGCATAATCTATTTATATTAGGAAAAACTGCATTCAAATTACAATCAAATTATCTCAGTACTGTATATTAATAGATAAATAAAATAAATATATGTATAAGAACAAATCACACTGATTGAGCTGGCCCTAAAGTTAGTTTTAAACTTGTGTTATGGGATACTAAGTCAACAACATACATATATAGATAAACCCCCATGACCGAGGACAATTTGATAAAGGCCATTTTCCAACATGCCCTTGGCTGAGGATCGAACCTAGAACCTCCGGATTGGCGGACTCGCGTGTTGACCATTACACCACGGAGGTCGTCAAAATAGTACTTATTTACTGAGTTTATCGTGTGTCGTACAGACAGATACAATACAGTGTGATTTTAAACCTAACTAAAAATACGTATTCTGTTACTATATAACTTTGTTTCTTAATAAAAAGCAAAGATATCAGCGGACAAATGTACTTATACCAAAAATCTTCAGTTTGGCGACAGCGCGGCGCGTGTAGTTAGGTCATTAGGTTGGCCACTTATTTTTTTGGGACTTTATTGTAATCAAAAAAATGATTAGATTTTTTTACGGTTTTGTTTTCTATTAGTGATTCTGAATCCAATCTTTACCCGAAAGGGTACGGTTAAATAAACAGTTGTACCCAAATGGGTACATACCAACAAACTTACTTACTACGCAGACTCTGCTACCCCGAATTTAAGGCATTCGGAAACCACTAACCTAACTTATAAATTACCTACACTAGAGTTCTTAGGGCTAGCGCACTCACCAATGAGTTCATCCGTTCCCCACAACTGAGACCGTTTCCGAAATTCGGTTTCGGTTTCGGTCGTAAAAACCAGTTTCGGTCAGACACTAAAAACTAATGAAGAAGACCGGAACTTTCAGTCGCTTATTTTGTTTAAAATTATTTTTGCCTGTGAATACCGGTGCAAGCTCAAAAATCACCCTTGGAAACAATAGTTCTGTTCGCAGATGAACTCAATTTTCAAACAGTAGCGAGTTTCTAGTTGATAAATGGGTTTTAGAAGAGCCCATGAATCCGTGTCAGTTGTTTGCTGATATCAGCTCATTCTATGCATGGTATATCACATACACATCATACTACTATTGATGTTCTGCAATTCTCTTTTAACTGAAGTTGTCTTGTGCCTTAATTTTTTTTTCAGTGGCCAATCTATAATGCTTTATTTATTATACTTCCTTCAATACACAAAAATAAATAAGCAACAAGCTTCGTCAAAAAGTGTACAAAAAGTATCCACAACATGCTTCGTCAAAAGTTGTACTTACCTAGTTACAAGTAGGTAAATAGTGGTAAAGACAAACTGTTAAAAATTTAATTAAATGGACTGAAATAAGTCATAAATGGAAACTAAAAAATACATTTTAATGGACATCGTTGGTTAGGAAAACAAAAAACTGTTTAAATTGTTCATTATGCCTGTTGATTTACATATTCTAATTCAAGTTCTGTATGGGAAAAGTAAAAATGAAAAGGTAAAAAGTATTAGAGAACGTAGGAGAGAAAAGGCAAATATTACAAATCATAGAAAATAGAAGCGGGAAAATGTTCGGCCATCTACTAAGACACGATACGTTCTTTAAAACAATAATTGAAGGAAAGATAGAAGAAAAAAGAAGAGTAAAAAAACCAGAAGAAGATTATTTGATCAAATAAAAGAATATTATATATGAAAACATATAAGAAGGTTAAGAACTTAGCGGAGAAAAGAGAGACTTTCCACCGACAAGAGCGCGGAAGAAAAGATGGTTCAATCATTTGAGCGATTTATAGTCTGTCACATAATTTATTCCGTTTAGGAAATCATTTTCAGCGCAATGTTCTTAAACAAAGCGATACAAACCCACAAATAAATATACAGAAATATAAATATAATATATATACACTGATTAAGCTAGCCCCAAAATAAGCTTTTAAACTTGTGTTATGGGATACTAACTCAACGATACTATATTTTATGATAAATACATATATAGATAAACACCCAAGACCCAGGACAATTTGAAAAAGGTCATTTTCCAATTTGCCCTGTCTGGGGATCGAACCCAGAACCTCCGGATTAGCGGTCTAGCGTGTTAACCATTACGCCATGGAGGTCGTCAAAAATACTATCATACGTCTTTATTTCTAACGGCGAAAACAAAGTCTATCGTCATAAATTCCAAAAGCCACGTTACCACTACCTTGCCACTTACACAGAATAGTGATGGGATGCATCGCCTATTGACACGATTCGGATTCTTATCCATACCCTCGCTTGGCTTTTACGATCTACGCGGAAAAAGAAGAAGAGAAGCAGCTATTACATTTTACGAATTTTTACTTGTATTATACATTTTTACGTTTAAAAGACAAACAATCTCAAACAAAGTCATACAAAACCACCAAACAGATAAATACAACAAGGAAAATTATTGCTTTACATTTTCTTAATCTCATAATGCGTTGGATGTAGGTACCGACTTTACTTGGGGAACGAAATTTACGTACTTGTTGATTCAAAGGGGGAATCTTGTTTATTATGTAAACGACTTGCAAATTGTATTATTAGTATTTACCCCGCAGTCCCATTTTCATTTTGTAAAGTTCCTTAGGTACACAAAATATACTTAGCACGTATTTTACGTCCAAGATTATATCTTCTATACTGTTAATTTTCTTCTAAGACTTAACTTGTATTCTAAAATAAAACAACACTAGTATAAAATACTTGTCAACATTAAATAGCAAATTTTACGTACATACTTTCAATTCGGTACTTGACATTTTTTTTTATATTCATATCAAGAAGTAAAATAATCTGAAAAGATTACTTATTCCGCTTAAAAATAAGCAAGTTTTAAAACCTTTAAAATTTTATTGAAAGGGAAATTGTCAAGTAACATAAAAAGGATGTACGTACTCGTATGAGACGTTACCGTCATAAGGGTTTCGCGCGTACGAAAGAGATGCGAGATGTCCCCACCACGCTCCCACTTTTCTTCTTACTTTAGTGTTAATTGTTATTTCGTAAATAATATAAAAATCAAACACAGTCAAGTACCCAATAGAACCAATCGAAGAAAATAATAATAAAAGAAATAAGAAGATATGCAATGCTTTTGTTTTTAGCATACATTTACAAGAATAGTTCTATCATTTGTTTTATGTTTGCACAGTGATCGCTCTTCTTGTCACGGTTCCGGTTACATGGTGGTTATAGTATAATAATCTGTTTAGTAACGGTCCATAAATCAGGTTAATGGTGGCCTTCGGATGACCGTTCTGTGCCCAAAGATAACTGAAACTAATATTAAGATCATTTCACATATAGTACAGTATTGCTAGTTGTGTTTAGGCAAAGAATTTATAATACAATCTAGAATAACTAAATATATAAGGACAAATCACACTGATTAAGCTAGCCCCAAAGTAAGTTTTAAACTTGTGTTATGGGATACTAACTCAAAGATACAATATTTTATGATAAATACATATACAATAGATATACACCCAAGACCCAGGACAATTTGAAAAAGGCCATTTTCCAACTTGCCCTGGCTGGAAATCGAACCCAGAACCTCCGGATTAGCGGTCTAGCGTGTTAACCATTACGCCACGGAGGTTGTCAAATCTAGAATAACTACGAGTAATAATCTCATAAAAACGACATTGAAAATTAAACTTAATGCCACCTTGCGCTCTCTCTATCGTCTCAAGAACTTTCTCCCACTTAAAACAAAAATAACATTAGTTCAAACCTTAATTTTTCCCTTTCTTGATTACGCAGATGTTTGTTGTTGTGACCTTACGCTAGTTCTCCTTAACAAATTGGACCGATTGGCCAATAACTGCATCAGATTTATTTTTAATATTCGTAAATTTAACCATATCTCTTCATTTCGCGCTCAGCTTGCATGGCTCCCTATTCTCTTGCGTCGTAATGCTAAAATACTCTCTATGCTATTTTCTATCTTGAACAATCCGCAGTCCCCTAGCTATTTTAAATCTAAATTCAACCCTCTCAGTTCCACTCACTCTCGTTCACTTCGCTCCTCTAGCACTCTCATCCTTAGTTTTCCTCCTCATCGCTCTACCTTCATGGACAAGTCTTTTCAAGTCCAGGCTATCCGGCTATGGAATGCCCTTCCGGAGACTATAAGAAGAGCTCCCAGTCGTTTGGCTTTTAAGCGAGCGGTACATAAATTTTCCCCCAGCAGTCCTAGTCCCAGTCATCCTGATTATATTTATTAGTATTTATATTTATGTATTTATCTATTGTATTTTATGCATGTTAGTATATATGTATAGTTATTATATGTTTAAAAGTATATTTGTGTATAAGTATATGTGTTTTTGACTATATATATTTTATTTATATTAAGTTTGCTTATTTTTGTGAATTTTATTACGCCAGCCACACATATTTTCTGCTTGGTCTAATGGTTGACCGGGAGAGAATGCCATATGGCATTAGGTCCGCCACTTGTACTTTTATTTTATTGTGCAATAAAGATTAAATAAATAAATAAATAAACGCACTTAAAGCTCATATTTTCATAATGATTATGTTTAAATACCTAACGTTCCCAAAAAATATACCTAAAGTTGAAGGCGTCCCTTTTCCGCAAACTGTCGGTGCAATAAAGTAGAAGGGGAGAGCTATAACTTTAGGTATATTTTTTGGGAACGGCTTTGTCACTTCGTAAGCATTCTAGATTGTATAAAATTTCTTTGTGTATTGGTAAGTACACCAGATCATTTAAAATGTACGAATGTTAGAAAATTAGTAAAATGAAAAATTTTCATCACTGGATATCGGCCCTAATACTGAACCACTGGTTTCAAGGGTAAGAGTGTTTACATTAACACCCTGTATTTATAAGATGTTCTTTTATAAAAATTTTAACCGTTTCAAACATACCTACATAATATCATTGTAAGCACTAATTTTATGTTTGTTTTGCTCGTCACGGTTATGGTTACGTCGTGGTTATAGTATAATAATCTGTTCAGTAATGGTCTATAAATTTCGCGTGAAGCACCACTAACAGATCAATGGCTACCATTCGACGACCTTCCACTGCCAGATGATAGTCTAAACTAATACGACGATCCTATGATTACTTTTCGGCTTTAATATAATCTACAGGGTATTTGTTTTTCCAGTGCGTTTTTTTATACAATTACGTAAGGAATATATGGCGAATATAATGAAAGATTGTCGACATACCTACTTTTGATCAGATGATTTCGTGAATGTATTTTACTTGTACGTATTTAAATACATTGTTATTTAAGAGCGGGTCTTCCTAACACAGGTTAGTATAACTTAAGGTGGAAGTATAGGCAAATGACCTTGAAGTGGCGCCCTCACTTGAAATAAATTGTTAACTCGTAAATATGTAGATAATTTCCATATTGCTCTTCGTCATGCACTAGATAGCCCTTTAAATTATTTTATGAACCACCGTTGAAAGTATTTACATTAGTCCGTCTAGCTTTAAAACTTGCTTCCGCCAAAAGTGGCCACGGCAAGTTTTAAAGCTAGACGGATCACCAATAATAGTTTTAACGGCAGTTCATAAAATAATTTAAAAGGCTATCTAGTGCATGACGAAGAGCAATATGGAAATTATTACCATATTTACGAGTTAACAATTTATTTCACACTTCAAGGCCATTTGCCTATATCTTCGCCTTAAAAGGAAGGCCCAACCTAACTCCTAAAATTGTTATTTTTATGGCAATAGAAAAGTTATTATTATTATAGGAAGTAGAAAAATGTTCTTCGTATTTCGCCCAATCTCTCTAAAAATTGGCGGACTAAAAAAAAATTCTTGTAGGTATATGATGCAAACTTTGGCAAAGCTAGGCAAAAAAGGGAATAAAGGCAATACGAAATCTTTGTTTCAAATGATTTATTACCAAAATAAGGTGCATAACAATAAAAAAAACTTACTCAAAAATTCCGCTCCGGATTGTACCTGGTTCAAAGGTACCCATTACGCTAGCTGCGTTGCCTCTCCGAATAGCAATAACCTTTGGACCAAGAACGTAAACGGCGCACTAGTCACGTCATTTGCAAGCTATGGCCAAAATTGCTTATTCAAGTTGCCAAAGCATGTGACTTAGCTTAACGAAGACGATAGACATTTTACCTAACTAAATCAACTACATAAGCTAGTAAGTATTAATATTTATGTATAAAAAAAGTTTATATTGCGGTCACTTTTAATCTAGAAAACATTTATCTTTCTATCCTAACATATACTCTTTACCCCTTATTTTCAAAGCTGATAACAATGGAAGCAGAATCTTTTCTAAATCTGACCTAAAAATCTCATTGAAATCATTGCAGCGCGGCGGCGGGCGAACTCTACTCGTAAAAACAAACATTCCGCCCAAGAGTATTACCTCTCGAGTAAAAATAAACTACAGTCGGAGTCACGGAGCTGGCGTCATACCACATGTAATTTTCAGCCGTTAATTAATTGTTCTAGTAAACAGTTTCCGAAAAATGGGAATATATGAGTTTGGCTCGCTAACCAAGAGTTCCGTATCATATAAGATGGATTCCAATATTTTATCTGTTAGCACAAGTTTAAACTTACATTGGTTTAAGCTCAATCAGAGCTAGCCCTAAAGTAAGTTTAAACTTGTGTTATTTTTTTATAATATACACCCAAGACAATTTGAAAAAGGGCCATTTTCCTACTTTCCTGACTGGTGATAGAACCCAGGACCTCGGAGTGAATACGCTGCAGAGGTAGCCATAGGTCATGTATTGTCATTTTCAGCTATTCATCTTAAGGCCCCGTCAGTTCAGAGCCAAAAATACTGTGAGTGTTTTTGAAAAATCACTGTAAATAAACTACTACAGTATATTTCTCGAAAAAATTCATAAGAATCTTAAGGTGAATATAGAAGCAAATGGTATTGAAGTGTGAAATAAATTGTTAACTCGTTAATATGGTGATAATTTCCATATTGCTAATCGTCAGGCACTAGATATCCCTTTAAATTATTTTATGAACTGCCGTTGAAACTATTATTGATGATCCATCTAGCTTTGAAACTTGCCGTGGCCACTTTTGGCGGAGGCAAGTTTTAAAGCTAGATGGACTAATGTAAATACTTTGAACGGCAGTTCATAAAATAATTTAAAGGGCTATCTAGTGTCTGACGATTAGCAATATGGAAATTATCTCCATATTTACGAGTTAACAATTTATTTCAAATGAGGGCGCCACTTCAAGTCCATTTGCTAATATATTCACCTTAAGGCTTTTCTACAGACACTCACAATATCCAAAACACGATTATGCATTTTTAGCTTGATGAAAAAAATCGCAAACGTACCTCTAAATTTGCCAAAATTAACATTTAAAAAATATATTATTACTTTATACAATCACCTTTTTATATGAAAACTATACCAAAAAATGAACAATCTAATTACTAATTTTGCTACACAGTTTTTTTAAATATCATACAAAAAAACTAATAAAGCGAAATATCGTCGAGCTCGGGACCGGGCTTTTGTTCGTTCTCGACGAATATTTTACTGTGTTTTATCTATTACTTTTTTGTATAATATTAAAAAAATATTTTGTAACGAAATTAACTAGTAATTTAGATTATACATTTTTTGGTATAATTTTTTTAAGAATACTTTTTTTTAAAAGTATTCTTGGTTCTGAACCCACCTCCCACGCAATAGGACAAATTAGGTTAAAACAAGTCAATGCAATTTGTTTTGCAATTACATTTTTAAGTATTGATCTTATTACAAACCTAATTTGAGAACTCAATTGCTAAGAATTTCATATAATTTATAAAAGATATGGATATCAATATATCCGATATGTAGTTATTACACGAAATGAACAATAAATTGAGTGATATCAGTTTTGTCCTATTAAAGGCTATTTAAGTACGAGTATATAAGATGATTCAGCTAGAAATATATATATTTTTTGGTGAAAACACAAAGTTATTTTTAAACAGGGTTTAAATTCATCATATGGGTACAGAATCCTAAAAACGCCAGCTACCGGTTGGTCAATAACCTTCTATAAATTAAATTTAAAAATTTCTGGCGCTGATTCGAATTTTCATTTCCGCCGAGAGCTTTCCGACGATTTTTATTTAGACCTTCAATTTCCTTACATCCGGTACTGACAGCTCAATGTAATGTTGACCGTGAGAAGTTTCATTTTGCAAAAGCCAGTTAGACTTAAATGAGCTTATTTCGCCCGTTATTTAAAAACTTTCGAGTGATGGAACAAAAAACAAGATTTCAACTCCGTTGCACTTCAAATAGAAGACGAAAGTTATAAAAATTGTCTTCGAAAAACAGATCAAAGTCAAAGTCAAAAATTTTCAGATCAAATAATAGCATGTCTCAAGATTATAATAATACAAAAAGTGCAACTTGATGCTTCGCATTGTCTGCCTGTTCGCCTTTGGTGTAGCAACTGTTGCTGATTTTTTTTAAATATCTATATATTTCGTCATTCAAAAAACGTGTTTTTTTTAGCGTTTTAATACATTGTACGGAGGTACGGAACCCTTCATGTACGAGCCCGACTCGCACTTGCCCGTTTAATGCTTTTAGTGCCGTCCACACACAGAATTCGCGTTACATTACTCGTTAGATTACATTATACGGTACACCCGTCTGGACCCGGCTTTACATGAAGTTACATATTACATGAATGTTTTTAGTAAATTATAAAAACGCTTTATTATTTTTATATGGATAAAAATACAGAGGACTCGATTTTTTACTGATTTATTATCATTGATAGATCTTCCAAAAGAATAACAAAACAAAAACTACCAGTCATAGTTATAATTGAAACAGCTTATTTTGCCAACAGACTCCGTTTGGGTCGCGGCCAGACTATCCAATTTGGTAGGATTGGCTTCTCTTCAAGCTGTTGAGTTAGGCTTGAGAAAAACTTCTAAAAGTTGTTATTACAAAAAAGGTCTTAAATTGGCAGAAATCGCAATTTAGAGAATGTAGAGTCGACATTCCCTTATAATACTTAAGTTTATAACTAAAAGTTATATAACTACAAAGATTAATTTTGCTTGCCAAAACATTTCATAATATAAGCTATGTGAAAAATCTAAACCAGTCAACCATCATCTATGGTCAGCAAGAAGGTGGTCTCGTATATGAAAGCCCTATGAGGTGCATAAGTCTGTATCGAATCTCCTAAATTTCCTGCTAAAAATAAAATGTACTTACCTACATTTGAATTGTATTCTCTCGTTTATAAAAAATACTATGTTATGTAAAATGTTGTTGACCTAATTATATATATAAATAAACCGGTCAAGTGCGAAAATTCGCGAGAAAATAAGTTCTTGTTTTCCTGAAATATAGATTTCAGGTAAAAAACTATTTTTTGTATTTTTTTTTCAAAAGTTTTGGCCCTTTCGTTTGAAGAATGGTTAATGTTTGCCTTTATTTTATTAAATAACTTCATAAACAACTATCTAAATAATTTATAAAACATACTAAAATACTATATACTTATATATGTGTACCAAATTTCAACTCAATTGGTTCAGTAGTTTCGTAGCAAGTTGGCTGTAACAGACGCATGGACAGACATGTGGTGATGTGAGTGATCCTATAACGGTTCCGCTTTTACCTTTTGAGGCTCGGAACCCTAAAAATGACTAAAAATATACATACTCTTAAGTATAATATGTCCACCACCGTTTTTGTCGGTTGAAAAGAAAAAGGCATTGAATACTAGCGTAAAATAAATCTTCCTGACTGCCTGAGTGTTTAAGCTACATGATGAGGTCAGGGGCGGGGTTCTGCGGGGTAACGTGATCCTGTAAACTTTTATTGCGGGAGGTAATCACCCGCTTTTTAAACCCCTTAATGACGCATTTAGCAATACATACGCGCGGTTGAAAGTAACCTATGGAATGGGGATTTGCTAGAGGATTTTCGTTTTATCGTTTTAGGTTCTAGAAACTGTGTTTTTCTGTCAGAAAATGCGTAACTGATTTAATCACAGACTTTTAATAGCACCACTGAGTGTATTGTTCAAATTTGAAATTAAACAAGTTTCATTGTTCCCTTAACAATGTTTCAGTGAGGGATTTTTTAAATTAGATATTTCATAAATAAAGAGTTAAAAATAAAGTAGAAACAGCACCCTGTCTTTGGACTCATTGAAGCATAAATAATAAATAATAAATATATAAATAATAAGGACAAATCACACTAATTAAGCTAGCCCAAAGTAAGTTTTTTTTTAAACTTGTGTTATGGGATACTAACTCAACGACACTATATTTTATAATAAATACATATATAGATAAACACCCAAGACCCAGGACAATTTAGGCAATAATAGCATAAACTTATATAAATCACATAATATTACTTCTCCTCATTCCTAGAAAAGGGACCCACCTGTATGACCCTCCTAGAGCAATAAGACATCTTATCAAAGGATATTATACAAATACAATACAATACAAATTATCTTTATTGCACCATAATAATTAATAAAATAAAAATAACAAACACAAAGAAAATATTGGTACAAAGGCGGACTTATCGCTAGATGCGATCTCTTCCAGTCAACCTTTGGGTAGAGGAAAAATTAATAGTACGGAATAAGGTGGGTGCAGTATCTATACCTAATTATATACTTACATATTAATACTTGTATATATACATACATAAATTATTTCATAATATATACATATATATAATACATACACGATGCTAAAATATTTAAATGTATTTAGTGACACTTAACAGAACTTAGACTTACTGGCATAACGACAGATAATATAAATTTTAATTTGAATAAAACTTTTTATATTATATATAATAACTCTCCTTATTGAGTGTTCAGGATGAGAAGTGTAGGAGGAATGAGTCAGATGATGAAGAGATGTGTGAAAGATTCGAGAATAGAATGAGGAAATGAAATTTGATTGTACTTAAAGGTGGACAGAATGAGATGGAGAAATGAGGTAAAAACCAACCTCCGTGGTCGACCTTCGTGGCGTAGTGGTTAACACGCCGCCAGTCCGCCACTCCGGAGGTTCTGGGTTCGATCCCCAGCCAGGGCAAGTTGGAAAATGGCCTTTTTCAATTTGTCCTGGGTGTTGGGTGTTTATCTAAGTGTCTATCTAAATTCTTATGGGATATTTATTTATTATAAAATATAGTATCGTTGAGTTAGTATCCCATAACACAAGTTTAAAACTTACTTTGGGGCTAGCTCAATCAGTGTGATTTGTCCCTATATATTAAAATGGTTGACTGGTAGAGAACGCCATAAGGCGTGAAGTCCGCCATTTGTACACTTTTTTATGTGCAATAAAGTTTAAATAAATTTATTTATTTATTAAAATACACATTTAAATATACACATACATGAGTTAAAAAATAAACAAGAATGAACGTTCTCAGTAGATCCAATCTGTCAAAGCTTGGATATATTGAGATCGTTAATTCTCACTAGATCCATTATGGATCTGTTCAATGGATCTACTGAGAATGATCAAAAAAATACAACCCAAATCTCACAAAACGTTAAAAATAGTCGTACCTAGCTATTTGTAGGCAGCTTAATAGTTTCCCAAATCGCACCTGAATGAGAAAGTATCTTCGATTTCATCCGACGTAGACTAATCCGCGACCATACATCAGCTGCGGACGTTCGTACATAATGCCGAAAGAGTTTGGAGAGGCGCCAGTGCAGTCAGGTGGAAATTGAGCCTCCATAATATATGTGCCAGCCAAGATTATGAAGTCATGACGTCAGATACTTTGTTTATATGGATAGATTTAACATATAGGTTCCTAGGACTAAAAAGGTTAGGTAGGTAGGAAGGGTAGGAGTTAGGCGATCCTACAATGCAATTTTGTGATACTTTCTTGTTAAAATAAAATCGTTACGAAACATCTAATCGGACAAATAATCAAATAATGACTTTAAATCGAATGCCAATACTATTTATCTTTGGGTTTTTGCTATCGACAAAAAATATAAAACATATCTTACAAAATGTTAAAAATAGTAATTACATAGATATTTGTAGGCAGTTTTCGAGTTTCCCAAATCCCACCTGAATGAGAAAGTATCTCCAATATCGTCTGACGTAACGATATTAATAATCAGTTCTGTTTATTTTTTAATAATAAATTAGATAAACAGGCATACAGCTTACCTGGTGGTTTGTGGTTGCAGTACTTTGGACACATACAGACTAGATTTTTTAGATTTTTGTTCAATATTATGTACTTGAGGCAGGCATATTTTTTAAACCCGTAAATTTTGAATCCTAGAATGAATCCTTTGTCACAATGTAAGTCACAGAAATTTTAATTTAAAATCATTAGCAGTTTTCAAATAAAAGTCTTACAAGCTCTACTAAACCTTAATTTCGTATAGGTACCTATGTAATGAAATTTTATTATTGCGTTATAATTAGTTTATGACAGTTCTTGGAAGTTTTATTTACAACAATGTTTGGTTTATTTTATCTAAGTTTCTAATTGTTTCGGTTTTGCACGATTAGAATTTTTTTGTAGAATTAGCCTAAGAATAATTACTCAGAAATAATTTCTAAATCAGAGAAAGCTTGTTTGAAAAAGTTAGATAAAGACACGTCTAAGAGTTTGCTATGAAAAGGGGAAACGGGTACCTAATAGGTACAATTTTACAATACAATGTTTTGTAAAGTATAGTTTTACAAAACATTTCTATACATAAATTAAAAAATAAATATTTAAATTATAAACTACCTTACCAGACTTACGTGATGTCAGGTATATTTCTAAATTTACAATATCTCGACCCGATGCGACAGTAATACGTCCTTCATTTGAAGGCAAGTTGATCGCCACTGGGCTTTAACGGATGGACAGACAGTAAATCAAGTTTACGCCGACAATTTTGTTAGATACCAGGAGCTATAGCTATGTCCACGTGAGAAACAAGATGCAGCTCTGCATTTTCCAAGTTCTAAAGGTAAATTGCGGTTTACGATTTATGACGTATTAAAAAAAACTACTTACTAGATCTCGTTCAAACCAATTTTCGGTAGAAGTTTGCATGATAATGTATATCATATATTTTTTTTAGTTTTATCATTCTCTTTGCCTCAATATCATTTTTGAAGACTTACTCGTATTCATAGATACCAGACACGTATGGGTTTGATAAAAAAAAAAATGAGTTTCAGTTCTAAGTATGGGGAACCCCCAAAATTTATTTTTTATTTTTTTCTATTTTTGTGTAAAAATTTATAGAATACCACTTACCAAGTTTCAACAGTATAGTTCTTATAGTTTCGGAAAAAAGTGGCTGTGACATATGGACGGACAGACAGACAGACAGACATGACGAATCCATAAGGGTCCCTTTTTTGCCATTTGGCTACGGAACCCTAAAAACAATTTTTTTTTGCGTCTTACACTCAATACTCAAGTAACGGCATAGTTACACTTGAAAAATATAATGTGAATAGGTATACTTACAAACTCTAAGTAGGTTATATAGATACCTATATAATTTGTAACAGAAAGTTAAGATGCGTAGAAGAATATTTTTTCCTTAATTTCCATTCGTTTGAATTTAACAAAGTCGATGACAAATCAGGCTTCTAATTAATTGTAACATTCATTCTCAATTCCAATAAGCTTCAAATCAGGGATCATTGTCAATTTTGATTCCACTTGATGTTTAATATGGACAGGCTTCAGTAAAAATGTAAATGTGGTTTATCGAATAAAACACTCCCGAGTAACGGCAAAAGAATTCCTAATTGTCGCGTTTCGACGGGACTTTTAACAACGTTATCGCTAACCAATTTAGCACCCTTAACAGGGCTGTCGACACTGAACAAGAGATTATTGCTGACATGTTTTTGCTCTTTCATTTTGTTGTTCTTTTTAGGGTTCCGTAGCCAAAGGGTGCCAACGGGACCCTATTACTGAGACTCCGCTGTCTGTCCGTCTGTAACAAGGCTCTATCTTTTGAGACGAAATAGCTAGCTAGACACTTGAAATTTTACCGAATAAGTATTATTGTGGCCGCTATAACAACAAATACTAAAAATAAGATAAAGTAAAAAAATAAAGGGGGTTGTCATACAAGAAACGTGTTAAAACATTGTACGGAGGTCCGGACCCTTTATGTACAAGTCCGTCTCAGACTTGATCGACTTGATTATTACAAAACCAAAAATAAGTTTCACTTCCTTAGCGTACAAGGCTGATGTGCCCTCTGTCTTACACTAGGGCAAAGACTATTTGACAGTGACTCAAAGTACAAGTAAGTTATACAAGTAAGCAAACGGATCACATAATGGCGAGTGGTTAACTCTGCGACACCAACGGTAGATATCATCACCACGTAACCGTTCTAGAAGAATCTGAGAATTCCTTCCATATATTTTTAAATTTTATTAGTTTAACTACTTTAAGAATTCACATTGCAGGCTACAGTTAGTATCTTATTATATTTCTCGAAGGAAGATATGCATCAAATTACTGTTGACGACAACTTTCAGCATCTCCATTAAAAGTTCAGAAGTTTAACTTGAAACTTTTCGGATTTGACAATGTTGTTCAACAGTGAATAAATGTAGTCGACAAACACTTTAAGGTTATAAGTAGAAAAATAAGGGTATCTACGGTATGATGAAGTAGAATCCTTTTTCGAGATTCTAGCATTTACTCTTGACTGCCTCCGTGATCCAGTGCTCAATGCGTCTGCCTTGTGATCTGGAGGTCATGGGTTCAAATCCCACTGGGAAGCATACTTTCCAGTCTGGTAAGGATATTGCAGGCTTGAATCACCTGATTATCCGAAAAGAAATATGATTCCGTGCTTCGGAAAGCACGCAAAGCTGTGGGTCCTTAATGCCATCTAGCGTTGGTTTAAACCTATCCTAGGATTGGTTCTGGTCAACCCTTTGAGTTGCGGAGGTCAGACGGCAATCGCTCTGTGGAAAATCTGTAACCTCGTCAAATCACCTAGGTAAGGTAGCTGGCCTCGGGCTCTTAAGCGTTACTGCTGAGGATGCAACCGGGAATACGCTCGGATGATGATGATTCCAGCATTGACTCTACAAGAAAACTTGTACTATTTTTTTATGTTATAGGACGGCAAACGAGCAAGCGGGTCACCTGATGGTAAGTGATCGCTGCTGCCCATGGATAATTGCAACACCAGGGTGTAACAAGAGCGTTACCGGCCTTTTATGGCCCTCCCCAGAGGGCTCCGGCTCTCTTACTCACCGAACGAAGTATAGTAACGGTGAAGCTACTACTCAGACGTCGGTTTTCTGTGAGAGTGTGGTACTTCTCCGGACGAGCCAGCCCATTCATGCTACTAGCAAAACTGAGTTTTGCCGGTAGCGTGGCTCTACCACAACGTACTATTATATCTCCTTCAACTATTTGTCCACATTTTGCAGATCCTTTTACCAATGATAAAAAAGGTAAATCTTGCTGAAACGAAATTCACGCCTGAGTTGTATTTCAGATTTTACGCTCAAAGTCTAGCTAGCTACATACTGGAAATATTTTCCGTAATCCGTTAGGCGATTCTCACATTGCCCCGCACTACGCAGCGTAGCGCGTTAATGCATTTTCTAACATTGCTTGTAAGTATCTCCGTTTGTATAAAAAACACGCATAGTCCAACATACAGAAAATGCATCCAGAAAACGCAACATGCAGCGTGATGCGTGGCAGTGTGATAATCGCCTATCACATTCAACGCGTCGCCGTCTCGTATATACATATTGGAAAACAATTATGAGCTATAATCTATAGTTTTGAATTATAATATAGTTATTAATTCTGCTTTCCTAATTACGAAATTAGATTTTGTAATATATTTAAGTTACAAGATATATATACCACGTATTTAAACTCAGACAGTCAATATAAACGTTTCCTACGAAAATAATGCTCGACAGAAAATTTCACCTACAAATTATCTACCTACAATTATCCCGTTACCTGAACAATTTTGTATGAGAAAGTCACCATTTTTTTCGAGAACTCTTTAAGACATATTATTCTCTTTGGAAACGCTATTCATATTGACAACATGAAAAAATAACAACAGAAATAAGATGTAAAGTAAATAAAATTTTAAAGCCACTTTCTGGAATCGGGTTAACATGCTATTTCAATACGGGCTCGAACTCGTGTCCTCTCGGACATGAGTAACACAGGTACTCAATTTCCGCCTGAGACATGACAGTCCTTTCCACGACGTGGTTACACCTTGAGGTCACTGTTAGCACAAACTCGCTTCATCTTTGTGGTCTTGCTTCAGTTTACGTCATGCAACAATTTATTGAAGTGAAAACTTCTTTAGGCGCGTTGGGCATTTTTTGAGATGGGATGAAACCCTTTAAATTGCGACACTATTACCGTAACCAAAACCTCACGTAAATTGTTCAAGTTTTCACTTCTATCATATTTGTTTATTTGAAGTGAAAACTTCTTTAGCGGCGTTGTGCACTTTTTTTGTAACGGGTAAAAAATGTTAAACTCGCGTCAGGACACGTGTCCTGATGGAAAATTCGTAAGACGGATGGAGAGTAGACTGCCGACGCGGCGTAGGAGAGCCTCTCTTTCTACGGCGCGGCGAAAATGTATGCCTGCGCCTGCTGTTTCGTTTAGCTGAGAGATAAACTTTTTAATGTGATATAAATTGTCATGTTTGTGTATGATAGCGCAATAAATATATATTGTATTCTACCACATAAATGATAGTACTTTTAACTGATAATTAAAGCAATCCGTGCAAAATTATTCCCTAACCATTCCAAAATATCAAAATGCACAACGTTAATATTCAAGTTTTCACTTCTGCCGGAGTGCAACCCGTCTTTTTTTTTAATCATCATTAAAGTTAAATGAAGTCATAAGAATAAATAACTTTCCTAATATGGCTTTTAAAATATGTCTACAGTATACCTTTTCTTCTTCAACTAAGCGCGTTCCCGGTTGCATCCTCAGCTGTGCCGCTTCGGAGCCCGGGGTGCGCTTTCCCGCTTTTTCTTCTCCAAATATAACATGCACGTCAATGGTCACCCAAGGATGCCAAAGACCTTGCGAATTGGAGAAGAAATTGCCGAAAAAGTTTAAATGATTCGGCTGATATCAATAAATATAAATAAATAAATACATAGGGACAAACCACACAGATTGAGTTAGCCCCAAGGTAAGTTTGAGACTTGTGTTATGGGATACCAATGGGATACCAACTGTTACGATACTATATTTTATAACAAATACATACATAGATAGACATCCAAGTCCCAGGTCAATCTGAAAAAGATCATTTTCCATCTCAACCTGACCGGGAATCTAATCAGGGACCTCCGTTGTGACAGCCTGGCATGATGACTACTAGCCACTGAGGTCATCTACAGTATGCCATCTTCACCTAAGTCAGCAAAATGATAATTCTTTTTTTAGTTAAGCCAAAAGCTACAGTACATTCTGTATTAGAGATCAGATTGCATAGCATCTTATAAGTATATGTTTATCTGTGTGTGTGCGTCTGTGAGACACGAGTTCAATCCTTACTAAGCGCGACTTGTCAATCTGGGTACTTGTGTACGGCCATTTTCAACTTGCTTCTGGTGAAGAAAAATATCGTGAGGATACAGTAATGTGTGTAATAATGATTTGTCTCCATAGAGCTTGGAATGTCCAATATCTCTGGTTGTCACTTACCTCTCCTCCTCCGTGCCCAACCAGCTGCGACGCAAATACGACTTGTATTTGGAGTCTCAGAATGGCATAATAGTGGCGACTTACTGGGGGGACAAAATAAATGTTATTTGCGCCAATCGACAGGAAAAGAAGAAGTGAAATTAAATTATCTCGAGCTCTACTGGGCTTTTTAAGCTACCAAAAGACATTTGGCATAGCTCAACGACTACTATCTTATTAACAGCCCTTCCGGGACATGGCTGTTCACATGACTGAACGTCAAAAGAAGAAGACATCCGAAAAATAGGTATTTGTAAAATCTATTGTTATCGCGCTGTGCCCAAACAACAACCAAGCGAGTGCGATAGAGACAACTGTAGCTCGGACGTTTCGTAACAGATTTAATTTCTTTAAGAAAAGCTGTGGCCGTGTTCCTATGTTTTCTTTTTATAATATAATCTCTCGTAGTTTGATAGATGTTTGAACAGAGTAGAAAATCTTACCAATTGTTCAGGATTATGAACGTTCGTATGTCTTTTAATTAATAAATTATGAAAAAAGAAACATAGGAACATGCCAATATATCCATGGATTTATTTTGGAAATGAATGACTGCTCTACTGCCATTATCCGGCCAGGAATCCGGGGACAACACATGTATGGAAATACGACCCATCGATTTCCTCTTAATGTCCTCTTTGCTCCGACCAGCTTTTGTGAAGTCCCTCCTGATACACGTGGAAGGACCACTCTTCCTCCAGCTACTCTTGCGGTATCAAGGCTCATCACCTCACTGTATTTGTTTAGGACAATGTCTCGTTACAGCTTTGCATCGCTTTAAATGCGAGAACATTAGTCTTCGTCTGTTTTGTTGGTGGAAGTTCGGGCAGGTAATTAAATAGGAGGTTTATCATTAATACACTACAAGGTTAATTAATGATTTTACTTGGAAGGAGTTTACTTTATAATCTTTTATATGAAGTGCGTAATTGTACTTCGAAATGAAGAAGTGTGAAAAATACGGTTTGTTTGTTTGTAATAACTTTATTGTACTAAAAACATGCATATAAAATACAAAATTCGAAATAGCAAATATTCAATTGCGGATGTGCGAAAAATATTTTTGGCTCATCAGGTAGATTATTAAAAAAGATTGTATACCTACGTATTTTTTCTTTTCTGATTACCAAATAATGACGAACTACAGTGCATTTAAATTTCACATGACGTTACGATCTAGTGCAATTTTCACTACGACGTTAATCATCCCCACTCTGACACTATAGATCTTTTTAGGGTTCCGTACAAAAAATTAAAAAACGGAACTATTATAGGATCACTCGTGCGTCTGCCTGTCCGTTCGTCTGTAACAGCCAATTTTCTCCGAATCTACTGGACCGAATCAGGTGAAATTTGGTAGGATGGTGTAATCCTATGTACTTTAATACATATGTGCAAAGTAAATAAATATTATTTTACAATAAGGGTCATTTTCGGAGGAAAAATTAGGAAATAAAAAAAATAAGTTTTGTAAAACTTACTATATTATATATCAAATGAAAGGGTTTGTTATAAGGATCTTAAATATATTTTTGTTGTTATTGTAAACTTAAAAGATTTGATTTTATTCAAGAAAGAAGACGAAAATTTACCATTCACGGAGATTCGGAGGAATTCAATTAATTGTACGGAACCCTCTCCACGCGAGTTTAACTCGCACTTGGCCGGTTTATTTGTTGTAAGGAACTTATACTCGTAAATACTCGTAGTACAGCGATTTCCTGAAATTGATGACGCGTAAGTTAGTAACCAAAAACCTAGGTTATGTATGATTATGTGCATAGTTGGTTTTAAGATAAAAAAAAAATTGTGCAGGTTTTCTAATCAGCGATTTAACAATTATGTTACATCTTATGTAATTTAGGTAAAGGTGAGACGTGGACACAATTAAAATAACAATGGTTTTACGTCTATTGAGAGAGAGGTATTCCAGAAAGGGTTATATATGTAGGTAAAAGCAAGGATTTGTAGCAGGGCTTGTTAATAATATTAAATAAATTGGCAAGAAACAGAACTAATGGTCATTGTCATAGGACACCTGGTTTGTTAAAGCAAATCTATGGAGATTTAACAAACTAAGTAGGTATCTCTCATGTTAACAGCCAGATTATGATTAATGATGTTACGGGCGATCCAAGGGCGGGCAGCTACTTTGCACAAAGGATTTCTATCGCGGTGCAGAGGGGTAATGCTGTTAGCCTTTTGGGTACCCTGCCTCGCGGCGATACGATTACAAATAAAAAAGAGAAAGAATAATTTTGATTTTATTAATTTTCAAAAAAAAAACAGCCAGATAAATCTTCATAGGAATATCATTTAAACACACAAAATCAGTAAACTTAAATCATGAATAGTTATAACAAGTATTTCGGTAGATAATCCAAAATAAGGAAAAAAACAAGGATAAATATAGGGAAAAATCACACTGACCCCAAAGTAAGTTTAAACTTGTGTTATGGGATACTAACTTTATAACAAATAAATATACACATAGATAAACAGCCAAAACCCAGGACAATTTGAAAGAGACCATTTTCCAACTTGCCCTGGCTAGGGATCAAACCCAGAACCTCCAAATGACGGACTAGCGTGTTAACCAATACACTACGGAGGTAGTCGATTTATAGTAACTATTAACCAGATATGTTTGAAAATAACATTACTAAATATTTCGCTGCCTATGATTAACAATGTTAACTTAGAGTGACATTAGCGATAAGTACAATAGCTCGAATCAACGATCATCAACCCTTTTTTGTACTCATTGACTTAAAACGACCCCTGAATGTTACTAACCCGTAACGGACCCACACAATAATAGCCCCTAGAGTGTGTTCACCCGGTCTGATATAAACCTGAGCCACACCTTAGAGCCCGTACTAACATCCGAACTGTCTTATTACAAAACTTGGATTAAATTTAGTTTTTTGTAGTGACAAATTTCGTCTAACTCGTCCATTATTTTCAACATATTTTGGGTTAATAAAGGTTGGAACACATCACACCTGTCAACACAGAACAATACTTTCCTACACCATCGCTCAGAACCGTCATTTGCTAGAGCAAGAAAGAGCGACGGAATGCGGCAGCATCGCCGATTCCACAGCGTTCCGTCGCTCTCTCTCGCTCTAGCAAATGACGGTTCTAAGCGGCAGAAAAAGATAGCAGCGTAGGAAAATGCTATTCCGTGCTGATAGATGTGTCCCAACCCAAAGTCTAAACTAAAATACTTACTACCGTTAGTCCTCGTTTAGTAAGAAGACCGAAGTAGTCTAGATACCAAGTGTGGTCCCAGGCAAAGTCCTACCCCAGTACAAACAAAAGTTGATTGTGGTTAAGCTTCCTGTTTGTTTGTCTGCAGTTCGCCAGGAGAACGAGCGCATGATGCACGACGTCCAGCTGGCGGGGGTCTTAAATCGCACCCAGTCCTCGGAGGCATTGCGCTGACGCCGCGCTACTCGCCGCGACCACGGCTGGACAACGTCCGGCCAGCGGCCGCGCCTCCTGAAGAACCGGTCGACGCCGGCGCCACGCCGGAACAGCCCACAGACGACGGCGACGCTCAAGACACGGCACACTCGCTCGCTCTCAGACAGCCGGTGAGCACAGCCATCCCCACCACCACGTGAGCTCCACTCACGGTCGGTATACTAACGAATTGTGAACGCTCAACGCACAAACTGCCAGTGACAGCGCCGGCTGTGAACCCGTGAACAGAGAGAATTTTCATAGACTAAGAGGTGGTGACGTCGCAAGGTGTAGGTAGCTAATGTGAAATTGTGAATATATAGTCAAGAATGAAATGTTACTTGTTGAAATGTATCGGATAGGGTGTAAAAGACAGAACGTCATTAATCCACGATAGTTAAGACGCATTGTCATATATTAAGACTACAATTATTGTATGTGAGCTGAAGGAAGAAATTTAATTTGGTGACAAACTTGACCTTTTTGGGTGAAACGTTGCGACTGAGTAAACCGTATAGGTTATATTTACGAAACGATAGTGCCGAATTAATTCTACAATGACGTCACGTCTGGGTAATTTCGAAACTCAATCATAGATATTACACAAATCCTAAGATAGACATAATTATGGGATCAATCTTACGGAACGGATAATAAATTACATTTCTTTCTTGAGCTAATGTTAGATTATAATAAATGTTGATGTTTGAGACGAGGTGTGGTACCAAGCACAATGAAATATTCAGGTATAGACAAATGACGCCCTTATAAAATAAAATGTTGTGTAAACTATAAAGATGTTATTATAATGAAAAATTTAAATAAATGCCTATAATTTTATAAATAAGTGCACAATTTATATAATTTAAATTCATCACCTTACAATACTCTCACTTATGCAATTAATATGTATTCTTTCAATGTACATACGAGTTTTTATTTTATGTTATTATCTCACTCGTAAAGTCTGATGCTACAGCACAATAAATTTTAGTTAGATACAGTACTTCAAGTCCACGACACTCACAATTAGTCGAAGAGCTTTCAAAACTGTGCTTAATCTGTTAAGAATAAGAGCTTTTTGTAAGTAGTTGTTAGTAGATGTATGTGTGCAACGACGTGGGTTCAACTGTCGGAAAGCTACGCAATTAACGGGCCATGGTGTAAGGGCTGTTCACTAACTGGCTTTATCAAACTAGCCACATAATGGCTGGTTGAGGAAAATAGACTCTTTTACCTATTATCTAGCGAACTAACGCAGGATAATTTCTGCATTGTGTTTTCTGATTATAGAGAAATTACCATACTTAATTCCGCTTGGTATGATCCAGTCGTGTTTTCTTTATATATTCGTATTCTAAGTGAAACTTCAAGTATGACATTTGAAATTAGTGACATCTGAGAACCACCTTACTTTTATGTTTGATTGTGACGTTGCCTCTTCACTATCAACTATATATTTATAGTACATTACGATAAGTCCGTTATGGTGTTTATAACACATGAAGCGGAATATCAGCCCGAGCCGTATATCGTACGACGTTTTTCTACATACTTGAGAGGAAAAATACCTAATAAACTGATATTTTTGATTTAAAATAAACTCAACCATAAAACTGTGATGCACACTGTTACTGTTACATTCCTGCCGTTTTACTTTTTAAAATCAGAACGGCGCGCGGCCTGCGAATTCGTAATTCGAAAAAAAAAACAATTTGAAGCATACTGGCTAAAAGGCAGATGCTAAACGCCGTAAAAAAATTAAAAAAAAAACAATGTAAGATACAAAGATAAATGAGTTTTTGGCGGGAAGTCAAGGGGTTCGGTTGGGGTTTGCTTTAAATTATTTTGCAAATAGATTTTAGTGGACTTTTTAATATGAAATTGGTGTTGTTTGGTGTTATAAATGCTCATGCTCATAAACAATGTGTAAAATAATTGAAGTGGACAGTCATAGTACGGCTGTAGTGATATTTGTTTTGCGGACTGTGTGAGCGTCTTCGGGCGTCGTCCGCCACTCATTCGTCTATGAAAACCAGTGGACTCGTACAGATTTGTCGCCAGAAGCTCCCTTGAAGCAGTCTAAGGCCTACACCACCCTTTGATTGTAACTTGTTAGGATTAGGTTAGGTTAGGATTAGGAATAAAGAACAAAATTAAAGATAGGCTCTGAAGGACTTGTATCCAGAGCCGTAAAATTATTTAATGAAAAAAAAGACAAAGATAAATATTGAAACAACGATGACGTTCGATGTCTGATTTATTATTTTTCTTTGTCTAACCTTCACCATATGTTATCTAACTATCTCGCTCACACACAACTATCTAACTTTCTTACTCTCTCAATCATACTGGATTTTTTAAAATCCCTTTCTATCGCAATAGCAAATCGTGAGTTATAGAAATATTACATCACTATTTTCGTTTCTAACACACGCGTGTTTTATGGGCTGCTTTATATATCTAAAACCGGTGAAATTAGATACATTATACGAGCAAGGGGATTTAAAAATAATTTAAAGAAAATAAGCACAATCTAGAGCCACTCTTGAAGTATAATTTAATAATACTTTTTGATAGATTTACTTCATCAGAAGTGCTCATTTTAATCTATTTAAGTTTACCAAGTGTAAGTACGTACGTCAAATGAACAGTGTACGGTAAAAGAGATTTTTTTATTTCCACCAACTGGCCTCAAGTGTGGCCAGTTGGATATGGCCAGTTACTGAATAACCAGGTATGACGTTAATCGATCATGTTCAATTCTGATGCTGCGGTAACGCAAATGTATTTGTGAGTTACTCCTAACCACTTATCGATCGGCCCGCATATGCAGCACTATTAGATCAATGTTTTAATCAACACTTTGGCCAAGGTTGCTCAATAGGGTGGGAAGATTTTCATACAGTAAAGCTTATTGAACTTCAAAGGAAATGTTTATTTTAGAAAAAAGTTTTATTGTTGGTTTTCTTAAACGTAAAACGAATAAAGACGTACTTATAAATTTTTTTCATTATCTTAAAGTCGGATTTATTTCTAAAGTGGATTTCCACAAAAAGAACTGACCAGTACGCAATTAAAATGACCACGTAGGATTCAGTTATAAAAAAAAAAATATTGTACGAAAAATAATTTGTATAGCACAACAGGCTGACTTAATGCTAAAAGCATAATCTGACAGCCAACATTAACTCCTTTCTTCGTTTTGCGCAAACGTAAATTTGAAGTCAATTTATTTGACCATTTTTGTAATTAAAGCCATGTATGTACAGTCAGCTCAGAATTGTGTCCATACTTTTTTAATAATAGAATTTACACAAAACTTTGTACGGAAATCGACGCACCTTAACAATATTAATATTCTCTAACAAGTGTATATGCTTGGTCGATGTTATTATTCTAATTATTTTCATGTAATTTAGGCCTACCGCTTAAGCGATAAGCAAGGGTGAAGCTTGGTCAATTTAAGGTTTATATGAATTATATGTATAAAAGGGGGGATATTAAGGAAGCTTGTCGCTAAGGGGATAGTAGGCGAGGTCAGTCGAATGCGGGCCCGAATTCCGAACGAAAAATTTTCTTGTTACAAACATTGTTTAGTTAAAATTCAAAACGTTGGTTGAATGTAGGTCATACATAGCAAAACTGCGAGTTATTTTATAAAAGTATCAAAGCTTTATGTACAAATAACAGTATATTTCGGTTTTGTAAAGATGGAAAGATACTCCTAAATCTATTGTTAATTGTCTACTACGTATTTAGGGTACATCTACAAACTATTATAAAAGTAAAGTACAGAACATGTATGAAAAATGTGCTCCCTAGTTAAATTCGATCAGCTGATCGTATGTATGGGACGGTTTTTTATTATTTTGCCTCTAGTTCCCAAGAGGAAAATAGTTCAGTAAGTAGCATTATGAACTGAACTTACTCTTATGATTAACTAGTCGGTTTGTACCTATTGTTACTATATAAATAAAAACTCGCAAAATTATTCAGAACTCTTATTTTTAAGTAGGTGTATACAGGGTCTTACAAAATATACTGAAACTATTTTAAGGGTGGATTCAGTCCATGATACTGAGCAACTTTCCCCAGGGACCATAATATCGAAATATGGAATAAAATTTTTGGCTACCCAAACAAGATGAACGATCAGTTGATCCGAGTTTGTATGGAAACCCAAAAAATATTTTTCATATTTGGATGTAACATGTTCCTTGAAGAATGTTGTTCAGTATCTTAAAATAGTTTCATTATATTTTGTTAGACGTTATACATATACCTACTGTAATGTTATCAAAGGACGAGTGCCACGCTGCACAACAATTGGTTCTGTTCAGTGTTTGTAGCAAGTGAATGAGAAACATGCCGTTGCAAATAATGTTAAAATGTGGCGGTGCTTTCGTGCCCATTTATCGGAAACTTCCGAGCCGTCGCCGCTCCCAACGCATTGGCGTAGCCAGGGATTTTCCTAGTGGAATCGCCTACCTGAACAGATATATTTAATAAGCCACCATTTCAACTTATTCATGTTTGCTGCTTTCTTTCAACTAAATAACAACAATCGTCACACTGGTAATATTTTTCAAGTTACGTTCAGGCAGCTTGAAAGTTTGGTGTAATGTTTATACAATCGCTATATGATAGTGTATCATTCGAACTTTATGTACTGAATAGTTTGAAGATCTATCGAGGCGAGGCAGGTTCGCTACGTTGATCTTGACCTAACCAACCGCGATCATGCAAAAAAAAAATCTTTTCTTGAAAAATATTTTTTTAGGGTTTTGCAGGAACACCCTTGCCTTTTCTGGCTTCATCTCTGCCTGACCCCATTTCATGTCATACGCTTTTAAAATATTAAATTTATATGCGATGCCTCGGAAACTTTCAGAACCACTGCAAAGCTTTTAAACATCTCGAGTCTCGGCCAAACCAAGCGAAACTGTCAATAATACATTTTTCTTCCTATTTGACATGCCTTTCATGATTCAGAAATTCCGCAATCATACAGTTTGCTAAGGAGAAGTAATGAATGAGTTTGAAACTAAAAATTAAAATACTGTATAAAGTAAGTTTTTGATTACAAACAGAATGGGCGTAACCACTTTTACCACTTTCACTTTTAAACTTTTCGGGATACTAACTGAACGATACTATATTTTATGATAAATACATATATACAGTATATATAATACAGATAAACAGTAAACACCCAAGCCCCAGGACAATTTGAAAAAGGCGATTTTCCAACTTGCCTTAGCTGGGGATCGAACCCAGGACCTTCGAGTGGTGGTCGTCTTAACCAATACGCCACGGAGGTCGTAACGGAGTTTTTTTTAAGTTTAGATTTAGACCGTTTATGACGTTTTACTGGCATGAAAACGACCAGCTTTTCCTCCCACGCGTCGGTAGAAGTTAACACTTTGAATGGCCACAGGTATGCAGCATGTCACTTTTCCGATCCAACATTTTCTAAGGGTGATTTAATTTTTCTTGCAGGTTTGCAACCTACGGCTCTGTATCAGGATGTTTTTTCGTAAAGTGGGCACAAGGCACTAGCTAATAGTTACGAATATGTGTATCGACAATTATTATATGTATTAGATTAATGTAAATGCGATCCGCATCCCCTCCCATCCTCGTGTGATACGATAATGGTACGTGTTCATTCGTTATCGTTTGTATTCTCTAAGTAAGAAGGTCGAACCGCGGGGCGGTGCGTGTACAATTAAAACGCGACATGTCAGCGGCTTGAGAATATAGGTACCTATGAAATAAGGAGTTGCACGATTTTACTATGGAACAATCATTCATTTATTTAGATTCGTTATTTCAAAAATAAAGGTCATACATTTTTACTTGACAACTTTACCTTGCCGTTTCGCACCACGCCCGCACCGCTTTTTTTAGTTTTTATTTTTAACCGACTACAAAAAAGATTATCAATTCGTCGGAATCTTTTTTTTATGTAGGTTTGTTCCCCGATTACTCGAAGACCCCTAGACCGATTTGGAAAATTCTTTTTTTGTTTGAAAGGGTATACTTTCGAGTTAGTCCTATAGAAACTTTATTAAAATCGGTTGAGTGGTTTGTTTTTCAAACGAAAATAACTATAAAAATATATCGTCTAAGCATACAATTGTTTGAATATTTAGTTTTTCTGGTATTAAAGACGGTTTTTTGTTTATAAAAAATATCAGTAAACGAATGATTCGTATGAAAAAGTCGTTCAAGTAATTTCCTCATTTTGCGTTTTTACGACAAGAAATAAGTTGGCAAGTGAAAAAGCCGCACCGCGCCACATGTGGTTCGACCTATCGCCGGTGACGCCGCGCGAGAACTGTCAATGCATACGAGTACATTCGGCTATCCTAGAGATCAATTCCAAATATGTATTAAACAGGACCTATTAAAGTAATTAGTGTTAGAGGGAAAATACAAAGAATTTTATAGTTGTTTGTTGTAAATGTCAGTTTTAATTAATCTATTTTACAGAAAAAATGTTTAATAAAATATCTTTATAAATATGTGTTGTTTTTTTCCGTATACTAACTTTTGTTATGGTAAGATGATTGTATTGTAGATGATAGTTAAGTTATGCCAAATGCCTTTAGGAGCTTTAAAAATCTGACATTGATTTTACAAATTTCTGAAAAGTTTCTTAAGAGTCCTTAAGAGTCCCCATAACCTAGTCTTTTCCATACAAACGTAGTTTAGCTTTTATTTTGAAACGACATGTCAGATTTCGGCCAAGTCTTGTAATTTCAAAAATTGCATATCAAGGCATAGGTATAACTGGTTTTCTACAGTCAAAATATGAACTTGAAAGAAAATATAAGCGTTTCGAAGTTTTCCATACTGATGGTCAAATGAAATGAACACTATATTCTCTTTCAAGTTCATATATTGACCGTGAAAACCAGTTATATGTATGTATATACGAGTATATGTGAAATTTCTTTCTAATTTAAAAATATTGCCGACTTTTGACATGTCGTTTCAAAATAAAAGCTTGACGATGTTTATATGGGAAAGTCTGGGGCACTCTAGGGTAATGGGCCTCTTAATGATTCTGTCTAACAATTTCCAAAGCTTGAAGGATCTTAAAATAAAGTGCTTCCGCTGGTGGCACTTTTATAGAGCAATCAAAAAAGTTTGTAAAGCAGCAACTTGATGTTTGCACTACTCGTAACAGAGGGCAAGGACTGCTGAATCACCCAGCTCTCACGTACTAGTGGAGTTATTTTTGGATGTAAGTTTATATCGACCTTGGGAAGTGTTGGAGGGTTAATCTGTGGAGCTAGTGATGTGCACAAAGGATTCACGAGGTTTGTGTGACGAGCCACGAGCGCATTCCGGACCGAGCCCTCCCAACTATGCGATGGCAACTGATGCACGAAATATCTACAGTACAGAAGCATACCTTATGTCATCACTGCTTTTGTTTACACAGTTTAAGAGCACATTGACAGTATAATAACAATATATAGTTTTTGTTTACCGTTTACTCGATTTATAGATCACCATCATCATCATCATCAGGTCCTTTTTTTGTTTTCACTGCTGGAGCACGACCCTCTCTCTGTACTACCAGAGCCATATATTAAACAGAGCAGTCAGAGGATTTGGCCCAAACTCTCCACTCTGGCCAGACGGGTTGGAGAGGTCTCATTGATGTTTATGACCTTTGTTTAGCTTGTGTTTCCTAAGTCGCCTTCTTGGAGTAGTTCTATTCTACTCTGCCAGGAACCACATGGCTGTACTCACTTTTACGATCACGAGTTACAGATACCCTAGCATATATATACAGATAGCTATCCTCAAACCTTGTCCGGTCCGGTATATTAGATAATTTAAAAAAACCCTAGGAAGGGAACAAGTCTCTCCATATTAGCGTAATTGGAAGATTTTTTCTGAGACCATACTGTAGGCGACCTGGCGACACATGTAATTGCAAGATATGAGGATTGTAATATACAACGTGGAAGGGACATTCCCCTTATAAATTGAAACACGGGCTATACTAGATCAGTAAAGTATAACGATATTAAAATAACAGTCAAAAACAAAAAAAAAATTCGACATTCTCATACAAATCGCCCGGGCGGCTGCACACTTTTGTATGGAAATGCCGATTTTTTTTTGTTATTTGGCTGTTATTTTAAATTTATTATCTTTATTAATCTAGGATAGCCTGTTATTTGATTAATTACGGGAACGTCCCTTCCACGTTGTAAAGCGTAAAGTGAGCGTCGGATCTCTTTATATGATTACTCTATAATTTGTGTCTGATGCATGCTGCTCACGTCGCTCAAACAATTTTATTTATGCTGCCCGAAAACTTGCCGTCGCCTGACATCATGTTGCATTTTTGGCGAAGTCTTCCAACACGGATTTCGTAACCATGTAACCCAATTTCTGAGAAGCAATTTAGGTTTGCGTCAATAATGTACGGAATTCTGAATTTCAGCACGTAATCAATAGCCAAATATTCGGATTAGATTTGTAAGGAGGCTTGGAATGCTGATTAAGAGACCATATCTAACTTTATTACATGTACCTGAAATTTTAAAAATGTGTGTTTACTTTTGCAATCTCTGTTCTGTGTTTGCAAACACTGGTACCTAGGCAGATACTACTTGCACATGATGAAAATGGATAGGATAAGATAAGATAAGAGAAAAGAAGACTTACAACTTAAATATTTAAAGAAAAGAAAAAGAAAGAAAGAAAACTTTATTCGGCAAGTGATTTACAGAATATAACTTA
This sequence comes from Acrobasis repandana, assembly GCA_963576875.1. Lineage (NCBI taxonomy): Eukaryota > Metazoa > Arthropoda > Insecta > Lepidoptera > Pyralidae > Acrobasis > Acrobasis repandana. Next base: position 6,630,762 of record OY756221.1, on the reverse strand, counting down.
CATAACTAGACCTAATGAATGCCGAAAAGGCGGCCAGCTCAGCTTCGTATATCATTATAACTCAATAAAAATAATTAATAGGTACTAACCCAAAACTAGATGTGAAAACTAAAAAAATAAATAATAAATCAATTAATGAAGCCATTTAAATAATTATCCTTCTAGATATAAAAACTTATATAGAAACTTACGGCACTTCTTCATATTTGATTTATCGAAGTAATGTACTGTGCCATTTGTTTACAAAACAATTATTAAATTCACGTGAAATAATTAATTAACTGAATCTTTTGTTTTTCACTGAGACGGCAATCGAAAATTTTCCGATTGTGGATTACTCTATACGATTTCAATGTTTACCTATATAGCTGTTACAAGCTTTTTTTAATATAAATACCTACCTTCTCTGTTTTCCTTAGTTTAGAAATAATTTATCTGCAGCTTCTTATGATCAATTTATTTAACAATCTTTTATCTTGCCTGTTTGGCATTGCAATCGCATTTTAAAGCAGTTATTATTTTATTATCAACCGATTAAGTTTAATTTTTGTATAAATATGTAAATAGGATGAAATATATCATACGTACGTATCCAATCCAAGTATAAGGTTGGTCTGATAATGGAGTCGAGAGTTAGCCATAAGAACTCAGTAATGGAACGACTGATGCCTGTCGTGTTTGGGCTTATTTAATTTGTCTTGGTCTCACAATAAAAGCTTTAAAACAAAATATTTTCAAAAAGATTATTTTTATTTATTTCTGAAAAATTATGATGATTTATTCTGAAGATTTATTTACGAGTGACGTGAGTACCTCAAGTGACCGATACGACACGTGCCGAATGGGTGGTGTACTAAACTTTCTTTATTACCACATGCAAATAACACGGGCTTATTTGCACAAAGCTTAATTAACGTTCATCCTTTCGCCGTCGAAATTTCAACAGAATTAACCATTCTACTTCACTTTGATGACTTTAGGAATTTTCTTTTTGCTTCTCTTTTGAGGGTTTTTTGTTAAATATGTGTGCTCTTTGAGTTTCGCTATCATAAAATGAATAATGAATAACTATATCTCCCATGATCGTCTGAGAAAAAAAAACGTAGAATGCAAAATCTGCTTCTTTTTCCGCGCAGATTTTTAAATCCGATCGAGGGAATATGGATAATTTCAATAGGTGATTCAATAGTCCCATCTCGTATACAGATTTGGTAGTAAGCTACGAAATGGGAAATGTGCTTTCCCATAATAATATAATAATAATAATATATTTATTTGCTGTAAAAGTGGTTACAATAGTTGTTAATTACAATTTTTAGATCACACTTCTAACCTGTCTAGGCATGCAAATGTCAATTAAGTTATCATTAATTTAATTATTTATTGTATTTATATCTTTCTATTCTATAATTATATTAGTATTTGGTCTAATTTGTTATTACTAATGTTTAAAAAATTGAATTAGTAATAAGTATTTTATAAGTAACAATTCTATGACCAAATATATTCCTGTATCGAGTAGAAACCCTTCTCCAGCAGGAAACTACGCAGCCTGTTCTTAAAGACTGGCAACGGCAATACTTTGATGTAATTTAATCTCGTAGTTAGCTACCAAATGGAGACGATTTTCTCATCTCGAAGCCTCATTTGGGAGCTAGCAACTAAATGGGAAGTGTGCTTTCCATCTCGAAGCCAGTTACGAAATGGGAATTACTTTCCCAGCTCGTAGCCGGATTTGGTAGCTGGCGTCTAAATGGGAAATATGCTTTCCCATCTTGTAGCTAGCTATCCAACACATCACTATTCTGAATCCCTTTTTTCTACCTTCACGCTCACTGTCACGCTAAACGTGGCCTTTGGGTTCAACGGCTTTAAGCTATATCTCTATATCTATATGAATAGCTATAGGCATACTAATTTATACTAAAACTATGTTTTATTGTCTATTTTCATTTATTTTAAAAAACTATACAATAATAAATAAAATTAATTCAACTCTACGATATTTCGAATCACAATTTTTCGAACTTTTGTATTTCGACATATCATACAAACTAAATTAAAATAAATTTATAAACTAAAATTATAATTAATTGAAAATAAAAAATCTTCTTCTTCTTCCAGTGCCATCTTCAACGAAGGTCGGCAATCATCATTGCGATCTGCAGTTTTGAGACGGCTGCTTGGAATAGGGATCGCGTACTCTTATTGTACCATTGGCGTAGATTTTTCAACCACGATGTTCTTCTTCATAAAAAACATAGCAAACATAGCCATTCAAATAAAACATAGCCAGGCTTAATCTTTGGCTAAAATGCGCACCAGCAGGTCCCTAACTAAACTAAACTAGTATACTATAATGAAGCTATTTAAAAAGTTGCAAAAAACGTTTACGATAGTGACTTATAGGATCCGAGTTTCTACATAAATAGAATGGGCTAGCTTAGCTGCCCTAGATCCATACATCAAAATTTAAAACAAAAAAATTAAAGACGGACGTTGTAATAAAAAAAAAAAACCGGCCAAGTGCGAGTCGGACTCGCGCACCGAGGGTTCCGTACAAACCTGCAAGGTTTAGTATTTGGTATGAATTTCAATTTAATACCTCTACGCGTTTATGAGGAAATGGGTAGTAAGTTTAAAATTATTAAAAAAAAATATATATGTGATGTAACTAAAAATTTATGGTTTTCGTAATTTTTCCTTTATCTATGCTATAAGACGTTGCTTCGTACCAAATTTCAAGATTCTGAGTTCACGGGAAGCACCCTGTAGGTTTTGATTCCCTTGCAAGTGTCGAAAATTTGCGGCATAAACGGCTGTATCTTTTGATTGCGTTGGCTTAGAAGTTTGATTTTTTCACAGCTTCAAGGGACAGTAGACCTGAGTAATTGATATAAATTTCAGCTTCATACCTCCACGCGTTCCTGAGAAAAAGGGTCTTGACAGACGGACGGACGGACGGACAGACGGACAACAAAGTGATCCTATAAGGGTTCCGTTTTTTCCTTTTGAGGTACGGAACCCTAAAAAATTGTAAAAACTAACTGAGCGAACAAACTTAACTATCAGGTTTATTGTATAGCCTCGAAGTTTATATGGTAATCAAATCAAGTGTGTTACACATTATCGATTGCTGACATCGAGGGTAGTTCACAGTCGAGTGATAGATAAATTCCGCTTCGCCGGCCAGGTGCGCTACTAATGGCGCAAAATGGCGAGATTTCAGAAATAAACTCACCTACAGTAATGGATGACTGAATATACGAGTATTACAAATCACACAGATTGAGCTGGCCCTAAAGTAAGTTTAAACTTGTATTATGGGATAATAACGATACTATATTTAATAATAAATACAGATATAGATAAACACTCAAGACTCAGGACAGTTTGAAGGTTTGTTAGGGATCGAACCTAGAACCTCCGGAGTGGCAGACTAGCGTATTAAACAGAACGCCACAGAAGTCGTCTTTGTAGCGACTGTACTTCTACAGTTATTCTATGTAATTGATAGCATTAGTGCCATTTGCAGCACCATTATTATTATGAAGTTTACCGATAGACATATAGACTCTCCCCTAGGATTTTCAAAACGATTGATTGGAAGCGGCCGCACCGCACCCAGCTATTTCTATATTCTTGAATTTTCCGGCAGTCTAGGTAACGATAAAAGCTTCAACTAAGTAATAAGTTGCCGTGACTTCCAATGTGCAGATAAATAAAATGAAATATATGGTAATTATTGCAGTTTTCCAGCTGACTTCCGCTGCTTGCTCTTTGATTTGGCGACGGTTGATGGTAATCTACTTGCCTTGCATTTCAATTCTACACTGGAATCTATCTATAACACTAGTTTACAATTTTTTTAATTTTTTGTGTTGCACATATGAAACTTGTCGTTTCTTTTAGATTTTTGTATGCTAAATACGGATCTAATTATGATTTTTTTCTAGGAAGTCAGAATCGGAAGTATTGTTATAACAAGTTTCCAAATTTTACCAATTTCACCTTTTTTTATTTTTTTTTTAGAAAATAAACTACTCTGCTTATAATTTACTTTTATATTGTAAAATAAAAGATCACTATTCTTAATCGAAATAAAATTTGATTTATCCCTCTATCATTCTTATGTATACAGATATATGAAATTTAAGTTGCGACAACATTTCTCATACTTTGAGCACCGTGCGCATTGTACGGCAATATTCCGGCCTATACAAAAACACGAATAGCTCAAATTCGTAAAAGAATTGAGCTGTGATCTAAATGAATTGTACAATGAATGGCTTGCACTATAATAAACCTAAATCAAACAGATCCAAAAAAAGTAATTGAATTTATAGTAAAATTTTTAAATTGGCAAAACGAAATTTACGAAAATTCAATTTTTGACATGAGATATTTTAAAACTTAGACGTCTTAATTTTTTTTATAACCAGATAATGTGTTTTTTGTACTGAATTCTTTATGAAACCGCTGCAAGTATGCGAACAGCAAAAACTTTGTAAACTAGTGTAATTTAAGAACTACGTTCTTGTCGTCGGAGTAGTTTCCATGTCTCCCTCTCTTGAGCCATCCTTTTGACCTCCCTATACTATACGAATACTATACTGGAATAATGTATCTTAAAATAAATATATGAGCATGTCCACCTGAACAATCTTTCTGTATCTGTTTTATTTTGAGCTAATGAGCTGACCAAACGATACGTTATCATTTAATTATATGAAACATTGACATCTTTGATGAAACTGGAGTTTCAAAAGCTGAATGGGCAAAACATGATTATGATATAAATTAATTCCGATGTAACGATTATAAAAGACCAAGCGAGCGAGGTCTATGTACTTATATTTATGTCGATGGATCAAGTACTTGAACATTTGACTTACTTTTCTAAAGGTGATTCTGTATTAAGTGTTCTTCGGTGGCCTCTATTTTACCTAAGTTTACCTATCATAAAGATTTAGACTTAGGTCCTAGGCACTAAGTAGCGTGATGAGAGGTAGCGGACACTGGGCTACTATATTGGATTTACGTCGCGCATATTAATTATCTAAATTGAAGTCAAAATATTTTTTTTTATTTAGGTAATAAAAAGGACTTTGTCTTTTGTTTATATGGTATTTTTTCATCTTATTCTAATGTATAAGCTACAAACTACCACCATTCAGAACAAACACTTCTGAGAAGAGATAATATGGTACTAGGGTACTACTGTTTTTTCTATATGTCTATACGTGTCCGAGTCAGTAAAACGTAGAAATACTGGGAGTGGATCAGGCGGTGAAGAAAGCCTACTTAGACCGGCTGACTGGCCGTCGGCCTGTTGGTCGCCCCAGGTACAGATGGGCCGATGAAGTGCAGAAAGACCTGTGGTGCATAGGAGTAGACGACTGGCAGCAACGCCTACAAGACGTTCGGAGTCAAGAAGTAGAAGAAGTCGGAGGCCAAGTTCCACTTTGGGTCGCTGCGCCACCGTAGTAAAGGTACTTATGTAAGTAAGTAAAGGTACTACTGTTCCCGTGGTCTCATTTCCAGCATTGGCCAGAACTATTGATGGTTCAAACGAAACTTCATTCATGTCACATGTTAGTTTTGACATTGAAAATGTCTTTTCGTTCGCTCTAGTGTAGGCTCCGATTTCACGAAAAAAAAAACGATCCCCTTATATCTCGGAGAGTTGTGAAGATATTATATTCAAAAAAGCGGCCAAGTGCGAGTCGGACTCGCCCATGAAGGGTTCCGTAGCAGCAAGTAACATGATATAAAAGTTCTAAAGGTAAATTGCGTTTGACGATTTATGACGTATTAAAAAAAACTACCTACTTACTAAATCTCGTTCAAACCAATTTTCGGTGAAAGTTTTCATGGTAATGTACATCATATATTTTTTTTTGTTTCATCATTCTCTTGTTTTAGAAGTTCAGGGGGACACACACATTTTACCACTTTGAAAGTGTCTCTCGCGCAAATTATTCGAAACCTCGATATCATTTTTTAATGACCTATTGAAGACCTATCCGACCATAGATGATACCCACAAGAATGGGATTGATGAAAAAAAAATTTTGAGTTTCAATTCTATGGGGAACCCCCAAAATTTATTGTTTTTTTTTTCTATTTTTGTGTCTAAATCTTAATGTGGTTCACAGAATACATCTACTTACCAAGTTTCAACAGTATAATTCATATAGTTTCGGAAAAAAGTGGCTGTGACATACGGACGGACCGACAGACAGACAGACATGACGAATCCATAAGGGTTCTGTTTTTTGCTTTTGTAAGGAGCAAAAATAATTATTCGAGAAAGTCTAAAACGAAAAAAGTTATGGCCGAAATAGTGAATTTTTTTTTTCCAAATTTTTTATTTTGGCGTTCGATATTTTGGAAACGAAGAATGATATCAAAAATTTGAAAAAAATTCTGTGGAAAATTTAGTCCGCTACAATTTGAGCCTAAAACAAAGACAATCGAGAACGTTAAGCTTTTGTTTGCATTTTTGCGAAAAGCGGTCACTTTTGACAAAAACGCAAACTGAAGCTTAACGTTATCACTTTAAACAGTAAACGGTGGTTCATAAAATAGTTTGAAGGGTTATCTAGGTTTAACTAGCTTAAAATTTTAAATGATATCTCCGTTTCCTTACAAATATTTATTTCAAATGGGGGCAGCACTGGACTCCGTGTATCGTCTTAAGGGTTTGCCCTGTAGCCTAAAATTTTTGAAAAAAGTCAAAAAGTGAATGTTTTCGATGTCCATAGATTCATTTTCAATGTGCTCGATAATCGTGTTCAGGCGCGGGACAAACACACGAAATCTATGATTTTTTTTCTCACGTTTTTTCACTATTATTTACTTTTGACAGACTATTTCATAAAAAGGTGATATGCAAATACAGGTAAAATATTACATACTAAAAATATGTTTTGTATTTGTGTTCACATTTTATTGCGTACATTTGCACGCATTCATTCGATGTTTACATTCAGCCGGCTGTAAAACCCGTAGGAACATTTGTCATAAAAAAAATGTTATGTGAAACAAAAAGACATTGTTGCCAATGACGTTTTATATAATATTATATAAAGATGCGTCATATTTCGCTATGGGTTTATGTTCTTTGATATTATGCCTATATATTTTCATAATTAAGTAAATTGAATCAATTGTGTATTTGTGTGTAATTCGAGTATATTACCTACTCCTTGTCACTAACCCTTTGGCACAAGACGATTAAATAATTCTGAAGTTAACACGGCCCAGTTTATATAACGTCTAACAAAATATACTGAAACTATTTTAAGGGTGAATTCAGTCCATGATTCTGAACAACTTTCCCCAAGGAACATATATCGAAATATGAAAAATATTTTATGGCTTTCCATACAAACTCGGATCAGCTGATCGGTCAACTTATATGGGAGGCCAAAAAATATTTTTCATATTTCGCTATACGTTCCTTGGGGAAAGTTGTTCAGTATCATAGACTGAATCCACCCTTAAAATAGTTTCAGCATATTTTGTTAGACCCTGTATAAAGACGAACGCCCGAAATGATGACGAATGATGATGATGATCATACCTTTTTTGTATACCTATATTACGAGTGGAACCGTATGTAATAAAAAAAGAGTGTTAATGTTACCATTAATACAAAAAAAATTTGATATACCTAGGGCGACCTAGGCTATATCCAAAAATTGCAAAAACAAATTCGTTATTACACACGTTTCATATTGATGAGTACCACATACATACCCGCAGTTGGGTCGCCTCGCATGTCCCCGTAAGCCGTGAGGCAAGAAAATATTAATTTATATAAATTTTAATATATAAGTATTACTAACATTTAGTTTTAAGAATTAATATTGTTACTAACACATGATGGACTATAATTGTCTGAATATTAATTAATGAATAAAATAAATCGAACCACGGGCTATACTAGATCACTATATTATAATGAAATTAAAATAACAGCCGAAGAACAGAAAAATTTTTTGGCATTTCCATAGAAAAGTGTGCGGCCGGCCGGACGATTTGTATGGAAACGCCATTTTTTTTTGTTTTTGGCTTTTATTTTAATTTCATTATACAATAGTGATCTAGTATAGCCCGTGGTTTGATTTATTACGGGTATGTCCCTTCCACTTGGTATAAGTGGAAGGGACATATTCTTCAATTTATTATTTTATTCCATTTAGTTTGTTCTTTTTCGTAGTTTTTTAGGTCTTGTTTTTAGTTAGTATTAATTATTTTTATTTAGTTATAACGTTATGTAAATATTTATGTAATAAATAAAACTCATATTAAAGCCATTTTACTCAATATTGCATTTAGCGAAATAAATTATTATAATGAGCACATCCGCTGGCGTTCATAAATTCATTGCTGTCTTACTCAGTAGTAAATGTGCTTGTTGTTGATAAGGGTATATGACGTGGTAAGGAAACTTTTCCTTAACTCGCCACACACCCTTTTCAACTGTGCAGTGAATTTATTTGCGTTTGAAGATTTTTTTACATTTGTATAAACCGTCAGCGTTAAGGCCCCGCCAGTTCAGAACCAAGAAAACTGTAAGTGTTTTTAAAAAATCACTGTAATACTACTACACAGTACAGTTTATTCCTCGAAAAATGCGAAATATCGTCGAGCACGGCTCCGGGCCTTTCTTCGCGCTTGACGAATATTTTACTGTGTTTTATTTATTATTTTTTTTGTATTATATTTATAATTTTTTCTGTAGCCAAAACGGATAAATATTTAGATGATACATTTTTTGGTATAATTTTCAAATTCAGGCAATTTTAGAGGTATGTTTGTGATTTATTTCTATCGAGCCAAAAATGCTCAATCGTGTTTTGGCTATTGTGGATGTCTGTAGAAAATCCTTAAGATATTTATGTAATTTTTTTGAGGATAACTGCAGTAGTTTAATTACAGTGTTTTTTCAAAAACACGCACAGTATTGCAAATTGTGAACCCACGTCGCCTTAATAAATTCATTGCTGTCTTACTCAGTATTAAATGTTCTTGTAAGTTAAAAGTGTAAGTAAGTAAGAAAGTAACACTTTATAGCAATAAAAACACTGATACAAAATAATATTCAAAAATACATATTTTTGAAAACTGTACATACAGTATAGATAGGTATAAAATACGAGTAGACGGCCTTATCGCCAAGGCATTCTTACAGGCTACCTTTGGGTGACAGGAATGTGCTAAAAATATATGGTGGTGCGATGAAGAGAGTAATGTTATGTGAAACAATAATTTAGTGATATTAAACAGTAAAATACGGAGATGGAGACGGGTACATGACGTAGTAAGGAAACTTTTCCTTACCACGTCATGTACCTTTTTTAACTGTGCAGTGAATTTCCTGCGATTGTTGATGGTATTTCCTACATGTAAATGCAGGAAATTCACAGGCCACTGAACATAGGCCTTCAAAACGACCGATTGGAAACGTCCTGCACTTTCTTCCATGCTGATCTGGGAGAAAAGAAAACACTTAGAATGTAACACCTGTTTCTCTTCTCGCGCAGATCGTAAAAGCCGACCTAGGGATTGGGCGAGAATCTGAATCATGTTATTAGGCGATTCGGCTAGCAAACCATCACTATTTTGATCCTTTTTTACATCTTAACGCCCACCATCTCTCTAAAAGTGGCCTTTATGTCTTACAGCCCTGGGCTCTGTCTACCCCGTAAGGGATAAATGTGATGATATATCTGTATTTACATTTTCTTTCTTCATAAAGAGGGTCAGTTTACAAAGATATTTACAAAATTTTATACCGATCGGTAAAAGAGGGAACAACGCATCTAGACTACACAAACATCTTAGGGCGTTGCTGTATCGTACCAAAATCCCACCTAATTTCCGGAACGTAAATAGATTCAGACTTTACCTGGGAATATTTCAGGTAAATAGGCAGTAGGATGAATCCTAAACGCGTGGAAGTCTGGAAATGCATATGAGATCATTCTTAATTTACATATAATTATGACATGACAATGTATTCTCAGTCAACATATCTAGTTTATTGTTCGTTTACTTATTTGGAGAAAATGTTGCAGTGCAGTTTGTTGCCGCTTCTTTTGCACTTGCGCTTAGGAAGCGGCACTAAACTTCTTCTTCTTCGTCTAAGCGCGTTCCCAGTTGCATCCTCAGCTGTTCTGCTTCGGAGCCCGGGGTGCGCTTTCCTGCTTTTTCTTCTCCAAATATAACATTCATGTCAATGGTCACCCAAGGATGCCAAAGACCTTGGAAAATGGAGAAGAAATAACCGGAAAAGTTTTAATGATTTGGCTAATAGTTTTACGACCGGCCGGCTGCCTGATGTCAACCCCCTTTGGGAATGCAAATGGAGCACGAGATGTTTGTGCTTAGTCCTTTAGTAAAGTCCTAAGGGCTTAACGACTGCCATAAAGTGATGACAGCTGGGACCAACGGCTTAACATCAGAAGCATAGAAGAGCTGGGGCTAGATAGGCTCAGAAATGCTATTGAAAATTGAACCCGTTCATAATTAATAGCACGGCTATGACAAATGATGATTTTGTTGGCCATTTCACCTGCCTGACGTCAACCCACTTTGGGAATGTATTTGTGCGAAAAGTTTTAGAACCGGCCGCCGCCCGACGTTAACCCTCCTTAGGAATGCAATTGTAGCACGAGATGTTTGTGCTAAGTCCTTTAGTCGCCTCTTACGACATCAACAGCAAGAGATGGAGTGGTCCCATTCTACTCTGCCGGGAACCAAACAGCCAAAAGAAGCGGCACTAAACTTAGCTGTTAGTAAATGATCTGACGTCAACAATTTTTATGGATAAAGTGATACAAACATCTAAAGATAAAAAAATGATTTTGCCTTTGACTTTGATTGATCTGAGGATCTTCTTGTAATTTAAGAGCTTGCTCTTGTCGGTGGAGTAAAGTGGAGATGCCTAAACTTTCTCCATTTTAAGAGCCCGTACGACCCTGATAGTACTTAGAGCGATCTTAAATATTATCAATATTAACGAAATACCTACTTTGAAATAAAAACACAGCAAGGTCAGGACTAAGTCTATACATAATATGTTTCGAAAACATTTTTTGTAAAACGAAAAAAACCCTCTAAAACCAGAAATGCGTAAACCAGCCTCATTGACCTCCCGTGATCCTTTTACACCGCATGGCTCGCTGTCTCGTTTCGGCTAGAGTTTTGTGTGCATGGAAGCGGGAGCAAAATTTACAATATTCACATCAGGCGCAGCCTTAAGACCTTTTTTAGGGAATGTAGTACGGTTGTTTCCCTATTTGCCTACCGTACCGCTGTGCTTGGGTTTGACAGAAACCCTTTTAGATCCCGCATCTTCGGGGCCCCTTCTAATAAAAAAAAGATTTTCCCATTATCACCACGCTAGTAGCTATAGGTATTAATATAAGAAATATATTGTCATGTATATGCAAAACACAGACGCAAAAGGAAGTAGTTAAAGAGTTTTACAAGACGTGACTGATTTATGAAAATAAGATCAGCCGGTAAAGATCATCATCCAGATCCCGACTATCCCTATTTATTGTGATACGGAGCTGGCAAATACTGGTTGTTACACTTACGGAATCACTTTTACCCTTCCGGGGTAAACAAGGATAGCTGGAGATGTGTCGGTACACATGAATAATAGAGCTTCATAATAGAGCGTTAAGTAAAATTATAATACCATAAGAAGTCATTTGTAAGTTAAGTAGATACGAGTATATTAATGTGATATAGGTACTCAATAAGGTAGACAAAGGAATCAAAATAGTGATGGATTGCTACATCGGCTATCGAGGAAATTGGAAATGCGAAATGCGAAAATGCGAAATTAACATGATTAATATCAATATAAAAACTAGTCAAGTGCGAGTTAAACTCGCGTGAAGAGGGTTCCGTACTTCTCATAGGTTTTCCTGTAATCTACAAGCAATGAACTATATTTTGTATTTTTTTCAAAATTTTTGGCTCAGTAGTTTCGGAGATCAGGGGGGGGGGAATGGACAATTTTCGTCTTCTTTCATGAATAAAATCAAAACTATTTATTTTACAATAATAAAAAAAAATTGAGATCCTCACAACGGGCCCTTTCATTTGATACATGACACAGTAAGGTTTGGAAAACTTTTTTTTTTTAATTTCCTAATTTATCCCCCGAAAATGACCCTCATTTAAAAAAAACTATTTATTTACTTTGCACATCTGTGTTTGGGTCATAGGATTACACCATCGTACCAAATTTTACCTAATTTGGTCCAGTAGATTCGGAGCAAATTGGCTGTGACAGACGGACGGACAGACAGACGCACGAGTGATCCTATAAGGGTTCCGTTGGTTCATTTTTTGTACGAAACCCTAAAAAGCGATAGGCTTTTACGATCTGCGCGGAATGAAAAGCAGCTGGTACATTCTACGTATTTTCTTTTCTCCCAGCCCAGCATGAAAGCTGCTATCTGGAAGTCCCTAAACAGGCTCCGGAATGGTTTTGGGAGATGCCACGAGAACCGAGCAAAGTGGAATTTCTCAAACAACTATCGTTGTGACTGGAGCTTGTGAGGATTGTGTGTGGAGCTGTTCAAACGATGGCCCACCTACATACTCGTACATGTTCCAACTGCCCAACCCCTTGTACAGTAGACGACCTAAACTCGGCTAACGATAGAGGAGTAAGTGTGGCCACACATTGGTCCACACTCGTATAATAATCCTAGCTTTTGCCCGCGGCTTCGCCCGCGTAGACTACACAAATTAGATTGTTTATTTTAAACTGGGGTTGCAATTTATTATAATCCAATTAGTGTATTATTATTTTTTACTAACCCCTAATTCAAAGCTTCAAAAATGACGAAGCTTCATACAAACTTGCAACCCCTATTTCACCCCTTTAGTGATGTAATTTTCAAAATCTAATAAACGCATTATTATTTTCTACTAACTAATAAAATACATAAAACATTTCATGAGTCTCACTTTAAAAATTAGGAAATTTTATACAAACTGCCAACCCCAATTTCACCCCCTTAGGGATGGAATTTCCTAAAATTCTTTCTTAGCGGACGTCTCCTAGTCACAATCTACCTTCCTGCCAAATTTCATATTCATTGGCTAAGTAGTGTTCGAGATTTCGTGATGAATGAGTGATTTTCGCTTTTATATACCTATAAATATAGATTAGCCATTCCGACTCGCTAAGAAGAAGCAAGTAAACAAAGAATGTCGACTGAAACAACCGGGATAGGTATGTACGAGTACAAGCCGCGCTTATACTGGGTGGCGCAAAAGTACTGGCACTAAAGAAAATACTTTTATTTTTTTTATATGACATTTTCTGTCATTCTGTTGTTGAAAATTGTGTAGTGAACAAATGTAAAATACACTGAAAATAAACATGGACCGTTTTACTCCCCAAGAACGTGGAATAATTGTGTCAATGTTCTTACGGAATAATTCATCAGTGATAAGAACACAACGTGAATTTCGTCGACGATTTCACCACCGTCCGGCACCGATTGGTCGCACAATTCGACGCTTTGCCATTTGCCGTTCTGGGGCACTGATAATCCGCGCATTATTCAAGAAACACCTCTACACCCACTAAAAGTTACTGTATGGTGTGGCATCTGTGTTGACAGAGTGATCGGACCCTATTTTTTCGAAGACGCTGGAGGCAATGCGATAACTGTCACTGGAGAACGCTACAGAACCATGTTACGAGAGTTTTTGATACCCAGTTTGGACGAATTGGGGCTGGAGCACATCTGGTTTCAACAAGACGGCGCTACGGCACACACAGCGCGCGACACTATGGACTTAGTGAGGGACGCTTTTCCAGGCCGAGTTATCTCTCGTTTTGGCGATTTGCCTTGGCCTGCAAGATCACCCGATCTGACCAGTCCAGACTTCTTTCTTTGGGGTTTTTTGAAATCTCGGGTGTATGTGAACAAGCCACAGACTCTCGCAGCTCTAAAAGAAAACATTCGTCAAGAAATAACGAACATATCGCAGGAAGTGTTACGGCAAGTTATGCAAAATGTCATAAATAGGGCTCAAATGTGTATCAACTCTGGAGGTCACCATTTAAAAGACATCATCTTTAAATCCTAATGGTACGAAATTTAATGGCACAAATATACATTTAAAAAAACCTAAATCTAGTTTTCTAATTTAGAAAAAATGTTATAGCTGAACCAAATAGGGTCTTTACTTTTGCGCCACCCAGTATAAGAGAAAGAATGCCGTGCGCCTACAATTCTTCCTCGTAATAAAAGGTAAGAATTTTTGGTTAAAACTAACGTGAGACAGACATACATTATTAATATGCGGTAAACGGGTAACTCGTGTAAAAAGTCCGCTACTGGCCGACATGTTTCGACCTCATACGGAGGCCTTCCTCAGGGCAATGTGACTCGCGACGCGTACGAGTACACGAACACGTTCCGCGTTCGCGAAGAAGGTACGACTCTACGATAGTTACCTGTTTATCGTTAATAGGGCGGCAAATTAAAAAAAAAAATAAAAAAAATGGTTATTATATAAGATTTTTTGATATATTTTCTTTTAATTTGCCGCCCTTTTCCAGTCCTATCATTCGTTAGCCAGACTCTAAAATGTATGAAGGAAAAATAAACATCCTGATCCTGACTACATAAATTTTATAATTTAGCACAGAAATATGACAATGCTGAAGATTTATGCGCTTGTCGTACAGTAGGAATAAAATGTTGCTGCTCTTAATGAGATCTATATCTCTGAAGGTTTTATCCTGTGTTTCTCTTCAGTTGCATTGTGTTTCTTTTTGCGGCGTTCCCGTTTGTAGCAGAACCATACGGGCGCTGCGCTCGGTACAAAAATGTATAGTGACTTCAGTTCAAACAATTATTTTTAAAAAAAACTTTATTCTACATCACATAACGATAGTTACACATAATAAAATAACAAAGGTAATTTTACAAATGGTGGACTTATCCCAGAAGGGATCTCTTCCAGTTGACCAGTAGGGCAGAGGACAGTTACAAATTTAGTAGGAAGGCAGAAGTACGTACAGAGCAATAAAAAAGCAAGTATAATATTAAAGCTTAAACACTACGAATACACTACATACATACCTAAAGAATATACTACATATAATATAAAAATAAATATTTTATATAACTCCATTTATGACTCTGCAAAGAATTTCTGAACTCTTGATTTAAAGGAGCCTAGTGATTGAGACATTCTTATCATACAAATTCTTCTCATTTTAAAGTATAGGTTGCATCCTTACCTTAGCAGTGATGCTTTGAAGCTTTCTTTGCTTTAAAGAGTTCGGCTCTCGAGCAACAAAAGAATCTATGCACTTTTACTAATAAAAATTGAAAGTTACTACTACAAGATTCTTTTGTGTCGAGACTCACTGTATACGATTATATATAACAGTGGAAGCAATTTCATGCAAAAATCTGTAAAAAATCTAAGTCTAGGATTGAAAAACCCATAAATAAATTTGAAGCCTGGTCATACGGAATAGCTGCCACCCAACCAGCACTCGGTGTTAAAAACTACCCCGCCTCCTATGCCAAAGACGTTGCGAAGAAAGGAAAAGACGGAAACCATTTAAATGATTTTACTTTGGTGACTGGCCGCTTGCCTGAATCCGGCGGCGTTTGTATTGTACTGATAGACTATCACGTCTTTATCCCTAACGGGGCAGACAGAGCATTCCTGGTCCCACGGCTCCAAGCAGACAGAGCCCAGGACTGAAAGACTCAAATGCCAATTTAGCGTGATGGTGGGCGAGAAGGTGGAAAAAGGAATTAAATAGTGATAGGTTGCTAGCCGCATCGCCTATTAACATGATTGCACATGCTTTTGCGATCAGTGCGGGAAGAGAAGCAGCTGGTACATTTTAAGTTTTGCTTTTATCCCAGACCAGCATAAAAGTTTGTATTGTAAGGATAGAAAAGTCAAATAGGCAGTACCAGGTTTTCTACACATTTAATGAATATCAAATATAAGCAATTGCATTAAGCTAGGATAATCGCTTTAATGATGTATAATAGATAATCAACCTTTATCTAATCAATCCTATTCCAGGAATCAATAGATATATTACTTACTTACCTTTAATAGCTCAGATAGGTAGATTGTGCAGGAATTGAGATGGATAGGACAAGGAGCTAAACATAGCACGGTTTATCAAGATAGGACGCATCCGATGGGAAGGTCACGTAGAGCGAATGAACGGTAATAGAGCTCTCAAGCGTCTCCTAAATGGTAAACCCGACGGGAAAAGACCCCCCCCGGTAGACCAAAACTCAGATGTATGGATGGAGTACAACAAGACCTAAAACTGGTTGGAGTGAGAAATTGGCGAGAAAACGCCAAGGACAGAATCGGCTGGAGAGATTTGCTTCACCAAGCCAAGGCCCATCCGAGGCTGTAGTGCCTACGATGATGTTGACTGCCATTTTACCTCCGCAACCCAAAGGGTAGACCAAAACCAATCTTAGGATAGGTTTCAACAAACGCTAGATGGCATTCGGGACCCACAGCCTTACGGGCCTTCCGAAGCACGGATTCATCTTTCCGTAAACCCGAGCATTGATCCTATTTCTAGGAAAGCTACAGGTTTAATATTCTAATGCAGAAACTTTCTCGAGGCCGATACAAAGGCGGCCCGAGTCGAGACGATATTACGTATACTGCTAATTAACTACCAAGTTGGAGCTACGATTTATGTAAGGCCTTTTAAATTTGATGCAAGTAGTTTTATTCATAGCAAATCATTTGGTGTTATAAAATATACAACATCCGAGTGTTATTGTATCCTCAGCATTAACGCTTCAGAGCCCAGGGCAAGGGCGGATCCAGGGGGGGGGTCATGGGGGTCATGACCACCCCCCTGGCCTGGGTTTGTCACTGCCACTGCCATATGTATACACCTTATATAGGTATACCTAATATAGGTAGGTATTTTAAGTACAGTACTAACATTGATTAATAAAAAAACTACTTTTTACTTGTATCTAATTATTATCAAAATTAAATTATAAATTCTTGTGACTTGACCACGACTATGTGACCCCACCCTGGCGCCAAAGCTGGATCCGCCCTTGGCTCAGGGTCCGCTAGCTAACCTAGGTGATTTAACAAGGTTACTGGTTTTTGGTCAAGGTTACAGAGCGACTGCCGTCTGACCTGCGCAACCCAAAGGGTAGACCAGAAACAATCCTAGGATAGGTTTAAACTAACGCTAGATGGCGTTCGAGACCCACAGCTTTGCGTGCCTTCTGAAGCAGAGAATCAGCTTCCTTTGCGGATAATCAGGTGCAATATCCTAACCAGATTGGAAACAACTTTTCACAAAGTATGCTTCCCAGTGGGATTTGAACCTACGACCTCCGGATCACAAGGCAAACGTCTTGACCACTGGACCACGACAGTCTGTTATAAAATATACAATATGTAAAAAAAGCTCTGTCTGTCTCGTGAAGGTCGGCCAGGGTTTTCTTTACATATTGTATAGTGTTAGTACTTTTGAAACCATTATTCACCTAAAATATGTTTGCGGCCGATAATTTGGAATGAGAAATACAATGAGAATACAAACAACAAATAATCTCGCTCTTGTTGTATCAGGCAGTCGGGTTTTTTGTTTTTTTAATAATTACTAGTTTTTATATACGAGCACAGTGCATAGTACTGCACACGTTCATACTATATCCTTTTAGTTTTTAGGGTTCCGTAGTCAAATAGCAAAAAACGGAACCCTTATGGATTCGTCATGTCTGTTTGTACGGACAGAGGCCGTCGGTCACAGCCACTTTTTTCCGAAACTATAAGAAGTATAGTATTGAAACTTGGTAAGTAGATGCACTCACAAAAATAGAAAAAAAAAAAACAATAAATTTTGGGGGTTCCTCATACTTCGAACTGAAACTCAAAAATGTTTTTTTCATCAAACCCATACGTGTCGGGTATCTATGGATAGGTCTTCAAAAATGATATTATAATGAGTTTTATAATATATTTTTTTTCTAAACTGAATAGTTTGCGCAAGAGACACTTCCAAAGTGGTTAAAATGTGTGCCCCGCCCCCTGTAACTTCTAAAATAAGACAATGATAAAACTAAAAAAAATATATGATGTACATTACCATGCAATTTTCCACCAAAAATTGGTTTGAAAGAGATCTAGTAAGTAGTTTTTTTTAATACGTTATAAATGGTAAACCGCAATTTACCTTTACAACTTTTATATTATGTTACTTGCTGCTACGAAACCCTTCATGGGCGAGTCCAAATCGCACTTGGCCGCTTTTTTGTCATACAACTCGCTTGCCGTTCAAATTTTTGTTTTGCTATACCCGACTTTTTATATACAGGGTCTAACAAAATATACTGAAACTATTTTAAGCGTGGACTCAGTCCATGATACTGAACAACTTTCCCCAAGGAACATATACCGAAATATGAAAAATAATTTTTGACCTCCAATACAAGTTGACCGATCAGCTTATCCGAGTTTGTAGAGAAAGCCAAAAATTATTTTTCATGTTTCAGTATATGTTCCTTGGGGAAAGTTGTTCAGTATCATGGACTGAATCGACCCTTAAAATAGTTTCAGTATATTTTGATACACGTTATATATTACCCGGGTTAATAATGTGCTAAAGACAGTGACTAGAAGAGTAGTTAGAACTGATGAACATTATGAAATGCAATAAATGAATTGTTGTGAAATACTTACCTTCTTGGATTGAGTTAATACTTTTTATTCTACTGGTTTTCTTTTGATTTTCACAGTAAACTACGTACGTAGAAGTGTTAAAACGATAAACTAGATAGAAAGCATCGGGTGAACGAAAGCGTCTGACTACAGAAGGGTACAAGACAAAATGACGTGCGTAGATCATGAATCCGTGTGAAATGCTATTCCACGTGAAAGGTGAGCTCTCTATTTTTCGAAAGGTTCGAAAAACAAAGGTCGGTATGGGGTCCTACTACGAAATGACATAGACACGCCATTTGTAAATTAAATGGAAATGCTATCGCCTGGTTCTTACTACCTGCTTCGGAGCGAAACGAGCGAAGCGACTCAGTTCGTCGAAATTGGCCAAAAATGCTCTTGTCCGTCTGTCTTTTCTTTGATTATGACGGAGATTGGCACAAAAAATCCGTGATTTATTTTTTTTGTCAATCAAAAGAGGAGGGAAAAAGGAATAAGGAAAAAAGGGAAAACTTTGCTGTAGCGTTATATATTGACGGATTTTGATAAAATTTGAGAAGTAAGGACTTCATTCTACACAAGCTGTTGCAAAAAATCCAGAAGGGGGAGTGAAAGGGTAAAAGGGGAATTTGTTGTAGCGTTATATATGAACGGATTTCATTAAAATGGCTTTGCTAATTTAAGGGAAAGTGGAATGTGTTGGTTATTGCATAGTTATAAGAGCTCGCGAAGGCTACTCATCTCACAGAACCACTAATTTATTTATTTTTGATTCAAACGTAAGTCAATAAATCTTTTTATTTATTTGTCGGAGTTGCAGACTGTTGCTACCGCTGTAGGTACTGTATTTATGTACGAGTAGTACTTACTACATAGAATTATAGATAGGTAGGTACCTTTATGGTCAATTACATATGATTATAATTCATTATGTGATTATATATATAATTAAAGGTTAAAATAAATATAAAAATAACGGAGTTAAAATATATTTGACAAACCGTTTCTCTTCCTTTTTACCAAAACATTTTTTGAACGTGACGCGGCCTTGGTAAAATTAGGTTTACCCCAAACAACGGTAGGTATGTATGTTGCTTTGCGACGAGAACAAAGAAAACGTCCGCACGTACTGCTGTCCCATCTCGGGCCCTAAAAGGTAAAATAATATAAATTTACTTAATAATTCAAGTAGGTACTTCACGGTACCCAAATGTAGATGCTAAGATAGGCCAAGCGAGTAAAGGGAATAGACGAAGTCGGTAATAAGCATGTGAACGATCCTACAGAGAACAGACTGTGGACGACAGGTTATTTATGTTAGACCAAGTTGTTTAGGAAAAACCAAGAGGTAGAGAAAGAGGTAGGATGACCTTTGGGTAATTGGTAGTCCAATTATTATTAGATTAGTATATGTTGTTACAGTGAAGAATGAATAAAGAAGTATTGGAAATAGTAGGAGAGAAAAGAAGACTGCTCGGCGAAATAAAAAAAAAGGATAAAAAAAAATCCGACATGAGCAAGATTATATGTTTTTTTTTTTTCATTTTTCATTCCAAATTACATTTAAACATATAATTCTAAATATATATATTTCTAATTATATGTAAGGATTTTATTACTTATTTAAAATCCTTTCTTTTGAAATCCCAATCGATAGGTTTTGAATAAAAAAAAAATGAAGACATCATTTGGCGTCAAAAATCCGCCATTTGGTTTTTGACGTGACAACGTCTTAAATTAGGTTGCGGCTGGGAGTCACTTATGAAAAAGTGTAACGCTCGGTAACGTTACGATGAGTCACCGAACGAGAGAGAGGCCCGCCGAATGCCTTGCGTCTCTCTCCCACTCAACTATGATCGGTCTGACGTTGTCACGTAAAATCTTCGCCCGTAAAACCGACTTTACAGGCAACCATTTTTTTTTTTAATTTTTGATTTACCCAGTATCACTCTCACAGTTAAGACGAATCTAATTATACCTCTCAACCTAAAATCAATCAAGCATCGGCTGCAGAACATGCCAAAGAATACATACCTCCTTCTGGCGAAGTCGGGTAAAAATGACTGGTTACTTATTTAAAAACTTACAAGAATAAATTGTGTGTAAGTAGCAAGTGCCAACAAAGCGCTAACTATACCGACAAGAGCCATTAGCTCTAATTAAGATGTTTTATTGCATAGAGGTAAAGAACGTGATTATGACAACACAGGACCCAAGAACGCAGTGGCAACCCTGGATGTTAATATCCAGCTATCTCAAACAGTGGCTCCTGTTCTATTTTTAGGGTTACGTACAAAAAATGAAAAATCGGAACCCTTGTAGGATCACTCGTGCGTCTGTCTGTCCGTCCGTCTGTCACAGCCAATTTGCTCCGAATCTACTGGACCGAATCAGGTGAAATTTGGTAGGATGGTGTAATCCTTTGATCCAAACACATATGTGCAAAGTAAATAAATATTTTTTTTACTTTGCACATATGTGTTTGGCCATAAGGGTCATTTTCGGGGGATAAATTAGGAAATTGAAAAAAAAAAGTTTTGCAAACCTTACTGTATCAAATGAAACATATTTTTGTTATAATTATAAAATAAATAGTTTTGATTTTATTCATGAAAGAAGACGAAAATTGAACATTCCCCCCCTAATCCCCGAAACTACTGAGCCTAAAATTTTGAAAAAAACGAAATATAGTTCATTGCTTGTAGATTACAGGAAAACCTATAAGAATTCAATCAATTGTACGGAACCCTCTCCACGCGAGTTTAACTCGCACTTGGCCGGTTTTATTTTATATATGGCTACCATAAAATCTGGTTACTTACCGATGGAAACTTACGAGTATTTCTTTATGGGAACTAATTTTAAATATGTTATTATGATCAGTTGGAAAACATATTGAGCAGTTATTTAATTTAATGGCGGTTGATTAATTATTGCTACAGTAAAACATGAACAGAAATAAAAAATCTATTAGTCGGTTATTTTATCATATTACTAGTTCTATTCATTTTACTAGGTAAGGGAAAACCTATATAACCGCTCGTTCAATTTTTTTACCGCCCATTTAATTATTTTCCTGCTCAATTATATATTCACTGATCCAGTTCATTATTATTTATTACTCATTTTTGTTTACTTTACTGCTTAGTTTTAACTGCTGAACTAGTTATTAAACATGCCATTTATAATTTTTAACTTACCGAAACTGCTATTTCCAACTGCCTCTTTAAATCAGTGCCTTTCTTTATATTTTGCCGTGTTCTTTGAATTATTCTTACAGTATTGTAACACACACCAAGGCATTTTTAATTATGTTTAACATATCTTCGTATGGCTTTCGCTTATAAACTGTCAAAAGTACTAGGCGTATAGAAGCTAGCAAGCGATTAAGTGAAGTTTATAGAGAGATAGCTACAATTGAACGGCACAAAACAGTGATATGTGGTGTCCTCTAGTTTTACATAATAGCTCTTTGGATAGTGCGAGAGTTTTCAACCAGAATAATTTAATTTTTAACAAAAGAAACAACGCACTGCTATTTTTTTTAGAAGTTTCTTCCATATCTCTAAAGTTCTTCATCATATCTTCACCAAATTAAAAAAGGAACAACTTGATAGTAAAGGCTTTCAAATAAAAAAATAATCATCAAAATTGGTTAGCAATTGGCGAAGATATCGCGTAACAAACATACAAAAAAAAACATACAGTCGAATTGATAACCTTCTCCCTTTTAGAAGTCGGTTAAAAAGCGCTAAATTTGGCCTAGGCCTCGCAGCTGAGTGCTCTCTCTACCTCGTTAGAGATAAAGACTCAATAGTGTACTTGTACCTACTTACCCGTGTGGTTCCGGGTTAGAATAGGACCACTCCATCTCTTCCTGTGGTCGTAAAAGGCGACTTTTTAAGACTACTCAGTGTAACTTATTTCTGTAAATTAGATTTGGCACTCATTTGCAAGCTTTACATATTATGGTGTGATAAAATTGTATTAGGCATAATATCTTTGTAAACTGACAAAGCCCTTCTGGCGCGTAGGCGACCAATACTGTGTAAATGAGTTTCTTTCGGCGTTTCTTCTCAGCAGTGGTCGTTGTGAAACGCTAGTATCAGTAGCTTTTAAACAAAGAAAAAAATATTTAGATATAAATAAACATTACACGTAATGTACGTACACTATAATTATTGACGTGTAAAAGTGCCTGCAAAGGCCTAATTACTGAATAAATATTTGATTTTGACTAAATGACTATATGGACTTAGCATAAACATGTCGTGCTACAATTGCATTCCCAAGGAGGGTTAACGTCAGGCGGCGGCCGGTTGTAAAACTTTTCGCAAAAACACATTTCCAAAAAGGGTTGACGTCAGGCAGGCGGCCGGTCGTAAAACTATAGCCAAATCATTTAAACTGTTCCGGCTATTTCTTCTAAGTCTACTTCGCTAAGTCTTTGGCATCCTTGGATGACCATTGACATGCATGTTATATTTGGAGAAGAAAAAGCGGGAAAGTGCACCCCGGGATCCAAAGCAGCACAGCTGAGGATGCAACCGGGAACGCACTTAGACGAAGAAGAAGAAGTGTACTTGTATCTAAGTAACATTTGATTAATTAACACAAAACAAAATATCAAAAGCCAATGGTATACCTACTTACCAGACGATAATTTGTGCTCTAGTCTACTATGTGATTATTTAAATGAAATTATCTCGTTGAGGAAAAACTAGTTAGGTATTATTATGTTTTTAGTAATATCACTTTGCGTTTTGGGCAAATTTATTATTATAAATTATAACATAAATTATACAACGTTATATATAACGTCTAACAAAATATACTGAAACTATTTTAATAGTGAATTCAGTCTGTGATATTGAATAACTTTCCCTAAGGAACATATGTCGAAATGTGAAAAATAATTTTTGGCTTTTCATACACACTTGGTTCAGCTGATCGGTCAACTTGTATGGGAGGCCAAAAATTATTTTTCATGTTTCGATATATGTTCCTTGGGGAAAGTTGTTCAGTATCATGGACTTTATCCACCCTTAATATAGTTTCAGTATATTCTGTTAGACCCTGTATATCACTATAGGTATGTATTCGATATGTTATCGTCAAATGCCTATTTTGAAATTCCTTATACGTGACTTCCTGTTTTTGACGTCCAAGTATAAAAAGGGACAATCAGATTTTTTCCTAACATTCAACTTTAATAAGTTGTAATAAAAACGTGTTAGAATTAGTACAAATTGAAAATGACTGGGAAATTAAATCTAAAATTTATATTACTAATATTTGCGTCATACTGCTATGACTATGTTACATGTGCCTGTAGTTGTACTTGTGGTGAGTTTTTAGATAGATAGATAGATAAATCGTTTATTTGTGGAAACTGCACATACACACTCACACACAAAAATTAATGAATGATGTTACGTTATTTACATACAGATTTTATAGCGATGCGATGTGTGTATGTATGCTGCAGCAGCACAAAAAGGTCCCAGTCTCAGCAAAAATATTGCTCAAGGAGCAATGCGCTGATTTTTGATAATTTTTAGGGTTCCGTACCCAAAGGGTGCAAACGGGACCTCATTACTGAAACTCCGCTGTCTGTCCGTCTGTCACAGGGCTCTATCTCTTGAACCATAATAGCTAGACACTTGAAACTTCACCGATTATGTATTACTGTAGCCGCTATTACAACAAATACAAAAAAAAAAGATAAAAATTAAAGGGGGTCGTCATACAAAAAACGTGTTTTTTAGCGTTTTTAACTAGATCTTTATAATGGCATTAACTAGATACTTGAAATTTTCACCGATTATGTATTACTATGATCACTATAACAACAAATACTAAAAATAAGATAAAGTGAAAAATTAAAGGGGGTCTTCATACAAGAAACGTGTTTCTTCAGCGCTTTAAAATATTGTAGGGAACCCTTAATGTACGAGTCCAACTCGCACTTGCTCGTTTATTAATTTAAAAATATACTTAGTTCAATTTGCATTATAATTGTTTTTATTTTATTCATAGTCATAATTAAAGCCCGTGCACGAACGAAAGTGCTGCCCAATAATGCCCAAAGTTATTATTTTTTGGAAGATAAAAAGGAATCAAATTTTCTGTTAATACATGTGTGAATCTCTTCATATTTTATTTACTTTATGAACTATTGTTGAATAATTTAACATGTAAAATTATTCAATTTAAATTATTCAATAATAGTTGACCAAGCGAGCGGAGCGAGCGAGGGCTATAATTCAAGTTGGGGCGAAAACACATTGTATGTATGTATGTTCCGCAATAACGACCTCCGTGGCGTAATGGTTAACACACTAGACCGCTAATCCGGAGGTTCTGGGTTCGATTCCCAGCCAGGGCAAGTTGGAAAATAGCCTTTTTCAAATTGTCCTGGGTCTTGGGTGTTTATCTATATATGTATTTATCATAAAATATAGTATCGTTGAGTTAGTATCCCATAACATAAGTTTAAAAACTTACTTTGGGGCTAGCTTAATGAGTGTGATTTGTCCTTATATATTAAAAAAAAAAAAAAAAAATATTAAAAAACTGCCTAACCGATGGTCCGATTTTGATGAAATTTGGTAGGCATGTAGGAAATATCAATAGAATTTTCAAGTTCGTTGGGCATCAAAATCGGTTCAGTAGTTTTTGAAACATTAATAAAAAACGCGAGGTCATTCGCGGCGAACTACTAGTCTCTCTAGTCTAGCTTTAATTGAATTCCCGACTAGATTGCGCCTTTTTAGGGTTCCGTACCTCAAAAGGAAAAAACGGAACCCTTATAGGATCACTTTGTTGTCCGTCTGTCCGTCCGTCCGTCCGTCTGTCAAGACCCTTTTTCTCAGGAACGCGTGGAGGTATGAAGCTGAAATTTATATCAATTACTCAGGTCTACTGTCCCTTGAAGCTGTGAAAAAATCAAACTTCTAAGCCAACGCAATCAAAAGATACAGCCGTTTATGCCGCAAATTTTCGACACTTGCAAGGGAATCAAAACCTACAGGGTGCTTCCCGTGAACTCAGAATCTTGAAATTTGGTACGAAGCAACGTCTTATAGCATAGATAAAGGAAAAATTACGAAAACCATAAATTTTTAGTTACATCACATAATATATATTTTTTTAATAATTTTAAACTTACTACCCATTTCCTCATAAACGCGTAGAGGTATTAAATTGAAATTCATACCAAATACTAAACCTTGCAGGTTTGTACGGAACCCTCGGTGCGCGAGTCCGACTCGCACTTGGCCGGTTTTTTGATGCAGAAGTTTATAAAATAAGCATGCACTTGCGAGGGCTATAATTCAAGTTGGGGCGAAAACACATTGTTTGTATGTATGTATGTTTGTTCCGTGATAACTGCCAAACCAATGGTCTGATTTTTAAGAAATTTGGTAGGCATGTAGGAAATATCAATAGAATTTTCAAGTTCGTTGGGCATCAAAATCGGTTCAGTAGTTTTTGAAATATTAATAAAAAATCGCGATGTCTAAGTTCGCGGCGAACTACTAGTTATTTTCAAGAAACAATTTATTTGAAATGGAATAGACTTTGTATCATGAACACATAAAAGTGTTTCTAAGTCATCATTATCATAACCCGAGCAAATTCCCGGTTGCATTCTTAGCGGTAACGTTTCAGAGCCCCGGGTCCACTACCAACCCAAGGTGATTTGACGAGATTACTGGTTTTTACACAGAGCTATCTGACATCCGCAACCCAAAGGGTAGACCAGAACAATCCTATGGTAGGTTACGTGCCTTCCCAAGCACTGAATTATCGTTATTTTCGGATAATCAGGTGATTTAAGCCTACAGTATCCTAATCAGACTGGAAACAACTTTTCATAAAATATGCTTCCCAACGACCTCCGGATCAAAAGACAAATGCCTTAACCACCACCACCACTTAAGTTTTAAGTATAAACTTAGAGAGCGAATTTTACGAACTCAAAAGGCTCAATAATTGCAGCATGATCTATTTATTGTGCAAGTAAGTCAATAATTGTTGTTTGGTATTGTTGTATGTTTCTAATTTAAGTTTTCTAAATTAATGTTTAAATATTGTATTGTAATAGGTATATATTATATATGTTTCAATGTTTAATAAGTAATTAATTCTAATAATGTAATTAATAAAAATAATTGTAGCAATTTTAATATAATGAATAATTTATTTACTCGGCATTCGCGGAAGACCAGCGTCGTGGCTCGTACCACGGTCCACGACACATGCTGAGCGAAGGCCGTTTTGGTGCATGCGTTTAATGTAGAGTTGCTGAATTGTTAATTTACCATATTGTTCAGTATGTAACCAAATAAACAATTTTTCTTTCTTTCTTTTCTTTTTACCACTGAACTACGGAGGCAGTCCCAAAAGTAAAAGTGTTTCTAAGCATATTGTAAATATTTGTACTTCAGATCGCGGTTTATGGTCTTATACAGTTCTCGGGATTCTTGTCACATACATATTATATTTGGAGAAGTAAAAGCGGGAAAGCGCACCCCAGGGTCCAAAGCAGCACAGCTGAGGATGCAACCGGGAACACGATGTACTTGAGATCGCACAATATCATGTGTCTGTTTTATTTAAATACAACAGATGGTCAACCGGTAAAGACTACAATGTCAACGGCGTCGCGTCCGCCGCAGCAGCCCGAGCTGCCCAAGGCAAGCTGTGCGTTGGCACACGACACTAACTATACTGTTGGCGACCCACAAAAAGGATACCGCTTTGGTTAGTATATCACTCTTATCTTATTATTATGCGATAAACGGGTAACTCACGTAGAGAGTCAGCTACTGGCCGACTGTCTTGGCCGCATCCGGAGTCCTTCCTCAGGGCGAATGTAACTTGCGACGTTTACACGAAGATGTCCCGAGCAGCACGTCGCTGTGCCGCCTTTGAGCTTGGCGCGGGTCCATCTTTAAAGTTTTTAAACTTAAAATGCCATAATTTAAGTAAGTAAATACTAAAATTACGAATAGACATTGTATTCTGAGTCCACATATCTGATTTTAAGTTGCAAGTTAGTTGACCTCTTTGGAGAAAATACTGCAGTTTGCTGCCGCTTCTGCACTAGCGCCTATTATAGGAGGCGGCATTAGGCTTAGATGTAAGTAACGAGACGTCAACATTTGTGCAAAACAAAGCAATGTGAATATTAATATTAAGAAATATTATAAATATCCTATGGTAATAAAGATATCTAAAATTAAATTTAAAAACGTCGTATGGTACTCTGCCGTCACTGACAGCTTTACTTTTAAAACTTGAGAGGTTGCTCTTTAAGTAACGCTCTCAAGTTTTTAAGTATCGTAATGTTATAATTAATACATGTAAGGAATATTAACAGGTACTCGACAAGATAGCCGAATCGAGTACGGAAACCTGCCCGCCAGGCAATCGGGGGGGTATAACCTGACCATCCACTTCCGCACCTTCGACAAATATGGCGGACTCATCTTCTACTCGAAGGCTGATAACGCGACTGATAAGTTCCTGGCTGTATATATGACAGATGCGCTGGTAAGTAGCGAGCGTTAGGCAGGGTTGCCAGATGAGATTTCTCGAATTGCTTCTCGAAAAAGTTGATTAAACGTAATGTTTACAAATAAATACACCATTAATTAATTTTTACTATTTATTTATATTATTTATTTAAAAGGTACAAAACTTTTCAGTTCTTAAACCAGACCTAACAAATTTAATAATTCTACTCTTCGTCTCCGGCATACCAGTGGACTGAGACCGAGTAAGTCGCCAGAAGTCAGAAATCAGATTTGTCGCCAGAAGCTCCCTTGAAAAAATCATAGGAGTCAATAACTACGTGTCAAGGACCTACTCCACCCTTTGAAACTTGCACGCATGGAACCAATGTTTTACTGGACACTGGCAAAATAAGCTTCGACAAACTTTGACCCAAAAATATAAAGATAAAAAAATGGTCAACCCTAAAACCCTTTCCTTAAAATATAATTTCCCTAAAAATTCCCCAAATGTCAAATTTTTCTCCAAAATCGGGAAAAATATCCCCAATCTGACAACCCTGGCGTTAGAGCTTTTTTATTTTTAGTTTTCAGGGACAGCTTTCTTTGGCCAGATACTACCATAGTCCATAGCACTAGAACTGAAGTTAATGTTTGCATTTTGTGATAAAAACATCCGGACTTTTATCGAAATGTCAGGCTTTTCAAATTCACTACGCGCATATCGTTAAACCAAGGGAATGCGCTCGGATGATGATAAGTGGCCTTTGGGTCACTCTAAAGGCCTATTTATAAAGCGGCTCTAGGCTCGTCAATCCAAAAAGGCATGATAATGTGTCTGTATTTATTTCCAGCTTCATGTCGCTACCAACTGCGGAGAGCACATAGCTCGAGTATCTTCTAACCAGACCTACTATGATACAAACTGGCACCAGGTGCAGCTGATCGCCATTGAAGGCACCATTAAAGTTACTGTAGACAACAAGAAGGTCGGTGAGAACAATTGCTCTCACCATTGCCGTAATTTAACGTGCTATGGGCCGCAATGGAAGATACTTACACAACCATTCTACTTCGGAGGACTGAAGGAGGTCCCAGCTCATTACTATAAAAGGGTGGTTAGTATTCTTCTGCTTAGCGCGTTCCTAGTAGCATCCTCAGCTGCGCTGCTTCGGATCCCAGGGTTTGCTTTCCTGCATTTTCTTCTCCAAATATAAAATGCATGTCAATGGTCACCCAAGAATACAAAAAAAAAGACGTGGTTTGTATTCATAGGACATTAAAACAGATTTAACATCCTCGTCTCTCTGCGATGGGATTATTCATTTCATTTCCAAAGTAATCAATAAAATAACAAAAAAGGCAGTACTTAAAAACAACATCTCGTTTTCCGCCAATATTGTTATTAATGTTACTTCACTCCAAATCGCTGGACCAATCAGCGGCTGTTGTATGATACTGCGTCATAGCGGACATTGGCTGATAGTTCACGCTCATTTTATAAAAAAAATGTTACGCATTCGAGCCATACGGCGCGATAATAATGTTTGAAGTAACTATTCCATAGTATAACAACGAGATCTATGTACTTACGTACTAGAGAAGACGCCACATACAACAGTTGTGTTCTGTTCATCATATGCTATCACTGTTAACCTCACATTAGTCACTCGCTAGCAATACGCGTATAATACACTCCACAATTCATTAAAGAAAACACTGTCAACTTAGTCAAAAATGCCTTGGTGTGTGTTGAGATACTGCAACTAGTGCAGTATCTCAACACACACCAAGGCATTTTTAATTATTATTATTTTTGAATTACTAAATTCAAAGAACAAAGCAAAATATGAAGGAATAACTTTCCATCGGTAAGTAACTAGATTTCATTGATTGAAAATTAAATACGGATTGCAAAATTTCGGCTGCCATAATGAATGAAATGAGTGAATGATCTGTCAACCGATGGAATGATTCGTCATAGACTAACAAAACAGAAGTGAAATGAAGACATCATAAATATGCCTACATTTCACTTTCTTCATGGAAGCATCGAAAAACTATTTGTTTGCTACTCAGTTACTAATGTTTGTAAAACGTTTAAAAATGTTTAAGTTTTATAATTTTTATCTACATATGCTATAAATGCTTTACAATTTTTTCCTAAAATCCTATAAATCCTTTATAAAATTAAGTCATATCTCGTAACGTCTCACTAGGACCTCCGATCCGAGGGCTCAACAATTTTATATGTAGGGGCTGTTCCCTTACAAGTGCCCCGCGCAACTTAAAACTCCTATCAGATTTTGGATCAAAGATGACCGTTTACACATTTTTGATGTTTTATTATGTTCGTCCCTATAATTCTGTTTCCTCGTAACTGCTACGCGGCTAAATCGATTTTGATAAATTATTATATAACTATAAGCCGATTACAAATCTTCATTTATGTAATCTAAATAAACATATGTAATTAAGACCCAAAACCTACGTATATGATTATATAATACATTAAATACAGAGATAGCTTACAAAGAAAAAAAAACAAAAAGGAATACAAGTACAAGAAATCACTTTCTTCTAGTGCAAAACATTATGTTAAGAAATTAAGTAAGAATAATAAAAGGTAAGCTGGCGGATGTTTTTAAAAACCGAAAAATACCACAGTGCCTAAAAACACGCCTCTTCAACCAGTGTGTTCTGCCCACAATAACATATGGTGCCGAGACATGGACTCTCACAAAAGGAACCATGTATAAGGTTGCGGTTGCGCAGAGAGCCATGGAGCGAGTCATGCTCGGCATCAAACTGCAAGACCGAGTTCGCAACGTGGAGATCCGACGTCGAACTAAAGTTCATAACGTGCTCTCTAGGGTTGCGGCTCTAAAGTGGAACTGGGCGGGACACTTGGCTCGAAGGAACGATGGAAGGTGGAGTAAGGCCGTCACCGAATGGTATCCTAGAAATGGGAAACGTAGTGTAGGACGTCCGGCGGCTATGGGTTGATGACGTCAGGCAGGTTGCTGGGAGGAACTGGATTGTGATGGCCAGTGATAGAACAGGGTGGCGCAGACAAAAGGAGGCTTATGCCCAGCAGTGGGTACTTGCAGGCTGTTGATGATGAATAAAAGGTTACCAAAGAAACAGATATGTGCAGTTTAACTTTTACCTTTATAAATATGATAGTCGTGAGTCTACAATCTAAAAATCTATACAACGATACAACCATCCATACACCCATCCGTACATCCAGCCATACTTATCAACATCCGCATTTATTAAAATATATGTAGCATTTAATTTGAACCACGTACTCGTAGGTATGTAAAAATATATTGATCTTTCTGTACTACTCTCGTGTTTAGTCTATATTACCAAAAAGGACATGGCCGTGTTTGAAGATGCCGAGTCTATATATTCATGTCAATGTAGTATAAATAGTTTGCTGTTAGTAGGAAAACAAAGTATAGCTGAACGGGCGATGGTATAATAATAAAACTCGCCTGGTATTCTCTTCCCGTGATTGGCCCAAGGATACGTTAATATCAATTCATACGGATACAGAAGGTATTGCAATTATACAATGGTATGGAAGCCTCGCACTTTAGATTTTTTTTTGAGATCGCTCTGCGTACTAACAAATTTATCCGGTTTTAATGTAATGCCACAGGCCGGAATCTCCTAAGGTACGCGCAATATGCGTCCCCGTTCCCCGTCCCCGCACCTCTCCCCCGTTTTCGCCTCGATGACTCACGTTGGCCGTCAAGAACCAGGGGAGAGGTGCGGGTGCGGGGAACGGGGACGCATATTGCGCATACCTTAGGAGATTCCGTTCTGTTTACTCTTACTGTATTCTGTGGTAATGCTTCCACTCTCGCTTGTAAATGCTTCTTCTACTTAACCCTTAACATTTATAACTTGCTGATACAGGTATATATTATACCACTATTTACCCCTCCAGGGCTTCTACCAACCATTTAAGGGTTGCCTCCAAGGTCTTCAGTCAAACGGAGAGTACGTTACAGACGAACTGCAACGAGTAAATGCTCTGCCCTGCATAGACAATGACAATGTTGAGGATGGACTATACTTTGAGCCAGCTGAGGGCAGTTATAGCAGCTATCTTGAGGTACATTTATATTGTTATTATTTTAGCCGCATGAAGAAGTCCTCAGCTCATCACATGACATGACAAATCTACACTAATATTATAAAGAGGAAAGATTTGTACCTATTTTTGTATGTTTGTATGTTTGTAATGAATAGGCTCAAAAAGTACTGGGCCGATTTAAAAAATTCTTTCACCGTTGGAAAGCTACACTATTCCCGAGTGACATAGGCTGTGTGTACCACGGGCGAAGCCTGGGTGGACTGCTAGTTAGTCATAAATTAGTCTTTCTAATAAAAGTTTATTTCGTCGTCTAAATAAAAGTTTATTTAGATATATATAATTGTAGATGACCGAGCGAGCCAAGCGTCTCAGTTTTTAAATTGGCCAAAAATGCTATTGTACGTCTGTCTGTCTGTCTGTCTGTCGGTTTGTTCTCGCCTACAGGTCACATTTATCAACTGATTCTCGTAAAATTTTATAAGCAGGTTCGATAATTGTTTAGAATTTTTTTGTCAATTCAGTTTGTTTATACTTTCTACCGGGTGGTCAGGTAAATAAAAGAAGTTATACTGGATTAGTTAAAAATGGACTGTAATTTAGGTACTGGTTACAAAGAGGTTCTCTATAAGCACAAGAAACGCGCGCTCGCTAGCAGTCCATACGAAAAGTGTTTGAGTGGAGAACGCGGCGCGGGCGTCGCGGCAGCAGGGCGAGCGGCGTCCCCCGCGCCCCGCAGCCCTCCGAATATAATTGTGTGGCGTAGACATTCTCCCGCCCCGAGCATGCCTTAGTGATGTGGTAAGGGGCATATTCTGTTGAACGCCCGTCTGATTGTTCCATTCTTCGTCTTGATATCTGCCACTCTTGCGATGTCGTCTGTGCCTGGATATAGCTTGATGATTCGTCCGAGCAGCCACTGGATTGGTGGCAGTCCGTCATCTTTCACCACGACGAGGGCGCCTTCCTGCAGGGCTCCCTTGGATCGTTGCCACTTCGTGCGTCTTTGCAACTGTGAAATATATTCTTTATAAAATCGTTTCCAATAATGTTGACGAAGTAGTTCGACACGCTGATATCTTGGCAGCTGAAGCGTGTTACAGTCCGTGATCTGTGGGTAAGGAAGTGCAGTTAGAGTTCGACCAATTAAGAAATGAGAGGGACTGAGGGCAGATAGATCTGATGGATCTGATGACATAGGCGTCAGAGGCCTAGAATTTAGGATGCCTTCTATTTGTACGAGGACTGTATACATCTCTTTGTAAGTGAGATGTGCTAAACCTAATATTCGTTTGAGATGATACTTGGTAGATTTGACACATGATTCCCATAAACCGCCTTGATGAGGGCTAAAAGGACTTGAAAAATGGAATTGGATACCTTGCTCTGCTGTATAATTCGCAATTGAGTTAGAATTTGCCTTTATTAACCTTGAAATATCGTTTGATCCACCCACAAAATTTGTTCCGTTATCTGAATATATATGGCTAGGTTTACCTCTGCGCGAAATAAATCTATTCAAAGCAGCTATGAAGGACTCCTTGGTCAGGTCAGTAACTAGCTCTAAATGTACTGCTTTCACTGCAAAGCACACAAAGACGCATATATATGCTTTTATTAATCTACTACCGCGACCCTTCCGGTCACTAATCATGATAGCTCCTGAATAGTCAATACCTACATTGACAAAAGGAAAATCCGAGTGTGTGCGTGAGTCCGGCAGATTACCCATTATTGGTACAACAGTGTTACCTGTCTGCATTTAGTGCATGCATGTACTGTTTTTCTAGCCAGATTACGACCACCCAAGGGCCAGTATGTTTCGCGTATATGTGACAATAAAAGCTGTGGACCTGCATGTATAAGTGAAATATGATATGTTGAGAAAATTATTTTACTAATGTGATGATTTGAATCTAGCAACATTGGAAATTTTTTATCATATTGAAATTGCGAATTAGACAGTCTTCGCCCCGCGCGAATAACACCATTGCTATCCATAAAGGGATTTAAAGCGGTCAGTCTATTTTTATTAGATAACTGACGCCCTGATTGTAATGTGTTATATTCCTAACTGAAAGATTCTAATTGTGACATTTTTATTAATTGAGATTTAGCTAAAGTTAACTCTGTTGTAGACAACGGCATGATGGCAGATTTAATATTAGTGTTATGAGTTTTATTTTTGCAATGACTAATAAATCTTAAAATATAAGCTGTAATTCTTATTAGTTTATTAAAATTTGAAAATTTTAATGCGAATGATGAACTATTTTCTACTTGCGTGGAAAAACAATGAGTTTGTAGTTCAGCCGAATTTGTTTCTAGCAGGTCAGATTCGCTGATATGCCCTGTTTGTGTAGGCCAGCTATTTTCATCATCCCTGAGAAACCCAGGCCCTGAAAACCAAATATTAGACTGTATTAATTGATGTGCATTTGACCCTCTCGAAATTAAATCTGCGGGGTTTTGCTTAGTGGGCACGTAGTGCCATGTATGCGATTGTGTATTATTTTGAATCTCAGTCACTCTATGTTTGACAAATGGATCGCCAAGACACTCTGGTGACTGCCTAAAAGGAATTTTTACCACAAACCTGCCATTGTTACGACGTGTCATCGTTTTTATGAATGAATCTTCACATGTTTGATGATCACGTGATATTTCGTGTTCTGGAGAAATATTATCAAGTTCCCAGAAACGAGACAGCTGATCTACTTCGCTACTGAGAAAACATGATAAATTATTTTTTGTGTGACTATTGTCTGTGATACACCCTGAAATTATCCATCCCAGAGCAGATTCTTGAAGCGTGGGTTGGTTTTTTCCTAACTGAATGCGTCCAGTTCCTATCAAGCTCCAAAATATTTCGGCCCCTAATAACAAATCTATTGAAGCCGGCACATTGAACTGGGGATCAGCTAATTTTATGTGTTGTGGTATATTCATACTATGTGTATTGATATACATATTTGGTATATTGTTAGAAATCTGATTAAGTACAAAACAATTGACATTTGTCTTATAAGAACTGTGTAATGATTTAATTTGAATATTGCAACGTTGATGAATGTGTGTCTGAATATTATTAATGCCACTTACTGAACCTGTTGCGGTCTCAGTAGTTGCGTTAAGTTTTGATACTAAGGTTTTGGAAATATAGCATGAAGTAGAACCATTGTCTAACAGGGCACGTGCTGTGTAAGCAGTACCATCATGACTGAATACCTTGACCAGGGCTGTCGACAGTAGCACAGATGTGTTCAATGAGCTAACTAGTGTGGTTGAACTCTGTGGTTTGTCAACGTGTAATAATGTGTTGTGTTTTTGTGAGCAATATTTACATGTACCACCTCTGCAAGATTTTGTTTCATGACCCGGGTGAAGACAGTTATTACACAACTTCATTTTTGACACTTTCTCTTTTCTAGCTTCAGGTGAAAGCTGTCTAAAGTTTGAGCATGAAAAAAGAAAATGTTGAGCTTTGCAGAGGGGGCATGTAGGTGTGTGTGATGTGTTCGATTTTGTTGCTGTCTGAGCTTGAGGATCCGTTTTTATTTTAAATTTACTATCTTCCAAAGTCTCTAGTAAATCAGCACGATTCCTTAAAAATAGGCTTAAATCATCAAGCTTAGGCATATGTGTGATTGTACCCTTGAATTCTTCCCAATGTCTCAGGGTGGTCGTATCTAGCTTACTGGACACTAAATGTATAATAAGTGTATCCCAATGTTGGGTGGGTTCCCCTAAACTAGATAATGACCTTAAATTTTTATGTATGTTGTCCATAATTTGTCGTAATGCAAGTGAAGACTCCTTGTGTATAGTGTTTAAACTGAATAAGTTTTTGATATGATTGCCTATTAACTGGCGTTTATTGTTGTATCTTTCGCACAGTACGTTCCAATCAATTTCATAATTATTTGAAGACAATTCTATTGATTTAATAACTAGTGAAGCACCATCTTGCAGTGACGCACGCAAATAGTGAAACTTTTGAATGCTTGGAATATTGTTGTTATTGTGTATAAGTGATTCAAAAGTGTCCCTGAATTCTAGCCAATCATGATAGTCACCGGAAAAATGCGGCAAGCTAATAATAGGAAGTTTAATTGATTTGATCCCACCTGCGTCTTGATGAGCTGTTACTGACCCGGCCAGCTTGTCCGCGTTGTCTTGAATCAGCTGCTCGCTGATCGCGAGAGAGGAGTAGAAGTCTGTCTCGAAGCTCTCCCGTTCTTTGTATTGATCATCTGGAATTTCCGAATGGTATTCAATTAATGTTTGCACTTCATCAAACAATTTATAAAGTTCGTGGAGAGATTGATGTCTAGCCTTTATTTGAATTAATTGAACTGAGTCAAATGATTCTGATTTTTTAACATTATAAATGAAATTTTTAAAAATTGTAAGTTTAGCCTTAAAAGTACCACGCTTTTTGACCAAATCCTTGAGATTACAGTCTTCGTTACCAGTAAGCATTATGACGAAATGAAAGTATGAAATCTAAAAAAAAATTGTTAAATAAATTTTGATATATATAACAGATAACGGAACGCTACTTAAATTTTTAAAATAAAGCTGGATGAGGTGCACGTGAGAAAGAAAGGCCTTTGAAGGTTAGGGCAAAGGTCGGCGACCCGTCCCCGCTGAGCTCAGCAGCGCGGCGGCGGCAACGCAGGCGAGCAGGCGGCAAGCAGAGCAAGGCAACCCCACTGAAATGTGCAAAGTGTAATGTTAATAATGGACAAGCGATTAAATCCAGAAAGATTGGGATGCTACTAAATGATAGACTTTTTTTATTTTATTTATGTGGGTGGATAAATAATTAATGAGGTTATGTGCAAAAAATGCTTATTCATTAATAATATGTAATGAAAGCAGAAGAAATTGAGAAGTTGCACTAAGTATAATATACTATTTAATGATAATAATGAAGTTTATTATTTTGGAAGTTGATTATTGATAAAATGAAATTGAAATTAGGGGGCGGTGTCAGTGGAGAAAGAAATTGGTTCGAACTCACGACTGCTGCAACCAAACCCTTTGCTCACGACTGTTTGTCGTTGTTGCTGATGTGGACGACAGCTGCACGATCCTGCTGGCTGCTGCTGATGTTTCGTGCAGTTGCTGTTGAACACGGTGACCACTCTGTATGAAACCGACGAGCCACGTCCTGGTGCGCATCGACCAAGATACGCAAATCGCTGCTGGAGGCTGGCTGACGCAACTTGATGACGTCGAACTCAACCGGTTGAAATTTGAATTTTCTCTTGAGACTTTGAGACTCTGATGCCGATGACGCACGCACGCGCCTATTATAACTATCACGCAGTTGTTATGGCGAAAAAGGACCACTTTTATATACTTTCTACCGGGTGGTCAGGTAAATAAAAGAAGATAAGCACAAGAAACACGCGCGCTCGCTAGCAGTCCATACGAGAAGTGTTTGAGTGGAGAACGCGGCGCGGGCGTCGCGGCAGCAGGGCGAGCGGCGTCCCCCGCGCCCCGCAGCCCTCCGAATATAATTGTGTGGCGTAGACACAGTTTTTGGAAATTTTTCAAAATGGCGGAGAAATGTGGATTTAAAAGAAAATCATATTTCATACATTTCGAAAAATTTACAAATATGTTATAAAACTTTTTTGTTGCCCTTATTAAGACGTAACTTTTTTGTCTGAACAACTTTTTTATCCAATAAACTTCAACTTCACAGAGAACACACTCAAAATCTCACAAGGATTTCCAAAATAACTTATTTAACTTGATTTAAAAATACGCACTAGAAAAAAAAATCTTCATGCAAAATATATTAAAACGACCAACAAAATACGCTGTAACTATTTTAAATGTAAATTAAGTCCATGTTAATGAACTAGTTTCCCAGAGGAACATATCTCGAGATTTTTGCTGTCCATAGAAACTCGGATCAGCTGATCGGTCAACCTGTATGGGAGGCCAAAAAATATTTTTCATATTTCGAATGTTCTCGGGGAAAGTACTTCAGTATCATGGACTGAATTCACCCTTAAAATAGTTTCAGTATATTTTGTTAGACCCCGTATAAACTATTTCAGCTGGTGAATCACTTTCGAGTTAGCGACGAAATGATCATCACCATGGATGTAAAGCCACGGAGCAATACGGGTCTTCTGTTATATTTAAACGCATGGATATACTACCTCAGTCTAGAAATGCTGGAGAACGAAGTGGTAGTAAAAGTGGAGAACGGCAGAGGTGTCTTCCGGGCCAGCTATATCCTTGGAAACAAGTCTCTATGTGATGGGAGATGGCACACTATTCATGGTGAGGATTCTTCTTGGTCTAAGAACGTTCCCGGTTGCATCCTCAGCAGTGCTGCTTTGGAGCCTGGGGTGCGCTTTCCCACTTTTTCTTCTCCAAAAACACGCACGTCAATGGTCACCCAAGGATGCCAAAGACCTAGCGAAGTGGAGAAGAAATATCATGATTTGGCTAATTTATTTATATTTGTAAGGATTATTTTATTATATTTTTAGAGGGGTACTCTTGGCGGTGGAGTTTCTCACATTCTTCACTATCTTCAGCCAACCTTTTGACATCTTTAATACAAGACCAAATACATTTTCTCCTTGATTTGTTTCATATTGTGCCTGGGCGTTTCTTTTCTTGCTATTCATTTCTCAAATTGCCTACTATTTTCGCATTTTGTCAAGCCATATCAAGTCCTATCCACTAGCGGTTGCTTCAGTCATCATCATCATCCGAGCGTATTCCCGGTTGCATCGTCAGCAGTAACGCTTCAGAGACCGGGCCCGCTACTTAACCTACGTTATTTGACGAGGTTACTGGTTTTTACACAGACCGACTGCCGTTTGACCTCCGCAACCCAAAGGATAGACCAGAACCAATCCTAGGATAGATTTAAACAAACGCTAGATATTGTTTAGGACCCACAGCTATGCGTGGCTTTCGCGAAGCACGGAATCATTTTTCTTTTTGAATAATCAGGTGATTAAAACCTGCAATATTCTAACTAGACTAGAAACAACTTTTCACAAAGTATGCTTTCCAATGGGATTTGAACCCACGACCTCCGTATCACAAAGCAAACGCTTTGACCACTGGACCATAGAGGCAGTTTGGCGCTTGCTTCAGTCGCCCCCGACAAATGCGGCGCCATACATTTTCATAATGAGAGTACGGAATCATTTAGAAGATAATAATGTATGTTACTTTATATTGTACAGTCTCCTCTTGATGTTGAAGAGAGAAGATACTGGTTCTTAAACTTTACTCAAACTAAATTGTTACGTAATCTTTTTTTATTGCAGTTGTAAAATCCCACTTTATCGTGTCTGTGGGAGTGGACGCCCACTTTTCAAACCCTGGCCTGGTCAATTCCACTGACACCAGTTTCGGACTCTACATCGGCGGCCACGAGCGCGATACACAAACTGTCTGGGGAACCCAGTCGAGACAGGGCTTCGTCGGCTGCATCAGGAACATTAAAATCAACGATAATTATTTCACTGTACAAAGTAACGCAAAGTCGAGGGGCGTACATAAAGGAGGCTGCCCATTGAATTAGTTTTGAAACAGTTATTTGTTAAATATATAAATTCATAGTAATTTTTCTAATTTCATCATTTAAACCTCAATATCATCGAACTTGCTGTAAATGTGTCGTGTGGTTCCCGGCAGTGACTATAAGACTACTCTGAGTCTTCCCGTAGATGTCGTAGAAGGCGACTTTGGAAACACAAACTAAACAAAGCTCATACACCAATGAGACCACTCCAATCCGTCTGCGTGGAGATTGTAGGCCAAATCCTCTGGCAGCTCTGGCTTATATATGGCTCTAATTTTACATGCAAAAAATTACATAAACCTGTAAACTTCCCGAAAAATCTGGGAAATTTACGGAAAAATATGAAATTTTACATAAAAATATGAAATTATACATAATTTTTATAATTTTTACATAGTTTTCGTAAATTTCCCAGATTTTTCGGGAATTTTACAGGTTTATGTAATTTTTGCATGTAAAATTACATACATATTTTTAACTGTGTAAAGAAAAAGACATGATGATGATGATGATCATCAAATTTAGTAATAAGAATTTATAATACAGACAAGTATGAACGTTCCAGATTACATACTTAAAGCTTGTAAAATAAGAGTACTTCGCGTTTTCCCTGCGGTACAAGAAGTTGTATAACTGTCAATTCTCATGTAAAAATAAATGAAAAAGCATTATCAATTATGAATATGAACAATTTGCCTAAGCCGCGAAAAGTTTGAACTTTGTTGTACAGAACAATAATTATTAGCCAAAGTGTAGTAAGGCCTAATTATCGTCTCACTTCGTCATTATGTGGATTACACGAGAAGTGTCAGGTACAGTTATGTTACAAACTCATTTGGAAAGTAGTTTTTAATCAACTCAGCCTTCATGTTGTATGTAGATATTAAAATATTTTAGTAGATACTAAAGTAAAATTGAAATAACCCAAAGTTAGTACATAACAAACGTGTTTTCGCCTTCGCCTCGCCACCTAAAACTACAATTTTATCAAATTCGGATGTCACAGTTTACATACAAATACACACTCTACTACTCACTTTCAAATTTTGTTAGTGGAGGTCCATAGAACAGATTACTAATAAGTAGTCTCTGTGGGTCACAGGCGTGATAATATGTATGTAGGTATTTGTTTTTCGATTATAGCACCACACGCTGCATGACTGAACGCTGGCCACGTACATCGATGGTGTTTCGTATGTATAAGAGGTCACTCTAACAGTATTTAAATGTTGGACCAAAGCTTGGAAAAAGTTTTATGTACAGCACGGTTTCAGTATTTTGCTTTGGTTTGCAGTTCTTTAAAAAGGGCGTGAACAGATTTCTTCATGGTCGCCAACGCATGAGTGGCACTCCCCCCGTAACATAGCACCATTGATAAACTCAGATAAAGTTTTATCGCCTGACGGACTAGTTCCACCCCGCTCGTTATTATTACGTAGAGCGAGATAGTAATAGGTAATAGCGATAAACACTGTCGCCGGTGTCATGCTAAGGGGGGGGTTGTAGGCGTCTATAGGGTAATTTTTTTTGTTTGGTTTGGTTTTTCATAGTATAAGCGGGCTACAATAGTGTCAGATCTTTCAAGCCGGCCAAAGGCATCTGACATCACATAGCTTGACGTTTGTCATCTTATGACAACCGGGACGTGCCAGGACTGCCGGATTAAAGTGCCTTCCGAAGCACGGAGAAGCTCAAGATTTTTTCATGCCACTAATGGTCACCCATTCAAGTGCTTGCCGGGGTTGCTTAAATGCGCAAGCGGTAGTAATAATTTACACTTATCCTCTCCGGCTAGGCTAGGGTAAGCACATCATAATCAGGTCTTTTAGTCTCTACTGCAGGAGCACGACCCTCTCTGTACTGCCAGAGCCATATATTAGCCAGAGCAGTCAGAGGATTTGGCCAACACTCTCCACGCTCGCCAGACGGGTTGGAGAGGTCTCACTGATGTTTATAAGCTTTGTTTAGCTTGTGTTTCCTAAGTCGCCTTCTACGACATACACGGGAAGACTTGGAGTGGTCCTATTCTACTCTGCCGGGAACCAGACGGCTTACAACTACCATTATATTGATATAATATATATATATATATACCCACCATCACGTAAAATGAAGCCTTTGGGTCTTGCAGTTCTTGGCTCTGTGTGCTTAGAGCTGGAAAGCCCAAAATGCTCTGTCTGCCCCATTAGGGATAAAGACGTGATAGTGTTTATAACATCTTTATTCACCGTGTGGTTCCGGGTTAGAATAGGACCACTCCATCTCTTCCTGTGGATGTCGTAAGAGGCGTCTAAAGGACTAAGCACAAACATCTCGTGCTACGATTGCATTTCCAAGGAGGGTTAACGTCGGGCGGCGGCCGGTTGTAAACATTTCGCACAAATACATTCCCAAAGCGGGTTGATGTCAGACAGGCTGCCGGTCGTAAAACTATAGCCAAATCATTTAAGCTGTTTTAGCTATTTTTTCTCCATTTTACAAGGTCTTTGGCATCCTTGGGTGACCATTGACATGCATGTTATATTTAGAGAAGAAAAAGCGGGAATGCTTCGGTGTCTGGGGTGCGCACCCCGGACTCCGAAGCAACACAGCTGAGGATGTAACCGGGAACGCGCTTAGACGAAGAAGAAGTGTTTATAACATTTTACAAAATATACTGAAACTATTTTAAGGTTGAATTCAGTCCGTGATACTGAACAACTTTCCCCAAGAAACATATATCGAAACATGAAAAATATTATTTGCTTTCCATTTAAACTCGCTCAGCTGATCGTATAACTTTAAATTATTTTTCATATTTCGAATTTTCGATATATGCTCTGTGGGGAAAGTTGTTCAGTATCATGCACTGAATTTACCCTTAAAAAAGTTTATGTATATTTGTTAGACGCTAGAATCCAAGTGTAAACCACGCAAGGAAACCATGCTATTCGGTTGCTGATTGCTGAACACTCGAGCCTTCGTTTCGAAAGATTTATTATTCGTCACTCCATCTATCTATAATTTAAGAACTACGTTCTTGTCGTTGGAGTAGTTCCCATGTCTCCCTCTCTTGAGCCATCTTTTTGACCTCCCTATACGACACCGAGTCAATTTTATCCTTTACTTGATCTATAAATGCTTTTCTTGGTCTGCCCTTTTCTCTTCTTGCTTCTATTTTTCCTGTTTTTAATAAATTGATCGTGTCGTATAAGATGATCAAACATCATTCCTCTTCTTATACCGATTGTTTTAACAAGTTCCTTTTCTCTACCGAAAAATAAATAAATATACATCAGCATCAGCAACCGAAATAAACAAGATAAATGGTTGTTTAATGTCCTGTTGTCTGCAGCGGCTAGCTGACCCATGCAAAATAAACTTGAAGCAACTACTTTTTGTCGACTTTATTGGGAATCTCCTTTTCGTTTCAACAACCACATGCATTAAAGTTCGATGGCATTTAAACAAAAGCAAAATCAAGTTTTGCATGATCATAATTATAATTCTTCTATGCTGGTCGAGGACAAAAGAAAAAAACGTAGAATTTACCAGCTGCTTCTCTTCCCGCGCAGATCGTAAAAGCCAATCAGTGGCATGGGTGAAAATCCTAATCATGTTAATAGGCGATGCGGCTCGCAACCCATCACTATTTTCCATCTTCCCGCCCACCATAATGCCAAAAGATGGCCTTTGGATCTTGCGTCTGCTTAGAGCCGCAAAATCTAAAATGCTCTGTCTGCCCAGTTAGGGATAAAGACATGATTATGTATCTGTATCATTTCAATACCGTATAGATCGTGTAATTTAAAAGTGCTCGCCTTACTCCTTGGTTTACGCACACAAGTAAAATAGGTGTTTATTCTCAATACATATAATTCGACTGTGTGTTTTTTTATATATGTTTGTTACGCGATATCTTCGCCAATTGTGAACCGATTTTGATAATTCTTTCTTATTTGAAAGCCTTTACTACCAAATTGGTCCCATTTTAATTTGGTGAAGATATGATCAAGAACTTTGGAGATATGATAGAAAATCCAAAAAAAAAATTTAAGTCGGTTGTTTTTTGTTAAAAATGTAATTATGTAACAGTCTTTTTCAACATGATATCATAAAATAAATGCTTTGGAAGTACTTGATTGCTTATTGGATTTTATTTTAAACAACGTTAAACCCTCGTGTAGCCATTCAACATAGTCAAAGTTCAAAGTTTCAGCCCCACGTCATCATTTGTAAGCTAAATCCGAATTTCAAATGTCACATGTTTCAAGCTAACACTCAAACAAACTGGATTAAGTTATTCCAATAGTGGGAACATTTGAACGGAGGGGATACTAACTGTCTAATAGAGAATGAGGTGGAATTAAAAAGGCAAAAACTAGGTTCCATTTAAAGATCACCATACCTAAATCCGCTTTCAGAAGGGTCTTAAGGAAACCGTTTTATTATCATGATTAAGCTGTACAGTAGTTCTTAAGTAAAGAACATGGTTTTGTCGCTACATGACAGTCATGACTCTGACATCAGTAAAAAATAATGACCGCATTACTTATCGACTATTATTACGTAAATTAGAAGTTTGAGATTTAATTTATTACTTAGTTTTAATCATATTCTGTCATAGTAAAACTTCCTGCGGATGAATCTACAAACTGACTTTTTATCCACCAGCCAAATTTTTGGAGCAAGTTCAGTCTATGATACTGAACTACTTTCCATAAAAACAACGAAAAACGGTAAAAAAATTTCGCCTTCCCATACAGATAAGCGCTCAGCCTAACTGATTTTGTATGGGAGGACGAAAACTTTTTATGTACTTATATTTTTAATGCTTCTTGATTCAACAATTTGGCTGGTGGATAAAAAGTCACCCTGTAAAATGATTAAAAACCTGATTCATCCCCCAGGAA
The DNA here is from genome assembly GCA_963576875.1 of Acrobasis repandana. Lineage (NCBI taxonomy): Eukaryota > Metazoa > Arthropoda > Insecta > Lepidoptera > Pyralidae > Acrobasis > Acrobasis repandana. Next base: position 6,585,927 of record OY756221.1, on the reverse strand, counting down.
GAATTTAATGAAATAAATTCAGAAACATTACAGTTAATAAAAAAGCATTAAAAAATTAGAATTTACTAGACAAGAACAGGCTTCGCTTAAAGCTTACAAAGTTTCATCAGCAACTAGCTTCGTCAAAAGTTGTACATACTTACCTTATTAATTATAACAAATACCCGCAACGTGCGTCGTCAAAAGTTGTACTTACCTAGTAACAAATGAATATCCGCAACATGCTTTGTCAAACAAAATACTTCGTAAATTATTTTTATTTCTTGATATTTAGATAGACATTGAGTCACAGAACTCACAGAATACATATAGATTGAGTGTCATGGTATTTGTTCCAAAACTCGTCATCAACGTTCCACAAAGCATGGTAAAATTTTATAAATATTCATCAGCTTACCGGGAATTTGTTTGCCAAATATTATTAATGGAACCCCAAAAAGTGAATTAAAGCCGTCAGGAATGAGCGAAAGGCTTTGCTTAATACCTCAACCTTATTAACGTGCGCCTAGAGCGTAATTAATAATAATTGAATCCCCGTAGCGTTGTCACCTAGATAAGGGAGATGATAGAGGGATACTCGTGTAAACTAAGGTCCATTGGGTATACGGCCGGCGCAGGCATCGGTTGTCACCTAAGGTATTACTAGTGGCTCTGTGAGCTGTAAACCTCGCGACTCACTCCCAACCCATTGACGTTTAAGGCGATTCCCCCACTGGGAACGCGCCCCAACGCGGTGCGCGGATCAGCAGATTCCGCGCGCGGCGACGGAGGCGCAGGTCTGCCTCAACGGACCGCCAAATATACACTTTACAGTCGGTCGTCGTGGAGAATGGATATCGAAATCATTCAAGAAAGCATCTTGAATGAGTGCCGTATTTTTTTTTCTTTGTCCTTTATTCGTAAAAACACGGGTGGTACTGCGGAGCAATGTGTTACCCTGCGGCTAGCATCGCGCCCCCGCTAAGACTGGCAGAATCTGCGTGCGGGACGCGCTCCCGCGCGTTGGCGCGTTGTCAGTGGGTTGGACTAGGCGTGTTTTCTATACAAACAGATCGGACGTCGCATCGAAATCGGTCTATCCGTTCGAGCGCTACGATGCCACAGACAGACAGACTAATTCAAGGTATTTTCCCATCTCAAAAAATGCCCAACGCGCCTTATCAAGTTTTTACTTCAAAAAAAAATAAAACATTATTTAGTGCAAAGATTCCGCCATTTCGGACTTTTAAATTTTTTTATATACCCAGTGTCACTTTCAAAATTAAGACGAATCTAACGACACCTCTATAGCTAAAATCTATGAAGCCGTTTAGGCTGTAGAGCGTGTTATAGAAATATACATACCCAAGTCTGAACTAAGTATCATCAACCCAACTATGAGCCAAGTCTGAGGTTGCCTAAAATTTCCGGGCTATTATTTATTTAGCTCACATCAGGTATGAAGTATCGCGTCCATCTCTCTATAAAAACTACATCACATATGAAGTGTCGAATCCTTTCTCTATAAAAACTAAATTAATCTGAGCTAGAGCTCACATCACGTATGAAGTGTCGCGTCCAATCTCTCTATAAAAACCAAGAGCTTTCACATCACGTATGAAGTGTGGAATCCTTTCTCTTTAAAAACCAAATTAATCTGAGCTAGAGCTCACATCACGTATGGAGTGTCGCGTCCATATCTCTATAAAAACCAAGAGCGTTCACATCACATATGAAGTGTCGAATCCTTTCTCTTTAAAAACTAAATAATTCTGAGCTAGAGCTCACATCACGTATGAAGTGTCGCGTCCATCTCTCTAAACCAAGAACTTTCACATCACGTATGAAGTGTCGAATCCTTTCTCTTTAAAAACCAAATTAATCTGAGCTAGAGCTCACATCACGTATGAAGTGTCGCGTCCATCTCTCTATAGAAACCAAGAGCGTTCACATCACATATGAAGTGTCGAATCCTTTCTCTATAAAAACTGAATTAATCTGAGCTAGAGCTCACATCACGTATGAAGTGTCGCGTCCATCTCTCTATAAAAACCCAGAGCTTTCACATCACGTATGAAGTGTCGAATCCTTTCTCTTTAAAAACCAAATTAATCTGAGCTAGAGCTCACATCACGTATGAAGTGTCGCGTCCATCTCTCTATAAAAACCAAGAGCGTTCACATCACATATGAAGTGTCGAATCCTTTCTCTTTAAAAACTTAATAATTCTGAGCTAGAGCTCACATCACGTATGAAGTGTCGCGTCCATCTCTCTATAAAAACCAAGAACTTTCACATCACGTATGAAGTGTCGAATCCTTTCTCTATAAAAACCAAGAGCGTTCACATCACATATGAAGTGTCGAATCCTTTCTCTTTAAAAACCAAATTAATCTGAGCTAGAGCTCACATCACGTATGAAGTGTCGCGTCCATCTCTCTATAAAAACCAAGAGCGTTCACATCACATATGAAGTGTCGAATCCTTTCTCTTTAAAAACCAAGAGCGTTCACATCAAATATGAAGTGTCGAATCCTTTCTCTATAAAAACTAAATTAATCTGAGCTAGAGCTCACATCACGTATGAAGTGTCGCGTCCATCTCTCTATAAAAACCAAGAGCTTTCACATCACGTATGAAGTGTCGAATCCTTTCTCTTTAAAAACCAAATTAATCTGAGCTAGAGCTCACATCACGTATGAAGTGTCGCGTCCATCTCTCTATAAAAACCAAGAGCTTTCACATCACGTATGAAGTGTCGAATCCTTTCTCTTTAAAAACCAAATTAATCTGAGCTAGAGCTCACATCACGTATGAAGTGTCGCGTCCATCTCTCTATAGAAACCAAGAGCGTTCACATCACATATGAAGTGTCGAATCCTTTCTCTATAAAAACTAAATTAATCTGAGCTAGAGCTCACATCACGTATGAAGTGTCGCGTCCATCTCTCTATAAAAACCCAGAGCTTTCACATCACGTATGAAGTGTCGAATCCTTTCTCTTTAAAAACCAAATTAATCTGAGCTAGAGCTCACATCACGTATGAAGTGTCGCATCCATCTCTCTATAAAAACCAAGAGCGTTCACATCACATATGAAGTGTCGAATCCTTTCTCTTTAAAAACTAAATAATTCTGAGCTAGAGCTCACATCACGTATGAAGTGTCGCGTCCATCTCTCTATAAAAACCAAGAACTTTCACATCACGTATGAAGTGTCGAATCCTTTCTCTATAAAAAGCAAGAGCGTTCACATCACATATGAAGTGTCGAATCCTTTCTCTATAAAAACTAAATTAATCTGAGCTAGAGCTCACATCACGTATGAAGTGTCGCGTCCATCTCTCTATAAAAACCAAGAGCTTTCACATCACGTATGAAGTGTCGAATCCTTTCTCTTTAAAAACCAAATTAATCTGAGCTAGAGCTCACATCACGTATGAAGTGTCGCGTCCATCTCTCTATAAAAACCAAGAGCGTTCACATCACATATGAAGTGTCGAATCCTTTCTCTTTAAAAATTAAATAATTCTGAGCTAGAGCTCACATCACGTATGAAGTGTCGCGTCCATCTCTCTATTAAAACCAAGAACTTTCACATCACGTATGAAGTGTCGAATCCTTTCTCTTTAAAAACCAAGAGCGTTCACATCAAATATGAAGTGTCGAATCCTTTCTCTATAAAAACTAAATTAATCTGAGCTAGAGCTCACATCACGTATGAAGTGTCGCGTCCATCTCTCTATAAAAACCAAGAGCTTTTACATCACGTATGAAGTGTCGCGTCCATCTCTCTATAAAAACCAAGAGCGTTCACATCACGTATAAAGTGTCGATCCTTTTTCTTTAAAAACGAAAATAATCTGAGCTAGAGCTCACATCACGTATGAAGTGTCGCGTCTATCTCTCTATAAAAACCAAGAGCGTTCACATGACGTATAAAGTGTCAATCCTTTCTCTTTAAAAACCAAATTAATCTGAGCTAGAGTTTACATCACGTATGAAGTGTCGCGTCCATCTCTCTATAAAAACCAAGAGCGTTCACATCACTTATAAAGTGTCGATCCTTTCTCTTTTAAAACTAAATTAATCTGAGCTAGAGCTCACATCACGTATGAAGTGTCGAATCCATCTCTCTATAAAAACCAAGAGCGTTCACATCACGTATGAAGTGTCGCATCCACCTCTCTATATTTTTTGGTGATGTCACCAGTTAAACACAGATTAAGCCGCTTATCTCTTGCTACAAATACCTCGTTTCGTCATTCTACGTTTTCGATACAAAGCTGGATATTCATTGGCTATCTAATTTCTTTACCATCCTCAAAAAAAAGGAAAGCCTTTAATGTTTTTTAAGATATACCATTCCAAGCGCTTTACAAAAGACATGTACATTTTTTTTATCAAAACCTTAGTAGTTTCATACATAGTTCAGGGGTGATATGATCTAACAAATCGTGATGTGGTCAACTATGTATACAAAAGTTATGCAAAACGGGTTATATTGCTTTTATAAAATAAGCAGCTGTTTCATGTGATGTAACAAATATGCTCGAAGGTTTTGTTTATTTTATTTTGTATTTATTTACTATTAGGGAATAGTGACCTTTAAATCATTTTACGTCATTAATAGACTCTATAATACATGGTTCAAATAACTCTTTCCCAAGGGCACAGAATTAATACAAGTATTATGCCAAGTATGTGGTTTTCAGGGTTCCGTAGCCAAATGGAAAAAAACGGAAACCTTATGGATTCGTAAAACAATAAATTTTGGGGGTTCCCCATACTTAGAACTGAAACTCAAAATTTTTTTTTTCATCTAACCCATACTTTTGGGGTATCTATGGATAAGTCGTCAAAAATGATATTGAGGTATAATTTTTACTAAACTGAATAGTTTTGAAAGTGGTAAAATGTGTGTCCTCCCTGTAACTTATAAAATAAGAGAATGATAAAACTAAAAAAAATATATGATGTACATTACCATGCAAACTTCCACCGAAAATTGGTTTAAACGAGATCTAGTAAGTACTTTTTTTTAATACGTCATAAATCGTAAACCGCAATTTACCTACCTTTAGAACTTTTGTATTATGTTACTTACTGCTACGGAACCCTTCATGGACGAGTCCGACTCGTACTTGGCCGCTTTTTCTTTTTGGTTCAAATTTCTCCAAATGCATAATTTTGACTTCTAATTCTGGCTGGTTTACCGCCGAAATTGGTGGTTTTACCTTACGTGCAACATTCATTTGTACCTATTGTATTGTATCGCCAGTGAATATCAATTAGAGCTGCCGAACTTAGTGTAAATACTGGTTTAAACTTTAAACTAATAGCTACCCGCAGCGGTATACCAACGTCACAGTGTTATTGTATTGTATCGTTGATACGGGTTTTGAATTCGCAGCCTTTACGAGTATGCATGTACAATTGTACACTGTATATTTGATTGTGATGATTTACAGATTTTCGCGTAAATCATAAATAATACTATAGTATTAGGTATATGGAGAGTGCATTTAGTTCTCGTCGAAAATTAGCCGCAAAGAATAAATCAATGCTGAAAAACATGTACCTATAGGTGTAGAAAATACTTTTATATTAAAACTAGCAAGTAGATTATAACAAGTCAAACGCGCTATTTTAAAATATGACGTCAAAGTCATATCACCCGCAGATATCCCGTTAGAAAAAGAAACTTCTTGTGGTAACCTCTCAGAACATTATTATTATATCATAGAAGGTTAGTGATTATATCCCATATCTCTGGGCAACCTAGCTACAGAGAAACTGTCAACGCATGTTTTTCTTTTTTGGGTACGTTCGATATTATCAGCCAGTTATGTTTAAACCTTTACTTATTACGAGTATGAAAGTACATAATACAATATCTTGGATGTCATCAGTACTCAAACTACATGGACAGTCCTACCGAACGCACCCAAACGTAGACTTTGTCGTCAATTCTCTTTTGTTTGTTTAAAGTTAAATAATAAATAAAACACTGAGAAATATCGTCGAGCACGGCTCCGGGCCTTTCTCTGATCTCGACGAATATTTAACTGAGTTTTTTTTTTTTGTATATGTATGTGTATTTCGTTTTGGCTACAAAATTTTTTACGGATAGATATTTAGATAATACATTTTTTGGTATAATTTTCATATAAAAAGGTGATTGTATAAAATAGTAATAAAGGCGAATTTAGGCAAATTTAGAGGTATGTTTGTGATTTTTTCTAAAGAGCCAAAAATGCTTAATCGTGTTTTGGATATTGTAGGTGTCTGTAGAAAAGCCTATGTAAAATTTTTGAGGAATAAACTGTAGTAGTTAATAACAGCGATTTTTTAAAAACACTTACAGTTTTCTTAGTTCTGAACTGGCGGGGCCTTAACGTCTTTTTACCGTATCGAAACATTCGTAACACTACACTTCGTACAATTAATCTCCTGACACTTTGGTGTCTATTTTCGCACTTGTCATTGATAAATTGTCAGTAAAAAGCGGTCAAGTGCGAGTCGGACTCGCCCATGAAGGGTTCCGTAGCAAGTAACATTTTACGATTTAAGACGTATTAAAAAATAACTATCTATGATACGATATGATTTAATTGAAAGTACATACTTTTAGGTATATACGAGTACCACATTTTTTTCAGGATTATTTTAGTAATATTTCAAAAGTTACGGTGGGGGGACACCTCTAACTATCTCTCCACCAATTTTCGTGACAATCGGTGCAGTAGCGGCGGAGTACGAGCCCGGACGGACAGACAGACGGACGGACATGACGAAACTATAAGGGTTCCTTGTGGACTACGGAACCCTAAAAAGTAAGGAATAAGTAATATGCCAAGCTGTGCCCCTTACATGATTTTTAAACTTCTTTTTGTAAGTAGATAAGTAATTAATTGAAACAAAATAGTTATTTTAATGACAGGCCATGACAATAGCCATGTACAAAATGCCCTGTTTATGAAATATATTTAATCTCTTTGTATCATATCGTAAATTCGTAACAGTGCACGGCGTACACCGTATATCAATCTTATGAAATATGGTATCCATTTTCGCCCTTGTCATTGACAACTTGTCAGATTGCGTTACGTTACCGCCGCGTTAATAGACAATGTGACGCGAACGCAACCCGTGTTTACAGGAGGGACAGAATTTCGTGATTATGTACGTCTAATTAGTTTATGTTGTAGGAAATCCGATTATAGGTTCAAAATTAAATCTTTAAATTGATTATATTATGTAACAAAAACAATACAGGGTTGGCTGCTTTTTTGCTCAAATAGCATCGTTATTCAGAGAGGAAACGCATTTAGCGTTCTAGGTACCATATCTCATGTACAAAACCTTTTAGATTACTTATTTAATAAATTGAACTTGCTTTTTTAATTTAAATTAAGTTTGTAGTTTAATGTCAGCTTAAGTTGTGTTATCGACACTAATTAAACTATTATACTAATTGTATACCTATACTGTACAGTGTACATATTTTGAATATTATTTATATGTGTTTTTGGTGCAACAAAGTGTTATTCACTTATAGTTACCAGGTAATAAAACCTTTTGTCATTCTCGTTAAGATACATATAAGACACATACTTAGGGACTTAGGAAGCTTAGGGACTTATTATGCTTGAATTTTTTATCAAATACATACATATATTTATTGGACAAATGACCAATAAATATATGTATAGAATAAATTGTTGTATGCAAATAAATTATTCTTGATCTCGATTTGTAAGATGCATATCAGCAGGTTATGCCTACCACTGTAAACTTGACCCGTATGATTCGTCAACAAATATAGCTGCCTCTTAATTGTAAATAAATATAAATTCAAATTGTAAATTATACGTTTTACCTGCCAGTTGTATTATTTAAAGTTGTAACACTGGGAAAGTGCCTATTTGACATACTAGAATGTAGTTCAATCTGCAAACCCTCCCAATATGTATTTTGTTAATACAAGCTATTGAACACAATTTCTGTACATGACGTATACATACATTTGATTCAAGAAAAGATGCCATCTAGCAACCTTAACAAAGCAACCGTATCTGCTAAGTTTGTATTTATTGCCAACTTAATTGATATATTTAAAAAATCTAATTAAAGATATCTTCAGAATTCCGAGACTTTACAACGGAAACTTACTTTAAACTAGTAGTATCTACCAACTAAGGCTACCGACAACGCATTATTTTGGCGCCATATTTGGCTGAATATGGAGGCAAATAATCTGTACTGCCTTACGAGTAGCTAGTTCTGTTGACATATAAAATAGGGTAAAGCCCCCTTTGCATACGGCGACAGCTTTTAATGAGTGCTATCATCTGTAACTATCTCGCTCTACGTCATGATAACGACCGGGACAGCAATATTCCGTCGCGGGATATATACTTTATCTGGGTTCATCAACGCTATCTTGCTACGGGGGCTTCAGAAGTTAGTATTAGTCACCCCCAGGCAATTGCGCGATAGGGCAATTGGGCGTTGGGCGTTAATATGGCTACAAAGCAAAAAAGCCATGACGCGATGGCTTTTCAGCATTACCAAAACGCGTTAAAGCCTTTTTGCATGACGGCCACGACATGAAATTCGCGATGTGGTCGTTCCGTGATCCTCAATGCCTTGTGAGATTATCAAAATGCATAAGACCACATGAATTTCGCGTCGTGTAAATACCCTATATCTATAACCTAGTAGCAGTAGCGTACAGGAAAAAGGGAGGCCTATGATATGACCAGCAGTGACTAAATATGGGCTGATAATGATGACGATAATGATGTGTCACAAAATATAATACTCGTTTTCATTATTCCAAAGGTACTAGACATACTTGAAATAAGCAGAAAAAAATAAATATTTTTCCTATTGAAGTTCACAGCGAACACAAAAACGTGTGTCGCTAACTGGCAAAGATTCAAAGGGTGTTCAATATTGATGAGTTATCAGGCAGCTACCCTCGTCACCTGCGAGATAGCTGATACACGGGTAAGACCGCTTACATACTGCCGAGATAAGGACAAGAATTCACGCTGACATATTGAACGTAACAGAATAAGTTTGTTTTCAAAAATTACATCGTAGAGCGGATAGTTAAGCGCACCTCGGGCTCCGAAGCAGCACAGCTACAAAGGGAATGCGAAAAGATGGAAATAATTTTGCAACAGTTTTTAAAGTCAATATCTTCCAATTGTATTATCGGACTAGTCTTATGACATCCTTAATATGGAGTTATCATTTGATCTTATAGTTTATATATATATATATATATTTATATACATTTAATTAACTATATATAATATAATTAACTATATATCAATCTGATATATTTTTATGGTAACGAGGAATGTTACTCCTAACAACAGAAAAATATTCAAGCGTTTTCGAAATGTTCATCCCTATTCTTCGCACGTTTGTATTTCGAAGTTCAGTTACGCACTTCGTTTGCATGGGATAAGTTCGACACGCGTTTAAGATTTTCTCGTACTCTAAGTTTTTTTGTATAACTTTAACGGCATATATTTACATACAACCAAATTAATATTTCATGTTCCGACGTTGGTCCATTGTGCAGAAGCAAATATACTCGTAGACCAGGCAAGAAAGTTTTTTATACAGTAATTGTATCCTCAAGGCTTTGGGGTAACTTCAGACTCGTGAAGAGGCGGTTGACCTCGCTCAATATCTGATACATTGTTTTGTTGTAGAGCTCCACCCAAGTGGAATATTATAATAGAAATTAGTTAAATTAATTTACGCCTTACTGAGCAGCAAGCTTTCGGTTTTTTTTCCCCAAAGATTCATCATCATTATCAGCGGCTCTTATACAGAGTCTATCAAAATATACTGACACTATTCTGAGAGTGAATTCAATTCATGATACTGAACAACTTTCCACAAGGACCATGTATTGAAATATGAAAAATACTTATTTGCTTTCCATACAAACTCTGATTACCTGATCAGTCAACTTGTAAGGAGGCCAAAATTATTTCTCATATTTCGTTATATGTTTTTTGGGTAAAGTTGTTCAATATCATGGACTGAATTCACCCTTAAAATAGTTTCAGTGTATTTTGCTAGATGTGTGCAACACGGGTTGCTAATTCTAAACTTACCATGTCATTTATGTTTTTTCCCCGTACCAAGTTGGAACAGGAAAGTAAACTCCGCGAAATAAACCAAATTAATCAACATTACTTCCGCTCTACATACCCATTGCCACTAATAATAAACTTGCAATACAGGGATACGATTATTTCTCGTTGTCCCTAATGCTTTGTTCTTATACGGGTATGTTGGTGGTTATGCTCCATCCATCTCGAATATAGTTTATGCGTCGAGGAAGTTTTTAGTACATATGCCATGTTATACGTTCGTTGTTAATACTGATATTGTTATAAAACCACACTGTATTTGCGAAGTTATATAAGTACTACGAGTATTATAGGTACACACGGCAAAATAGTTAGGTTTCCAGGTCACACAACGCTATCTTCTTATCGTTAACTCTATGTGATTGCTGTCCAATCAGTATACACAATTCCGAGCGAGGGAAGCGTCTCAGTTCGAGATTCTGAGTCTGTCTGTTCCTACTTCCTTGTCCCTGAAGAAGACAGAGCCGTAAGTCAAAGGCCACTTTTAGCGCAATAGTAAACGAGAAGTTGAAAAAGGTACCAAATTTAAACAGCATAAAAGATCAACATGGAAGAATAGTCAATAGTAACTACATAAATATAAGTGAAAGATAGTAAAAATAACTTTGGCTCAGAGCCAATGCTCTCGGGCGAACCTGTTGAAAGCGGAGCAATCACAAATCGCAACTTCAGCCTAATACCCACTTTAGACAGAATAGCAACGCATCAATTCAAAGAATGTTCTCATCGTTGTCCTTTTAGAAAGTAAATAAGTCCTCCTGTCATAGTCAAACATTTTTATTCAATGTAGGATAAATATTTCACTTATTGAAGGTCATTATTTTTAATTATTTTTAGTGCAAAAGCTACAAACTACTTGCGTTTCGGAACGCCCACTGCTGAGAAGATTACGCCGAAAGAAACCCAGTTAAGTAATAGGTACCTACTACAGCCTGATGGGCTTTATTGCATTACAGATTTACACTTATTTTTTACATTATACGTTTAAAATTGCAACTTTTCTATTCTCTTCTTATAACGTAGAAGTCATAATCAAGAATCATGAATTAGGTAGGCCTTTGCAGGCACTTTACACGTCAATAACTTTAGTGTACATTACGTGTAATGTTTATTTACTATATATTTAAATCATTTTTCTTTTTTAAATCTACCGATACTAGCATTTCGCCACGACTGCTGCTGAGAGGGAACGTCGAAAGAAACACATTTATACAGTATTGGTCACCTACGCGCCAGAAGGGCTTTGTCAGTTTCCAAGATATTATGCCTTATACAATTTTATCATAATATAACATGTAAAGCTTGCGAACGAGTGCCAATACCAAATCCAATTTACAGAAATAAGTAACACTGAGTAGTCCGAGCTGACCAGTCCTTACTGGCGGCACTCGTTCACGAGTTGACGCGTGGATCAGCCATTTAGTCCTCTGGTCACTGTTAAGTAAATTATATACAATTATTGATGATAAAATATAACAATATTTGAAAATGTCGTTACATATTCTGAGAGTATAGATCGTGACGGCAGAGTAGAATTCGATATAATAATAATAAGGTCTGGCTTGAGCTTGGCGCGGGTCCCTCTTAAAGGTTTGTATACTTAGACATGTCATAATTTAGGTACATTGGTACATACTAAATTTACAAATTGACATTATTTTAAATTTCGTAATTCTTATAATTCAATTTAATTATGACATAATAAACAATGTAATCTCTTTCCATCTATATAACTAATTTTAAGTTTTTAGTTTGTTAGTTGACGTCTTTGGAGAAAACGTGCAGTGCAGTTTGTTGCCGCTTCTTCTGCACTTGCGCCTAGGAAGCGGCGTAAACTTAGCTTTAAGTAACGATTTGACGTCAACATTTGTGCAAAACAAAACAAAGTGACTATTATTAAGAGATATTACAAATATCCTATGATAATAAAGATATTTTGAATTTTGAATTGAATTGAATTATCCACCAAGATCTATCTCATCTATTTAATTTCATAATCTAAAAAGCTAGTACTATAAATATATTCCAAAAAGTTATAGAAAATGATATAACCAAGATATACTATACCAACTCCTTTGACCGAGCAATCCGACCAAACTGTTCATTATAATACACCTTACGACGCAACCCCAACGAGTTTAGGGTTATCACATTGTCTTGATAAGTTAGACTCATATCAAATCAAAATCTAACTATACATTAGGGCAACAAGAAGAACATCTACGTTAAATGCCTATAGCGATGAACAGCTACCGGGTAGGGTTGCAGTAAGAAAGCCATTTAAGCGCAGTCTATTGCTCGGCGGAGCGGAACAACCTTCAATTAGTGCGTATGGGTAATTTACTGCGTAAGTAGACACGTAACTATTCAAGTAAATTTGGAGGGAACTATTTAGTCGCACATTTAGAAATGCCGTCCGTAGGTAGGCTCGTAAGGCGAAGTTATATAATCTTGACAACGGTGTAAGTATGTGTTTTTAGTCCACATATCTAATTTAAATATCAATTTAATTGTAAGTTGACGTCCTTGGAAAAAATGATGCAGTGCAGTTTGTGCACTTCTTCTGCATGCTAATGTACTAGGATTGAATCCAACACCAATTCAATTGAATTCAAATACCTACATGAATGAAAAAAATAATCTGTATACTAAAACTATTATAAAGTTGAATTCAGTCCACGATACTTACCAACTTTCCCCAAGGAACATATTATATCGGATATTGAAAAGTAAATTTGCACTCCCATACAATACAAGTTGACCGATCAGCTGTTCCGAATTAACATAGGAAGCAACATTTTTTTTCTTATTTTGATAGGTATATGTTTCTCGGAGAAAGTTATTAAGTACGAGTATCATAAATAAAATAAATAAATATATAGGGACAAATCACACAGATTGAGCTAGCCCCAAAGTAAGTTCGAGACTTGTGTTATGGGATACTAACTCAACTATTCTATATTTTATAACAAATACATATATAGATTAACATCCAAGGACCAGGCTAATCTGAAAAAGATCATTTTCCATCTTGACCTGACCGGGGGATCGAACCCGGGACCTCCTGTGTGGCGGACTGGCGTGTTAACCACTACACCACGGAGGTCGTCATGGACTCAAACTACACTTAAAAAAGTTTCGGTATATTTTGGTAGACGTTATATAAATAGTTTTTACATCCTTCGATACCCGCTTACACTCGTGTATTGATTTCTGTGTAGACATTTGTATATTGCTTACATCTTAAACAGTCCAAGGAACTAGCGATCAGCGCGTACATATCCACTTTTTTATACAGTTTCTCCGTCAAACTAGTACTTGCGAGTTTTTTTAAAAGATTACAAAAACCTTATAAATTCATTAGACATAAAAATCAGACATGTTTTTTTTTTTTTTTAATCTCTTATAAGTTACCTAACAAAATATACTGAAACTATTTTAAGAGTGAATTCAGTCCATGATATTAAACAACTTTCCCCAAGGAACATGTATGTAAATATAAGAAGTATTTTTTTGCTTTCCATACAGGCTCGGATCAACGGATCGGTCAATTTGTATGGGAGGTCAAAAAATATTTTTCATATTTCGACATGTGTTCGTTGGGGAAAGTAGTTTAGTATCATAGACTGAATTCGCCCTTAAAATAGTTTCAGAAACTTTGTTAAACCCTGTATAATTGAAATGATATTCTTACTAACTCTTTAGATTCGTAGATTAGTAAGAATATTTTATATAATAAGTCCGTTATGGAACTTATTGTATATGAATTAAAATACAAAGCCGAACTAAAAATAAGCAACTAAAAATAATGATAAGAATGATCCTTCAACATATAGGTACTATTTAATGATGTACTTCTTGTTAAATATCACGAACACACGATCGCAACTATCCAATTTCACGTATGAAAAGCCGTAGTAGGTATTACGCGCTCGAAATCTGTAGATTGGCATCAGCATCACACAGCAGACTCAAAACAAACACATTTGGGACAAGCAAATATTTGCCAATACCGGAAATAAGCCGGTGACCCTTCATTTTGCATTTTTCCATTTGTTCCTTTCAAATATCATCAATTTTATCTCAAGTGGAAAGAGTCAAAGTGCCTTTTAGAATGACGGATGACCCCCTTTAAAAACAAGTATTATTTGGATGAAAACATAACAGTCCGCTAGATGACAACAAGTCAAATCAGTCACTTTTTTCTAAACGTCGAAAAAAACATTTTCTATTAGATTTGTATGAAAAACAAAACCGTGAAAAATAAAAATATAGCCAAATGGCAAAAAACGGAACCCTTATAGATTCGTCATGTCTGTCTGTCGTATATCACAGCCACTTTTTTCCGAAACTATAAGAACTATATTGTTGAAACTTGATAAGTAGATGTATTCTGTGAACCGCAATAAGATTTTCACACAATAATAGAATAAAAAAAATTAAAAAAATTTTGGGGGTTTCTCATACTTAGAACTGAAAATCAAAAATATTTTTTCATCAATCCCATACGTGTGGGATATATATGGATAGGTCTTCGAAAATGATATTGAGATTTCTTATATAATTTTTTTCTAAACTGAATAGTTTGCGCGAGAGACACTTCCAAAGTGGTAAAATGTTGGTCCCCCTCCCTGTAACCTCTAAAATAAGAGAATGATAAAACTAAAAAAATATGTGATGATTAGCCATGCAAACTTCCACCGAAAATTGGTTTAAACGAGATCTAGTAAGTAGTTTTTTTAATACGTCATAAATCGTAAAATGTTACTTGCTGCTACGGAACCCTTCTTATAACGTCTAAGAAAATACATTGAAACTATTTTAAGTGTGAATTCAGTCTATGATACTGAACAACTTTTCTCAATAAACATATATCGAAATATGAAAAATATTTTTTTGCTTTCCATACAAAATCGGATCAACTGTTCGGTCAACTTGTATGGGAAACCAAAAATTATTTTTTTATATTTCGATATATGTTCCTTGGGGAAAGTTGTTCAGTACCATGGACTGAATTCACCCTTAAAATAGTTCCAGTATATTTTGTTAAACCCTGTATGATACCTAAATATTAACACATTATAACTAACGAACAAACATAAGTAACGTTATAAGAAACACTGATTAGTCAAAATGCTAAGCGTTTTAAGCTGTAGGTAGTCTTTTATATTGAAAGTGGTAGTCTTATAATAAAACTTTATTAGTGTGTGTAACTGACCAACCATAGCCGCTAAAAGGGTTTACTCCGCTGGAAAGATATGAACAAATTACTGAACAATAACGGGATTATTCGTGGATCTACTCAAACGGCTTTTGTCACAGGAATGCTTCCTCGTTCAGACACTCTATAGTGTTATCAAGGTTATTTTAGGGTGACCTGACTTGATGAAGGTTAATATTATGTATAAACGAAAAGTAGTAAACCAGTTTTCTATTGGACCAAGAGTTTAGCGTTTGTGGCTTTGTGCGTAGCATTTGAATAAAAGCATTAACTTTTATTTAACTTACACTGTTTTTACCAAAGAAATTATATACAATCTAGAATGTCTACGAAGTGGCAAAGCTGTTCCCAAAAAAGTTTAAGGTGCCCCTTACTAGTTACCTAATTGCACTGACAGTTTGCGGAAGATGGCACGTTTTTTAACGTTAGGTACTGAATAAATAATAAATAAATAAAAATAAATATACAGGGACAAATCACACTGATTGAGCTAGCCTCAAAGTAAGCAAGCATAAGTATTATGGAAATATAAAATTTATGTTTAAATTCCAATGTCGTTTTTTTGAGATTATCACTCGTCATTCTATATTGTATTTAATTTATTTGGTTTGTACATAAAAGCATATTACGCACTTACTTATATATATGTAATCTAGTTTAAAACGGCTAGTTTTATTTGCAAACCGAGTATTATACCGTTGCTGTTATCTAATTGATCTGATATTTAAGGTGACGTGGGTTTACAATTTGCAATACCGTGCGTGTTTTTGAAAAATCACTGTTATTAAACTTCTACAGTTTATTCCACAAAAAATTTACATAGGAATTTTAAGGCTTTTCTACAGACATCCACAATAGCCAAAACACGATTGAGCATTTTTGGCTTGATAGAAAAAAATCGCAAACATACCTCTAATTTGCCTAAATTTGCCTTTATAATACGTATTACTATGTTATACAATCACCTTTTTATATGAAAATTATACCAAAAAATGTATTATCTAAATATCTATCCGTTTTGGCTACAGAAAAAAATATAAATGTAATACAAAAAAAATTATAAGTAAAACACAGTGAAATATTCGTCGAGATCGAAGGAAGGGCCGCAGCCGTTCTTACGTTTTACTCGTAAGTATTATAAAGGCAAATTTAGAGGTATGTTTGTGATTTTTTCTATCAAGCCAAAAATGCTCAATCGTGTTTTGGCTATTGTGGGTGTCTGTAGAAAATCCTAAAGATTTTTATGTAAATTTTTTGAGGAATAAACTGTAGTAGTTTAATAACAGTGATTTTTCAAAAACATGCACAGTATTGCAAATTGTGAACCCAAGTCGCCTTAAACAAAACCGTGAAAGATCACCGTGGATATAACGTCTGAAATCGAATATGAATAGCACAGGGCTAGAATAAACATGTAACTTCGAGAGGACGAAATAGAGAAATAAGTACCTACATTTATGGACACGCGTACAGGATACAAGATATACCGGTGACGTTATAAATCACGAATTTACTAATTTGAGAAATAAGAGTATAAACACGACCGTTTTTTTACTAGAAGTTCTGTGAAAACAGTAGACTTCGCAAGCTCTTATAACCAATAAAATACACTTTCCCCTTTCTCCTGGCTTAGCAAAGCCATTTCAGTGAAATCCGTCAATAGATAACGCTACAGTAAAGTTCTCTCTTTCCCCCTATGTCTCCCCCAATCAAAGATTGCGATCGAATAAAATTTTTTAATCAAGGAGCTTTTGTGCCTATTTATGTCAAAATCTGTTGAAAAATACGGCCTGTAGACGAGAACAGACAGACGGACAAAATCATTTTTGGTCAATTTCGAAACTGAGACCACAGGCCGGAAACTCCTAAGGTACGCGCAATATGCGTCACCCAGGCGTCCCCGTTCCCCGTCCCCGCACCTCTCCCCCGTTTTCGCCTCTATTTCTCACGTTGGCCGTCAAGAACCGGGGGAGAGGTGCGGGTGCGGGGAACGGGGACGTATATTGCGCGTACCTTAGAAGAGTCCCTTCTGTTTACTCTTACTGTATTCTGTGCTGAGACGCTCGCTCGGTCAATAACAAAGTAAACGGGATTTTCGATATTGGAACAGGTGTTAGGTGTTATAGCAGGCCTGTGTCACTCCCCGTTTAGGTATCGAAAATACAGGGTCTTACTAAATATACTGAAACTATTTTAAGGGTGGATTTAGTCCATGATACTGAACAACTTTCCCCAAGGAACACATGTCGAAATATGAAAAACAATTTTTGGCCTCCCATACTAATTGACGGATCAGCTGATCCGAGTTTGTATGGAAAGCAAAAAAATATTTTTCACATTTCGACATATGTTCCTTAGGGAAAGTTGTTCGTTATCACGGACTGAATTCACCCTTAAAATAGTTTCAGTATATATTTTTAGACATTATATACCTACATTATTACTAAGCGTGCGACGGCTCCTCGGAGTGGTAAATTCAGTTATAGAAAAAAAGAATGAAATTGGCCTATATTTCTTTGAATTTATTTGCTGAGTGTGACTTCTGTACGTTTAGTACTGGTATTTATTCTGTGGTTATAGTAATATCTAACGGTCTCAGGTGCCTAAAATCCTACACTAAGGAGATTTCCTTTTTACCGACATCAATTTTAGCGGACGTCTTATACAATTAATTTCCACTAACCTTGCCTGGCCTTGCAGACGATTAATTATACAGCGGAAAAATGTTAGGTGTTATTTCTGAGGCAATCTTTCTTTTAATATTTTGATAGATCATTTAGATTTTTCTGTTACACCTATTTATTTCTCGTTAGCACTTTATTTACAGTAAGTACATTTAAAAGTTCAGACACTTTTTTATCAAACCAGACAACAAAAGAAAATATCTTGTCAATAAAGTTACACAAACTTTTTGTTTTATTTCTTCTTAAATAGGTATTTCCAGTTACATTGTCTGAGGGTGAATTATGCAGTTATTAGTATAAACTAGCTTTTCAGGCGATGCGCAAAATTAAATTCCATATCCAGTTGAGAAATTGGGTAAAAGAACTACAGTCAGTAAAAGAAACATCAGAAATATGTGGGTGGCCATCTTGGGTTCAAAATTTGATTCCAGTTTTGAGTTCTTTGATGTTCCACTAGGACGTTATATGAACGAATTAACATTTCAAAAATACAGACGCGATCTTGGATTCCGAAAAAAATTACAGGTTTGGACTCCGCAATCCAAAAACCCTTGCATACTGAATTTCAGTCGAATCGGAAACAGTCGACTAGTCGCGGCCATCTTAAAAAATTAAAATAAAATGCTCAGCGCTTGGTGGGTGGGAGTAGAAACCTTGTCAAAGGATTACACAACAAGTTTAAAAGACTAGAAGCGGACTCTGGACTCAAAATCAATCAATTACACTAAGGATGCAACTGCGAATGTCACATGGGAGAATAACTCGTAAGCGCTTGCAAAGTTTATTATATGCATTATTTTAGCTGTAAAACGGTGGACATATATATAGTTCCCCCAACTATGTCTTAAATGATTGATTGGAAGTGGACTGCAACCATTTTTTTCCTGTTACGGGACTGGACTCATCCTGATGTAAATTCAGCGTCCGATTTAATATTCATTGCATGTCTTGTGTGTGATGAGCAATATGAATTATAAACACACGCAATATGAGTTATGAAACGAAAAAAATTAATTCATATAAAACAATATCGCTCTCAAACCGTGACTTCCGCCTTACGAAAAAGTTGGAAAGTATTACCCTTGCCCCAGCGGGACCGCCGCAAATATACCCGTCACAGCGTACGTGAAACATGGAACCTGTCATACTTTTTAAGTTTATTCATGACGTATTAGCCGGCCTCGATATTTTTTCGGCCAAAACGTTTTTTGGTAGGTTCTAAATATGAATTAGGGAATTCTTCGTTTGGGAAAGTCATGGTCTATGTACGGAAGTATGAATCTGAATGATTTGGTTCTATATTAAAGTACACTTGTAAGCAAAAGTAAGTATTTTACATTACAAACTCAATGTCAGTCAACGTGCCATAGAGAGGGCTATGTTCGGTGTTTCTTTATGTGATCGAATCAGAAATCAGGAAATTCGTTGGAGAACAAAGGCCACTGACATATTATAAACCAACGGATTAGCTAGTTGAAGTGGCAGTGGGCGGAACACATAGCGCGACCACGTACAAGCGAAGCTTAGGACCCACCCGTCAGGTGGTCAAACGACCTGACCAAGGTCGTTGGAAAGCGCTGGATGCGATACTTAAATATCTTTAAAAATGCAACGATTTTTTAATGAAATGCGTTGTCATCTTATACTCATAATCTAGGGACCCATCAATTTATGTGCAGATTTCCTCACAAGAGTTAGTATGATAAAGGAATATTCATAATACATTATAAAACAACACTTCAAATCACTTTTTTACACATTCGTTTCCGCGCCTGTTTCTTTACGTGAGTGACTTGAAGTTTATAGGTCCAAGACTTTAGAAATTACAGGGGGGGGGGGGGGACACCGTGTAAACGACTTTGGCGGGCTATATCTCGCAAATGGTAAAGCTGATAAAAAAGTGTTGTATTGAAACCCTACCTTATTTTCATAGTCCTTTTAAACGATACCCCACATAAGGGGGTGCATTCAAAAAATAATTCACCCCCCCCTTTACGTGTATGGAGAGGTACCCTTAGAAAGGGGTAATTTTAATTTTTTGTATTTTTAAAAATGAGATCTATATATGAAGTATCCTCGAACCAAGTTACATGCAAATCAGTCAATAAACGTAGAAGATATTCTGCTGTGACAGACTAGGACGGACTGAACGATCTTATAAGGGTTCCTTGTCGGACTACGGAACCCTAAAAACATATTGGCAAGTATCTTTTTTCATAATAAAAATCAAAGATATCACCCGACAAATGGATACCAAAACTCTCTCATTTTAATGTCACCATCACCACTCGCTACAAGGCTCGTGGCGGGTGGGGCGGCCGGCGATCGGGGAGGACAACGGCCGCGCGTATAGTAGAGTTAGTAGGTTAGCCATTTATTAAAAATGAGGGAGAATTAAAAAAAAAAAATTTTTTTCTTACAATTTTGTATTCTATTAATAGTTCTGATTGAAAGATTTCAACATAGTATGGTATCAAGTGATTTGTATTTTTTTCTTTTTACTCTATATTTTAAATCGAGATGTTTCTTTGCCATTAAAAATCTCAGTAAAACTCTTACATGCACAACTTTAAGCTTCATTAAAGATATCGGGGGTAGCTCCCAAGGGAATTAGTGGAGGCTTTCAACAAGAACATGTTTTTCTTCTTAAATCAGAACCGCTCGTTCGATATGCAAACATAAATTATTAAAATGTAGACTTTCTCTATGGACCTCACATAAAAGCTTGGTGGATCTGTTTTGCAAGGATTTTAATAAAAATAAAACGTATGTCGTCACCAATGGATGTCGTTTCTTTATCCGTTATTTTTTAAATCATTATAATCATAAGTCTTTTTAGGGTTCCGTACCCGAAGGGTGCAAACGGGACCCTATTACTGAGACTCCGCTGTCTGTCTGTCTGTCCGTCTGTCCGTCTGTCCGTCTGTCCGTCTGTCCGTCTGTCCGTCTGTCCGTCTGTCCGTCTGTCCGTCTGTCCGTCTGTCCGTCTGTCCGTCTGTCCGTCTGTCCGTCTGTCCGTCTGTCCGTCTGTCCGTCTGTCAGTCTGTCCGTCTGTCCGTCTGTCCGTCTGTCCGTCTGTCCGTCTGTCCGTCTGTCCGTCTGTCCGTCTGTCCGTCTGTCCGTCTGTCCGTCTGTCCGTCTGTCCGTCTGTCCGTCTGTCCGTCTGTCCGTCTGTCCGTCTGTCCGTCTGTCCGTCTGTCCGTCTGTCCGTCTGTCCGTCTGTCCGTCTGTCCGTCTGTCCGTCTGTCCGTCTGTCCGTCTGTCCGTCTGTCCGTCTGTCCGTCTGTCCGTCTGTCTGACACCTGAAATTTTCACCGATTATGTATTATTGTGGCCGCTATAACAACAAATAAAAAAAAGTTGAAAATTAATGGGGGTCGTCATACAAAAATCGTGTTTTTTTCAGCGTTTTTAACTCGAACCTTGAACCGTAATAGCTGACAGACACCTGAAATTTTCACCGATTATGTATTACAATGGCCACTATAACAACAAATACTAAAAATAAGATAAAGTTAATAATAATTAAAGGGGGTCGTCATACAAGAAACGTGTTTCTTCAGCGTTTTAATACATTGTACGGTGGTACGGAACCCTTCATGTACGAGTCCGATTTGCCCGTTTATTTAGTCCCCACTGCAGGAGCACGGCTCTCTCTACAGAGAGAGTAGTACAGTACCATAACCATATATTAACCAGAGCAGTCAGAGGATTTGGCGTACACTCTCCACGCTGGCCAGGCGGGTTGGAGAGGTCTCATTGTTTATATGCTTTGTTTAGCTTGTATATCCTAAGCCGCCTTCTACGACATCCACGGAAAGACTTGGAGTGATCCTATTCTACTCTGCCGGGAACCACACAGCAATTTATTTTTAGATTTTAGGTACCTACAAAATTATTTCTGTGCTCGTGGATATAATAATAAAAACCTAGTAGTATCTGGTTATCTGGGTTTATTAATCATAAAATCTCGAAATGGGACACATCCAGACCGAAATTTTCTGAAACTAAAAGCACAATTTACTCCGTTTATCCTTAAGTCGAAAAAGTTTTCTAAACTAAATTCTAGACCTCTTGTTAAGTTCAGTTGTACTTTAGAATACTTTATAATCATTCTCGTTACCTTTTTTCCATTATCAGAAATCAGTGCAGTATGTCTTGTTCCTCTTAGCGTGTAAAATTCCTTGCGCTCTATCAGAAAATGAATAAAAAATAGATACCGCAAAGACACGTGCAATAATATCAGCCGATTAAAACGCGGCAGGCTTTAAACTTCTTTTAATACGAAATAAAATTCGCAGAAATGCTGCCGAATTAAATTCACTAATAGCCATGATAACTCAACTCCATCAGATGAATTATTAAAAAAAATACTGTAATTTTTACAAAACAAGAAACCAACTTCAATGGCAGAAAAGCTAAATATTCAAACAATTGTATACTAACACGACATATTTTGTCTAGATTTTTTCGTTTAAAAAACAAACCACACAACGGATTTTAATGAAATTTCTATGGGATCATTCGGAAAGTATACCCTTCCAAACAAACAAACAAATTTCCAATTCGGTCCAGGCGTCTTCGAGTAATCGGGGAACATACAAAAAAAAAGAGATTCCGCCTAATTGAAAAATATTGTACACGTCGTCGTTTTTTCTTTTATCTGAACAAAAAACTATGAAGATACAGCGCATTTCAAGTTAGCGCTAATCTGAGAGATGACGTCACAAGCCCCCATTCTAACTTAGACGCTCTGTGTCTTTGTGATTTTGACTAATAGAATAATATTTCCTGGCTCTGTCGTCATCTGTATATCAACATGAGCATCTGTGAACAACTATTTCAGGATTACTATGAATAAACTGTGTTACAAGCGGATGATCTTCGCTACGTAAATAAACAAATTCGAGTTGCATTCTCGACGGATTTACTTCAACAGTTCGTAGGAACTCATTAGGAATGAGTACGACGTACCTATTTGAGTTTAGGTCATGGTTAGCCAAGTGTATTTATGATACGAGTAGGAATTAGGATTTTAGTTAAACTTTATTTAGTTTTAAAACTATTGTTCTACAGTAAAAATACTCTTTTAATAAATGGACCATTTTCTCCCAGTCAACCATAGGGATAAACAGAAAATGAAGAACTGTGCGGCGCAAAAAGCTAAATATTTAGGTACCTACAATGACTACAGATATACGTACTTATACAAATACTTCATTTGAATACATACATACCTAATAAAACATTACTAGACACATATTATAATAATACATACTGAATGATGATGACTACTAAAAGAGAGTTCAAAACGTGACCGTGAACTTTCCTCCGGTAACTCTTCATTTACTACTAATCTACAACTCAATCGGTTGAGGATAACTCCTTCCTTCTGCTTTGCTACTTATATTATAATTTGCATAATTTCACATTTAATTTCATATTGCCTCACCTATTTGCGATGACCTTTAATATGTGTCTCTTTTCACCTACTCTACCTTCCAATAATTTTTTAAAAGCCTTCTCCAGCACCACATCACGAATACTTACATACATTACTAATTAAAGTAAAAGCTGGTTAAGAATCGATAGGTAAAAGTCCGTTATAACCTCCGTTAGAGGAATAAACAATGCCGAATCGATTGACATCTCTTATGTGAAAATTGGATAAGTGGTTTGGATGCTACGATGGAACAAACATACATATACATACATAGACTGCTGAAAAAAAAACAAACACTGCTGAAATCATTACCCTTCCTCCTGCCGTAGTCGGGAAAATAAATAAATAAATAATAAATATATAGGAACAAATCACACTGATCAAGCTAGCCCTAAAGTAAGTTTTAAACTTGTGTTATGGGATACTAACTCAACGATACTATCTTCGTCTAAGTGCTTTCCCGGTTGCATCCTCAGCTGTGCTGCTTCGGAGCCCGGGGTGCACTTTCTCGCTTTTTCTTCTCCAAATATACTCATAATATGCATGTCAATGGTCACCCAAGGATGCCATAGATCTTGTAAAATGGAGAAGAAATAGCCGGAACACTTTCAATGATTTGGCTATAGTTTTACAACCGGCTGCCTTCCTGACGTCAACCCTCTTTGGGAATGTATTTGTGCAAAAAGTTTTACAACCGGCCGCCGCCCGACGTTAACCCTCCTTGGGAATGCAATTGTAGCACGAGATGTTTGTGCTAAATCCTTTAGTCGCCTCTTACGAAATCCACAGGAAGAGATGGAGTGGTCCTATTCTAACCCGGAACCACACGGGTAACTCAACGATACTATATTTTATGAGAAATACGAGTACATATATATGTAACAAAATACAAAAAAAAAGTGGTTGTCTGAAAAAAAAATAGTTTTAAAATGTACCTTCCTTCAACTTCGCGTTCCGCGTCACCGAATTCTTTGTACAGACAACAGAAATTACTTTGAAACTCCCACAATGGCATTCAAATAATTTGTTTGTTATTCTCGCTTGTCAGGTAGTGACCGCAATTTACTGACTAAATTACATAAAACGATTTATACCAAACTATACATGATTTTATTAATTTTATTTGTTTGTACTTTATTGTACCAAAAATATTTAAGTATAACAAGTTTATTTGAAGAGATCCCTACATGGGATACGTCCGCCTTTGTATATTATATGTGTCTTAGAGGTATGGGTAGAAGTCAACCCGAGATAGATTGTGAGGATATTTACTCAGTTATAAGGAGGAAGCATTTTTGTTTTCATTTTGCCAGTGGGCAAAGGCCTTCCTTTTTCATTCATCTTTATCAACGGCAGGAGTCTACTAGCCGCTTATGTATTTTTATGTCCAAGTCATCACGCTATCTTTGTCTAGGTTACTTAGGCGCTAATTTAATTCAGCTGTCTTGTGGCATTTCGTAGCTGTCGTCATCTCATTTCAGTTTTGCTAACTTGACTGACCAGCAGCTTTTATGGCGCATGTTCATTAGTCGTTAGGGTCCTATATCCACGTGCGATTTACAGGTATTGGAATGGATTTTTTCGCGAGTTTTTTTTTACGAACTACTGTAATCCAAACGGTAGCATCTAATTTACATTGCTGCGAACACGGTGCAGCGACGAAAGGTGGGTGCGGGAGATTTCTGTATTGCAGGGCCCACATTGGGCTAACCGTTTTTACTAGTCGATGTAGCCCTAATTCGGGCTGTAAGAGATTTTCGTAACTCATGCGGATAATCGATGGAATAATGTACTGTCAATATACAGCATTCAGGGAATAACAGCAAACAGCGGAAAGACCATTGTATCGATTTGCGACTTTTATAGGTCGCAAATCGCTGAGTCGCCGCATGCATCGACCGAGTTAATGTCCAATGAAAATAAGCCATTATTGAGTTTTGGAGATAATTCTTAATAATCTGTTGCTGTGGTCAGTAATAGCTTAGTAGTATCATGCATTAATGCATACTTTGTAAAATCTAGAAAGAATGGGAATGAGGCTGGAAATCTTGGAAAAACAAGATCAACAAAGTACCTTCTTATATAAAATCCGACTATAGTTTATTTATAGGTTTTTTTGTTTGTTTATTTGTAATAATTTTATTGTACTATGAAAACACATAATTAGACACAAAAACAACATATAGAGTAAATTGACATCGGCGAACTTATCCCATGATGGATCTCTTCCAGTCAACCGGGAAAAGAGTAGATAGGAAAACTTACAATTCGTAGGTACTGGGTGGCGCAAAAGTAAAGACCCTATTTGGTTCAGCTATAACATTTTTTCTAAATTAGAAAACTAGATTTAGGTTTTTTTAAATGTATATTTGTGCCATTAAATTTCGTACCATTAGGATTTAAAGATGATGTCTTTTAAATGGTGACCTCCAGAGTTGATACACATTTGAGCCCTATTTATGACATTTTGCATAACTTGCCGTAACACTTCCTGCGATATGTTCGTTATTTCTTGACGAATGTTTTCTTTTAGAGCTGCGAGAGTCTGTGGCTTGTTCACATACACCCGAGATTTCAAAAAACCCCAAAGAAAGAAGTCTGGACTGGTCAGATCGGGTGATCTTGCAGGCCAAGGCAAATCGCCAAAACGAGAGATAACTCGGCCTGGAAAAGCGTCCCTCACTAAGTCCATAGTGTCGCGCGCTGTGTGTGCCGTAGCGCCGTCTTGTTGAAACCAGATGTGCTCCAGCCCCAATTCGTCCAAACTGGGTATCAAAAACTCTCGTAACATGGTTCTGTAGCGTTCTCCAGTGACAGTTATCGCATTGCCTCCAGCGTCTTCGAAAAAATAGGGTCCGATCACTCTGTCAACACAGATGCCACACCATACAGTAACTTTTAGTGGGTGTAGAGGTGTTTCTTGAATAATGCGCGGATTATCAGTGCCCCAGAACCGAGTATTCTGCTTATTGACATGCCCTGAGAGATGGAAATGCGCTTCGTCACTCATAACCAATTTTGAAGGAAAATCATCCTCTTCAAGGTTGAGGTTTATGACGCGCTGGCAGTAATCTAGACGAGCTCGGTGGTCAGCAGGCAGCAGCTGATGAGTCATTTGAGTTTTATACGGGAACATCTTTAAGTCTTTCACCAAAATACGCTGCAGGGTCCGTCTGGAAATGCCCAATTGCGTGGCACGTCGCCTCGTTGATGTTTCTGGACACTCTTCCACATCTTCGCGCACAGCATCGATATTTTCAGCTGAACGGCCTGTTCTTGGTCTCCCAGACTTAGGTCTATCCAATGTTGAGCCAGTTGCTTCAAGGCGTGTGGCAAAGCGTCGAATTGTGCGACCAATCGGTGCCGGACGGTGGTGAAATCGTCGACGAAATTCACGTTGTGTTCTTATCACTGATGAATTATTCCGTAAGAACATTGACACAATTATTCCACGTTCTTGGGGAGTAAAACGGTCCATGTTTATTTTCAGTGTATTTTACATTTGTTCACTACACAATTTTCAACAACAGAATGACAGAAAATGTCATATAAAAAAAATAAAAGTATTTTCTTTAGTGCCAGTACTTTTGCGCCACCCAGTAATAACTTATGCATAAAATTTGTGCTATAGTATTCTGGGTGGAGCAAAAGACCTACCTTGTACTCTCAAGCGCTTCATTTCGGAAGACAGCATCATTGTCTTCATTTAAATGGATGGTAACCAATCGCCACCAATAGATATACCAGTACCATTTCTATCTCCTACAATGTGTCAATCACGGAATCTTATTAGTTGTTAAACGACCTCGAAACTTTGGTAGAGCCAGGCCCTGCAGCCAATTGACGTCTATTTGCGAGGCACAATGCGGTAGTTCAATCTAACACCAATTCATTTCGCCAAACAGTTTTTGAGACGAGAGATGAGACCATTTGAAATCTATTTTAGGGTAGCTATAGTATCTGACGGAAAACACAAAATAACTTCTAAAACTCCATAGTTTGTTTGTTTTTCCCGTTCGCCAGGGGTAGTGACCGCGACGTGCTTATGAAGTAGGACAATTGTAAATTGGACGACGTAGCACGGAGTGATTTATTGTTCACGTAAAGTGACGTTGTACTCTCGCTGATTTTAAATTAAGTCTTGATTGTTTACAAGAAGGAATCTAATCTAATAAAAGTAATACCTAGTGCAAAATGATACCTAAATATGACATTGTTCAGCGCGGATATGATGGATACAAATTACAGACACGATTTTTGTTCCTAAAGCCAAAGGTTTATTTATATATATCTTTATATATATATATATATATATATATAATACATCCTGACTGCATATGCTCTGGTAGAACAGGATCTTGATCCTGCAATGGAGACTAAAAAAGACCTGATGATGATAAAAATATAATATAATTATATAATAAATATATAAAGTCAAATCACACTGATTAAGCTAGCCCCAAAGTAAGTTTAAACGTGTATTATGTGCTACTAACTTAACGATACAATATTTTTTTAATAAATACATTTATAGATAATTACCCAAGACACAGGACAGTTTGAAAAAGATAATTTTCCATCTTGCCCTAACTGGGGATCGAACCCGGAACTTCCGAAGTGGCAGACTCGCGTGTTCCTTACGCCACATAGATCGTCAATAGAATTTAAGACTACAAACGGGCGTCATAAATAGTGACATAACCGTTAAGGCCGTACCTGAATTTTCCGGGGTCCAGTGCTGCCCCCATTTAAAATAAATCATTTTAAAGAAAACGGAGACATCATTTAAAAATTTTGCTACTACCAAGTCCTAGATAACCCTTCAAAGTATTTTATGGACTACTGTTTACAGTTTTAAGTGAGAACGTTAAGTTTTACTACGCACATTTGCGAGAAACGGCCACTTTTGGCTAATGTGCGTACTAAAGCTTAACGTTCTCATTATAAACTGTAAACAGTAGTTCATAAAATACTTTGAAGGGTTATCTAGGGCTTGATAGTTGCAAAATTTTAAATGATGTCTCCGTTTTCTTTGAAATGATTTATTTTAAATGGGGGCAGCACTGGACCCCGGAAAATTTAGGTATGGCCTTAAGCCGTTCACTATTGCTATCTCCCATTTTCAATTTATCGTATTTACGAGACGTTTTTACGTCTTAATAGATTTGCATGTTTACGTCCATTCCCTTGATCGATATTCTAACTTGAGTCGCAGTTCACTTCCAAGTGGTCTACGTTATTCGACTATTTTTTGTTTCGAGACTAGTAGGAATGTAGTAATTACTTATCTACATAACAGTTGTGTAACAGAAAAATTAATATTCGAAACATGAGGAGAGAGCAAAGTCACATTAAGACGGGTTTTAAATTTAGAAGTTAGGGAATAGCGATAGGGGGATACCAAGGAAACGGTGGGGAAATGCGTAAAGGAAGATATAGATAAGAAGAAAGTAACGGATAATTTGACAAAGGATAGAATGAGATGGTAAAAGCTAACATGCTGTGCTAGACCCACATAATAGTAAAATAAGGACAAGGTAAAAGAAGATAAATATCTATAAAACAAATACTACTAAAGTTATTGCAAGTAGTAAGCAAAGGGCGCAGTTTCCTGATATTGGTATATATGCGTGTAATCGCCAGCCGTAAAATAACGGGTCGCCGGCTCGTCATAAAGGGCCACAGTGGCGCGATTTGTTTATTTTTTGTTTCCGCTTTTAATGCAAAGCTCGGCGCGCCGCAATCAAACAACAAGGCTAGAGAAATATTACTATGTGTTACTGTAAACATTTTTCAGTTATCAAAGACTTTCTTTTTCATTGACTCGTTTTCATTGTAACACTAGTTTATAAAAACTGATTTTAACTTTACTGAGTTCAAATGATCTCGATTAACGTCAAATTAATTTCACCGGCATTTCGGAGCTAACTTTTGATCGCGTTTACGAAAACGAAGTTCACCTACATTCATAAACAAAAAGCACAGATTATAGTTAAAATCCTTTAAAAGTTTTCCTTACACGCAGAAAAAATTAATAACGGAAAAGCAAAACTCATTGATTTAAAAACCGGTAATGAATTGCGGCGGAACGGAACGTAAATTAAAAAGTATGTATGTCAATCATATTTCCCGCCCTTTTTTTGACATTTGTTTGATTGAACGCGTTTAACGGGCGTTCAGAATGTAAAACGCGTTTTACGTTAACTGCGATTAGTTTTTGTCGGTGAAATCCAAAACGTAGCATCTGAACTATTTGAGTGCGTAAACGAGTTTAGCTTCGATTGATCGCGTTTTACTTCAACGGTGAAATCCGCCCTTAGTCTTGGTCTTAGCCAGTATTATTTAGTACACGCTGCTTTATTGTTAGGAGGAAGGAAAAGGATACTAAGACGGAGTTACATATTTTTGGGACCACATCAACACATTAAGAATCGCCAAATTCATGAATATATAGTAAGCTACTGTTAATCGTTGGACTAGAAGACATAAAGCGTGGTAACCTTCTAGTTATTACTTAGCATAGCGTCTAGCTAGGCCACTCTGCGTGCTCGCGTCTCACTAAAACAAATTAACACAAGTGTTACAGTTCGAGAGGTATAAAAACTTCATATTACTATGTTTAACTTAGTGTCGCACCACAAGCAACGTATGATGCGCGACGCATCTCGCGTTGGTGCCTACATTACGTTTTATAGAATTACTACCCACCGTTAAAACCACGCGCAAGAGCGTGGCTCTTAGGCAGATAGACATACTGCCTACATTCAGGAGCCAGCCTCTTGTCCGTGTCATTGTATGGAAAGAGATACAATGATCATATTGGCAGAAAAAATTATGCGGGTAGAAATTCTATGATCGACGCATGATGGTTAGAGGTTCGACCCTAAGTCCTAAAATCAAATCTTCCTAGATATGTTGTACAGTTAGGTACGTATAGTAAGTGTTCCATTTCGACAGTTTACTATATTTGTGATGCCACCACACCGCCGCTTTGTTGCAACTTTCACGGATTTCGTATTTGGTCTACTTATATGTGCCTGTGTTAATGCGTTAGAAATAGTTGTACTAGTGAAATTGTTCGAATACATATTTTTCATTGTCTTGATTAGAAAAATGTAACAGATATTATACCAATAATGGGTCATTTTCATTGGTCGATAACTCAGTTGATACACAGCGTGCTAGCGACCAATGAAAGCCACGAGTCGATACATTGGACGACATGCAGATATTCCCCGCATGCTACACGAACCTACATCGACTGTAAAAAAAAACAAACTGACAGCCTAATTCATTAACATGAACTAACTAGTGCAAATGGAGGTGCAGAATGAAGGGTCCAGGCAAATGAGCGTAATTTTGTTAGTTGTGAGTCACGTAAAATGATAGAAGGAAGAAGAGGCAAAGGAAGACCTAGAGACGTTTTATAAAGCAACTGAAACATCAAGTCCATGTTCCAACCTACAAAGATGTAAAGGACATGGATGGCTAAGGATAGCTTTAGACAGAGAGAGATGGAAGGCATTGGTTAAGTAAGAACGTGAAGCTTTACTTCGCACATTTGCCAAAAGTGGCCGTTTTTCGCAAATGTGCGAAGAAAAGCTTGTATGAACACCTGTATGACAGAATATATATTTTTAGACTTTACTTTCCTTGAATATAGCTTGGAGTTTCAACCTGTATAAACTTCTCTCAGTATAGTTACACCCTAACGTCTATGAATCAAACACCTGGCAGCACGTACACAAGCACTCGGAAGTCCTGGCGGGTTCGATTTCCGGAAAAGCAGCCAAGTTTTGTCACGTCTACCACAATGGTCGATTAACTTTCCTATTTGGGGATTGGGACTTAATATTTTATACACACACACAATCACGTTTTTATCCCTAATGCGACCAAGACCGCAAGACTTAAAGGCGAGAAAAATACACGGTATCCAGTGCTGCCCCCATTTGAAATAAATTATATGTAAGAAAACGGAGATATCATTTAAAATTTTAAGCTACTTAAACCTAGATAACCCTTCAAACTATTTTATAAACCACTGTTTATAGTTTAAAGTGAGAACGTTAAGCTTTAGTTCGCATTTTTGCGAAAAACGGCCACTTTTGGCAAAAACGCAAACTAAAGCTTAAATGATATCTCCGTTTCCTTACAAATAATTTATTTAAAATGGGGGCAGCACTGGACTCCGGGTATCGTCTTAACATGATTCGCAGTTTCGCCCATTCGCTGATTGGTTTTAACGATATGCGCGGGAAGAGAAGCATCTGGAACATTGTAAGTTTTTTCTTTTCTTCCAGACCAGAATATTATATTATATCGAATAATTAACATTATCTAGTTGTATTCTGAGGCGTGGATATACGAGTAAGATAAGTACAGAAGGTCTACTCTAACTTAGTAGATACGAAACTACCTACGGTACTGCATGGCTTCATGTAAACCGAGAATACCTACGCAGTCGTAACAAATCAAGTTCTATGGAGCAGCAATAAATACTAATTTGTAGTACAATTTCAACCCTACCACGCCATTGAGAGTCATGTAGAGTTACCATGTTAGAGACAACTGAAATAATCGTATGATGAAGTAATCTCCATCGTTATGCCTAACATCCAATGGTATGACAGGGTTAGGAGAGTTGCACTATAGAGTGCAAATCTCCTCCTTTATCTTTTAACCGCTAACAAAGGAAAGACTGCACTCGCACATCTCTCAGTGAGCCACCACGCCATACAAGGTTTCTGACTTCACTATTTGTAATTTAAAAATAAAAAAACAGAGGCACTCCGGGAGTGTCAAATCATGTTGAAAATGGATATGATCAATAACAAGTGACACTATTTTGTGACGTTTTACTCTCTTAACAGTACCAAATAATTTATTTTTGACCCAGTCATCTACTCAATTCTATGATGAATTAATCACAATACCTACAGTAAGTATAAAAAAATAATAAGTTTAAAAAACGCAATTCTTAATTTGCCTTTTTTTACCAATTTAAGTCTGAAACAGACTCGGATGAGAAATAACCTTTTAATCTGCCGTTTAGCGTCATTATTTATGTTCAGGTTAAGTGGTGTAGGCCGAGAGTGGACAATTTATTTGGGAGAGGGCCTGGCAATTGAAATTATTCGTTGTTTTAATTCCGCTTTGCCTGAGAGTACGGTTAATTACATAAATGGTACAGTCATAATCTGTTTATTAAAAATGTAGCCCAATGCTTAAAAGAATGCACTGACTATTGAGAAGCACTTGATTGTATGGAATCATTGACACAGAGATCTCATTTTTTTAGAACTTCTACAAACTGGTCGCTGGATGTTCGCCAAAGCCGACCCTGCCTTTCATTTCAATACGAGTTATCTAGCAACAGTTTGTTCATGATCTTCTTCTTCCTCATCTTATCCTACTTTACGTGGGGTTGGGAACCGGGACAGCATGTAAGTCTTTTCCATTTTCCTCTATCTTTTGTCAAGGCACTTGTTACTTTGTTTTTATCCATATCATCCTTTACGCACTCCATTCACGTTTTATTTGGCCTTCCTCTGTTCCTATATCCCAGTAACCTTCAAAAAGCACCTTTTAGTAACGTGTAACGTGCCTCTCCTCCCTCCTCATTACATGCCCATGCCATCTTAGTCTGTAACTTCTCAACAGTACGTTCATGATAACATATATACCGTAATTGAAAATATAACAATGACGAAGTTAAGATAACATGCGGGTAGGAAAAAATTAAATGCGGGAGGAAAATTAAAAACCGGCACTCAGGACATCTGTCATCTTAGCTTCGAGACTTGTTTTCTGGGAAAAGTGATTTCAGGCGTGTCATGGAAATAATGGCTCTAAGTAGGTACTATTTTCTATCTGTTATTTTAAAAGAATTGCCATGTGGTTCCCGGCAAGTCCAGTCCAGTAGATCCAAGTCTTCCCGTGGACGACGTAGAAGGCGACTTATGAAACAAAGCTTATAAACATCAGTGAGACTTTTCCAACACGTCTGGCCAGTGTGGAGAGTGTAGGCCAAATCCTCTAGCTGCTCTGGCCAAGTATAGCTATGGTAGTATAGAGACAGTGGAGAATAAATAAGCGGGCAAGTGCGAGTCGGACTCGTACATGAAGGGTTCCGTACTACCGTACAATGTTTTAAAACGCTGAAGAAACACGTTTCTTGTATGACGACCCCCTTTAATTTTTAACTTTATCTTTATCTTATTTTTAGTATTTGTTGTTATAGTGGTCATAGTTATACATAATTTGTAAAAATTTCAAGTATCTAGTTAATACAATCCATTATAAAGATCTAGGTAAAAACGCAATTAAAATTAATTTTTAACTTTTTTTATTTTTAGTACTTTTTGTTATAGCAGCCACAGTAATACATAATCGGTGAAAATTTTAAGTGTCTAGCTATAACGGTTCGAGAGATAGAGCCCTGTGACAGACGGACAGATAGACGGACAGACAGACGGACAGACAGACGGACAGACAGACGGACAGACTGCGAAGTCTCAGTAATAGGGTCCCGTTTGTACCCTTTGGATACGAAACCCTAAAAAGACCTGATGATGATTTTAAAAGAATAAGTTTTATTGCTACCTGCAAACCTACCTAATTCTTTAGAAGAGGATAAAACGTCACAAAATAGTGTCCCATGTTATTGATCATTTTGAAAGCTTTTCGTAAAAAAAAAATAGTATCTATAAAAATCCTTCACTAAAAATCGTGCATTTTCAACGTTAATGGATTGAAATTTTTGAATTGGTTTTAAATCTGGTTATTTTTTTCCGGTTGTTTCAGCCGAATAGAAGTAAACAAAACATATGGAATCAAATATGTTTTGTGCATACAATATCTCACTGAAAAGCTTTTGTTGAACTATATTAAGTACTAACTGTGCCCGCGACTTTGTCCGCGTGGACGTAGATCTGAGTTTTATTTTCTGAGTTACTCCTTATAACATTAACTATCTGCCAGTGAAAGTCCCGTCGAAATTGATCTATCCTTTGTGGAGATTAGCTCAAACAAACAGAGCAACAAATATAAATTGTATTCCTTTGAAAGACTTTTATACGCATTTAGTTCAGACCATGAGCGTTTAGTTGCTACAGAAAAAATCTGTTATTTTCATTTTACAAACAGATAACTACTTCAATTTTATTTATTTTTATTGATATCAAAACAGGAACTGACATCTGTGAGTTATTCCCTTAACTACTTCCCTAAAAGCGTAAGCATGAAAAATTAACCAAAACCACGTACGGCTCCAGTTCCATAATTACACCACATAATTTTTCTACAAATATTAAGTACATATTTTTTGACGTGACAACGTCTAATAACTCGATACTACGGGCTGCAGGCACGAAAAAGATGACGTCATTGTCCCGTTACATTCATTGTCGCGTTCCGCAAGCGAGAGCGCGGCACGAACGAGAGAGAGAATGTTTGACGTTGTCACGGCAAACTACCGTCCGTAAACCGACTTTACAGACAACCAATTATTTTTTTCTAAAAAGAACCTAGCGGGTGCTACCTGTTAAGGCCGTACCTGAATTTTCCGAAGTCCAGTGCTGCCCCCATTTAAAATAAATCATTTCAAAGAAAACGGAG
Organism: Acrobasis repandana; assembly: GCA_963576875.1. NCBI lineage: Eukaryota > Metazoa > Arthropoda > Insecta > Lepidoptera > Pyralidae > Acrobasis > Acrobasis repandana. The sequence goes on along the minus strand of OY756221.1, from coordinate 6,550,797 downwards.
ACATCATTTAAAATTTTGCAACTATCAAGTTCTACTTGGTAGTTGCAAAATTTTAAATGATGTCTCCCTTTTCTTTGAAATGATTTATTTTAAATGGGGGCAGCACTGAACCCCGGAAAATTTAGGTACGGCCTTAAAGCATACAGATTAACTGAAAAATTTAGAAAAACATTAATCGCCCTCGTTAAGTTTTTATTACATTTGGTGTCGATAAAGACATACCTATTTCCCTAATTCAAACAAATTTTTACTTAGTTTAAATATATTCCCAATTTTGGAACATAATATGTCATACAGACTCTATTTGGGGGAATAAATAAATTCAATCATTACTTTGTTAACTTTTCCTCCCTTTTTCTTTCGCAGCGACATCTAGGTTATTTTCCCTGAATCAGAGAATACAACAGTAGTGTTTTTGCGTGCTCTGTTCAGTTGGTTCCTGGCTGGAGAAACCTCTGAAGTATGTGATTCTTTGCCTGTTGAAGTTGTCTATAGAGGGCGTTTACGAATCTTGCTAGAAAAGCTCGATTATATTAGGTACTAGTAAATCTACTAAGCTTGTGCCCTGTCTACAATTTCTTTTATTTTTCGTTTTCAAACACTATGACCGAACGAAAAAGCTTCCTTGAGAGTTCTAAACTCATTTATATTTTTTGTTTTTATGTGACTACACATACCTTTTTGCAAAGCAGGTATTTTGTATTGATTATGATAATAAAAAGGACCTTGTCCGATTTTGACTTAAAAAAAACGACTTTCAAGATAGAAAATAGAAGCGGTTGGTAACTGAGATAAGAGATATGATGGTAATTTACTATTGATATGAAAAATAATTTTTTTTTGGTTATGTTCTCGGTGTCTGATGTATTGATTGTTAACTTACTAAATATCTTATAATTTATAAGTACTGACATTAACGTATATTCCGATTGATCAATATTATCATCTGACGTCAAGTGAAAAAAATATTATCAAGAATGTTTATTCAAACATCAAGAAGAAAATAAACTTCAGAAAGTGCATATGAGTCGCGCCTGTAAGTTTTAAATACGAAATAATTTGATTGTACCTCAAAAACCTTGGATTTCCTTAGAGTATATCGACTACTTACTATGTATGTACTCGTATGTATGTATAATATGGTTTACTTATTGGATGGATTGACAAGCGTTTTGGCTCAAAAAGCTTGTCATCAAATTCGAAGTTCAGTCGTAAAAATTTTTTCAGACTGTAAAGGCTGACTTTTTTAATAAAAATTTTTCGTCCTCCCATACAAAATCCGTCTGCCTGAGCGCTGATTTGTATGGGAGGACGAAAAAATTTTATCGATTTTAATAACTTTTTTTATAAAAAGTAGTTCAGTATCATGGACTGAACTTGCTCCAAAAATTTGGACAGTGTTTAAAAAGTCATCCTGTATAGTGCCTTCGCAAGTTAGCAACCCCGGGGGTTGTCCGCAATTAGATGGGTGACTACAAGTGGGCAAGTAAAGCCGTTGGTCCCAGCTATCATTATTGTATGGCAGTCGTCAGGCAGCGCTTTTCGGAAGCTTGAAAAATCTGACACCAGTGTTGCTTTTAGTTTACACACACGCAAAACAAACAAGTTATAAAAACATAAATTGGCGTAACACTTCGTAGCAAGATTCGTAGCAATTCTCGTAGTATCTTTGATTCGTAGTAACGTCTCAAACCAGTGACAGAGTTGTATCCAAGAGATAGAAAAATAAATAGAGGCACATAAATCACACGACGGGAAGACGACCAAGCTCACTGCTGGTCCCAACTGGAGACTGGAGGAGAGTCACTAGAGACAAAGCCCAAAGGAAGTCACTAGAGGAGGCCTATGCCAAGAGAGACACTTTACCTTTAAAAACTTAAACTTAATATGAAAATTATATCAAAAAATGTATAATCTAAATTACAAATTAAATTAGCTACAAAAAAAATTATGAATATAATACAAAAAAATTACAGCTAAATATCGTGAAGCATGGGTCCCGACCTTTGTTCGCTTTCGACAATATTTCACTGTTTTATTTTTTTGTAAATTTTTTGAAAAATAAACTGTTTTCGTTTAATTACAGTAATTTTTCAAAAACACTTACAGTATTGTGAGCTGCGAACTCACAGCGCCTTAACCATGCGCAGAAAGCCGCAGGCAACAGCTTATATCTCAATAATTTAAAAAAATTGATATTTTAACAAATATCTCAAAATATTTTGGTTACTTTTTGAATAAATTATTAATATGTTAAAAAATTATACATCACAATATTAAACGAGAAAGGCAGAGTATCATGTCGGTCTGGATTACCTAAGTAGTATTAATAGCAATGAATACGTCATATGCATTTAGGCAGCTCGAAAAATCTGACACTAACTTTATTTGTCAACATACTCGATAAAAAGAACCAATCAAAGTTCCTACCACAGCACACCAACAAAACATGATCTTAAAGTGTTTACATAGGTAATAAATCCGTCCATTCCCTATAAGAACAAACAATACGAGTAAATCACTTAAATCGGCAACATGATCAACAATAATCCGAGCAATTCGATCCAATGCTCATCCCGGGCTTTTAAGGGTCCTTTGTGCGGTAAAGAGCCCTGACATAACATGTTATCAAATAAAAGAAAGGTGTGAATTCTCACAGGCGCTTCTCGAGGCTCCACCTACTTAAGATGGCGTTATCCCCTCCTTCAATTTAACAGCCAGTAGCGTTCGAGAATCTCATCTTGTTCATACCTACAGCCTCCGGAGCACCACCTATTTTCAAAAGCAATTATCACTTTAGCGCTATCTGGCCACTTCGGTTGAGATTTCGTCTTCGCACCCAGCTTTCACCACTCGTGCGACAGCCATATCTACATCTTAATATTTTGATAATGATAATATAATCATTACAATGGACACAATTGATGACATATCAAGTACATGTGACAATGACTTGGGAGTCGACAAAAATGTTTTCAAAAGGAAATACAATTTCGAGTGTGAAACAGAAACCGATTATGACAGTGAAAATGAAACTATTGATGTGATATGTGAAAATAGTGTTAATACAATGAGCAGAAACAGTGATAAAAATATACCAGCCTCTTATGCTACAGATAGGAATTATTTGTACGAAAGTCGTGTTATATTTCCGACTAAATTTAATTCAAGAAACATAATATGTGATAATAGTGATACAACGGACAATGTTATAAAACATTCAGTAAACAGTGTGATAAATAGCAGAAGTAAAACTTTTCTGATAGACAATATATTAGGTAACGATAAAAACACTTCTCAAATACATAACAGTACTAATACAGATAGTGATAATTTTGAAGAAACGGCTGATGAACATAATGGTAAGTATTTAGATGAACTAATACTCTGGTCAAGTACCTTTTTGGATGAAATTTATGTATATTCTGCGAATATTACGATCAAGGTGTCATTCGATTTGGAATATTATGTAGAAAGTTTAAGGAAAATCCCAAAAGGGGCCAATGAAAATTGTAAAAGTTATAAACAATTTAAAATAAAAGTAGGGGTTTGGTTTTTTTTTAATATCTCAAAAACCATTAAAAATATTCGAAGTTTAAAAAAAGATGTAAAAAGCGAAGGAAATTTCCTAAGAAAAAATGTTGAATAACTTTTATAGTTTTCGACTATAAATATCTAAAGGAACTGGTTCGGAGAATAGGTAATTACTATTTAATTATAATTTCAAACAAAAAAAGCAACTTCAATTCCTGATCTTCTACATCAGTGCCGCTTCGCCAAAACTCACTTTCTGAATTCAAATGCTTCATTTATTGAATTAAACATTAAAATTACTAGTTACATGTGAGAATATTTGAGGAGTTCCTTCGATTTCATGACGATTTCATTATTAGATCTTCACCTGGTGAAAATGGAAACTTGCATGTTCTAAGAATTTTCTAAATCGATTAAAAAACGGAGCTCGTAAATAACATCTATAAGTATACATTTGAATACAAAAGCTAATCACTTTCGAAGTCGTTTAAAAATTAGACCTAAACGCAATTTAATGAATATCTACAGATCTTTTAACCTCATAGGTAATCATTTCAATAATTGTAGAAACGGAATCAGTGTCAAATTGGAACAAGTAGACGCTTTTTAATTACAATCACTTGATTGTAAACGAATAACTAATCCGGATTTACTAAACGTATTTAATAGCCTAGGATGCCTATCCTATTTTTATGATCATTGGCGATTATATTGTGCGAATCTGAGTCATTAAATAAAAAATAAACAATGTATTAAAATTATACAGGAGACCCTGTTCCGCCACACCTTTCTCGTTTGGTCAAAATGTATTTGAGTAAAAAATATTAAAATATTTTTAAATATATAAGGACAAATCACACTGATTGAGCTAGCCCCAAAGTAAGTATTAAACTTGTGTTATGGGATACTAACTCAACGATACTATATTTTATAGTAAATACATATATAGATTGTTTATCTATATATGTATTTCCAAGACCCAGACAATTTGAAAAAGCCATTTTCTAACTTGTCCCGGCTAGGGATCGAACACAGAACCTCCGGATTAGCGGTCTAGCGTGTTAACTATTAAGCCACGGAGGTCGTCAGTCATATATATAATTACATGGAGGAGACAATCAACCAAATATACTTTAAAATAAATCGGCCAAGTGCATGTCAGGCCAAGCTTAGAGGTCTCGGAACTCTACTCTAGTAAAGTTCTGAAGTTATACGTTACAACATGGAAACTTTATTTTCCATAATTTTACATGTTTACCATTTTAAATAAGTTATATTTATTTTTTCTGTTAGATGATCTAAAACTGTAGGACCCAAAATTTTCGGTTTATCAAAGTAGTAAAAATTTATTAAATTAATGCATACGGGAAATAACGCGAAACGTACCTTTTTTTATTTATTTATAGTAAAAATTTACAATCATCGGAGTGGGGGCGATTAACGTCACCGTCTAGTGAAATCTTACTACTTAGATCGTGACGTCATGCGAAATTTAAGGCCGTAACTGAATTTTCCGGGGTCCAGTGCTGCCCCCATTTAAAATAAATCATTTAAAAGAAAACGGAGACATCATTTAAAATATTGCTACTACCAAGTTCTAGATAACACTTCAAAGTATTTTATGAGCTACTGTTTACAGTTTAAAGTGAGAACGTTAAGCTTTACTACGCACATATGCGAAAAACGGCCACTTTTGGCGACTTAAATAACGAGCCAAAAAAAAAATTTATACCACATCCGTATTATTTTCTAAATATATTAAAGCTAACTTAGCCAGCATAGTTTTTCTTTAATGTTCAATGCATATGTTACCGGCAATCTGTATTATTAAGGTATTCTATACAATACCTAGGCAATGTATAAAATACCTGGGGCGACCAGGCAAAGTATGAAATATTATTGAATATTATTGTCCATTACATACTTTGCCTGAGTAATTAATACAATTCCTAAGGATTGTATCGAGTACTTGCTGTTCCACTGGCAATGTGTAAAATAAATATATCTTGGTCTATATTTATCAATGTTAAACGGATTACCTATAAAATGACGGGCTAGTAAAACATTATTCTATTACTTAAAGTCAACTTTATTAAAATTACAAAAAAGGGTGCCGAAGCTGAAGCTCTGCCACATCTGCTTGCGTCTAGGCACAGAAGGCAGTAAGAGTATACAGAAAGGAATCTCCCAAGGTCCCGCGCAATATGCGTCCCTGTTTCCCGTCCCCGCACCTCTCCTCAGTTATCGTCTTGTCTCAGGGCGAGAGCGGGCGAACACACTCTGCACGGCGCACGCGGCCGCACAAGAACAGGGGAGAGGTGCGGGGACGGGGAACGGGGACGAATATTGCGCGTACCTTATGAGATTCCGTTCTGACTCTCACTGTCTTCTGTGGTCTAGGTCACGTACAACGCTGCTGTTTAGGAGGTTGCCGCGTATGTAAAAGACGTCATAACACTACACTTCATAGGCACACAAACACAGACACATCTACAATTCTACATTTACACCATATTCTATGTCATAATACATCTTCCTCACATCATGCCTCTGGCGTCAACAAGGACAGCCAGCAGGAATCAACTGACCCTGTAGTCATGTCAATAGGAACCACAGCGGAGGAAGTACTTATTGTCAATGGCATTGTGACATTGTTAATCCTCATACAAATCACTTAGAAACTATAAGAGCACTGCTAGATTATGGAAGCCAGTCTTCATTTATCACTGCTAGCCTCAGGCAACGTCTACAGCTGACTTCCCAACCTTTTCTAAAAACATCATAGGTATTGGTGGTACCAATCTTGACATAATTCCTGAGATGCACCGCACAAATCAAATCAAAACAAGTTACAAATGCTCTTTCTCACGACTTCCTAGTACTGGCTCATATAACTAAAAATCTTCCTAAACGTAAAACACAATTTGGCACCCCGCACGTCCCCTTCTTCCTTGCTTTCGTCTTTTACATATTAGGTCCTTACATATGAAATTGCCGATTTTCAATACTGGCAACTTTAAAATCAAATATCTTGCGTTTCATTAGGAATTCTAAATTCAAATTTATTTCGAAATAAAGCCAGAAGAATATTGTTTTAAAATTCGTATTTCATTTGTTTTAACATCATTTGTTTGAGTTTCAACATTGCTATAACAACAACTATGGACAAATTGAAAATTCGCGGTATTTACGAATACGAGTTCCACCGTGGCACCAGTGCTGCAGAAACGACTCGAAGAATTAACGACGTGTATGGACCAGGCACCGCTAACGAACGAACGGTGCGTTTTTGGTTTCAACGTTTCCGTTCTGGAAATTTCGATTTACACAATGAGCGTCGTGGACGACCTGATACTCAAGTGAATAACGAAGAATTGAAGGCGATAGTGGAAGCGGATCCATCTCAAACCACTTCTGAATTAGCAGCAGTCTTCGGCGTAAGTGACAAAACGATACTTATCCACTTGCGCCGAATCGGAAAAATTAAAAAAACTCGAAAAGTGGGTACCGCACGAATTGACTGAAGCAAACCAACAAACACGCGTTGCTTGCTGCGTTTCTTTGCTTAATCGCCACAATAATGAGGGGATTTTGAACCGTATCGTGACTTGTGATGAGAAATGGATCCTGTAAGACAATCGGAAGCGATCATCACAATGGCTTGACCCTGGAGAACCGGCAAAACCTTGCCCTAAGCGAAAACTGACCAAAAAGAGGATTCTGGTTAGTGTTTGGTGGACCAGTGCTGGTGTTATCCACTACAGCTTCTTGAGATCAGGCCAGACGATTACTGCAGACTTGTATTGCCAACAATTGCAAACAATGATCGAAAAGCTCGCCATTTTAACAACCGAGACTGATGAATTGCTCTAGCCCACTGCTCCTTCAGGATAACGCTAGACCACACACTGCACATCAAACGATCGCCAAGTTAGAGGAGCTGTGACTGGAACCTCTGCGTCACCCACCATACTCTCCAGATCTTGCCCCAACCGATTACCACTTTTTTCAAAATTTGGATAACTATTTACAAGGAAAAAAATTCAAATCTGATGAGGCAGTCAAAACCGCCTTCAAACAGTTCATAGAATTCGCTCCCAGGATTTTTTTTCCAAAGGTATCAATGATCTGCCTATAAAATGGCGGAAGTGTATCGATAACAACGGCGCATACTTCGATTGATTAAATAATAATTTCATTAAAAAAAACTTGTTTCACTTTTTTGATACTGAACGGCAATTTCATATGTAAGGACCTAAGACATTACCGGTTGCGCATTCGGTATTGTATAGAATACCCAGAAAAAGTATCATCATCATCATCATCATTTCAGCCGCATAACGTCACAGAAAAAGTATAAAATAAATAATATTTGATACATTACCTACACGTTTTAGGTGGGTGCGTATTGTTTGATATAATAACAAATTATATATTTTCATTTCAATAAAGTTCAAAAGATATAATGTGAACTTGACATAATCATTACTGATTATATTCTTAAAAGCTATAATATTCATAAAATTTTCAATTCGAAAAGCATAAACCGATTTTTTATTACGTTTATGAACACTAAATATCACCTGTTATACAACTTGTGCAGTAAACATGCCAAAATGTATACCATTAAAAAAGTATACTATTTTAAATAAATATCAATCGAAAATCTTGATTTCTATAGATTTTGATTGATATAAGTAATCAATCAAAATCTATAGAAATCAAAATGTATACCTATTAAAAATATATAACTGAGAAAATATACCAGCTAATTAAGATTCATGTCTATTTTGCGAATTTGAATTATTTCAGTAATACCTACGAAATAATTCAAATTCGCGCAAGCTCATAAACTTCATTTTCTTGTTAAAAATGCGGAGTAGCCAGCAAAAGGTGCATCATTCAAACAAAGATGTAGGTAATCGATTTTATTAGTAAAGCAAACGGAAAGTAAAACAAAAAGTAATTAACCTCATATTACAATATTTTATTGTATGTAAAAATTAGGACAAAGTATGAAATAAATAAAATAAATTGTGATACATACAAAATGCGCGCGCATTTTGTATGTATCACAATGCAAATGCCGCATTTGCGGCGAGTGCTAGGTCGGTTCTATCCATTTTACTAGGTTAGGGAAAACCTATAGGTTATAGGTTAATTTATTCGTATAACCAATGATTATTATCCGTAATAATATGTATATGTAACGTTTATTATACATAACAACTAATCGATTTGTAAATTTTATGATAATAAAAGTTTGATATGTTGAATAATTGTTATAATAAAAGATTTTAGTTTTTTTAAACTTATTTCTTTCGATTTTTATCTTAATTGATAATTATACTGACCAAAATTATATATTTCGTTGATATTTATCTTAAAATATATATACTTTGTGTTTATATGTTATATTACTTACCCGTTTTAGGTATTCTGTTCAATACCTAGGTATTGTATAGAATACCGGATTATACAGATTTCCGGTAACACATAATATATTACTATCAAGTTTTTTTAGATTTTTCAGGCTAACAGTTTCAGAGCGTTTATATTTCTGCCTGAAGATAAAACAATAAAAATTTTAGTTTTCAGACAAGATACCATATTATGCACACTTTCATTATCTACTTTTTACTTTCGAATATTTTTTTCATATATATGTGGATAGTTTTTCAATTACAATACTTTTTTAACAGATCCGATTTCAACTCAGCGCTCGACCGTCTTCGCATATGCGAGAGATCAGTAAAATTAAAGGCAAAAAGATAAAAAAAATATTACCTATCAAAATTTCAGACCCTTGATAATTTTTTTTTGTTTAAAAAAAACACGATTTATGACAGTGTTTATTGAAAATAAGTATATTCAAAAGTGTCTAAATATTTATTTAATCTGTTTGCGTCATTAGTCATTATCAATATTTCAATATAGTTTCTTATCAATTTCAAAATAATAACAGCTCTAAGTACGCAGATTTGTAAGAGGAAAAGGACAGAAAAACAGTTATTTAGTATGATTGCGAATTATTTTTTCCTAGGTAGTGATTGAATTTAAATGGTATTTTTTTTACTTTCCACGGAAAATTACTAGGTACTTATTTTATTTTTAAATTTTGTGTAGTATCCTCAACGTCGACGTGCCCGGAGCTGAGTGCGCTGAACGAGGCGGGCCTTCTGGCTGGTCATGCGTATGCGCATTGGCTGGCTTCGCACCAACCGTCTTCTACATTTTACGGTAAATAGTGCCAACTGTTTTTAATCGAAAATTACTTTTTTCAATTTTGTCTAGTGTCATCAACGTCAACGTCGACATGCCCGCAGCTGAGTGCGCTGAACGAAACAGGCCTCCTAGTCGGCCATGTGTATACCGTGCGCCGCATACGCATGGCTGGCCAAGAGACCCCACACCAACCGTCTTCTAAATTTTACGGTAGGTAATTAACTTTTTTTTTTCAACTTTGTCTAGTGTCATCAACTTCGACGTGCCCGGAGCTGAGTGAGCCGAACCAAGCGCGCCTTTTGGTCTGCCATGCGTATGCGGAAGGACTGGCTTCTCACCAATCGTCTTCTACATTTAACGATAGATAATTTACTTTCTTTTTATTTTATCTTGTGGCTTTAACGTCGACTTACCCTTTTTTTCGTTACGCAGAGAAAATCCCTTCGGATACCTTACCGGTAACGGGAGACCGGTAAGTTTATGTGGTGCTACCACTAAAAACTGCGCGGTGTCACCTCTTAGCCGCTATGAGCCGGGGCCGTGTGCTTCTACATACTCCACAGCCCCGGCGCGGCCGACCGCTACCTCAGCGGCCCCGGCTCGCCCACGGCCTTACGGCTCCCTCTGCTGAATCAGAGGGTCCGGAGCAGCCATCGCCTTGGCCTTTCGGCCCGATAAGGACAGGTGCGCTGACACGATATGCGCCTGCCTTTCACTCCGTTAGACGATGGAATCCCATTTCCACCGTTCAACCAGCCCTCATAATTTGGCGCCTGCGAAATCAGGCCCTGTCCCAGTCCGCCTGATGGCGAAGCCCACCCAGCCGACACTTCTCTTCCCCTGCGGCCCCACCGATACCGTGCCAAGCGCCACGGCCTTGCACTTGGTCGCGGTGGATATGGCGAGTGGCAACGATACACCGACACTCCTCTTCCCCCGCGACCCCTACCACGGCTGTGAGAGTGGATTACTTTATTTTTTAATTTTGTCTAGTTTCATCAACGTTGACGTACCCGGAGCTGGAGTGAGCCGGGCAGGTTTCTTATTAATCATCTTCTGATTCGGGCCTCCTGGCAGGCTTGGATATGTATAGCTTTTCACCAATCGTCTTCTACATTATACGGTAAGTAATTTACTTTTTTTTTTTCAATTTTGTGTAGTGTCAATAACGTCGACGTGCCCGGAGCTGAGTGCCCTAAACTAAATGGGCTACCTGGCTGGCCATGTGTGTCATTGGTAAGCTTCACACCAATCTCCTTCTACATTTTACGGTAAATATTATCAAAATAATTCTAAATGCAATGTTCAATGTCAGACACACGACTTATGTTTAGATTTGAGATTATCTTGACAAAATCTAGCAATATTTTATTGCCTGAATTACCTGCTAAAGATTCATATGAAGAAATGAGTGCTAGGTATCGTCGGACGCAAGTATTACCTAATCCTCCATCACATTTTTATACCAGGTAGGTTGCCTCATGCCTGTAATAAATTACTTTTAGCGATACTTTTGCGCATTTCCCAGTATTTAAGATAATTTGTAATTATTTTTCTTGTGGAATAATATATTATTGTAAACTGTAAGAATATTGATTGATGTAATGCGGTCATTCTCCAGTTTTTTCCACTTGCTTTTTGACAAAACTTAACACCAAATGTAAAAAACTATCGGCTATACAATGTCTTGTCTTGTTCTCCGCTTAATTAACGCGTCGCTCTTTTTTCAAAGTGGAAAGAAGTGACGCCTTAATTAGGCAGAGAGAAAAAAACTGGAGAATAACCGAATGTTGCTTTAATTTTTTTCTACTTTAAGGTAGATACTTTTCGTCTAAACTTGCTGCCTTTTAAGTACGTATTCTACTTACTTGATTTTATTTTTTATTGCCCTCATTCTAAATCAAAAGTTATTGCAATATTTGTATTGTAATGAAAGTGTTCCAGTAAGTTATAACTTAGTTACTTTGGCTTCGTCTTTTTGGCTTTTTGGTTTAAGAAAATTTGACTGCGTCTCTGACTCTCGCAAACAACTCAAGTATTCTCCTCTTCAACGTCCTGTACAATCCCTCATATCCTCCATTTGCGTGCACGATTTTCTTTCGCACGTTCTGTAGACGCTCCTTATAGATCTGCCCGTAAATCCATCCTTCATTTCCCAACACATAGCACCACTACCTATACTCACTCCTTTTCCGTGCAAGCAGTAAGGCTATGGAATCAGCTACCACTACCACTGAACATTTGTGAGTCTAAAACTATAACGACCTTCAATAAAGAAACGAGTAAAAGATCACTATCTGTATTTATTATCCTGATATATTTAGAAATATGTATGTATTTATTGTATGTATTTCTTATGTATTTATGTAAGGATATTTATGTATGTTTATGTAGGTATGTATTTTATGTATTTATTTATTTAGTTTTGTATTGTAGGTACACGCCAATTACCTCTTTCTTCCCATTTCCTCTCGCGGGTCTACTGGAAGAAATTTCTTTAGACATAAGTAGCACCTAAGTACTATGATTTCCTTTTTGCATATTAGTATAATTTGTAAATTTTCAAGTGCACTTGAATAAATAAAATAAATAAATCATTGTGCAGGATAAAAAAACGGCGGATCCTTTGTGTGATCGGTATGACACTCTGTAAACAAATAAGATGCACAGCGGGGTTCATAATATCCCCGGAACATTTCAAATGAGCCCCTGCTAATGATTAAAAAAAATATCTCTGGTAACAAGCATGACACCCCATCGTAATAAGAACATTAAAGGATGAGTAGGATCGCGTGATCGCACGAAAGGTGTGAATCTTCGCACGCGTACGAACGCTACTTTATGGATTTGATCTATTTTTTTGTTGTGACGTTGTAAGAGAACAATATTTTGAATCTTCAGCCAGTGTGTTTATCTGTCTAAAAATACATCAGAGCGTTCATGACTTTTCTAACGATTATGCTTAATTGAATGGAGGAAATTCTTATTATCTAAACTTGCTAGCTACCAAGACGATTTTCTAAGCTAAACATTTTCTCAGATACCCCTTCACGTGTCGAAAAAATTAACAACAGGTAACCAATTAACTTTTGCGATAAGCTCCCGTCGACAAGTTAAGAGCTTTTATAATAAAACATCAGCAAGCAAAGTGTGGTGACACACACCGTCGAAAACGGAACGGAATGTCACATTGATCAACACTGCCTCAAAACGGTCGTGCTAAGTTTTTTAACATTGACAGACATGACAGAATGAAGAAGTTCTTCGATCTGAAGTTTCTTTAAGTATAGCTTGGGTTTCTTAATGGCTATGGGTTAGCCTTAGCCTACTAATGGCACTTTATATTGAGCACCATTTTGCTTCTAAACTCACGCAAAATTGGTGTTTCTGGTTGTTAGTTATCGCTAGATGACAGTATATATGCTATGTTAAATGTGTCTAGGTAGCTTGACATATTTCGCACCAGTATTGGGGAGATAGTACCTATCTCTATCGAAAGGTCGCAATTAAAGTAAATAGTCTACAGTGGTACTGGTAATCCATTAAAACACAACTGGAAACTCTAGTAAATAGCAAAGTTTTTAAGTTCTTAGTAGTCTACACTAACACTTTTCAAAAAGAGAACAAAAATAAAAAAAATAACATCAGTCTATTTTTCAAACGCGCTACTTAGTAATCGTGACCGCATAATTTGCTTCTCGAATAAATACGAGGGAAAAATACAATACGAGAATACGATTGACAGGATCATATGTCAACTGTTGAGGTATTCCTTTGGCATTTCAGTGGCTATAAAATTAGTGTGACAGTGCCATGTCCGGGAATTGGTTGGAGGTCCGAGTGCGCTCAAACTTTCTATGTCAACGCGACGAGCAAACAAACTAAAGACGTAAAGACAACATTCTTCGTTTTATACAGGACAAGTAATTCAATAAAATAATGTGCAATGGAAAATTTAATTTCAAATTAAAGATTTAAAATTTTAAGTTTTCTGAGTGACTCGCTGTTTTTTAATGATCAATCAGAATTTTAAGTTCCCCTTTTTTCTCAATATTGCCATTTTTTTGCCAAAATCGTTTGAAAAATACGACATGTGGGTGAGAACAGACAGACAGACTGAGAAGCTTTGCTCGCAACGCTCGCCCGGTCAAATAAAGATTTTGCCTAACAGACATCTCGTAAATGTTCGATTAGTTCAAGATTTATTAGTTCATAGGTACTAATTTTACAAATGTTTGATTGTCCTTGCCTCCACGTAAAAACGAAGAAGCAAGCGATCTATGTTATCTTTGGAATTCAGCCAGTATGAAGATACCTATCTATATAAGATAGTGAAGAGTATTATGGATTTTACAGAGTAAGGTTCCCGAAACGAGAGCGTGAACAAATTCGTGAAAAAAACTAGTCGTATCGTATCGACATAAATCATTCAATTTCAAACTTTATCCATCTACATAGGTACTTGCCTGAGTTTAGAATTGCTACATTTCATTAAAAATAAGTCACGCGGAAATAATATATCTTTAATCCCAAAATCATACATACGTAAATAATATCACGTCTTTATCCCTAATGGGGCAGACAGAGCAATTTGGGTCTTGCGGCTCTAAGCTGACAGAGCCCAGGGCCGCAAGACTCAAAGGCCACTTTTAGCGTAATGGTAGGCGAGAAGGATGACAAAGGAATCAAAATTGTGATAGATTGCTGGTCGCATATATGCGCCTATTAACATGATTTTTATTATCGCCCATTCCCTCCATCGGTCTACGATCTGCGCGGGGAGAGAAGCAGTTGGTACATTCAATTTTTTTTCTTTTCTCCCAGACCAGCATTGAAGGAATCCCAACAAACTCCAAAAAATTTGAAAAAAAATCTAACTACCTCAAAAAACTCGAAAAGTGTCCACCGTTCTAATGCGTAGAGTCTACACCGGGTTGTATTCTCGAGACGCATCCGAGGATTCGTTCGTCGAATTATCGTCGGACGGTGGTCGCGACTTCGCACCGAGGTGACGGTAAACAGCTGCCGCGATAATTACCAACAAAGCTCGCGTGTTTGCTTACCATTTTAACGCACTCCCTTTAGTATCGAACTGTTTCGGAAACTAAATTAAGTAGAATACGGTGTTTTACGTGCCAGGCTACAGAGAAGCTAAAAGGAGCTGTGCGGTGTTTAACAAACAATAGGATTCCGCTATTAGATAACATGAATAATAGATTTATTGATTTATACAGCATTACAATATAATATCTAAGTTAAAAATATGTGATGAAAAGTTCTTTAAAATTAGGTGATTCGTAATCACGGTATCATCATCAGGAGCACGCCCCTCTCTATACTACCATAGCCAAATATTAGCCAGAGCAGTCAGAGGATTTGGCCTACATTCTCCACGCTGGCCAGACGGGTTGGAGAGGTCTCACTGATGTTTATAAGCTTTGTTCAGCTTGTGTCTCCCAAGTCGCCTTCTACGACATCCACGGGAAGACTTGGAGTGGTCCTATTCTACTCTGCCGGGTACCACACGGCTTGAAGTCATGGTAGCACAATTGGAAATGCACTCACAGTACAAATGTGAGGGGCGTAATTCAGTCTAATGCTACATTCCCTTTTAATGACTAAACAGGATCATTTAGTTGGGAGGGGATGTCCCTATCCACAAGGGTGAAAAGTTTTTACCTGATATTAAGGGAAAATACTCTAAATATAAAAAATAAAAATTAAATTAATTTAAAAATAAAATTAATTACAAGTTTCATCACATACTAAAATATTTATTTTTTATTTTCATATTTCTTTATTTCGTAAAAACATATTAAAATAGTGACAAACTAAAAACACAACGTAAAACTAACAATTACCTAAATTAAAACTAAACAAACTAAAATATAACCTAAATTAAAACTAAACTAAAAATTTATAAAAAGAGAACTAACTTATATTAAATTATATAAAAAATTGAGGCCAAATCGCTGCCGTCACAGGGCAAAGTACCCAAAAGGCCGGCGGCATTTCCGCGTTGAATAGCAATATTTAAACGCTGTCCGAAATGCGCACCACCCCTTGGATCCCCCGAGACTTCAATCAGCGTGCGGAAATTTTCTTGAAAATTGGCGGGCTTCCACACCCAAAGGCCCTAGGGTCTCCTCAGCAAAAGGCACAAAATTATACGGCTCTCCAGCTGCATATTTGCGCCTCTTTATGGTTTCTGCTGTCGTCGCTGCTGCGCCCGCCTTTCGGGCAGTCGCTCGTACATGGGATGGAGCTACGGTATCTTCACATGTAGCATCCCACACAAGCGCACGCCCGTTTTTCCAAGGGATGAGCGTCATACCGTCAGGCCTCTTGCCATCGTCCCGCGAGATACCATTTGGTTCTAAAATTGCAGGCACACCGGCACTGGCAAGGGCACGACGTATGACGTCATTCAAGAGGGCGTAACGTGAAATACGCCCTGCGCTGTGATGACAGGGCAGGCCGTGGTGGCCCAGGGGATCGACGTCTCCACCGCGGCGACAGCGATGTGGCTCGTTCGTTTTAGCCTCCAACCGGAGAGTGACCGCTAAACTGAAAGTCGTCCCCTCCAAAAGGGTACCTACACTCGCCGACGGAATGGCATTTAACCAATATCCCGACTCCGGCTCACAGGTTGCTAAAAGACGAGACCTCTCCGCATCATTATTCGTGCTCTCTAATAGTTGTTTTCGAATAAGCATGCAGATAGGCTCGTCCCATTACCGCTGTGAAGCTGGGTTCGGAGGTGCATGGTCCGGACCGGTTGCACCGATCCAAGTATCCCTGGCCAAGGCTAAGCCGGCTACCCCTATGTCGCTCAGCGACGGGCCTAGAATTTTACCGACAAGGTTAGTCATGCTAAAGACCGAGGACAGGAATGCTGGAAGTACTACACTTTGAATTTTTCTGATTCCAAGACCACCGTGGCGAATTGGCAAAGTGGGTCCAAATTGTATCGTCGAGGTTACAATTTAAAATGTTTGTTAGTCTCTCGGAATTTTTCATCGAGCACAGTCAACAGATGGTTATGAGTCCAAAGTGGAGTACAACGGAGAGTGTAGGTGGTCTTGAAAAGTGTGGGTATGAAAAGACAGAATTTTATGATCGAATATTAAAATCGAATTACTAATTAAAATATCATCATTAAAAATTTCCTTGTGAGGTTCGATTATTCTAGAAATTCATATCATTACCTAATTACTTATTTTTTTTTATCTTTCAATGTTCAATCTATCTAGTAGTGACAATAGCTTTTTTTTTATTCGATAGCAATGAACCAAACTCGAAGCCTCATAAACAAAAATATAGACGATCGTTAATCGCTTACGCAAATGGTTAGCGAACGGTTAGCGTAGCCATCACACACACCGGCACAAAGCCGTGTTGACACTGGGATGTCAAACTGCGCAGGCGCAGCGCAAACAGGCAGATTGTGTTTATAGCCACTTAACGAGAGCCCGCGATAATTCCGATTAGTGCTCTAAAAAACTTTACCGAGTATTTGTTTTTAGCGAGAGCAGCTACTTTGTACTGACTTTTCTTGCACGCCTACATGTTGCTACGTGAATGTCATAAATCATTAGTTTGTTCTTTATGTATCGAGCTTAAACGTATCTGCTATCTTTTTCTTTTAAAACTATTGGCAACATTGGAGTCAGATTTTTAAACTACCTAAAGAACTTTTTTTCATAGCGATAACACGAAAGAGTTATCGATATTCAAGCCAAACTCAACCACGCTATACTAGGCCTACATAACTAGCGTACATTTGGACTAACGTTAGAAATCAACTACGTAAAAATTCTTAAGAGGTTCTGTTCCTATATTTCGCGTTTTAACTTTCAATAAATAAATAATAAATAAATAAATATATATAATAAATAAATATATAATCAATCTCAGAATTTAGGCACAGGCCGGAAACTCCTAAGGTACGCGCAATATGCGTCACCCAGGCGTCCCCGTTCCCCGTCCCCGCACCTCTCCCCCGTTTTAGCCTCGATTTCTCACGTTGGCCGTCAAGAACCGGGGGAGAGGTGCGGGTGCGGGGAACGGGGACGTATATTGCGCGTACCTTAGAAGAGTCCCTTCTGTTTACTCTTACTGTATTCTGTGATTTAGGTTAATACGCCTCCGCCTTGCACTAATAAAGATTTTTCTACAGATATGTCTATGACGAGGGACTTCGGTCCTCGAACCTTCTTTACTCTTTTCACATTACACCCTCTCTTTAAGAAGACCTTGTACTAGCACTTAATTATTCCTATAGTACTTACTTAATCCGATTCGTTAATCTAGATTTTTAAATTATGTTTTCTTATGTATGCAGATGACAAAAACAACAGAAGGCCACGTCGAGCGGGACCAGAGCGAAAGCCAAGACAAGCGTACAGCGCCAAACAACTGGAGAGGTTAGAAGCAGAGTTCAAATTAGACAAATACTTGAGCGTCTCGAAACGAATGGAGCTGTCAAAAGCACTCGGCCTTACAGAAGTGCAAATAAAAACGTGGTTTCAAAATCGCAGGACAAAATGGAAGAAGCAGCTCACGTCTCGATTGAAAATAGCTCAGAGGCAGGGTTTATTTCCTGGCCAAATCTTTGGACACACCCCGCAGACCTATTCTCTTTTGAACCCGTACGCGTATGCACCTCTAAGTTGCGTCTTTTCACCCGTGACAATACCTTCCTCGCCACCTTGAGCATTCGAGAATAAGAAAGTAGCATACGATCTTTGATTACGTATACTCGTATACTCCCTAGATAGAGTGACGCCCTGCAATCCACTAAAAGAAAACAGGCCAACTTTTTTCTCCTCATGTGCACGACACGCACACAAGCTAACGTAATTACGTTGTCTAACACTCGCGAAATCTGTCTCTGTGTGCATGCGTAGGGTTACCAGCATATGAAAAACTCTCAATAAAATGGGTAAAATATGAAAGGTTATTTCATTTGGTGAATTTGAAACTGGTTAGCTTTAAATATATTATTATTTACAAATTTATATTTGATTTTTATTACTGAATAACCATCAATATAGATAGTTACTAAAAAATGCACAAATATATCGAGAGCGGGAACTGGCAGTATGTGGTATTGCGAGTTATTGTTGATTGTTGTGGCCACTTGGGGTTTGCTTTTGAATAGCACTCCTAGGTACTATTTGTCTTTTTTTTAATATGTGAAGTCGTTCACATCACAAGCTAGCTAACAAACCTAACCTACAGACTCTGAAAGCAGAGTAATGTTTTACTTCAGAATTTTTTTTACTATGTTATGAATTATGCTATCTTCCATGCTGGTCTGGGAGTAAAGAAAAAACAAAGAATGTACCAGCTGGTTCTTTCCCGCGCAGATCGTAAAAGCCGATCGAGGGAATGGGCAAGAATCTGAATCATATCTTCATCATCATGCCCACCATACGCTAAAAGTGGCCTGGACTTTGCCGCCCTAGGCTCTGTCTACCCCGTTAGGTATAAAGACGTGATAGTGTATCAGTATGTTATGAATTATGAACGTTTATTTAGTTTTGTTTAGTTTACCATTTATTCCCAATTTTAAAGAATTGACGAGTCTTATGAAAGTAAAAGAAATTAAATGTTCAATGATTCGATCCCACTTCTTTGCCATTTTAGGAGTATCTGTTTTAACTGAGCTACCAAGGCCAGTTAAATTAATTAATCCATCTCATCTTATATACTTTCGCTGGCAGGCTTTGCCAGTGCCAGTGGAGGCACTCTTTAAAGTATATCTTAAATATTTTGAAACAGTAAATGAAAGAATGTATAGTAAAAAAGAAATATTTATTATAACCTTAACTAGGTTTTACTAGATCAAAATTTTAAATGGTATCTCCGTTTCCTTTCAAATAATTTATTTCAAATGGGGGCAGCACTAGGCTCCATGCATCGTCGTAGAATTAAATGTAGAATTAAAAGATTGGAAACCGAGCGGCGGGGGGCGACTTAGAGTCCACAGTTGGCTGATATTTTTTTGGACGCTAATTGCGTTGCCGCGCTCTAATCTAGGGAGTATATAATCAAAGCATACGATACGCTCATAAACAGTGAAATTGTGATAACATCTGAAAAAGTGGGTGGTTGGTTTAAATTGAGAAAACAAAACATTTTTCGTTTGATTAAATACTGTCGTCAAATTTTCTACTTTATTTTTTTTTGCTATTTGCAATTTTATTGCAAAAATAAATGTAGTAAAAAACGATTTTATTTTTACATTCATACAAATCTTATTCATTTTATGGAAGTATTTCACGAATATCTGTCAACCTATCCTAGCCATTTGTCCCTATATATTTATTTATTTATTTATTTATTTAACGTGTATATAGTGTAAGTAACATTCTATTTAATTATAAGGTCACACAACATAATTATCAACAAGACAGTGTATAGATATATCTCACATGACTTAAGTAATGTGGATAATTATGTAAATTAGCCAAGGTTGCTGCATATTTACATTGATCATGTAGTTGTTTGTCACAGGTAGCGTAAATATCTAATAGGTAACTACGAATAGGTATAATTTGTTCAATTCACAACAGGCGGAAGCTCGGAATACATATGACATTTTAAATGCTACATGATTTTTTTAATTAAATAAAAAAAATATATAGCCCCAAAGTAAGTTTTTTAAACTTGTGTTATAGGATACTAACTCAACGATACTATATTTTAATGATAACTACATATAAAAGACCCGGAATAATTTAAAAAAGGGCCATTTTCCAACTTGCCATGGCTGGGGATCGAACCCAGAACCTTCGGATTAGCGGTCTAGCGTGTTAACGCCCCGGGGGTCGTCAAAAATTATTTGTTCACTGTTACGTTTTTTTTCTTAGAAGCGCAAAACTTAAAAAGGTCTAAAATATTTTTTGTTTGGTATTGTTCAAATTATTCAAAAATAATTTAAAAAGAACATATATTTAATGTAGAATAAACAGTAGATGATTGGTAATTTACCTATTGGATGTTCACGAATATCACAACACATTTACTTAGGAAGTATTGTAAGTAATTTTTATTTTCATTTTCATTCACTGTGGTCGTTGTCACCATTACACGGTTTCATCACCACCGTACTTATGCCCATTCATATTACACTTTTAACTCGTTAACGATTTTCATTACTGTGTGAAGTGTACATAATTAGCCGTGTATTGCTTAACTCGCTACTTTAATCACCTCACCCGTATGTACCAAACTGAGGTGTCAAATGTTCGTCAGTGTAATTACAAAATGACGAACCGGATGGTTGCCTATTTCTTAATTGTGACAAACTGTGAGTCAAACAATGTTAGGTATACTTACATACAAATAAGTATTACCTATCTACTAATTACAATCAAAAGTATGTAGTCTCTACATCAGTTTTTATTAAAATAACGATAAAAGATAGATATACAATCAAACAAATTCAGGGTCTAAAAAAATATACTAAAACTATTTTAGGAGCGGATTCAGTCCTTGATAATAAACAAAAATTCAGTATCATGGACTGAATTTAACTCTTAAAATAGTTCCAGTATATTTGGTTTGACCTTGTATATGCTTAATGCAAGTTTTTAAAAGTCAATCAAAAGTAACATATGCTACTTAAATAATGATAAAATTAAAATAGTAATAATAGTTAATTTAACTGTAAGTAAATTTGTAAATAATAACACCTAAAATGTAAATATTCAGTGTTGCAACATTTAGATTCCGGTACTAAAATTATTAAATATTACTTTCAAAGCATGTGTTTTATTTTAAAAAAAATAAAGGACAATTCACGGAAAACTTACAAATGTAAATTTTTTTTATGTTACACGAATAAAAAAAAAATTGTGAAGGGTTCTGGATCTTTAGTACAGCAGTGGTTTTGTAGTTAGTTTTATGTAACTAGTTTCAAGAAAAAAGAAGAAAGTTTACCTTTTTTTTAGTAAGTTTTATGTAACTAGTTTCAAGAAAAAAGGAAAAGAAAGATATAATTATTTGTAGTTAGTTTTATGAAACTAGCTTTAATAAAAAAGAAGAAGAAAGTTATATTTTTTTTGTAGTTAGTTTTATGAAACTAGTTTCATATTGATTTTGATAGATTTTAAGGTGATCATAACACTTTAAAGTTGTTATAACTTTAAGTTGTTATTGGCAATGGGCGGGCGGGTAGAGTTGTTCGCAATGGGCGCCGCCCAACCCAAGCGCCGCGGCGCGCAGCGCACCCAGCGCTCCACCGCGAATCCAAGCGACGGCTGCACTGAAAACAACATAGATACATTTTCATACTACGACTATGACCGTAATAGTTGCAATGGTCGCAGCCACTTGCGAAGTTGCGACAGACTCAACGGGCGTAATGCACGGAAGTCTTGGTATTTCCACGGGTCGATTTTCGCCGTGCGGCTAATCGCTTCACAAATCGCCTTACAAAGTCGCATCGCTAGCCCATTTACACAGTTCACTGAAATTGCAATCGACTAAATATTTTTTTCGAAAATGGTTAAGCAGAACAGATATCATATCGCCAGCAAGTGACCATTTACACAGTCGATTTCAATCACCAACCGCATGCGGCCTGTCGCCGCGCGGCCAAAGTCGGATGCTACCCTACTTTGGGGCTAGCAATTTCAGTCACCTGCGCTGCGCTGCGACCTAGCCATTGCTATAGTAGGATACATTAGGATCATAGATAAAAAGTGAATTTTTCTAAATGTAAGCGAAGAAATATGAAATCTATGTGAAATATGATATGTCTATGGTGTGACAACCAATAGGGAATGTGCTCGGGACGGAAAAAAAACATTTTTTCCGCGTTGTATGTATTTAAAATCTGAATTTGGTTTGCTGGTTTATATTATACTATCCTATCACAAAAGTTTTGTAGGTGTAATCACAAATGGATTACAAAAATTATGAAAATTCAGAAGTTTTGATTTTGAGAAGACAATCGCTGGATTCCGCCGTCGGCATCGCGCTTGTTTTTATTTTATGTTGTTTATTACAATGAAAAACTATACTTACTGCCAAACAGGTAGCCAATACCGACTGCTATCCTTAAACGCTCTCGCCTGCTTGTTGCCCACACACAGGACCCGGTATAGGCACGGCAATGACCTCGGTTTTATTGCGATTAGGGCATATCTTGCCAAATTGTTCATAGTCGCTACAATCGTCCGGTTGGGAGCATCGGTGTCTCGCTTTATTCGGAATATTTCGTCCATGTTCATCGAATCTCCACTGTTGTCGACCATTTGCATCAGCTGTGGTTGTTGAGGTTGCTGTGGAAGGATTGCATATTAAGTACTATACATGCCAAACAGAAACAGAAAATTCAACGCTTATGTAACGAAAATACTTTGTGAGATAGCGTATGTTAATGGACTATGAATTAAGGGACGCATGACTATCTTAAAGACAAAAAAGTTTGGCTTGAGCTGGGCGCAGGTCCCTTTTATAAGGTATTCTTAGAACTTTATAGAAGTATATTTAAAAGAAAATAATACGCAACATGTTTTATCTTTTGATAAAACATGTTGCGTATTAATTTCTTTTAGTCCTTTTGGTCACAAAAAAATAATCCGCAGCATACTTCATCTTTCTAAATATTAATTTTAAAATTCATTAGGTACATAAGGGCATGTATAAAAAGGTTTTAGAGTGTAGATGAAGCGAAAGAGGTTTGTCGGTATCGTAGAAAGTGGAGGTCCATAGTCTCTGCCTACCCCTGCGTGATAGTATGTATGTATGTATGTGTATAAGGTACATTATTACTCTTTGTTCATTATTGACAAATTGAAAGAGGTAGTATATGTGTCTAGTAATAACGAAATCATGCTTAGCTTACGTAAAGCCTGGCTCTAAGTTTAAAAGTTATTCTTACCATAGTGATACACATCAGCACTTGCAGCACGAACATGCCAAACGACAGGAACGCGATGCCAGTCAGGGAAATCTCGAACAAGTCGGAGATGCCTAGCCCGTGGATACTTTCGTCCCTTTCCACGATTTCTTCGTGCACCGAGTGTTGAGCCGAGGGGTGGTGGAACATCGGTGGAGGGGGCGGGGGCATGTGGTACTCGTATCCACCACCTATACAATGTAAGTTTTAAGTAAATTGACGAACATATCTTCGGTGTTTATCTGGGGGAAAAATCAGGTACATTTTGGCACCGTATGTATTTATTTGATATTTGTGACTGCCGACTTTTTTACGATGTCAGAGTTGGTCCTGTAGCTGTAGTGAAAAATTATCGTATTGATGGTGTACTTATAGTACCTACGTTAGGTTATGCTATGTGTATTTTGTGTATAACGTATGTAGGATAAAAATATACAATACCTGCAACTAAATCAATTTAAAAAAGCTGTTTACAATTTTGCAAGAGAAGTAATTTTACTCAATGAAGAACTTTCTAATCATGGATTAGGTTTAAGAAAATTTGCTGTAAGTACTTATTACAATTAAGTAACTTTGCATACTGTATCTGAGTCAGATACAGGTAATATTCTTAACTGAACTTACTATTGCAAATAAATGATTTCATTTGATTGATTGATTGATTGAGGTAAATAATATGATTTACTTGAGTCTGTAATCTAATATTCGAACACTAGAGTCATATCCTAATATTCTCACTGATATAGAAGTAGGAAAAGTAGAAACTTAACAAGCCGATTTTACATTACGAAACAAGTTTCATGCATGATAAAATTAATTTTATGTCACTACTTTCAGTACCTGTTTTACTATTAGTTTCATTAGAAATAATAGTGTTGCGAAATCCACAGTATGTCTGTGGATATAGACGTTATTGTATTGCTTTCGCGACACTAGTATCGCGCCGCGTTTACACGATGACAATTTAGTTGCATGACACTAGTTTTGTTCAAAAATCGCGCGCGACACGAAACTTTGTCAGTGTCGTGAAATCGATGCATGCATTGTAAATTTGACGTTTACACGTGAAATTGTTGATCAAACAAGTGTCGTAAAACTAGTTTTATGCCACTCATTTCATAATGTAAATTTAGCTAAATAAATAGCTTTTAGCCTTACTATATTTTGATAGATCAACGCCCTGGACTGGAGCTGCTGGCGCAGATTCAGGATAAGGTGGATATGCTTGGTCTCCGTTCTCAAATACTTCGTACCCCTCCCGAGGCTGAGACACCTGGCTTGGAACCAACCCAGCTGGATAGTTCACTTGCGGGCTAGGCACATGCCCGGCTGGGTAGTTCACTTGACCTGGACTACTAAAGCCACTTCCTGACTGAGGGAGCGAAGTATTCTTCACAAGATTATTTATTTCTAAAGTGGGATTGTTGGCGCGATATTCGTTATTTAGCGCTGCTATCCTGAAAATTGTGTAAGAACATTAGTGATTAAAATTAATACTAGTGGTTCTGTGAGTACAGTAGACCTCGCTCGCGAGTCTTTATAACCATGCAGTAAACGACACTTCTCACTCTCACAAGCCATTTGAGAATTCAGCGAAATCCGTCCATATATAACGCTACAGCAAACATCCCACTTTTCCCCCTATTTCTCCCCCAATCGAAAATTGCGATCAAACAAAAAATTTAAAAAAAAATCAAATATACGGGCAAGTACGAGTCGGACTCGTACATGAAGGGTTCCGTACCTCCGTACAATGTTTTAAAGCGCTGAAGAAACACGTTTCTTGTATGACGACCCCCTTTAATTTTTAACTTTATCTTATTTTTAGTATTTTTTGTTATAGCGGCCACAGTAATACAAAATTGGTGAAAATTTCAAGTGCCTAGCTATAACGGTTCAAGAGATAGAGCCCTGTGAGAGACGGACGGACAGACGGACAGACAGCGGAGTCTCAGTAATAGGGTCTCGTTTGCACCCTTTGGGTACGGAACCCTAATTATGGAACTTCTGTGCCAATTTTCGTCAAAATCGGTTAAAAATGCGACCTGTAGGCGAGAACAGACAAACGGAAAAAGCATTTTTGGCCAATCGCGAAACTGACACTTTCCGCTCGCTCCGTCAATAAGTACCTAATCATCGTCCACCATACATATAATGAAACAATAAAATTGGGTGCCTGTCCGTACTTGAAAATTATCAAAAAAAAAAGTAGACGATAAAAAATTGTAACGGAACCACAGAATACAGTAAGAGTAAACAGAAGGGACTCTTCTAAGGTACGCGCAATATACGTCCCCGTTCCCCGCACCCGCACCTCTCCCCCGGTTCTTGACGGCCAACGTGAGAAATCGAGGCGAAAACGGGGGAGAGGTGCGGGGACGAGGAACGGGGACGCCTGGGTGACGCATATTGCGCGTACCTTAGGAGTTTCCGGCCTGTGACGGAACACAAAAAAAGATTACTTATTTTACTTTTTGTATGTTGCAAGCTAATTTTTGAAAGTACTGGACGGTTTTTAACAATAGATTAAGCTCAGCCTAAAGCAAAGATTTTTTTTTTATCCTGGAGCGACATGAGGCTTGTTTTATTGAAATCGGATGTCAAAATAAAAAAATATCGTCATTTAAAGACATTTTTTAATTCGCCGTTCGCCTGGTAATAAATGCATAGGAAAATGTTACAAGCAGGATTGATTTTAAAGCCTATTACACATTGCACTATAATTAAATAACAAACATCACAACTGTATGTAAATTCAGGCTCTAAATAAAAATACATTAGAAGCTGACTGATTTGTTTGCTGTTATGTGCGTAAAACTGAATTTTACGCGAATGAAATCACGGGCACTAGTATTTAATTCAACTTACGTACTTTTAGATGTTTTTAAATCGAAGCAATAGTATTATTTTTTAAAATTTCAGATATTTTAATTGTTAACTTAAACACTTTGTACCAAAAATATTTTGGCTACAAGGTGTTTAATGTGGGTTAAACATGTGATGTGTGAAATTCAGGAAAGAAACATATTAGCTCAAGGAATTAGAAACAAAGTGACGAGTGACGAGGGTACTGGTCAAGGATATGAAGGAAAACCTGATATTCATTTGTACCATTGAAAGGCAGGCTTGTTCTATGTTTTTTTTTTGCTCCAAACCAGAAGAAAAAATTAAAACAGAATAGAAATTATTACAGGAATTATAAAAGGTTTTCAGGTACTAGTAGGTACGTGCAAATGTCCCTGTTCGTCTCTCGTCATGGTATTCAAAGGCCAATTGGCCCGGGGTAGAGTTACCTAAAAACTTCATTGTCATAGCTGGGAATAGTGGATACAGATACAGATACACTATCACGTCTTTATCCCTAACGGGGTAGACAGGGCCAAGGGCGGTAAAGCCCAGGCCACTTTTAGCGTAGTGGTGGGCATGAAGGTGGTAAAGGGAAATCATAATAGTGATGGGTTGCTAACCGCATCGCCTATTCATATGATTCAGATTCTCGCCCATTCCCTCGATCGGCTTTTACGATCTGTACGGGAAGAGAAGCAGCTGGTACATTCTATGTTTTTTCTTTTCTCCCAGACCAGCAAAGAAGAATAGTGGATGGTTAGTGGCAACTCCACCGATTTCCACCTTTTCGTTCTGGGCACGGGCATCGAGATGTTTTTTGTGGGTCCAAGTCCGACATAACCGCTCCGCTGTCTCCGCAGCGAAATAGCATGCGATGGTATTTTCACCTCGTTAACCCTTTCACCACGAGACTTTATATCAGTTGTCGTGCTCCCAGCGCGAGGAATTGTGAATATCCATAGTTTTTTCCATAGACGCTCGCGAAATGGGCACGAAAATATTTATCGGATTAATCCGACGTTCGCGGTTAAAGGGTTAAAAAAAGGTAGGTACTCGTACGTAAATCTACGTAACTTTTTCAATCTCTATATAGGTTTAAATATTCAAATAACTTACTTTGTCAGCCACTCCTGATAGTTCGCGGACCCTATGTCGTGGATAAAACTGTTTCTTACATCTTGATTGTGGTTTATAAGCTTTGTCTCCTTTCCTTCCACAGCAAAAGGCTCCCCAAGACGACTCTGAAGCACCTTCTTGCCCATTTCTTCAAGGATTTGTTCAGCGACATAGTTGCGGCAGTGATACTCGTTCATCATCTCTCTAAAAAAAATCTATTTAATGCATCACTGAGCTTCCTGAACCTATGTACATATAAAACTTAATTTTATTGGTTCAAGTACACTTGATACAAACAATACATTTAAAAAGAAAACTTAAAATAAATAATCTTTATAAATAAGTACCTAGAACCTAAGTACTTACTTATACTTATTTATAAAGAATTCCTTCCAGTGGATCCGCGTGAGGAAATGGGAAGAAACAGATAATTAAAGTATAGCGCGCAGGTGAACCCGTAAGCAAGAGATAGCATATATCAAACAAGATATCAAATATAGGTACGCTTACCATACAAAATGTATTTGAACTAGTATCTCTTTGTAAATATTTGTATTGTAAATAGGTATTTTATTAAGATAGGCCCACATAACAACAACATAAATATATGTATATAATAAATAATAAATAAATATATATATATAAGGACAAATCACACTGATTAAGCTAGCCCTAAAGTAAATTTTAAACTTGTGTTATGGGATAATGAGATACTAACTCAACGATACTATATTTTATAATAAATACATATATAGATAAACACCCAAGACCCAGGATAATTTGAAAAAGGCCATTTTCCAACTTGCCCTGGCTGGGGATCGAACTCAGAACCTCCGGATTAGCTGTCTAGTGTGTTAACCATTACGCCACGGAGGTCGTCAACATGAGTTCCTACAGACGGAAAGAGGTCCAGAGGAAAACCTAGGATGAGAGGAAGAGCCGAAATAGCCGAAGATAAAAGTTGTTGTTTTTCGTGTGTGTAAGGTTTCAATCAACCCAAAGGTTTGACTGTTAGAGAATGCTTTTAGCATTAAGTCCGCCTGTTGTACTATTACATTTGTATGTGTGTACAATAAAGTGTAAATAAATAAATAAATAAAAGAGACTAAACACTGGTTTCAAAATTTTCTAGCAGCTGAAATAACTTAACGACTGACATACAATGATGACAGCCAGGACCTGCTTTACGTGCCTTCCTAAGCACGGAGGAGCTCGAGAAATTTGTATGCCACTTGTGGTCACCCATCCAATGGCGCACCACGCCCGGTGTCACTTTACTTGCGAAGGCGCTAGAAATGCGCCTCGTCAGCTAGGCCACCGAACTCCAAAGATAGAAGTAATTGGTAACAAAAGGGTAGGCTTTTGCCACAGAAGTTGCCCAACAATGGGACCGATATAGCAAAACAAAATTGTATAAAGTAAAAGACATCAACGCGCCAACGCACCATAAAGTTTTCATTCATAACTTATTTCGTAGGTACCATCAGGGAAATTACTTACCTATGAAAAGCTAAAGTAGACAAGGCAGCATCAATAGATCCATTAACAACTGGTCCTTGCATATTAGCATCACTTACACTGACGTTCTTCATATCCCCAGTTACCATAAAATAAGTAGGCATTAGGTCATTCCGTAAAATATCATTCACATTCAATTCACTATCGAACATTTTATTACAAAAACCATTTGAAATAATTCCTAAGAAAAAAACCTTAAAAGCAATTTTTAAAATCATTTTACGTGTGTCTAGAATGTTGACGAGAAATGAATGACATATTTCTGTACTTTGTGAGAGACAGATTTTACGGGTTATAGAGCGGAAAATGTAGAGATTATATCTTGAACGCTCGCGTGCGCCTAACTGTTTACAGCACTTTTGCTATATATATATTTTTAATAGCATCAGAAAGCCTAGCTGATGATATCTTTGATTGCCTTATAAAGAAGTTAAAGATTTAGATGAGTAGTAGAGATGTCCAGTCTTTTGTACAGCGTTTCCAAAACCCTCTCTGTAGGTAAAGTGGGCCACATTGAAAAGTATACTTTCTCCATACTATTGATGTCATAGAAGGCGACTTATACTATAAACATCAATGAGACCTCTCCAACCCGTCTGCATGGCTAGCGTGGAACGTGTAGGCCAAATCCATTGGCTGCTCTGGCCAAGTATGGATCTGGCAAAGTGTCTTGCTCCTGCAGTGGAGACAATGAAAGACCTGACGATGATGATGAGTTCAAATCACACTGATTACTAGCCCTAAAGTAAGTTTAAACTTGTGTTATGGAATACTAACTCAACGATACTATATTTTTATAATAAATACATACCTATATAATTTGAAGTAGCTATTTTCTAACTTGATGGGGTTCGAACCCAGAACCTCCGGATTGGCAGACTAGCGTGTTAATCATAAATTAGTTATTGACCCCACCGAATTATTTCTTACGTAATACTGCGTACTAGAAAAGTGTGATAAGTAACTAAGTAATATTTCAACGATACTCATTTTCTACTTCATTCAAAATCTCAAGGCCGTACTTGAATTTTCCGGGATCCGCCAGTGCTGCCCCTATTTAAAATGAATTATTTGAAAAGAAACGGAGATACAATTTTGTTTCTACCAAGCCCTAGATAACCCTTCAAACTATTTTATGAACTACAGTTTAAAGTGAGAACGTTAAGCTTTACTACGCACATTTGCCAAAAGTGGCCATTTTGCGCAAATATGCTAAGAAAAGCTTTATGTTTCCACACCTAGAATTGTTTTTCATATGTTACTATACAAATGAAAAAAATATCCTTAGAAAACATCGTCAATCGACAACGTTCCTTTTTCAAAAATTCGTACTAATGTAACTCTTTTTCTAATCTATTTCTACATCTACACTATCTACACTAATATTATAAAGAGGAAAGATTTGTACCTATTTTTGTATGTTTGTATGTTTGTAATGAATAGGCTCAAAAAGTACTGGGCCGATTTAAAAAATTCTTTCACCGTTGGAAAGCTACACTATCCCCGAGTGACATAGGCTATGTGTGTACCACGGGCGAAGCCGGGGTGGACTGCTAGTTTCCTATATTCATATAAAAATCGACCACTCACGTCGCAGATAACATAATCTAAAGACACCTAGCTACGTAATTTTCAAAAAACACTTAACACTTTTCTCAAATAAATCTTTCCAACACCATAGCGTGACGAAAATTACTAATGGATCAGTTTACCCGCCAAAATATAAAGGTTTTTAATGGTGAGCGGGCAATATGGTTTGTTCCCACGTCAGCCGTCCGCAATATGACATCCGAACATTTGTAATACAACAATGGATCCTTTTACCACGCGAGTGGGGCACTTAAGATCCACAGGGGGCGGAATGGGTCGCTTTATAATCGGTGGAAATCCAGATGATATAAGTATAAATTAATATCTTTTTTTACATGATTTGTTTAGGTGAGTTTTTCATTGCGTAATTGTTGTAAGTACATAAATATACCTCATCATCATCAGGTCTTTTTTAGTCTCCACTGCAGGAACGCGACCCTCTCTGTACAACCAGAGCCATATATTAGCCAGAGCAGTAAGAGGATTTGGCCTTAACTCTCCACGCTGGCCAGACAGGTTGGAGAGGTCTCATTGAAGTATATAAACTTTGTTTAGCTTGTGTTTATTAAGTCGCCTTTTACGACATCCACGGGAAGACTTGGAGTGGTCCTATTCAACTCTGAAACACGGTTTTTAAATATTGAATTTTAAAATATATCATGCAACACTTGCAAGTCTTGCAACTAAATCAATCGCAATTGTTTTTTAGGGTTCCCTACAAAAAATTAAAAAACGGGACCCTTATAGGATCACTCGTGCGTCTGTCTGTCCGTCCGTCTGTCACAGCCAATTTGCTCCGAATCTACTGGACCGAATCAGGTAAAATTTTGTAGGATGGTGTAATCCTATGACCCAAACACATATGTGCAAAGTAAATAAATATTTTTTAAAAATAAGGGTTTTCGGGGGATAAATTAGGAAATTGAAAAAAAAAGTTTTATTATTAGTAATATCGGCCGGCCTTATCTACCAGTCAACCAACCAGGAACCTACCTAATATTCTACGTTTCTTTTCTGTTCTCCCAAATCAGCATAGATGGGTAAAACTGACAGTAATTTATTATCATGAAACCGTGGAATGGAGTGACTTTGATTTTCAGCAAACAAATGACACAAAAAGGACTTTCGTATTCATTGACTTAATAAAAAATATCGGAATCATTGAGAAGCCATTTTGGAAGGCGGGAGTTATAAAACAAATGATTAGAAAGCGTTTCCAAAATGACTCATTTTTGAATCGCTCAAACGCGCATCAATGAGTGGTTTTGTTTATAGATGCGAACGAAGCCGGTTATTAACGATTTTAACCAAGCGTTCAACTATGCGTTTTTTGTTATCAACGGTTTATTAACCGCATTTTATGCTTATTACGATTAAATACCACCGCTAGATGTCGCTAGCGGTTTAAAATATTGCGAGTTGCGCGATGATGGCAGTTTTATATTTTTGAGTTTATTACTTGTTGGCCTCTTAGAATACGAGTATATGTTGGCCTATAGAGGGCGCCATGTTGAATTAAGTATGGCACCACATAGCATAGCCTATAACCAGTGGACAACCAAGCCAAGACGCTTTTAACGATACTTTATCTATCAATATACCATGGATATCATGGAAGATAAAATTATAAAAAGATACGAGGAACAGATGGACATACATACATAGCGGCGAAATACATTACCCTCCTTTTGACAACGTCGTAGTTGGGTAATACATTCATACTTACATACATGCATACATAGCGGCGAAACACATAACCCACCTTTTGGCTTCGCCGCAATCGGATAATTAACCGTTAATAACCGCATTTTATTGGTAGCTAACCAGACGACGAAGAACGACGAAGAGCAAATGGAAATTATCACCATATTTACGAGTTAACAATTTGTTTCACACTTTAAGGCCATTTGCTTATATATTCACCTTAAATAACGGCAGTAGCGGCGTTAGGGTAGGGCGTGGTTGGGCGACCGCCCAGGGCGCTGGTACAAAGGGGCGACAGAGGTCGTTTTTGGTTAATGACGGCAACTCCTAGACTCTTATTTGCATGCACCCTCCCTCTTTTCGTTTACAATGGGGCGGCAAATTTGAAGAATCCTATATCGTACTTGCACCCCTCCCCCCCGTCGGCAGAAATAAATCCTATAAGATTGAAGCCTAGTCTGAATTGCAGTTTGGGGGGGGGGGGGGGGAGGATCTCGCCCGGGGCGCTGGTAGAGCTAAAACCGGTACTGAATAACGGTAGCTAACAGGTTTGTTACAACTATAGTCTTGCTTCAGCAGTTCTTATTTACATTTGTTGCGTAAAAATGTCAAAGAAACCTGCGTATTGTTTGTCATGGAATAATGGAACATTTAGAATCAGGAAGGAGTAGTATTTTTTAAACGGCGTTTACAAAATGGCACCACAATTCCGTTTTACACTGTTTTTTTTTTAATTTCGTAGGTTTTCTGCGTAAAAGAAATACTTATCGCTAGCTGACGCGATGGTTTCAAAATTAAGATGCAATGGTATCTCTAAATGCGAGCGGTGACTTGGAAAACTACACGTAAGTATTGGGTGTGTTTCGCTTACTTCCTTGTTGAAAAATGGGTCTCCAGCTCATGTAACTCGCTTAGGTGATCAAAGAGACCTCGTACAGTGAAATAAAATAAGTAGTATTGGTAAAATAATAAACATTGAGTACTGTAGTAACTAGATGTGTGGTTTGGTTTGCATAACTGGTAGTTTTATACTATCATTTAAAAATTCCGCGCGTCGCTCGCGCCCCTATGCATATATAATTCTTTGATTATTACCGTCATACATAATAGATCTAGTTTTTTTTTTTAAACTTGCCTTGCTGTGATGTGAACTCTTGCTAAAAACCTTGGAAGGAAGGAATCAATAGTGAACTTTATTAATCGAGTCCATATCTATTTATATTTATATATCTATCTAATTTGTGATCTAATCGAGATTTGAATGAAATGTGACAAGATTACTGGAACTGGCAACATTTTTCCATCCTGTCAATCTGCCATTTCGCTCAGTTGGTTTCGCTCGAGGAATGTATTTTATTATTCAGACTTTTCAAAACAAACACCAAAATTATTAATTGAAAATGTGAAAATTCTTTTACCTGTTTGACAAATCAATATTCGCAATGGGAACTAACGGGAATGGCAGGCGCGGAGGTGCCAAGCTCCCTGACGTTCGCCGCCCCATGGAAGAAGGAGACTGCGTGAACGATATGGAGAGCCCTGAGCTGGATTTCATTTACGACGACTGCGACACACAAGCTAACGAAATAGCAGAACTCTACAGCTACACGGAACATCCAGAATTCCAACTCAACGTCAAAGCTTTCGAAGATATCATGGAAGAGTTTAACTTTCCTCCTAGTTGGCAGAGACTCACGAATAAACAACAACGAACAGTGATTATGAAGTTATTGGAACACTTGGACGTAGCTGTAACTGAAATCCGGATGCGTGCTACGCGATGTATATTTTATTTGGCCCAGGGATGCTGGGCTGAGATGCAATCTGATGCGGAACAATCACACTGGGCTCGCATCAACATTATGACGTTGTATGACATGGGTACATTTGCTGCATTCGTGGAACTGCTAAATCTTGAAATAGTTCGAAGCAGTACTGCCATCGCTTCAAGGAAACTAGCTGAATCTTTGGCAGACTCAACCAACCTACGAGTAATATTATCAGTATTATATTTGATCACCGAATATATGAGAACTGAGAAAGACAACCCTGAATCTGAGTATGCTCACTTAGTGAAGAATTTCAAAGAAGAGCTGGGCACACCATTTGGAGAAGAACTGCTGCCTGTGAAGTTGTTAAGTATGGTGACTCACCTTTGTGCAGGAACGACTCCACATTTCCCTATGAAGAAGGTGCTGTTGTTATTATGGAAAGTGCTACTGGTATACCTGGGTGGTTCAAAAGAATTGAAAGAGAGGAAAGCTAAACTGCGAGAAAACTATGGACTAGAACCCTTGTCAGAAGATACTCTGGAAATTATTAAAGGTATGCGTGCTAGTTCTCCACCTCCCAGTGCAGCTGATATGCTTGAAAATCAAAACCCTGGCCAGAGGAAACTAAAATTATCTGAGAATGAGAGAACTTTACGAAGACAAACCTTTATGAAGCAAACCTCTTTGGATGAATCTGACGAGCAAATATTTGTTGATAAGGAAGAAACTGGCAATGGATCAGAAGATTACTCAATGGAATTCCAGTCTATGCCTTCTGAAAATGCAAGAAATGAAAACCAACAATGTCCGTATTACATGTACTTCAAACAGTTTGACAGTCCTCCGCCTCCACCTCCTTTGCCAAGAAGTCTACCATGGCAGTCTAAAGTGAGGCAGAGAGATATTGACATGTTTCTGGATAATGTAAGAATAAAATTTGTGGGCTATTCCTTACCAGGTGACAGGCAAACCATTGCTGGTCTTCCTCAGCCTATTCACGAAGGCATTGATATTCTGAAGAAACACATGTACACAAGCTTATCTGAAATTCAGGTTGAGAAGGAAATTGAAATAGCTCGGAGTCCGCTAACAAAAGGAGAAAAAGAAGTTGAAGAAACAGAGGTGGAGGTACTCTACAGAGCAATGCTCCCAAATCTGCCGCAGTACATGATAGCTTTGTTAAAAATATTGCTGGCTGCAGCCCCAACATCTACAGCTAAGACTTATTCAATAAACATAATGGCAGATCTATTGCCTGAAGAGATGCCAATGACTGTCCTGCAGTCACTGAAACTTGGTATTGATGTGAATCGCCACAAAGAGATTATTGTTAAGGCTGTTACAGGTATTTTACTGCTGCTGTTGAAGCACTTCAAGCTCAATCATGTCTATCAATTTGAATTCATGTCACAACATTTGGTTTATGCTAATTGTATGCCCTTAGTTCTGAAGTTTTTCAATCAAAACATTCTGTCATACGTGGGAGCTAAGAATTCCATTCCCATATTTGACTTCCCAGCATGC
The DNA here is from genome assembly GCA_963576875.1 of Acrobasis repandana. NCBI lineage: Eukaryota > Metazoa > Arthropoda > Insecta > Lepidoptera > Pyralidae > Acrobasis > Acrobasis repandana. The sequence continues at coordinate 6,515,052 of OY756221.1, read as the reverse complement.
GTTATTGGGGAACAACCAGAATTGACCAAAGAATGCTTGGATATTGGAGACTCCACTGTACCATACTCATGGCGGAATGTTTTCTCATGCATCAATTTATTGAGGATTTTAAACAAGCTGACCAAATGGAAGAATGCAAGAATTATGATGCTGGTTGTTTTCAAAAGTGCTCCCATATTGAAACGCACACTCAAAGTAAGACATGCACTTATGCAATTTTACGTATTAAAGTTGCTGAAGATGCAAACTAAATATTTGGGCAGACAGTGGAGAAAAACAAATATGAAAACTATCAGTGCCATCTATTCCAAAGTTCGCCATAGGTTAAATGATGACTGGGCGTTTGGTAATGACGTTGATGCAAGGCCCTGGGATTTTCAAGATGAAGAGTGTGCACTGAGAGTCAGTGTGGACCGTTTCAATCACCGAAGATATGGCAATGGAGGTGACCAAGAGATAGATCTGACCCCGCTTGAAACAGACATTAACAGTGTTCTTGAAAGCAACATAGACCTGGATGAGGAATTCAAAGAAAACTATGAAGCGTGGCTTGAACAGGAAGTCTACAATAATGAGATTAATTGGGATATATTATTAGCAGCATAATTTTTGCATTATTAATTTGGTTCTTTTTTGTTTCCATAGACTAGATGATAGATAAGTTGTCTTAACTTGGCAAGTCATTTGCTTGCCTTTATACATGTGATTATTCACTCATGCCATCATGTGTGTCTATGGTTAGGTTTTTATGTATTATAAACCCATGAATTTACTATGTTTGTAATACCAGTATTGTTTGTCAATATTTTATCTTATAGGACATATTCCATGAGCAAAGTATAACAGTTGTTGAGGTGTCTTGTAGATTAGATTATGAAATCTTATTTATTATGCATGCTTCGATACTTTTATCTGTAATTTCTAATTTTAAAATTATGTATACATGCACTGCCATCTTTGACCAGTTGGCGCCTGACACCCTTTTCCATCAAGTACTGATGGAAAAGGGGCCTAAAGAGCTGTTCAATTTATAACATCTTATCTGGCAGAGCGCTGGTCCCCGCGCGCTTCTTTAAGATTCTCAGTATGTGGTGGGGGCCTTGGGCCTGTGAAGCGCGGGCTCGCTTCACACTACCTGCATTTTCACCAGGTGGCCACCATTGCTCGAGCGCCCAAAAATAATAAAATGGCACTATATGAATGTTAGTAAACATAACATTAGGTGAGACCTAAAAATTTAAACCAAATTGGAGATAAAATTTTAAAAGATCATGTTACTTAGTTGAATTGTAAAGTGTGCAATATTCAGTGGGTATGACTGAATTGTGTGGAATTTTGTTACTGTTTATGAAATGAAAACACTTGCATAACAGAAATTTTTACTTTTTTAAAAGCTTATCGAATCTTTAGTTATATACTCCTTACTATGTAAAAGTAAATAAAATTTAAGATAATGTAAATTTTTTGTTTTATTTGTACGTTTACAGTTAATTATTGAGGAATAACTTGTCTTGATCTTCGCAAATCCTTTATACTTAAAGGGGTGACAAGCAGGGCAACTGCCCGGGGCCACAGAAGACAGTTAGAGTATTACATACAGAACGGAATCTCATAAGGTACGCACAATATGCGTCCCCGCGCACCTCCCTCATTTTCGCCCGCTCTCGCCCCTCGACTAGGCGAAACGGGGAAAAGGTGCGGGGAGTCGGGGACGCATATTGCGCGGCGTTTAGGAGCTCAGTTTAGGGGCATATCGTCAAAAGCTGAAAATGACAAACGATCGCAAATTGTCAAAAGCGTCAACTTTGTTTTTGTTGTTGTTGAATATTAATATTTTTGGCAAGTCATAATGGGAAATATTTTTTTTTAAGAAATATACTAAGATTGAGCGTTTTATACAAAATGCATCATTCAAAGTGAAGCGCTATTTTGTGATATGCGTGTGCGTGACTCAGAGTACTTAGGTGCGATTCAATATTAATCTATGGTGAGCACCGCCCACTGCGCGTGTATTACTATCCATAGATTAATATTGTATATACTGAAATAGATAAAAAAACTTTAGCTTTAACCACAGAATAAATACCAGTAGTACAGAACTCTCACTCCGCAAACGTTTTCAAAGAAATATCTACTATACGCAATATGGTGTAATTTAGCTCGCGTCAAAACGCAGCACCTTTTCGTTTAGACACCTACAGAAATCCAATGCAAGCCAATTTTGTCCTTATGACTCAGGACAAACGATTCATAATTCACACAAAACCGACTAAAATAGACTCAGCGAGCGATGCGCTAGGGTTGACTACTACAAGAAGCTCCTATCGCCATTTAGCGCACCGTATTATCGGTCTTCCATGCTGGTCTGGGAGACAAGAATAAAACTTATATTAATATGTAAGGACAAATCACACCGATTGAGCTAGCCCCAAAGTAAGTTTAAACTTGTGTTATGGGATACTAACTCAACGATACTATATTTTATAATAAATACATATATTTATTAACATCAAGACCCAGGACAATTTGAAAAAGGCCATTTTCGAACTTGCCCTTTTTGGGGATCGAACCCAGAACCTCAAGACTGGCGGACTAGCGCGTTGACCATTACACCACGGGGGTCATAGCTGCTTCTCTCCCCGCGTAAATCGTAGAAGCCGATCGAAGGAATGGGCGAAAATGCAAATCATGTTAATAGGCGATGCGGCTAGCAACCCATCACTATTTTAATTGCTTTTTCCACCTTCTAAACATCAGAAATTCGAAAGAATAATATACTTATACCTACGTTCCTACTTATTTTCGTAACCTAAGTAGGTACCTAGGTCCTAGTCCTAGGTATTAAACCTACTTAGTGTACATATCATGAATGACAACATAATAATAATAACCACTTTAAAGTAGATCTTACCTTTCAGCGTCCTTAGAAAGTCTAAAAAAAGTTAAATTTGGATCGCAATCCTTATTTAAACAGTTTAAAACGCCGCAGTAATTTTTAGCCTTCTTTTTATGTGTCTCCATTTTTAAAGCGGCCGGATCGGTGAAGTACCTAGACGACGAACAAAGCTAACGCGTCACTGCTCGCACGTGAGCCAGGAGTTCAGGACATACTATCTAATTTGTGCGTGAACCCCAACTGAATTAGCCACCCGCGGTGGCCGCCGCGCGTAGGTATATTTTTGATACCTACACGGGGAGTGACACAGGCCTGCTTTAACATTAGATCAAACCAGTGGTGCCATCTGTATTTAAAAGTGGCCACTTTTGGCAAAAACCCGTTTTAAAACTAGACGGACTACCAATATTACTTTCAAAGGTTATTCATAAAATAGTTTGAAGGTCTTTTTAGACATTGATACAAATCAAATTTTTAAATATCACCATATTTAGTTTTAAACAATTTATATCAAATGAGGGCGCCACTTATGCTATCACTTCACCTTAATGGTGAGAGAGTGGGGATGACAGGGCGGGATGACACAATGTTTTATTTTTCATAGAACTACCCTCTCTAAAATACTGTGCAAGGCTAATACGTGGCATATTTAAACCATAAATCGCTTCGAATGAATCTGTTCATACAATTATCATCAAACTTTACTTGGTAAGTTCGTTTTGGTTTTTTGACCACCAGACTTTTTAGAGCATATTCAGTCCATGCATGATACTAAAAAAAAAAAATTTAAATCGATAAAAACATTGTCCTATATAAAAAATTTGAACATCGATAAAAAGTTTGTCTTCCTACTAAAACCGTTTGGCTGAGCGCTCATTTGTGTGGGTAGGCGATTTTTGTACCGTTAATTGTTACGAGTATTATGAAAAGTACAATACAATACAATACAATACAAAAATCTTTATTGCACCAAATAAAAAACAATAAAAAATTACAAATTTTACGGAACTTATAAATAAATAAGGTACAATTAACTACTGGTAAGTAGTTCGTTATCATGGACTGAACTTGCTCAAAAGATTGGCTGGTTGCACAAGCTGGTTGTTAAATTAGTCAATCAACCCTGTATTCCTTATTCTATACCTTATAAGGTGAAGATATAGGCAAATGACCTTGAAGTGGCGCCTTCATTCGAAATAAATTGTTAACTCGTAGATATGGAGATAATTTCCATATAACTCTTCGTCATGCACTAGATAGCCCTTTAAATTATTTTATAAACCACCGTTGAAAGTATTTACATTAGTCCGTCTAGCTTTAAAACTTGCCTCCGCCAAAAGTGGCCACGGCAAGTTTTAAAGCTAGACGGATCACCAATAATAGTTTTAACGGCAGTTCATAAAATAATTTAAAGGGCTATCTAGTGCATGACGTAGAGCAATATGGATATTATTACCATATTTACGAGTTAACAATTTATTTCACACTTCAAGGCCATTTGCCTATATCTTCGCCTTAAGTACTTCTGGTTTAGTAAGCTTGTACACTACACCCACCCACCACCATCATCCTATGGGTTATTGTTCTTTGTTTGCCAGTTTTGCCACCGCCCACCACCTACCCCTTGATCTTTACTTGTTAGAAATAAAGACTCATAAAAGAAAAAAAAAACTAGTCTATGGTCCCCTGCCTGCAGTGATGCCAGATGGGGGGGATTCCCCCCAAATGTGGCGGTATTTTCAGCCCACGGGGGGAATTTTGGGGGGACGAATTCTATGGGGGGTTTTGCGGGAGGAAACTGAGGATTTTTTGAAAACTGATTGTTGAAAAAAAAAATTGACATCTCGATTAAACCGCTCTACGCTGCACGCACCATCCATACGAATGCACAGATGTCATATGTTGTTTTTTAGAATTTCTCATTCCAAATTTAATTTGATCATTCTATGTTGTATATTATATTTTTGTAATGATTGTAGAAAATTCTTTAATTTGGAACCTACTCGATAGGTTTTGAAAAATTATTTTTTAATGTAATTATGTATGTATATGATTTGGCGCAAAAAAAATTAAATTTTTAATATATATTGTCACTCTTTTTTCATCACACAACAAAGAGTGTTCTCATTTTGGCCCTATTTGTTGCAGTGTCATGTGTGTAAGTCATGTCATGTCGCATCGCAAAATGTGTACACCGGCCTGTACACATTTTATAATGAAAAACTACATAAATCTTACATTTTCTATACTTGAGTTTTTATAATTTCACATTTTTTATATCGCCATACATACTGAACGATCGAAATGTCATGTCTTTAATAATTCATGTTTATTTGTCAATCGCGTTTTGTTTTACTGTCACCAAACCTCTTGTCAGCAAATCACTTTATATAAATGCAGTTTTTCGGTTTATGTACGGGCAAACCCGACATATCTACAATGTATACATAAAATTCTATATTTTGCTTATTAAGCGCCTGCGTGCGCCTCACATAATTTTACTTAGTTTAAAGACAGTGCAATAAACGCTTTCAAGACAATCACATCGTTTACTTGTGCTCACCTACATTTAACTGTGATTTAACATAGTTTAAATTTCTTGTGTTCGGAAAACACCCCTAACATAATTTTTGGTCCTTCGAGCCGGATCTCGATAAAGGTGTAGAGTCAGTGCCCGAGTGTCCTAAAAATAATCATAGCTTAGATAAAGCTACGTCGCCCATTAAGTTTCAATCGGACTATATAATTGAACACTGAATTGATTTATATAATTTTAAATTTTTACATTTACTTCTACCTTTTTCGTTTACATTTACATTTAAGTAACTTATACATTTTTCTACTTGGATAACTTATTATTTACATTTCCTTATTTTCCTTTTAGTCGCCAGTATGTACGGGCAAACCCGACATATCTACAATGTATACATAAAATTCTATATTTTGCTTACTAAGCGCCTGCGTGCGCCTCACATAATTTTACTTAGTTTAAAGACAGTGCAATAAACGCTTTCAAGACAATCACATCGTGTTTTGAATAAAAGTGCTTTGTTAGGAGACTAGCGCCATCTGCGTGTGATCTCCACAAACACGGGCAAGATTATCGGTTCATCGATTTCCCGTGCGCGGATTGTCTTTGCCCGACCAGAAAAATATTCATTGTCTTTATGTCAAGTTGCGGGCGAGTCCATTATAATTGACTTGCCTTGGTGAAATGTAACGGGGTGTGGCATCCTATCCGCTGGCTTTAGAAGCATTAAGTTTGTAATTTTGATATATAACATCGAAAGTTCCGTGTAGAATTGTCGTTAATTGTGTTTGTGACCAATTCATTTGAACGGCGGGGCGCCGAAATTGTTTGTATTGCGTAAGGAACATTGATTTGTATGACAATTGTGAACCGCGTGCCATGCGTCCTTATAAACTAGTTAAGTGAATAATAGTGAAGAACAAGAAAATTATTGTATTGTGACAGTGGTGTAATAAATACAAAATAATACGACGTATTAGTTGGGGCAATTACATGAGCTCATGTGGGGTTAGTTTAGGGACCCAATTCTTCTGCACTACTGACCTACCTTGGGTCTATGAAGAGACCTGAGGCCGTCGCCAGCCCTGAGGAGGACCAGGGGATCGACGCGAAGGCCAGGCGAGGCTGCCTGAGGACCGCGGGGAGGCGGTGAGTTTTATAATTAATGTAATTACTCTTAGTTAGAATTCAGTTAAACTCATAATTATATTAAGTTAGGTTAATAGGTCCCTGTACCTATGTATGTACAGTATTTATATACAGTATGTATATACAGGTTGGTAGCAGACTGCGTAGGTTGTATATGTGTTTGTTTGTTGTCGTTGAGATTGCCGGACTCGTACCAAGAGCGTAGTCACAAAATCTCTTGGTACCCAAAACGTAATCTTAACTACTCTGCGCCCAACATTTTTTGGTAGCAGAGCTTAGTTAGTAACACATCGTTTACTTGTGCTCACCTACATTTAACTGTGATTTAACATAGTTTAAATTTCTTGTGTTCGGGAAACATCCCTAACATTTTTTTTTTTCACGTTGAAACTGTTTTATTGTTGATAACTCACATGTTGTAGAGTTGGGTGTGACGGGTCCTTTCTCGATCGCTGCTCGATAGTGTCTCATTTGATTGCTTTTATTAGATTTAAAATGTCGCAACAGCTGACACGCGACCTATATTGTGTGTAGCCGTGACGCCGAAATGTGCGAGCATGGCTCGTACATACTCCCAACCCCAAAAGATGAAAGATAGATCGAGTAAGGAACCGCCACTTGGCATGATAGTGATGAGTGAATTAATTAAATTGAATGTTATTGCACGCTTCTTCTTGATACAGCTGGCGACATAAGGATCCCTGGAATCGTCACGGTGTTGCCTGTCCTCTGCTGCAGCCTCCTCCCGTCTTGATCCACTCAGATCTAATAGGAAAGCTTGAGATGGCATGTTGATGATGATGATACGCTCTCTTGATATGCTTATCTCAGAAACACATGATAGAAGTCAAAGGACATGATCTTGATAAATTGATAACGTTCGATGTGACGTAGATATTTTATTATTCCAGTATCCGGCCGGTGTCCAACGACGTAGGCATGCAGTTTTTGCAAGCTTGCAAATTGTTGTCACTGGCCTTGTTCAATGTCCATGTTGTTTAACTTCCGATGTGTTGTAATGCAACTAATGCAAGTAGGCATCGCATGATATTGTTCGTGATTTATTTGATACATTTTTGATGAATGTATGTATGTTTGTTTGATCATATCTCGTAACTTATGAGTTCTGACTTATGAAGACAAAATTACTCTTTCTGAGTATCTTTTCCACGTAGATTTTTGTTCCACATTCAGTGACCACAGTGTTCGTAGTTAGACAAATAATATTCCTTGCTTAGCTTACATTGTTGATAAAATTAAGAATGCTCTGCCTTGTTCGCAGCGTAGCTTCTATTCTATGTATGATTAATGATTGTTGGTGTCCAGCTGAACGACGGAGACTTCCCACTGTTTGCGGCGAAGCTCCGATGTTTGTTTAATGTTAATGTTATGTCCAGCTGAACGACGGAGACTTCCCACTGTATGTGGTGAAGCTCCAATTTTTGTTAAAGGTTAATGTTATGTCCAGCTGAACGAAGGATACTTCCCACTGTTTGCGGCGAAACTCCAATGTTTGTTCAATGTTAATGTTATGTCCAGCTGAACGGCGAAGACTTTCCACTGTTTGTGGTGAAGCTCTAATGTTTGATAATGATATGTTGATGATCTGCTAGAAAACGAACTAAGGTAGCGTTGGAACTTACTTGATAAATGATGAAAGAGTTTTGTTGTAAATAACACTGTGGTTTCACTGCTGGTGGTTGACACATGATACTTGTTGATATTGATGATACTTGATAGCTTCTAGATAGAGCTGATTCGTGTGTTTCCATGTTTGCGCTGATTGCTTCGGATTACTCGCGCCCCTGCGATATATGCGCCTTCTCAATTCAACTGGTGAGACCCGCTTGTGGGAGGCCAGTGAACCGATTCGCTAGGTATCGCAAAAGGGCCCGAAATCCATCCGGCTCGAAGGACCATTATGTACGGCGCAGGTTTTCACCTAGGCCTACGCCATACACGAAGAGATATTGTTGTTGAGGTTGTTGATGATGATGGTATGGAGACACAAGACCTCGTCACGTTGAAACTGGTTTATTGTTGATTAGTTACATGGTGTAGAACTGGGTGTGACGGGTCCTTTCTCGATCGCTGCTCGACAGTGTCTCTTTGATGGCTATTATTAGATTTAAAATGTTATGTTAAAACAGCTGTCACGTGACCTACATTGTATGTAGCTGCGTGCAGCCGAAATTTGCAAGCATAGGTCGTACAGTTTATAAGATATGAAATTGTTGATTGGTTTTTAATAAATTGTTTTAATTTTTGGGGGGATTTCGGGGAAGATTTGGGGAGAATTTCAGATTGCCATTTGGCAACACTGCCTGCCTGTCATCAATGACATCAATTAATCATTCATTCATAAAAGTAGTAGGTACGTTTGATGGGAGGGTAAATTTAGGCATATTTAGGTTTATTTTAATTTGTAATCTATACCTAAACAAATTAGTTCCCGCTTTGTGAGTATTCTTTATAATTTGTTTCATGAAATAAAAGATATAGTGTAGTGACCACCAAACGAGTGAAATACGAATTACGGCATTTACGGCTTGAAAACTAAAACTAGACAGGCAAGTCAATTAAACTGTTTCATACATATAGTTACTGTCCTAAATAAACTAGGTACTTAGACGTACAACACATTTGCATTCAACGCTATAAGTAATCTTCAATCTTCAGCACCACAATGGCAGAGTTAGCAGCGTTACTGCAATCGGAAATCCCTGAAGGGCGGAATCATCTTACTGACAGCCACACGAATCTGGAACGAGTGGCAGAATACTGTGAAGCGAACTATTTCCAGGCCGAAAACAAGAGACTAGCCTTAGAGAGCACGAAAAACTACACGACACAGTCATTGGCTAGTGTTGCATATCAGATAAACACTTTGGCATACAATTTTTTGCAATTACTTGACTTGCAAACGATGCAACTGGCTGAGATGGAAGGGCAGATGAACCATATTGCTCAGACTGTGGCTATTCACAAGGAGAAGGTAGCAAGGAGAGAGATTGGGGTGTTGACTGCAAACAAAGTGACTAACAGACAGTACAAAATCATAGCACCAGCTAACCCTGAAAAGCCTATCAAGTATATCCGGAAGTCCATTGATTATGCTGGTAAGTTAATTTATCAGTTATTTTGTTTCTATTACCAACATTTTGTCCATTTTCACAAAAGAAGTCTAATTTTGAAGGCATCTTAAAATTTTTGTAAGGTTATGGTGTAGGTACTTACTTTGTTTTAAATGGTTAAAATCTTATTACTAATTTGTTTTGATAGTCATTATGTTATGATATGAATGTAAGTAACATTGTGCACCAAACTAAGTTAGAAATGAAGCGAAAGAGAAAATTCAAATTTGTTTTTCGATGTCTTTAGTTTTGTAGGTTCGAGCGGACAAAATGTCTTAACCCTTTCACAAGAGACTATATTAGTTGTCGTGCTCCCACTAAAGGAATAGTAATATCCATAGTTTTTGGTCAGATATAAACAACACTCGCGAAATGGGCACAAAAATGTTTATCGGACTGTTCGCAGTTATAAGGATTACAGACTTAAGTCTGTAAGCAACAATTTTGCTTAAACTAGATCTATGCTCACTTAAAAAGAGTATTATTTCATGTTGTTTTGTGATAATTACATAGGTAAGTCCATTGTTTGCGGATATTGTTACAACTCTAATCTAAACAGCAAAATTTCAGAAAATATTTAAATTATTTTAGCATTGGACGACATTGGCCATGGTGCCCGTTGGAACGCCGCGGCGACAGGAACGCCTCGCGGGCGTCGCTCGGGCTCCGTGCCTGGCCCTGCGCCGTTGCCTGCACCCACTACCAAGCCACCTACGCCGCCCGCTGCTGTCAGGTCCGCCAATGCTGCTAATACTGGTACACTGGGACGTGGAACTCTTGGTAAGGATGTAAAATAATGTATTATTAAAGACTTGCATTTGATTTTTGCCAAAACATAATTACTAATATAATTACTAGTACTAATATAATTTAATAAAGGAATGCAAAGAATCATTATTGAAATCCACCCAGCAGTGATTTTGAGAATATTAACTTTGAAAGTTAAGCTGCTTTGAACACAATGAAAAGCTATGAGTTATTTTGTTTGTAAATTTCGTTATTTATTCTTTACTTATTTTACATTTTGTCTGTTTTTTCAATATTGTATATTATCTCATAGTAAGCAAACAAATGTTTGAATGGTTGCATATTCGGTAGGCAAATCGTCCCGCGAGTACCGCACCCCGCCGGCCGTAGCACCGCCGCAGGTGCCGTCGCACTACGCGCCCAACTACCCAAGGCGACCGCCCGGGTACTCCACTTTGCCTGTCACTCAGCCGCAGGTAATGTTGTTTACATCGTAGAGACTAGTGAGGGGATGGGGTAAGTTTATACGGTAACAGATACAGACACGTTAGTAATAACGTGTCGTGTAAAGACGTAATCTTTATCCCCAACGGGGCAGACAAGAGCATTTTAGATTTTGTAGCTCTAAGTAGACGCAAGATCCAAAGACCACTTTTAGGGTTATGGTGGGTGAGACGATGGAAAAGGAATCAAAATAGTGATGGGTTGCGAGCCGCATCGCCTATTAACATGATTTGCATTTTCACCCATTCCCTCGAGCGACTTTTACGATCTGCGCGGGAAGAGAAGCAGCTGGTACATTCTACGTTTTTTTTTTTCCCATACCAGCATGGAAGAAAGTTTATACCGGGTGTAAATGTATGTACAAGATGTTTAAATACATTACTTGAAAGGGTGACACAGGGTTGCTACACTTTTACAATTTTCGGTTTGGCAATATTTGTCGAACAAACATTCATCTTCATATATTCGATCTTATCGCCCGTCTAGCGGCTGTACCGTAGGAATACTTTGTGTCTTAAATGTGTTCTTAGGGTTGGTCAGCCTGTGACGCTTCTGTGCGACAGAAAAGGATAGCAGCATAGGAACGTGCTGTTTCGTGCTGGCAGATGTGTACCAACCCTTACGATACATCCCATTTCCAGGTCGGCATGGTGCACCCGAACCAGCACCAGTCGAACAACACATATTCTCAGCAAGATTTGCACTCGAGCATGCCCCGTAAGTATCAACAAAATGAACATCTTTTAAATATGAATAAAAAATCTTTATTTCGGACTAAGGCGACGTGGGTTCACAATTTGCAATACTGTGCGTGTTTTTGATAAATCACTGTTATTAAACTACTACAGTTTATTACACAAAAAATTTACATAGAAATCTTAAGGATTTTCTACAGACACCCACAATAGCCAAAACACGATTGAGCATTTCTGGGTCGATAGAAAAAAATCACAAACATACCTCTAATTTGTCTTTATAATACATGTTACTTTACATATTGCTTTTTTATACAATCATTTTTATAAATGAAAAATATACCAAAAAATGTATTATCTAAATATCTATCTGTTTTGGCTACAAAAAAAATTATAAACATAATACAAATAAATAAATAAATAAAACACTGCAAAATAACGTCGAGCACGGCTCCGGGCCTTTCTTCTCTTCCGACAAATATTTCACTGTGTTTTATTTATAATTTTTTTTTGTATTATATTTATAATTTTTTTTGTAGCCAAAACGGATAGATATTTAGATAATAATTTTTTTGGTATAATTTTCATATAAAAAGGTGATTGTATAAAATAGTAATATGTATTATAAAGGCAAATTTAGAGGTATGTTTGTGATTTTTTTCTATCGAGCCAAAAATGCTCAATTGTGTTTTGGCTATTGTGGGTGTCTGTGGAAAATCCTTAAGATTTTTATGTAAATTGTTTGAGGAATAAACTGGAGTAGTTTAATTACAGTGATTTTTGCAAATAGTGAACCCACGTCACCTTAACGTGAAGCTTTTCTTCGCACATTTGCGAAAAACGGCCACTCTTGGCAAATCTGCAAGAAAAGCTTCACGTTCTCACTTTAAACTGTAAACAGTAGTTCATAAAATAGTTTGAAGGGTTATCTAGGGCTTACTAGAACAAAATTTTAAATGATGTCTCCATTTCCTTTTAAATAATTTATTTCAAATGGGGGCAGCACTGGACTCCATGTATCATTTTAAGACCAGGTCGAGTTCAAGTCCCCCTCACATAATATTTTTTCACCATTTCTTATTTCATTATTTAGAGTACCTAGTTTAACAGTATGTTGAATGCCAAAAAAACAACCTATACAAATATTCTCTAATTATGTTTATTATTTTTTTGTTGTTTATTTGTAAACTATTTTTATTTAAGAAGAAGCTTTTCAATAGTGTTTGAAAAGCTTCTTCTTAAATAAAAATAGTTCTTCTTGAATATAAATTCTTGAGTAAGTACACTTACTTACTTGAATACTCATGTATTATTTCAGCACCGCCTTCTCCTTTGATTGGATCTGACGGTGAACACAGCCAGCACTCAATGACGCTGCCGGGACAGGTATGTTGTTTTCTGGTGCATCCATTGATGATACCTACATTGATGTTACGCTTTGTGGAGTAACCTTTAGCAATATTAAAATTGAGTTAAATACCATTTGAAATGTATATATAATAAGTATCTAATAAGTAAGTTTTAATGAAGAAAATAATAAAAAAAGATTCAAAAGATCTCAATTTCCATGTTGCTAATTTGTTTTCTATTTATCCCGAAGGTTAACTGGTAGAGAGTGCTATTAGCATTAAGTCCGCCTTTTGTACCATTTTGTTTTAGTAAATAAAGTTTTAAATAAATAAATAGAGAGTAACATGAGTGCGAATGCACCTTTACCACAGAATACATAAGAGTCAAACAGAATGGTCTCTCACAGCGTCTCCCGCAAATTGGCGTCCCCGCACCTCTCCCCCGCACTTTGTGAGCTTTGACGGCTCCAAACCAGGGTTTAATTACTAGCCGCACGCAATACGCGACGTGTGTTGTCTTGAGAACTGTCAACCAATAGTAACCATCATGGTGAGAAGGTGCGCGTATAATAATTGTTTATCCACCCAATACTCTAAAGAATGTATATTTCATACATTTCCAAATGATGAAAACAGGTAAGCAAAGCAACAATATAATTTCACGTTATTACCCAGCAACCATTTTGATATATATACCCTTCTCGCTCTCTCGCATTGGCGGGAGACACACAAGAGCGAGAGGGGTATTAGCAATCCGGTAATGTTACATTGGCTCCTCGCTCACAGGTAATCACATACACGCAAATGCCAAATAGATTTCCGCGGGTTATAGTGTGAATGCCATTGTTGACAATGACAACTTGACATGCTGTGCGTGAAAATGTGATACCCATTTGTTTATTTTTATTGAATTTATTCACATAATTACCGTATAGTTTTGCGCCGAATATGCAAATTACTATATTACAATAGTGAATTAGTGCGTTACATTATAAATGACTCAATAATAATCAGTAAAGTGAACTAATGGTGAAATGGACAATGGACATAATGAAAAATATTTGTGAAGTGATATTATGTAGCTGTTTCCGACTTTTCTGTAACATTTGATACATATAAAACAGAATATTTTTTACGTCATAGTGTTCGCAAATCTTCAGGTATGGAAAAATATAATCGTAAATATGTCGAACTCGTTAGTAGGTAAGTATTAAATTAATTCTGCGGTGCGACCCTAAGTATAAAACTCACACATCGACGTGTGTACAGATAAATTGTTTCGTTTGTAGTAGTAGTAGGTATATATGTTACTCTGAATCAATGGAGAGTCCTACCAGTGCCTTTACCTAGACATTTTTAAGTTATAATGTTTTCTGGAAATGTATCGACTTTGGAAATTATTAAGTTATGATGATCTCTGGATTTTCGTATGGTTGATGACTTGGTTGATTACTTTTTTAAACTCGTAATTTTTAGATAAAGTTACAAAAAAAGCAATCAAAAAGATTTCTCGTAGTTTTTTTGATGTTACATCTCGTTAAAAGTGTGTGTCGTTTTGTATCGCAGCGCGGGTCGTCGTCGTCGGGCGGCGCCAGCGCGCGCGGCGGCTCCGTGTCCCCGCCGCTGCCGCCGCCGCCCATGGACGACGAGCTCGCGCACGACTCCTTCACGCGCGCACACCATCTCAGCGTGCGTATATTTTCAATACACTTGTTCGTAAAGTGGATCTAATTTCACCGGTTTTAGATATATTAAATCAGCTCAAGAGCTGTGATGTTGCACAGAAACTAGAAATTATCTAATCGAAATCCCCCATGAGGCTGGCATAGTCACACCAAGTGAACTGAAATCCTCGGAAAAAAAATTGATTAAATAAATAAAGCAGCTCATAAAACACGCGCGTGTTATAAACGCAAATAGTGAAGTTATTTTCTATAACCCACTATTATAATTATAATACTATTAACCTACAATACCCTAGAGATGGGCAGTGGGTAATCCACCCGGTTTATAAGGTACTTGCCGAAGCCTAACCCCTCCCCAGAACCCCCCGCGAGGCCGTACGCCGAGCCACTGCCACCAAGCGCTGAGCGTTTTTTTTTTAATTTTCCAAGATGACCGCCAAAAATCGACTGCGTCAGATTTTACTGAAATTCAGTATGCAAGGGTTTTTTGCAAATTTCGAACTCGCCCGGCGAGCGGCACTGGCCAGTAGGCAAAATGCCGCGCTGATTTTAAAAAGTGAAACGGGGCGGCAGAAAGCAACAGTGTGCATCACAGTTTTACTATTAATACACCGATGACGTACACTCAAACAAATTCGTAATACACTGACTAACCAAATATACTGAAACTATTTTAAGGGTGTATTCAATCTATGATACTGAACAACTTTCCCCAAGGAACATATATGGAAATATGAAAAATAATATTTGAGCTCCCATACAAGTTGTCATATCATATCAGCTGATCCGAGTTTGTATAGAAAGCAAAAAATTTAGAAGCCTAGCCAACAAACATTATACGATCTTTATTCCTGCATTCCTCCTTGATGAAAAACTAAAAAAATCATAGATGGCATTTTTGGTGGCGATCATGTAGTTTGTATGGAAATGCTGATTGTCTGGTTGGGCCTCACTGTTAGAGTTATACATGTGTTTATCTATTTTATTCAGATTGCTATAATTTCAGAACAAGATGGGTGCTCAGTACACGAGCGCTGTGCCAGCTATCGTGCCGGACGAAGAGGACCTGCCCGGATGGGTGCCCAAGAACTACATTGAAAAAGGTATGTTTCAAGACTATACATTTTGCTAACTGCAAAACGTTCGTACATATACATTTGAACTGTACCTAATTTGCGGCAAAAATAAGCTAAGTATTTTAATTAAGATTTATAAATATTCCATATAAAACAAAATCTTAGCAATCAAATAATTAAAATCTTCAAGTTGTAACACATTATACAGGCTGACTTTTAAACCACCAGCCAAATTTCTGGAGCAAGTTCAGTCCATGATACTGAACTACTTTCCATAAAAACAATTAACGAAAAACTTAATCAAAAATTCGCCTTTTCATACAAATCAGCGTTCAGTCAAACGGATTTTCTATGGGAGGACGAAAAATTTTTATAGATATTTAATAATTTTTTTTATAGAAAGTAGTTCAGTAAAATGGACTGAACTTGCTCCAAAAATTTGGCTGGTGGTTTAAAAGTCAGCCTGTATTATATAAGGTGTTATAACTTTAAAACTTAAAATTATGTTAAAAAACCTTGCTTAAGGACCGTATGCACAAAGCCACGTGGTCGGATTAGGCTCTGAAATATGCAAAATTTTCCCGCTAGGGGGATAAAAATGTCAAGATGAAGTTGCATAGAGTTAATCTACACTTCTACACTAATATTATAAAGAGGAAAGATTTGTACCTATTTTTGTATGTTTGTAATGAATAGGCTTAAAAAGTACTGGGCCGATTTAAAAAATTCTTTCACCGTTGGAAAGCTACACTATCCCCGAGTGACATAGGCTATGTGTGTACCACGGGCGAAGCCGGGGTGGACTGCTAGTAATATGTAAACGGGACAATAGATGTAGGTAATCATAAATTGTATCGTAGAATTAGTATACAGCTTACTTTTTTCTTTTCGTCAAGACTTCCAGTCCGCGATACTTATTAAAATTTTCAAATCAAAGAATTATTTTGTTTGAATTATTATTTCTGAATTAAGGCCTTGGCAGACGTCATTATAAAAAAATATACTTAACACTTTAGTAGACAGGCTATCAGTAGAAAAAGTAAAGTCGAAAATACAGTAGTGTGCGTGAATGCAAGACGATTATTTAAAACGCGAGTTTAAATATATGTGAAATTCATATAGCACTTTCTGAAAAATCCAAGTTATAGTTATTCGAATCTTGCGTAAAATTTATTACTTTTTCAATTTATTAGTCGACCTCCGTGGCGATTCCTGACACGCTAGTCCATCACTCGGAGGTTCTGGGTTCGATTCCCAGCCAGGGCAAGTTGGTAAATTGCCTTTTTTAATTTGTCCTGGTTCTTGGGTGTTTATCTATGTATGTATTTATCATAAAATATAGTATCATTGAGTTAGTATCACATAATACAAGTTTAAAACTTACTTTGGGGCTAGCTTAATTAGTGTGATTTGTCCTTACATATTCCATACATATATTACATAAATATTACATTTAGCCAAATCTTGTGTGTAAGAGATCAAAAATAATTTTTGTATTTCGTTTGTTCCTTGGTGAAAGTAATTCAGTATCATGGACTGAATTCAGACCTAAAGGCAGTTGTTAGTTACATAAAACAAGTAGGTACTGACTACGGAACCCTACACTGCACGCAGCTGGTTTATTTTGGTTAAGTTGAAATTTTAGGGAACCATTGACAAATTTATGATATTTCTGCGTAAATCAATATTACTTATCGCTGACAGGACGTTCTCAAAAATACAATCAAATAGTATTTTGCGCGAGCGGTGACTTGGAAAACTACACGTTTTGTGTTCCACTGACAGAAAATGTACACATTTGAATTTTCTTTGTGAAACAATACGTTTAGCGACCATCTGCAATCGTAACACCTTTCACTTCTATTCACCTTATTATATAAGTACGGAGGGTAACAAAGGATTGCACGTTGAACAGATCAACAGTCTCGGCTTAGCAGCTGTATGTGCTCAATCAATGACTTGACTGTTTGATTTTGTACAATATTTTTAACGAAATAACAAAGAGCAATAAAAAGAAATCTTTTCCTGAAAACAGCTAAAAAAATTGGTTGATTAATGAAGCAGTAATTAGCATTATTGCACCCTTTTATTTTTTATCTTCTAATAGGTTTTCCTGTAATCTATAGGTAAAGAACTATTAACTGTATATTTTTCAAAAGTTTGGGTTCAGTGGTTTCGGAGATAAGGGTATTTTTATTATTTATTTTCAAAAATAACTTCAAAAACACCAATTTAAAAAATATAGAAAAATATATTTCATATTATTATAAAATGCTCTTTCATTTGATATTTTACGCGATATAGTTCACAAACCCCTTTTTTTAATGTCTCATTTATCTCCCATAAGTGGCCCCATTTTTTTTTTAATTTTATTCATTTACCTACATTTTACTTCCGTCTTTGGGTCACAAATTTACATTATGTGCACCACATTTCAACTGAATTGGTCCAGTAGTTTAGTAGGGGGGGTCAATTTTCGCCCATTTTCTTAAATAACTTAAAAATACCGATCTAAGAAATAATAAAAAATATATATATTTAAAATTGTCATGAAAAGTTCTTTCATTTGATATGTCATACGATTTTGTTATCAAAACTTTTTTTTAATGTCTAATTTACCCACCTTAAGTGGCCCCCTTTTTTAAATTTCATTTATTTACGTTATACGTCTATCTTTGGGTCACTAAGTTACATAAGTGTAGGTACTAAATCTCAACTATATCATTCTAATAGTTTCGTAGCAAATTGGCTGTGACTTACGGACAGACAGACAAGCGAAATCCTAAAAACAGTAAAAACGCCAAAAAAATCGGTTCCTATACAAATTTCCCGGGCGGCTGCACACATTTGTATGAAAATTCAGATTTTTTTTTGTTTTTTGACTGTCATTTTAATATCATTATACTATACTAGCAGTCTACCCCAGCTTCGCCCTTGGTACACACAAAGCATGTCACTCGGGGATAGTGTACCTTTCCAACTGTGAAAGATTTTTTAAATCGGTCCAGAAGTTTTGAAGCCATGTAATGCAAACAAACAAACAACCAAATCTTTCTTCTTTATAATATTAGTATAGATAAATAGCCTACTATAGCCTGCCTGCCTAGCCAAGTATAGATCTAGTATAGCCTGTGGTTCGATATATTACGCATAATGTCAATTCGTATTTAGATATACATTCATGGGGAAAAGTTGTTCAAAATTTCAGACTGAATCACCCCTCAAAATAATTGTAAAACCCTAATTAAACAGCACCTTTTATTACAAAAACAGTTAATATGATTCCGCGACCCGAGAAAGTTCCAATCCGATTTTCACCCTAATCGCCAATTAAAAAATATAGGTAATAAATCAAACCAAATTATTTTTTTCATTGACTTAAAATTCAATAAAATATAAAAAAAAATGTGTGATGCTGTATCTGCGATAGCATTACATTTTTGATTGAACGTCAACAAAATGTCAAAACTGTACCATAGTGTAGCAAAAGTATGACATAATTTGGTAGTTTGTACATAGTTTTTTATTGTAATATTTTAGACTGTAATGTAATTTTACGTAATTCGAAAATGGATTTTTTTGAAAAATTCGACACGGCCTCCTTCCTGAACGCCTGGCGGGCAACTGAATTTTATGGAAGAAACATGGCCGCCATTTCAGAGAATTCTGTCAAAAACGTTGCAAAACATCCAATTTTTAATTTTTTTTTTTTATTATTGCGTGATTGCATTGTAAGCAAATATTAATAATAATGTTTCAAAATAGCCTTTATTTTTATAAAATATATGCAATCCCTTGTTAGAATATTTCTTTACGCAGAAAAACAAGCCAGTTTGTAGCAAGATTTTCTAAAATATTTCTTTCAGGTTTCTTTACAATTATCTTAATTTTTCTGAATGAAAATTAAAAAAATACGGTTTTCGTCTACTGGCTAGTCTATTCACCTATAACTAGGTATGTTTCTACTTAAGCCGCGCAAAGTGCGTTTTGCATGTTTTTGAGTAAATTCAATGCTTGTTTTTAGGAAAACTACAAAATATTTTAAAAAATCCTTTTTTTCGTCTACTGTCCCAACTCTTCCTCTATCTATGTGTATACATTATTTGACTTAATTCAAACGCTTTCTGTATAAACTTGTTGCCCGCGCACACCCAGTTTACATGGTGCCGACCCTTAATGAAGATTATGTATGACTGCAGAAACACTATGAGGAAGAACATTAAGACAACTGTGGTTATGTATGACAAAGAAATATGACTAACTCATTGTCTATCTATCTATATTTAAGAGCTATGCTCTTATCGGTGGAGTATGAATTCTCTTACATTTGTCTCTCTCATCTGCCAGTGGTTTTACTTCGCTGTACGACACGACGTTCACCTTCTCTTTATCTGTTTCATGTAGCTATGCCTCGGTCTTCCTGGTCCTCTTTTCCTTCTATCTTGCCCTCAATGATAGTCTTTATGAAGTCGTCGTGTCGTAGCAGATGATCCAACATCTTTCCTCGTCTATTCTCTAAATTAAAAATGAGAAGGTTAGGTTAAAGAGTAGGAGAGAAAAGATACATTCTGGATATAGTAGAGAATAGACTCATTATGTCAAACAATCATTATAATGAATAAAAAATTTAGGAAAATCAAGATTCCAAGAAAATAACATTACGCTTGTCTACAGTGGTTGCCATCTACGACTACTACGCGGACAAAGAAGACGAGCTCTCGTTCCAGGAGAGCGCGGTGATCTTCGTGCTGAAGAAGAACGACGACGGCTGGTGGGAGGGCGTCATGGACGGCGTCACCGGCCTGTTCCCCGGGAACTACGTCGAGCCCTGCGTCTAGTTCCAGGAGACGACGACGTTATACAAGTAATCCAAAACTGTACCTACACCAGCTCCAATGGGTGCATTCTGTTGACGCGCTTTTTAGGGGCCATTCAACTATTATGGACGGCGTCACCGTAAATTTATTGGACGTACCTAGGCCTAAAGATTTATATTAATCATGTTATAAGTATTTATTATACGAAACAATACCTAAGCTTTTAAGAATAGTTGCTATCTCTCCTTAGACAAAATAAATTCGCCATTTATGAATTAGAAAACACTATTTACAGTTTGAAGATAATAATTAATTATTGTAATTAAGTACATACTGATTCGTACGTTTACAGATTTTTTAAGGTTTGTTCTCGATTGAAACGCCAAAAATCTGTAAAATACGTAGGGATCGTAATATAACTCAATTACATGAACTCACATTTTAATAGTTTATTGAAATGTAGTCGAGTCGGCGTGGATTTGGTGTAATTAGTAAGCCTTAACATTTGTGTACACATCAGTTTATATTTTTAGTGCAAGATAACGTTGATAATGAATCTGTATCGTAAAAAGTTAGAAATACTTTTATAATGTTTATATTCGCATTTATTTCCAATAGGTACTTTATGTAAAAAAATGTTATGTATAGTCGTATACTACTCAAATAAATAGGTGTATATTTAAAAATATTTGAATTACTTTAAATAGTGTAATAAAATGGAATTTATCGTTCTTTTATTTACTTTCATAATTATTTTTGCACATATGTATGTGTGTATGTAGTTTTAAGTTCATCGAAAAATAAGTGTAAATGTTTAAAAATAAAAACCATTCAATGAATACATTGTATTTTATTGCATTAATTAAATGCTACCATCCTTAACTCTTATCGGGGTGAAACAATATTTGTTTCCGTTTCTTTCTTGATGTTGCAACAAACACATTTTTCAATACTAGAATTGCATCCATTTGGTCAAAGTATACCTCTGCTATACCAAATAAACCATTTTAAGACAATAGTTTATCCTTATTGTATAATTTGATTATTTGACACAAAACACTACATCTAGCTTCAACATCATATACAAAATAATGTCCTTGTGATAAGATTATTTATCAATACAAAAATATGCCTACATAGTAGAAAGAAAATTTCTTCATTGCATCGATTTATAATTTATTCTATCACCAATTCGAGTTGTGTTTGGTAAAAGAGCTTATAATAAGTAGGTATGCTTTTAAAACATATTAAGAGTCAACTCACACTGGCGCAGAGTCGAAGCGTCGCGTCATGTTTTTCGTCTAAGAATATTCATCTCTATTATCCCGTGATTAAGACACAAATTAAACCGTTCGACTCCAGCCATACGTAGATGCGAGTCGACGCGCGATTCCATATTTGCATAACAAAAATTTGTACCTTAATAGTGGGATAATAGAGATGAATATACTTTAGGCGAAAAAACATGACGCGACGCTTCCACGCTGCGTCAGTGTGAGTTGACCCTAACAGTATGTTGGCACATATTCGACGCTAGAAAACCGCGTGCTTTGTCAGTAAGTTTCAAACATTCGCACTTCTCACTATCTCCATCTCTGTCGTACATAATACAGTGTAACAAAGATGGTACATAATAGATGGTAATGTGTGTTTGTTTGTAACATGTAATTACACATATTGTATCTGTAGTTTTCTTCGTGGAGCGACGAATATGTACAAAGAAATTGTTTTTACAAATCGAGTTGTACACTTAGAAAAGAACTGTAAATGTCAAAATCGTAAAAAATGACATTAAAAAGTTCTGGCAATACTTTTCTACCAAGTTCTTATTTACACATTTTTAACCCCCGATGCAAAAAGAAGGGTGTTATAATTTTTCACGTATCTGTGGCATCGTAGCTTCTAAACGAATGGACCGATTATGACGCGTTTTTATTTTTGGTGGAAAGCTAACGTGATCGAAATGGTTTTTAGCTACAGTTGTGTCGAGGGTAACTTCAAAGTTTTGTTCTCTGCCATAATCATAACTCTTGAATATTATACTTCAGGCGAAGATATAGGCAAATGGCCTTGAAGTGTGAAATAAATTGTTAACTCGTAAATATGGTGATAATTTCCATATTGCTCTACGTCATGCACTAGATAGCCCTTTAAATTATTTTATGAACTGCCGTTAAAACTATTATTGGTGATCCGTCTAGCTTTAAAACTTGCCGTGGCCACTTTTGGCGGAGGCAAGTTTTAAAGCTAGACGGACTAATGTAAATACTTTCAACGGTGGTTTATAAAATAATTTAAAGGGCTATCTAGTGCATGACGAAGAGTAATATGGAAATTATCTCCATATTTACGAGTTAACAATTTATTTCAAATGAGGGCGCCACTTCAAGGTCATTTGCCTATATCTTCACCACAACCGCAATAGTTGTGTGCAAACTTGTTAATATACTTGCTGGAACAAACATGCAGCAAGCGATTACAACCAAACATTATGCTGAGAATACACTATGCTGAATTTAAGATGCAAATTTAAATACATTGCCTGTTTTACTAAGATCGGTCAAAACTGTATCGTTACAAAACCAGCAATGTATATAAAATTAGCATCTGAATTTCAGCAAATGGATTCCCAGCCTTAGATACATCACTAAAGCCAACCAATAAATAGTTGTAGCTGCAATGAATGCCTGCTTGAGAACGTCTAGTGCATGAGCTCCCTAAAATGCAAGTCAAACTGTAGACAGCGTCCAAGCTGGTACAATTTGTGAGTAACCACTAGTCATAGTTAAAACTTTAACTATACCCGGGCGAAGAACTATTGAGACTTGTCAATATACAATGTGTTAATAAACTAACGCAAAACCTCAGATGGTAACTCAGCCTATGAAACTGAAAAACGTTTGTTCTACAACTTTTACGAAACCAAAAAAAAAATATTTGAATTTTTATACAAACTGATCAGCTGATTGAGTCAATTTGTATGAAAATCCGATTTTTTTTTTGGGTTTCGTGAAGTTGGGAGTTTGAGAGGTTTTAGGTTAGATCATTAACACGTTGTATAAGAAAAAAGCGGCGCCCCTGTGTACTCCACAACTGATAATATTTTAAAGTAGTACTAAAAACAACGTGGTTATTATAATTACCAGCTTAAAAAAACCACTTTTGGGCATTGTTGCCATTACTTATTATTAAAGTCTGTGTATTTACTTATTAGGCAAACTGTACTAAGAAATTAAATAAAATCTTAAATGAATACGAGTAAAAATCTCAAAAAAAAATTAAACTGAATGTACATAAAGATTATATTTCCTGCATTTCATTCAATACCTTACGTTTTTTTACCGCAAACTGCCAGTGCGAAAGACACCTTTAACTTTCGGTATCTTTTTTGGGAAAGGCTTTGCCACTTCGCAGACATTCAAGATTGTAATTTCTTTGAACTGTACCTACACGATTCCGCCATGCATGTAGCATAGTCTCAATAGTTATTGACTTAGGTTTACCTACATAATCAGTTATACCCAAACAGCTTATTCTAGTTCGCAGCCGCATCATCGAGATCCATATTTTCTGTGGCAATGTTGTCCGATTCTTTTTCTGTGTCACTCTTGTCAACTTCGCTCTTTCTTGACTCGTCTTTTGGTTTAACTTCAGGCGTTTCTTCTGCCTTTTCCTTTGGTTCGACTTTTTCTATGACCTCAGATTTATTTTTTGGTTCCCCTCTGAAAAAAGAAGCAAAGCGGATTAGTATTAACATATACGCACTGATTTCCATACCCAAAGAGTGCCAACGGGACCCTGTTACTGAGACTCCGCTGAATGTTCGTCCATCTTTCACAAGACTCTATCTCTTGAACCGTCATAGCTAGACACTTGAAATTTACTAAAAATAAGATAAAGTTAAAAATTTAAGGGTCGTCATACAAGAAACTTGTTTTTTCAGCGTTTCAAAACATTGTACTGAGGAACGGACCCCTTCATGTCCGAGTCTGACTCGCACTTGACCGGTAAATTCGCGATGCGACAAGGGCGGTGTTAAAGTAAACTGCGTACTCCATAAGCAACACAGTTGAGGATGCAACCAGGGACACGTCAAAATGAATGATTTTTTTTAGCAACAAGGGTATAGTTAAAGGAGTGTTGAAAGATTGACGTCTCGTTCTTAATCCTTATCTTGATATATAAAGTACTAGCAGTCCACACCGGCTTCGCCCGTGGTACACACATAGCCTATGTCATTTGGGGATAGTGTAGCTTTCCAATGGTGAAAGAATTTTTTAAATCGGCCCAGTACTTTTTGAGCCTATTCATTACAAACATACAAAAATAGGTACAAATCTTTCCTCTTTATAATATTAGTGTAGAAGTGTAGATTAACCACTCCTTCCAAGGTAATTTTTGTCATGGAACCAATATTTTAAATCAATGTAATAAGGTTGAGATTCGTCTGTGTTCTACCAGCCCCATGGGGCCAGTTCGTTACGAAAACTGAACATTATATTTTGGGATGCTTTATTTCCGAAAAACTATTGAGGAATTTATTTCTGATTCAGAAGACATAATTTAATGCACTTATTTACCTGGACGGGCCATTCGGAACCTCCACGACGTCGTCGTCTTCGTACTTGATGTTCACGACAGCCTCTACTTTGGACTGGATGCTCTTCAGCGCCGAGTGGAATATCTTAGAGCTGGCCTGAGGACAACATATTTTGTTGAATGAGTATATGCTGTTGAACAAATTGATTTACAAAATTATCTTAAATAATAGAAAAAAAATGGGTACGAGGCACCTATACTGAACTTGGTTTCTTTCGGCATATCTTCCTAGCAGTGGTCGTTCCGAAACGATACTAAAAATAATGACCTTCAATAAGTGATTTAATATTTTTTTTGGCTTTAACTTTGAAACGTAGAATCCTTTTTCTTTATTTCTCAAAATAATACGAAACACATCCAGTGGGCACTATATCTTTCTTCATCCTTTAGACTGTTTGTCCGTCCTGTATGTACACATGACTACATTTTTTTATATTGTCAACTGTCCCACAACTGGGTAAATGTCTCCCTTATTTCTTTTCACTCATGCTGATGGAGAAATCTTTTTATGCCCTTTTTGAAAAAAGCAAATACACCACTTTCAGGGCTTGTTTTTTTTTACATAATTAAGACTTTTTCTCTTATTTTACTAAAACTAACGTGAGGTAATTAATTTAAAACGGTTGAGTCACGTGATATACATAGATATAGCGATCGCAACCTGGTCGGCCTTTCCCGACTATATCACGTGAGTCAACCGGTTTAAGGTGAAGATATAGGGAAATGGCCTTGAAGTGTGAAATAAATTGTTAACTAGTAAATATGGTGATAACTTCCATATTGCTCTTCGTCATGCACTAGATATCCTTTTAAATTATTTTATGAACTGCCGGTTAAACTATTATTGGTGATCCGTCTATCTTTATATTTGCCGTGGCCACTTTTGGCGGAGGCAAGTTTTAAAGCTAGACGGACTAATGTAAATACTTTTAACGGTGGTTCATAAAATATTTTAAAGGGCTATCTAGTGCGCGACGAAAAGCAATATGGAAATTATCTCCATATTTACGAGTTAACAATTTATTTCAAATGAGGGCGCCACTTCAAGGTCATTTGCCTAACTCTTTACCTTAAATTAATCACTTTTCCTCTTCTAATTATATGCACGATATCGATTTCTGGTAAGAGCTTCTGACAAATATGACTGACGACTGAGGGCATATAATCATGTTGATATATTTCATATAAAATTGGGTAAATTTCGTAGACTGTTAAATGATTAAGTTAAATTATCTTTTTCATTTTGTAAGAACAATTAAGACGAACCGAAAGTTTATAGTAACCTTATATCTTTTTTTGCTTGTAATATTGTAAAAAATGTAACAGTGATAAGTGGCTTTTTGTCAGATTTATTAGTATGAGTTTACGTCAATATAGGAAGAAATAGAAACGTTTTGGCAATGTGTAATTTATAAGTCGTATGTCTATGTGTGAGATATTCAAGACTGTTTGTTTGTCTAAATAAATAAATAAAATAAAAATTATCTAGCCGTAACCACAGGTATGGCACTTCATAGAAGAGGAGTATTATTTATGTCTACTATTACAAACGAAACTATACATCCGTGCACACGTCCATGCGTGTGTGTTCACCCGCTCTCGCCCCTCGAAAAGGCGAGAACGGGGGAAAGGTGCGGAGACGGGGAACGGGAATGCATATTGCGCGGGAACTTAGGAGATTCCGTTCTGTATTCTTATTAACTCTGTGCCGTAACACAAACAACTTACAGTGAGCGAGGTGATCCTGGCGCGGGCGGCGGCCAGGTGCGCGCTGAGGTCCGACAGCTGCGTCTGCGCGCCGCGCTCCGCCTGCTGCGTGCTGGCCGCGGCGGCGCGCGCGGCCTTCAGCGCGGCGCGCGCGCTGTCCAGCGCGCTCTCCAGCCGCAGACGCTGCGCCGCGTTGCGCGCCTCGGCCGCTACGAGCGCGCCGATGTCGATCACACGGGACTTGTATGTGACCACACCTGTAGGAAATATACAGGCTTACTTTTTAAACACCGGCAACATTTTTGCCGACGAAAACGACCTGCGTGGCCTAGTGGTCATCATGCCAGTCTGTCACACTGGAGGTCCCCGGGCTCGATCCCCGGTCAGGCCAAGATGAAAAATAATATATCAACAACAACAATAATCTTTTTCAGATTGACCTGGGTCTTAGGTGTTTATCTATATGTATTTGTTATAAAATATACACCCGTTTGCACTAAACGTTCGTTAGGCTTATCCTAGTTAAGATACACCTAAGCCTAAAAACAGCCTAGCTAAAAATGTTGTTTGCACTAACAGATTTATCTTAACCATGTCGTAGCTTAGGCATTGCCTAGTTAAGAGAATGATTGAATTAATTAACAGATTGATTGTTTATGGTTTTTATATGTTGGCCTTGTCATTACATTGATTCAGTCGTGAGTTAAAAGGATATAAAAGATAAGATAAGGTCTTCGACCTTGATGTATGTTTTTTCAAAACGTAAAAACGCCGAAAAGAGCAGGCAGATTTGAATTGTAAACGTTTTGGTACGTTGAATTGGTCTACAATACAAATACGATGGTGGAATAATATGACAAATAAGCTTAAGGTGAAGTTATAAGCAAATGACGTGGCAGTGGCGCCCTCATTTAAAATAAATTGTTTACTCGTAAATGTGGTGAAAATTTCCATATGTCTAATATCCACAATACTGTTCTTTTGCACATCCAGTATCACTTGAAGAAGTTGATTCCATAAAAATTCTGGAACCAGTTTGGTCGTGATCTTGTTATACGAATTCTCGCGTGTTGTTCATTATGAAAATTGACTTTTACAAATTCAAAGAAATTTAATATATCCTCTGCCATGTTGAATGCGATCTGTCAAATTTTTAAAAAAGCTTTGAATTTAAAAGCCACTTTATTACAAAACTTTAAAAAAACTGCTTGACCTAACTAAATCAAAACCAAAACACAATATTTTGTCACATAAATGATCCACAGAACACAACTTAAGTATAGCCTAAACTCAGGCACTTCCTAATCGGGCTCATAAAGTTCATGAGTTTCCTAAGTGGACTTAGGAATGGCTTAGGGTTAGTGCAATCAATTTTTTTGCTCGGAGCAGCCTAAACAAGGAAGGAAAGAACTTAGGCGATTCTTATGTTAAGGTGAAGATATAGGCAAATGACCTTGAAGTGGCGCCCTTATTTGAAATAAATTGTTAACTCGTAAATATGGAGATAATTTCCATATTACTCTTCGTCATGCACTAGATAGCCCTTTAAATTATTTTATAAACCACCGTTGAAAGTATTTACATTAGTCCGTCTAGCTTTAAAACTTGCCTCCGCCAAAAGTGGCCACGGCAAGTTTTAAAGCTAGACGTATCACCAATAATAGTTTTAACGGCAGTTCATAAAATAATTTAAAGGGCTATCTAGTGCATGACGTAGAGAAATATGGAAATTATCACCATATTTACGAGTTAACAATTTATTTCACACTTCAAGGCCATTTGCCTATATCTTCGCCTTAAGTGCAAACAGGCAATAGTTTCTTTGAGTTGGCATCCCATAACACAAGCCTCGAACTTATGACTCGATCAGCTAATCAGTTTGTATGAAAATTAAAAAAAAATTAAGTTTCGTGAAAGTTGTTGAACGTTTTTCAGTTACACGGGCTGAGGTACCATCTGAGAGGTTTTGTGTTCTTTACTTAAGGCGAAGATATAGGCAAATGGCCTTGAAGTGTGAAATAAATTGTTAACTCGTAAATATGGTGATAATTTCCATATTTCTCTACGTCATGCACTAGATAGCCCTTTAAATTATTTTATGAACTGCCGTTAAAACTATTATTCGTGATCCGTCTAGCTTTAAAACTTGCCGTGGCCACTTTTGGC
This sequence comes from Acrobasis repandana, assembly GCA_963576875.1. Taxonomy (NCBI): domain Eukaryota; kingdom Metazoa; phylum Arthropoda; class Insecta; order Lepidoptera; family Pyralidae; genus Acrobasis; species Acrobasis repandana. The sequence continues at coordinate 6,485,998 of OY756221.1, read as the reverse complement.
GGAGGCAAGTTTTAAAGCTAGACGGACTAATGTAAATACTTTCAACGGTGGTTTATAAAATAATTTAAAGGGCTATCTAGTGCATGACGAAGAGTAATATGGAAATTATCTCCATATTTACGAGTTAACAATTTATTTCAAATGAGGGCGCCACTTCAAGGTCATTTGCCTATATCTTCACCTTAACACGATGTATAGTACACTGTGTCTAAACTGAAGTAAAAGAGTGAATACAACGGCCTAGTTTTTGAATAAACCTTTGAATAATGATCGCCAATGATGAAGTATCTTACCTGAATCGCTTATATCCTTAGCTTCACCAGTCACTTCTCCGTTTTCGTCGGGCCTGTTGAACACGGGCAGTAACTCGCGGTTGCCCGCTGCAATGGTCGCTTCCAGTTCTGTGATCTGTATTCATACATATACTTGTAACCAAAGGAAATTATATAGAACAATATAGAATGCCTACAAAATGTCTGTTAAATTTTGTTACCTCTTTTGGGAACTTTAGGTATACAATAATAAGCATTATGGAAATATGAACTTTATGTACGTGGCATTAAGTTGAATTTTCAATGTTTTATTAAAGCGAAAACTTCTTCAGGCGCTTTGGGCATTTTTTGTACACAAATAAAGTAAGTATGAGTGGAGTTTTAATAGAAATTAAATACTTACATGGTCCGGCACTTCATTGTTGACGACAACAGTGCCATCTAGCGGCAGATCTTGTATGTCCGCTTGCCCTGAAGCCAATTCTTTGATAGACTGCACTAGCGATCTGCACAAAAACCATCAAATTACAACTAGGGATGGGCAATTTTCATGTACCTAATTCCATGATCATTGTCATTTTACAATTGGTTTTGTAGGCTTAAGTCACGGTCTCAGCCAAAACATGCTAAACCTGATTATTGAACTTGTATACTAAACTTGATAATTTAACTCGTTTGCTAAACCTGATAACTAAATTGTGTGCTAAAAGTGCTAAAACTGATAAATGAACTCATATGCTTGGAAATATCTGTACAAGAAAAAGTTTTTTTTTGTTCCTAGAACTGTATGCCAGTTCAAAATAAGCTGTTTAACAGTAACTAAAATGTCAAAACTTACTTGTAGCTGAAATTGTCCTTGATGCACACTTTCTCGAGTATGGATCTGATCTGAGATCTGGACAGCGCCAAGCCGAGGCTCATGAAGAGGTTCTGAAGGTCTTTCTTGGACACGTGTCCCCCTCGCGCCGTGTCGAAGTACACCAGCGACAGCAGCAGGTAGGGGTCGGGCGGCAGCTCCACGCCGCGCCCGCGCCGCCGCGGGGAGTTGCTGCGCTCGTCGTCGCTGTGCGACTCCTGTTGGCCAAGCATTTGTTGACGACCTCCGTAGTAGTGGTTAACAAGCCAGTCCGCCACCCCGGGGGTTCTGGGTTCGATCCCCAGCCAGGGCAAGTTGGAAAAAACTTGAGACATTTTAAAATTATCCAGGGTGACTTTTTAAATACAAGCCAAATTTTTGGAGCAAGTTCAGTCCGTGATGCTGAACTACTTTCTATAAAAAAGTTATTAAAATTCGATAAAAAATTTTCGTCGTCCCATACAAAATCCATTTGGCTGAGCGCTGATTTCTATGGGAAGACGAATTTTTATTTTAGTTTTTGGTTAATTGTTTTTATGGAAAGTAGTTCAGTGTCATGGACTGAACTTGCTCCACAAATTTGGCTGGTGGTCAAAAAGTCAGCCTGTTTATGTGTTTATTAAATATAGTCATCATCATCATCAGCTCTCAACGACCCACTGCTGGGCATAAGCCTCCTTTTGTCAGCGCCACTGAATCCTATTCCCAGCCTTTGCAATCCAGTTCTTTCCAGCAATCCGTTTGATATCATCGACCCACCTAGCCGCCGGACGCCCAACACTCCGTTTTCCATTCCTGGGGTACCACTCGGTGACTGCCTTACTCCACCTTCCATCATTTCTTCTAGCCAGGTGTCCCGCCCAGTTCCATTAAATATAGTATTGAGATATTATCCCATAATAAAAATTTAAACTTAGTTTGGGGCTACCTCAACCAGTGTAATTTGTCCTTAACTATTTACACAAAGTTTAATAACCAAGATAATCCATTAGTGGATCAATCCCATAAGCCGATGCAAGTTCCGATGAACATAGGACTGAGGACAATCCAATACATACACATAGCATAATCACTACATAGTATAAAACAAAGTCGCTTCCCGCTGTCTGTCCCTATGTATGCATAGATCTTTAAAACTACGCAACGGATTTTGATGCGGTTTTTTTTAAATAGATAAAGTGATTCATGAGAAAGGTTTATATGTATAATACATACCCGTGCGAAGCCGGGACGGGCCGCTAGTAAAAAATATGCCCAGAAATGTAAGGTTTTTGTGTGACTTTAACAGGGTCATATTTGTACTACACTAACAGTTGGTAATATATCACGATACCATCTTTTCAAGGTTAAATAGATTAACCCAGTTTACAATTTTAAAAATCCAATTTTCTTGTGATGAAGTTCTTGCCCAGCAGACAACGGCAAGACGACAAAGGCAAGATTTCGGCAAGACGTCAAAGCCTATACTATAACCAGTGGACAGCCAACACGCTTCCGACGATAGCTCATTTGTTAATGTACCACGGATATCATGGACGGAAAATACTACGGAACAGATGAACAAATATATATAGCGAAGAAACCACAGATCTGTATAATTCAATTTGTATGAAAACCTGGCGTACCATATTTCATACAAATATTTAACAAGAAATTCACTTACGAACGGAAGGAAACTTTTTTATTACTTCTTCCAACGTTTTTCGACGAGTTTCTACGGCCCAAAACGGGAGATTTAGGTATTTTACAAGTAAATAATGAATGTCCGATCTAATGAATTGACATACACGGACTAAAAGTGACGATCCTAAATGAAGTCAATTTGACGTCAGATCGACACGCAAATTCATACAGAGGCTGTGTTTATCTTGATCCATGGTCTGTGGAAGAAACACATCACAACAGTTTCCTTTTGGCTTTACCATAGTAAAAAGCAAACTATGTATTTCCAAAATGTTTACATACCCGTCTGTCCCTCCGCCTTGAGTCGCGCCTATCATCGCGGCGATCATCTTTCTTATCACTACTCTTCACTTCTTCTTTCTTTTCACCCTCGGGCTTTTTTTCACTCTTTTCTTCCTTCTTTTCGCCCTTTTCTTCTTTTTTCTCCAGTTCTTTGACCTCTTCGACCTTCTCTGGCAGTGTGTATAATGTTTTGTATATGTAGAAACCGAAGTCACGCATCAGCATTTCGTTGAACAACTCGGCGAAGACGAACAACTGTAAATAATAACATCAGTATAATGGACTCTGCATTATAAGCAGAATACAAGAAGTTATTACTAAATAACTGCGAGTTACATTTAGAACTACGAGTATACACATATACATATACACACGTTGTATAAACTTAACTTACAAATCGAAACTGAAAGTCAAACTTTTAAAATATCACGTCTGTTGTATACCTTATGTATAATAAGAATAAGATAGTAATACGAGTATGTAGACAACTTCCGTGGTGTAATGGTCAACACGCTAGTCCGCCAATCTGGAGGTTCTGGGTTCGAGCCCCAGCTAGGGCAACTTGGAAAATGGCTTTTTACAAATTGTCCTGGTTCTTGGGTGTTTATATATATATATGTATTTATTGTAAAATATAGTATCGTTGAGTTAGTATCCCATAAGTTTAAAACTTACTTTGGGTCTAGCTCAAACAGTGTGATTTGTCCCTATATATATTTATTTATAGTATAATAATAACAACACAGAGCATTTTGATTCTTGAGGGTCTAAGCAAACAGAGCTCAGGGCCACAAGACCCAAAGGTCACTTTTAGCGTCAAGGTGGGCGAGATGGTGGAAAAATGAATCAAAATAGTGATAGGTTGCTAGCCTCATCACCCATTAACTTGAATCGCATTTTAGCACATTCCCTCGATCGCTTTTAGGCTCAATTTACATTGCCGCAAAATCGAGGCGAATTTTAAGTAATTTACAGAGCATAATATCTTCTATAATCTAGGATAACACTGTATAAATTAGCGTAAAGAAAGAAACTACGCGGGAATTCCCACGAATTCCGAAGTTCTTTTTGTTGACACAATTTTATACATTGCCACATTGACATAGAGTTCAATATTCTTTGTAGAGTTAAAAACTCGCTTCCATTCCGCGGCGGAAGAGAAGCAACTGGTGAATTCAAAGTTTATTCTTACCTCCCAGACTGGCATGAAAGAATCTTAGTAAACCTCTTTTACATACCTCAAAGCTGTGCTCCTTGTTGTCTGTCACTCTATAGTCCAACATTAGTGAAAGAGTAGCCACACTGCAGTTGAATTTGCCTCCTTTGGCAGTGGCCGAGGGGTGGACGATGATGTGTGGTGTGGTGGGCAGTTCGTACCTTTGCTTCAGTAACTGCTTTTCTTTCTCCAGCTAAAAATGCATTAATCGGTTAATAAATATCGAATAATGATCCAGAAATTACTTTCAGTATACAGGGTTCTACAAAATATACTAAAACTATTTTAAAAGTGAATCGGTTGACTGTTTGATTTTGTACAATATTTTTTACAAAACAACAATTAACACTAAAAATAAATCTTTTTCTGAAAACAGAAAGAAAATTAGTTATTAAATGAAGCAGTTATTAGCATTTCAAATATTAGTATGAAGAAATACGCGCGACACCTAATGCCAGTGACGTCATACTTCTATATGTGCATCTTTTTTAGAGATATTTCGTTTGGCAAATTCTTTTTTATAAATAACTAAATCTTACCTTCCTTTTCTCTTCTTCTATTTCTTTCTCAGTTTTTTTCTTCTCCACTGGTTTCTCAGTTTTTTCTTCCTTCTTCTCAGCTTCCTCAGCTTTATCTTGCTTCTCAGCCTTTTCCTTGTCGCCTTGCTCTTTCTTGCCTTGCTTATCTCCCTTTTCTCCTTCATTTTCATCATCTTCCACTTCCATAACATCTTCGCTCTTTGTTTCTTTTTCTTCTTCATATTTTAGTAGCTTTGATAAACGTGATACTAACTGGGGGCGCAGTCCTAGGTAACAGATTAAGTTTGCATAAGGAAATGTATGAAGTTTTTCCAACAAATTAAGGAAGGGTTAGGAGTAAGGTCCTACCAAGACATTAAAAAGATGGCAGAGAAAAGAGGGGAATGGAGGCATCTCCACGCAACTCCACCGACAAGAGCAAGCTCTTAAATTAAAGAAGAAGGAAATGTAACGAGATTTGGAGAATGGAATAAAATTGGCGATGACATGAACACCATTCAAAGAGTTAGCATATCATATTTTGATTACTTTCCAATATTATCACTTTTATTTAAGTAAGTTCAGTTTTAATTTTTGTAGGGTTTTTTAGGCATTTAAGATGCAGTAATATAATATAATATTAAAATAATACTCAAAATAATTGTAAAACCCTAATTAAACAGCACCTTTTATTACAAAAACAGTTAATATGATTCCGCGACCCGAGAAAGTTCCAATCCGATTTTCACCCTAATCGCCAATTAAAAAATATAGGTAATAAATCAAACCAAATTATTTTTTTCATTGACTTAAAATTCAATAAAATATAAAAAAAAATGTGTGATGCTGTATCTGCGATAGCATTACATTTTTGATTGAACGTCAACAAAATGTCAAAACTGTACCATAGTGTAGCAAAAGTATGACATAATTTGGTAGTTTGTACATAGTTTTTTATTGTAATATTTTAGACTGTAATGTAATTTTACGTAATTCGAAAATGGATTTTTTTGAAAAATTCGACACGGCCTCCTTCCTGAACGCCTGGCGGGCAACTGAATTTTATGGAAGAAACATGGCCGCCATTTCAGAGAATTCTGTCAAAAACGTTGCAAAACATCCAATTTTTAATTTTTTTTTTTTATTATTGCGTGATTGCATTGTAAGCAAATATTAATAATAATGTTTCAAAATAGCCTTTATTTTTATAAAATATATGCAATCCCTTGTTAGAATATTTCTTTACGCAGAAAAACAAGCCAGTTTGTAGCAAGATTTTCTAAAATATTTCTTTCAGGTTTCTTTACAATTATCTTAATTTTTCTGAATGAAAATTAAAAAAATACGGTTTTCGTCTACTGGCTAGTCTATTCACCTATAACTAGGTATGTTTCTACTTAAGCCGCGCAAAGTGCGTTTTGCATGTTTTTGAGTAAATTCAATGCTTGTTTTTAGGAAAACTACAAAATATTTTAAAAAATCCTTTTTTTCGTCTACTGTCCCAACTCTTCCTCTATCTATGTGTATACATTATTTGACTTAATTCAAACGCTTTCTGTATAAACTTGTTGCCCGCGCACACCCAGTTTACATGGTGCCGACCCTTAATGAAGATTATGTATGACTGCAGAAACACTATGAGGAAGAACATTAAGACAACTGTGGTTATGTATGACAAAGAAATATGACTAACTCATTGTCTATCTATCTATATTTAAGAGCTATGCTCTTATCGGTGGAGTATGAATTCTCTTACATTTGTCTCTCTCATCTGCCAGTGGTTTTACTTCGCTGTACGACACGACGTTCACCTTCTCTTTATCTGTTTCATGTAGCTATGCCTCGGTCTTCCTGGTCCTCTTTTCCTTCTATCTTGCCCTCAATGATAGTCTTTATGAAGTCGTCGTGTCGTAGCAGATGATCCAACATCTTTCCTCGTCTATTCTCTAAATTAAAAATGAGAAGGTTAGGTTAAAGAGTAGGAGAGAAAAGATACATTCTGGATATAGTAGAGAATAGACTCATTATGTCAAACAATCATTATAATGAATAAAAAATTTAGGAAAATCAAGATTCCAAGAAAATAACATTACGCTTGTCTACAGTGGTTGCCATCTACGACTACTACGCGGACAAAGAAGACGAGCTCTCGTTCCAGGAGAGCGCGGTGATCTTCGTGCTGAAGAAGAACGACGACGGCTGGTGGGAGGGCGTCATGGACGGCGTCACCGGCCTGTTCCCCGGGAACTACGTCGAGCCCTGCGTCTAGTTCCAGGAGACGACGACGTTATACAAGTAATCCAAAACTGTACCTACACCAGCTCCAATGGGTGCATTCTGTTGACGCGCTTTTTAGGGGCCATTCAACTATTATGGACGGCGTCACCGTAAATTTATTGGACGTACCTAGGCCTAAAGATTTATATTAATCATGTTATAAGTATTTATTATACGAAACAATACCTAAGCTTTTAAGAATAGTTGCTATCTCTCCTTAGACAAAATAAATTCGCCATTTATGAATTAGAAAACACTATTTACAGTTTGAAGATAATAATTAATTATTGTAATTAAGTACATACTGATTCGTACGTTTACAGATTTTTTAAGGTTTGTTCTCGATTGAAACGCCAAAAATCTGTAAAATACGTAGGGATCGTAATATAACTCAATTACATGAACTCACATTTTAATAGTTTATTGAAATGTAGTCGAGTCGGCGTGGATTTGGTGTAATTAGTAAGCCTTAACATTTGTGTACACATCAGTTTATATTTTTAGTGCAAGATAACGTTGATAATGAATCTGTATCGTAAAAAGTTAGAAATACTTTTATAATGTTTATATTCGCATTTATTTCCAATAGGTACTTTATGTAAAAAAATGTTATGTATAGTCGTATACTACTCAAATAAATAGGTGTATATTTAAAAATATTTGAATTACTTTAAATAGTGTAATAAAATGGAATTTATCGTTCTTTTATTTACTTTCATAATTATTTTTGCACATATGTATGTGTGTATGTAGTTTTAAGTTCATCGAAAAATAAGTGTAAATGTTTAAAAATAAAAACCATTCAATGAATACATTGTATTTTATTGCATTAATTAAATGCTACCATCCTTAACTCTTATCGGGGTGAAACAATATTTGTTTCCGTTTCTTTCTTGATGTTGCAACAAACACATTTTTCAATACTAGAATTGCATCCATTTGGTCAAAGTATACCTCTGCTATACCAAATAAACCATTTTAAGACAATAGTTTATCCTTATTGTATAATTTGATTATTTGACACAAAACACTACATCTAGCTTCAACATCATATACAAAATAATGTCCTTGTGATAAGATTATTTATCAATACAAAAATATGCCTACATAGTAGAAAGAAAATTTCTTCATTGCATCGATTTATAATTTATTCTATCACCAATTCGAGTTGTGTTTGGTAAAAGAGCTTATAATAAGTAGGTATGCTTTTAAAACATATTAAGAGTCAACTCACACTGGCGCAGAGTCGAAGCGTCGCGTCATGTTTTTCGTCTAAGAATATTCATCTCTATTATCCCGTGATTAAGACACAAATTAAACCGTTCGACTCCAGCCATACGTAGATGCGAGTCGACGCGCGATTCCATATTTGCATAACAAAAATTTGTACCTTAATAGTGGGATAATAGAGATGAATATACTTTAGGCGAAAAAACATGACGCGACGCTTCCACGCTGCGTCAGTGTGAGTTGACCCTAACAGTATGTTGGCACATATTCGACGCTAGAAAACCGCGTGCTTTGTCAGTAAGTTTCAAACATTCGCACTTCTCACTATCTCCATCTCTGTCGTACATAATACAGTGTAACAAAGATGGTACATAATAGATGGTAATGTGTGTTTGTTTGTAACATGTAATTACACATATTGTATCTGTAGTTTTCTTCGTGGAGCGACGAATATGTACAAAGAAATTGTTTTTACAAATCGAGTTGTACACTTAGAAAAGAACTGTAAATGTCAAAATCGTAAAAAATGACATTAAAAAGTTCTGGCAATACTTTTCTACCAAGTTCTTATTTACACATTTTTAACCCCCGATGCAAAAAGAAGGGTGTTATAATTTTTCACGTATCTGTGGCATCGTAGCTTCTAAACGAATGGACCGATTATGACGCGTTTTTATTTTTGGTGGAAAGCTAACGTGATCGAAATGGTTTTTAGCTACAGTTGTGTCGAGGGTAACTTCAAAGTTTTGTTCTCTGCCATAATCATAACTCTTGAATATTATACTTCAGGCGAAGATATAGGCAAATGGCCTTGAAGTGTGAAATAAATTGTTAACTCGTAAATATGGTGATAATTTCCATATTGCTCTACGTCATGCACTAGATAGCCCTTTAAATTATTTTATGAACTGCCGTTAAAACTATTATTGGTGATCCGTCTAGCTTTAAAACTTGCCGTGGCCACTTTTGGCGGAGGCAAGTTTTAAAGCTAGACGGACTAATGTAAATACTTTCAACGGTGGTTTATAAAATAATTTAAAGGGCTATCTAGTGCATGACGAAGAGTAATATGGAAATTATCTCCATATTTACGAGTTAACAATTTATTTCAAATGAGGGCGCCACTTCAAGGTCATTTGCCTATATCTTCACCACAACCGCAATAGTTGTGTGCAAACTTGTTAATATACTTGCTGGAACAAACATGCAGCAAGCGATTACAACCAAACATTATGCTGAGAATACACTATGCTGAATTTAAGATGCAAATTTAAATACATTGCCTGTTTTACTAAGATCGGTCAAAACTGTATCGTTACAAAACCAGCAATGTATATAAAATTAGCATCTGAATTTCAGCAAATGGATTCCCAGCCTTAGATACATCACTAAAGCCAACCAATAAATAGTTGTAGCTGCAATGAATGCCTGCTTGAGAACGTCTAGTGCATGAGCTCCCTAAAATGCAAGTCAAACTGTAGACAGCGTCCAAGCTGGTACAATTTGTGAGTAACCACTAGTCATAGTTAAAACTTTAACTATACCCGGGCGAAGAACTATTGAGACTTGTCAATATACAATGTGTTAATAAACTAACGCAAAACCTCAGATGGTAACTCAGCCTATGAAACTGAAAAACGTTTGTTCTACAACTTTTACGAAACCAAAAAAAAAATATTTGAATTTTTATACAAACTGATCAGCTGATTGAGTCAATTTGTATGAAAATCCGATTTTTTTTTTGGGTTTCGTGAAGTTGGGAGTTTGAGAGGTTTTAGGTTAGATCATTAACACGTTGTATAAGAAAAAAGCGGCGCCCCTGTGTACTCCACAACTGATAATATTTTAAAGTAGTACTAAAAACAACGTGGTTATTATAATTACCAGCTTAAAAAAACCACTTTTGGGCATTGTTGCCATTACTTATTATTAAAGTCTGTGTATTTACTTATTAGGCAAACTGTACTAAGAAATTAAATAAAATCTTAAATGAATACGAGTAAAAATCTCAAAAAAAAATTAAACTGAATGTACATAAAGATTATATTTCCTGCATTTCATTCAATACCTTACGTTTTTTTACCGCAAACTGCCAGTGCGAAAGACACCTTTAACTTTCGGTATCTTTTTTGGGAAAGGCTTTGCCACTTCGCAGACATTCAAGATTGTAATTTCTTTGAACTGTACCTACACGATTCCGCCATGCATGTAGCATAGTCTCAATAGTTATTGACTTAGGTTTACCTACATAATCAGTTATACCCAAACAGCTTATTCTAGTTCGCAGCCGCATCATCGAGATCCATATTTTCTGTGGCAATGTTGTCCGATTCTTTTTCTGTGTCACTCTTGTCAACTTCGCTCTTTCTTGACTCGTCTTTTGGTTTAACTTCAGGCGTTTCTTCTGCCTTTTCCTTTGGTTCGACTTTTTCTATGACCTCAGATTTATTTTTTGGTTCCCCTCTGAAAAAAGAAGCAAAGCGGATTAGTATTAACATATACGCACTGATTTCCATACCCAAAGAGTGCCAACGGGACCCTGTTACTGAGACTCCGCTGAATGTTCGTCCATCTTTCACAAGACTCTATCTCTTGAACCGTCATAGCTAGACACTTGAAATTTACTAAAAATAAGATAAAGTTAAAAATTTAAGGGTCGTCATACAAGAAACTTGTTTTTTCAGCGTTTCAAAACATTGTACTGAGGAACGGACCCCTTCATGTCCGAGTCTGACTCGCACTTGACCGGTAAATTCGCGATGCGACAAGGGCGGTGTTAAAGTAAACTGCGTACTCCATAAGCAACACAGTTGAGGATGCAACCAGGGACACGTCAAAATGAATGATTTTTTTTAGCAACAAGGGTATAGTTAAAGGAGTGTTGAAAGATTGACGTCTCGTTCTTAATCCTTATCTTGATATATAAAGTACTAGCAGTCCACACCGGCTTCGCCCGTGGTACACACATAGCCTATGTCATTTGGGGATAGTGTAGCTTTCCAATGGTGAAAGAATTTTTTAAATCGGCCCAGTACTTTTTGAGCCTATTCATTACAAACATACAAAAATAGGTACAAATCTTTCCTCTTTATAATATTAGTGTAGAAGTGTAGATTAACCACTCCTTCCAAGGTAATTTTTGTCATGGAACCAATATTTTAAATCAATGTAATAAGGTTGAGATTCGTCTGTGTTCTACCAGCCCCATGGGGCCAGTTCGTTACGAAAACTGAACATTATATTTTGGGATGCTTTATTTCCGAAAAACTATTGAGGAATTTATTTCTGATTCAGAAGACATAATTTAATGCACTTATTTACCTGGACGGGCCATTCGGAACCTCCACGACGTCGTCGTCTTCGTACTTGATGTTCACGACAGCCTCTACTTTGGACTGGATGCTCTTCAGCGCCGAGTGGAATATCTTAGAGCTGGCCTGAGGACAACATATTTTGTTGAATGAGTATATGCTGTTGAACAAATTGATTTACAAAATTATCTTAAATAATAGAAAAAAAATGGGTACGAGGCACCTATACTGAACTTGGTTTCTTTCGGCATATCTTCCTAGCAGTGGTCGTTCCGAAACGATACTAAAAATAATGACCTTCAATAAGTGATTTAATATTTTTTTTGGCTTTAACTTTGAAACGTAGAATCCTTTTTCTTTATTTCTCAAAATAATACGAAACACATCCAGTGGGCACTATATCTTTCTTCATCCTTTAGACTGTTTGTCCGTCCTGTATGTACACATGACTACATTTTTTTATATTGTCAACTGTCCCACAACTGGGTAAATGTCTCCCTTATTTCTTTTCACTCATGCTGATGGAGAAATCTTTTTATGCCCTTTTTGAAAAAAGCAAATACACCACTTTCAGGGCTTGTTTTTTTTTACATAATTAAGACTTTTTCTCTTATTTTACTAAAACTAACGTGAGGTAATTAATTTAAAACGGTTGAGTCACGTGATATACATAGATATAGCGATCGCAACCTGGTCGGCCTTTCCCGACTATATCACGTGAGTCAACCGGTTTAAGGTGAAGATATAGGGAAATGGCCTTGAAGTGTGAAATAAATTGTTAACTAGTAAATATGGTGATAACTTCCATATTGCTCTTCGTCATGCACTAGATATCCTTTTAAATTATTTTATGAACTGCCGGTTAAACTATTATTGGTGATCCGTCTATCTTTATATTTGCCGTGGCCACTTTTGGCGGAGGCAAGTTTTAAAGCTAGACGGACTAATGTAAATACTTTTAACGGTGGTTCATAAAATATTTTAAAGGGCTATCTAGTGCGCGACGAAAAGCAATATGGAAATTATCTCCATATTTACGAGTTAACAATTTATTTCAAATGAGGGCGCCACTTCAAGGTCATTTGCCTAACTCTTTACCTTAAATTAATCACTTTTCCTCTTCTAATTATATGCACGATATCGATTTCTGGTAAGAGCTTCTGACAAATATGACTGACGACTGAGGGCATATAATCATGTTGATATATTTCATATAAAATTGGGTAAATTTCGTAGACTGTTAAATGATTAAGTTAAATTATCTTTTTCATTTTGTAAGAACAATTAAGACGAACCGAAAGTTTATAGTAACCTTATATCTTTTTTTGCTTGTAATATTGTAAAAAATGTAACAGTGATAAGTGGCTTTTTGTCAGATTTATTAGTATGAGTTTACGTCAATATAGGAAGAAATAGAAACGTTTTGGCAATGTGTAATTTATAAGTCGTATGTCTATGTGTGAGATATTCAAGACTGTTTGTTTGTCTAAATAAATAAATAAAATAAAAATTATCTAGCCGTAACCACAGGTATGGCACTTCATAGAAGAGGAGTATTATTTATGTCTACTATTACAAACGAAACTATACATCCGTGCACACGTCCATGCGTGTGTGTTCACCCGCTCTCGCCCCTCGAAAAGGCGAGAACGGGGGAAAGGTGCGGAGACGGGGAACGGGAATGCATATTGCGCGGGAACTTAGGAGATTCCGTTCTGTATTCTTATTAACTCTGTGCCGTAACACAAACAACTTACAGTGAGCGAGGTGATCCTGGCGCGGGCGGCGGCCAGGTGCGCGCTGAGGTCCGACAGCTGCGTCTGCGCGCCGCGCTCCGCCTGCTGCGTGCTGGCCGCGGCGGCGCGCGCGGCCTTCAGCGCGGCGCGCGCGCTGTCCAGCGCGCTCTCCAGCCGCAGACGCTGCGCCGCGTTGCGCGCCTCGGCCGCTACGAGCGCGCCGATGTCGATCACACGGGACTTGTATGTGACCACACCTGTAGGAAATATACAGGCTTACTTTTTAAACACCGGCAACATTTTTGCCGACGAAAACGACCTGCGTGGCCTAGTGGTCATCATGCCAGTCTGTCACACTGGAGGTCCCCGGGCTCGATCCCCGGTCAGGCCAAGATGAAAAATAATATATCAACAACAACAATAATCTTTTTCAGATTGACCTGGGTCTTAGGTGTTTATCTATATGTATTTGTTATAAAATATACACCCGTTTGCACTAAACGTTCGTTAGGCTTATCCTAGTTAAGATACACCTAAGCCTAAAAACAGCCTAGCTAAAAATGTTGTTTGCACTAACAGATTTATCTTAACCATGTCGTAGCTTAGGCATTGCCTAGTTAAGAGAATGATTGAATTAATTAACAGATTGATTGTTTATGGTTTTTATATGTTGGCCTTGTCATTACATTGATTCAGTCGTGAGTTAAAAGGATATAAAAGATAAGATAAGGTCTTCGACCTTGATGTATGTTTTTTCAAAACGTAAAAACGCCGAAAAGAGCAGGCAGATTTGAATTGTAAACGTTTTGGTACGTTGAATTGGTCTACAATACAAATACGATGGTGGAATAATATGACAAATAAGCTTAAGGTGAAGTTATAAGCAAATGACGTGGCAGTGGCGCCCTCATTTAAAATAAATTGTTTACTCGTAAATGTGGTGAAAATTTCCATATGTCTAATATCCACAATACTGTTCTTTTGCACATCCAGTATCACTTGAAGAAGTTGATTCCATAAAAATTCTGGAACCAGTTTGGTCGTGATCTTGTTATACGAATTCTCGCGTGTTGTTCATTATGAAAATTGACTTTTACAAATTCAAAGAAATTTAATATATCCTCTGCCATGTTGAATGCGATCTGTCAAATTTTTAAAAAAGCTTTGAATTTAAAAGCCACTTTATTACAAAACTTTAAAAAAACTGCTTGACCTAACTAAATCAAAACCAAAACACAATATTTTGTCACATAAATGATCCACAGAACACAACTTAAGTATAGCCTAAACTCAGGCACTTCCTAATCGGGCTCATAAAGTTCATGAGTTTCCTAAGTGGACTTAGGAATGGCTTAGGGTTAGTGCAATCAATTTTTTTGCTCGGAGCAGCCTAAACAAGGAAGGAAAGAACTTAGGCGATTCTTATGTTAAGGTGAAGATATAGGCAAATGACCTTGAAGTGGCGCCCTTATTTGAAATAAATTGTTAACTCGTAAATATGGAGATAATTTCCATATTACTCTTCGTCATGCACTAGATAGCCCTTTAAATTATTTTATAAACCACCGTTGAAAGTATTTACATTAGTCCGTCTAGCTTTAAAACTTGCCTCCGCCAAAAGTGGCCACGGCAAGTTTTAAAGCTAGACGTATCACCAATAATAGTTTTAACGGCAGTTCATAAAATAATTTAAAGGGCTATCTAGTGCATGACGTAGAGAAATATGGAAATTATCACCATATTTACGAGTTAACAATTTATTTCACACTTCAAGGCCATTTGCCTATATCTTCGCCTTAAGTGCAAACAGGCAATAGTTTCTTTGAGTTGGCATCCCATAACACAAGCCTCGAACTTATGACTCGATCAGCTAATCAGTTTGTATGAAAATTAAAAAAAAATTAAGTTTCGTGAAAGTTGTTGAACGTTTTTCAGTTACACGGGCTGAGGTACCATCTGAGAGGTTTTGTGTTCTTTACTTAAGGCGAAGATATAGGCAAATGGCCTTGAAGTGTGAAATAAATTGTTAACTCGTAAATATGGTGATAATTTCCATATTTCTCTACGTCATGCACTAGATAGCCCTTTAAATTATTTTATGAACTGCCGTTAAAACTATTATTCGTGATCCGTCTAGCTTTAAAACTTGCCGTGGCCACTTTTGGCGGAGGCAAGTTTTAAAGCTAGACGGACTAATGTAAATACTTTCAACGGTGGTTTATAAAATAATTTAAAGGGCTATCTAGTGCATGACGAAGAGTAATATGGAAATTATCTCCATATTTACGAGTTAACAATTTATTTCAAATGAGGGCGCCACTTCAAGGTCATTTGCCTATATCTTCACCTTAACACGATGTATAGTACACTGTGTCTAAACTGAAGTAAAAGAGTGAATACAACGGCCTAGTTTTTGAATAAACCTTTGAATAATGATCGCCAATGATGAAGTATCTTACCTGAATCGCTTATATCCTTAGCTTCACCAGTCACTTCTCCGTTTTCGTCGGGCCTGTTGAACACGGGCAGTAACTCGCGGTTGCCCGCTGCAATGGTCGCTTCCAGTTCTGTGATCTGTATTCATACATATACTTGTAACCAAAGGAAATTATATAGAACAATATAGAATGCCTACAAAATGTCTGTTAAATTTTGTTACCTCTTTTGGGAACTTTAGGTATACAATAATAAGCATTATGGAAATATGAACTTTATGTACGTGGCATTAAGTTGAATTTTCAATGTTTTATTAAAGCGAAAACTTCTTCAGGCGCTTTGGGCATTTTTTGTACACAAATAAAGTAAGTATGAGTGGAGTTTTAATAGAAATTAAATACTTACATGGTCCGGCACTTCATTGTTGACGACAACAGTGCCATCTAGCGGCAGATCTTGTATGTCCGCTTGCCCTGAAGCCAATTCTTTGATAGACTGCACTAGCGATCTGCACAAAAACCATCAAATTACAACTAGGGATGGGCAATTTTCATGTACCTAATTCCATGATCATTGTCATTTTACAATTGGTTTTGTAGGCTTAAGTCACGGTCTCAGCCAAAACATGCTAAACCTGATTATTGAACTTGTATACTAAACTTGATAATTTAACTCGTTTGCTAAACCTGATAACTAAATTGTGTGCTAAAAGTGCTAAAACTGATAAATGAACTCATATGCTTGGAAATATCTGTACAAGAAAAAGTTTTTTTTTGTTCCTAGAACTGTATGCCAGTTCAAAATAAGCTGTTTAACAGTAACTAAAATGTCAAAACTTACTTGTAGCTGAAATTGTCCTTGATGCACACTTTCTCGAGTATGGATCTGATCTGAGATCTGGACAGCGCCAAGCCGAGGCTCATGAAGAGGTTCTGAAGGTCTTTCTTGGACACGTGTCCCCCTCGCGCCGTGTCGAAGTACACCAGCGACAGCAGCAGGTAGGGGTCGGGCGGCAGCTCCACGCCGCGCCCGCGCCGCCGCGGGGAGTTGCTGCGCTCGTCGTCGCTGTGCGACTCCTGTTGGCCAAGCATTTGTTGACGACCTCCGTAGTAGTGGTTAACAAGCCAGTCCGCCACCCCGGGGGTTCTGGGTTCGATCCCCAGCCAGGGCAAGTTGGAAAAAACTTGAGACATTTTAAAATTATCCAGGGTGACTTTTTAAATACAAGCCAAATTTTTGGAGCAAGTTCAGTCCGTGATGCTGAACTACTTTCTATAAAAAAGTTATTAAAATTCGATAAAAAATTTTCGTCGTCCCATACAAAATCCATTTGGCTGAGCGCTGATTTCTATGGGAAGACGAATTTTTATTTTAGTTTTTGGTTAATTGTTTTTATGGAAAGTAGTTCAGTGTCATGGACTGAACTTGCTCCACAAATTTGGCTGGTGGTCAAAAAGTCAGCCTGTTTATGTGTTTATTAAATATAGTCATCATCATCATCAGCTCTCAACGACCCACTGCTGGGCATAAGCCTCCTTTTGTCAGCGCCACTGAATCCTATTCCCAGCCTTTGCAATCCAGTTCTTTCCAGCAATCCGTTTGATATCATCGACCCACCTAGCCGCCGGACGCCCAACACTCCGTTTTCCATTCCTGGGGTACCACTCGGTGACTGCCTTACTCCACCTTCCATCATTTCTTCTAGCCAGGTGTCCCGCCCAGTTCCATTAAATATAGTATTGAGATATTATCCCATAATAAAAATTTAAACTTAGTTTGGGGCTACCTCAACCAGTGTAATTTGTCCTTAACTATTTACACAAAGTTTAATAACCAAGATAATCCATTAGTGGATCAATCCCATAAGCCGATGCAAGTTCCGATGAACATAGGACTGAGGACAATCCAATACATACACATAGCATAATCACTACATAGTATAAAACAAAGTCGCTTCCCGCTGTCTGTCCCTATGTATGCATAGATCTTTAAAACTACGCAACGGATTTTGATGCGGTTTTTTTTAAATAGATAAAGTGATTCATGAGAAAGGTTTATATGTATAATACATACCCGTGCGAAGCCGGGACGGGCCGCTAGTAAAAAATATGCCCAGAAATGTAAGGTTTTTGTGTGACTTTAACAGGGTCATATTTGTACTACACTAACAGTTGGTAATATATCACGATACCATCTTTTCAAGGTTAAATAGATTAACCCAGTTTACAATTTTAAAAATCCAATTTTCTTGTGATGAAGTTCTTGCCCAGCAGACAACGGCAAGACGACAAAGGCAAGATTTCGGCAAGACGTCAAAGCCTATACTATAACCAGTGGACAGCCAACACGCTTCCGACGATAGCTCATTTGTTAATGTACCACGGATATCATGGACGGAAAATACTACGGAACAGATGAACAAATATATATAGCGAAGAAACCACAGATCTGTATAATTCAATTTGTATGAAAACCTGGCGTACCATATTTCATACAAATATTTAACAAGAAATTCACTTACGAACGGAAGGAAACTTTTTTATTACTTCTTCCAACGTTTTTCGACGAGTTTCTACGGCCCAAAACGGGAGATTTAGGTATTTTACAAGTAAATAATGAATGTCCGATCTAATGAATTGACATACACGGACTAAAAGTGACGATCCTAAATGAAGTCAATTTGACGTCAGATCGACACGCAAATTCATACAGAGGCTGTGTTTATCTTGATCCATGGTCTGTGGAAGAAACACATCACAACAGTTTCCTTTTGGCTTTACCATAGTAAAAAGCAAACTATGTATTTCCAAAATGTTTACATACCCGTCTGTCCCTCCGCCTTGAGTCGCGCCTATCATCGCGGCGATCATCTTTCTTATCACTACTCTTCACTTCTTCTTTCTTTTCACCCTCGGGCTTTTTTTCACTCTTTTCTTCCTTCTTTTCGCCCTTTTCTTCTTTTTTCTCCAGTTCTTTGACCTCTTCGACCTTCTCTGGCAGTGTGTATAATGTTTTGTATATGTAGAAACCGAAGTCACGCATCAGCATTTCGTTGAACAACTCGGCGAAGACGAACAACTGTAAATAATAACATCAGTATAATGGACTCTGCATTATAAGCAGAATACAAGAAGTTATTACTAAATAACTGCGAGTTACATTTAGAACTACGAGTATACACATATACATATACACACGTTGTATAAACTTAACTTACAAATCGAAACTGAAAGTCAAACTTTTAAAATATCACGTCTGTTGTATACCTTATGTATAATAAGAATAAGATAGTAATACGAGTATGTAGACAACTTCCGTGGTGTAATGGTCAACACGCTAGTCCGCCAATCTGGAGGTTCTGGGTTCGAGCCCCAGCTAGGGCAACTTGGAAAATGGCTTTTTACAAATTGTCCTGGTTCTTGGGTGTTTATATATATATATGTATTTATTGTAAAATATAGTATCGTTGAGTTAGTATCCCATAAGTTTAAAACTTACTTTGGGTCTAGCTCAAACAGTGTGATTTGTCCCTATATATATTTATTTATAGTATAATAATAACAACACAGAGCATTTTGATTCTTGAGGGTCTAAGCAAACAGAGCTCAGGGCCACAAGACCCAAAGGTCACTTTTAGCGTCAAGGTGGGCGAGATGGTGGAAAAATGAATCAAAATAGTGATAGGTTGCTAGCCTCATCACCCATTAACTTGAATCGCATTTTAGCACATTCCCTCGATCGCTTTTAGGCTCAATTTACATTGCCGCAAAATCGAGGCGAATTTTAAGTAATTTACAGAGCATAATATCTTCTATAATCTAGGATAACACTGTATAAATTAGCGTAAAGAAAGAAACTACGCGGGAATTCCCACGAATTCCGAAGTTCTTTTTGTTGACACAATTTTATACATTGCCACATTGACATAGAGTTCAATATTCTTTGTAGAGTTAAAAACTCGCTTCCATTCCGCGGCGGAAGAGAAGCAACTGGTGAATTCAAAGTTTATTCTTACCTCCCAGACTGGCATGAAAGAATCTTAGTAAACCTCTTTTACATACCTCAAAGCTGTGCTCCTTGTTGTCTGTCACTCTATAGTCCAACATTAGTGAAAGAGTAGCCACACTGCAGTTGAATTTGCCTCCTTTGGCAGTGGCCGAGGGGTGGACGATGATGTGTGGTGTGGTGGGCAGTTCGTACCTTTGCTTCAGTAACTGCTTTTCTTTCTCCAGCTAAAAATGCATTAATCGGTTAATAAATATCGAATAATGATCCAGAAATTACTTTCAGTATACAGGGTTCTACAAAATATACTAAAACTATTTTAAAAGTGAATCGGTTGACTGTTTGATTTTGTACAATATTTTTTACAAAACAACAATTAACACTAAAAATAAATCTTTTTCTGAAAACAGAAAGAAAATTAGTTATTAAATGAAGCAGTTATTAGCATTTCAAATATTAGTATGAAGAAATACGCGCGACACCTAATGCCAGTGACGTCATACTTCTATATGTGCATCTTTTTTAGAGATATTTCGTTTGGCAAATTCTTTTTTATAAATAACTAAATCTTACCTTCCTTTTCTCTTCTTCTATTTCTTTCTCAGTTTTTTTCTTCTCCACTGGTTTCTCAGTTTTTTCTTCCTTCTTCTCAGCTTCCTCAGCTTTATCTTGCTTCTCAGCCTTTTCCTTGTCGCCTTGCTCTTTCTTGCCTTGCTTATCTCCCTTTTCTCCTTCATTTTCATCATCTTCCACTTCCATAACATCTTCGCTCTTTGTTTCTTTTTCTTCTTCATATTTTAGTAGCTTTGATAAACGTGATACTAACTGGGGGCGCAGTCCTAGGTAACAGATTAAGTTTGCATAAGGAAATGTATGAAGTTTTTCCAACAAATTAAGGAAGGGTTAGGAGTAAGGTCCTACCAAGACATTAAAAAGATGGCAGAGAAAAGAGGGGAATGGAGGCATCTCCACGCAACTCCACCGACAAGAGCAAGCTCTTAAATTAAAGAAGAAGGAAATGTAACGAGATTTGGAGAATGGAATAAAATTGGCGATGACATGAACACCATTCAAAGAGTTAGCATATCATATTTTGATTACTTTCCAATATTATCACTTTTATTTAAGTAAGTTCAGTTTTAATTTTTGTAGGGTTTTTTAGGCATTTAAGATGCAGTAATATAATATAATATTAAAATAATACTCAAAATAATTGTAAAACCCTAATTAAACAGCACCTTTTATTACAAAAACAGTTAATATGATTCCGCGACCCGAGAAAGTTCCAATCCGATTTTCACCCTAATCGCCAATTAAAAAATATAGGTAATAAATCAAACCAAATTATTTTTTTCATTGACTTAAAATTCAATAAAATATAAAAAAAAATGTGTGATGCTGTATCTGCGATAGCATTACATTTTTGATTGAACGTCAACAAAATGTCAAAACTGTACCATAGTGTAGCAAAAGTATGACATAATTTGGTAGTTTGTACATAGTTTTTTATTGTAATATTTTAGACTGTAATGTAATTTTACGTAATTCGAAAATGGATTTTTTTGAAAAATTCGACACGGCCTCCTTCCTGAACGCCTGGCGGGCAACTGAATTTTATGGAAGAAACATGGCCGCCATTTCAGAGAATTCTGTCAAAAACGTTGCAAAACATCCAATTTTTAATTTTTTTTTTTTATTATTGCGTGATTGCATTGTAAGCAAATATTAATAATAATGTTTCAAAATAGCCTTTATTTTTATAAAATATATGCAATCCCTTGTTAGAATATTTCTTTACGCAGAAAAACAAGCCAGTTTGTAGCAAGATTTTCTAAAATATTTCTTTCAGGTTTCTTTACAATTATCTTAATTTTTCTGAATGAAAATTAAAAAAATACGGTTTTCGTCTACTGGCTAGTCTATTCACCTATAACTAGGTATGTTTCTACTTAAGCCGCGCAAAGTGCGTTTTGCATGTTTTTGAGTAAATTCAATGCTTGTTTTTAGGAAAACTACAAAATATTTTAAAAAATCCTTTTTTTCGTCTACTGTCCCAACTCTTCCTCTATCTATGTGTATACATTATTTGACTTAATTCAAACGCTTTCTGTATAAACTTGTTGCCCGCGCACACCCAGTTTACATGGTGCCGACCCTTAATGAAGATTATGTATGACTGCAGAAACACTATGAGGAAGAACATTAAGACAACTGTGGTTATGTATGACAAAGAAATATGACTAACTCATTGTCTATCTATCTATATTTAAGAGCTATGCTCTTATCGGTGGAGTATGAATTCTCTTACATTTGTCTCTCTCATCTGCCAGTGGTTTTACTTCGCTGTACGACACGACGTTCACCTTCTCTTTATCTGTTTCATGTAGCTATGCCTCGGTCTTCCTGGTCCTCTTTTCCTTCTATCTTGCCCTCAATGATAGTCTTTATGAAGTCGTCGTGTCGTAGCAGATGATCCAACATCTTTCCTCGTCTATTCTCTAAATTAAAAATGAGAAGGTTAGGTTAAAGAGTAGGAGAGAAAAGATACATTCTGGATATAGTAGAGAATAGACTCATTATGTCAAACAATCATTATAATGAATAAAAAATTTAGGAAAATCAAGATTCCAAGAAAATAACATTACGCTTGTCTACAGTGGTTGCCATCTACGACTACTACGCGGACAAAGAAGACGAGCTCTCGTTCCAGGAGAGCGCGGTGATCTTCGTGCTGAAGAAGAACGACGACGGCTGGTGGGAGGGCGTCATGGACGGCGTCACCGGCCTGTTCCCCGGGAACTACGTCGAGCCCTGCGTCTAGTTCCAGGAGACGACGACGTTATACAAGTAATCCAAAACTGTACCTACACCAGCTCCAATGGGTGCATTCTGTTGACGCGCTTTTTAGGGGCCATTCAACTATTATGGACGGCGTCACCGTAAATTTATTGGACGTACCTAGGCCTAAAGATTTATATTAATCATGTTATAAGTATTTATTATACGAAACAATACCTAAGCTTTTAAGAATAGTTGCTATCTCTCCTTAGACAAAATAAATTCGCCATTTATGAATTAGAAAACACTATTTACAGTTTGAAGATAATAATTAATTATTGTAATTAAGTACATACTGATTCGTACGTTTACAGATTTTTTAAGGTTTGTTCTCGATTGAAACGCCAAAAATCTGTAAAATACGTAGGGATCGTAATATAACTCAATTACATGAACTCACATTTTAATAGTTTATTGAAATGTAGTCGAGTCGGCGTGGATTTGGTGTAATTAGTAAGCCTTAACATTTGTGTACACATCAGTTTATATTTTTAGTGCAAGATAACGTTGATAATGAATCTGTATCGTAAAAAGTTAGAAATACTTTTATAATGTTTATATTCGCATTTATTTCCAATAGGTACTTTATGTAAAAAAATGTTATGTATAGTCGTATACTACTCAAATAAATAGGTGTATATTTAAAAATATTTGAATTACTTTAAATAGTGTAATAAAATGGAATTTATCGTTCTTTTATTTACTTTCATAATTATTTTTGCACATATGTATGTGTGTATGTAGTTTTAAGTTCATCGAAAAATAAGTGTAAATGTTTAAAAATAAAAACCATTCAATGAATACATTGTATTTTATTGCATTAATTAAATGCTACCATCCTTAACTCTTATCGGGGTGAAACAATATTTGTTTCCGTTTCTTTCTTGATGTTGCAACAAACACATTTTTCAATACTAGAATTGCATCCATTTGGTCAAAGTATACCTCTGCTATACCAAATAAACCATTTTAAGACAATAGTTTATCCTTATTGTATAATTTGATTATTTGACACAAAACACTACATCTAGCTTCAACATCATATACAAAATAATGTCCTTGTGATAAGATTATTTATCAATACAAAAATATGCCTACATAGTAGAAAGAAAATTTCTTCATTGCATCGATTTATAATTTATTCTATCACCAATTCGAGTTGTGTTTGGTAAAAGAGCTTATAATAAGTAGGTATGCTTTTAAAACATATTAAGAGTCAACTCACACTGGCGCAGAGTCGAAGCGTCGCGTCATGTTTTTCGTCTAAGAATATTCATCTCTATTATCCCGTGATTAAGACACAAATTAAACCGTTCGACTCCAGCCATACGTAGATGCGAGTCGACGCGCGATTCCATATTTGCATAACAAAAATTTGTACCTTAATAGTGGGATAATAGAGATGAATATACTTTAGGCGAAAAAACATGACGCGACGCTTCCACGCTGCGTCAGTGTGAGTTGACCCTAACAGTATGTTGGCACATATTCGACGCTAGAAAACCGCGTGCTTTGTCAGTAAGTTTCAAACATTCGCACTTCTCACTATCTCCATCTCTGTCGTACATAATACAGTGTAACAAAGATGGTACATAATAGATGGTAATGTGTGTTTGTTTGTAACATGTAATTACACATATTGTATCTGTAGTTTTCTTCGTGGAGCGACGAATATGTACAAAGAAATTGTTTTTACAAATCGAGTTGTACACTTAGAAAAGAACTGTAAATGTCAAAATCGTAAAAAATGACATTAAAAAGTTCTGGCAATACTTTTCTACCAAGTTCTTATTTACACATTTTTAACCCCCGATGCAAAAAGAAGGGTGTTATAATTTTTCACGTATCTGTGGCATCGTAGCTTCTAAACGAATGGACCGATTATGACGCGTTTTTATTTTTGGTGGAAAGCTAACGTGATCGAAATGGTTTTTAGCTACAGTTGTGTCGAGGGTAACTTCAAAGTTTTGTTCTCTGCCATAATCATAACTCTTGAATATTATACTTCAGGCGAAGATATAGGCAAATGGCCTTGAAGTGTGAAATAAATTGTTAACTCGTAAATATGGTGATAATTTCCATATTGCTCTACGTCATGCACTAGATAGCCCTTTAAATTATTTTATGAACTGCCGTTAAAACTATTATTGGTGATCCGTCTAGCTTTAAAACTTGCCGTGGCCACTTTTGGCGGAGGCAAGTTTTAAAGCTAGACGGACTAATGTAAATACTTTCAACGGTGGTTTATAAAATAATTTAAAGGGCTATCTAGTGCATGACGAAGAGTAATATGGAAATTATCTCCATATTTACGAGTTAACAATTTATTTCAAATGAGGGCGCCACTTCAAGGTCATTTGCCTATATCTTCACCACAACCGCAATAGTTGTGTGCAAACTTGTTAATATACTTGCTGGAACAAACATGCAGCAAGCGATTACAACCAAACATTATGCTGAGAATACACTATGCTGAATTTAAGATGCAAATTTAAATACATTGCCTGTTTTACTAAGATCGGTCAAAACTGTATCGTTACAAAACCAGCAATGTATATAAAATTAGCATCTGAATTTCAGCAAATGGATTCCCAGCCTTAGATACATCACTAAAGCCAACCAATAAATAGTTGTAGCTGCAATGAATGCCTGCTTGAGAACGTCTAGTGCATGAGCTCCCTAAAATGCAAGTCAAACTGTAGACAGCGTCCAAGCTGGTACAATTTGTGAGTAACCACTAGTCATAGTTAAAACTTTAACTATACCCGGGCGAAGAACTATTGAGACTTGTCAATATACAATGTGTTAATAAACTAACGCAAAACCTCAGATGGTAACTCAGCCTATGAAACTGAAAAACGTTTGTTCTACAACTTTTACGAAACCAAAAAAAAAATATTTGAATTTTTATACAAACTGATCAGCTGATTGAGTCAATTTGTATGAAAATCCGATTTTTTTTTTGGGTTTCGTGAAGTTGGGAGTTTGAGAGGTTTTAGGTTAGATCATTAACACGTTGTATAAGAAAAAAGCGGCGCCCCTGTGTACTCCACAACTGATAATATTTTAAAGTAGTACTAAAAACAACGTGGTTATTATAATTACCAGCTTAAAAAAACCACTTTTGGGCATTGTTGCCATTACTTATTATTAAAGTCTGTGTATTTACTTATTAGGCAAACTGTACTAAGAAATTAAATAAAATCTTAAATGAATACGAGTAAAAATCTCAAAAAAAAATTAAACTGAATGTACATAAAGATTATATTTCCTGCATTTCATTCAATACCTTACGTTTTTTTACCGCAAACTGCCAGTGCGAAAGACACCTTTAACTTTCGGTATCTTTTTTGGGAAAGGCTTTGCCACTTCGCAGACATTCAAGATTGTAATTTCTTTGAACTGTACCTACACGATTCCGCCATGCATGTAGCATAGTCTCAATAGTTATTGACTTAGGTTTACCTACATAATCAGTTATACCCAAACAGCTTATTCTAGTTCGCAGCCGCATCATCGAGATCCATATTTTCTGTGGCAATGTTGTCCGATTCTTTTTCTGTGTCACTCTTGTCAACTTCGCTCTTTCTTGACTCGTCTTTTGGTTTAACTTCAGGCGTTTCTTCTGCCTTTTCCTTTGGTTCGACTTTTTCTATGACCTCAGATTTATTTTTTGGTTCCCCTCTGAAAAAAGAAGCAAAGCGGATTAGTATTAACATATACGCACTGATTTCCATACCCAAAGAGTGCCAACGGGACCCTGTTACTGAGACTCCGCTGAATGTTCGTCCATCTTTCACAAGACTCTATCTCTTGAACCGTCATAGCTAGACACTTGAAATTTACTAAAAATAAGATAAAGTTAAAAATTTAAGGGTCGTCATACAAGAAACTTGTTTTTTCAGCGTTTCAAAACATTGTACTGAGGAACGGACCCCTTCATGTCCGAGTCTGACTCGCACTTGACCGGTAAATTCGCGATGCGACAAGGGCGGTGTTAAAGTAAACTGCGTACTCCATAAGCAACACAGTTGAGGATGCAACCAGGGACACGTCAAAATGAATGATTTTTTTTAGCAACAAGGGTATAGTTAAAGGAGTGTTGAAAGATTGACGTCTCGTTCTTAATCCTTATCTTGATATATAAAGTACTAGCAGTCCACACCGGCTTCGCCCGTGGTACACACATAGCCTATGTCATTTGGGGATAGTGTAGCTTTCCAATGGTGAAAGAATTTTTTAAATCGGCCCAGTACTTTTTGAGCCTATTCATTACAAACATACAAAAATAGGTACAAATCTTTCCTCTTTATAATATTAGTGTAGAAGTGTAGATTAACCACTCCTTCCAAGGTAATTTTTGTCATGGAACCAATATTTTAAATCAATGTAATAAGGTTGAGATTCGTCTGTGTTCTACCAGCCCCATGGGGCCAGTTCGTTACGAAAACTGAACATTATATTTTGGGATGCTTTATTTCCGAAAAACTATTGAGGAATTTATTTCTGATTCAGAAGACATAATTTAATGCACTTATTTACCTGGACGGGCCATTCGGAACCTCCACGACGTCGTCGTCTTCGTACTTGATGTTCACGACAGCCTCTACTTTGGACTGGATGCTCTTCAGCGCCGAGTGGAATATCTTAGAGCTGGCCTGAGGACAACATATTTTGTTGAATGAGTATATGCTGTTGAACAAATTGATTTACAAAATTATCTTAAATAATAGAAAAAAAATGGGTACGAGGCACCTATACTGAACTTGGTTTCTTTCGGCATATCTTCCTAGCAGTGGTCGTTCCGAAACGATACTAAAAATAATGACCTTCAATAAGTGATTTAATATTTTTTTTGGCTTTAACTTTGAAACGTAGAATCCTTTTTCTTTATTTCTCAAAATAATACGAAACACATCCAGTGGGCACTATATCTTTCTTCATCCTTTAGACTGTTTGTCCGTCCTGTATGTACACATGACTACATTTTTTTATATTGTCAACTGTCCCACAACTGGGTAAATGTCTCCCTTATTTCTTTTCACTCATGCTGATGGAGAAATCTTTTTATGCCCTTTTTGAAAAAAGCAAATACACCACTTTCAGGGCTTGTTTTTTTTTACATAATTAAGACTTTTTCTCTTATTTTACTAAAACTAACGTGAGGTAATTAATTTAAAACGGTTGAGTCACGTGATATACATAGATATAGCGATCGCAACCTGGTCGGCCTTTCCCGACTATATCACGTGAGTCAACCGGTTTAAGGTGAAGATATAGGGAAATGGCCTTGAAGTGTGAAATAAATTGTTAACTAGTAAATATGGTGATAACTTCCATATTGCTCTTCGTCATGCACTAGATATCCTTTTAAATTATTTTATGAACTGCCGGTTAAACTATTATTGGTGATCCGTCTATCTTTATATTTGCCGTGGCCACTTTTGGCGGAGGCAAGTTTTAAAGCTAGACGGACTAATGTAAATACTTTTAACGGTGGTTCATAAAATATTTTAAAGGGCTATCTAGTGCGCGACGAAAAGCAATATGGAAATTATCTCCATATTTACGAGTTAACAATTTATTTCAAATGAGGGCGCCACTTCAAGGTCATTTGCCTAACTCTTTACCTTAAATTAATCACTTTTCCTCTTCTAATTATATGCACGATATCGATTTCTGGTAAGAGCTTCTGACAAATATGACTGACGACTGAGGGCATATAATCATGTTGATATATTTCATATAAAATTGGGTAAATTTCGTAGACTGTTAAATGATTAAGTTAAATTATCTTTTTCATTTTGTAAGAACAATTAAGACGAACCGAAAGTTTATAGTAACCTTATATCTTTTTTTGCTTGTAATATTGTAAAAAATGTAACAGTGATAAGTGGCTTTTTGTCAGATTTATTAGTATGAGTTTACGTCAATATAGGAAGAAATAGAAACGTTTTGGCAATGTGTAATTTATAAGTCGTATGTCTATGTGTGAGATATTCAAGACTGTTTGTTTGTCTAAATAAATAAATAAAATAAAAATTATCTAGCCGTAACCACAGGTATGGCACTTCATAGAAGAGGAGTATTATTTATGTCTACTATTACAAACGAAACTATACATCCGTGCACACGTCCATGCGTGTGTGTTCACCCGCTCTCGCCCCTCGAAAAGGCGAGAACGGGGGAAAGGTGCGGAGACGGGGAACGGGAATGCATATTGCGCGGGAACTTAGGAGATTCCGTTCTGTATTCTTATTAACTCTGTGCCGTAACACAAACAACTTACAGTGAGCGAGGTGATCCTGGCGCGGGCGGCGGCCAGGTGCGCGCTGAGGTCCGACAGCTGCGTCTGCGCGCCGCGCTCCGCCTGCTGCGTGCTGGCCGCGGCGGCGCGCGCGGCCTTCAGCGCGGCGCGCGCGCTGTCCAGCGCGCTCTCCAGCCGCAGACGCTGCGCCGCGTTGCGCGCCTCGGCCGCTACGAGCGCGCCGATGTCGATCACACGGGACTTGTATGTGACCACACCTGTAGGAAATATACAGGCTTACTTTTTAAACACCGGCAACATTTTTGCCGACGAAAACGACCTGCGTGGCCTAGTGGTCATCATGCCAGTCTGTCACACTGGAGGTCCCCGGGCTCGATCCCCGGTCAGGCCAAGATGAAAAATAATATATCAACAACAACAATAATCTTTTTCAGATTGACCTGGGTCTTAGGTGTTTATCTATATGTATTTGTTATAAAATATACACCCGTTTGCACTAAACGTTCGTTAGGCTTATCCTAGTTAAGATACACCTAAGCCTAAAAACAGCCTAGCTAAAAATGTTGTTTGCACTAACAGATTTATCTTAACCATGTCGTAGCTTAGGCATTGCCTAGTTAAGAGAATGATTGAATTAATTAACAGATTGATTGTTTATGGTTTTTATATGTTGGCCTTGTCATTACATTGATTCAGTCGTGAGTTAAAAGGATATAAAAGATAAGATAAGGTCTTCGACCTTGATGTATGTTTTTTCAAAACGTAAAAACGCCGAAAAGAGCAGGCAGATTTGAATTGTAAACGTTTTGGTACGTTGAATTGGTCTACAATACAAATACGATGGTGGAATAATATGACAAATAAGCTTAAGGTGAAGTTATAAGCAAATGACGTGGCAGTGGCGCCCTCATTTAAAATAAATTGTTTACTCGTAAATGTGGTGAAAATTTCCATATGTCTAATATCCACAATACTGTTCTTTTGCACATCCAGTATCACTTGAAGAAGTTGATTCCATAAAAATTCTGGAACCAGTTTGGTCGTGATCTTGTTATACGAATTCTCGCGTGTTGTTCATTATGAAAATTGACTTTTACAAATTCAAAGAAATTTAATATATCCTCTGCCATGTTGAATGCGATCTGTCAAATTTTTAAAAAAGCTTTGAATTTAAAAGCCACTTTATTACAAAACTTTAAAAAAACTGCTTGACCTAACTAAATCAAAACCAAAACACAATATTTTGTCACATAAATGATCCACAGAACACAACTTAAGTATAGCCTAAACTCAGGCACTTCCTAATCGGGCTCATAAAGTTCATGAGTTTCCTAAGTGGACTTAGGAATGGCTTAGGGTTAGTGCAATCAATTTTTTTGCTCGGAGCAGCCTAAACAAGGAAGGAAAGAACTTAGGCGATTCTTATGTTAAGGTGAAGATATAGGCAAATGACCTTGAAGTGGCGCCCTTATTTGAAATAAATTGTTAACTCGTAAATATGGAGATAATTTCCATATTACTCTTCGTCATGCACTAGATAGCCCTTTAAATTATTTTATAAACCACCGTTGAAAGTATTTACATTAGTCCGTCTAGCTTTAAAACTTGCCTCCGCCAAAAGTGGCCACGGCAAGTTTTAAAGCTAGACGTATCACCAATAATAGTTTTAACGGCAGTTCATAAAATAATTTAAAGGGCTATCTAGTGCATGACGTAGAGAAATATGGAAATTATCACCATATTTACGAGTTAACAATTTATTTCACACTTCAAGGCCATTTGCCTATATCTTCGCCTTAAGTGCAAACAGGCAATAGTTTCTTTGAGTTGGCATCCCATAACACAAGCCTCGAACTTATGACTCGATCAGCTAATCAGTTTGTATGAAAATTAAAAAAAAATTAAGTTTCGTGAAAGTTGTTGAACGTTTTTCAGTTACACGGGCTGAGGTACCATCTGAGAGGTTTTGTGTTCTTTACTTAAGGCGAAGATATAGGCAAATGGCCTTGAAGTGTGAAATAAATTGTTAACTCGTAAATATGGTGATAATTTCCATATTTCTCTACGTCATGCACTAGATAGCCCTTTAAATTATTTTATGAACTGCCGTTAAAACTATTATTCGTGATCCGTCTAGCTTTAAAACTTGCCGTGGCCACTTTTGGCGGAGGCAAGTTTTAAAGCTAGACGGACTAATGTAAATACTTTCAACGGTGGTTTATAAAATAATTTAAAGGGCTATCTAGTGCATGACGAAGAGTAATATGGAAATTATCTCCATATTTACGAGTTAACAATTTATTTCAAATGAGGGCGCCACTTCAAGGTCATTTGCCTATATCTTCACCTTAACACGATGTATAGTACACTGTGTCTAAACTGAAGTAAAAGAGTGAATACAACGGCCTAGTTTTTGAATAAACCTTTGAATAATGATCGCCAATGATGAAGTATCTTACCTGAATCGCTTATATCCTTAGCTTCACCAGTCACTTCTCCGTTTTCGTCGGGCCTGTTGAACACGGGCAGTAACTCGCGGTTGCCCGCTGCAATGGTCGCTTCCAGTTCTGTGATCTGTATTCATACATATACTTGTAACCAAAGGAAATTATATAGAACAATATAGAATGCCTACAAAATGTCTGTTAAATTTTGTTACCTCTTTTGGGAACTTTAGGTATACAATAATAAGCATTATGGAAATATGAACTTTATGTACGTGGCATTAAGTTGAATTTTCAATGTTTTATTAAAGCGAAAACTTCTTCAGGCGCTTTGGGCATTTTTTGTACACAAATAAAGTAAGTATGAGTGGAGTTTTAATAGAAATTAAATACTTACATGGTCCGGCACTTCATTGTTGACGACAACAGTGCCATCTAGCGGCAGATCTTGTATGTCCGCTTGCCCTGAAGCCAATTCTTTGATAGACTGCACTAGCGATCTGCACAAAAACCATCAAATTACAACTAGGGATGGGCAATTTTCATGTACCTAATTCCATGATCATTGTCATTTTACAATTGGTTTTGTAGGCTTAAGTCACGGTCTCAGCCAAAACATGCTAAACCTGATTATTGAACTTGTATACTAAACTTGATAATTTAACTCGTTTGCTAAACCTGATAACTAAATTGTGTGCTAAAAGTGCTAAAACTGATAAATGAACTCATATGCTTGGAAATATCTGTACAAGAAAAAGTTTTTTTTTGTTCCTAGAACTGTATGCCAGTTCAAAATAAGCTGTTTAACAGTAACTAAAATGTCAAAACTTACTTGTAGCTGAAATTGTCCTTGATGCACACTTTCTCGAGTATGGATCTGATCTGAGATCTGGACAGCGCCAAGCCGAGGCTCATGAAGAGGTTCTGAAGGTCTTTCTTGGACACGTGTCCCCCTCGCGCCGTGTCGAAGTACACCAGCGACAGCAGCAGGTAGGGGTCGGGCGGCAGCTCCACGCCGCGCCCGCGCCGCCGCGGGGAGTTGCTGCGCTCGTCGTCGCTGTGCGACTCCTGTTGGCCAAGCATTTGTTGACGACCTCCGTAGTAGTGGTTAACAAGCCAGTCCGCCACCCCGGGGGTTCTGGGTTCGATCCCCAGCCAGGGCAAGTTGGAAAAAACTTGAGACATTTTAAAATTATCCAGGGTGACTTTTTAAATACAAGCCAAATTTTTGGAGCAAGTTCAGTCCGTGATGCTGAACTACTTTCTATAAAAAAGTTATTAAAATTCGATAAAAAATTTTCGTCGTCCCATACAAAATCCATTTGGCTGAGCGCTGATTTCTATGGGAAGACGAATTTTTATTTTAGTTTTTGGTTAATTGTTTTTATGGAAAGTAGTTCAGTGTCATGGACTGAACTTGCTCCACAAATTTGGCTGGTGGTCAAAAAGTCAGCCTGTTTATGTGTTTATTAAATATAGTCATCATCATCATCAGCTCTCAACGACCCACTGCTGGGCATAAGCCTCCTTTTGTCAGCGCCACTGAATCCTATTCCCAGCCTTTGCAATCCAGTTCTTTCCAGCAATCCGTTTGATATCATCGACCCACCTAGCCGCCGGACGCCCAACACTCCGTTTTCCATTCCTGGGGTACCACTCGGTGACTGCCTTACTCCACCTTCCATCATTTCTTCTAGCCAGGTGTCCCGCCCAGTTCCATTAAATATAGTATTGAGATATTATCCCATAATAAAAATTTAAACTTAGTTTGGGGCTACCTCAACCAGTGTAATTTGTCCTTAACTATTTACACAAAGTTTAATAACCAAGATAATCCATTAGTGGATCAATCCCATAAGCCGATGCAAGTTCCGATGAACATAGGACTGAGGACAATCCAATACATACACATAGCATAATCACTACATAGTATAAAACAAAGTCGCTTCCCGCTGTCTGTCCCTATGTATGCATAGATCTTTAAAACTACGCAACGGATTTTGATGCGGTTTTTTTTAAATAGATAAAGTGATTCATGAGAAAGGTTTATATGTATAATACATACCCGTGCGAAGCCGGGACGGGCCGCTAGTAAAAAATATGCCCAGAAATGTAAGGTTTTTGTGTGACTTTAACAGGGTCATATTTGTACTACACTAACAGTTGGTAATATATCACGATACCATCTTTTCAAGGTTAAATAGATTAACCCAGTTTACAATTTTAAAAATCCAATTTTCTTGTGATGAAGTTCTTGCCCAGCAGACAACGGCAAGACGACAAAGGCAAGATTTCGGCAAGACGTCAAAGCCTATACTATAACCAGTGGACAGCCAACACGCTTCCGACGATAGCTCATTTGTTAATGTACCACGGATATCATGGACGGAAAATACTACGGAACAGATGAACAAATATATATAGCGAAGAAACCACAGATCTGTATAATTCAATTTGTATGAAAACCTGGCGTACCATATTTCATACAAATATTTAACAAGAAATTCACTTACGAACGGAAGGAAACTTTTTTATTACTTCTTCCAACGTTTTTCGACGAGTTTCTACGGCCCAAAACGGGAGATTTAGGTATTTTACAAGTAAATAATGAATGTCCGATCTAATGAATTGACATACACGGACTAAAAGTGACGATCCTAAATGAAGTCAATTTGACGTCAGATCGACACGCAAATTCATACAGAGGCTGTGTTTATCTTGATCCATGGTCTGTGGAAGAAACACATCACAACAGTTTCCTTTTGGCTTTACCATAGTAAAAAGCAAACTATGTATTTCCAAAATGTTTACATACCCGTCTGTCCCTCCGCCTTGAGTCGCGCCTATCATCGCGGCGATCATCTTTCTTATCACTACTCTTCACTTCTTCTTTCTTTTCACCCTCGGGCTTTTTTTCACTCTTTTCTTCCTTCTTTTCGCCCTTTTCTTCTTTTTTCTCCAGTTCTTTGACCTCTTCGACCTTCTCTGGCAGTGTGTATAATGTTTTGTATATGTAGAAACCGAAGTCACGCATCAGCATTTCGTTGAACAACTCGGCGAAGACGAACAACTGTAAATAATAACATCAGTATAATGGACTCTGCATTATAAGCAGAATACAAGAAGTTATTACTAAATAACTGCGAGTTACATTTAGAACTACGAGTATACACATATACATATACACACGTTGTATAAACTTAACTTACAAATCGAAACTGAAAGTCAAACTTTTAAAATATCACGTCTGTTGTATACCTTATGTATAATAAGAATAAGATAGTAATACGAGTATGTAGACAACTTCCGTGGTGTAATGGTCAACACGCTAGTCCGCCAATCTGGAGGTTCTGGGTTCGAGCCCCAGCTAGGGCAACTTGGAAAATGGCTTTTTACAAATTGTCCTGGTTCTTGGGTGTTTATATATATATATGTATTTATTGTAAAATATAGTATCGTTGAGTTAGTATCCCATAAGTTTAAAACTTACTTTGGGTCTAGCTCAAACAGTGTGATTTGTCCCTATATATATTTATTTATAGTATAATAATAACAACACAGAGCATTTTGATTCTTGAGGGTCTAAGCAAACAGAGCTCAGGGCCACAAGACCCAAAGGTCACTTTTAGCGTCAAGGTGGGCGAGATGGTGGAAAAATGAATCAAAATAGTGATAGGTTGCTAGCCTCATCACCCATTAACTTGAATCGCATTTTAGCACATTCCCTCGATCGCTTTTAGGCTCAATTTACATTGCCGCAAAATCGAGGCGAATTTTAAGTAATTTACAGAGCATAATATCTTCTATAATCTAGGATAACACTGTATAAATTAGCGTAAAGAAAGAAACTACGCGGGAATTCCCACGAATTCCGAAGTTCTTTTTGTTGACACAATTTTATACATTGCCACATTGACATAGAGTTCAATATTCTTTGTAGAGTTAAAAACTCGCTTCCATTCCGCGGCGGAAGAGAAGCAACTGGTGAATTCAAAGTTTATTCTTACCTCCCAGACTGGCATGAAAGAATCTTAGTAAACCTCTTTTACATACCTCAAAGCTGTGCTCCTTGTTGTCTGTCACTCTATAGTCCAACATTAGTGAAAGAGTAGCCACACTGCAGTTGAATTTGCCTCCTTTGGCAGTGGCCGAGGGGTGGACGATGATGTGTGGTGTGGTGGGCAGTTCGTACCTTTGCTTCAGTAACTGCTTTTCTTTCTCCAGCTAAAAATGCATTAATCGGTTAATAAATATCGAATAATGATCCAGAAATTACTTTCAGTATACAGGGTTCTACAAAATATACTAAAACTATTTTAAAAGTGAATCGGTTGACTGTTTGATTTTGTACAATATTTTTTACAAAACAACAATTAACACTAAAAATAAATCTTTTTCTGAAAACAGAAAGAAAATTAGTTATTAAATGAAGCAGTTATTAGCATTTCAAATATTAGTATGAAGAAATACGCGCGACACCTAATGCCAGTGACGTCATACTTCTATATGTGCATCTTTTTTAGAGATATTTCGTTTGGCAAATTCTTTTTTATAAATAACTAAATCTTACCTTCCTTTTCTCTTCTTCTATTTCTTTCTCAGTTTTTTTCTTCTCCACTGGTTTCTCAGTTTTTTCTTCCTTCTTCTCAGCTTCCTCAGCTTTATCTTGCTTCTCAGCCTTTTCCTTGTCGCCTTGCTCTTTCTTGCCTTGCTTATCTCCCTTTTCTCCTTCATTTTCATCATCTTCCACTTCCATAACATCTTCGCTCTTTGTTTCTTTTTCTTCTTCATATTTTAGTAGCTTTGATAAACGTGATACTAACTGGGGGCGCAGTCCTAGGTAACAGATTAAGTTTGCATAAGGAAATGTATGAAGTTTTTCCAACAAATTAAGGAAGGGTTAGGAGTAAGGTCCTACCAAGACATTAAAAAGATGGCAGAGAAAAGAGGGGAATGGAGGCATCTCCACGCAACTCCACCGACAAGAGCAAGCTCTTAAATTAAAGAAGAAGGAAATGTAACGAGATTTGGAGAATGGAATAAAATTGGCGATGACATGAACACCATTCAAAGAGTTAGCATATCATATTTTGATTACTTTCCAATATTATCACTTTTATTTAAGTAAGTTCAGTTTTAATTTTTGTAGGGTTTTTTAGGCATTTAAGATGCAGTACTAAAGTACTCAAATTAAATAATAAAAAATATTTAATTTGAGTACTTTAGTACTGCATCTTGAATGCCTAAACACCCTATAAAAATATTGTATGGCTTTCCTACACTCTAATTGATTTTCAACTTCATTGTAACATGGGTTAAATCAGTTACCTTACTTGTAATAGTGGGTAGTAGTGTTAGCGACGCAAGCCTAATGTATGTAGGAATATCAAATGGTGGCGAAATTCGACATGCGGAGTTGAACACGTGATGGCTCAGATGGTAAGAGCATCGTCGTATTGATACTGCTTACGTGGTATTTTTTCACCATTTCTTATTTCATTATTTATTTAAGTTTAAATTTACCAATTCAACCTTTGCATATGTTTATGACTTCCATTTCTTTTTATGAAGACTACTCAAGGAATTTTAGTAATCCTACCTATTACTTCCCTTTTTTACATGTTTAAAAAATTGAAACTTACCTTTGCAGCTGACTTTCCGTGCCCGCAACTCTTGTCTCAGTTGATCCACCTTGATCGATTTTAAGTCAATATTAGAATAATGTGTGGGCTCCGGTCTACTCTCCTCATCATCCTCATCAATCGTTATGGTGGAATTGGGGTTTGCATTATCCTGAAACATGATCAAATTATTAG
This sequence comes from Acrobasis repandana, assembly GCA_963576875.1. Classification (NCBI taxonomy): domain Eukaryota; kingdom Metazoa; phylum Arthropoda; class Insecta; order Lepidoptera; family Pyralidae; genus Acrobasis; species Acrobasis repandana. Next base: position 6,448,810 of record OY756221.1, on the reverse strand, counting down.
TATTCATGTCAAATAACTGCATGAAATATAGAATTGTTGGAGGACATAATTTACGTTAATGATTGATTTAAATAGACTGATTGACTTATAAATATTTATGTATTTATGAATGTTGTATGTAAAAGACATAAAAAAGTGTAAGCAAAACGCTAAGGACATAAAAGTAAATCAATGAAGAAGCAGATTAGTCCAAGAGACATCTCGGCTGTGAAGACAGTAGCGTGGTGGTTGTCTTCGCCTCTTTAGCCGCGCGCAGCCGGAAACATAAAACAAAACTGGGAACAAACAATTGGTTTGTCCGCTGACTCCTCAGCGTCGTCAGCGGCGCCGGCTCCCGGCTCCGCCGCCAGCCCCGCGTCGTCGTCGAGCCGGGCCGCGGCCGCGTCGCACGCCGCTCTATACTGGTCCTGAATGGTGCCCCACTCGATACGCGAGGGCTGCGCAGACCACACGTCTGGCAGGAACAACACCACAGTCTCGAGCCGCGACTTGCCGCCGCTGGTTTCGCGCCAGTAGTAAAACTCCACCATTCGGTACCTGCGCGGGTAATACAGTTATAGTTCCATACTCACAAACGTTCGATCTGCCCGTCTTACATGGACACGACACATCCGTAGGAGAGTTTGAGGGCTTCAGCCTGATACAGCAGCTTCCAGTGGTTTGACGGTGTACTAGCTCCTCCACTCTCACAAAATGAATGTGTGCAGTACCATGACTAATCTTAATGACCGAAGGCAAAAGCTTCTCAGAAGTGATTATCAGTCATATAACATTGAAATGAAATAGATAAATAATATACTTTAGTCACCGAGTGTGAAATTTTTGCCTTTTGTTGTTAGAATAGACACAAAACAAACCATCTTAGTCAGGTATCAGGAAAACACGCAGAGTAAACCAGTGAATGACACTTACCACTGTGTGCAGGTAGATAAGTCAATGCCAGTTAGTGCCTTGCATGTGCGTATAGCTGTTTTGACTAACACTCTAGGATCTGACTGTGGGTTTTCACCATCCAATGAGGGACTCCACGGTCCGCCTATGGCAAAGTTCTCTGCTCCCTTCCCCTTTTGTCCCACTAAGAACTTGATCAGGCGAGTTGGGTGTAATGGTGATTTGCTTCCACGTTTGTCTTTCTCATCAACTTTGGTTAGACCACACTTTTGGTATAGGAACTCCAATGTTGGCATGCTGATTAACATCACCTAGAAAATAATATTACACTTACTTACGACTTGTAATGTAAGAAGTGATAACAATAATACTACATGTGTATTAATATAGCAAATACATAACCACATCCAGAGGCGTAGCTAAGTGTGGGCGACGTGGCTCCGGCCAACCTTTTTTTAGGACCCCTCGCGTCTGCAAGTGCTTTCTCCCATATAAAACTTTGCTTTTGATCTAAAAGGGCTTTTTCTGCTAGCCAAAGGGCCTCACCAGATCTCTCTCCCCCACGTCGAACTTTGTTACGCCTCTGACCACAATCATAGATATAGCTTTTCACATGAGTAGTGTAATGACTCACATCAAAAACCAATGGATATAATGAGTAGAGATAATGGTAGATTATGTACAATATACCTATAAATAATTTGACTTTGAAGGTCACAACTTCACTTTTTAACATATCTTATGTATTTACCTTGGCTGAAAACTTGTAATCTGCATCTGGGGGCTCCAAGATAACATCATTAATGGATGGGTTTTCAATCTCCTTATTCATGATGTGGTATGCACATGGGTTGTTCAGGGCGAATGGAGAGTGAGGCGGGAAGGTCTCCCCCCACTTCACATGGGCGTTGAAGAAGTCAGACGGAATGTATAAGTTGGTATATCTCTGAGAGAGGGTTGGGACATCCATCTTTGTTCTAAAAATAAGGACAAATATCCCAATAAAATATGACCAAATTTATGAACATTTTATACTTAGTTAACTAAAAAAAGGTTGAGAGGTATGCTGTTAGCTGTGTAATGATGTTGATATCTCACATTTTAGTGGATGGCAGTTTATTTTGTAATACAATACTCTTTAGTTATGTTTTCAACAGAATTCTTTTTTTTTAATGTTATAGGGCCTCAAATGAACATGCGGGTCACCTGATGGTAAGTGATCACCGCTACCCATGAACAACTGTAACACCAGGGGTGTAACAAGATCGTTACCAGCCTTTCAGAAAGATATAGACTTCAATAAAGGAAATGGAATTTTGGGTTTTATATGAACTGGTTCTAAAATGAGATCTCATATAATTTGCAATCAGACTTCTAAAATTAGATGGCAAGCAAAATGGTTACACATTGCTCCTCACAGAGTCTAAGGCCGCGTCCAGGGACACGCGGGGCTGTGTGCGACGCGGGCTGCCACGCGTAAAATTTCCATAGTTTGTTTTGAGCGGCGGCCCGCGTGGCAGAACGCGTCACACACCGCACCGCGTGTCCGTGGACGCAGCCTAAGGTTACTTACATGTCCAAGGGCATACGTGGCACTCGAACAACAAACTTCATTGGTGAAGGCTGATGAATAATTGGCCGCTTCCTGGGAGGAGAATCTCTACGGCTGCGACTGTCCATACGACCCCTGGAGCGACTGCGTGTACGGGATCGTTTCTAAAATACAACATGATATTGTAGGTACTTCTGTATTGACTGCAGTGGGCTAAGCATAATGTATGGGTGCATCTAGGTGATAACAGAATGAACAACTTTTAATAATTATTATGTGTGTAATCCTATCATATCCTAGTCATACCTATATAATATTATAAATGTGAAAGTGAGTTGTACTTTTCATCCCGAAAAAATTTACCCAGGATAGGATTTGGGATAAGAGAGCGAGGCTGCGGGTAAAAGCTAGTAATTTTAAAATTCAAAAAATATGTTTATTGATGCATCACAAAACCTAACATTCAATAAAAATATGTCTGTAATTTTTTCATTATTTTTGTCTTATTATTCGTAATTATGAGAATTATAGATGATTTGTGCCAGTAATACGTATTAGCCGCGTAGTTCCCGGTAAAGTAGAATAGGACCTCTCCAAGTCTTCCCATGGATGTCATAGAAGGCGACTTAGGAAACACAAGGTAAACATAGCTTATATACATCAATGTGATATTACATTTATGTACATATTATACATCTATAATTTTATATTAGGGTATAGTATCATCATCTGAGCGTATTCCCGGTTGCATCTTCAGCAGTAACGCTTCAATGCCCAGAGTCCACACACCTAGGTGATTTGATGAAGTTACTGGTTTTTATGTTAGTGTTTGTTTGTAATAACTTTATTGTACCAAACAAAAAAGTATAAAAGACAACGTAATACGAATAGTGAATAGTTTATTGCGTAGATATGCAGATGCATCTCCCTGAAAGGAATCCATCCAGAAAGCCCATGTCCATATGGCAGACTAGGCGACTGCCAAGTTGCCTTGCATTGTCTTGTCCTGCCTACAATGAAAAAAAGTTGAACCAACCATAGGAGCTCTTACTCTATCATCTCTCCTTGGGGGCGGATCCCGCCTGTCATCACGACGAGGCGGCAACGATGCCTTTTTTGCTGGCGGAGGCACAGCATTGTAGGAATTAGACTTTCCCCCCATGTTCTGCTTTTGGTTTCCCCCTTGAGGCAACACTTGCACTCGAGTAGCGTTCCACTTGAATGGCATATTGGGATTGAAAGTAGCTTCCACCAGCACTCTATCATTGACTTTAGGGATGACACCCTTCGCACAAACTGATGTCTGGTAGAACACGTCGTGATCAACGAAGCCAAAGTCGTTGTGGGTCTTCGTTACCGTACCAGTAAAAACACGCTGCTCTCCACTATTTTGCGACTGGTTGGATTGAGAATTCTGATACATGCCAGGGTTCATCGCACGTGGTGTTGGATACGCAACTACGTTGCCCGGGTACATCTGACCTTGAGCCATTTGGTTCATTGGCATTTGTCCCGTCATTGGCATCCCCATACCGCCTTGTGCCTGCATCATGCTGGGGTTAAAAACAGTCGGCGTCTGCTGGAACGGCATCATGCCTTGTTGAGACATCATTGCGTTGGGATCCATTATTTGCGGATTCATGCCGGTCATGTTTGTATTCACGTTTGACCGAGCCCATGGCGGATTCTTTGCACCGCTACCGGTTTGCATATTTGCAATTCAACACTAAAGTTTGCACTTGTATAATTACGAATAGGTAGTTTTCCTTTATTTCCACGTTAATATTACGACCACGACTTAAGCACTCAACAACATGGGCAAGTTTGCGCAACAAAAATTGTCAATAACATGCGCATTGTGCGAACAAAAATAACCAAGACAAACGAACGAAACGAATGGCGTATGCCGTATGCATATAGTATCTGCTCCGTAGTCTGTGGCCGTATGGAATGGATGGCGTCTTGGCGACAAGTGACATTGACAGCTAGATAGTTCAATTCATTCACTCCAATTTCCGGTTAACAGCATAGACAATAAGGCTGGACCCACACTTTTCTTTTATTCAGATGTTATGTGATTTCTAATCGAGATTGCTTCAAAACGGGATTGCTTGACCTGGTACACGGATGGCTCGAGGACAACCATGGAACAGGAGCGGGCATCTTTTCAAAGTACAGACAATTGTATCAGAGCATGGAACTGATGTGCTAAAATTAGAAGGAGGCATAAAGAACCGCCAAATCTATATTCTGGCGGACAGCCAGGGAACTTTCGCGGCCCATCAAGCTGGGGCTGGTCTGGGTGCCAGGTCATGTTGGCAATTAGTAATTTGCTTATAGGGCCCGAACCCTTCTTAGGCCTATCATACGGAATGGTTACAAATTTCATAAACGCCAATGTCAGGATGAGACACAAGGCTGTAAGTGTAAGTGGACACACCTACTCTAAGAGACACTCAGCGAGGATTTTGCCAAGTGGCACAAACGGTTAAATAAATTTAACTGAAAACAGACAAGAACTCTATTGGGAGCACTGACTGGACACTTTTACAATCGCAGTCACCAGCTCTTTAAAATAAGACTTGTTAAGAGCCCAAAATGTCAGGCATGTGAGGAATCAGAGAAGACAACGAGACACATTATGTATAGCTGCGATGCGACTCGATAGCTGGTAAGAGTGGTAAGCGCATGGACCTCTTGGGATCAGCATATCCTGAGTGAGAGGACTACAGGCACTACGCACCAGATGATATTCTGAAGCTTATGCAGTCCTTCTTCAGAAATTCTGAGGCGGTTGAATAAGGCAAGGGGTAGGTACAATATAACCCATTGTTCAACCTGTGGTTTAACGTGCTTCACAATGTGAACCCTAAATGCAAGATAAGATACGATGTGAATTTAAAACCACATCTGTTAAAACATACCACTTTTGTCAAAACAAGTAAAATTAGTATTTAATAGCATAATAAAGTATAAGATTATTAATATGACCTAAGTAAGCCTGGGAATACATTATTCCGATGTTCAGATACTGATTTTGTATACATTGCCTCTTCCGTAATAAATGACCACAATTTTATCATTATAAAACCTGCAATATACCTAGGTATATATTACCCAGGGCCAGATTTAGTCTGGAGCGATGGCAAAGTTCTGTTATTATTAGGAATAGGAACGGATGGAGCTTGCGCAGACTAGGGTCTCGGGGTAACAGGATTTTGAATTCGAGCGAAAATATATTGAAAAGAAATTGTACCTAACAAAACTTATTTTACTAAAATGCTAGGTGACCACAATTTTATCATTATAAAACCTGCAATGTACCTAGGTATATATTACCCAGGGCCAGATTTAGTCTGGAGCGATGGCAAAGTTCTGTTATTATTAGGAATAGGAACGGATGGAGCTTGCGCAGACTAGGGTCTCGGGGTAACAGGATTTTGAATTCGAGCGAAAATATATTGAAAAGAAATTGTAACAAAACTTATTTTACTAAAATGCTTAGGTTTAAGCAAAGGTTTGTAAATTTGTAAAAACCCATGGAGTATTAAAAACCTTACCTACTACTACTAATATGGATCTCGAAGACTCAAAGTCGCTCAACGCGCTATGGAGAAGGCTAAGCTCGGTGTTTCTCTTCGAGATCGAATCAGAAATGAGGAAATTCGTAGAACAAAAGTCGCTGACATAGCCCAGCGGATTAGCTCATTCAGATATGTTGAAATAGAAGTAAGTGGGCGGGACACATAGCGCGATAAACCGAAGGCCGGTCCGCATAGACCTCGATTCCTCCGAATTCCTTAGGTGTAGAAGACCAAGGCATGTACTTAACGATCCTGAGGACCCTCGTCAACGTACACGAGAACAGGGCCGGATTTAGGGGAGGGCAACCGGGGCTACTGCCCCGGGCCTCCACAAAAGAGGGGCTCCCACAATAGTTAAAATCTTTATTGCACCAAAACATAATGATACAGAGTACAGGTCGTGCCTTTTAGAAACTTTTAGATCTTTTTAGAAGAACTTTTAGATCTTTTTAGAAGAACTTTTAGATCGCTCTGAAGTTGCCTCACTCAGGTTACAAACAGGGACAGAATATTTACCACAATAATATTTTTTTCAGAATGATTGCAAGAATGTAGATATGATATATATACACAATAAACAAAACTAAAGCAAATTCTGTCTGCTATGGGTATTTTACTACTGCGACGCGAATCGCCTCAACTTCAGAGCGATCTAGAAGTTTGGCGCGACCTGTGATAGATTAAAGAAAACAGATGATAAAAGGCCTTCAGAAGAAGAAAGAATCAGTCTAGTAAAAAACTTTTCCTTTGATATAGCCACGCTATGCATAATGCATTGCCAGGGGCCCGCCCCCACAATGGCTAATCCGGCCCTGCATGAGAACTACAGTAGAGTCACCTGCGCAACGCAGACACAGAATCAGCTTGCTTGCTCGCTAGTGCGGAAATAGAATATAATCCGAGTGCTGGCACGAATTTTTGGGTAGGTATTTGAGGCAAGTTGAAAACTTGTCACATACCTCTCCTATTATACCCCAACACGGAACTGCAGACCTGGCTGGTGGCCGCGTTACGCGGCAAGTAGCTTCTCATCCTCAGCTGTGCTGCTTTGGAGCCCGGGTTGCGCTTTCCCGCTTTTTCTTCTCCAAATATAGCATGCATGTCAATGGTCACCCAAGAATGCCAAAGACCTTGCAAAATGGAGAAGAAATAGCCGGAACAGTTTAAATGATATGGCTATAGTTTTACGACCGGCCGCCTGCCTGACGTCAACCCTCCTTGGGAATGCACTTGTACGAGCACGAGCGAGATGTTTGTACTTACGAGTAGTCCTTTAGTCGAGGTTATGACATCCACATGAAGAGATGTAGTGGTCGGAACCACACGGGACGGGATTGTATTAGTTATAAAATATTTTTGTTGCCTGTCGTCAAATTGCTTACAACCCCTTACATTTTGAAAAAAATAACCCTAACCGTTTCTTCAGGCCGTACCCCTTTCACATCAAAATCTGATGGTTTTCATCTTTTTGGATTTTTCTGGTTGGTTTAAAACACCCTATTATAAACGATGGTATATTATAATCCCTTCGCATACTCCACCGACAAGAGCCACTAAGCTCTTAAATAAGAAGAAGAAGAAGAAGAATTATAATCCCTTACCCCTGTAACCCTGGAACAGGTCAAACTATTATGTCAATCACATTGACTTATATATAACTAGGTCAATCCAAGGCCGTCTTAAACTAGGCTGGGGCCCTTGGGCACACAGGAATTTGGGGCCCTTTAGGACCCTTTTGAGGCCCTTGACTTTGGAATCGGAGTGATTGCGTGAGTGATCGTTAGATGGTGTACTTAGTAAATTAGGTAGGATGCGTTCGGAAATATTATTAATTATTACAGTAGGAATAGGCGCAGTCATCGATATAATATAATGGCGTAGTACTCGTATATGCCTTGTAAATACCTTTTGATAGGATTACTGATCTATGAAAAAAGTGTAATGTGCCCGACAAAAATTTTTTGAGAATAAATGTGTGAGAGAATTTGTCGGTCCTTCGGAGCCCCCTGAGAATGGGGGCCTTGGGCACGGGCCCCGTGTTATGGTGACCCAAGTCAATCAGCATTTCGGTTAACGTACGCGACTTGTGGAATTAGTCCCGTCCCGCCTCGTCCCGACCCCACAACCCGCGAGAAGGAACTTCGTTCCAAAAAAACCTGTGTGTGTAAGTGCCGTAAGACTCTGTATGCCCCATTAAAGAAAAAGACGTAATTGTGTATAGATAGTAGGTATAATACCTATATCTACCTCTACCTTCCAAAGAGCAACCAGCGAGCAAAAGCGGAAAACTAAGAGCAAATGGATTTTCTCACGAATCTCGTGCCAAAGACAAAATTCAAATGTTCTTTCAGTAATAGGCCTTTGCAGGCACATTTTCACGTCAATTAGTGTTGTACACTTACATTACGTGTAATATTTTTTATTTTAAAATTATTAACTATTTTTTTTAGGCTTTCTCATATCTCTCTCTTTGCCTCGCCTTGTCCCATTTCAATTGGGGTCGGCTCTTCTCGTCATTCTTCGCCAAACTGTTCGGTTTTGGGTCGTTGTAGCATTTATTCGGGTTTTCTTTGTATCATTGTTGATGACGAACATCCAAGTATGTAGGGGTCGTCCTGGCTTTCTTGGACCAGTATCTACGTTTAGCACTTTTCTGGTCATGTGATTTTAAGACCTTCTCATGACGTGTCTATACCACCTAAGACGTGTTTCGGAGAGTTTCTCTTCGATAGGTCTGGTTTAAAAAATTCCACAAATGTGTTCGTTTCTCACCCTGTCTGACAGGGTAACACCTCCTGCCCATCTTAAGAGTCCTCTTACCCAAGACAGAATCAGAGTTTCCCATACAAACGTAGTCTGCGTTTTATTTTGAAACGACATGTCAGATTTCGGTAAAAATTTGTAACTTTAAAGAAATTGCACATATCTAGGGTTATAATTGGTTTTCACAGTCCAAGTATGACCTTGAAAGAGAATATAGTGCATTATATCATTTTTGACCATTAGTATGGAAAACTTTTATACCCTCATATTTTCTTTCAAGTTCATATTTTGACTGGGAAAACCAATTATAACCCTAGATATATGCAATTTCTTTAAAGTTACAAATTTTTACCGAAATCTGACATGTCGTTTCGAAATAAAACGTAGACTACGTTTGTATGGTAAAGTCTACGGTAAGGAGATTCTTAACATCTTCATTTCCGTCGTATGCATTTTGGTGGTATGGATATTTTTCACGGGCCAGCATTCGGCACCGTATATAAGAGTAGAAGGGCTTTCTCATATGTCTATTTACAAATACTTACTTATTTCTACTTGACACATTATAACATATTGTAATGCTTGCAAAGGAGCGAGAAGAAATTTTAAGTAGTTTATAAAAAGGTAGGTACCTTACCTATATTTCAATAGGGGTCGGCTCTCGTCATTCTTTGCCAAACAGTTCATGTCATTGTGTAAGCAAATAGGCGATTCTTTCAAAAAATAATATAGTTAGGTACCTATACACACGCTATAGTTGTGTGTGAGACTGCGATCTTTCTTTAATTTGAGGAGATTGCATTATTTTATCGAATTTCGGTAAAAATATTGGGATAAAAATATTTCTTTACAAAACATCACTTTTTCGAATCATCTTGTCGGGGTTATTTAAGTCCCCACATTAAACTCAATGCAGGCTGCGTCCTGTAAAAACCACCCGCATAATCACCAGCAATCTCTCAAGCGCCCAGAGATGGATGTGCGACGTGGTTTTCTTGACGCATTGTGCATAAATAAACAGAAGTACATCAACTGTAGGCATTTGGCTTCTGCCTCTCAGTTTTCTGTTGCCGGTTGCGGAACGCGCTCGTGTGCTCGCAGACAATAACGATGAAGAGAAATTCGACGAACCACTTTCGCCCTACCACCTAACTTTTACGGCATATTTTGCCTTCGCGCCCGGAGAAATTTACTCAAAAAGTCATAAACAAACTAACGCGTAGCATGATATTTTGGTAACCGGGCATTCTGCCAGTATTTATTTGATATTGAGACCAATATCAGGCTTTTTTTAGTGTGGATGCAGTTGGTTTGTAAATATCAACATTTTCTTAAACATTCCTAATGATTTATGGAATACTGATTAAGTAGTGTCTACGTAAAATAAGTGTTAAAATGTGATCTAAATAAAAGTTACTTAGTGTATTACTAATATAGACACAAACATGTTTTGACTGTTATTGTGATGAACAAAATTAGATATGGAAGTGAACAAATCTGAATGTGCATCGGGTCTGCAAGCGTCGACAGCTTCACCTCGGAGCCCAGTCAGGATTGCTGCCGGACCGCCAAAAAAGTCTATGGCTTCAAAACTATGGGATCTCTTGCAACCCCTTGCAAGGCTATGGGGTCTAGTTACAGCTGTAGGTTGGTACCTATCTTATCTTTACATATAATAAAGACTTAACTGATCGCTGTACGAGTATGTGCATGGAAGATAAAGGAGATATTATTATTGGGGGACTTTATCAACACAATAGAACCCTTGTCTGTTTGTGTGCGCTAATCTCAGTAATGGCTTAACCGATTTGGGTGTGGTTTTCACAAATATATTGTTGTGTAATCATTTAAAATGTATTTTTGTTTTTTTCCTAAAAGTTCATAAATAAAAAAATTATAAGTACTAATTTAAATAATCACGTGGAGTATTTTTGATAAAAATTCTCTAAGGTCCACGCGGATGAAGTCGCGGGCTATAGCTAGTTTTTGTATAAGTTTTCTGTGTTTGGTAATCCAGTGTTTGTTTCAGAAAGGCTAACTTCACGTAGGTACATAATACAGCGTTGATACAACCACCAACCTGATAAAAATAAATATCAGTCTCCCTTAATTCAACTTTTCTATTACTATCTAGTTGTACATGGGACTAGACCCAATTCGTGCGTCATTGGATTTTTGTAAACAAGTAAATTAGTCGCGATTCGCGCGTCTCCGAAAATTTAAAAAAAAATGCCTTCACCGAATCGTCACTTTTCGGGCGTCTAATAAATTTTATTTATTTTGACGGTCGCGAATCGTGCGTCATTGATTAAACCCATAGGTTTACTAAGCGGTAAGACTTGACATACCTACTTACTAAACTAATAAGTAACTTAATTAAGTACTCTACATACTTTCTTAGTGCTGACTTTATTAAAATGTTACTCGTACCTACTTCTTATTTTTTAAAGAATTCATTGCACAAAATAATAATGGAATCGTTAACTTATTCCAAAAGAGGCGCATGTGAACCTCCGTAGCTACGTGTCAGCGTTGTGGCACAGAATACATAAGAGTCAAAGTTGTGGTGTCAAGCTACGAGTACTTTGAGTGCTACGAAATCATGATAAAGTCTAATTTGCTGTGTTTGACTGTCGTGTTATGTTATGTAATAAAGGTATAGTACCTATATATAGTACGTACCTACATATCGTATGCTTAATAACTAAAGATTGCATATTCAGATGCATATATAAAGGTATATTATATTTACCTACCTAAAGTTGTGATGTTGGGTAATAAGGAAATCACTTTTTTTTTCTGCGATTATGGGTTTCAAATTTAAGTGTACGAGTATACTCCGTGACACATAATAAACCTTCTTCTTCTTCTTCCTTACCATATCCCATTTATATTTATTTGACACTTGATAAATCTAATTTGACGCAAATCACAGTTGCCCTTTTACAATGTAATCACAATGTAATATGGTTCCTTGCCAGCTATCCCGGGATTTTATTTTTAATAAAAATATCATAAAATGCCGCTTCCATAATTTGTTTGCCAAAGATTAACTTTAGGTAAATACCTATGCATGCAATTAGGTATCGGTCTCTACGTAAAAGACAGCCGTTTGTTTACAAAAGCAAAATAAGGTACCTACCTACCTTGTTTGTCTCAAAGTTAAAGCACTAACTTTCTGTTTGTCTCTCGATGAAATAAGTTTCAGTACTTTACAGGAAGTACAGTAGGTAGTAACTATTCTTTTGGGAGCTACTGCAAGAATCAGTCAATAGGTACTAGACAAAACAAGTATGTACCTTATTATTAATTAAAAACAAAACAAACTTTTATCTAAAACAATGAACTAAAAAGTTTAAAGTGCTCTTCAAGACAAATCAGTTGAGCGCATACTCGGTGGGGTTATATTGTTTTATTAGACAGACACACAGACAACGGTCTGTGTGTCTGTCTGTCTGGTGAAACTACACAAAAGCTTGTAAAAATGATATTTTTTTCCTATTTTTAGGCGTTTCAAAGTTGTTAGTATCGTACTACATCATAAATAAATAAATATATACCTACGGTCAAATAATACAGATTGAGCTAGCCCCAGAGTTAGTTTGAGACTTCTGTTATGTATGGGCTAACTCAACGATACCATATTTTATAACAAATACATGTATAGATAAACATTAAATACGATAACAATTTGTTGTAGGAAGTCCCCTGGCTAATGATATAGGTATTTACTTTTTCTAACCCTTTGAGCTCATTGGGATAAGATCACTTCTTATAGTGACCATTTCCCATAATTACCCACTTCCTAATACGACCACTTCTCAAAACGTATGTATATCGTAAAAAGAACACTTCCCGAACAATCTTGCTATCTCCACTTAATATTTGTTTTATCTTTATTGCACAATAATTATTGATATTTTTCAAAACGAAAAACCGAGTTCTATACCAATCTAAATATACAAACAATTGAATACTTAGGCGGTATATTTCTAGTCATTTTTGTTTAAAAAACAAACCACACATCTGATTTGAATAAAATCTATAGGACCACCTGAAAAGTATTATACAACGTGGAAGGGAAATACCCGTAATAAATCGAACTGTGGTCTATACTAGATCATTACAGAATAATGAAATTAAAATAACAGCCGAAAACAAAAAAACAAAAATTGACACTTCCATACAATAGTGCGCGGCCGTCTGGGCGATTTGTATGGGAACGTCGAAATTTTTTTTTAGTTTCTTGACTGTTATTTTAATTTCATTATACTTTAGTGATCTAGTATAGCCCTTGGTTCGATTTATTACGGGTATGTCCCTTACACGTTGTATACCCTTTTAAACAAAAAAATCAAAAAGTAATCAGGAAACATACCTACTTAAAAAAAAGATTCCGAAAAATTGATAGCCTCTTCCTTTTTTGAAGTGAACAAATATGTATACTTATATAAGAAAAACCGTTTATCAATAATTAGCTTAATTAAAATCCATTTCGATTCTTCCGCTCTATAAAAACTATGGTACGAAGAGTCATATGTTAAATAGCTTTGGACATGTTACCACTTACACCTACCATGTTAATATTAAGTTACTTATTAGTTAGTATGTCATGCAAGTCTTACCGCTTAGAAAACGTATGGGTTTAATCAATGACGCACGAATCGCGACCGTCAAAATAAACAAAATTTATTGGATGCCCGAAACGCGACTATTCGGTGAAGGTATTTTTTATAGAATTTTCATGAACGCACAAAACGCGACTACTAAAGGCATTTTTGCACGCCTCATAAGCGAAGCGCATGAGGTAGTGCTCTACTCTCGCCTTACAAAAATCAAGTGATTTTTTTAATTAAATGTGTCTCTATTTTTTAAATTTTCGGAAACGCACGAATCGCGACTAATTTACTTGTTTACAAAAAATCAACGACCCAAAAATTTATACATTTCCTATAGTTTTGTGGGCTAGATATACTCAAAAAGCTTACAAGGCACTCCGTGTCCAATATACCAATGCGTTCAGGATACTTTCGCGGCTGCCTCGCTTCTGTAGTGCATCAGGGATGTTCACTGTGATGTGCATAGACTGCTTTTATGCTGTAATGCGCAAAAGATGCGCGTCCCTGATGCGCAGGGTGCGAGCCAGCGACAACAGCATCCCGGAAATGATTGCTAGTCGACTGAACTAATGTCTTGTGGTTGTAACGGCAGAGTAAAATACAATTTGTCACTACCCCTTTCTTTTCCCACGGGTGTCTTAAGAGGCGACTAAAAGAGGTATAGGTTACAGAGAACGAGCAGCAGCGTCCTCTCTGCAAAGACTATATACCTCTATTTACCATATATTGCGATCACCAATCCAATTTTAAAGACATTTTGACAATTGGACATTCTGAAAACTGGACATATAAAAAACCGCTGGACATTTTGACAATTGGACATTATGAACTTAAACGAAATTTGTGGGGGCCCCTCTCTTGTAGAGGCCCCGGGGCTGTAGCCCCGTGTGCTCTCCTCCAATCCCGGCCCTGGATAACTACATGTTACATATCCCTAGTTTATAAGTACATTATTACTAACAAAGTGAGTCATGTTACTTGAAATAATAAACTATTATGAAAATTCATAAGGCCTATTCCCCTAAAAAAAAAGAAATTCAACCGCTTTTTCCTTTTTTTCTAGTTATGAGCGGAGCCGGCGCTGAATTGCTCGTTTTAGGATATGAAGTGGCCCCCGGTTTGCTGTGAGTACGTCACTTTAAAAATTCAGTTTCTGTTTGAGCTACCTGGTTTCCTGTGTCTGTGTCCGAAAATTCAACTTTTTTTTCTTAAATCAAAGAATCAAATATTCAGGAATAGACATACTTACTTACATAGTTAGTAAATATATAACATTCGAAAATTGCTTTCCATAGAAATTCGTATCAGCTGATCGGTCGTAGTCGTAAGTTGTATGGGAGAGAATTTCTTCTCCTTATGTTTCTAGGAAAATTTGATTGTATAAACTGTTTGTAATGTACTTTAGTAGCCGTGTGGTTCCCGGCAGAGTAGAATAGGACCACTCCAAGTCTTCCCGTGGATGTCGTAGAAGGCGACTTAGGAAACATAAGCTAAACAAAGCTTATAAACATCAATGAGACCTCTCCATAACCCGTCTGGCCAGCAGCGTGGAGAGTGTAGACAAAACCCTCTGACTGCTCTGGCTAATATATGGCTCTGGTAGTTCAGAGAGAGTCGTGCTCCTGCAGTGGAGACTAAAAAAGACCTGATAATTAATGGACTTTATGGTACACAAAAAGTTACAGAATTTTCCTTTAAATAAGCGCTGAAATCATATTTCAATTTCTTGAAGCTATTTCATGTCGTTCTCTGAATCTTGTTTCTAAATTAAAGTCAACCATGTAGGAAAGGCACAAAAGCCAAAAATTATAATGTACATGTCAAAACATAGAAACACTTTCAGTAGAGAATGACGCAAAACAATTATACAAGGAATGTTTCTATGACTCTAGCTGTGTAGAGCATTTGTGATAACATTTAACACAGATGTTCTTCATATTGTCCTGTTGTTATTTGGATTTTAATAAAATGCAAAATCGAGAAGAAATAGCTGGAACAGTTTAAACGATTTGGCTGTAGTTTTATCGCTTGCCTGACGTCAACCCGCTTTAGGAATCTTTGCTCTATATTATGTTATGAAATTATTAGGGACAGCCTCACGCTCCGGAAGTCTAATATGTATAGGTTGGTAAAACCACAATTTATATTCATAAATACTAATTATATAAATAAGAAGTTACTTTGTTGGTTCCCAATACATTACTCTTTATGAAACATAGCATACTTTAAAATTTTCGTAACGTATTAATTCTAACCAATATTTCTATTAATATTGTTATCAAATTTCATCAAAAAATGGCATGCTTTTCTTCGCACATTTGCGAAAAACGGCCACTTTTGGCAAATGTGCGAAGAAAATATTCACGTTCTCATTTTAAACTGTGAACAGTAGTTCATAAAATAGTTTGATGGGTTATCTAGGGCTTGGTAGAGACAAAATTTCAAATGATATCTCCGTTTCCTTTTAAATAATTTATTTCAAATGGGGACAGTACTGGACCCCGGAAAATTCATGTATGGCCTTAACATGATTCAGATTCTTGTTGTACCTAAGTACTATTTTTAACAAAATACAGTTACATTGAGCAATGTTTTACTACTTAAAGTTTACTGATATCAGATAATAAGAGAGATTTTAAGATGACATGTTGCCAGACAGACCTTGAATATATTGCTCAAGATTTTCCTACATGACCGTTTAAAAATTTACGTGTTCTTAAAATCCATTCAACACATTTGTATAATTCGTTAAAACTTGTTCTAAAAATTTTTAATAATTCGCTAAAACTTGATCTCAAATTCTATTTAGAGGAACATATAACACGTTAATTTAAATGAAAAACAGTTTAGGTAAGGCCAGGTCTCACAATAAATAAAATAAATAAATATATAGATAGGGACAAATCAATTAGATTAAGCAAGCCCCAAAGTAAATTTCAAACTAGTGTTATTATGAGATACTAACTCAACGATACTATATTTTATAATAAATACATAATAGATAAACATCTAAGATCCAGGACAATTTAAAAAGGCCATTTTCTAACTTGCCCTGGCTGGGGATCGATCGAACCCAGAACCTCTAGGGTGGTGGACTGGCGTGTAACCCACAGGCCACATACCACCAATGGCGTCGTGGTTAGTATAATTTGTTGATTTTATTTTCAGATTCTGCTTCAATTACAATAAGATTATTTAGTATAATTTGTTGATTTTATTTTAAAATTCTGCTTCAATTACAATAAGATAACACTTGCACTATATATCAGCGATCCTATATTCAAATTTTAAACAGAACCATGTTATTTCTTTGAGTGCCACTATAATGACATATGTGACGTTCCACGGGTAAAGGTACCTGGACGCTGGCACTTACGACATTGTGTTTATTCAAGCTAAGTTAATTGTACGAATTGTTTTTCTAAACGTCCTAAGCGCCACCGTCCACAAAGGTACCTTTACCTGTGGAACGTCACATATGATTATATGTAATGATGGCACAAAATGGAGCGTCCACGACAAAATTGTGTAGACACATTAAAATTTGTTGGCCAGATATACAAAATGGCCAGAAGAAGTGGTCACTGCGCCTTCCATAAATGCATTTAAAAATAGACTCGACAAGTGGTTAAATAAAGTGTCGTTAATAAATATATGAACTGTGAAAAGACTTTATGGACTCTCAGCACTGTGTGAAATAGACTAATAAAATAAATAAATAACTTTGGGGCATGTTTAATAAGTGGGATTTGTAAAAAAAAATTGTGGGCTTTGCTTTACCCGACCGACTCAAACAAGTCAAATCGGATACTTTTTTCTACGTCAAAAACTAACATTTTCTATGGGATTTGTATGAAATATTGATTTATGACCTCATAGTTCCTTGGAGTCAAAAATAGCGCTCTTAATATCCGTTTTTCTGCATTAATAAATCTAAAATCACGTTCAAAGTGTATGTGATCAATGACAAGTGGCATTATTTTGTGACGTTTTATTATATTAACAGTACTAAATAATTTATTATTGACCCACCGTAATACCCAATTAGTTCATTATCATCAGTTCTTTTTTAGTCTCCACTGCAGGAGCACCACCCTCTCTGTACTACAAGAGCCACATATAAGCCAGAGCAGACAGAGGATTTGGCCTACACTCTCCACGCTGGTCAGACGGGTTGGAGAGGTCTCACTGATATTTATAAGCTTTGGTTAGCTTGTGTTTTCTAAGTTGCCGTCTACGACATCTATAGGAAGACTTGGAGTGGTCCTATTCTACTATGCTGGGAACCACACGGCTACTATCAATTATTTAATATATAAAATAAAATACTCATTAACTTACCTACTTCGTATATCGTGTGATTCATCAGTTTAAGTTTTAATAAGTTTATATAGGTATTGAATTATTAGTTCATTATTGGTTTGTTAAGTTACCTACCCTTTGGGTTGCGGAGGTCAGACGGCAGTCGCTCTGTGTAAAAACCAGTAACCTCTTTCGATCACCTCGGTAGCGGATCCCGGGCTCTGAAGCGTTACCGCTGAGGACCGGGAATACGCTCGGATGATGATGATAATGATGAATTGGTTTGTTAAGTTAAAAAATGTTACTTGCTCGGGTAATTCAATCACATACAGTGGCAATACTTTCAACTGATGACGTATTCTTGGGCTAATCGCGTGACCAACTGTCACGGGAAGAGGTAGTGATTTACTCACTGGACTCTCCGAAATGGTATACTTGTAACATGAGATAATCCGTACTCGTGTGAGTTCACAGTTCGCAATACTGTGCGTGTTTTAAAAATTCACTGTAATTAAACTTTAATTCTCAAAAAAATTACATAAGAACCCTAAGGATTTTCTACAGATACCCACAATATTTAAAACACGATTAAGAATTTTTGGCTAGATAGAAAAAAATCACAAACATACCAATTAACTTTGCCCAAATTTACCTATAAAAACTTGTTACTATTTTATACAATCACCTTTTAATATAAAAATTATACCAAAAAATGTATAATCTAAATTACTAGTCGATTTTGTACAATAATAATAATAAATATAATACAAAAAAATAATAAATATAACACAGTGAAATATAATAATAATATTAATATAGTAATATTAAGTCCGCCAATTGTAAACAATTATTATTGTGGATCAATAAAGTTTTAATAAATAAATAAAATATCGTCGAGCCTTTGTTTGCTCTCGTCGAATATTTCACTGTCTTATTTATTATTTTTTTAAATAAATAAATAATAATGTGTGTATGAAGTGCGTTTGTGTAAGTAGTGTGTATAATGTTAGCACTTCTGTTTGGCTGTATTTCAGGGCCTAAAGTGGTCATTTTTGTAAAAATTTTGGCCAAAATCATTTCATCAACATGAAGCTTACCAAATAGTTTTAAGAGCTAAGGTTCGGCTTTCGACTAAGCTTATTAATTTCAAGAAATTGTTACATGTTATTCTCAGTTTATAAATGTTAACTGTTAACAAATCATTTAGTGGACAATCAAATTTTTTCATAGCACCGCCTATCCTATAGCACAGTTTAAAAACATTCGGCAGTGCTATCATTTCGTCCAACAACATAGTTGTTGACGCGTTAACTGCATATGACCTAACACGCAAAATTTCGTGGAGGTTGCAAAAACGGGAACTTGTTTTGCCGGTTTTTATATTCGTGTTGACGTATGGCACTTATCCAGATAGGGCTGCCTCCTTCATATATAGACATTTGCTCACTATGCAATTATGCAATGACATTGAGGTTGATAACACCAGATTTATTTTTATTAAGTACCTCTTGCATTGATGCCAACGTATGCGACTTACGTAATATGAACTCTGGATATGGTGGTCTGATTTTGAAAAAGGAAGAGAGTCCTAAATTAGACGTAAGAATCAAAATGCATGTGTTATTATTGGACCGAGATACCTATGACTATATCTCTGTCCAATAATAACACAAGCTCACTCCAAATCTATATTTAAAGGTCAAATGAACTTGCAAAGTGAAGTTCAATCGAAATTATGTGACGTCATCACTCGAATCGATTCAAATTAAAATCTGTTATTGTTATATTATTGTTGTTATTGGTATTTTTGGCTTTATTTTTATTAAAAAGATTAAAAATGAATACCTAACTCTACAGGTTGACCCACCTACAGCCTTCTAGTAGGTGGGCCAATCTGGGTCACACGACCCGACGTAGATCTTAAGAAAACGCTAAGTACATGCATCCTAGGCAGCTTCAAATTAGTCATTTGGAAATTCTTTGAAACAGGCTTATGTACTAAGTACAAAAGTTGAATAACTGCCGCTAAAATATTAATTATGATGTAGAGTACAGTAGATAGATTATAATATGTTGAAATCTTAAAACCCTGAACCATTCTTCGGGTCAAACCTCAAGGATGCCAGCCCTAACCTAAACAATGACGCCGGTAAGGTGATAAATAAACGCAAGGTTTACGAGATCTTACACAAATACCTACGTTAAAGTTTTGACGTCACGAGATAAAAGGCCTATAAAAACTGAGTGACGAAATTGATCCTTGAAATGTGAAGTGGAAACTATATTTATTTATGCTTTTTTTTAATTTAGTAGTGGATATGTTTTCCTAAATATTTTTGGATTGTAACTTGGTGTAGTGTAGACTCTTGTAGATACACAAGCAGACACATGAGTAGGTTAATGAACTCTTTATGCTACTCAAAATTATTATGCACGATATTGTAAATCGCGAGAGGATGCTGCGCAGTATGATTTATTATAAATGCGAAAGTTTTTATGGATGTATAGATGTGTGGATGTATGGATGTTTGTTTCGATTGCACGCCAAAATTAGAATGAAATTTGGCATGTAGATAGCTTATAACAGTTATAACCTAGGCTGTATACACATGATACATTTTATCCCTGGAAAATATAAGGTTCTCATGGGATTGTCAAAAATTGGACACGCGAGCAACGCCGCGGGAATCAGCTAGTCCTATACCTAGTATAAATAAAATAGCAAAGTCATTTCTCTTCCAGACAATCGATGGATTGAAAGTATTAAAAACGATACATGGGTTTTTACTTATCTCTAGTAGGCAGGCCCTGATTATCACATTTGCCGCCCATAGGCTAATCATATTTCGGCGCCGCACTAAAATTTGCCGCCCCACCCCATGTCCCCATGAGGTGCAAAAATATATAAGTAGTAGTAGGTGACGTCGCCAAAATTTATGTTGATTTGCATTACATTGAACGTTGAAGTAAATAAGCATGACAAATATTTTCATTATTATTTGGTCCTTTCAGATACTTGGCTGAAAGAGATCCCTTCCTAGGATACGCCCACCTTTGTGCAATGTGGCATAGTCTATCTATGTGTTATTTTTATTATTTGTGCAATAAAGATATTACAAACAAACACATATTTTCTTATGCAAGTAACAGGATGAGCAAATGGAAAACTTGTTGTGTGTGTGTGATCTTAAATTCTGAATATATTCGACTAGCAATGAGTCATCATGGCGTCAACACGTATGTTTATCTGTCTATTTCTACTTGACTTCATTTGTTTTGCCCGCTTGATTAATGATGATTGAATGACGATAATCATGCTAGTGGAAAAATGTGCACTTGGAACGCCACAATTTTTTTTTTGTCATTTTTGTCCAGTGTGGGGGCAGCCTTGGTCCTGATTCTGGAGACCATGTGGGTCGCAGCACTCTTCGTGGACCTGCTGTGTAGACGGGGAGAGTACACCCTGTCCCTCAGATGCTGGGACTTCACTCGATGGTCGTGCGGCAGGGCTCGAGCGCCCTTCTATGCCTGTGCTGCTACGGCGATCTTGTTCGCAAATCTCACGCTGCTTGCTACTGTTTCAGGTAAATTAAAGTTAAATAGTTGTTCGGTGAAAAAGAAGACTGCTGGGCGAAATAGAAAATAGAAGAGGGAAAATGATTGGTCACTTCATACGACATGATTCCTTATTTAAAAATATACTAGAAGGAAAGATAAAAGGTAGAAGAGGTCCAGGACGACCAAGAAAGAGCTATGTAGAGCAACTAAAAGTAAAAGCAGGGGTCATGTCGTATCAAGCACTGAAGAGTAAAGCAGAGAACCGAGAAGTTTGGCGCATACTCCACCGACAAGAGCCATTAAGCTTCTAAATAAGAAGAAGTTGTTTGGTGAGAACAGTAGACCTCGCGAGCTCTTATAACCATGCAATAACGGACACTTTTCCCTTTTCCCAGGCTTAGAAAAGCCATTTTAGAGAAATTCCGTCGATATATATATATTTTTTTTTATAGCCATTTATGTCCCATAGTTGGGCAAAAGCCTCCCCTTTTCGTTTCCAATTACTTCTATCCTCGGCTGATTTCCTCCATATATATTCCGTCGATATATACCGCTATAAAAAACTTTCCCGCATTTTGACCCCTCCACTCTTCTCTTTTGAATTTTTTTTCAACGTCTTGTGTAGAATGAAGTCCTTAGTGTGCTTCTCAAATTTGATTGAAATTCTTCAATAATTAACGCAAAGTACCACCTTCCCCCTGTTTCTCCCCAATCAAAAATCGCAAAAGACAAAAAAAAAATATAAATCAAGGAACTCATATGCAAAATTTCGTCAAAATAAGCGATGGTCTACCAAATAAAAGATGGTCATACTTTAAATAACAAATCAATTATGATATATCACAAAAAATAAATATGTATAATATAATATATAATACAATATATATATATATATATATATATAACACGAAAAATAAATATGTTCTCTCTATGCCTCATATAAGGGATAAAGAGGTGATAGTGTATAAAGTGTATGTCTACATTTTTGGTCAAGTCCGTATTATATATAGCCTGATTTTGACATCAGCCAATATATTTTCAGCCTGTGATCGATGATTATCAACTTTCCCTCAATAATTCTCTATATAAAAAACAGTTTAGTAGCATTTGCATTTGCTGAACTTGGCCATTGCATCGCGTTCGCGTGATCCGAGATTAATTGATTGCGGTATTGAGTACCTACGTCATTCCATTGTCTGACAATTTATAAATATTCATACCAATCAGGATAATCTATCTAATTACAAAGGCAGAGAATTTTAATAACATATTCGTACAGATAATCGTGTATATAAATTGACGGCCAAATTCTTAATTAATTTAAAGTAAGCTGAAGTAGAGCTGGGCAGGGCATATATTTGTCGGATGCGTTCTGAAAGATAGGCCAATACACATTTTGGATACAAGATGGGCGTGCGGTAGGCCTACCTAGGACAAGATGGCAGGATAACCTTAACAAATTTTTGTACGAGTGGTAGGGAATCGCAGAAGACTGGGATGGTGGGAAGATAGGGGGAGGCTTTTGCCCAGCGATGAGACACAACAAGACCTACAGGCTACTAAAAAAATGATAAAGGCGGATAAAAACCTTACCTGTCCATTTTGAATATTTGGCCCTAAATGTGTGTTAGGTTATATAAGTATTTACTTTAGTCTCATGTGTGTGCGCTAATGTAAATTCTTTAGTTTTCATGAGCTACATTTCCGTATCGGATATTTTTACTTATTTTTTAACTTACATTATCAACAAATACTCTTGTGTTGTTGCTTTTGCACGCCTCATAAGAGTCATAAGCGAAGCGCATGAGGTAGTGCTCTACTCTTGCCTTACAAAAATCAAGTGATTTTTTTAACTAAATGTGTCTATATTTATTTTCTATCGCACTTGTACAATAATATTTACACATAAATGTCAAGGAAAAACACTAGTTTCAACACTTATGACATTTTTAAAAGACATTTTGCACACAAAACAATGTTTAATAAAATCATTTTGTGTGTCTGTATGTATGGAAACTGGCGTGGTCACGATAACTCCCGAAAAACTTATCTGATCAAGTCCATTTTTTTATACGCTTCAGTATTATCCAAAACGTTTCAAAGATCACGGTCTAATTCAATGTAGTTTAATCGTAATTTCAATTTAATTGTGAAAAATGAGAATATGAGGCGTGCACTTTTGGATTTTCCAAACTTATTTTAAACTACCACACCCAAGGGCAGATTTACCAGCAGGCTGAGTAGGCTGGCATCTAGGGTGGGCAGAGTGTAAATTTTCCACTGGGGCGAAAAATGAATAGCCTGAAGATGGCAAATTTTGTAAATCCGTCACCGACCAAACCAACACTACTTTTGGTTATCCAGGTGGGATGCTGCTGGTGCTGGCAGCTCTTCGCGCTGCCGTGCCATTTTCTCCATATGCGACACATGGGCCACATTCACCTAGAGCTGGAAGTTCTTTACTGAGTCAACACGACTCGCCATTGCCAGACGTATTCTACAACGCAGCACAATCTACTGAAGAGAGGTAAGTAAAATGTTTCTCCTCCTTCATTTTGGCACGTTCCCGTTTGCAGCCTTAACTGTGCTGCTTTTGGAGATCATAGACGTAAGTATATGGAAACTTTTCCAGTATTCAGAACCCCAGTACTTCTAAGCTGCGGGAGCCTTTTTAAGCGATTGAACGCGCAGTTTGATAGATTAAATGCTGCTTTTGGTTCTGTAATGTTTTGGGAGGCTTTACAAACGCAATAATACCATCATGGATATGAATTCCTACCGCTATTTAGACTAAGATCACAGTGCCACAAAATTTATATAAGTACTTTCTTTCGTCCTACGAAATTCACAGGAAGATATGGATAGTAGTTATTTTGATAATGTTTAAGTTTACTACAAGGCTTAGTAGTAAACTTTAAAAATATTATTTTCCAATTTTCAGATCTGAAGAAATGACAATACTGGAAGTGAGGCCTGAAAGACCTCGTTCTGTCACGCCAAAGCCACCTCTACTAGAGCTGTGAAACAAGTTATATTGTTGTCAGTTCGAGCATCGTTCGAGGCATATTTTGTAATAAGTCATTGTGATAGTAGAAGATACGAAGAGAGGTCGATCTTCACCCATCTGCTGAACGGATTATTTTTTTTATTAAATAAAATGCGTTCCTAAACATATACAAATAGGGTTGCCGTAAAAATATGTTTATGGCTATTTTTAATTAAAATAATGAAAATATTTCTTTTTTTTTATACGTTTTACTGACTTGCTAGTCGAACGATCTAAGTTCCAATGGAAAGCCTACAATATTAACAGTATCCTAGTTAACTGTTAACTATTAACAATAGTTAGGTTGCTTACCTTTTTCTGGTCCCTTTTACCTAGTAGCTCTGTATAAACAAGTAAGTATTTTATAAAAAGGCAAGTAACGTAACTGTTGCATACTGTGTATGTTACCTACACATATGCTTTCCATTGGAACTTAAATCGTTCGACAAGCAATGAAATTAAAAAAAAAAAATTGCCCCTATCATATTTTTATGGCAACCCTATAGATGTATGTTCAGGATTTTTTTTTGTTTTAACCTGCAATCTCCTTGACTATGAGCGGATGAGTTGTGTGTCGATTTTTTAGGCTTTCCATAGGAATTTAGTTCGTTCGACTAGCAAATGAAATTTGAAAAAAAATATACATTTTTTACAACACTATAGATATATGTTTAGGCAGGAACATTTTCAAAGGTAAGTAGAAGTAAGAAGGTCAAGCTCTCTTCAGATCTAAATGACTAGACTATGAATGTTCTAAAAACTATGGTGTGTTTGAACACTGGTAGAATTGTAGAACAAATGTTCGAACGACGAGTTCATACCGACAACTGGATTACGTTTGTACTACCTCCCATGTTTCTGAACTTTGGGAAATTATTTCAACTCAGATTACTGGTCAAGCGTAACATTGTAATTAGATATACCTAACTGTACTGTACTGCTCTCATAAGAACTATATGAAATCCACAGAGTTACTGTTGATGCGTGGCCGAATGTACATTCGGATGATACATGGTGATATTAATATCAAAGAATTTACTTTAATGTATTGGAACTTATGGAAGGTACGTAATTGTTTAATAAACAATGGCATTCATTCAAAGTTCCACTGTTTTATATTAGTAGAATAATAATTGGAAGTAAAATCACAAAATAATTAGTGTAGCTTATATAATTTTATACCTACAGAACATCTGTGATAGTATAGATTGTAGTCATGAATCAACATAATCTAATTTCTATTGTGGTATTAAAGTTTCTAATAAATTAATAATTGCTATACCTATGAGTTTTACTTGTTCTAGACTTGCTTTTGGCTAAATACAACATAGTAGCCTTTATGTAGCCCTTTATGATTTGAAAATAGAGAAGAAATATGTAAATTTTATCTAGATAATCTTTGCTCCCAGAGACTAGATATGAGAACGCATTGGCTCATATTCGAATTTGAAACATTCTTGGGATTTTTATTATAAAATATTTTTATTTACTGGCCTGCCTTATTTCTTGAAGATTAGGTTAGATGAGGAGACTGATATCTCTAAAGATACCTATTTCAGAAGTTATCGTCGAAAAAAAACCCAGATATACTACCTATAGAAACTACATACATAAAAACCCCGGATTTTCTTGCGTACCTATTTAATCACTTACTTACTTGCATGCAACTTTAACTCATTCGCCGTAAAGCATTGCAGCCATGAAGAACGCCAGTGACGTCACAAGATGGATGGACTTGAAGCTCGATGCATCTTGCTGGTAAAGGGCTCATAAATCAGGTACTCTATTTTACATGGACGTGCAAGAAAAGTTACTACGCATTACATTAGACATAAAAATGAAATATAGTTACACGTAAATTTTCCTCCTAAAAAGCACTGAAATAAAGGTTTAGTAGAAACTGTGCCGAATTTTAATCATAAAGTTCTCTGTTGTTGGTGAATGGTTGAATATCTGACTTGCTAATAATTAACTTTTTTAATAAAACAAACAACCGACTTCATTTTTATTAGGAGTTTCTTCCATATCCCCCAAGTTTTTCATTCTACCTTCACCAAATTAATATGGGACCAACTAAGTAGTAAAGTCTTTCAAATAAAAAAAAAATCAAAATTGGTTCAAAATTGGCGAAGATATCGCGTTATAAACATACATAGAAAAAAGGGCGACAAACTCAGTATCTACTTATTGCAAAATAATACGTGCATATGTAAGGAAGGAACAGGTCAATAGATAAAAATATTGTGTTTATCAATTTTGGGGCGGACAGGACCCAGGTCGCAAGATCGAAAAGTCATGCTTAGCTAATACCACCTAATACCTAAGCCAATAATGAAAACTGTTAGAAATACCATATAACTAGTCTAAAAGAAAAGAAAACGAGATAAATTATCATGGACATTTCATTGAAGAAAAATCCTTATTGAGGTTTGTTGTATGAAGGCTTGAAAAGTAAGATTCTGTAGCTAAATGTTATATAATATATATATATATACTATATTGTATACTACTCATACGGGTTCATGACGCAACTACTCTCCAGTACGGCCGCCATTTGCGTCCAAGTTTCGGTGAGTTACACAAAATTTTCGGGCGAATATCTCAAAAACATCATCACTTACAAAAACTTAATCAAATAAATTACGAGCATAAAACACCACTTTTATTCTTGTTTGTCCATCTTGTTTGTCCAGGTGGGATGCTGCCGGTATTTGTTGCTTTTCGTGCAGCGCTGCCATTTTTTCCATATGCAATGCATCACAAGGGCAGCATTTACCTAGAGCTGACAGCTCTTTATTGAGCCAGCACGATGTATTCTACTACGCAGTACAATCTGGTAAACAGCAATAACTGAAGATTAACTATTTAGGATAGTCTTGCGCTTGGTGCCATTTTCTCTATTCGTGACATGTGCAGCACTCACCTAGAACTAGAAGTTCTCTACAGAGATAGCGCGACTCGTCATTACCAGACGTATTCTACAACGCAGCACAATCTACTGAAGAGAGGTAAAAGAAGATAAAACATGATATATTTATTTTAAGGGCACTCTTGCACTTGGTGCCATTGTCTCCATACGTGACACGTGGGCAGCATTCACCTAGAACTAAAAGTTCTTTGCTGAGATGGCGTGACTCGCTATTACCAGAGGTATTCTACAATGCAGAACATTCTACTAAAAAGAGGTAAGTAGCACAAGATACACTCGATAAATGTGTACACTCTTGGTGATATTGACATCAATAAACTTTAATGGATTGGAACATCTGGGATATAAGTAATTGTTAAATTTTCTATTGTTTTATATCACTAAAATAATTGGGAGTAGAGTAAAATCACAAAATAATTATAAGTATTTGTTTGTGTAGCTTATATAATCTGATTCCTATTGTGGTTTTAACGTTTCTAATAAATTGATAATTGCTATATATACCTATATGTAAGTATATATATATATACTTACACCATTATTATTTAGACTTGCTTTTGGCTAAGGACGGCATAGTAGGAGTAGGCTGCCTTCATGATCTGAAAATGGAGAAAAATATGTCAACTTATCTTTACAAACGAATGTTTGCTCCCAGAGACTAGATATTAGAACGCATTGGCTCATTGGCATTGGCATATGCGACCTTAAAAAATCTTAGGCTTTTAAAAATTTTTTTTACTCGTCTGCCTAATGTCTTCACGATCAGATTAGAGATTGATTCAGGCCGCTTCTGATAGGTCGTTTTAGAAATCCTTCCATCAATAAGGTCAGCAGTGGATTTCCTGCGGCTGATATGATCGAGAAACATATTTCAGTTATCGCCGGAATAGACAGTTGGAAATACCTATCTATACTAATATTATAAAGCGGAAGAGTTTGTTTGTTTGTTTGTTTGAACGCGCTAATCTCCTAAACTACTGGTTCGAATTGAATAATTCTTTTTGTGTTGGATAGTCCAGTTATCGAGGAAGGCTATAGGCTATATAACATCATGCTACCAATAGGAGCAAAGATATAGTGGTAAATGTGTAAAAAACGGGAGAAATTATTTCATCTTTGAAGCCTTCCGTTGCGTGCGCCGTGAAAACGGTTCAAGATACACAAAAAATATGTATTAAAGAATAATAGCTCTTTTAATGATCTAAAAATCAGTCCGCGATAGTATATGTCTATCTTTTAAGATTAACTCACAAAAACCGTTTTTATGGTACCTAATTTGGTCAAAATAATTTGTTTAAGTTGTATCAACATAATAATATTAATCTTTATTCAAATAAATATGTTGTTGGTTAAGAGTACTTCATCTATACTAATATTATAAAGCGGAAGAGTTTGTTTGTCTGTTTGTTTGTTTGTTTGTTTGTTTGTTTAAACGCGCTAATCTCAGGAACTAATGGTCCGATTTGAAAAATTCTTTTTTTGTTGGGTAGTCCATTTATAGAGGAAGGCTTTAGGCTATATAACATTACGTTCCGACAACCACGCGAACGAAGTCGCGGGCACAGCTAGTATTACATACAAAAAAACCTCGAACTGTCCAATTGACTCTTTATCCGCTTCGTTCTTTCCATTTTATAAGTAGACATGAATTCTTCGGATAGACAGATGCAAAAGGCCATGAAATTTATGACTTACAGCTAAGAAGCAGTCGTTGTTCATATAAGCAAAGCCCGCAGCAGACAGCTTCAGAGGCCTTTGGGCTCTCATCATCACCATGATGAGCAGACGTCGGAGCCTCGGTGGCATCCTCTCCCATTTGCTCTGCATCACTGCGTCACCGATACGTGCTGCCTGGTAACAATAGTTTAGTGTTCATTACAAATGCTATTGTAAAACTATAGTTCAGGTTATCAGCCATAAATCTGGGACCTTTGACAGGATCACCAAAAATCCTTTTGAATACCTATCCTACGTAACTTACGTACTATTTCTAATTTCACCTTTGACTCACCACCTTTTCTAGCGTGGCTTTGAGTTTTAGCCCAGCCGTATGCTGGGGCGTTTCGTCGCGCTCTCTCGCTTTAGCAAATGACTGTTCTGAGCGACAGAAAAGGATAGCAGCATACGAAAGTGCTGTTCCGTGCTGACAGATGTGTCCCAACCCTAAAAGGATTTTTTGCTATCGAAATATATCTGATGCCAGCCGGAAGACATTTTGCACATAAATGTTTTGTTCTAGTGCAGAGCTCCTTCTGGTGAATGGCAGCCCACTTCGCACGCTGCGCCGCGTGTTCGTGGACGCGGCCTAGAGAGTATCACGTACTTATCAAAACTGGGACCGACACAACCTGTCTCTAAATCGAAAATGTAATCGCGTTTAATTTCTCAGAAGAATCGCTTGTAGACTGTGGCGTTAGTTCATTCGCTTTGATTTATGGAATGGTTGGTCTTCTTATTCTTATCTTGGCAAAATAGCTCTATAGTGTAAGTAGTTAAGAATTAGGTAGTTCACAAACACATAACCTTTATTTACATATACTAGCTAACTAAATGAAAATACTATTTTATGATATAGACTGCTGAAGATGCACATTGCAAACGCAATCGCGTTTTACACCTCAGTAGATCGCTTGTAGCTTTGTAGTGTTAGTTCATTCACCATGATGCATTGGCTGAATGATCAATAGAATGTATTGTTCTCCTTTTCGAATTAAGTTTTCTTGCATAAACAATATTACACTCACTTGGACTGCCTCTGTGGTCCAGTGGTTAAGGCGTTTGCCTTGTGATCCAGAGGCCGTGGGTTCAAATCCCACTAGGGAGCATACTTTGTGAAAAGTTTTTCCAGTCTGGTTAGGATATTGCAGGCTTCAGTCACTTGATTATCCAAAAAGAAATTCCGTGCTTCAAAAGGCACGTAAAGCTGAGGGTCCTGAACGCCATCTAGCGTTTGTCGCGCCACCTATCTTGGAATTGGTTCTGGTCTATTTTGGGTTGCGGAGGTCATACGGCAGTCGGTCTGTGTAAAAACCAGTAACCTCGTCAGATCACCTAGGGTTAGGTAGCGGACCCCGAGCATTAAAGCGTTACCGCTGAGGATGCAACCGGGAATACGCTCGGATGATGATGTATAGGAACTCACTTGCAATGTTAGCTCATTCGCTGTGAAGCATTGCAGACCGAGCTGTATAATCATGGCCATGAAGAAAGCAAGTGACGTCACCAGACGGATGGACTTGAAGCTCGATGCATCTTGCTAGAAAAGGTAAAAGGCATATGAAAATATTTTAAGACCCAAAAGGTTCTATTTTTATACGGGTTTATACAAATACATCTTTATACCTAACGGGATAGACAGTCTAGGGCATCAAGGCCTAAAGGCCACTTTTAGTGTGATGTTGGACATAAATGTGGAGAAACCGCCTTGTCAATGTCCAAAATTGATTCAGATTCATGCCCTTTCCTTAGATCGGTTTTACAATCTGCGCAGAAGACAGCAGCAATCTACGTTTTTACTTTTATCTAATAGGAACATACGGAAATTCTTCCCAAAATTCACTGGAAAAAGTTTTAACCAGATTTCCATCGATTTTGAATCATATGAAACTAGTAGGAAATAGTAGGTATGTTTTAATTATGTACATCTACATCTACACTAATATTATAAAGAGGAAAGATTTGTACCTATTTTTGTATGTTTGTATGTTTGTAATGAATAGGCTTAAAAAGTACTGGGCCGTTTTAAAAAATTCTTTCACCGTTGGAAAGCTACACTATTCCCGAGTGACATAGGCTATGTGTGTACCACGGGCGAAGCCGGGGTGGACTGCTAGTAAACTATATATGTACATTTTCTTCTATATAAATGAGGTTGCCTGGAAAAAATTGCTTAGCGATAAGGCCGCCTTTTGCGCATTTCCTAGTTTTTAAGATAATTATGTCTTGTTTTTTACTTTTGTGCAATAAAGGATATTGTATTGTATTGTACATAGTATCTCAATGGTTTTAATCTTGGTTTTAACATAGGTAACAACCAACAACAAAATATGCAAAAATGTAGATTTTTGCATATTTTGTTGTTGGTACAGATTTTATAAATGAATTGCTTTTGTTTTCGTCTTTGGACGTAAGAAAATGAAGGTCGTTAAATGAGCAAGAAAAACAATTTGTTCAGTCTTCCTCAGACGACGACGCGACATCAGCTTTGTCGACAAAAAATAATGATTTTATCTAGGACCTTACAATAACTCAGGCGATTCACCCAACAACGCAACTGGCAACGCGCCCCGCCGCGGTGCGCGGAATCTGCTGCGTTTTTACGGAATCTGCCTTGTTGTCTATACAAACTGAGATACTTGCATACAATGTTAAAATCTGTTCGCGGTTCGTCGGTTCGCGGTGCAGTGGGATCACCGCCTCAGTGTCAGCCCGTGGATATCTACTACTCTGTTTAAATATACGATCGAAATTATTTAATTATTTACTTAAACTTATATCAAAATAGTCAATAAGAAGATTTTCTTTTGAGATCAATACAGATCTAAAAAAAAATTCATTTAACAAATTAATTCAAAAATCTTTTATTTTACTAGTTTCACTGCCACTTCGCCTCACTGCGGTATCTACTCGTATTGTACTATTATCACGGAGTAATAAAAATATACTTGATACACTAAGTTTTGTGTACGCACGGTATGTACGCAAGAGAAATAGGTAAATATTTGCGAATAATATAGGCGTAAGAGAAATTCGTAGGCGTATCCTTCAAATTGAGCTCATGGAATTCACACAAAGGTAATACAAAATGTACTAAAATAGATCTCATTGACTTAAGGGTCGTAGGTCAGTGGTCAAACATATATACATCGTATAGTTTCAAGAAGCCGTTCATATAATGATAGGTCAAAACCTCAATAGTAGAGCTTCTCTATTCAGTTGATGAATGAAGCCAAGTTACAAATCAGTTGGGCAACAAATGATGTTTATGTCTCTTCAGAGTTTTTGGCATTTTATGATCAAATATAGATAGAGTCCTTCATTTAAAATGGGACTCTGATTATGGCCGTCTATTTTTGTTGTCGTACAGGAGTACGATACGTATGATACTTATAATTACTTGATGATATCTTATGTATTGCAAGCGCTGAAAGTGACCACGAAGCAAGTGCATCACACATAGAGACTCTTTATTTGCAGCTGATTATACAATACATATCGCGAAAGGAGGTCAACGAACTCAGTACTTATTGCACAATAATGCGTACATTTGGAAGGCCTATAATGAGATAGGCCATTATAGATAAATACACTATCACGTCTTTATCCCTAATGGGGGAGACAGAGCCTTTGGGTCTTGTGGCCCTGGACAGACAAAACCCAGGGCCGCCGTGTATTTTTTAATAAACTTGGGCGAATTATATTATTTCAGTCCACATACCTACCAATTCTAGTCGCAATCGCAAAGCTTACTTTAAGTCTTGGACGTCAGATTACCCACTGCCCAAACATTAGAAGTCATTCAAAATATCTTTATTATCATAGGATATTTATATTATCTCTTAATAATAGTCACTTGTTTTGTTTTGCACAAATGTTGACGTCAAATCGTTACTTACAGCTAAGTTTACGCCGCTTCCTAGGCGCAAGTGCAGAAGAAGCGTTCATATCGCTGAATAACAGGAATTGACATGGATATCTCAGATTATATCATAAAGAGATAGAAGACGACCTAGAAAGACGTGGGGGGGATGTGTGAAGCGGAACACGAAGGAGAGGGGGGTTAATAAAGATATGGTAAATGACAGAAAATGATGGAGGGAGTTGACATACAGAGCTGACCCCAAATAGAGGCGAGGAACATGATGATGATGATGATTTCAGATTAAGTATATTAAAAAATAAAGACTTGAAAAGTCACGTTGCTAATATATGTAACTTCGTCGCTAAATGATATAGCGGAATTGTGGCTGCCAGTGACAACTACGGTACAAGTCTCTAAAATATTAATTAATGCAAAGGAGTTGCTTGAAAATTTTGTGAGACTCACCGAAACTTGGACCATTACCACGCAAATAGCTGCCATGCTGGAGAGCAGTTGCGTCATGAACCCGTATGAGTAGGTACGGGCGAATTTCTGTACGCAGCTGTGAACAAAAACACCATCATTAGGAATAACTCAAAAGTAAGTGAACTGTATTGTTCTCTTGTTAGTCAGTAAATAGTCAAGGCAAATAATAATACCTAAATGGATTAAACAAAGTTATTATACTCGTAAAAGTATGAGGGGTCTTATCTTTTACACAAATTAACGTTTGCTCCTAAACGCTTTGGAAGGCCCGTAAAGCCAATAGCCTTATATAATATGTCATAATTAGATTATAGACTATAAGCTATTCAAGATGCTTTTAAGCAGCTTGAAAAATCTGAAGGAAAACGTTGTCTTTAACGATTTAATAGCGTAGAAAGTAGACTAGTTTAATTGGGTAGGTACTTGATTGTGTTTGATGTTGTACAGTATTTTTTACGAAACAACAAATAACAGTAAAAAGAAATCCTTTTTCTGAAAACAGCAAGTAAATGATGAAGCAGTAATTATAATAGTATGAAGAAAGTGGGAGCGTAGTGGGGATATCTCGCTATCTCTTTCGTACGCGCCAAACCTTATATCCAGTAACGTCATTTATTTCTATGTGCATCATTTTTAGATTTCCGTTCCCAAAGGGTGCAAACTGGACCCTATTACTGAGACTCCGCTGTCTGTCCGTCTGTCTGTCTGCCCGTCAGTCACAGGGCTCTATCTCTTGAACCGTAATAGCTAGACACTTGAAATTTTCACAAATTATGTATTACTGTGGCCGCTATAACAACAAAAACTAAAAATAAGAAAATAATAATAATAAAGGAGTCGTCATACAAGAAACGTGTTTTTTCAGTGTTTTAAAACATTGTACTGAGGTACGGCACCCGACTCGTACGAGTCCGACTCGCACTTGCCCGTTTATTCTATTTTTTGATAGTTTCCCTTTTCCCCATATTTCAAAGGTTTAATAACAGTAACTTATAGCTAAAAAAATCTTTTTGTTTTTTATTTCAGATTAGGTTACTTTTTAATATAAATAATAATAAAAATCTCATCAAATACCGAATTAAGAGTATTTTAGGGCAAATACGGACGTCGGCCTCACACACAACTAACTAGTTTCACAAACAGGATTGAAGACCTAAAAAATTTTATGAAATCATCAGTTCGTTCTCGAAAGGTGAATATGAGAAGATTATGTTGGTTCAAGCGTAAGAAAAAAACAACCAAGGGACAATATTGGGGCCATAATCCTGGGATATTGCATTTTGTGGTGCGGTGTTCCCCTTATTACTTTCATATCGTCTGTGAATTGATTTTTTCTCGTGTAATTTTCCATCTTTTATTGATCACGCGATCTGTTTGTCATAGCAAGCACGTTTTCAATAAGTACGGGCGTCATATTAGGTATGTGAATGTTCGCATCCACATTTCGAACTAGTTCAGTTATTTCGTTATGCGTGTAAGGATCATCAAGTCAAGATAGGATTCGTGGGGGGATGAATGGAAATTACGTGAGTAGAGCAAATATTGGCGGTTGTAATCCTCATGTCTACATTGTCTTTTGGTTGCGTCTATAATTTTAGCAGCGGTCATTCAGAGGCGCTGATAGTGAGTAAGACCCTTTTTAAAAGAAAATTTAATTTAAAGAATATTTAATTTTCTTTTTACTGCTTTATTAAATGCATAAAGAAACCGCATGTCTGTATATTTAAATTTTAATTAAACAAACAAAAAAAAAAATTATCGTCAAGATGTTGTTTAAATTAAGAAAAAATAAATTAATCTACAAACTGAACCTTAAAATAAAACCTAGTCTAAATTTTTGATTTCGAGAAAAAAGGAAGAAAAGAGAAAAAGAAATGAGTGTATGTCTGTTAACTTCGCGCAGGCACAGTCGCTCAGCTAGTTTTTAAAAAAAATGTGAAATGACGTACCTACGTGAAAAAGGTTGTCGTGAATAAACGGAGTTTAACGGAGATGTGAAGGCTAGCGGGAAAGAAGTGCAAAGGGCGGAAGTCTTAGGCTATGCAATTATAGCCATATGTAGGTATTTACGCTGGTTAACTTATTTGGATTTTTTATGGCTAAAGCCAGACACAATTTGGAAATTGCAAAGTTTGGCTCGCAACCGGGCGGCTGGCAGTCCATTCTCATTGCACTTTATGGCAGTTTAGCTGGCCCTGGTAGTAGTTTGCTTGCCAAAAAGTTCGATGTACTTGGCTTCCACTTATAGCAGACAGTGCGTAGTATTGGCGCGAATTTTTTTTTTCACCGGGTTAACGGCCAGCAGTTAGAAAGTTATTTATCTTAATTTACTTCTTATGCGTGCGAGATAATAGTTATAAAAATATGTTCCTTATTTATTTCTATGATGGTCTAGGAGATAAGAAAGAACTTAGAATGTACCAGCTGCTTCTCGTCTCGCGCTAACCGTAAAAACTGATCGGAATAGGCATAAGACTAGGCCTGTCCCTGTGTCACTCCCCGTTTAGGTATCGAAAATGTACCTACATCATTACTATGCGCTCAGGCGGCCGCTCCGGGTGGTAAATTCAGTTATACGAATCGTTTGTCCAGAGTAATAAGAATGAAATTAGCTTGCAATGGATGTCTAGGTGGGTAAATACGAAAAGGTGCTGAGTTCTGACGTGAGCTAAATTAAACCATATCGCTAGCCACATTGAGTAGATATTTCTTTGAATGTCTTTGCTGAGTGAGACTTCTGCACGGTAGTATTATTTATTCTTTGATAAGACTTAGAATCATGTAAATAGGCGATGCTAGCAATCGATCACTGTTTTTATTGCTTTCTTCCACTTTAACGCCCGCTTCTATCATGTGGCCTTTGGGTCTTATGGCCCCGGGCTTTTTCTACCCAGTAAGGAATAAAACGTGATATGTATCTGTACCAGGGATCCCTCCTCTACTACTGGGAAGTAGATGAGGGCCGACTTTAGAGTCTGATCAAAAGTGTTATTTGCTACAGCTTACATTAGACAGAATAAACGGGCAAGTGCGAGTCGTACTCCTACATGAAGGGTTCCGTACCTCTGTATAATGTTCTAAAACGCTGAAGAAACACGTTTCTTGTATGACGACCCCCTTTATTCATTAACTTTTTTTTATTTTTAGTATTTGTTGTTATAGCGGCCACAGTAATACATAATTGGTGAAAATTTCAAGTGTCTAGCTATTATGGTTCAAGAGATAGAGCCCTGTCACAGACGGACAGACAGACGGACAGACAGACGGACAGACGGACAGACAGCGGAGTCTCAGTAATAGGGTCCCGTTTGCACCCTTTGGGTACGGAACCCTAAAAATTAATAAATAAGGACAAATCATACTTATTGAGCTAATTGAGCTAGATCCAAAGTAAATTTAAGCTTGTTATAAGGGATATTAATTCATTAAACCTTTTTTTATGATAAATGCATTATAGATAAACATCCAAGGCCCAAGATCCAGGAAAATTTGATAAAGGCCACTTTACAACTCGCCCTGGTTGAAGATTGAACCCAGAACCTCCGGAGTGAGAGATTAGCGTGTTAACCATTAACCTACGGACCTCCATGGCGATTGCAATGGTTCTGTATCTACTATAGACCTCTTTGGAAGATACACTTACTTTTGCCATTAAAGCTAGATGAAATATTAAAACCCCTGCTAAATCTTAAACATTCCTCAATGCACAGAAAGAATACATTAAACTGGATGAGCCCTAATGAGCTTTTGGCTCCGTGACATTTGAAATGTAACTATAGACGACTGTTGAATGGAATACTGAACAGCTGTACTCTCTGATTTATGCATGTTACGCTGTCATACCATAAAATATAAATTACACACAATTGACTCCTTATCCATACTTGTTTGTTTGTTTGTAATAAATTAATTGTACCAAAATATAACTAGTGGCTCTATGAGCTTCTCAAATCTGTCTTTGCATAAAAAAAAAACATAAAAGATTCCGACGAATTGAGAACCACCTCCTTTTTTGAAGTCAGTTAAAAATGAAGACTGTCTGTGCTCGACAAAGTCTAAAACGACTGCGCCGATTTTTGTGCAGTTTTCACTATCATATAGAGTATTTCTTCGGGTAGGTTTAATAATACGCATAATTATCATCATCATCATCCAAGCGTATTCCCGGTTGCATCGTCAGCGGTTATGCTACAGCCCGGGGTCCGCTACCTTACCTAGGTGATTTGACGAGGTTACTGATATGCATAATTATATACACTATTAAAAAAGCCCTTCTCTCCAGTCCGCCATCATGTGCGATGGACCTTACTAGGAGTCATCACACTACTTTGTTTTTGGCTCTCGTTTTGACGTCAGTACTACACACATAGTCATTTAAATTTTGCTGCTTATCTTTTTACTTCTTAGTCTTGGAGCTTGCCAATGAGCCAAGGTAAAAAGTATCCAAGGGGTTGAATTAACAGACTTTATATAATATATCTGCATTGCTCCAAAACTTTTGTACTTATAAAAACAGCTGATAATGACAAATTAATTATGAATAACTGTGACGAGATTTTCCTCTCTGCTTTGCAGTGCCCAACAGGGTCCTTAAATGAGTGTTAACCTGCATGTAATTTGTGGAGCAATAAAGTATTGAGTATTACGCAGACTGCGTGACTTGGCTAGTAACAAAATAACAATGTCAGAATGGTGTTGTCGTAACCATATGCAACTTAATATTAATAAATGCTTCATCATAAGCTTCACTCAAAAGAAGCAAAAGTTTGTATACGATTACACTATTGATGGACAGGTTCTTGCTCGTAACACTGTGGCCAAAGATCTGGGCGTGCTTTTTGATGACAAGTTAACGTTCAGAAACCACTACGACTCCATTATTGAGCGCAGCTCAAGACTTCTCGGATTTGTCTCAAGGTCTACTAAGTGCTTTAGACATTCTGGGAGCCTTATCTGTCTTTACAACTCACTTGTACGTAGTGTTCTTGAGTATAATTCAGTGATATGGTCTCCTTTCTACAATGTTCACTCTGATTGGATTGAGAGCGTCCAAAGGCGATGTCTTAGGATTCTCAGCTTTAGGTGTAGAATGGGCCGCGTGCTTACCTCTTACGAAGAACGTCTTAAACACTTCCACATGAACTCCTTAGCTAAACGACGCCTCGCCAACGACCATACAGTGTTGTACAAAATCGTTCACTGTCTCTTGGACTTGCTTTCATCCCTTAACATAAGTACCCGTTTTAGGTCCCGAAATCGCAATTATAATATTTTTGCCCTCCAAGTATTTCTTAACAATACGTCTTTTTATAACCCCATAGTCCGAATGGCCCGCCAGTATAATAAAATTCTTGCTTCTATCAGAGATATTGACATACTCGTATTTCACTTAAGTCTGCCTCAGTTCCGGAGACAAATACGTACAATTATATTTGTCTAACATAACATTATATTAAAAATGTTTTATAATTAAATTAATGCATACGGGAATTAACGCGAAACGTACCTTTTTTTATTTATTTTGCTGACGTTTCGCGTTTCGCGAAAAAAAGGTACGTTTCGCGTTAATTCCCGTATGCATTAATTTAATAATAATGCATCTCGATAGTTTAAAAGTATTTAAAATGTTTTATAGTTAATTTAATAATAGTGATAAGTTAAATATATGTATGTATATATTTTTTCAAATATTCACACATAATAGCAATGTACTTAAGTTTTAAGTTTCCTCTAGTATCATTTAAGTAATTTTTATGTTTCTAAGCTAATAGGCCCACATATGTTGGATTATAATTAAGAACATTACTTTTTACAAGCTTATACAATAATCATACATATTTGTAATCTGTTTTATGTGTTTTATATCGGTCCTTGATATGCCAGACAGAAAATTCAAAGCTTATGTAAAGAAAGTACTTTGTGAGAAGGCTTATTATAGGACCGATGACTATCTTAAAGATAAAAAGGTCTGGCTTAAGTTTGGCGTGGGTCCCTCTTTCAAAGGTTTCTATACTTAGACATGTCATAATTTAGGTTGGTAGTTGACGTCTTTGTAGAAAACGTGCAGTGCAGTTTGTTGCCGCTTCTTCTGCACTTGCGCCTAGGAAGCGGCGTAAACTTAGCTGTAACTAACGATTTGACGTCAACATTTGTGCAAAACAAAACAAAGTGACTATTATTAAATCTTTTAACTTAATATTATAAATATCCTATGATAATAAAGATATTTTGAATTGAATTGAATTGAATTGTTGATAAATAAATAAAATAAAATACTTAAATAAAATAAAATAAAAACGCAAAAAAAAAAATTGCCAGCCTTCTTAGGGCACGTTACCACGGGGGAGCGATTTACTAGAGCTTTTTTATTTATAAGTAGGTTAAGTTATCATAAAGTTTAGTTTTCTTATTCTTTTTTATTTTAAAATTCGTTTATAATCTTCTTGCTCAATAAAA
Source organism: Acrobasis repandana (assembly GCA_963576875.1). Classification (NCBI taxonomy): domain Eukaryota; kingdom Metazoa; phylum Arthropoda; class Insecta; order Lepidoptera; family Pyralidae; genus Acrobasis; species Acrobasis repandana. The sequence goes on along the minus strand of OY756221.1, from coordinate 6,409,043 downwards.
AACAATAACTCAACTATACAAACCATACTTTATCATTTTGTATAGGAATAAAAAATAAGATATCCTTCCGTACTCTCCTTATTTTGTGCACATATGCCTTCTACTGTGTCCTACTTACACGCCAGAAAAAAGAGCTCTACGAAAGTCGAGCTATATGCCTAAGTGATGATACGTTTGTATGTGAAGCATGAAGGTAGACGCCGTTACGGAAGGTAAAATATTAAAAATATTCATGAGGAACATTCCGCGGGACCTTAGCGACTCCCAGTAAATTTACCCCTTACAGGCGTAAGTGGGTTCTAATCCAAATCAAATCATTCTGAGACCTTACTTTCGCAGACTTCTGTTCTTCCTTCTGATACTTACTCAAACGCTGAACAAACGATGAGAGATTTCGTTTTGCAAGATTGACAATTAAAGTGATATATTTTTTACCAATTATCTAGTGACCATTTGCAAAAAAAAATTAACAGATTTTTAGTAAATATTCTTTTTTTTTATTCCAGTTGTGTTTGATGATTTAAAAGTTGTTTTTGAAAGCACATTCTGTTGACTGCTGCATAATGGCCCTGTTTTGCTCCTGGGATATGAAAATAAAGAGCACACGTCTTGATCTGATGGTGTTTATTGGCGGATTAAACAGATTTTTACATGCTCATATTTTTTAAGGATTATTAATATGATTAAAAGTTTTAACAAATTGGAATAGATCTATTAGAAGGATGTAAAGATAATAAGTAGACATTTCGCAATAAAAAAAATAAAAAAAGAGTTTTTATTAAATACTGAATCAAATTGAAAACTAATTCCATTGTCTCTGGCGATGGCGATTCAAAGCTCGGAAATTAATTAACGCGATGCAAAAAGGTGAAACTCTGAGAGCACAAACAACGTAAATTATACTCTGTTTTTGAGAAAGCTGCACTTAAGAGCTCGTTGAAAATAACACGTCAAAACACTTGCATCTAAATCTCATCATCTTAAAGCACTTGTTCCCGTTGTTGTATGACCTAGAAAACAAATATCTGGGGCAGGAAATCGGAGATATATAAAGGGTAAATATTTTCAAACATAAAAACTATAGGCTATTTATAAAAAACTATCGATATCAAAATCCTCTGTGACATTCTTGAATACCATTAAAGTCGGCGATAAAACAAAATAACAAACAACGTGAAGGAAAAATATTTGTCAAAGAGCTGCATTTGAGTGTGCAACTGAAACTTAACGTATTCAATAAATTTCCATCGTCTCTGGGCCATTGCTCCCGCTGCAATGGTGATTCGGAGCTCGAAAACTAATTAACGCAACGCGATGCAAATGGGCGAAGCGCAGCGAGCGCAAACAACGTGAATTATACTATGTTTTTCGAAGAACTGCATTTGAGTGCTCAATCAAAACATGCCAAAACTTCACGTGTTTTTGTAATGAAATTCCATGCAAAATTTTAGTCGTCAGATTAAAGAAGACATTGGAAAAATAAAAGACTACAATTTTATTTAGTATTAACACCAAGGTCGGTAAAATAAGAATAGTTTTGGATCACATGAATCACCTATCATATTTGTGTAATATAAAAATTGCTAATAATTAGGTATATGATCTGCAATTTTTTTCACCCGAAGATTGAATCCAATTTTAAGTCTTGCCTTGGAAAGAAAGGGGCTTCTTCCAAAGCATAGCATGAGCAAAAAGTCACTTTTTGGCTCGTGGGGACTAAAATACCTTTAGAGGCAATTTAGTCCCCGCTTGTTTATTCCCATTGTATTCCCAGTATATCATTGACGATTGAGACTAAGGAGACCGCGGGAAAAACAGTATAGCAGTCAGATAACGAGTATATTATGAGGATAACAATATTGGGGTGGATAGAGCCTAGGGCCAAAATACCCAAAGGGTAAGTTCACCGTGATGGTGTAGAAAATGTGATAAAACATTTCTCGGAAGATCTCTATATTGAAAAATGAAACTATTTTTAACCGACTTCAAAAAAGGAGGAGGTTATCAATTCGACTGTATGTTTTTTTTAAATGTATGTTTGTAACGCGATATCTTTGCCAATTGTGAACCGATTTTGATAATTCTTTTTTTATTTGAAAGCCTTTACTACCAAATTGGTCCCATTTTAATTTGGTGAAGATATAATGAAGAACTTTGGAGATATGGAAGAAACTCCTGAAAAAAAACTGAAGTCGATTGTGTTTTTTGTTAAAAATTTAATTATTGCCCATTACGTACATGAATTTTCTGAACTACGGCAAGAAACTACCTATGCCCGTTAAGGAAAGGAGTGTATCGACATCGCAAATAAATTTTCTACGTAGGTGAAAACTTGTACCTACCTTATAAGTAACTGATGTTGTCGGAAACAGCTAATCAATGTATTTTCTAATTGCTTTTCTACTTCCATCGCAGGGTATCTAGTACGAACAATTCGTTCGACGTTGTCAATGTCCTTTCGATCATCACCAATTGATATTAATGAAGTGCCATCAGTGTCAAGCTGCAGACCTCGGTACATCTGTATCATTGTCCTGTCATATGCTGTAAGTAAAGCTTCTCTGAGAATTGCAAATTGAGAACTCATATGTAGGATAACTGAGCCAATAAAAGTATCTATAGTCATCACTATATGCCCGGTCCATAGTAATCCAACTGTTTCCAAAACAAAGGTTGAAATATACGATGAATCTTTTTGGTAGTCCCAGGGTATATAGATAGGTTGCGGTAACGTTCGAGATGGGATTAGTGCTGTATCATTTAACTGCGCGATTTCAGCTTTCCAGCGCAGATCCATGATCGTTCCGTAAACATTAGTATTTCCAATTGTAAGCCATCCGAAGAAAATGAAGGAGCCAGTCATTATTCTTGTCGTCCGTATCGTCGCTCTGTTTCTAGCATTATTTTGGTAGTATTGGTAGAGATCTACCTCTAAAGATCTCACTATTTCTTGAATCTTGTCATTCTTGAAGAAGAAGATGTACAGTTTGATTAAAGTTAAGTCATGAGTGATCACGAAAGACAGACTGAACATGAAGCGATCTATGTCTTTTTCTCCAACGAAGGGGTCGATGGTTTCGAGTCCAACAAAACCAGCGACCCACACCACCTGCGTAACAATAGAGTAGAACAGATACCAGCTTGGGAAGTTCCTTGTATCACCTTCATCAGGCTGGTGCCACCAACCCAAACCGAGGAATCTTAGCAGATAGAAGTGAAAAGCAAAATATCGCCTTGGGCGTTCTACCACGGGCTCCATGATGTAGAATAACCAAGTAAGTGGAAAACAGAATTGCAGAAGCCTATCATATCCTATAATAATACGTTTTGCTCCCCAATATTAAGCTGTTAATATTAGATGACGTCGTAAGACAATGTAATTATAACTTAGGTGTGATTTCGATGTGACGAAAGGTCTGTTTCACATCTATAATATACAATTTTGACATCGACAAAATCAGGTCTACATTGTAGCCTACCATAGTGTACGTATGTTCATCTGTTGGTAGACTACAAGTACAATCATTGGCAATAAAGTAGATTATAGGGCGTTATGATAATATTGGATTTGTCTTGTTGGTATTGAGTGAGACAATAGTACAATCGAATCACGTGGGGTTTAGCGTTCCGCAAGCGAAAAAATAAGGCACAATGTTTTTATTAAACTACAATGATTGGATTGGGATTGTTGCATAAGTGGCGCCCTCATTTGAATTAATTGTTTAATTGTAAGTATGATGATAAATAACATTTTGCTGAATGTTACGCATCTTAGATAGCCCGTCTAGTTAAAAAAGATGTTTTCTATCGAAAACATCTTTATAAACTAGATAATAAATAATAATAATTTTAACGGTTGTTTATAAATGCCTAACATTTAGCAAAATGTTAATTATCATCATATTTACGATTAAACAATTTATTTCGAATGAGGGAGCCACTTAGTAAGTATATAGCGCAACAATAAATCATAAAAGTGGACACGTTGACCTTTATTTATCCCTTCAAAAACAATCTCGGTTGCGTTTTTATATATATTATTAACCTTTCAATTGAAATAACTCGTATTTAAATAAGGAAATTCAAAATGATTACCATAAAGATTTCCTTTAGTTTAACAGAAAAGATAAACGTCATACTTTCAATTAAGATTCATAATGTAGAGTTAGGTCTAGTCCTCATGACAGAGTAGATTTTAACTGTAATTTTATACTTAGCCATATTTTATTGAAATATTTTACCTTTTCTAAATTTTCGAAATCGTACAGGACCACAACCCTTACCTGCAATCAGTTCCTTCATAAATATTAACTGATTCTATAACACCCAGCTGAATTCGTAATAGGTTAACACCATAATTAAGGAGTAGCCTTACGATGAGGTGCTGAGGGTGTTAATTGCTCAGAATAATAGAGTCTTTATATTCTTAAGCTTCGTAGGTACACACCGCAGCGAGTACGCAACTATTTTATTGTTTTTTTATCTAGTCTACAAAAACAACTTTATATTAGTACTCATTTCTTTCCAGAATAATAGTCTTACAGAACCTGAAAAAGATGCGAATAAAACTAGATTTACCATAACATCAATCATATCGATATGTAAGGAATACCTACAAATGATGTCAGATATTAGAGCTTCCATTACACCAGTGTTATAAAAATTATAAATACATGAAACTTGTTTTTACTACCGTTATTAACTTACAACAAACAAATACTGCATCATCTGTTGGTTATCTGGTAAAAAAGGCCCTTGGCTTAAGTCCGCCATTTACATGTTATAAAGTTAAATAAAAAGAAACATATTAGTATGAATCTTACGAATAAGTAATCCGTAAATTTTCGAATAATATATCGTATTTGTCTCTCTATAATACATATTAAACATCGTAATAAGCTTAATGATGGAAAAGAGATTAAATCAAAGTCAAATATTCATTATAGGATAAATATATTACTTATTGAAGGTCATTATTTTTAAATTATTTACGACCACTGCTGGGAAGATTACGTCGAAAGAAACCCAGTTCAGTTCAAATCTATGATAAGATAGAATTGATCTGCCAGGTGACCTTAGGAGCTCAGCCCCATCGATTCTTTTATTGGTATGTTCTGGCTATTAATAAGTATTTTGGCCTTCTAGAGAACTACACAATAAAAGCTTGTACAAAAATGTAATTTTATAAAACAAACTTGTTTAACCTGCTGCCAAAATAGAGGGGTGTATCGGGTATTGTAAATATGTCAGTAAAGTATCTACTTAAAGAATTTGAACGTGGTTTTATCTCAATAGCAAATACTATAAAATCAAGGCCCTTTAGAGATATCATTATTTTCAGCTCACTTTAACCCACTTCTTGGCAATGAGTATTACGTAAAACTAGAGGGGACAATTTATCACTGTTTTGTCCCGTTCAATTGTAGCTATCTTGAATTGAATTGAATTGAAAGACATTTATTTGTTGCTATAACACACAAACTTACAAAAAACAGACAAACATATTAAAAAAAATTACACAAAAACATAATAAATTTAAATAATCCATCGATCCCCATTTATCTCCATAAACTTCACTTAGTCGCTAGTTAGCTCATAAATGCTTATAATAATATATAAATATAAAAATATATATTGCACCAAATAAATTATTTTTTTTCTTTCGAAAGTCCCTAGGTGTGTTTTACAATAAAGTAAGAATAATTCAAGGAACACGGCGAAGTGTAAAAAAATAATTTTTCATCGTTAAGTAACCAAATTTCTGGTTTGAAAATGAAATATGTATGATTAAATTATAATATGATAATATGTATGTTTTTCCTAAGGGCGTTAGCATTAAGTCCACCTTTTGTCCCATTGTGGTCAATAAAGATTTAATAAATAAATAAATAAAATTTACGCCGCCATATAATCAAAAATAAAACAGCTGGTTTATGTATACTATTGTATGTCAATGCTTCTGGACCCTTGTTCTCGACGTAGGCCTTCCTTTTTGTGTCATTTCCTAATGTCTTGTGCTACTACGTGCTAAGACCTCTGTGGCGTAGTGGTCATCATGCCAGGCTGTCACACTGGAGGTCACGGGTTCGATCCCCAGTCAGGTCTAGATGGAAAATGATCTCTTTCAGATTGGCCTGGATCTTGGATGTTTATCTATATATGTATTTGTTGTATACAGGGACTAACAAAATATACTGAAACTATTTTAAGTGTGGATTCAATCCATGATACTGAACCACTTTCCCCAAGGAACATTACCGAAATATGAAAAATAATGTTTGACCTCCCATACAAGTTGACTGATCAGCTGATCCGAGTTTGTAGGGAAAGCCAAAAATTATTTTCCATATTTCAACATATGTTCCTTTGGGAAAGTTGTTCAGTATCATGGACTGAATCCACTATTAAAATAGTTTCAGTATATTTTGTTAGACGTTATATACTTTTTATTTATAACTCTTTATTGTTCCACAGTAAAAAAACATACTTTTAACAAATGGCGGACTTAATGCTAAAAGCATTTTATCCCAGTCAACCATAACGATAAACAAAAAAGAATCGCTGAGTTAGTATCCCATACCATAACACAAGTCTCGAACTTACTTTGGGGTAAGCGTAATCTGTGTTATTTGTCCGTATATATTTATTTATATACACGTCAAACCTACGATATTGTCTGACCACCGGGTCGGTGGTTTTCCTACTGATACTGGTTAGAAGCAGAATTCATCATAATCAGCCACTTCTCGTCCAATATTGGGCAAAGGCCTCTCCCATTTCTCTCAATATCTGTTTGTCCTTTGCATTCCTTCTACACAGCTTGCCAGTCACTTTTGTAATATCGTCAGAGGTTAAAGTTATCGCAAGATGTAGATTTATCAACGTATATCTAAATACGAAATGATTGTTTGCTTTTCCTGGAATCATATCATGTGCTATTTAAATGTGATCAAATAAAAAATCGTATTCGATTATCATGATGATGATGAATGGTTTATTTTAAATATGGCAATATTAAAATTGTAAAACTTTTCGCACAAATACATTCCCAAAGAGGGTCGACGTCAGGCAGGCGGCCGGTTGTAAAACTATAGGGCTATTTCTTCTCCATTTTGCAAGGTCTTTGGCTTCCTTGGGTGACCATTGACACGCATATTATATTTGGAGAAGAAAGAGCGGGAGAGCTCCGAAGCAGCACAGCTGAGGACGCAACCGGGAATGCGCTTAGATGAAGAAGATGGCAATATTAAAATTGAAATTTTAAATTTTCATCCATACAGAACTTATTCATTAGTAATGTTGTACGTGGTATATTATTACTGTGTGGTAATGTAGAGCAAAGTCTAAAATGGCAAATATCGCATCTTGCAGTTGCTATTTTTAAACATCGATGTTTTTACCACTTCTAGATGTATGATGCGCGCGCACCAGACCTGTTTGCAACATAACGCTCTACGTCGCTACAGCGCTTTTTATTCTACTACAAAGTAGAGGAAAGTGGGTCATTCACGCGTTCATGAGTGTTACAATCTGTTATATAATAAAGAAATATTGACTTATATTTTTATTTGAACTAAAGAATATTTTGAATGATAAATTAAATTGAAAATATGTGATGAAAATTGTAATGTTATCAAAAATAATAATTGATAAATTAAATGATTAAAACTTAAAAAAATAACAGCATTTTTTTTTTGTAAGTGCCAATTTATTTAGTTACGTATATGGAAAACTACACATTTTTTTATTAGGTAAATTACAAAAAAATGTACACAAGCAAAAATCATTAAATAAACTTTCTATAAAAATGTTTAGTCTTGAAAATTACCCACAATCTTACTTTTTTCTTCTGTGTTTTATGTAATAAGCAGGTAATGATTTATAATTTTACTTGTAGTAAAACTAAATAATTAAGTAATGATTTATTTAGTTTTACTTGTAGTAAAACTAAATAATTCATAACCGATTACGCCATTGCTTTTTGGATAGAGATTAATTGACTGTTATATATATGTAAGTACATACGAGAAAATGTAAAGTTTCGAGTAGGTATTCAGTCACAAAAAATCCATACCTAGTAAAAGTTTTATATTGAGGCATACCTACCTACTCGTATAATGAACTTACATTGATATACCGGATAGTTGAATAAATTTACATTTAAATAGGTATGTTTTATTATTCGGTCACCATAAAAAGTCATGCTTCACAGCGCTCGAAGCGCTAAATTGTAAGAAAATCGTACGATGTCCTGTCTTGACATAACATAACATAACCTCAAATCCAAACAACGCGTCTCATCGACGTGAGAAGTTTCAATGTTGATTATAAAAACATGCAAGCAAGCTGTGGAAGTGAATTTCATTCATTCATTGAATGAATGAATCAGTCGGAGTTTCATGATACAATTCATACAATTCATGAAACTATGAACTATCAGTCATTTTGCCGTACCTGCCTATGGCGGTCTATATTACATTCGTTATACTTTGGCCCCTTCCCGATATTTTTGGTAGCAAGGTTACTCACGTTAAGATACGTATACTAAATAGTAAATAATGTATTCATAAACGTGCCATTAAATTTATAAGGTGGAAGTTACTTAAATAGTGTTGTCTACTAAGAATTAATTTTCGTGACTGTGTACCTATAGAGGTTTAAAGTTTAGGTAAGTAAGCGCTTTTTTATTTAATTTATAGTGTACCTAACAAAAATACATTGAATTTTTTTTTTATAAATCATTGATAAGCGTAGCTGGTATTGGGAAAATTTTAGAAGCGCGTGGTGCTCTATTATTATGCGTTTGAAAATTGCAGTGTTGCAACACTGCAATTTTCATGTTTTATTTGTAATAATAATAAGCGTGTCGTATGCACTCGTTAATTTGACTCTGATGTACCTATTGATTTTAAAGTTGATTATTAATAGACAATTAAGTTTAGTTTTATTGTTTTTTTACGTATAAATTTATCTAATATTCGTCTTATATTAATTACTACTGTTGCTCGCGGCTTTGCTTGTATGATCAAATTAATTTTTATTTGAAAATTCCCCGGGAATCTCAAGTTTTTCCGAAATAAGAAGTATCCTATGTGTTTATGCTTCCCATATGTTAACCTCGCTTAGCCGTTTTAGCATAAAAACAGAATAAACATCCATACACAAATCTATACAAACTTTCGCTTTTATAATATAAGTTAATAGGATGTTGAAATACTCTTAAAACAATTAGGAATTTAACTATCTGAAACAAATTGATTTATTATAATAATAAAGACTGAAATGAAAAAAGAAACATTATCATATATTATAGTTACCGTTTATACCGTAATATAAAATCGAAGTAAGTAAATGCTTTATTTTTGTAACCACTTACAAGGTTATTGACTTATCTAACGTGTATCGTTATAAAAGAGATTTACTTTATATTATATGTATCCTAACAGTAACGCACTTGGTTTAATTTATTCTTTGTAAATAATATTACCTACAATTTTTTTAAATTATTATTAAATGTCACATCAAGGCGAGAACTAGCGTCGGCAAAAAAAACACTCCTCATTTCATATTATACATTTCTTTCTCAATCTGGCGAATGGAAAATTGACATTTCTGTGAATGAGGATGCTCTGGCCTACAGGTATGGAAATCATTGAGAGCTTTAAGAATACATCGCCCAGAGTTAGCAAATTGGTGGGCCTAAAAGGTGGATTTAGAAATTATGAGCTAGCCAGCTCACATCGCCTATTTAGGAGGATATTCGATTCTTACACCTGTGAATAACTACTAGATCATGCAGCATTTTTCTTTGCTCTAAGAGAAACATTGAAAACTAAACTGAAGATCGGAACAACGGACTAGGCCACCGAGCATTCCCGTCTATGTTTTTAAATATCATTAAATAATTATGTGCATTTTTTATAACATACTTCAATGTCATTCCTTTTCATCCTTCAAAATAGTTTTATGGCCACTATAGAGTTATAATATATAGAGGGTCTCTTAAGTGGATTCAAAACATGTAAAAATGGTTTTTCATTTTGACAAACACCATTGAACGATGACATTATTTTACGCTGTTTTTAGGGTTCCGTACAAAAAATTAAAAAACGGAACCCTTATAGGATCACTCGTGCGTCTGTCTGTCCGTCCGTCTGTCACAGCCAATTTGCTCCGAATCTACTGGACCGAATCAGGTGAAATTTAGTAGAATGTTGTAATTCTATGACCCAAACACATATGTGCAAAGTAAATAATTTTTTTTTTAAAATAAGGGTCATTTTCGGGGGCAAATTAGGAAATAAAAAAAAAGGTTTTCAAACCTTACTGTGTCACATATCAAATGAAAGGGCTTGAGGGCTTGTTTCGAGGATCTCAAATATATTTTTTTTATTATTGTAAAATTAATAGTTTTGATTTTATTCATGAAAGAAGACGAAAAATTACCATTCCCCCCCTGATCTCCGAAACTACTTAGCCTAAACTTTTGAAAAAAATACAAAATATAGTTCATTGCTTGTAGATTACAGGAAATCCTATAAGAATTCAATCAATTGTACGGAAATCTCTCCACGCGAGTTTAACTCGCACTTGGTCGGTTTATTTAACTACGAATCATTAACTATTCGATATTACAGATGTATTTAATGGGTAGAAACCGGTCAGGCCACGAGATGAGCCTGGCAAAAAGGGGCAGGGATCTCCTGGTGCGAATGCAGGGTTCATAATATAGTATACAATAGAGAGAAAAAAACCTGTAATATCGTGAAACAAACATTATTTTGTACTGAAATTCATGGCTAACTAAATTTAAGGAACTAACTATTCTCTAAGGTCTTACAAAATATAGCAAAACTATTTTAAGGCTGAATTCAGTTCATGATACTGAACAACTCTTTTTTATAAAATTATTTTTTACCTCCCATACGAGTTGACCGATCAGCTGATTCAAATTTGTATGGAAAGCAATTTTTTTTCATATTTCGATTGTATGTTCCTTGGGGAATGTTGTTCAGTATCATGGACTGAACCTACCCTTAAAATAGTTTCAGTATATTTTGTTAGACATTAAATTTATCAAATAAGTTTATAAAGGAGAAGAATCGATAGCTATGTTCAGTTGGTAACGAACCTAAAAACCATGTCACAATCTCCTTAATCAAAATGGCCACAGTTGAACACAGACCAGTGTCTGTGCTCTCATAATAAAGATTGATAGAGTTCAGAGACCATTAGCAATACAGTCTTGAATAGTAATTAACTGTATGGGTATTATATAGTTGTCAATTAATTCCAGTCATTCAATCACTTTGAATGACTGGAATTAATTGACAACTTATTTCAGCAAAAATGCTCTCATATATATTTTCTTTTTCGTAATTAATAGGTACTACTATCCAACTTTTTATTAATTAACCATAGATATTGGATTTTATAACGTCACGTGCCAGTGTTTCTTTTTAAGGTGAAGTTAGAAGCAAATAAACATAAAGTGGCGCTCTCATTTAAAATAAATTGTTAACTCGTAAATGTGGTGAAAATTTCCACATTTCTCAATTTTAGGCACTAGATAACCCTTTAAATTATTTTATACTTTTAAATTGTTCTTGTTGTTTTCATTGTTCAAGATGGAATGCACTGGAATTTTTCTCTTCATAAAAGTAGCAATTATTGCATACATGCAGTATATAGCGCTGCCTGATAAAATTCACCAATATCACCACACCCAAACTGGATTTATGTATATTACCTACTGCAACAATATTTGTCATCTTATATACAACATGTTAGCGATAAATGAATGAATAAATCCCGGACAGGCAAAACAATAAAAATGTACGTAATTATAACCACTTACATCAAAAACGTCGGTAGTAATTTTTGTTACGGCAATATAATTTATGATTATTGTACCTACAGTAATAAAACAAGTACTTATTTATTCTAAGACAGAGATTAGGTACCAGGCGATAACTTTGTACTATTAAGATAAAAATAATTATTGTCTACAAACTTACATCAAATAAACTATACTTTTACTACTCTGGGTAGAGTCACCGACAAGAAAAAACAGGGTGCCATACATGACAGTGAATGACACAACCGCGATTCACACGTATGCGTCTTCTCTAATAAATTATTCCAATATTTTTTTTCAGCATTTCAGCATTTTTTTCTCCATAAAGTTTTATCTACACTAATATTATAAAGAGGAAAGATTTGTACCTATTTTTGTATGTTTGTAATGAATAGGCTCAAAAGTACTGGGCCGATTTAAAAAATTCTTTCCCCGTTGGAAAGCTACACTATCCCCGAGTGACATAGGCTATGTGTGTACCACGGGAGAAGCCGGGGTGGACTGCTAGTTGTTTAGTAAAGAAGAAGGATGTTTTATAAAAAGGATTGAGACTTATTGCGCCGCAATATATTGCAGCTAACCTTTTGGGTAGAAAGAGAAGTGAAAATTATATATGTAGTAGAATTTACGTATGTTATAGGGGCTGTCAGAACAGTAATAATCCTAGAAGTCATGCTCAGTCAACAATAATAGAAAACAGCTAAATCAGACAACAAAATGCCAAGATATAAAACAAAATTGAGCAATCAGCTGATTGAGTTTCCACAAAAAATGTTTTCATATTTCAAAAATTCTTTCGCTGTTTCCTTTTTAGTACGAGTATCACTTTTATTCTGTTCATTATTACGTATGAGCATGCCCTTCATGGGTTAATTTTGCCTTTCTGTAACAATATGTCAGTATAAGATATGACAAACTGAAACTACTTATATAAAAGGCAGATTTATTCAAACCCACCAAATATTTTTTCTTTGGAATGAACATACTTTAAACTTTCCTAGCGAAACACAAACCAATATTGCAGCGTGGTCGTTTTTCTCTCAATCGTATCGTTTGATAAATAGAATATTAATAGAATATGGAAACAAATGTATAGCCATGCCGCCTCCGCCGGGGCCCGGCAGACGTGGTAGACCCAAGAAATGCTGGCTTGACGTCGTCAGGGATGATATGCGTGCCAATGGTCTTACAATGAAGGATGCTCAAGACCGTGCGAAGTGGAGAAGGAAAAGCCAGAAAGTGGACCGGGCTTCACAGCACTACAGCTGTAGATGCAACTAAGAACACGCTGAGATGAGAGAGAGAACATACTTTAAACTTTCCTAGTGAAACATAAACCAATATCGCAGCGTGGTCGTTTTTCTCTTGATCGTAATGGTTGTTAAATAGAATATTAATATTATTTAAATTGTGGTAGCATTGTTAATGTATTCTCGCGTCAGAATGGTTCCGCATCGCCAGTAGATAGTAGTTATTTCAACTGTCAACTAACAGAAAAAGGATGCACATACTGAGCTTGAGACCTCACTGCCATTATAGCTATAGTGCATACGAAAGAGATAGTGAGATGTCCCCACCACGCTCCCCCACTTTTCTTTATACTCCTAATTTCTGCTTCATTACATAACCAATTTTCATGCAGTTTTAAGGTGAAGTTAAGAAGCAAATGTCTTGAAGTGGCGCCCTCATTTAAAATAAATTGCTAACGGTAAATGTGGTGAAAATTTCCATATTTCTCGATGTTAGGCACTAGATAGTTATGAACTGCAGTTGAAACTATTATTGGTGATCTGTCTAGCTTTAAAACTTACCTCAAATATGGAAATTTCACCATAATTACGAGTTAACAATTTATTTTTAGGGCGCCACTACTGCTTGGTATTCACCTAAAGAAAAATATTTATTTTTAGTATTATTTGTGGTTCCGCAAAAATATGGTCCAAAAACAAACACAGTGAAATACCCTATTGCTGCTTGTAGCAGTATGCAGCGATAACGTTACACCGTATTTTGGGAACTCCTCAATGATGCAATAGAGGTAGTCTATATTTGTACCAAAATTTTTTTTATTAGGTTTATTTACATAGAGTTGTTATTATATAAATTCGTTTTAGTTTATTATTTTTTTTTAATGGAATATTGTACAATAATAAGCCCAATAACAAAATGTAACTTATTACATTAAAATGTAAATTGGCGTGAAAAGGTGCGTCAATGTACATTTCATTGACGTGTAAATGTGCCTAGGTAGTTTCCTATTATGTGTTTGACTCTATTAAGTATGAACTCTTACTGTCTGACTTTATTCCTTGATCTTTGACCAGTAAAAAAAAATCTGTAGTTCTGTTTTTTAGTACAAATAACAAAAAAGATAGCACTAGCCTGAGATATAGACAGACTTATATGTAAACTATGACAATTTGCACAAAGGCTGGCTTATTCTACTACTACTACCCTACTGGTCGACTGGAAGAGATCCCTTCTGGGATAAGTCCACCATTTGTAAAATTACCTTTTTTATTTTATTATGTGTAACTATCGTTGATGTACATTAAAGTTTTTTTAAATAAATAAATAAATAGTATCAGTTATGTATTTATTTATTTATTGAAATTTATTGTTTCAAAGTAAAAATATACTTTTAACAAATGGCGGACTTTAACGAATGATGGTTGACTGGGAGAAAATACTCTTAGCATTAAGCTAAGAGTATTTTCTCCCAGTCAACCATCATCATCATCTGGGATGTTAGATATTTTCATCATCATCTTCAACTTTCGACGGCACACTGCTGGGCATAAGCCTCCTTTTGTCGGCGGCATTGAATCCCTGGCCGGCCACAGAATACATATAAGTTGCCCTGGCCAGGTCAGTACTTAATAGCAATAAGTGTGCATAATGTCTTGCACCCACCTAGGTAATTGTTTTAACTACTTTTAATTCTTCCATGCTGGTCTGGGAGAAAAGAAAAAACATAGAATGTACCAGCTGCTTCTCCTCCCGCGCAGATCGTTAAAGCCGATCGAGAGAATGGGCGAGAATCTCAGTCATATCAATAGGCGGTGCGGTTAGCAACCCATCACTATCATGATTTACTTTCTCTACCTTCATGCCCACCACGCTAAAAGTGGCCTGGGCCTTGCTGCCCTAGGTTCTGACTGCCCCGTTACGGAGAAAAACGTGATAGTGTGTGTGTACTATTAATTGTTTTGTTTTAGGTAGATCAAAATGGACGGGACTGTGTTTGGTGTATGGGACTACATCATCATGGCTGCCACTATGGTCGCCTCAGTGGGAATCGGATTGTACTTCCGGTTTACTGGTGGAAAACAGAAAACAAATGAGGTAAAACATTAATATTTCGCTACTCGAGTTATTCGCAGCGAACAAAGATTGATTGATGGTTAATAATGCCTAGTTTCTATGTAAAAGGTAGGGGACCCCGGGCTCTGAAGCGTTACCGCTGAGGATGCAACCGGGAATACGCCCTCGTTCTATTTTTAATTTTTATAAAATTTTGAATGGTTAAAGATACTCTACGATAGCCATAGTAGTACTCTATAAGTTATAGATATAAATCTCAGGTAAAGTTGCACGTAGAGATGATTTTTTTTTTATTTCCCATAGATACTCTAATTAGCTGACTGGTTAACTTGTGCCGGAGGCCAAATGACTTTTCCGTACTTTGCTTATATATTCTTTGGGGGAAGTTGTTCAGTATCATGGTCTGAATTCACATTTAAGAAGGTTTCAATATAACTAAGTAAGGTGGGCAGATATTTTATGAAAAGTTGGGGTAATATTTACTTTTTGTTTGCAGGAGTATCTCCTCGCTGACCGCAACATGTCTGTTTTCCCCGTGGCCGTGTCTCTCATGGCTTCCTTCATGTCGGCCA
Organism: Acrobasis repandana; assembly: GCA_963576875.1. Classification (NCBI taxonomy): domain Eukaryota; kingdom Metazoa; phylum Arthropoda; class Insecta; order Lepidoptera; family Pyralidae; genus Acrobasis; species Acrobasis repandana. Next base: position 6,393,290 of record OY756221.1, on the reverse strand, counting down.
TTACGCTGCTAGGAGTTTCAGCGGAGAATTATTACTACGGAATGATCTTCATTATCATCAACATATCATACGGCATCGCCACACCGATATGCACAAGACTGTACCTACCAGTATTCTTTGGCTTACAGAAAACGAGCACTTACGAATACTTAGAACTCCGCTTTGGACCAAAAATAAGAATGCTAGCGTCTTTAACATACACGTTGCAAATGTTACTATACAATGGCATAGTTTTATATGCGCCGGCCATAGTTCTAGAATCTGTGACGGGCTTAGATAGACTGATATCGATATTAGTTGTAGGATTAGTGTGTACCTTTTATTCTACTCTAGGAGGCATGAAAGCAGTATTATTTACTGATATTTTACAATCGTTTTTGATGTTCGCTGCTGTATTCAGTGTTGTTGTATTTAGTTCTGTGGAACTTGGGGGATTTACAGAGATATTTGTTAAAGCTTCGGAGGGTGGACGTCTTAATTTTAATAAGTAAGTCAATCTCTTTGATATTTTTGTACAAAATTTGCACACTACTACATTTTATGAAATGTGTAAAAACGTTTTGTTTTTGTTCCAGTTTCAGCTTGGATCCTACACAAAGACATACATGGTTTTCGATTATTATTGGAGGCTGTTTTACATATTTATCTTTATATGCCGTTAACCATACACAGGTACTTATAAAATACTTATACTTTTGGGCATTATTTAAAGCATGTAGAAATTCACGCGTAGATTAGATTTTATCACCTTTTGAAAATTTGAATTTTGAAAGTATAAGTACATACATATATGTGTAACTATCTTTGATGTAAGTACAATAAAGTTTTTTAAATAAAAAATAAATATATTTGTAGAGATACCGCTCTAGATCGGTCATTTTGGAAATCCTTGGGAGAGGCCTATGTTGAGCAGTGGCAACCTTATGCGGCTGAAATGATGATGATTACATATATTTGTGAAATTTATTGAAAATTAATTATCTAGTTTTTAATTTAATTTAAAGTTAGCAGTATATTTGTACATAAAAAGTATTTAAAAATACAGCAGTTACAATTTTACCCATCGAATCCAAAGTTAACTGCGACGGAAGGGTCGTCAAATTCATATTTCTTTTAGGTTCAAAGACTGCTCTGCGTGAGTACCCTGAGTCGGTCCCAATGGTGCCTGTGGTGGAGCTGGCCGGTGCTCTCCATCCTGTCCATCAGCACCTGCATCAGTGGCCTGGCCATCTACGCCGTGTACAAGGACTGCGACCCACTCAATGATGGAAAAATTGCCTCTGTAAGTCTATTATTAATTTTGTTGAAGCGCAGCTAAAGAGGAAACGGCGTGAACAAATTGATAACGAAATACGTACTTAATGTTCATTGTTTTCATAATAAAGTGTTCCTTTCAACCAGGTGCGTGAATAGATCCAGGTCTTTGAAATTTTACTATTTCAACTTATGTTATGTAAGTAGGTATTATACTATGGGGTACTGGGACAGTTCATTTTATAACTCGATCGAATGGAAATCGCGTAAATCATTCACCATTACTGAATGATTGGTCCTTATTTCATTACAATTTATAGAATATACTTGTTCATAGAAAACAAACAGTGAAAACAAGCTTTCTCCTTGTTTTATAGGCACCACCAACGAACAATACAACAAACGGATAATGCCAACTTTACGTGGAATCCCCAGTCCTTATTTCACCACTCCGTGAAAAAGCATCCTCGCAGAACATATCAAATAATTTACGCAAACTAAAAAGAAAGAAAAATAATTTATTTGATATATAATATCACAAACTCGGTTTAACAATTATATTAGGTCCTTACATATGAAATTGCCGATTTTCAATACTTGCAACTTTAAAATAAAATATCTTGCGTTTCATTAGGAATTCCAAATTCAAATTTATTTCGAAATAAAGCCAGAAAAATATTGTTTTAAAATTCGTATTTCATTTGTTTTAACATCATTTGTTTGAGTTTCAACATTGCTATAACAACAACTATGGACAAATTGAAAATTCGCGGTATTTACGAATACGAGTTCCACCGTGGCACCAGTGCTGCAGAAACGACTCGAAGAATTAACGACGTGTATGGACCAGGCACCGCTAACGAACGAACGGTGCGTTTTTGGTTTCAACGTTTCCGTTCTGGAAATTTCGATTTACACAATGAGCCTCGTGGACGACCTGATACTCAAGTGAATAACGAAGAATTGAAGGCGATAGTGGAAGCGGATCCATCTCAAACCACTTCTGAATTAGCAGCAGCCTTCGGCGTAAGTGACAAAACGATACTTATCCACTTGCGCCAAATCGGAAAAATTAAAAAACTCGAAAAGTGGGTACCGCACGAATTGACTGAAGCAAACCAACAAACACGCGTTGCTTGCTGCGTTTCTTTGCTTAATCGCCACAATAATGAGGGGATTTTGAACCGTATCGTGACTTGTGATGAGAAATGGATCCTGTACGACAATCGGAAGCGATCATCACAATGGCTTGACCCTGGAGAACCGGCAAAACCTTGCCCTAAGCGAAATCTGACCAAAAAGAAGATTCTGGTAAGTGTTTGGTGGACCAGTGCTGGTGTTATCCATTACAGCTTCTTGAGATCAGGCCAGACGATTACTGCAGACTTGTATTGCCAACAATTGCAAACAATGATGGAAAAGCTCGCCATTAAACAACTGAGACTGATGAATTGCTCTAGCCCATTGCTCCTTCAGGATAACGCTAGACCATACACTGCACATCAAACGATCGCCAAGTTAGAGGAGCTGCGACTGGAACCTCTGCGTCACCCACCATACTCTCCAGATCTTGCCCCAACCGATTACCACTTTTTTCATAATTTGGATAACTTTTTACAAGGAAAAAATTTCAAATCTGATGAGGCAGTCAAAACCGCCTTCAAACAGTTCATAGACTCTCGCTCCCAGGATTTTTTTTCCAAAGTTATCAATGATCTGCCTATAAAATGGCGGAAGTGTATCGATAACAACGGGGCATACTTCGATTGATTAAATAATAATTTCATTAAAAAAAACTTGTTTCACTTTTTTGATACTGAACGGCAATTTCATATGTAAGGACCTAATAATAACAGTTCTCAGCAATTAATATTAAAATATTTGTGCATATATCAAAATGGCCTTCTCTCAGCATAATGTTGTGGCCTTCTGACCACAACGCTGGTCTTCCGAGGACACCAAATAAACAAAATTAAAATAAACATCACATACATACTACCAACTATTCTACCAATTACGCACAATACTAAAGAGGAATACCAACTATCACCGTAGATCAATACGCAGAATACCAACTATACAATACAATACAAAAATCTTTATTGCACCAAATAAAAAACATTAAAAATTACAGAGTTTACGGAACTTATAAATAAATAAGGTACAAGAGGCGGCCTTATCGCCGAAGCAATCTCTTACAGGCAACCATACAGAGAAGTAACTATGTAACGCTGGAGTTCGGCAGATATATTACGAGTAAGCAAGCGTAGTCTTTGGATCTGGTCATCTTTGTCTCTGTTTATTCACAAGTTATATATAAAAATTCAGATTTCGTGCCTAACACGACACCGAACACATTGGAAATGAATCTACTAAATTAGAAAAAATTCTGACTTTTGACTTTTTTCAAAAAGGTTAGGGCTATACAAGGCAAACCCTTAAACCCGATCGTCTTTGTTTTAAGCCCAAATTGTAGCTGACTAAATTGTCCAGTTTTTCTTAATGTTTTAATATCATTCTTCGGTTTCAAAATATTGAGCGCTATAATAAAAAATTCGGAAAAAAAGTTTATTTTTTACTATTTCGGCTTAAGGCCATACCTGAATTTTCCGGGGTCCAGGTGCTGCCCATTTAAAATAAATAATTTCAAAGAAAACGGAGACATTTTATGAACTACTGTTTACTTATTATAAACTGTAAACAGTAGTTCATAAAATACTTTGAAAGGTTATCTAGGATTTGGTAGTAGCAAAATTTTAAATAATGTCTCCGTTTTCTTTGAAATGATTTATTTTAAATGGGGGCAGCACTGGACCCCGGAAAATTTAGGTACGGTTTTAACTTTTTTCGTTTTTGACTTTCTCGAATAACTCTTTTTGCACCTTACAGCTCTTGTAAATACGCGTCTTTTGAGTCTTTTTTGAATGTCATATCTTTACAACTCTGAGATATTAGGGGATCGCACTTTTTCGTGAAATTGGAGCCTACACTGGAGCGATTGAAAAGACATTTTCAATGTCAGAACATTACGAGTAAAGTATATCTGTAAAATCTTTCTCTTACTTTCTGCAGATTGACCAGCTGATGCCTTACTACGTGGTGGATGCCATGACTCACATCCCAGGGCTGTCTGGCCTCTTCGTCGCGGGAATTTTTAGCGCCTCACTGTCAACCATATCTTCTGCCTGTAACTCTTTAGCCGCTGTCACTCTCACAGACTATGTTAGCAGGTAAGTTGTAAATGTCTGAACTTTAGTAGTACTAAAAAGTGCCTGTAAAAGTATTTTTTTTTAAATATTTGATTATTTGATAGCAAAACTAAAGATAGTTGTTGTTAGCCAGCTGTTGTAACGAAACATTCGTAGATAATGAGCCAGTAAACAAAAAGTTACTTTGAGAAATAGAGAACTCTACAAAATATTGTGTGTAAAAAATTAATCATACTGAAAATTTGTTTACAAGCCTACCGGAAGGGTAAGAACTTTCCGATTACCAAAATAGATTTCTACTTACAAATACATTTGATATACCTATTGCTTCTGCTATAAAAAATTGTGCACAAGCACAGATTTTTTATAATAAATTATAAGAAATCTATGCTCTTGCAAAGTTATAATATAAGTGTGCTACCAAAATAAAAAGCACAAATTTATGAAAATCTTGAAAACCGTGCACTTTTTTTATTAATAAGAAGCATTATTCTATTTATTATTATATTCTTAAAAATCTATCAATTAATATTATAATCTGCACGAATGTATGTGCAATTTTTAAGAATTGAACAGCCAAATAGAAATAGAAACAGTAAATAGCAAAAACAATAAAAAAATATCTTACTCTGATATAGGTAATATTTAAATTTTTATTCATTTTCTAAGCAATCATTTATATTTTTTATTTTGTCTTTGTTGTGAAAATACAGATCAGGTTAAAACCTAAAAAATAAATAATATACATTTTTAAAAATAACAAATTCTAAATCTGTTACTAAAATAATATATCGAACGAGAAAATTAATATGGAGGAGATAACATACCAATGTTATCTTTTATACAAGAACGAAAAAGGTTAGATAGAGATGTAAATAAATTGTCTCTGAGGTTGGGTACAAAGGGGCAATGGTGTTTTGTTTTAGCGTAGATACACAGATGCAGGGTAAGGCGACGGTAATAGCACAGGTAATAGTGTCCAAACTGCGATGTATTTCAGTAGCTAGATAAGCTCTCGAGAGTACGGGCTTCGTATGACGTTCGCATCTTACGAATGATATAGTAATATCACAGTAAGTACAAAGTCCAAAGCAGAAGAATATTATCTAACAGGCATTGTAACATCATCGTACGATTTGCACCTATCGAATAATATCATAGACATAACACTTATCTGATCTTTGAATGATAAAGTAAATAACAGATGTATGTAGATCACTACCTAAGTACTGTATATCAGATGAAGAGTTATTGCACACACGTGCACGTATTTTAAATACATTAAAAAACGCAGTACGCAGAGTATTTTAAATACATTAAAAAATAAGAATAATATTAAACATGGAAACTTCTGGCGCAATTTAAATGCGTTTTTTAAATAATATATATACTTAACATTTTTATGAAAAAGATTTTTGTTTTTACTTAGGATAGTAACTAAGTCTAAAGAAGGTACCTAATTTTCGTTTTACTTAACTTCTCTAATTTGTAAGCCAAAAATCAATAATGCATAATAACTTTATATTGAGAGAAAGTAAAATAAAAGAAAACAGAATTAACACATTGCTGGACATACTACGTCTATAGACGTAGATCAATATTGTGTCTGTCTGAGTGTCCAGCAATGTATTAAATCAAATCTAAACTTAAGGGTCGGCACCATGTAAACTGGGTTTGCGCGGGCAACAAGTTTGTACAGAAAGCATTTGATTTAAGTCAAATAATGTATACACATAGATAGAGGAAGAGTTGGGACAGTAGACGAAAAAAAGGATTTTTTTTTAATATTTTGTATTTTTCCTAAAAACAAGCATTGAATTTACCCAAAAACATGCAAAACGCACTTTGCGCGGGCAATAGTTATGGCTTAAGTAGAAAAGACCACTAAGAAAATTACATACCTAGTTATAGGTGAATAGACTAGCCAGTAGACGAAAATCGTATTTTTTTAATTTTCATTCAGAAAAAGTAAGATAATTGTAAAGAAACCTGAAAGAAATATTTTAGAAAATCTTGCTACAAACTGGCTTGTTTTTTTGAGTAAAGAAATATTCTAACAAGGGATTGCATATATTTTATAAAAATAAAGGCTATTTTGAAACATTATTCTTAATATTTGCTTACAATGCAATCATGCAATAATAAAAAAAATAATTTTAAAAATTGGATGTTTTGCAACGTTTTTGACAGAAATCTCTGAAATGGCGGCCATGATTCTTCCATACAAATTCAGTTGCCCGCCGGGCGTTCAGGAAGGAGGCCGTGTCGAATTTTTCAAAAAAATCCATTTTCAAATTACGTAAAATTGCATTACAGTCTAAAATATTTCAATAAAAAACTATGTACAAACTGCCAAATTATGTCATACTTTTGCTAAACTATGGTACAGTTTTGACATTTTGTTGACGTTCAAGTAAAGATGTAATGCTATCGCAGATACGGCATCGCACATTTTTTTTTTAATTTTATTGAAAATTAAGTCAATGAAAAAAATAATTTGGTTTGATTTATTACCTATATTTTTTAATTGGCGATTAGGGTGAAAATCGGATTGGAACTTTCTCGGGTCGCGGAATCATATTAACTGTTTTTGTAATAAAAGGTGCTGTTTAATTAGGGATTTGCAATTATTTTGAGGGGTGATTCAGTCTGAAATTTTGAACAACTTTTCCTCATGAATGTATATCAAAATACGAATTGACATTATTCAATTCAATTCAAAATATCTTTATTATCATAGGATATTTATAATATCTCTTAATAATAGTCACTTTGTTTTGTTTTGCACAAATGTTGACGTCAAATCGTTACTTAAAACTAAGTTTACGCCGCTTCCTAGGCGCAAGTGCAGAAGAAGCGGCAACAAACTGCACTGCACGTTTTCTCCAAAGACGTCAACTAACAAACTAAAAACTTAAAATTAGTTATATAGATGGACAGAGATTACATTGTTTATTATGTCATAATTAAATTGAATTATAAGAATTACGAAATTTAAAATAATGTCAATTTGTAAATTTAGTATGTACCAATGTACCTAAATTATGACATGTCTAAGTATACAAACCTTTAAGAGGGACCCGCGCCAAGCTCAAGCCAGACCTTTTTGTCTTTAAGATAGTCATCGGTCCTATAATAAGCCTTCTCACAAAGTACTTTCTTTACATAAGCTTTGAATTTTCTGTCTGGCATATCAAGGACCGATTCTGACAATTTATTATAAAAAAGTATACACTTCCCCATAAAAGACTTACTGACTGTATTCAGCCTGTAATACGGGCTAACTAAGTCATTCTTATTACGTAAATTTCTATCTGTAAAATCACTTACTTTATTGAACATGGAAATATTTTTCCTTACATACATTATATTTTCAAATATGAGTTGTGATGCAAAAGTAAGTATACCTATTTCCTTGAATAATTCCCTCAGTGAGTCTCTCGATCCTAAACCGTAAATAGCACGAATTGCTCTTTTTTGTAAAAGAAAAATAGTCTGAATGTCGGCTGCACTCCCCCATAGAAGTATCCCGTAAGACATTAGACTGTGAAATTAACTAAAGTACACTTGTCTAGCAGTTGCTACATCTGTCAATTGTCTTATTCTCCTAACAGCGTAAGCCGCAGAGCTAAGCCTATTAGAAAGTTTAGTTATATGAGCACCCCATTGAAGTTTCGAATCAATTGTGATTCCTAAATGATTGAATTTCCTATGCGTAATATATCGAACCACAGGCTATACTAGATCTATACTTGGCTTGGCAGGCAGGCTATAGTAGGCTATTTATCTACACTAATATTATAAAGAGAAAAGATTTGGTTGTATGTTTGTTTGCATTACATGGCTCCGAAACTACTGGACCGATTTAAAAAAAACTTTCACCGTTGGAAAGGTACACTATCCCCGAGTGACATAGGCTTTGTGTGTACCAAGGGCGAAGCCGGGGTGGACTGCTAGTATAGTATAATGATATTAAAACAACAGTCAAAAAACAAAAAAAAAACTGCATTTTTATACAAAAGTGTGCAGCCGCCCGGGAAATTTGTATAGGAACCGATTTTTTCGGTGTTTTTACTGTTTTTAGGGTTTCGCTTGTCTGTCTGTCCGTAAGTCACAGCCAATTTGCTACGAAACTATTAGAATGATTTAGTTGAGATTTAGTACCTACACTTATGTAACTTAGTGACCTAAAGATAGACGTATAATGTAAATAAATGAAATTTAAAAAAGGGGGCCACTTATTGTGGGTAAATTAGACATTAAAAAAAAGTTTTGATAACAAAATCGTGTGACATATCAAATGAAAGAACTTTTTATGACAATTTTAAATATATTTATTTTTTATTATTTCTTAGATCGGTATTTTTAAGTTATTTAAGAAAATGGGCGAAAATTTACCCCCCCCTACTAAACTACTGGACCGATTCAGTTGAAATGTGGCGCACATAATGTAAATTTGTGACCCAAAGACGGAAGTAAAATGTAGGTAAATGAATAAATAAATAAAAATTGGGGCCACTTTATGGGAGATAAATGAGACATTAAAAAAAGGGTTTTGTGAACTATATCGCGTAAAATATCAAATGAAAGAGCATTTTATAATAATATTAAATATATTTTTCTATATTTTTTAAGTTGGTGTTATTGAAGTTATTTTTGAAAATAAATAATAAAAATACACTTATCTCCGAAACCACTGAACCCAATCTTTTGAAAAATATACAGTTAATAGTTCTTTACCTATAGATTACAGAAAAACCTATTAGAAGATAAAAAATAAAAGGGTGCAATAATGCTAATTACTGCTTCATTAATCAACCAATTTTTTTAGCTGTTTTCAGGAAAATATTTCTTTTTAGTGCTCTTTGTTGATTCGTTAAAAATATTGTACAAAATCAAACAGTCAAGTCATTGATTGAGCACATACAGCTGCTACGCCAAGACTGTTGATCTGTTCAACGTGCAATCCTTTTTTACCCTCCGTACTTACATAATAAGGTGAATAGAAGTGAAAGGTGTTACGATTGCAGATGGTCGCTAAACGTATTGTTTCACAAAGAAAATTCAAATGTGTACATTTTCTGTCAGTGGAACACAAAACGTGTAGTTTTCCAAGTCACCGCTCGCGTAAAATACTATTTGATTGTATTTTTGAGAACGTCATGTCAGCGGTAAGTAATATTGATTTACACAGAAATATCATAAATTTGTATATGGTTCCCTAAAATTCCAACTTAACCAAAATAAACCGGCCACGTGCCGTGACGGGCCACGTGCAGCGTAGGGTTCCGTAGTCAGTACCTACTTGTTTTATGTAACTAACAACTGCCTAACTTTAGATCTGAATTCAGTCCATGATACTGGACAACTTTCACCAAGGAACAAACGAAATACAAAAATTATTTTTGATCTCTTACACACAAGATTTGGCAAAATGTAATATTTATGTAATATATGTATGGTAATGTAAGGACAAATCACACTAATTAAGCTAGCCCCAAAGTAAGTTTTAAACTTGTATTATGGGATACTAACTCAATGATACTATATTTTATGATAAATACATACATAGATAAACACCCAAGACCCAGGACAATTTGAAAAATACCATTTTCTAACTTGCCCTGGCTGGGGCTCGAACCCAGAACCTCCGAATTAGCGGTCTAGCGTGTTAAAAATTACGCCACGGAGGTCGAATGGAAAGCAAACATTTTCTTTTCATATTTAATTATGTGTTCCTTAGGAAAAGTTGTTCAGTATCATGAACTGAATCCACCTTAAATTAGTTTTAGTACAGGGAGACGTTATATACTACTGCCGTGAATTTTTTTAAGTGTCCATATACAACCGTTTAACTGACAGAGAGGGAAGACATATGATTCTAACAAAAATTTGCAATCAAAAACCAAATATTTCACAAACGGATTGCTAAAACGAAAGAGGGTGTTCATAATCTTACAATATTTTTGAAAGACCTATTCAACGACGTCTCACACCACTCATTTTTTTTTTCAAGTTTTTATTACCACATATCCATGCCCATGCCCAATTACAGCTTTCTAGTACTAATAGTCTACGAGTAAAACTGGGGACAGATAGACAGACAGACATGACGAGACTATAAGGTTTTATTGTTAACTACGGAACCCTAAAAAGCTGCGTGAAACTAAAAAGATTCTCTATTCTAAGGGTTCTTTGTCATTTGCGCTTTAACAAATTTCAAAATACGAGTAATCAAAACCACTTGTGCAAATATTTCGCTCCACTTCGCATACGATAAATTCAAAAATTGATGGATGAATGACCGTGCTTTTACAGGTTAAGCAACTTCTAGCTTGGTCACAGTTAGGATGGGTGACCGTGCTTTCAATCTTAATGTTGTCCAAGTCAAATGTTGAGATTCTTATGAATAAATTTCAATTTTCTCTACCTACATAACTTGGCAGCTATTTAAATTTCAATTGTTTTGTCGGAATTTGACCTTGGCATTTTTACATTTATGTTTTTGATGGGATAAAATAAACACCCAAGAACCAGGACAAATTAAAAAAGGCCATTTACCAACTTGCCCTGGCTGGGAATCGAACCTCCGAGTGACGGACTAGCGTGTTAAGGAATCGCCACGGAGGTCGACTAATAAATTGAAAAAGTAATAAATTTTACGCAAGATTCGAATAACTATAACTTGGATTTTTTAGAAAGTGCTATATGAATTTCACATATATTTAAACTCGCTTTTTAAATAAACGTCTTGCATTCACGCACACTACTGTATTTTCGACTTTAGCCTTTTTCTACTGATAGCCTGTCTACTAAAGTGTTAAGGCCGTACCTGAATTTTTCGGGGTCCAGTGCTGCCCCCATTTAAAATAAATCATTTCCAAGAAAACGGAGACATCATTTAAAACGTAAGCGTAAGAGAACGTAAAGCTTTATTACGCTTATTTGCGAAAAACGGCCACTTTTGGCTAATGTGCGTAGTAAAGCTAAACGTTCTCATTATAAACTGTAAACAGTAGTTCATAAAATACTTTGAAGGGTTATCTAGGACTTGGTAGTTGCAAAATTTTAAATGATGTCTCCGTTTTCTTGGAAATGATTTATTTTAAATGGGGGCAGCACTGGACCCCGGAAAATTCAGGTACGGCCTTAAGTACATTATAATGACATCTGCCAAGGCCTTAATTCAGAAATAATAATTCAGGTACGGCCTTAAGTACATTATAATGACATCTGCCAAGGCCTTAATTCAGAAATAATAATTCAAACAAAATAATTCTTTGATTTGATTGATTTGAAAATTTTAATAAGTATCGCGGACTGGAAGTCTTGACGAAAAGAAACAAGTAAGCTTCTACGTTACAATTTATGATTACCTACATCTATTGTCCCGTTTACACATTATTAACTCTATGTAACTTCATCTTGACATTTTTATCCCCCTAGCGGGAAAATTTTGCATATTTCAGAGCCAAATCTGACCACATGGCTTTGTGCATACAGTCCTTAATGATTACCTTACCTTATAATTAAATAAAATGTACTGTACATTACTGGCAACTAAGAATTTATAATATCTAAATTTGAAATATGTGATGAAAAATTTCGCCACGAGTGAAAGAACTCACGCCCCTACCGTTTGTACCGTGAGTTTATTACGTTTTTATATTTAGATATTATTCTACTACTACTATTTAAATCAATAATTAATGTATATTATGTTGCTCGTAAGTAAGTTTAAGTTTAAATATTAAAAAAAAATAAAAAAAAAAATTTTTTTATAATAATACAGGATGATTTTGCACTATATTGAAATACAAAACCGTCAGAAAATACCGTATAATAAAAAAGTATTTTTTTTTCCTGGTTCAAAGCTTAACAGTATTTGTACGTAGTATATTATTACTCTGTGACAGTATCTAAGGCCACAACAGACAACCCTGACTCACGCAAGATACCTACTCTTATGTATGAAAAAACTCGGTATTTTCATATGTTATCTATGGATTCATTTACTTGTAAGTAACATGTATTTATGTCACACGCATCATTATCAGATTGGTACAATGTAACTTACAGCCACTAGTTTTTTTTTTTCAATTACTTAAGGCGCTGTGAGTTCACAGCTCACAATACTGTGAGTGCTTTTTTTAAAAATAATGTAGTTAATTAAAAAATATATGATTGGTGATATCTAATGCTCAAATATTAAAAAATATTTATTAAAAAACTACAGTTTATTCTTCAAAAAAAAATTACATACTCGTACAGACACACAATATCCAAAACACGATTGAGCATTTTTGGCTCGATAGAAAAAATCACAAACAAACAGGGTTGGTACATAGAGAGAGTCGTGACGTGATGATGACCTGACTGATTTCTAGAGTCAAATTCTTTCGATTATAATTGTGAAAGGTAACTGGGATCACCCAGCACAATATGAGCTATTTTGATAAAAAATTCCAGGTGGTTCACGATTCGAGGGTCATACGTGGCCTGGTTAACCAAACTGACTGCTTGCGCATATGGCCTCTCGTTTCTGGCCCTGGCGTTCCTCGCAGAGTACCTGGGAGGTGTACTGCAGGCCGCACTTACCATCTTCGGCGCTGTTGGAGGCCCACTTCTGGGCGTGTTCACTCTTGGCATGTTCACAACTTATGCTAATGAAATGGTAAGTATTTTTCTTCCCAAGTCACTAGTACCAGTCCCGGACTGTAAACTCGCGATATATAGATATGTTTTTAAACAAGTACATCCCCATATCTCTGCAACCTCTCGACTGATTTGGCATGTTCGAATTTAAGAATTCCATTGTTCTCGTTAACATACTCATCAAAAATATAGTTTCGATCAAATCTTTGATCTTTGATTTTGATCAATTTCGGTTTTGTCCAAGTAGACGATGCTTAGTCATCGTCTACTTGGACAAAACCGCTTTTCCATCACACAGATCCCACCGCATACCACAGCAATAGTGCTGTGGTATGCGGTGAGATCTGCATTGTTTGGACGGAAGCAAACAAAACATATTCTCTAAAGGTGACTTACGTGCGTGACACAATTTAGCATACAATCATCATCATCATCCGAGCGTATTCCCGGTTGCATCGTCAGCGGTTACGCTTCAGAGCCCGGAGTCCGCTACCTAACCTAGGCGATTTGACGAATTTACTGGTTTTTACACAGAGCGACTGCCGTCTGACCTCCGCAACCCAAAGGGTAGACCAGAACCAATCCTAGGATAGGTACAAACGCTAGATGGCGTTCGGGACCAACGGCTTTACGTGCCTTCCGAAGCACGGTATAATCTTTCTTTTCGGATAATCAGGTGATTCAAGCCTGCAATATCCTAAACAGACTTGAAACAACCTTTTACAAAGTATGCTTCCCAGTGGGATTTCAACCCATGACCTCTGGATCACAAGGCAAACGCCTTGACCACTAGACCGCGGCGGCAGTCACAATTTAGCATACAATCTGCAGTAACAATCGAGTGCTATTGTAATAGTATGTGTAGATGAGTTGTAGCCTGCAACATATACACGGCAGCAGTATAGCACCAGATTGTTACTGCAGATTGTAAGCTAAATTGTGTCCGAGAATATGTTTTAGTCTGTTGCTTCGCTCGCTCGTTCAAAAGTGTCTCCTTTGTCCAAACGATGCCTATATAAATTGTTTCACATTAGTATTTTGCGGTCAATCGCATTATCATCAACCATGTTTGTTTAAAATAATTTCAGGGAGCATCTATATCACTGGTGACTGGTATGGCCACGACTCTCTGGATAAGTTTCGGTGGCCCTCGGCCCGCTGTCCCCAAACTGCCGCTTAGCACAATGGGGTGTGCAGTCAATGGAACTATTATACCTACGGAGGAATACGATCCCAGTTCCTACTTCTATATGTACAGGATATCCTACATGTGGATTTGTCCGGTAAGATTTTGTTATTTTTTATAATAGTATCTATCGTCAATCGTATTAATCGTTTAATGCCTCGTTACCCCGGGGTCTAACGTAATTTACTGGCAATCCAGTTGGTAACTTTTTGGCTGTTTAAGTTGTCATGGTATTGAAATACCGTCCATTAAAAGTGTCATTAATGAAAATATGATGATAATTTCTCTTAGACAAAGTGCTCGATCCACTATTCTACAAAGATACGAAAGAAGGAATTATGTAGGTACCCCAATGATTTCAACTAGTAAAATATAAGTCAATGAGGTACCCTTATACTTTTCTCAACTTGAAACATTAAAATCTTCTTTGACCCTATTCTTTAAAATAATCCACAGCTCGGGTTCCTCTGGGTCATGGTAGCGGGCAGTCTAATATCGTTGCTATGGCGACAGCAGCAGCCCTGGCAAAAGGAGGGTCGGTCCCACCCTGACCCGGCTCTGTTCACGCCGTGTCTTGCCAGTTATCTGAGGAAGAAAGCTGAGAAGGAGAAACCCCATGTTCAGGTAAAAGGGAGGATGTTTTCTGTGGCATGCGCTTTGTTTTATTTAAAGACTGACTAAGACTTGAAAGTACGTCAAACGGATGCCCGTGACGGATTTAGTCCGTCTCTATCGCAAACCCTACGTGCGATAGAGATAGCTGAAACCGTACGGTGAATCCGAGGAAATGGTAATGACGATGTAAAAATGGTAATGCTTGCACGTCTTATGGTATATATGATAACAGACAAATTTTAATGATGTATTATAGGATTATTAATATTAAGGTGAAATGGTAGCATAAGTGGCGCCCTCATTTAAATTAATTTGTTTAAAATTAAATATGGTGAAATTTAAAAATTTGCTTTGTATCTATGTCTAAAAAGACCTTCAAACTATTTTATGAATAATCTTTGAAATTATTACTAATATTCCGTCTAGTTTAAAAACGGGTTTTCGCCAAAAGTGGCCACTTTTGGCGAAAACCCGTTTTTAAACTAGAGGGCTATCAATATTACTTTCAAAGGTTATTCAGAAAATAGTTTAAAGGTCTTTTTAGACATTGATACAAATCAAATTTTTAAATATCACCATATTTAGTTTTAAACAATTTATTTCAAATGAGCCCCGCCACTTATGCTACCACTACACCTTAATATTCACCATTACCTGTTATCATTACCATAGGACGTGCTATCATTAGCATTTTTACATCGTCATTACATTCACGACAAAATTCTCCGATTATCCCCGTAGCGAGTCACGTGTCGCTGTCGCACGTAGTTTGTGTCAGAGACGAACTGAACCCGTCGCGGGTTTCCGCTTAACTCCTAAGTTTCAAGCATAAGAGAGTTTGCATATAACGCGGCCCGCGGCAGCGATTTACGCCGTTGCGGTGTGCCGCGCTTTTGGATTTTGTTAATAATTGTACCGTGCCGCCGCGACCGCGGCGTGAACCGCTGCCGCTGCGGCGTGATGTTACAGAAGACAGTAAGAGTATGTAGAACGGAATCTCCTAAGGTACGCGCAATATGCGTCCCCGTTCCCCGAAACCGCACCTCTCCCCAGTTCTTGTGCGGCCGCGTGCGCCGTGCAGTGTGTGTTCGCCCGCTCTCGCCCTGAGACAAGGCGAAAGCGGGGGAGAGGGACGGGGAACGGGGACGCATATTGCGCGTACCTTATAGTCTGACCACGACCGCAGTACCGCGCCTGCGGTATGCGAGCGGCGAGACGGGGGCTGCCTATGTTAGACCATCCAAAGATGGGTCGGGCTTTATCTCGAGATGTCCAGGCTGTCGTTTTTAAAGTGGCCGAATATTTTAGGAAAAGAAAAGCAGACAAAAAAAGTTTCGAATATAAAAGTGATTTTCAAAACGTTTTATTGTGATATATTTCTTTCGTCCTGTCTGGGTTGTGAGAAGCGTTCTTGGGTTTTCTTGAAAATACGCCTCTAAAGCCAATCAAATGACTAATTTCCTGCGATGCTGTCACTTCCTGCAACATAAACTTACACGAACGAACGATATCCTGTTTCCGTTTCGTCGCCATCTTGTTAAGGATAGCTGACAATCGCCGTCTGTCCTCATTGCGTTTTGGATTTTCGGTGAAAATAGTGCCTCAGCGTTAAAACGGTTCGTCGTACCTACAACTGTTTCTAAATTTGAATTATTTTTTTTTCCTTAGTAAAATTTTACTAATACCGAGATTAATTTAAGTTCTAAAATACTTTAAGTAGTGAATTTTGATAATGTCTAGCCAGTCTACGCCATTAACTTCGCGTTCAAAGCGTAAACGCGCTATTTCGTCATCTTCGGAAGATGATTGTAATCCGCCGTTGAATAAATCGCGAATCAAGCGGACATCGCGGACGACGGCTTGCGCGGCGCGGAGGAAGCGGCAGCGCGGCGCCAGCTCGGCGGCCGAGCCAGACTCGCCGGCGCCTGCCAAGCGGCCACGCGCAGGAGAGGCTGCACGAGAGCGGCACATGCGGCAGGATCGCCATTATGATGCGAGGTTTGAACAACTCGCACAGCAGGTACAATCGATTACATGTTTTTTACAAGGCATGCAAAGTGATGATCGACCACCCCGAGAGCTAAACATTTCGTACTCGTCATCTGAGGACGAGCCCGCGGAAACTGTAACCTTAAACGATTTTACTACTACCTTAAAGGATAGGGGTTTCGGGAAGACAGATGCCGCCAAATTTGATTTAATTAAAAACATTCAGCGTCTCGACACCCCGGAATGGTCTGATATCTCTTACTTTGATGTACAAAAGACTTATTTAGCATCGCCCGGATTCAAAGATCTGGAGACTAATTTTGAATTGAGTCATCATGTAAAATCACCTCATTTAGCTTCGATCGAAAGAACATTTGCTGCATTAACTCACGCATTTCTTTTACATCGGGATCATACACAGCTGTGTTTACAGAACATGTTAAAGTGGGCGTCTCAATGTAACGATATATCTTTCGCTGTTTTAAAACAAAAATTTAATGAGTTATTCATTAATGATGAAAGTTATAATAAAAGTAGTAATGATATTTTGCAAATTCTATGCGGCAAGCGTGCCGATGTTATCGCGCTTCGAAGAAAAGAAATTTTAAAAGGGGTCACTAACCCTGTGTCTGCCGACGGTTTTCGTAAGATACCCCCATCTTACGAACATTTGTTCGACTCTAGTAAATTAAAAGAATTTCTCAAAAGTGAAGGTGGGTTAAATAAAGTTCTTCCCCAAAAAGGTAACAAATCCAATAAAATAACAAAGTTCAATAACTTTACCAGGGGTTTTCAGAATCAGATGCCCTTTCGATCAAACCTCAAACCACGATCAAACTTCGCAGACATCAACCAACCGGGTACCTCTAAAAGTACCCGAAATTATAGGCAGGGTACAAAACGTTCCAATTACAACAACCGTGGTAAACACTCACGTCGATCATGACTCCTCAAGGTTCCGGGCGGGTTGTCTTACCAACTACTACGATCGTTGGAAAAAAGTGGGTGCAAACAAGTTGATTTTAAGTCTAATTTTGGGAATTCGTCTACCATTTTGTCGAAGACCACCGCTAGTTTGGCCGAGTCTCAAGATTCAGAAATTATTCGAAATTCAACCATCATTCGAAATGCATCACGAAATAGTTCAAATGGTCGAGGACGGGGTCATAGAACCCGTTTTGCCTTCCCCAAGCTTTCTGTCAAAAATATTTCTAGTAAAAAAGTCTGGGGGGGGCAACCGTCCAGTGTTCAACCTCAAGGAGCTCAACAATTATTTGAGAGTAGGTCGTTTCAGTCTAATTTCACATTTCGATGTTCCGAGATTTCTTCAGCCAGGAGATTGGCTGGCAAAAATAGACATGAGCCAGGCTTATTTTCATTTGAATGTAATAAATTCGCATCGTCGATTTCTCAGGTTGATTTACCAAGGTCAAATGTATCAAATGACAGCCCTGCCTTTCGGAGTAGCTTGTGCACCGAAGTTATTTGCAACTCTGACAAATTTCGTCGCCGAAAAACTACGACAAAAAGGTATTCGTGTAATAATCTACTTAGACGACTTTCTTATCGCGAATCAAAATCGGATGGTTTTACAACGCCAAATAGAGGTGGTGGTCGATTTTTTGAAGTACCTAGGTTGGAAATTGAATTACCAAAAATCAGTACTGATTCCACGACAGGAGATCGAATTTCTAGGTATTTGTTGGAATACGACCACAAACGAAAAATATCTGCCAGAACAGAAAATAAATCAGATTTTGCTACATGTTCGAAGAATTCTGCATCAGGGCGTGCGCTCTCCCAAGTGGTTGATGTCCCTCCTTGGGAGATTAAACTTTGCCAGCTTTGTCGTACCTTTGGGTCGACTCCATTGCCGCAGACTACAGATATTGAGTCGCGATTCACGGCGGTCAAGTCCCCGTGGTCAACTCTTGCCACCCCAAAGTCGCGATCCACGGCGGTCAAGTCCCCGCGGTCGACTTCTACCTCACCTTGTCAATCAGGATCTCAAATGGTGGTTGAGGAATACTGCAAATCGATCAGAAATTCACCTACCTCAAATAACGAACTTCCTCACAACGGACGCAGCGAATCACGGTTGGGGTGCGCAACTAAACGACGTGTGTTTAGCGGGAGTGTGGAACGGGATACAGAAGTCCTGGCATTCAAATCGCAAAGAACTGCACGCGATATTCGAGGCAATTTGGACAGGCAGATATGTGCTCCAAAATTCTACATTGCTGATCCAATCAGACAATCGAACTGCTCTAGCTTACCTGAAAAACGAAGGCGGAACCAGATCAGAAGATTTGCTGGAAGAAGCGAGACAGATTCTGTTATTAGCAGAAGGTATTCAATTGCGGCTTATAACACAACACCTTCCGGGAGTAGTAAACACGGTTGCAGACCGTTTATCTCGGGGCAAACCTCCCCCCGAGTGGCACTTGTCGAAGCGAGCCTGTCGAATGATATTTCTAGAATACGGCACCCCACAAATCGATTTATTCGCATCCGATCGCGCTCATGTGGTCCCCGAATATGTGAGCCTGGACCCGTCGGACAACAACGCGGTATTTTGCAACGCTTTCAGTCAACATTGGTGTTACCGTTTAGCGTGGGTGTTTCCCCCGCCTTCACTGATGCCTCGTGTGCTTACCCATCTAAACAACTGCCAGGGGAAGTACATTATAATAGCTCCGAAGTGGGAACAAACGTTCTGGCGGAGCGACCTGCGCACAAGAGCCCTGCAACGTCCAGTGAAAATAGAAGGACTTCTCAGTCATCTGATCGACACAACGTCAGGACGGGCCCCGCCGAACTTGATGGATTTGGAGCTGGAAGCGTGGATAGTTGGGGGTGGGAGCCTCTCTTAACATCCTGGACAGACGAGGAACGCTCTCTGTTGAAGTCGAGTTGGCGTAAATCTACGCTAAATTCTTATCGTCCTGCCTGGAATAGATGGCTCAAATGGTGTTCCGAAAATAAAGTATCTATTCATACTCCAGATGCTATTGATTTGGCAAAATTTCTTACTAATCTTAGTACTAAAGAAGGCTTCGTTCACGCTACCATTGCCTTACACAAATCTGTTGTATCCACTTTTTGTGAACCTTATCTCAATAGAAAACTCAGTGACGATGTTGTCGTTAAACATGTTTTAAAAGCAGTTTCTCTTCTTAACCCACGAGCTCATAAAACTCCCATCTGGAACCCGCTCAAAGTGATTAATTGGTTTAAAAATAATTTTTCATATGATATTAATAGTGTGTATGAGGTGTCTCGTAGGTGTGCCACATTGTTGTTGTTAATTTCAAGTCGTAGGGTTCATGATCTTACCCTTCTCGACGTCGCGCCGAGTAATATGATTGACGATGGTGAAAGCATAATTTTCTATCCTTTATTTGGTTCTAAAACTGACACTGCATCGTATCGTCAATCCGGTTGGAAGCTTATAAACCATCCGGACAACAGAATAAATCCGGTGTACTGGGTTCGTCGATTGTTATCACTTTCTTCAAATGTTCGTGGCACTGTTTCCTCGTTATTTATTACATGTCGTGGTGAGGCCAAGCCAGCATCACGCACCAATATAAGCAATTGGATTAAATCAGTGTTAGTAGAAGCAGGTGTCAATTGTTCAGCTGGTAGCACACGATCAGCAGTTTCTTCATTAAACTGGGTGCAAAATGTACCTATTGATGAAATTTTGAGTAGGGGTAATTGGAGAAATGAAAACACATTTCTTAACTATTATAGAAAACAAGTAACTAACGATAATGCGTCAAACAATGAATCGTCAGTGATTAATCTTTTTGAGCCTGTTTAACATAGCATTTTGTTGGACATTTGATTATGTACTTTTGTAAATTTTTTTTTTTTTTTGTTTTGTTGCTTGTATTATTATTTTTGGTACAGATTTACAAGTGATTATCATTTTAAAAGCATTTTTTTTTCTCCCTCTTCTCCCTTTTGCTCGTTATCTTTCCGGCAAAACGATCATTTTTTTTTTTTTATTACTAATTTCCTCACCAGGTGATAACAGACACGTCTCCCAACCCAGACAGGACGAAAGAAATATATCACAATAATGGAATTTTACCTTCCAATAAAATGCTTATTGTGATATTCTGAAGTCCTGTCTGGGCCTATTCAAGGCCTACCTGGTGAGACGCTAATGAGGACAGACGGCGATTGTCAGCTATCCTTAACAAGATGGCGACGAAACGGAAACAGGATATCGTTCGTTCGTGTAAGTTTATGTTGCAGGAAGTGACAGCATCGCAGGAAATTAGTCATTTGATTGGCTTTAGAGGCGTATTTTCAAGAAAACCCAAGAACGCTTCTCACAACCCAGACAGGACTTCAGAATATCACAATAAGCATTTTATTGGAAGGTAAAATTCCATTATTTTTTCAATAATTACACATTAATTTCACTTATATTGTATTTTTTTTATTTGTGCTTAAAAAATCACATTGAACCATAATAAGAATTGGTTATAATATGTATACAGCGTCAAAATATTGTACTTCGATATCTTGAGATCTATCCGACAGTATGAATCTCTTGTGAGTCCATGATCCCCCCATGCCTCCCCGCGCAACTTCAGGCACGGTACAGCGGTCGTGGTCAGCTATAGGAGATTCCGTTCTGTATACTCTTACCGTCTTCTGTAGTAATGTGTGTGTAAACTCTCTAATGTGTAAACTCTCTGCCGGTTAATAGTAGAGTTGAGCTCTTATATTTATTAGATTTAAACGTGGACGGAATTACAAGAGGACTGTCTACCTTCATGCTTTGAAGTAGCTGGATGGAGCTACTAGTTCTAAAGAAGGTAGTTTCGTAGTGGTGTCGTTTACTTTCAGAAAGATGGCGGCATAAGCGTTATTTTTTTACGAACTTTCTTTTCCGATTCGATTCGAATCTTTGATTTTTCGTGGATACCGTCAGCTTAAATATCCAGCATCCTTTGTATGGTTAGTGGGCGAGATTGTAGCGATATCTAGAAATAATACAGGATTTTATCTTTCTAGTAGAGTACGATTTTTTATATGTCCTCTTGTAAATTTCGTCCATGATTTACAATAATTTTGATAAACAATTTCTTTATTAAACAATGTTTATTTTGAAATATCGTCTTCCTGGTAAGCCAGTAGTGGGGTTTCCGACTATTTTGAAATATATATTTAAACAAAAATTAGTCCGACAAATGGTTGGTTCATTTATGATTCATTCGTTTGATTTTTTGCTAAACTCATTTGGGTACACTTTTTTTAATTTTTAGTTTGGTTGTTTATTATTCATACATAAGCATGTTTCATAATTTTATTTTCTCCATGAGCATTTGATTTATGTTTTTATTCTAAAACTAGCTTAAGGGACTAACACATAATCAATTATAACACTAATCACAACATAGTAGATAATAATTGCATGCAATGGGAATTTATTTCTAGATGGAGTAGATTCGCTTCGGAGCAGCTTTGTAGCTAGTATGCATGATACAACAGGTGGGTACAATTTATTTTATAGGTATTTAAGACTGCAAACACTGCTGCATCTGTGAAATAATAGCACATTACTTATATACCAGTGTCAGATTGCAGAAATTCTCTGGATACCATAACAATCTAGCTTCATGTCTAACTCCTTCACTTCTCAAGCCATACGGCGTTGGAATGCATTGCCCGAGGACATCAGACAAATATCTAGTAGACATATATAGGTACAAGAAAAAAGTGCATGATTTACTTTTTGAATCTTTCAACAATTAGGAAAATTCATTGTTTCTTTCTGATCTTCAAATATATTTAAGTATATAATATGTTGTATCTATAAATATAGTATTTATTTTATACGATATTTATGTATGACCATTTAAAAGTACATATTATTTCTTGATTGTTTCTATATATTTTAGACGAAGTTGAAGACATAAAATGGTTTGAAAGAGAGGCCACTTGCAGCTTGGACCTTTCTTTATTTCTTTCTCTACATATTTTAACCATTATGGGTGGGTTATGTGGACATTCTTTTGGTGGATTTTTGCTCAAGAATATTTGCTAAGAAGCATGTCTATTAAGTTTCTGAATGA
Source organism: Acrobasis repandana (assembly GCA_963576875.1). Lineage (NCBI taxonomy): Eukaryota > Metazoa > Arthropoda > Insecta > Lepidoptera > Pyralidae > Acrobasis > Acrobasis repandana. The sequence goes on along the minus strand of OY756221.1, from coordinate 6,370,287 downwards.
AAACAAATGCGCTGATAAATGTATTTTGACAGTTGACACTTTTTATTTACACGGCCGTATGACGTAATAGCATGGTGGCTACTATTTGGTGTATAAAAACTGTTACAGTGTTACAGTTATTTTATGAACTAATATTTCCCGACTTTTTTAACTTAAGCTATCTTAAAAGAATATATTTTTAGATTTTTTCTCATGTAGATACGAGTGGTTCGTCTCGAACTTAGACCTCGCGATTATTATTCCAAAATACTCTTACGTAAATATAATAAACCAATTTTAGATTAATGCCGGGTTGGTGAAGATAATTTTTAAAATAGGCATTAATTTTTGTGAATAATATAAACATAAAACTCGTTACTGTGACCTAACCCGAGGAGATATACATATACTATGGCGAACTTCAGCTGTTTAACGAAACCGAGCTATAATGCCAAACAAGTAGAGGTTTAGTGAATTAGCGGTTTACACCATACAACTGCGACATATACATAAATCGTTTGGAATAAACTATCTATCTAATAGTAAAAATTGCATCAAAATCAGTCCAAATATAGCAATACTATCTTGTGAAATATCAAGTTCTAATATCATCCAAATCTGATTAACGGTTGGAAAGTTCGGAGCAATATTTATTTTCATCAAAATGCTTGTATCTCAAAATCGGCTGAACCGATTTTGATGCCCAATAAACTTAATAATTATATGAATACTTGCTACACTCATATTTAATATCATCAAAATTAGTTCAACGGTTCGAGAGTTATCGCGGAACATACATAGATACATAAAAACAATGTGTTTTCGCCCCTACTTGAATTGTAGACCTGTATCGCTTCGCTCGGTCGGTAAAAATACCGTATTGACTCAGAAAAGTGACCTTAATATCTGTGGTATCGTATTTAGTACTTTTAACTTATTATTTTGTTTTTTTACAGTGCGAGCTGCTGAATGGGGCACAAGATTAATAGGAGACACTCGCTTATTTATATGTACTTAATCATAGTATTTGTTCATAGTCGCATAATTTTATTGATATTATAAAGATGGCGACAAAATTATGAGAAATCGTGGGAATCCAGATCACAGTACGGTCGTACTGATCTCATCTCATCACCATAGGCCGTGCCGTCTTCGCCTGATCATATTTGTGTACATTGTTATTACTATGCACAATATCGTCATATACATACAATGAAATAACGCAATATCACTCAGTCCATGAAACTGAACAACTTGTGTTCTACATTTCCAAAATGCCAAAAATAAAATTCGGATTTTCATACAAATTGACTCGATCAGCTGATTCGTTTGTACGAAAATTCTAATTTTTTTTGGGTTTCGTGAAAGTTGTAGAACAAAAGTTGTTCAATTTCATGGTCTGAGGTATCATTTGAGAGGTTTTGCGTTAGTTCATTAACACGTTGTATACAGGGTGATTTTGAACCTCGTAGTTTTTTTTTCAAGGAAAGTACTCTAAGCGAAATGAAAAATTCATATTCTATAATATGTATCTTGATTCGTAATAAAAACCAATGATTATAGATTTATAATAAATATTAGCCGACAAATGTATACTTACCAAAAATCTCCTATTTAAATGTCACCACTCGCTACCAGGCTCGTGGCGGGTGGCGGCGGCCGGCGAGCGGGGAGTGCAGCGGCCGCTTGAATAATAAAGTAGGTTAACCATCTATTACACATAGGTACGGGAGCAAAACATTAAAAAATAAGAGTTTTTTTCTTACAGATTTGTTATCTATTGATAATTCTGATTTCAAGATTTATAACAATATAGGTATGAGGTGCAAAATTAACCTGTAGGTACTTACTTACCCTATTAATGAAAATTAAAAAAAAAAACTCTTGTTGAACATATTTTAGTCAAAATTATTAGTTAAAATATGTTGAGCAAGCGTTTCTTAATTTTTATAAATATGAGGATTAGATATTAACTTAATTTTAAGAATGGATGTTAATGTAGTAAATAATTTACCTTATATTTATATTTGTAAGAATAATAGGTTGGGGAAAAGTCTTTTCGCATTTTATATGTGAATTCAAAACATTTTTTAATATAGTTTATTTACATTTAACTAACGTATGTATCATCATCAATCATTTTGTTTGATAAATTTTTGCCATCTTATAGGTAGGGACATGATCCTATTGCTATATAAATTTTGGAGCTTCTGATCAAAAAACTGCGTCAAGTAGTTTTGGCAGTCCTCTCGTGATGTTAACCTGACACTGCCTAAAGAAGAGAAGAGACCGAAACAGGTGGAAATCTGAAGGTGCCAGGTCAGGACTAAACGGCGGACGCATTAACACCTCTCCATTACACATTATTAACCCTCACCAGCCAAACTCTCTTAATTTTTGCTGAGTGGTTAAAGATGTGTGAGGTATCATGATGAAAAACCACCCCTTCTGTTGATTAATTCCGGCCGCTTTCTCTCAACTTCTTGCTTTAATCTGATCAGTTGTTCGCAGTAGAGTTCTGAATCGATGGTCCTGCCTGGTGGATACAGCTCATAATGAATAATGCCCTTCCAATTCCACCACACACACAGCATCACCTTGTTGCGAGTTAACCCGGGTTTCACCACAGTCTGTGAAGCCTGACCGGCCTTTGACCATGACCTTTTCCGCACGTTCTTGTTGTACGTGATCCACTTTTCATCACCAGTTACCAATTTCTTCAAAAATGGTTCGGTCTCATTACGTCGTAATAAATAATCACAAATGAGTACACGATTCATTAGGTTTCTTTCAGAGAGCTTGTGAGGTACCCAAATATCGAGTTTTTTTGTGTACCCATTTTTTTTCAAATGCGCCAAAACTGTTTTGTGGTCAATTCCCAGTTCTTCAGCTACGTCGTAACTACTGATATGCTGATCTTGCTCCACTTATTCAAAAATAGCATCCATTTTATCCGTACAGGGCGACCAGAGCGACGTGCCTCTTCGACATCAAAATTTCCGGATTGGAAACGCTTAAACCAAATTTGTGCTACTCTCACAGACACTGCACTAGGTTCATAAACATCGCAAATTTTTTTCGCAGCTTGCGTTGCATTTTTACCTTTTTGATAGTAAAATTTTAAAATGTAGGTATCTAATTTCTTAATTTTTGAGATGTAATTGATCACTCATCTTGACGGTAAGAAAAACAAATGAAAATCACGCATTTTCCTAGTTTGAATTTGGAATTATCTTCTTTAAAATTTAAACTTTTAAATGATACCAAAACCAGCCAGGTACAAATAGTATAGCCAAAGTGGTTTTATTACAAGTTCATACATACTATATGCGAAAAGACTTTTTCCCCAACCTAATATACCTATTTGAACTTAATAAATAAGTATTACAAAATGGTAATGAATACGATTTCGTTAGAAAGCGTAATAAGAATTATAAAAGTAGAAAGGTAGGAATAGTATTTTATTTTCATTACACAAAGCAATTGTCTGTGTTAAATATGTTTACGTGCTTATTTTTATATTTGGGTAAATACACAGATTTTTTTATATGACCAATCACACTGATTGAGCTAGCCCCAAAGTAAGTTTAACTTGTGTTTTGGAATACTAACTCAACGATACTATATTTTATAATAGATACATACGAGATAGATAAACACCCAAGACCCAGGACAATTTGAAAAAGGCCATTTTCCAATTTGCCCTGGCTGGGGATCGAACCCAGAACCTTCCGATTGGTGGACTGGAGTGTTAACTACTAACTATAGTATCGTTGAGTTAATTGACGCCTAATACAAATGATTAACATTGAGTGAATATATTCTGTGATTTACCCATATATATTTATTTATAAAAAATAGATGCACGCAATGTCTTCCGTTTTGGTGCTGTGATACCTAAAACAAAGGAAGTAGATATAGAAATATTGGATTATATACTATTTAGAGGTAGGTACCTACACAAAGTTTATTGGAATAAAAAAGTTTCCCGGACAAAAAAGTAAGGACCAAACAAAAACGATTTGTGACATTTTTGAACATTTTTAGAAATGGCTGAAATAAAATATTCAAAGAGATTTTACGTTTTAAACCCTATGGCTCCAAGATGGGCACACACAACAACAGCATGGGTACCTACAGACGGAAACATGTCGAGAGGAAGACCTAGGATGAGATGGAGAGACGAGTTGTCCGCTTTCGATAAAGAGTGGAGGGAATCAGCCGAGAATAGAAGTAATTGGAAATGAAAAGGGGAGGTTTTTGCCCAACTATGGGACATAAATGCAACTAAATGGCTCCAACATTTTGAAAAATTTTCAAAAACTGGATTGACAAAAGAAAATATCCTTATAATGTAAGTAGGCCTAAAAAGCGCTGGCGAGACGATTTCGACGCATTCCAAAATTGATGGTCGAGATTAAAACCGGATAGGGACAAGTGGAAGAAGATAGGAGAGACCTTTGCCCAACAATGGGACAAATAAGGTTATATAAAAAAAATAAGTAAGTAGGTAATTATCGAATCTGCTCACCAAATTTTACAAGAATTGGTTAAGAGGAAACACCAAGGGCTAGATAAATGAAAAATAGGTATTTGTAAAATCTATTGCTGTCGCGCTCTGCCCGAACTACAACCGAGCAAGTGCGAGAGACATACTGCAGCTTGGACTGAAAATACCTATTAAAAGAACAGAAAATCAACGATTCGTAGTCCCATAATTTCTTCTCCAAAACTTAACCAATATAAGTACTTTTTATTACGAATTAACAAAGACTTGAGCAGTGTTCCTATATATATATTTTTTTATATAATCTAGTCAAATTTGTTTTCTGGATATTTGAATACAGCGGAAAATCTGGCCATTTTTTAGGTTTTTTATCATATCTTTTTTAATAATTAATTTATGCAAATAAAAAACATAGTGACATGCTAATAGTGGCTATAAATATTCAGGAAAAAAAATATAAGTACCGGCATTATCCTGGGAGGAAACAGGGGACTAAGTTTGTATGGAAAAACGGCCCTTGTGTTTCGTCTTAAGAAATGCGACCTGTAGAGGAGAACAGCCGGAGTCTACTCCGACAAACATAGTAATTTTTGCTGAAGCTTAATCGTAGCTTCGCTTGCGCTTCCCGATCACTCGGTGAATAAACTTTGGTTCCTATCCTACCTATGTACGAACTTAAACTGGGCTTATTTTGTGATACTTACTAACAAAATAGGTACCTACTGTTGATAGAGCATTTAATACAATAGTTATATATAACGTGTAATAAAATACTCGTATACTGAAACTATTTTAAGGGTGAATTCAGTCCATGATACTGAACAACTTTCCCCAAGGAACTTAATATCAAAATATGAAAAATAATTTTTGACTTCCCATACAATTTGACCGATCAGCTGATCCGAGTTTGTATGGAAAGCCAAAAATTATTTTTCATATTTCGATATATGTGCCTTGGGGAAAGTTGTTCAGTATCATATGAATCGACTCTTAAAATAGTTTCAGTATATTTTGTTACACCCTGTATATTGAAATATATGTTTTTTTAAAGTTTTCAAGTTTCATTTTTCCTCATTTGACTTGATTCCTACAAGCTAGCAATAGACTCGGTATGGTTTGTATTACTTATTCCTGTATGATGAAAAATTTAATGAATATATGCTAATAAATAGTTATGTTATTAGCAGAAAGTTCTGGAAAGAAGGAGAGGAGGCTTTTAGGCTGCCTGTCCACGTAGCGGAGCAAGGTAGGGAAGAGAAGCGAGAAAATATGCGGAGCGGACTTGCGGACTGTGACTGTCCATAGACGCGGAACTAGGTTGCGGAGCGAAGTGGCGGACTTTTTCAAAACGCGGAGCTAGGCCGCAAGCACATCGTTTGAGCTGAAATATGTTCCGTTTATTATATATGAATTTTAAAACTAATTTTCAAATGTCCACTGAAGCGGAGCGGATATTTTAAAAGTAAGTTAGCTAGTGTGACACTTTTAGTATTAAGAAACATCAACTCGCCGCAATGATATTCCCGTGTGAAGATTGGTTCGTAGAGTCAGTATAAAATTAGGTGGCACGATGGAAATATCGCCGCAATGATATTTTCGTGTGGAGATTGGTTCATAGAGTCAGTATAAATTAGTATAAAATTAGGTGGCACGACGGAAATAACGCCGCAATGATATTGTCGTGTAAAGATTGGTTCATAGAGTCAGTATAAATAAAATTAGGCGGCACGATGGAAATATCGCCGCAATGATATTGTCGTGTGGAGATTGGTTCAAAGAGTCAGTATGGTGGCACGATGAAGATATCACCGCGATTAGATTGTCGTGTGGAGATTGGTTCATAGAGTCAGTATAAAATTAGGTGGCACGACGGAAATATCAGCGCGATGAGATTGTTGTGTAGAGATTGGTTCATAGAGTGAGTATAAATCAGTATAAAATTAGTTGCCACGACGAAAATATCGCCATTGTCATATTTCCGTATGGAGATTGATTCATAGAGTCAGTATAAAATTTGGTGGCACGACGGAAATATCGCCGCGATTAACTAGGTCGTGGAGGTAAAGCCTAACCGATGTTTTCATGAAAAATCGCACGCCTTAAATCAGTTAGGTATATAGTTATACACTACTGATTTAGAAACTGTTTTTCTGGTGATTAAATAAAAAGTCTACAGTCCAGCATACTTACTGATTGAGGGCAGGTATTTTTTTGAAAATGGGGTAACTATTAACAAATATGTATCTAATTTAATCTAATCCATATAACTCAAGGTAGGATCCACTGATTAAAAAGTCTAGTCGACAAGTTGAAAATGATAAACAATAGAGATATTGCTCCTAAAAATATATGTGATAGCATTAAATTCCGAATAATGTCTAGGAAAATGTATCGAGAGCGTTTATTTGCACATAAAAAATTAAAAGTTATAAACAAATAAAGATGAAAAAAAGTATTCCGCTTTTCGCCTATATCGCGTAAATTATTTCAAATTAAAGAAATTTTAAAACAAGATTCTTAAAAAGGACATTGTCAATAAAACTGTTTTACTTTCGGAACTCTATCACTATTATTAATAATTTTAATTTAATGCTGAAACACAGTGCTGAAAGTAGGACTCCGAGCGTCATTTTGGGCATACCCATAGAGGTAGGATTGTTATATATTAAGTCCTTACATATGAAATTGCCGTTCAGTATAAAAAAAGTGAAACAAGTTTTTTTTAATGAAATTATTATTTAATCAATCGAAGTATGCGCCGTTGTTATCGATACACTTCCGCCATTTTATAGGCAGATCATTGATACCTTTGGAAAAAAATCCTGGGAGCGAGAGTCTATGAACTGTTTGAAGGCAGTTTTGACTGCCTCATCAGATTTGAAATTTTTTCCTTGTAAAAAGTTATCCAAATTTTGAAAAAAATGGTAATCGGTTGGGGCAAGATCTGGAGAGTATGGTGGGTGACGCAGAGGTTCCAGTCGCAGCTCCTCTAACTTGGCGATCGTTTGATGTGCAGTGTGTGGTCTAGCGTTATCCTGAAGGAGCAGTGGGCTAGAGCAATTCATCAGTCTCGGTTGTTTAATGGCGAGCTTTTCCATCATTGTTTGCAATTGTTGGCAATACAAGTCTGCAGTAATCGTCTGGCCTGATATTAAGAAGCTGTAGTGGATAACACCAGCACTAGTCCATTAAACACTAACCACAATCTTCTTTTTGGTCAGTTTTCGCTTAGGGCAAGGTTTTGCCGGTTCTCCAGGGTCAAGCCATTGTGATGATCGCTTCCGATTGTCGTACAAGATCCATTTCTCATCACAAGTCACGATACGGTTCAAAATCCCCTCATTATTGTGGCGATTAAGCAAAGAAACGCAGCAAGCAACGCGTGTTTGTTGGTTTGCTTCAGTCAATTCGTGCGGTACCCACTTTTCGAGTTTTTTAATTTTTCCGATTTGGCGCAAGTGGATAAGTATCGGTTTGTCACTTACGCCGAAGGCTGCTGCTAATTCAGAAGTGGTTTGAGATGGATCCGCTTCATCTATCGCCTTCAATTCTTCGTTATTCACTTGAGTATCAGGTCGTCCACGAGGCTCATTGTGTAAATCGAAATTTCCAGAACGGAAACGTTGAAACCAAAAACGCACCGTTCGTTCGTTAGCGGTGCCTGGTCCATACACGTCGTTAATTCTTCGAGTCGTTTCTGCAGCACTGGTGCCACGGTGGAACTCGTATTCGAATTTTCAATTTGTCCATAGTTGTTGTTATAGCAATGTTGAAACTCAAACAAATGATGTTAAAACAAATGAAATACGAATTTTAAAACAATATTTTTCTGGCTTTATTTCGAAATAAATTTGAATTTGGAATTCCTAATGAAACGCAAGATATTTGATTTTAAAGTTGCCAGTATTGAAAATCGGCAATTTCATATGTAAGGACCTAATACCTATAGGTACATAGAGCGGCAACTCCTATATTAAGAAGCAAAAAAAAACAAGACCAATTTCAAAAGTTGTTTACACGTTGTCTATGGAATGAGTTACTTTCAGTCTCCGGTGCGGCGGGAAAGAAAATTGTAAAACCAATTTTAATAAAAATTCTTTAATGTTTAGTACAAAAAATTTAGTGATAAGGACAGAAATAGCTGCAATAAGAATGATTTACTGTGTTGTGCCTGGCTGCAGATCGAATTTAAGGCCGTACCTGAATTTTACGGGGTCCAGTGCTGCCCCCATTTAAAATAAATCATTTCAAAGAAAACGGAGACACCATTGAAAATTTTGCTACTACCAATTCTTAGATAACCCTTTAAAGTATTTTATGAACAACTGTTTACAGTTTAAAGTGCGAACGTTAAGCTTTACTGCGCACATTTGTCAAAAGTGGCCGTTTTTCGCAAAATTCGGTACAGCCTTAAAGAAAAATTCACAATGTTTTTCTTTTCACGGGTAAGTTTAATTTTGTAATTTTTATACTGATTGAACACACTTATACTTAAACTTTGTATACTAAAAGATGGTAAAAATTGTCTTATTTTATATTTTGTACTATAAGAATACCTAAGATTTGAATATAACATTTTAAAAAATACGTGTATTTCCGCCAAGTTTTTAACCATTTTTGACCATTATTCCCTATGCCCAATGTAGCCGGCACAGGCCGGCGTACAACAAATGCATACGCAATTACGCACGCACACTAATGCAGCTAATTTTTGGTCTCGCCTTTTTCCCGCTGATTTCCAGTCTGTAGTTAGAAGGTCTTTGGGCATACCTGCGCGGCGTGGAAAGTGTGTGACGTCACATAAAATATTTTTTTCAAAGTATTAAATATTAATTCAAAATTTTAAAAAAATATGGTGTTGTTCGAATACTTTAAAGAACTTATTTCCGTTGTAAATTCTCATTATCTTTTTTTAAACAAGTTGGGCAATTGTTAAGTAATAACATTTTCTCGAACCCTCGTCTTCATTGTAAACTAAAAAAAATATAATTGGCGTATTTTTTTTGCTTTGTGGAGCAGAAGTAGGGAACTAAAATAGGCTAATAAAAATAAACGGGCAAGTGCGAGTCGGACTCGTACATGAATGGTTCCATACCACCGAACAATGTATTAAAACGCTGAAGAAACACGTTCCTTGTATGACGACCCCCTTAATTTTTTACTTTATCTTATTTTTAGTATTTGTATTATTAGTGGTTATAGTAATACATAATTGGTGAAAATTTCAAGTATCTAGTTAATGCCATTATTAAGATCGAGTTAAAAACGCTGAAAAAAACACGTTTCTTGTATGACGACCCCCTTTAATCTTTAATTATTTTTAGTATTTGTTGTTATAGCGGCCACAGTAATACATAATCGGTGAAAATTTCAAGTGTCTGGCTATACGGTTCAAGAAATAGAGGCCTGTGACAGACGGACAGACAGACAGACGGACAGACAGCGGAGTCTCAGTAATAGGGTACCGTTTGCACCCTTTGGGTACGAAACCCTAAAAACTAATACCTTCGTTTAGTAAGTAACTTAGTATATAGCGCTTTTTCTATACGAACAAGTTACAAGAAATATTACGACCCTGAAGCGCTTGAAGCGCTAAATTGTAGAGACACTATCGTATCGTATGATGTTCTGCTTCTGACATAACCTCTAAAAAACGGTGAATTAAACATGAGACGTTCATTCACAGAATGAGCGGAATTATTGCATGAAAACATTCAGTCAATTTGCCGGTCGTATCGGCGACAGACCGTTTTGTACATTTCTGGCAATTAAAATCGTTATTTTTTAATAAGTATTATTACAAGCATGGTCAAGGTTACGAAGGTTATTTAGAATATATAAAGAAATGTAATACTTAAGGAGTATAATGAAATTTAAAAGTTTATCTAATTAGGAACCTAATGTGTATAATATTGTGGATATAAACTTAGTTATTCTAAGTTGATTTGTGTTTTAGAAGCCGAGTTTAAACTGTGGGTAAGTACTTTTTTAGATGTCAAGTAAAATATATTTAGTTACTTCTTAATTCAGCAAAAGTAGGTGAATCTTAGCATTGTTAAAATTTATAAAAAATAAACATTACCTATTATTAATTTGATTAGAATCTCTTTTTTTCATTAAGCAGTTGGTAGAATTTTCGGAAAGTTAACTTATTTAAATAAATACCTACAATACATATTCTAAAATCTCTTTCCGCGTTTTTCTTTATGTTTGTCTTCTAAACTATCCCTAAAGCAAATGTCAAAATCAAATAATCAACTACGTATTTATTTTTGGATATTTTCATCACTTGAAAATTGTCAATAAGTAACTCTATATATGTTTTAATTGGTTTTCTTGCAAAGTTTTGGTCATATTAAGTACTCGTAGTGTGCGTCCGCTTTTTGAATTTAAACAACCCCTGATATAAAATTTCAGTGATATTGGGAGACCTACTTACTTAGTTTTTAAATATTATTCATACAAACTATTAACCACTATTTTACAACATATATTTTCGAAAACCGGAATATATGTGTTTGATTATTTGTATTTAGGAGCTATAAGTAGTAACTAAACTACGAATTTAATGGAAATTGAAGCAGATTTAAAATATTGTCCACACAAACTTCCAAGCTCTATTTCGCACCCTTAGGGGGTAAATTCTAATAAATCATGAAATGAAACACGTATTTAATGAAATGTTTTCAAGAGCATGAATCTCAATTATTCTCAAAATCGATGCAGATTTAAAGATTTCCCATACCAACTTTAAACCCCTATTTCACTTGAGGGTTAAAATTTTTCAAAATCCCTTCGCGTCCGGTTTTTTTATTTAAACAAATGTCCAAATTTTACGTTTGTACTCGTATCATTAGCGGTTACGGCTGTGCGTGCGTATATGTCAGTCAGTGGGAAATTCTCCTTTTACCTATATATATAGGTAGATAATTATATATGTATTAAAAAAAAACCCTTACTAGGTAGAAGGCTGCAAGACACAAACGTAATGATGTTTGTGTAAGTGAAAAGGAAATAAAAATACTGATAGGTATGATTCCGCTCATTCCCCGATTGGCATAACTGTGTTATTACATTTTATATTATTACCTACTAAGAATAGTATTGGAACCCATACTTAGGTACCAGTATAGTTCCTGGAACCAGGAACGTTCTGTAAGAACAGTATAGCCTTGCGAGCTCTTATAACCAGCTGCAATAACCATACACTTTCCATAATTGATTAAATAACATGCACTTTCCCCTTTCCCCTGGCTTAGCAAAGTCATTTCAGTAAAATTTGTTTAAATATAGCCCTAGTAAACTTTTTTTTTTATTATTATTGATTTATCAGTATAAAACGAATCTAACGACAACCCCTAAAGGCCATTTAGGCTTACTATACACACATGTGCATTTGAATAACCCTTCTTACGGCGCAGTCGGGTAAAAAAAGAGTACGAGTCAAAAGAGTAAATACAATAAACATTCCGCAAGCTGGCGGAGCTAAGGATAAAAGCTAGTGCTAGTAACAAAATAAGCGTAAACTATGTAAACACGTTACTCAATAGGAAACATTGCAACGTAGGCTATTTATGTATTTCTATTGTATAGCAGATTTTTTACGACTTTAATTGTGTCATCCTTTCTAGCGGTGACAATACTTTATACGAACTTCAGTCTATTGTCTTAAATGTGTAAAATAAGTACCTACGTAAAATGTACGTAAACTTATGCTAAATAAAAAAAGAAAACAGTGGCACTCCGGGAGTGCCGTCAGAAGTAAAAACTAAAACAGGGTGGTGTCGGTTACGGTTACGGTACCAGTGACGCGAATTCAATGATTTTTCCCATCTCAAAAAATGACATTGGGTCTAAAGAAGTTTTCACTTCAAAAAGTACTAGGTATATAGATTTCGCAGAAAACAATCAACGTCTCACCGCCAGAAAGTATTATTTCTAGCGGGCACTATACGAGTATATTTGACTAAGGAGTATTCCACTTTTAGACTTTGTTATGGTCAAGAAAAATGTACGGAAAGTGTATATTCAATTTCTACAATAGTTTGGGAACCCCAATTTCGTATCGTAACAATTCTTTATTCATTGGTACACTCTAAAACCTGGAGTCCGAAAAACATCTGCTGTTACTTCCTGCTGGATGACAAACTTATTTTTGTTCGATTTTGGGATTGGTCACACGGTAAATAAAAGAGAATATGTTTGTCGTAAATTATTCGTCTAACGTCGTTGGTCATGGTTTTTTAGATATACTTAGCTTACATTACACACTTAAATTACTTTTTAAAAATTTATCTCATATGTCTGACATTGAAGAAATATACTTGCCTTTTATCTTAATTACTTATTTAACTATTTAATGCTGACTAATTACATTCAATTGAGAGAATATCTTGCTTGAAACGACGCGAAAGTCATTAGAAATAGAGCAACAGACAAGTAGTTGTGCTCTCCGCTTCTAAATTAAAACTGATTGAGCTCGTTCGTATATCTACACTTATTACATCTTTATTCTTAATGGGGCAGACAGAGCATTGTGAATTGGGAAAATTTGTCATCACGGGGGTCAGTGCTAGAAGGGACTACTGGGAATAATCGGACCCAAAGGCCGCTTTTACCGTAAATGGATTGGAAGGAATCAAACATTATTCACAATTTCGTCCTTTCCCTCCATCGGCTTTCACGATCTGCGCGGGATGACAAGCAGCTGGAACATTCTAGTAGAAAGACAAATGTTTCATTCTATAAAAGCACTTCTTCTTATCGAGTCGAAATGGTTACACTGTAGCTTCAATAAAAGCACTAGTAAGGAGGGATGGATCTGATGATTTATGCACTGTGACATTTTAATTAATATAAATATGACATACTTACTATAATCTTAATATGTATTAAAATTCAATTAACTAATTTCACTGTGTGCAACTATATGTAATGTAAACTGTATACATTTAAATTTATCTAATGAAGTAAATATAAATACCTAGATATTTTTTGATTGTAAAATATTTGCATGTCTGTTCTCAGACTAATATATGTACTAAACTATGATGACAACAACTTGTAACACTGTATTTTGGCAAATAAATGATTATTGATTATTGATGCTTTTTAGCGAACCCCGGGCTCCGAATCCACTTAATTAAGGATGTAACCGGGAGTAGGCGTGTTTTCTATACAAACTGAGATACTTGCATACAATTTTAAAATCTGCCGCGCCGCGCTTCGCGACGGTGCGCAGTGCAGTGGGATCACCGCCTAAGACATTAGACCTACTTAGGTCGGACGACCTGAGCAAGTTTGCAGGAAAACGCTGAATAGAGGGTCGCTTCCTACTGGTTTTTTTTGTCGACGTTTGTGGCATATTTGTTAACACGCTAGTCCATTACTCGGAGGTTCTGGGTTAGATCCCCCAGGACAAGTTGGAAAATGGTGTTTTTCAAATTGTTCTGGGTTTTGGGTGTTTGTTTATATCTTACATTGGGGCTACCTCAATCAGTGTGATTTGTCCCTAACTATTTATTTATTTGTTTTGAAAATCCTTGGGGAAGGCCTATGTTTGGCAATGGATTTCCTATGCCTGATGACGAAGGTAATGAAAGAATTCAAATCCCGCTCATGAATGTTAACATTACGCATTTAAAATTAAAACTAAATATTGTTTTTAGATAAAATGAAAGAATCAGTATTTGGAACATGGGACTACGTGATCATGGCTGGAACCATGGTCGCATCAGTGGCCATTGGGCTGTACTGCCGATTCACTGGCGGAAAACAAAAAACTAATGAGGTGACTTATTTCTCTGAAGCACTAGCCTATCAGCTAGCTAAATCATTGTGATTTGTCAAGTAAAAATTTGTAATTTAATTTCTTTACAGGAATATCTTCTCGCCGACCGCAACATGTCTGTTTTTCCCGTGGCGATTTCGCTTATGGCTTCATTCATGTCTGCCATTACTTTACTCGGAGTGTCTGCAGAGAACTACTACTATGGCATGATCTTCATAGTCATCAACATTTCATGTGGCTTAGTAATGGCTGTAGCCACCAGCCTGTACCTTCCAGTATTCTTCGGTTTGCAGAAAACCAGTACTTACGAATATTTAGAACTCCGCTTCGGACCAAATATTAGAATGCTTGCTTCTTTAACCTACACATTACAAATGATATTATACAATGGCATAGTTTTGTACAGTCCAGCTATTGTTTTAGAATCTGTTACAGGTTTAGATAGACTGATATCTATATTAGTAGTAGGATTAGTGTGTACTTTCTATTCTACTCTAGGAGGCATGAAAGCAGTATTATTTACAGACGTTTTACAATCGTTTTTGATGTTCGCTGCTGTAATTAGTATTGTTGTATTTAGTTCTGTAAAACTTGGAGGATTTGACCAAATATTTATAAAGGCTTCAGAAGGTGGACGTATAAACTTTAATAAGTAAGTTATTTTTTATACATACAAAATATACTGAAACTATTTAAGGCTGAATTCAGTCCATGATACTAAACAACTTTCCTCAATGAACATATATTTAAATATAAAAAATAATTTTTGACCTCCCATACAAGTTAACCGATCAGCTGATCCGAATTTGTATGGAAAGCTTTTTTTTCATATTTCGATATATGTTCTTTGGGGAATGTTGTTCAGTATCTGCCCTTTATTGATAACATGAGAGAGAAAATAACTACACATATAAAACTAAACTAAATAATATAGACTGTCGGTTGATTGGTAGAGAAAGCCTAAGGCTATAAGTCCGCCGTTTACAATTTTGTAATAAAGTTGAATAAATAAATAAATAAATAAATAAAAAAAAACTTAGGTAATATAAAAAATGGTTTTAGTATATTTTGTCAGACTTTATATACCTACAATAAAAGGTAAATTTAATTATATTATTAACTATTTTATATTCAGTTTCAGCGTGGATCCTACAGAAAGACATACGTGGTGGTCTCTTCTTTTTGGTGGGTTTATCACAAATATGTCCTTATATGCAGTAAATCATACTCAGGTAAATAACTAACAATATGTTTATGATAACAGAAGACTCTATTACTTTTCCGTCACATTCTTACCTTCGTGACATAAATTGCGTAAAATTAATTTTCTGCGGCCAGCCCGTACGTAGTGGGGTTTGGGCAGCATGGTATATATTTTCCATTTACATTATATTTTTGCATTTTCCATATACAAAATTCATCAGATTCAAAGACTACAGACCGTGAGCACCCTGGAACGATCTAAATTGTGTCTGTGGTGGAGTTGGCCCTTCCTCCTTTTTCTGAGCCTCATCACCTGCATCAGTGGCCTCGGTATCTACGCCGTTTACCAGGACTGTGACCCCCTCAGTGATGGAAAAATTACCTCGGTAAGCAATGGTTTGTTATTTTATAAGAGTAATCAGGTATTATAATGATACTGATAGGTACAATATCACGTCTTTATCCTTAACTAGGTAGACAGAGCCTAAGGCGGTAAGACCTAGTGATGGGTTACTAACCGCATCGTCTATTGATATGATTTAGATTCTCGCCCATTCCCACAATGGGCTAGGCTTTTACGATCTGCGTGAAAAGAGAAGTAGCTGGTACATTCTATGTTTTTTTTTTCTCCCAGACCACCATGGAAGATCTTAAAATGTTATTAAAACAATAAGGAATAAAAATGTTATCCAGATAAAGGTAAGTGTTAGTTATCGAATTAAAGCATTTTAACGGTTGGTAACATGGACAATGGCGGTCGAGAAGGCTATAAAGAGAGTCTTTTTAGAGTTCCAAAGTCCGTAGTATGTCCATCTGTCCGTCCGCGGCTTTGCTCAGAGACTTTGTTAGCCGTAATTTTGTGTGAGTATACGAGTACATATCATAAAGTAAATGCTATGCTACCAAAGACATAAATAAAAACGTAGAAAAAAAAATTTGCGTAACTTCCTATACGAAAATTGGGATGATTTTTTTTTCATGAGGTACCTACACATTATCTCCCTTAAGTTTTTTTTACGACAACCTGTCTGTTTTTCAGATTGATCAATTGATGCCTTACTACGTAGTCGATACTATGAGGCACATTCCAGGCCTCTCAGGGCTGTTCGTGGCGGGCATCTTCAGTGCCTCCTTGTCGACCATATCGGCAGCTTGCAATGCTTTGGCTGCTGTCACCCTTATCGACTATGTAAGCAGGTAATTTGATGCACTTTTTACATTTGTTAGCACATATCATCATCATTATCATCAACAGGTACTTTTTAGTCTCCACTGCAGGAGCACGACCCTCTCTGTACTACCTACTAGAGCCAGACTTGGCCAGAGCTGTCAGAGGATTTGGCCTACACTCTCCACGTTTGGCAGACGGGTTTAAAATCATTGATGTTTATAAGCTTTGTTTAGCTTGTGTTTCCTAAGTCGCCTTCTACGACATCCATGGGAAGACTTGAAATGGTCCTGTTCTACTCTGCTGGAAACCACACGGCAATTTAGCACATATACGAGTAGACTTTCCAATCCCAAAAGACCTAGGTACAGGCTCAAACTGACACTGAAAACCTTTTAAGCTAACCAAGCTGAGTTTTGGCCTACTTTGTGCTAATGCAGCACATACATGTTTAGTATAATTGTTATCAATTGTAATTGTTGCATGTTTATTGTTAAGTGTTGTTTAATTTTAATACTTTATGTGTGTGTATGTGATGCAGTTTTCGTGAATAAACGTCTTATCTATCTATCTACAATTGAGTGATTCTTTTGGGATATAGTAGGAGTGATTATACATACATATACGGGGCCATGAATTCACTGCTTCATTTATATTTTTGTCGAAATATATAATTTAATTTAACAAATACATAACTTACGTTGTAGTTATAGTACTATTAAAAACATCTGTTGTCATTGATAACGCCCAGTAAACAAAGATGTAGGTACTACGTAACTAGTCGTATCTTGTACAGGTCAGGGCAGTCTAGTGGTAGAAAAAGTAGAACCGAGTATTATTATTTTTATGTAATGGAAACATCGATGCGTTGATTCCAATGGAGTGTCTTAAGAGTCCCCTTACCCTAGACTTTTCCATACAAACGTAGGTAGTTTAGCTTTTATTTTTAAATGACGTCAGATTTCGGCAGTATATTGTTATTTCAAAGAAATTGCATATATTGAACTTGAAAGAAAATACAAGAGTGTAGACTTCGATCATATATTCTATAGATGCACAGTTCCTTGCAAAATCAAACAAAATATTGTCCCCGTGTCAATACGTACATAGGTAGATGTATACCATTTCAAGTATTGCGAAAAATGTTCTAAAGTGTCATATAGTTTAATCTAATTTAAACCTTAATTAACTGATATAAGCGTGGAAATAAATCCGTATTTTCACCACGCACTTTGGCATCTTTGACGTAACGTAATGCGCGCGGCCACCGAGTAAATGTAAGCGAAACAAGGCATAATACTGTTTTATGCCTTGTTTTCCCGGTGCCATTTTTAGGCGGCAACTGTGCATCTATCTACACTAACTAATATTATAAAGAGGAAAGATTTGTACCTATTTTTGTATGTTTGTAATGAATAGGCTTAAAAAGTACTGGGCCGATTTAAAAAATTCTTTCACCGTTGGAAAGCTACACTATTCCCGAGTGACATAGGCTATGTGTGTACCACGGGCGAAGCCGGGGTGGACTGCTAGTAGAATATATGATCAAAGGGTGTAGAAGTTTTCCATATTGATGGTCAAATATAATATGATTCACTATATTCTCTTTCAAGTTCATATTTTGACAGTGAAAACCTATATGACTATATGTATACATTATATTTGAAATTACATTTTTTTCCGAAATCTAAGATGTCGTTTCAATATAAAAGCTAGACTACGTTTGTATGGTAAAGCCTGATTCTGTCTAGGGTAAAAGGACTCTTAAATTAAAATACCTACCATTAGTTAGGCGGAGATCAAACCGATAGATGGTCAATGTATTCATCGTAACCAGATATTTTACTTATCGGATCTACTCTGAAATTACAAAAATATTTCAAAGTAGGAAACGAAATACAATTAAGGAAAATGTCGTTCAATATTATATAGATTTCACTAGACATTGGCAAATCAGATAACGGATACGCTATATCTTTAGACAAGTAATGTCATCTCATTCTTATCAGTAGACCTAAACCCCGTAAACCCGGAGTACTCGTATCAAGTAGGCGACATGTGCTTTGTATTAAAACATTTCAGTCAATCAATCAATACTTTACATGTTAGAATACATACACTATATACATAAATGTTCTGTTTGTGTATAATAATTTTAATTGTTATTACTTTTTTTTATATATAACAAATGTGTGTGACAGTTTTGTACACAATAAATGTTTTATCTATCTATCTGTACAATATTGAAAGATTAATGAATAACACCTTACCGTAAGGCCTTCAAATATTATTAAACAAAAATAATCAATTATTCAATATTATAATATAATATTCAAAAAATATGTGTAACTTAGGTATATTACAAATATATGCATGATATAACCGATTAATTTGGGTTCGTACTTTTTGTTCTTAACTGATTAAACCATATTGACAACAAAAAAAAAGTGAGTGATCCTATAAGGGTTCCGTTTTTACCTTTTAAGGTACGGAACCCTAAAAACAGCTCTACTACTGAAACGAAAAACGAAAAATGGCTCACGACCGGCCTCCAGAGAGAATATGAGAGGCGCATGGTGCTCTTCTTGTAGGTATAATACTCGTAATACTCGAAAATAGACCGAGAGCTACCAGCAAAAAAACAGGTATACTAGGTACTGCAACGAAAGATCGAAAATCGATAAAAATTTTCGTCCTACCATACAAAATCCGTTTGGCTGAGCGCTGATTTGTATAGGAAGGCGATTAAATTAAAATTAGTTTTAATTTTTTTCGTTTTTTGTTTTCGTTTTTTGTTTTTATGGAAAGTAGTTCAGTATCATAGATTGAACTTGCTCTAATTTGGTTGGTGGTTAAAAAGTCATCGTCTCGCCCACCGTACGTATCGTACCGCATGGTGACCGTAAACGGTCTCATCGTCTGTCTATCCCGTATATCCCGAATAAATCTTCTCGTTTTCGAGGTGGTGTAAAGTACGTGAATCCTACATTCCCTGGTTGACTAAACTGGCTGCCTGCGCTTACGGCCTCGTGTTTCTGGCCCTGGCGTTCCTCGCAGAGTACTTGGGAGGGGTACTGCAGGCCGCACTTACCATCTTCGGCGCTGTAGGAGGTCCACTTCTGGGCGTGTTTACTCTTGGCATGTTCACCACTTTTGCTACAGAGTTGGTAAGAAGCATTTTATATCATAGTTTTTCTCTCGGACGGTTCCTCTGCTTTTTTTCAGAAACTTAGGGCTGTTTTTCATTTATTTAAAGTTAATTTTTTTTCTGATCTTTCATTTTTATGGGTTAGGTAATCACACTTCTTATATACTTACATATCCCTCATGCGCCGGGCCATTTTGTGACGATGGGAGAAAAATTCCGAAAATCACGCGCGCGCACTTTAAAAAATTAAAATATCTATATTTCTGTAAAACTAGTAAGTATTGTACCATTTTGTAATCCTAATGAAACAAGCTAAATATTTATTAGTGGAGTCATTATATCCATTCAATGTATGGAAACTAATATTTTTCGGATCAAAGGGTGAGCCTTGGCACTCTTATTCGCCGCTCACACCCTGTGGGGGGGTAGGGGGAGGGGATGAACTTTTCTTACTCCGCGTGCACTGTGACTCGTCATAACTGCAAATTTCCGAGGGCTGTTTGATAAGTACCCGTTTTCTAAATATATTAATATCACTGGCCGCAAATAAGTATACCACCTTTTTAAGCCATTTTTCAGAGGCGGGAAAATTAAAAAAAAAATGGCATTCTTTTGTTTTTTTTCTCATTTGACAACGATTCAGTGAAGGCGTGAACTTAAAATTGTTAAAATGGAGAAAAAACAGTATCGGTCTGTAATTAGATTCTTATTTTTGGAAGGAAAAACATGTGATGAAATAAAAGTAAGAATGCAAGCGGTTTACCATGAATGTGCTCCTTCTATGACAACCGTCAGATATTGGTATAATGAGTTTAAGCGGGGGAGAACAACCGTCTTTGATGAGGATCGCCCAGGCCGGCCAGTTGAGGTGGCTACAGACGATATGGTTAAGAAAATTGAAAATATCGTTTTAGCCGACCGCCGAATTAAACTTCGAGAAATCGTTGATGCTGTAAATGTTTCAATCGAGATGATACAACACATATTAGAAGAAAAATTGGGTATGAAGAAAGTATCGGCGAGGTGGGTGCTGCGTTTACTCACGGAGGAGCAAAAACGGAACCGACTGACTACTTCGGAGCAGTGTTTGGCCGTGTTCAAACGTAACCCAAAGGAGTTTCTGCATCGTTTTGTGACCGTGGACGAAACGTGGGTCCACCACTACACCCCGGAAATGAAAGAGCAGTCGAAGCAGTGGATTTTACCGGGTGAACCTGCTCCAAAGAAAGCAAAAACCGTCCCATCGGCTGGAAAGGTCATGGCGACCGTTTTTTCGGATTAGAAAAGGGAAAAACAATAACAGGGCAGTACTATGCCAATTTATTTATTGGATGAATTTGACGCCGTGTTAAAGGACAAACGACCCCATTTAAAAAAGAAAAAAAGTACTGTTTCATCACGACAACGCCCCGGCTCATTCGTCCAGAGTTGTGACGGCTAAATTAGCACAGTTACGCTACGAACTATTGTCTCACCCCCCGTTCTCCAGATTTGGCCCCATGCGATTTCTTTGGCAAGCGATTTGGATCAAATGACGAAGTCATTGCTGCCACAGAGGCCTATTTTAATGACTTTCCAAAATCATACTTTTTGGATGGTTTATTGAAGCTTGAGTATAGGTGGAACAAATGTATAGAGTTAAAAGGTGACTACGTAGAAAAATAAATGCATATATACAAAAAAAAATGTTTCTTTATTCCATAAACGGGTACTTCGTCGTCATTCTCCGACTAGTGAAAATAGAAATCGTTTTAAAGTATATAGTAAAAAATATAAGCAAATTATAAAACTAACCCAGAAAGCACAAAACAATAACTACATTAAATCATCAAATAATAAGATGAAAGCAGCATGGCAAGTTATTAACGCCACTAAAAATACACCTAAAGATCATATATCTAAAATAACATATCAAAATAATGAAATCATAGATCCCGAAAGAATTGCGAATATTTTTAACGACTATTTTACAGATATGGTAAATACATCTCCAAAAGCTACAATGGCGGCTAATTTGAGTCATAATCCTCATACTCTTTTTATGCCACCAGCATTACCACAAGATATCATATCAATAATAAAATCGTTGAAAAATACAAACAGCGTGGGTCATGACAATATATCCACCAAAGTAGTTAAATACGTTTCAGATGTTATAGCTCCACATTTTAGTCACATCATGAACATAAGTATATCTAGTGGTATATATCCCGACAAATTAAAAATTAGCGTATTAAGACCTTTATTTAAACAAGGAAATAGAGAGGACGTATCATGTTTTAGACCGCTAGCACTACCATCTGTATTCTCAAAAATTTTTGAAAAATATATACATGATATAATTTATAATTTTCTAGATAAGTACAATATTCTATGTGATGAACAAAAAGGTTTCAGAAAGAATAAAAATATTAACATGGCAATATATGATTTCCTTTATAAAATATTGACTAGTATTAATAACAAAAAGACTATCACGACCTTATTTACAGACATGACTAAAGCATTTGACCATGTACTTCAAGAGAAGCTTCAAAACAAACTTTATGCTTGCGGGATAAGAGGAAATGTTTTGGACTTGTTAAAATCATACCTGACTAATAGAATACAATTCACCGAAATAACAAATATATGTCCGAATACCTGCAATCAACTAACATATAAGTCTAAAAATAGGGTCGTCAAACACGGTGTGCCTCAAGGGAGTGTGCTGGGACCATTACTATTTATAATATATATAAATGATCTCCCTAAAGTGACAAATCAGGATATGATCTTATTTGCTGATGATAGCACAGTAGTAATTAAACCTGACATTTTAAGTAATTATGAAAGTGAGATAAATTTTACATTACAAAATATAATTAATTGGTTTGACGATAATAATTTGATGATTAATTTGACAAAGACACATTTAATGCATTTTTATAAGAAAAATATACCAAATATGAACATACATTATGAAAACACAAACATAGATACTGTAAATCAAACAAAATTTTTAGGACTTCAAATTGACAGCAAACTTAAGTGGGAATCTCATTCAGAAGAGTAACGTAAAAAACTAAGTAAATCCTCTTTTGCCTTACTTAATCTACGGAAAATAGTCAACAGTGACACTGTTTTAACTGCTTATCATGGTCTAGTAGCACCTATATTACGTTATGGTATTATTTTCTGGGGCAATAATACTGATAGGGAATTAATATTTAAAGCGCAAAAAAAATGCATACGAGCGATGTGTGGACTCAATTCCTGGGAAAGTTGTGTTCAATACTTTAAAAGTCTAAATATACTTACATTACCATGTCTGTATATCTATGAAATTGCCATTTTTGTAAAGAATAACCCTCGATTGTTTCCAAAGTGGTCAGATACACGTAAAAGAAAAACTAAATTACGAAATAAATATATAAATAATGTTAGCACACAAAAATGTAAACCAGCTCTAGTCAGAAAAAGTATAATGGGTATGGCTCCGAAAATTTTTAATCATCTCCCAAATGAAATTAAAGAATTAAATTTTAAAATATTTAAACATAAATTATTCCGTTTTCTCATTGAGAAATGTTATTACAGTATTAAGGACTTTTTGAATGATAAATTGTAAAGCTGACATTAATGTATGTGACTATTTTTTTATAATTTGAAATTTTATTATTTTATTTATTGTTTTAAATTTAATTTGAACTAGCTCAGTAACTAAAGCATGATTAAGTATTTTAGTGTATTTATGACTTAATAAATATTTGTATGCTGTATACAACGGCATAACATAGCGGCCATAATATTATTTACCAACTTGTTTATACCTATGTTTGACAAATAAATGATTTCTTTCTTTCTTTCTTTCTTTCTTATCAAACAGCCCTCGTATAGCTACTAGAGCAAGTTTGGTATCGTTTTCAGAAAAAAAAAAAGATGGTCGGTTAATTTCTGAAACAAAAAAAGAGCATTTCCATACAAAAAATAGAATAATATTTAAAAATAAAAATTTTTTTTTTTGTTAATGACCATAAAATTTATACGTGTACCAGTATCTGCTCTAAAAATAAATATATTTAAAAAGCCGCATTCATATAGATTCCAAAAATATAAGCTATGTTGAAAGTTTAATAAAAAAAACTTGTTTAAAAAAATATTTATCTCCACGCGGCAGAAGAAAAAACAGGCAGTGTAAAAATAATCCTTACTTAATTTTATAAAACATTCTTATTAAGGGTCGGCACCATGTAAAATGGGTTTGCGCGGGCAACAAGTTTGTACAGAAAGCGTTTGATTTAAGTCAAATAATGTATACACATAGATAGAGGAAGAGTTGGGACAGTAGACGAAAAAAAGGATTTTTTAAAATATTTTGTAGTTTTCCTAAAAACAAGCATTGAATTTACCCAAAAACATGCAAAACGCACTTTGCGCGGGCAATAGTTATGGCTTAAGTAGAAAAGACCACTAAGAAAATTACATACCTAGTTATAGGTGAATAGACTAGCCAGTAGACGAAAACCGTATTTTTTTAATTTTCATTCAGAAAAAGTAAGATAATTGTAAAGAAACCTGAAAGAAATATTTTAGAAAATCTTGCTACAAACTGGCTTGTTTTTCAGCGTAAAGAAATATTCTAACAAGGGATTGCATATATTTTATAAAAATAAAGGCTATTTTGAAACATTATTCTTTATATTTGCTTACAATGCAATCACGCAATAATAAAAAAAACAATTTTAAAAATTGGATGTTTTGCAACGTTTTTGACAGAATTCTCAGAAATGGCGGCCATGTTACTTCCATACAAATTTAGTTGCCCGCCGGGCGTTCAGGAAGGAGGCTGTGTCGAATTTTTCAAAAAAATCCATTTTCGAATTACGTAAAATTGCATTACAGTCTAAAATATTTCAATAAAAAACTATGTACAAACTGCCAAATTATGTCATACTTTTGCTACACTATGGTACAGTTTTGACATTTTGTTGACATTCAAGCAAAGATGTAATGCTATCGCAGATACGGCATCGCACATTTTTTTTTTAATTTTATTGAAAATTAAGTATTAATGAAAAAAATAATTTGGTTTGATTTATTACCTATATTTTTTAATGGCGATTGGGGTGAAAATCGGATTGGAACTTTCTCGGGTCGCGGAATCATATTAACTGTTTTTGTAATAAAAGCTGCGGTTTAATTAGGGTTTTACAATTATTTTGATGGGTGATTCAGTCTGAAATTTTGAACAACTTTTCCCCATGAATGTATATCAAAATACGAATTGACAATATGCGTAATATATCGAACCACAGGCTATACTAGATCTATACTTGGCTAGGCAGACAGGCTGTATTAGGCTATTTATCTATACTAATATTATAAAGAGGAAAGATTTGGTTGTTTGTTTGTTTGCATTACATGGCTCCGAAACTACTGGACCGATTTAAAAAAAACTTTCACCGTTGGAAAGGTACACTATCGCCGAGTGACATAGGCTTTGTGTGTACCAAGGGCGAAGCCGGGGTGGACTGCTAGTATAGTATAATGATATTAAAATAACAGTCAAAAAACAAAAAAAAATCTGCATTTTCATACAAAAGTGTGCAGCCGCCCGGGAAATTTGTATAGGAACCGATTTTTTTGGTGTTTTTACTGTTTTTAGGGTTTCGCTTATCTGTCTGTCCGTAAGTCACAGCCAATTTGCTACGAAACTATTAGAATGATTTAGTTGAGATTTAGTACCTACACTTATGTAACTTAGTGACCCAAAGATAGACGTATAACGTAAATAAATGGAATTTTAAAAAGGGGGCCACTTATGGTGGGTAAATTAGACATTAAAAAAAAGTTTTGATAACAAAATCGTGTGATATATCAAATGAAAAAACTTTTTATGACAATTTTAAATATATATATTTTTTTATATATTATTTCTTAGATTGGTATTTTTAAGTTATTTAAGAAAATGGGCGAAAATTTACCCCCCCCCTACTAAACTACTGGACCGATTCAGTTGAAATGTGGTGCACATAATGTAAATTTGTGACCCAAAGACGGAAGTAAAATGTAGGTAAATGAATAAATAAATAAAAAATGGGGCCACTTATGGGAGATAAATGAGACATTAATACGTTGAGACAATAAGACATTATCAAATGAAAGAGCATTTTATGATAATATTAAATAAATTTTTCTAAATTTTTTAAGTTGGTGTTTTTGAAGTTATTTTTGAAAATAAATAATAAAAATACCCTTATCTCCGAAACCACTGAACCCAAACTTTTGAAAAATATACAGTTAAAAGTTCTTTACCTATAGATTACAGGAAAACCTATTAGAAGATAAAAAATAAAAGGGTGTAGTAATTACTGCTTCATTAATCAACCAATTTTTTTAGCTGTTTTCAGGAAAATATTTCTTTTTAGTGGTCTTTGTTGATTCGTTAAAAATATTGTACAAAATCAAACAGTCAAGTCATTGATTGAGCACATACAGCTGCTAAGCCAAGACTGTTGATCTGTTCAATGTGCAATCCTTTTTTACCCTCCGTACTTACATAATAAGGTGAATAGAAGTGAAAGGTGTTACGATTGCAGATGGTCGCTAAACGTATTGTTTCACAAAGAAAATTCAAATGTGTACATTTTCTGTCAGTGGAACACAAAACGTGTAGTTTTCCAAGATACCGCTCGCGTAAAATACTATTTGATTGTATTTTTGAGAACGTCCTGTCAGTGATAAGTAATATTGATTTACGCAGAAATATCATAAATTTGTCTATGGTTCCCTAGAATTTCAACTTAACCAAAATAAACGGGCACGTGCCGTAACGGGCCACGTCCAGTGTAGAGTTCCGTAGTCAGTACCTACTTGTTTTATGTAACTAACAACTGCCTAAAAAGTTAGGCAGTTATTAGTTACATTGTTGTTCAGTATCATGGACTGAATTCAGACCTAAAGAGGTCTGAATTCAGTCCATGATACTGAACAACTTTCACCAAGGAACAAACGAAATACATAAATTATTTTTGATCTCTTACACACAAGATTTGGCAAAATGTAATATTTATGGAATATATGTATGGAATATGTAAGGACGAATCACACTAATTAAGCTAGCCCTAAAGTAGGTTTTAAACTTGTATTATGGAATACTAACTCAATGATACTATATTTTATGATAAAAACATACATAGATAAACACCCAAGACCCAGGGCAATTTGAAAAAGACCATTTTCTAACTTGCCCTGGCTGGGCCTCGAACCCAGAACCTCCGGATTAGCGGTCTAGCGTGTTAACAATTACGCCACGGAGGTCGAATAGAAAGCAAACATTTTCTTTTATATTTAAATATGTGTTCCTTAGGAAAAGTTATTCAGTATCATGAACTGAATCCACCTTAAATTATTTTATGTACAGGGAGACGTTATATACCTACTACTGCCGTGAATTTTTTTAAGTGTCCATATACAACCGTTTAACTGACAGAGAGGGGAGACACATGATTCTAACAAAAATTTGCAATCAAAAACCAAATATTTCACAAACGGATTGCTAAAACAAAAAAGGGTGTTCATAATCTTACAATATTTTTGAAAGACCTATTCAACGAAGACTCACAACACACATTTTTTGACGTGACAACGTCTTATAAATTGGTTAGCCGGGTGACACTTCAAGAAACTGCGTTACGCTCCGCTCACGTTATGCGCTCACAATGAGAGCGAGTGAGAGGCACGCGTGCCTCTCACTCGCTCTCATTATTATTTTACCACTCAAAGTCGTTGTCACGTAAAACTTTCGCCCGTATACCGACTTTACAGGCAACCAATTTTTTTTTCAAGTTTTTATTACCACATATCCATGCCCATGCCTAATTACAGCTTTCTAGTACTAATAGTCTATGAGTAAAACTGGGGACAGACAGACAGACAGACATGATGGATCTATAAGGGTTTCTTGTTTACTACGGAACCCTAAAAAGCTGCGTGAAACAAAACAGATTCTCTATTCTAAGGGTTCTTTGTCATTTGCGCTTTAACAAATTTCAAAATACGAGTAATCAAAACCACTTGTGCATTTATTTCGCTCCACTTCGCATACGATAAATTCAAAAATTGATGGATGAATGACCGTGCTTTTACAGGTTAAGCAACTTCTAGCTTCGTCACAGTTAGGATGGGTGACCGTGCTTTCAATCTTAATGTTGTCCAAGTCAAATGTTGAGATTCTTATGAATAAATTTCAGTTTTCTCTACCTACATAACTTGGCAGCTATTTAAATTTCAATTGTTTTGTCGGAATTTGAACTTGGCATTTTTACATTTATGTTTTTGATGGGGTAAAATAAACACCCAAGAACCAGGACAAATTAAAAAAGGCCATTTACCAACTTGCCGTGGCTGGGTATCGAACCCAGAACCTCCGAGTGACGGACTAGCGTGTTAAGGAATCGCCACGGAGGTCGACTAATAAATTGAAAAAGTAATAAATTTTACGCAAGATTCGAATACCTATAACTTGGATTTTTTAGAAAGTGCTATATGAATTTCACATATATTTAAACTCGCTTTTTAAATAAACGTCTTGCATTCACGCACACTACTGTATTTTCGACTTTACTTTTTCTACTGATAGCCTGTCTACTAAAGTGTTAAGTACATTATAATGACGTCTGCCAAGGCCTTAATTCAGAAATAATAATTCAAACAAAATAATTATTTGATTTGATTGATTTGAAAATTTTAATAAGTATCGCGGACTGGAAGTCTTGACGAAAAGAAAAAAGTAAGCTGTATACTAATTCTACGTTACAATTTATGATAACCTACATCTATTGTCCCGTTTAAACATTATTAACTCTATGCAACGTCATCTTGACATTTTTATCCCCCTAGCGGGAAAATTTTGCATATTTCAGAGCCAAATCCGACCACGTGGCTTTGTGCATACCGTCCTTAAGTTACAATACTCAAATTGTGTGTGTATACTCGTACAGGCTGACTTCGTCACTGACTGAATCCGTTTGGCTGAGCGCTGATTTGTAAGCGAGGACGAAAAATTTTTATCGATTTTTAATAACTTTTTTATAGAAAGTAGTTCAGTATCATGGACTGAACTTGCTCGAAAAAAATTGCAGATGGGTCATCTTTAAAATCGTATAGCTGAATTAGACTTAGTGTCAATTTCTGTCATTAATCGATCAATATAGATATGTGCTTAAAATACCTACATGTTATTATATTTTGTTTCTTATATACATTTTCATTCGCAATTGCACAACTCCGTGCACTTAAGTTGCCGCTTAACATTTCCTGCGGGCGGTGTTTCAAGCTGTCCATGTATGGGGTCAGATGTCGCCGACTCAAAATCTTCCTGATCCATCTAAATGGGGATGGACCAAAGTCGGCGACAGCTGGCATCCTACAAGAAATGTATATACAGGCTGAATTTTTATCCTACTGGATAAAAAGTCAGCCTGTATACACACACAAAGTGAGTATGTTTTATAAAATTAAGTAAGGATTATTTTTTCACTGCCTGTTTTTTCTTCTGCCGCGTCGAGATAAATATTTTTTTAAACAAGTTTTTTTTATTAAACTTTCATCAAATCTTATATTTTTGCAATCTATATAAATGCAGCTTTTTAAATATATTTTTTTAAAGCAGATACTGGTACACGTTTAAATTTTATGGTCATTAACAAAAAGTTTTAGTTTTAAATATTATTCTATTTTTTGTATGGAAATGCCCTTTTTTTTTCAGAAATCAATCGACCATCTTTTATTTATCTGAAAATGATACCAAACTTGCCCTAGTAGCTATAAATTTGCAGTTATGACGAGTCACAGTGCACGCGGAGTAAGAAAACTTCATCCCCTCCCCCTACCCCCCCACAGGGTGTGAGCCGCTGACTCCCGGGCGTTTTCCACTCTAGTCTACCTAAGGAATAAGTGTGCCAAGGCTTTCCCTTTGATCCGAAAAATATTGGTGTTGGCGTATAACAACCCGACTATATATATATATCAATTAAAATTTACGGGCGCCGGTGTTCCGCCGCACGAGGGGAAATAGTAAAATTCAAAATAAACTAATTTATTTAAAAACTGGCCTAGAGTAATCTACGTGGGTTCTAGATCACCAAAATATCATGCCAGACTAGACTCTTCCATGCTGGTCTGGAAGAAAAGAATAAACTTAGATTATTAAACAGCTGGCCTAGGTAGAGTAATCTATGTGGTTCTAGATCGCCAAAATATCGTGCCAGACCAGACTCTTCCATGCTGGTTTGGGAGAAAATAATAAACTTAGAATGTACCAGCTGTTTTTCTTCCCACGCTGATCGTAAAAGCTGATTGAGAGAATAGGCAAGAATCTGAATCATGCCAATAAGCGATGCGAGCAACCCATCACTATTTTGATCCCCTTTTTTCATCTTCACGCTAAACATGGCAATTGGGTCTTATGGCTCTGTCTTGCCCGTTAGGAATAAAGACGTGATAATGTATTTATATCTGTAGACTCACAATGAATCGCGGCAAGTCCCGTAAAGTTATACTAAAAATAGTAATATGACGTCATGGCTACTCGTAAATAAAAAAAACGGGCAAGTGCGAGTCGGACTCGTACATGAAGGGTTCCGTAACACTGTACAATGTTTTAGAACGCTGAAGAAACAATTTTCTTGTATGACGACCCCCTTTAATTTTTAACTTTATTTTATTTTTAGTATTTGTTGTTATTGTGGTCATAGTAATAATTGGTGAAAATTTCAAGTATCTAGTTAATGCCATTATAAAGATCAAGTTAAAAACGCTGAAAAAACACGTTTCTTGTATGACGACCCCTTTAATTCTTAACTATTTTTATTTTTAGTATTTGTTGTTATAGCTGCCACAGTAATACATAATCGGTGAAAATTTCAAGTGTCTAGTTATTACGGTTCAAGAGATAGAGCCCTGTGACGGACAGACAGACAGACGGAGAGACAGACGGACAGACGGACAGACAGCGGAGTCACAGTAATAGGGTCCCGTTTGCACCCTTTGGGTACGGAACCCTAAAAAACTAATGCTGCCTTGAGAGAGGTCGAAGTTCATGCATGTTTGCATGCTCATCTCGTGACATAACTTGTTATCATGCTTCATAGCATCATAGCAATCGAGATATACGTAACTTCCATGAGATATATCTCGTAAGTGGCGACGATAATATAGTAAGTACTTATTGATACTCGATTTCTCAAACGTTTTTGACGACTAATGTGTGTTACTATTGATACTCGATTTCTCAAACGTTTTTGACGACTAATGTGTGTTACTATTGATACTCGATTTCTCAAACGTTTTTGACGACTAATGTGTGTTACTATTGATACTCGATTTCTCAAACGTTTTTGACGACTAATGTGTGTTACTATTGATACTCGATTTGTCAAACGTTTTTGACGACCTCCGTGGTGTAATGGTCAACACGCTAGTCCGCCAATCCGGAGGTTCTGGGTTCAATCCCCAGCCAGGTCAATTTGGAAAATGGCCTTTTTCAAATTTTCCTGGGTCTTGGGTGTTTATTTATATATGTATTTATTATAAAATATAGTATCGTTGAGTTAGTATCCCATAACACAAGTTTGAAACTTACTTTGGGGCTAGCTCAATCAGTGTGATTTGTCCTTATATATTTATTTATTTATTATTTATTGATACTCGATTTCTCAAACGTTTTTGACGACTAATGTGTGTTACTATTGATACTCGATTTCTCAAACGTTTTTGACGACTAATGTGTGTTACTATTGATACTCGATTTCTCAAACGTTTTTGACGACTATTGTGTGTTATATTGATACTCGATTTCTCAAACGTTTTTGACGACTAATGTGTGTTACTATTGATACTCGATTTTACAAACGTTTTTGACGACTATTGTGTGTTACTATTGATACTCGATTTCTCAAACGTTTTTGACGACTAATGTGTGTTACTATTGATACTCGATTTCTTAAACGTTTTTGACGACTAATGTGTGTTACTATTGATACTCAATTTATCAAACGTTTTTGACGACTAATGTGTGTTACTATTACGCTATTTTACAACAAGTCAAATCAGATACTTTTTTCTTAACGTCAAAAACAAACATTTTCTATGCGATTTGTATGAAATATCGATTTATGACGTCATAGTTCCTTGGAGTCAAATAGCGCTCTTTATATCCGTTTTTCTGTATGAATAAATCTAACATCACGTTCAAAGTGGATGTGATCAATGACAAGTGGCATTATTTTTTGACGTTTTATTTTATTAACAGTACCAAATATATTTTTTTTGACCCACTAAAATACCCAATTACAACCATGTTATAACCCTTACAAATCTTTTAAAAAAAGTAGAATTAAATATATTTACCCAGGGTAAAACCGAACTAATTAATAAATATCTCAAGCCTCCACCTTCTTCATTTTAGCGAGTTCCCGGTTGCAATCTTAATTGTACTGCTTTGGAGTCTGTGGTGTTCTTTCCAGCTTTTTCTTCTTCTAAGATGATATAACGGAGTTCTGTTTTAGGCCAAAACGCTTATACACTACAGTGCGGCTATTTTCTTCATTTCCCTCGGCAATTATCGCATTTCCGATTACAAACGAATACTATTTGCCATGTCCATTGTCCATGCCATGTCCATCAATTATTAGATTTATCGTGAATAACAATTAGAATTTAGAACTACGTAAGTACTTTACTATTGTTTTGTTTTTTCCGTGTGAATTATATAGAGCTGTAAAACTTTTTTCCTTTTTTTAATACCATTTACTCATTTTCAATCAATATATTATACCTACCACGGAAATTATAAAATATGAATACACCGGCGGTACAATAATATCATCATCGTGAAAGAGCTCAATTGATGTCTACTATTATATAAACATAACATACATTACATTCATTGTGTTCAATAGATGTTTATTTAAATTCCAGGGCGCATCGGCAGGGCTCTTGAGTGGGTTAGCCGTAACCATGTGGATAAGTTTTGGGGGGCCAAGACCCCCTACGCTGAAGTTACCGCTTAGTACGGAGGGTTGTGGCGTCAATGGAACGATAATAATGGCACAACAGTCCGACCCTAGCTCCTACTTCTATCCGTACAGAATATCCTACATGTGGACTAGTACGGTAAGTTTGTAAATTAATTTCTTATGATACTTATTTGTAGAGATGACATACAGTAAAGGGATTATTATGGTACGACACGACGATTTCATAAATACTATTATTGAAGGAAAGATAGAAGCGAAAAGAGGACTAGGAAGACGTACATGAGGTATAAGTACATGAAACAGATAACGGAGAAGGCGAAAGTCGTGTCGTACAGAAAAGTAAAACAACTGGCGGGTGAGAGAGACAAATGGAAGAGAATTCATACTCCTCCGAATGTATACTTAGTAGATATATAACAAATATACCATATGTCAATTTGCGACCACTATAGCAACGGGACCCTTATCAAAGAGGTAGACAGGGGACGAGACACACACTAATAAAGATGGTGAATGGAAGTACTTTTATTTTGGCCGAAATTGTGTCAGTGCCACACCTCCATGCAATCATTAAATTTTAATGAGATTTACCGAAAGTCAAATAAGGTTTAATTCCTGTTTTTCATCTTGGGCCATATTATATGATTAAATACTAAAAGTCAGGTGTATGGGCTATTATCTAATACAACTGGCTTTTGGGATTTTCTAACCCGAAATCCGTAAGAAGTTAAGACGTCATAGTTTGTATGTACTGGTACAATGTACGTACATAAGTACGAGTAGTAGTTAAGCTAATTCAAAAGTAAAAGGTATCCACTTGCCTTGCATAATTAACACCTATATTATGGCCTTTAATTTTTTTTAGATTGGTTTCCTCTGGGTGATCGTGGTGGGCAGTATAATTTCGTTGCTATGGCGACAACAGCAGCCGTGGCAGAAAGCCGGCCGGACACACCCCAACCCGGCTCTGTTTACGCCGCCCCTCGCTAGACTGCTGAAGAGGCAGTCAGAGAAAGAAAAACCTGCAGTACAGGTAATATGGTGGTACCTGGTATATAGGGATGCATGCGTTTTGGTTTAGTTTGCAAACCATTTATCTTTACATAAATACTAAAGTTTGAAAAATATAACTTGCACTTCAAACCTAAGGTTCAAACATGTAGTCAGAATTTCTTTTTTATATTATATAAATAACGAGATATATGGGAAATCAAAAACGTTGTGTAAAATAAATTCATATAAAAAACTGCTATACTGCGCGTGAAAGCTATACCCTGGGATGCATGATGTATATTTTTTGTGTTATTTTTACGCTTATGCCTCGGGTTTACATCAAAACGGGAATTTATATTAACAGACGAGCGACAGTTCACGACACCTGTCGGCGACGATTGGCGGCCTGTGTCGTGCGACCGTCGCGCGACAATTCGAGCAACAGTGACAGTTGGCGACGGTCGCCGACCAGGGCAGGGCTTGTTAACGATACCAAATTCACACTAAAATAACTTTATTTTCATACGGGTAATAGTGGTAACGTTATAAAGAGTATCGATAATACAGTTTATCACGTTATCAATTAACGATATAAGTAACGATACTTTTTTCAATACTTGAAAAATATTATATAAATAGCTCTAGTAGCCTACTAGACAAACTCTCATCAATTTATTCTGTCAAATATCGAAAAGAAATACAGTATTAACAATACCTTTTACCGTTAATATAATAATCATTGGTAACGTTATCTGATTAACGGTAAATAGTAGGAAAAATACCGTTACCCAGCATAACGTTATCTTTGCTGATAACGTTAACGTCGTTTGACAGAATAAACGTTACCAAATTTTGAACGGTATTCCAAGCCCTGGACCAGGGTCGCGGACATACTGTCGCTCGTACCGTACATGGGCCCTTAGGGTTTGATTGCGGTTAGTTGCTTTATTTTAGAGTAGTAATTTCTTGGCGTAGCAACAATTGTTCATATTGAATTGAAAAAGGGATACTTTGTTTCAGGATTTTTTAAAATATCTATTTATTTATAATTTAATTATGTAAACAGGGTCTAACAAAATATACTGAAACTATTTTAAGGGTGTATTCAGTCCATGATACTGAACAACTTTCCCCAAGGAACATGTATCGAAATATGAAAAATATTTTTAGGCCTCCCATACAAGTTGACCGATCAGCTGATCCGAGTTTCTATGGAAAGCTAAAAATAATTTTTCATATTTCGATATACGTTCCTTGGGGAAAGTTGTTCAGTATCATGGACTGAATTCAGCCTTAAAATAGTTTCAGTATATTTTGTTGGACCCTGTATTTAGTTTTACAAATGACTTATCATCGGTTACTTACCTTACCTACCTTAAGAAATCTCACGTCTTTTTTATGCATTATATAACTAACATAATAATTTATTGACCATTAACGTATCACCGTAGAAAATGGATTGCAAGTGTAACATTGTTTTAGATTGCTGATAAAACGCTTCAAGGTGCTTTGTAAATAGATGAACATGGTGTGCAACAGGTGGGTACACGGGTTTGATTTATTTTTATATTAATTTATGGTGACTTAAAACTCGAAAATCTATATAGCGTCTAACAAAATATACTGAAACTATTTTAAAGGTACTCACTCGTAGAGTCAGTCCATGATACTAAACAACTTCTCCCAGGGAACATACGTACATTGAAAAACATAATATAGTAATATAAAATGTAATAGTTTCAGGAGATATTGGTATTTTCTTTTTTTCTTATTTTTTTTCATTTTTAAAAAAAATATTGACCCGCTTGTTAAGCGGGTGGTGAAATCCCTGACGGACATCTGGGAATAGAGGGTCCAGATAGTGCCGGGCTTGCACCGCCTTAATATAGATATATTTTGTTATACCCTGTATTGGGGGGATAGTCTAGATGCAGTTTTCCATTTACGAGTATTAGCAATGGCATTACTTCATGACTTACATTTTCTAGGAGAAAATGTACTTAATAACGTATTTCTGTGACAAATATGTAAATAGCTAAAAGTCAAAATTGGGTTTTGTGTAAACAGTCGCGGCTCTTTCCTAGACATTGTAATTAAATGTTTTTTGTATTTATTTATTTATTTTAAAATTTTTCTCTTAGAAACTGGTTTAATAGGTTTCGCCAAGTATGGCTCTGGCTCTGGTAGTACAGGAGCATGACTGCTCCTACAGTGGAGACTAAAAAATAAGACCTGATGATGACGACGATGATATAGTAAGGTTTGCATATGAATCAAGAATTAAGAGAAATAAAAGACTGGGATTAAACGTCGTATTTATAACACCATAGTGCCAATGCCACTAACAAAATGTGTTTATTTTTGAGTGAAAATAAACTGCGGAAGCACTTTTTATATCTTTTATATATTTCCGTATGGCCTCGACTACCGCATTCTGTTGTATATTTTAATCATGGTTTTAGATGAGAATTCTTATAATAGAAAAAAAAATAGATACAGGGTGTTACATAAAGACGTAATAATCCTTGAAGAGCATGCTCAGTCGCCATAAAATGGCTTGCGTAAGGAAATTTTAAAATAAAAATAAAAAATTCTTTTGATCTTTACAAATTACGCAGGTCGTAGAAGCTAACCAAGGAAATGCTTATAAAAATATTATTCTATCTTTTCTAAGTATATCTGGAATACAGACGTGAAAGTCCTGTCCATGCTGGTCTGGGAGAAAAGAAAAAACGCAGAATGTACCATAGCTGCTTCTCTTCCCGCTCACGAAAATTATAATCATGTTAATAGACGATGCGGCTAGAACTCCCATCATTATTTTGATTTATTTTTCCACCTTATCGCTCACCATCACGCTAAAAGTAACCTTTGGAGGAGCTCGGTGGCCCTGTGGAATACGCATTGCTAGCGTTTTCACAAGTTAAGCAACCCCGGGCGTGGTCCGTACTTGGATGGGTGACCACAAGTGGTATAAAAATTTCTCGAGCTCCTCCGTGCTTCGGAAGGCACATAAAGCCGTTGGTCCCAGTTGTCATTGTATGGCAGTCGTCATGCTATGTCAGATGCCTTTAGGCAGCTTGAAAAATCTGACACCAGTTTTGGCCACTTACACACGAAAAACAACAAAACAACAAACAAACCTTTGGGTCTTGCAGCCTCTGGGATTTGACCACAGAATAAATAATACTAACGTACAGAAGTCTCACTCAGCAAAGAAATTCAAAGAAATATCTACTCAATGTGGCTAGCGATATGGTTTAATTTAGCTCACGTATACCTAGACATCCATTGCAAGCCAATTTCATTCTTATTACTCTGGACAAACGATTCGTATAACTGAATTTACCACCCTGAGGGGCCGCCTGCGCGCATAGTAATAATGTAGGTATATTTTCGATACCTAAACGGGGAGTGACACAGGCCTGATTTGACTGCTTGGACACGCAAGACCAAAAATGCTCTGTCTGCCCCATTAGGGATAAAGACGAGATAGTATGTACGTATGTAAGTCCTGTCTGTAACTGTGATACGAGTATTCTTAATGTTAATCATGCCCGAAATGATTTTATATTTTGGGAAACTTGTTTTTTTTTCTTGATAGAAGTAGGTATGAGTGATCACATAAAAAATATTTTATCCAATTAGCTATACCGACATAAATGTTTTGGATTAAGTACTTACTTAGTAGTTAAAAAAAATAATGTCTCTATAAATAATAATTCAATATTTTTTTTACAGTGTGAACTACTGAAATATAATGGGATGCAGATTGATTAATTTATTATTGATAGATGAATGACCAGATGTTTTTATTACCAACAATATCACATCGACAGGCTATGGATATAAGTATACTTATATTTAAATAAAGATTCTATAAAATATGTACTTATGGCTGTGTGTGTAAGTGTGAAATGTATGTGATGTCTTACAATGCGATTACAATAAGAATAGGATGGACCGTTTGCTAACTTCAGACGCTTATGTACCGTTTGCAAAAAAAGGGCGTGCGTTTTTACAAGGTTTTTACACCTCATCAATTTGCCAAATATCGATTGAAATGCGATTTAAAATTTGACTAAAAATACGGAAGATGATGCAGAAATGAGTGTGATCGAAGAATTGGCATAGCACCATACATTGATTATAAATACTAACAACAAATTTGTATTTTTATTTTATTTTGCACTAATTTCTTTTGCACGTAATACTGAAGTTAGTTTGACACATTTTTGACAGCATGACGTCACAAAATGGCGGCGGTTTGATCCCATTCTTATTATATAATCACTTAATTACAGTATAAATATAATTCTTGTTTATATCATAGGTATACTGAGATATACCTATCTAATATTGTGTTTACAACAAGATATGCATTTACTTATTTAAGAACTTAATTGTGCAATAATTCTTAAATTTTATAAAATAAAACTACTTAAATAATAAAATGTACGTTTATTTTTTCTTACCCTACACGTCTCTTCTGCGTGATTAGAATATTTTGCAATTAACGAGATGTATAATTAGGTAGTTATATCTAAATTATTTGCTTAGGAAATATAATAAAAGTTGTATTTTAGGCTGATAAAAATCCTGCCTTATGTTTGGTGAGCTCATCCAGTTGACGTCGTAGATAGGAATTCTGAAAAGAAAATAAAAAGATTAAACGGGCAAGTGCGAGTCGGACTCGTACATGAAGGGTTCCATACCACCGTACAATGTTTTAAAACGTTGAAGAAACACGTTTCTTGTATGACAACCCACTTTAATTTTTTACTTTATCTTATTTTTAGTATTTGGTGTTATAGTGGTCATAGTAATACACAATTGGTGAAAATTTCAAGTGTCTAGCTATTACGGTTCAAGAGATAGAGCCCTGTGACAGACGGACAGACAGCGGAGTCTCAGTAATAGGGTCCCGTTTGCATCCTTTTGGTACGGAACCCTAAAAATCATAAACATCATTGACTTATACAACGTGGAAGGGACATACCCGTAATAAATCGAACCACAGTCTATACTATATCATAATAGTATAATGAAATTAAAATGACAGACAAAAAACAAAAAAAAATCGGCATTTCCATACAAAAGTGTGTAGCTGCCCGGGCGATTTGTATGGACATTTCGAATTTTTTTTCTGGTATTTTGGCTGTAATTTATATTACATTATACTTTAATGATCTAGTATAGCCCGTTGTTCAATTTATTACGGGTATGTCCCTTTCACGTTGTATATTACTAGCGTAATGACTAGGCCAACCGCGCAAAGAAATGGCACAAACTCGTTGACCCGATAAAGTCGGTTTGTAGACCAACGCGACTTAGTCGTTTTCGGTCCGCGGAAGCTTTTGTTTCATACTTGTAAATGCCATAAAAATGCCTGGTTGCGCATTTAAAGGCTGCAAAAACTACGATATAGATTAAAAAAGTACATGGAATATCGTATCATCGGTAAGTAACATAACTGTTTGTTATAATTAAAATACTAAGGAATTTTACCGCGCTTATTTTACTACCGACTGGCGGCCATGATCACAGCGTCGCGCCTGGTGTGACAACAGCGCATGCGCTGTGGTCGCTCCGGGGCTCCGGGCGCAAAGTTGAATGTATGAAGATAATTTATGCAAAATGTTCCGATGGGCTCATCCTTAGTTAAAATCATTGATAAACATATTGGCTACATTATAGTAGGTACGGCAAAACCCACCTAACCGGATATTTTATGCCGCCTGTAGATACACACACAGTTTCTTTACAGACCGAGCGAGCGAAGCGTCTCAGTTTCGAAATAGGCCAAAAATGCGTTGTCAGTTTGTCAGTTCGTCTGTCGGTTTGTTCTCGCCTGTAGATCGCATTTCTCAACCGATTTTCGTGCAATTTTATATAAGCAGGTTCGATAATTATATAAAATTTTTTTGCCAATTCAGTTTTTGAAATTTTTCCAAAAAGGCGGAAAAATGGTTTAAACCTTTAAAATAATTATATTTTAGCCATTTAGAAAACTTTTCAAATATGTCATAATGCTTTTTTGTTACCCTTATTAAGACGCAATTTTTTTGTCGGAACAATTTTTTTATCCGATAAACTTCAACGGGTAGGGAGTGAGTTGCGAGGTTTACAGCTTACAGAGCCACTAGTTTATATATATTGCGCTGATCTGGAACTGTGACACCTCAAATTTTAACTTTGTATTACATTATCTTAAGACTGGGGGGTTTGATCTACATAGTTTCAAAGCTGTTTTGGTTGCATTTTAAAAGACCTTTTCAAAGATACCCCACACGTTAGGGTTAGTCCAAATTAATTTTGTAAAATCACTTTTCGTTGTATGGGGGGGGGGGGGGGGTTTAAGCTGAAAAAATAAAAATTTTTCATCATTTTAAAACCCAACTTTTGGAACTTCAATATCTATCTCTCCACCTATTCTCTCTCCATAAGATATTGAAGTTCCAAAAGTTGGGTTTTAAAATGATGAAAAATTTTTATTTTTTCAGCTTCCCCCCCCCCCCCCCCCATACAACGAAAAGTGATTTTACAAAATTAATTTGGACTAACCCTAACGTGTGGGGTATCTTTGAAAAGGTCTTTTAAAATGCAACCAAAACAGCTTTGAAACTATGTAGATCAAACCCCCCAGTCTTAAGATAATGTAATACAAAGTTAAAATTTGAGGTGTCCCCCCACCGTAACTTTTGAAATATTACTAAAATAATTCTGAAAAAAATGTGGTATATACTTCAAAGTAACGGGTGGCGCAAAAGTACTGGCACTAAAGAAAATACTTTTATTTTTTTTATATGACATTTTCTGTCATTCTGTTGTTGAAAATTGTGTAGTGAACAAATGTAAAATACACTGAAAATAAACATGGACCGTTTTACTCCCCAAGAACGTGGAATAAACACTATGGACTTAGTGAGGGACGCTTTTCCAGGCCGAGTTATCTCTCGTTTTGGCGATTTGCCTTGGCCTGCAAGATCACCCGATCTGACCAGTCCAGACTTCTTTCTTTGGGGTTTTTTGAAATCTCGGGTGTATGTGAACAAGCCACAGACTCTCGCAGCTCTAAAAGAAAACATTCGTCAAGAAATAACGAACATATCGCAGGAAGTGTTACGGCAAGTTATGCAAAATGTCATAAATAGGGCTCAAATGTGTATCAACTCTGGAGGTCACCATTTAAAAGACATCATCTTTAAATCCTAATGGTACGAAATTTAATGGCACAAATATACATTTAAAAAAACCTAAATCTAGTTTTCTAATTTAGAAAAAATGTTATAGCTGAACCAAATAGGGTCTTTACTTTTGCGCCACCCTGTATTTACTTTCAATTAAAACTATAGCGGTGTCGGTATCATAGATAGTTATTTTTTAATACGTCATAAATCGTAAACCGCAATTTACCTTTAGAACTTTTATATTATGTTACTTGCTGCTACGGAACCCTTCATGGGCGAGTCCGACTCGCACTTGGCCGCTTTTTTATATTGTTTGTGCCAATATTATTTCTAGTTGTATACCTAATTCCCGCGTTTCCGGTTGCAGCTGTGCTGCTTCGGAGCCGAGGGCGAGGGTGCGCTTTGCCGATTTTTCTTCTCTAATAGCTTTGGCTATAGTTATACGACTGGCCGCCGTCCGACGTCAACCCTCTTTGGGAATTCAATTGTAGCACGATATGTTTGTGCTTATTCCGTTAGTCATCTCTTATGACATCCACACGAAGAGATGGAGTGGTGCTATTCTAGGCCGGAAGCCACATGACACCAACACCAACCTTTAGTAAAAATTCTCAAAAATACAGCGCGTCGAAGTTTCAGAGTGGGCTTAATTGACGTCACCATCAAGTGAAAATCGTACTTGATTGTGATGCGGAATTTAAATGCGCTGTATCTTTGTAATTATTTTGTAAGAAAAAATACGTACCTATACAATATTTTGTAATAATCTACCTAATGAGCTAAAAACATTTTTTAATCCACATCTGCAAAACGGATGTACACTACAAAATATGTTTAATAAATAAATTACCTCTCTCAGCAGCTGGTCTTCTCGTTCAGCCGCAATTTTCAGCATTTCCTTAGACTTTTCCAGCAGTAGGTCCTTCTCCATGATGCTGCGTTTGAGGTTTACTATTTCGATGCGATGCGACTCTAGCTGGGGACGACCCTGCGATGGAACAAGTATAAAAGATCCCCTTTATCAGAAGCAAAAGGTACATAAGGTACATTATTGCTCTTTGATTAGAAGTAAGATTTGTTTGTACAACTGTCTCTTTCTTACGTGCCAATGTTAACTTGTTTTAAAACCAAATAGGTATTAATATTAAAGTATGACTTCAAAAAAGGAAGAGCTTCTGAATTCGAATGTTGTTTTTGAAGTGAAAACTTCTTTAGCGGCGTTGTGCACTTTTTTTGTAATGGGTAAAAAATGTTAAACTCGCGTCAGGACACGTGTCCTGATCGAAAATTCGTAAGACGGATGGAGAGTAGACAGCCGGCGCGGCGTAGGAGAGGAAGTTTCCCCCTCTCTTTCTACGGCGCGGCGAAAATGTATGCCTGCGCCTGCTGTTTCGTTTAGCTGAGAGATGAACTTTTTAATGTAATTTATATTGTCATGTTTGTGTACGATAGCGCAATAAATAAATATTGTATTCTACCATATAAATGATAATTAAAGCAATTCGTGCAAAATTATTCCCTAACCATTCCAAAATATTAAAAATGCACAACGTTAATATTCAAGTTTTCACTTCTGCCGGCACTCCCGGTGTGCAACCCGTCGTTTTTTTTTAATCTTATCTATTCGAAAAACGATGTTAAAAGTTACTGGTAATTCTCTAGACACTGAAAAGTAAAAAGTAAATTCCCTAGGCGTTAAAACACATTTGAAAACTGAACACGAGTGTAGAATCAAAAATAGTATTAGCAGTCAGCAACAAAAAAAGGAGTTGTTTAAAAAAAAAAAATATAACGTTCCCTGGGAACGTTCCCAAATTACCAAATTCCCCGGGAACGTTCTCACATTCCCGGGAATTTGGGAACGTTCCCAGGAACGGCACATCTCTATTTGCATTTGGAAAGTGTGTTTTGGTGAAGTGGAACTGATATAAAGTGTTATTATTCCATGCTGGTTTGGGAGAAAAGTAAAAACTTAGAATGTATCAGCTGCTTCTCTTCCCACTTAGATCGTTAAAGTCAATCGAGGGAATGGGCGAAACTACTAATCACTATTTTGATTCCCTTTTCCATCTGCCCCCTGTCACGCTAAAAGCGGCCTTTAGATCTTCGGCCTTGGACTCTGTCTGCTTAGAACTTCAAGACCCAAAAGGCTCTGTCTGCCTCATAAGGAATAAAGACATGATAGTGTAGAAGTTGTAGAAAAATTCTTCCTGATACGACTACGGGACATTGACATGAACTTACTTTATCTGCTGAACTGCGACCACTGCTAGGCCTGGAGTCAATCCGTTTCAGACCCGATGAAGATGATTTTTGTTCCGCTTGCAACTTGCTGACTAAACCTGTTATGGAAAAATCATAAGTGATATTAATAAGATTCGGTCAATGAGTAATTGACTCTGGTGCGCAAAGAGCCCGGTCAAAATATCATATCATGGTTACATTGTCCCACGTTGGGCGCCAATGTAGGGTCCCACTTGTCCTAGCTTGTAAGATGAGCCCTACATGTAAGTATGTAATTTGTACAGTAGGCAGAAGGCAGGTAGATAGTTGTGTTCAGGAGGAATCAGAGAATAGGAATCAGATGGTGAAAAAGAAATTTATTTCATGAATTTGAAAACGAAACTCTGAATGAAATGAAGTTTTAAAAAGCTAACAAGCTTTTTAAATTTCGTTTTCAAATTAATGACAAATATTCCTTTTTCGTTTTCATTTTATTTTAATTTTATCCTGTCGGATGAGACGATGGAGAAATGAGGTGGATAATAACATGCAGGATGAATGCAACATGCATGTCGTTACAACATTAATTCGCATTGTACTCGTAGTTGAAATCGCAAAAGTCCCCATCGATCTACGAAACGATAAATTTTGTTATAAAATAGGTTAGACAAAAATTGTAGATCATGCAATTATCGTTATACCTTTTTAGGGTTCCGTACTTCAAAAGGAAAAAAGCGGCCAAGTGCGAGTCGGTCTCGCCCATGAAGGGTTCCGTAGCAGCAGGTAACATAATATAAAAGTTCTAAAGGTAAATTGCGGTTTACGATTTATGACATACTAAAAAAAAAGTACTTACTAGATCTCGTTCAAACCAATTTTGGGTGGAAGTTTGCATGGTAATGTACATCATATATTTTTTTTAGTTTTATTATTCTCTTATTATTAGGGGTGGGAAGTTGAGGTATGGTCTTGGTGAGAGCCTGATTAGTGAGTCAAGTATCTCTATAAAATGCCGAGTATCCATCTGTTGTGTCAATGGCGGGACACCTACTAGAGCAGAGCCTCAGCCAGTCCGAGCCATCCACGTCCCCGTCGTCCACCCTGGGACCGGCTACAGCCACGCCACCGCGTGACCACCATCTAGTGCTGTAGTTGCCAAGGATGCAGGGCAAAGGGCGAGTGTTCTGCGCCCGAAAACAGAATCCCTTCACTAGGGAGGATACCTGAACCAAACCGAGTGCGTCTAGGACTAGGACACAGTGGGCTAATCACCTGCTTGCCCGAAAATTACGATTCCTGAAACCAATACAGTAAATACCGATCTATCAAAAACGACCTTTGGCATGAAAAAACGGACACGAATAGCTTACTGAAATGTGCGAACGCTACAGGAAGACCTTCTTCTTTCGACTCGATAAGAAGAAGGAAGACTGCAAGTTAGCCCAAGCGGAGAGCG
Source organism: Acrobasis repandana (assembly GCA_963576875.1). Lineage (NCBI taxonomy): Eukaryota > Metazoa > Arthropoda > Insecta > Lepidoptera > Pyralidae > Acrobasis > Acrobasis repandana. Next base: position 6,325,608 of record OY756221.1, on the reverse strand, counting down.
AAATGCTCAAGTACAAGCTGCACGTACTTGGACTCAGTGAGGTGCGCAGAAATGGATTCGGAGAACTGAAAACATCTAGAGGGCTGACTCTCCTTTATTCCGGCAAGGAGAACTTAGATGACAAACACGAATACGGTGTGGGACTTCTCCTTGCTGATGACGTGAAGAAAAGCCTTTTGGATTGGAAACCGATCTCGGACAGAATAATTACTGCGCGCTTTAATTCTAGGGTCCGCAAGATCACCATCGTAGTGTTATGCACCAACAAACTTGGCAGATGAGGAAATTAAGGATGACTTTTACAGCGCACTCTTAAACACCTTGAAAAGCATACGCAAGCAAGACATAGTTATCCTGATGGGGGACCTCAATGCCCAGGTGGGCAGTGATAACACTGGGTGCGAGAGACACATGGGTAAACACGGCCTTGGAGAGCAAAACGACAATGGGCAACGATTCGTTGAGGTTTGCCAGAATTACGATCTTGTCATCGGAGGGACACTGTTCTCACACAAGGATGTCCACAAATACTCTTGGACAGCACCAGACGGTATCTTAAGAACACAGATCGACTATCTTGCTATCAGCTGCAAATGGCGAACATCGCTACTAGACGTCCGCAATAAACGGGGAGCAGACATCGACAGCGACCACATGATGATGGTTGCCGAGCTGCGCCTCAAAGTTGTAACTGCGAGGCGACCAGCTGGCGTAAGCAAGGTGGGGCGGAGATATGATGTGAGAAAATTGGACGACCCTGGCATGCGTAATAGATTCGCAATGGAACTCCGGAATTGCTTCTCGAGTCTCCAAGTAAACGAAGGCGCCACTATAGACAAGGAGTGGAATCACATAAAAATGGTCTATCAAGAAACCAGCTCCGTCGTCTTAGGACACAAAAACACAAAACGGGACGATTGGATCTCCGATTCTACATGGGACCTTATTCAAATGCGAAAAGATCTGCACGTTAAAATTTTAGGAGCCCCAAGTAACACTGAACGGACCAGCCTCAGGGAACAGTACCGGCAGATACGAAGACGCATATACCGCAGTACCCGGAGAGATAGGAGGCGATGGGCTGACGGCTTAGCTGATCGAGCACAAACAGCTGCCGAAACTGGCAACCTGAGAAAGCTTTTGGTAGCATACAATGCTACTAAAACCCTGGCTGGAAACAAAAGAACCAGTAAGAAGCCCTTACGAGACAGAGAAGGTAAGCTCATTGCGACTTCTGAAGGGCAGTTAGAACGTTGGCGTGAGCACTTCGAAGAGGTCTTTTGCAAGACAAATACAACCCTACCAGACACATCAGTAACCACTACACCGCCACAGTTGTTGGACATTGACACATCTCCACCTACTCGAGACGAAGTTGAAGCTGCCATTACTTCTCTTAAGAGTGGTAAAGCGCCCGGACTCGACCTTGTCACAGCGGAAATGCTTAAAGCGCTGTCGAGGTCATAACGCCACTCTTAGAGAAAATTTGGACAACCGAAGAGATTCCTGACGATTGGAATAAGGCAGTGCTGATAACCGTCCCAAAGAAGGGTGATCTTAGCCAGTGCAGCAACTGGAGGGGCATTACAGTGCTTTCTGTCCCATCTAAAGTCTTCTGCAAAATTCTTTTGAGCAGAATATCGAAGGCAATTGAACCCATTCTTCGACGTGAACAAACTGGATTTCGCCCCAATCGTTCCTGTACAGACCAAATTAACACATTGAGGATCATAATTGAAGAAGCATCAGAATGGCAACGTGAGGTTTTCTTCACGTTTGTCGACTTCGAAAAAGCTTTCGACACTGTACATTGGCCTAGTATTTGGTCTCGTCTGGATGAAATGGGAGTCCCGCCGAAAATCAGAGATCTGCTAAAAGCCGTCTACAAGAAATACTCCTGCAGGGTAGCTCACGACGGTTTGTTATCAGCAGAAATCGCAGTTCACGCAGGTGTCAGAAAGGGTTGTCTATTATCGCCTCTGCTATTCCTCATCGTGCTGGATGGTGTGCTGCATAGAGTGAACGACGGCAAGCGACGTGGTATAGAGTGGGGGTTGACAGACCAGTTGGACGACCTAGACTACGCTGATGACCTCTGTCTGCTTAGCCACAAGCACGGTGATATGCAAGCTAAGCTGGATGACCTCCAGCGTGAAGCGGGAAAGGTGGGCCTTAAAGTCAACGCGCGTAAGACCCAAGAGATGCGTATAAAATGAAAGAACCTGCTGCCACTAACGCTTGACACAAAACAAATAGAGCGCGTGCAGCAGTTTACGTACCTGGGGAGCGTCGTGTCGCAATGTGGAGGAACAGAAGAGGACATCACTTCTAGAGTTGCTAAAGCTCGAGCCACCTTCGCGCAACTCCGCCCCATATGGCGGTCAAGGAAGCTTACTCGCAGAGTGAAACTCAAAATCTTTCGCTCCAATGTAAAAACCGTTCTGCTATATGGGTGCGAAACGTGGAAGGTGACCAAAGACATCACGCAGCAGATCCAAGTCTGCATCAACCGCTGCCTTCGACAGATATTGGGTATCTTTTGGCCTGAAAAGATATCCAATGAACGTCTGTGGCAGCTTTGCGGCGAGACACCGATCGACCAACAGATAGCGCGTCGTAAATGGACATGGATCGGCCACACGCTCAGGAGGGAGCCTACTCATATTCCGAGACAGGCATTAGAATGGACCCCTCAAGGAAAGAGGAAGCGTGGTCGACCAAAGCAGACCTGGCGACGATCGGTAGCGGCGGAGATGAAGACAATCGGGCTGTCTTGGCCCGAAGTGAAGCGCGTTGCTCAAGACAGAGCGGGATGGAGAAGCACTGTAGCGGCCCTCTGCCCCACCCAGGGGACATAGGAAAATAAGTCATTCTCTTATTTTAGAAGTTACAGGGGGGGGGGACACATTTTACCACTTTGGAAGTGTCTCTCGCGCAAACTATTCAGTTTAGAAAAAATTATATTAGAATCCTCAATATCATTTTTGAAGACCTATCCAGACACTTACGGGTTTGACGAAAAAAAAATTTTTGAGTTTCAGTTCTATTTTTGTGTAAAAATGTTAATGCGGTTTACAGAATACATCTACTTACCAAGTTTCAACAGTTTAGTTCTTATAGTTTCGGAAAAAAGTGGCTGTGACACACGGACGGACGGACAGACAGACAGACAGACATGACGAATCCATCAGGGTTCCGTTTTTTGCCTTTGACTACGGAACCCTAAAAACGGAACCCTTATAAGACACGACGTACGATATGTTGTCCTTCTGTCTGTCTGTCAAGATCCTTTTTCTTAGGAACGTGTGAAAGTATCAAGCTGAGATTCATATAAAATACTCAAGTCTACTGTCCCTTGGAGCTGTGAAAAAATCAAACTTCTAAGCCTACGCAATCAAAAGATACAGCCGTTTATGCCACAAATTTTCGACACTCGCAAGGGAATTAAAATCTACAGGGTACTTCACGTGAACTTAGAATCTTGAAATTTGGTACGAAGCAACGTCTTATAGCATTAATTTTTAGTTATATCATATGGTACTTAATAAAAATATTTTTAATATTTTTAAACTTACTTATATACCTACAGGTTTGTACGAAGCCCTCAGTGCGCAAGTCCGACTCACACTTAGCCGGTTATTTTAAACTTATGTACGTACCTTATACATATAGAAATCATAATATGGCAAATAGAAACAAAATTCATGCTCAGGTTTAAGAATGTGGAGTGAATATTATTGAGACTAAACATATGAATCTTTATAGGAATAAGCTTCAATGACAGCACAGAATAAATAATACTAACGTACAGAAGTCTCACTCAGCAAAGAAATTCAAAGAAATATCTACTCAATGTGGCTAGCGATATGGTTTAATTTAGCTCACGTCAGAACTCAGCACCTTTTCGTATAGATACCTAGACATTCATTGCAAGCCAATTTCATTCTTATTACTCTGGACAAACGATTCGTATAACTGAATTTACCACCCCGAGGGGCCACCTGCGCGCATAGTAATAATAATGTAGGTACATTTTCGATACCTAAACGGGGAGTGACACAGGCCTGGTGATAGTACGAGTAGTTGTATTATATGTACCTCTGAGCGTAAGTATTGTCTGCTCTAGATCCTGTACCCGATGCTGGTGTGTGGTGGTAGGAGTGTTCTCTGCAGCAGAAACTCGCATAGTCAGCTGTATGTTCTCTTCCTTCAGCATTTCACAGTAACTGCAAACATACCATAGTCAATAAATATACAATGTCTAACAAAATATACTAAAACTATTTTAAGGCTAAATTCAATACATGATACTAAACCACTTTTCCCAAGGAACATATATGGAAATATGAAAAATAATTTTTGGCCTCCCATACAAGACCGATCAGCGTTGATCCAAGTTTCTATAAAAAGTATTTTTTTTCATATTTCTATATATTTATGTTCCTTGGGGAAGTTGTTCTGTATCATGGTTTAAAAAAGCTTTAAAATAGTTTCAGTATAATTTGTTAGACATCCCCATCGAAGTGAACATGTTTTGCCCCAAAAGGAAATACTAAGATCCTGCATCTTATGTCACATACCTTTTCCAATATTCCACCTCTGGCTGAGCATCCTGATTGGTCTTCAGCGGGGATCGAATCTGGGTCTCCAGCAATGTCGACTCTAATTTGAGCACTTGGCCTTTCAGCGACGTTTTTTCTGCTAACGCCTTCTCGTACTCTGCAACTAGTAACTCGTTACCCTGAAAATATCGAAATAAAATTAAGGTAATTTGAATTTTCTAAACGTACCTACCTACCTTTTCCCGTCCTGATATCGTATCGTATCCAACAATTTACTTTTCGTATGTCAATTCAAAACTTAGTAGTACCTACTAAAAGTAGGTATTCCAAAACCTAATATGAATTTCAAATTAACTTTTTAAGTACATATCGTGTTCAGTCTATCTCTGTTATAAAATCTACGTGCGACAGATACACGGCATCACGCGAAGGATTCTGCTATCTCTTTTTAGGGTTCCGTACCCAAAGGGTGCAAACGGGACCCTATTACTGAGACTCCGCTGTCCGTCGTTCCGTCTGTCCGTCTGTCTGTCCGTCTGTAACAGGGCTCTATCTCTTGAACCATAATAGCTAGACACCGATTATGTATTACTGTGGCCGCTATAATAACAAATACTAAAAATAAAAAAGTTAAAAATTAAAGGGGGTCGTCATACAAAAAACGTGTTTTTTCAGCGTTTTTAACTAGATCTTTATAATAGCATTAACTAGATACTTTAAATTTTCACCGATTATGTAATACTATGGCCACTATAACAACAAATACTAAAAATAAAAAAAGTTAAAAATTAAAGGGGGTCGTCATACAAAAACCGTGTTTTTCAGCGTTTTTAACTAGATCTTTATAATGGCATTAATTAGATACTTGAAATTTTCACCGATTATGTATTACTATGACCACTATACACAACAAATACTAAAAATAAGATAAAGTTAAAAATTAAAGGGGGTCTTCATACAAGAAACGTGTTTCTTCAGCGCTTTAAAATATTGTACGGAGGTACGGAACCCTTAATGTACGAATCCGACTCGCACTTGCCCGTTTATTAACGTAGAGTTTGTGCCAGAGATAGACTAAACATTATTCCACTTGACGTTGAGTTTAGTTTACGGCCTTCATTTAAACGGAGGCAATCGAGGTCTCATTCAAGTAATGATTTAATTGGAGTAACGAGTACCTTTTCAGCAAATTCTAGGGCAACAATTCTTCTCTGTTGAGCCTCGACTCTATCGAGGAGTGACCGCGTGGATACAGGCGATTGAATACTACAGTCACACTCGTGTGTTGGACGAAGGGACTTCTCTAGTGCTTCACTCTCTTGCTTTTCTATGGCTAGTTGGCTTTCGTCTGAAATTGAACGAGAATTCAGTGGAAAATTTAATATCAGCCATAAAGGCCTATTCAAACAGAAGTCGTCATTGGTAGCGGTAATACCTGAGCGATATCCCGCCGGGTATCTGACACGAAACCGTATACCACAGTGATATGCGATACGTACCGCATGTTCGGCGAAACTTCGAAAGCTCGGACATCGTCGGGATACCGCTACCGGCTCCGGTAGCGAATACCGCTTAGGTTTAAAGAGCGCGTTATTTGCATACCCATTGGTATATCGCTACCCACGACTGTAGCAGAAACCGCTACGGTATGAATAGGACTTTATTTTCAAAAGAAATTATCACTAGGTATCTACTTTTTAATTTGACGTTTTAATCTGAAAATGTGGATACCATTATACGTATAAAATCAGGAGTAATGCACTTCGTTGACTTTCGCATTGTTTTGACTTACTTTTCACTTCCGATAGTCTGGTAAGAAGAACTCGTTTTTCTTTTTCTAGTCTAGCTAACGCTGACTTTGCTAGGTTGAGACTAGACTCCAACTTCTTCACCTCTTGGAACTTCTCTTCGTACCGAGCTTGCCAACGTTCCGCCGCCTGCTGTGCCCTGACATATAAAAAATTAGATTAATACAGACAATCACGTCTTTGTACTTAACGGGGTAGATCTACGAACAATAATTCTCTAGAATCGTAAATAATCCCAAAAATCATTCCACGCGATATGTACCGCGGCGGGCGGGGCTTAAAATATGAACAGCGCGGCGCGACAGTTCGCCGTGACACTCGAGTTGTGCGGTTGCGTCGCAAGAAGTTTCCTTTGAAAATATTGCTGTGTGTTTGCGATACGAGTGCCGTAAAGTGGTGTAATAGCTTTACAGATATGAAAAACACAGGATTCACCTTTCATATGTAATTAAATAAACATTTTAATATTGTACCTCACCACTTGTGGCGTTGACCGCGGCCGTGTCGGTTGAGCAGCCGGCTTCGGGGAGCTAGCTGCTTGACCGACATGACGCGTAAGTGACCTTGTCGCGACGAATCGCATGCATCTTTGTCTATGTGTGCGTTCGAGGGTTTCGTTGTAATTACTGTTCGTTTGTTTGCGTAAATGGAATCAGAATCGAAGCGGTGAATGTAGGAACGTTAGGTATCTAGAGAATTAGATGTCAATGGGGTAGATAGTCGTGAAAGAGTAGATCTTTGTCTTCTTTTTATTGAATCTTTGCCTAACACTACATAATGAAATGAGGACTTCGGTGGTCCAGTGGCAGTCCAACCCATGTGGAGTTGACCACAAGTGGCATAAAAAAAATTCTAACTGCTTCGTGCTTTGGAAGGCACGTTAAGCAGTTGGTCCCGCCCGCCCGACGTCGTTGTCAAGCTAAATGGCAGTCGTCAAGCTATGTCAGATGCCTTTACGTAGTTTAAAAAATCTGGCACCAGTGTTGGCCATTCATACACACGAAATACAATACTAAATAATGCTATCTTCAACAAAAAGTTATACTAAGAAAATTATAAATTACATAATTTGTTTACCCATAAGGACGAATATTTTAATATTAAGCACTACCTCTTCCACTTGTCCCAAATCGCGATGGAAGACTGCGTGTCCCGACGAGCACTGGATAGCTGGGACTGTAAGGCTGCTATTTTGTTGTGCAGAGCTGCTGTTTCAGCTGACACTGCCTTACCGCCTGATGTACTTCTGTAATGATGAAATATTAAAGATGATTACACAGCCTGGTAAATAATCTGAATGCAGATTGTAATGTATAGACATGTTGTGGGCCACAACACAACATATCTTCACAATTTACAGTATGTCAAATTGTGTTGTGTCTCGCCACCTACAAATGCTACTAAGCACAAACATCTCGTACTACAATTGCATTCCCAAGGAGGGTTAACGTCGGGCGGTGGCCGGTTGTAAAACTTTTCGCACAAATAAATACCCAAAGAGGGTTGACGTCAGGCAGGCGGCCGGTTGTAAAACTATAGCCAAATCATTTAAAGTATTCCGGCTATTTATTCACCATTTTGCAAGGTCTTTGGCATCCTTGGGTGACCATGGGCATGCATGTTTTATTTGGAGTTTTTTTTTTATTTGGATTTGCATAGAAGAAAAAGCGGGAAAGCGCACCCCGGGCTCCGAAGCAGCACAGCTGAGGATGCAACGGGAATGCGCTTAGACGAAGAAGAAGATCTAATTTATAGAGTTCCACTTCACATGATAGAGATTATAGTAAGACCTCAGGTATGTAAGACCTTTTCCGACTAGAGAACCTTTTCTGGCAATGAAACACTATATGCTAATAAAAAATAAGTACTTTTATTAATCATAGTGTCGATAAAAATACTTACATTCTAAACACTTGGCTCTTCAAATTCTGAGCATCAAGACGAGCTCTTCTTTCCCTCGATGCTAAGGCTTTGATCTGCCTCCGAAGTATCAAGTTTTGCTTGCAGGTCATCTGCTTCTCACGACGTAATCTATCAATGAGTGGTTCTTGCCTGTAAATAAATAAAATACGTGGTCCTAACTAAATAAACAAATGTTTTGAGGTCTGCTGTTGTTGTTGAATTTTACATTTTTTTCCGTTTTTGCCATTTGGCATTGCCATTCAGGTCCCATAGTTGGGCAAAGACTTGTAAGTATAATTAATATTAAAATATGGATTAAACATTCTAGTAGAATACGTAAAAGTGTGGATTTTGGAGCAAACGTACCCAGCTTCAAACGGCTATATCGTAAAAGTTAATCAGGAGAATTAATGAACCTTAAACTGCGAATCATTCTTAATAAGCATTGTGCCGTCACTTTTGTGTGCCAGCAATCTGTCACTATTTCCGATTGTCGTTTTCTGTCTTAGATTGGCCATGCATGTTGTTAGTATTGTGGGTTTTGTAGTCCGGAGTAGTAAAAAGAAATCCTATATTAGATGCACACGCGTGCAACATATACACAACTTCGCGTCGCTGCAAGAACTACCAAAAGCGGCCAAGTGCGAGTCGGACTCGCCCATGAAGGGTTCCGTGTAGCAGCAAGTAACATAATATAAAAGTTCTAAAGGTAAATTGCGGTTTACGATTTATGACGTATTAAAAATAACTGTCTATGATACCGAGATCGCTATAGTGTTAATTGAAAGTACATACTTTGAGGTATATACTACATTTTTTTCAGAATTATTTTAGTAATATTTCAAAAGTTACGGTGGGGGGACACCTCAAATTTTAACTTTTTATTAGATTATCTCAAGACTGAATGGTTTGATCTACATAGTTTCAAAGCAGTTTTTGTTGCATTTTAAAAGACCTTTTCAACGATACCCCACACTTTGGGCTTAGTCCAATTTAATTTTTTAAATTTTTCCACAGTTTTCGTTTCGGAGGGGGGCTGAAAAAAAAAAACATTTTTTCATAATTTTAAAAATTAACTTTTGGAACTTCAATATCTATCTCTCCAACAATTTTCGTGACAATCGGTGCAGTAGCGGCGAAGTACGAGCCCGGACGGACAGACAGACGGACGGACGGACGGTCATTACGAAATTAGAAGGGTTCCTTGTGGACTACGGAACCCTAAAAAGTGGTAGAAAACGCTCGTAGTCTAATGATATTGTCTTGCATGTCTCGCAAGTCGATCGTAGAATCTAACTCGTTATCCAAGCTATCAGAGCCGAATTTTGTCATTTTTATAGCGAATCAGCAGGCTCCTCATGTCACAGTAAGTACCTACCAGATCTTTGCTTTCAGATATCAGTGTCGCTGAAAGAAATAACTTACCAAATAGTGGTAGACGACGCTGGTAGTCTAACGATATCGTCTTGCATGTCTCGCAAGTCGATCGTAGAGTCGAACTTGATCTCCAGTCTGTCGGAGCCATGTTGTGATAAAACGTCACTGGGCTCTTCCACCTCCACAATGGCAGACAAGTCGAAACTGGGGTCGTTAACTGATATCATCGTCTGCATGTTCATTATTTGGGACTGAAATATGGAATTCATTTTCCATTAGGTAGGTATTAAAATCAATCTAAACTGCTTTGTAGGTCAATTTAACGAATTTGTTTGACTAGGCTTAGAACAACATATTTTTTACATTTACATGACACATAGAACAACTTTTCATGAATAAACAAAAATTTAATGAATAAGTAAGGGGAAAAAATCAAAAATCTATGGAAAGAATTTTTATTTAATTACATCGGCTGAATTGACAAAAAGTAGTCTTTGACAATAGGCTGAAACGATGAAACATAATAATATCATTCAAAATAAATTTAACGCACAGATACATGATTTAACACAACTTACCTTTAAATTCTGTACAACGGTACGCAACTGTTCAATCTGCGCATCTCTCTCAGCCAACTGTTTTATATGGATAGCTTTCTGTTCGGACAGGCGCGTGCGCAGCTCCATGTGTTCACGTTGCGTTTCGTTCAGTTGGGTCAGCCAATGTTGATTCTCTGCTTTATACGACTCAACCTGTAAAAATATTGGCATATCTTAGTGATAGCCTCTCGATTTTTTTTAAATATGCAAAGGGAGACTTCAGATAGGAAAAAAATCAAACTGCCTTAACATAACTTTATGTTTTTCTGCTGCTGTTGCTATTATCATTGGTAGTCCATATAACAACAGTAAGTAGCAACAGCAGCTAGCAAGACTTTGACCTAGAAACCACTGTAGCAGAGTTTATCTTTTTGCGCATAAAAGCATAAAAAACTGCATGCTTGCTTCTAAAAAAATCTAACTCTTGGCACATCATTAATTAATATAAGATCAAATGCAACATTAAAAAAAATATATTAGATATTTGTTTATCACATTTACTTACCTCCTGACAATGTCTTTGTTGTAGTTGATAATTCAATTGTTCCATTTTAATAAGTCTCTCAGAAGCGAGATCTTTCCACCGATCTAATTCATTTTGACACGCTTTTCTGAAAATATTATCACAAGATTATCACGCTTTATTTTGCAGTTCATAAAAATATTTTTTAATGTAATGAGAAACGAAAATTATTTACACACAGTTCACTTTTCCGGTTATCCATTTCATTTTGTAATTTGAAACACTTGTCTTCCAGCTCAGTAATTTTTAATGTGTATTTTGTTACAATTTCCTTATGAACTTCACCACTTGGAGTGTCAAAGTCACTTGCCTTCCTAGAACATAGAGATTATTACGTAAATTTTACGTATAACAAGAGTATAATGTTTACATGCCACTGGAAATGATTGATCGGTAAACGGTTTCAAAATTCGTTATAATTATAAGACTTATGAAAATAAACGTTACGGAATTATACAGTTTATTCTAATTTATCAGAAGGTACCTGTCCAATTCTGCTTTTAGTTCTATAAGTTGAGAATTTAGTTCTTTTATAGATTTAGCATATACATCTCGTTCATTCTGTAAAAGTTGGTTGTATTCTACTACTATAGCGTTTTTATCATTTTCCAACTGCTGGATGAGTTGGAGCATAGAATTATTCTCTTCCTTAGCGAACTCTTTTGATTTATTTTTTTCAGCTAGATACTGATGCCTGTATTCATCAAGTTTGACTTTTAAATTTTCTAAAGTAGCAGCCAAAACATTGTTTTGCTTGTCCTTTTGCTCAATAATTTCCTTAAAATGTTGAATTAAAGTTTCTAATTTTATACTTTCCGTTTTTATATGTGATTGTTCTTCAGTTCTTTGCTTAGCTAATGACATAGCTTCCTTCAATTCTTTGCTTTTTTTCTCGTTGTCCCTTTTAAGGTCATTTATTGTATGTTTTAGTTCATCAAGAACTTTATCTTCACTAGTTTGCACACTTTTGATAGTTTTTGTAATTTCAATATCTCTGGTTTGTGTTGACACATCAGAAACTTTATTTCTGATTCTTTGAGTATCTGCATTTTTCTTATTAACTAAATTATGAGTAATATCTTCTTTACGAATAGTAGTCATATCGATCATATCTTTTGAAGGCTTTAAAATTTGAGGTTGAGGCAAAGAAATTGTTTTGCTCCCTGGAATCAGTAAACAAGAAACATTATTTTTAATCTCTATAATTTTCAGGAAATATCTAGTAATAAAACATGTTTCACTTACGATTTGAGTTTGAGTCATCATCCGAATAAATATCTTCGATTTTCATATTTGCAGGATTATCTTTTTCATCTATATCAGTCTTGGTAACAGCGTTAGAGGGTTTTTCAAAACCTTGATTTAAAAGAATAAGTGTTTTTTCAAGACTATTACACTGTTTGCTCAATTCTTCGCGAGATTGTTCTAAATTCTTGATCTTTTTATTTAAATGATCCAAATCTCTAGTATGCATTCCTTCCTAAAACATAAACAATTTAAATTAATATTTTAATGAAAAATGAATCGAAAAAAGTAATAGTTATTTTGATTTGATTATACAGGGTCTAACAAAATATACTGAAACTATTTTAAGGGTACATTCAGTCCATGATAGTAAACAAATTTTTCCAAGAAACGTATATCGAAATATGAAAAATAATTTTTAACCTCCCATACAGGTTGACCGATCATAGCTAGTTGCCGTTGACAGCTTATCCGAGTTTGTATGGAAAGGCAAAAAATATTTTTCAGTTTTCGATGTATAATATATATTTCTTGGGGAAAGTTGTTCAGTATCACGGTCTGAATCCACCCTTAAAATAGTTTCAGTATATTTTGTTGAGTACACCTGTGGAGTGGTGGCTGACTTTTAACCACCAGCCAAATTTTTGGAGCAAGTTCAGTCCATGATACTGAACTACTTTCCATAAAAACAATTAACGGAAAAGTCAGCCTGTATATATATATTTATACCTTGTATAAAAAAGAAATACATTACCTACCATTACAATATTTTTTATTTTATGAGGACAACTGTCATCTTCTTCCAAACATTTATTCTTAGATAAATCTAATATTTGTTCAAAAACAGTATGTTTAGTCATAAGACGAGATTGTAGATCTTCTATTTCCGTTAATTTTTCGTTAACGACTTGCGTTTTGCGGTAGTGCTCTTTAATTTTATTCAAATAATTGTCTATGGAAGCTAGTGGTATACTTCCCTGATATTGTTGTCTTAGAATTTGCATAATTTTGTACATGTACCTAAAATAAAAATTAAATTCATAGAGTGCAACAGATAATATATTGCAATGGTAGCTAGAACACAATATTATTTTAAAAATCATTTTTACCTGAATTTAGATTCATATCTTTGACTGTAAATATCAAAAACTTTCTGTCGCGCATTGAGCATTTCCTCTGTTTCCACTCTTAGTTGTCTTTCGTTGTTTAGAGCAACGTTAAGTCTCTCAATCTTTTTAAAACTTTCGGATGCTTGCAAATGTGACACTAAAACTTCACCACTCAATCTAAACAATTCAGTGTAATTAATATAGGTACTGAATTATTTACGATTACTTTTATTAAAAATATATAGTTTAATAATAGTACATAATAAAATGAATCGTAAAGAATTTAGAATTAATCGTTATTTCGATAGCAACCCGTCAAAATTGGATTCTCTTTTCCAACTACTCGTCTTCACCTCACTCATGTTTAACGTGGTGGTGCGCTAAACGTGGCCTTAGGATTTTATGGCCCTAAGCTTTGCTTTCTAAGAGATACTCGTAAATATTAGTAGTTATTATATCATAAGTAAAAATTAAGAAAGTAAGGATTTTTACGAGTAATAACGTTTAAAACACATTAGTACATAAATATTATGAGTGTTTTATGTGTGTCATCAACATATTACGTACTTCGCAAGTATAGCTTTGCTATCACTAGTTGATTGCAAATCAAGAATTTGATGTTTTAGCATATTTATTTCCATGTCATTGCTTAATTGTCTTTGTTGACTATCCTGTAACTGAATAAAAATAAAATTTTAGTTGAGGTATCTACGATCACAAAATACAATACACAATATTTAAGCTATGTAGATAGTAATAAATGAATACCTGCAATAGTGCAATATCTAATTGACTTCCCACGTGTTGACATTGTTCTTTAAGTAGCTTATTATCATTTGCTAACTTTTGTTGATTTTCTTTTATTAGATCCACCTCTTCTTTTGTGATAGCAGGTAATGTATTGTCACTGAAATAAGTAATGGTTATTAAGTAATGTACTCATTTTAAATCAATTGTATAGTTACTTCTTTACTCACATGAGATTGCTTTGCTGTTCTTGTAATTTTGCATTTTCAATTTCCAAAAATCCTATTAGCTTATTTTTGTTTTGAATTTCATCACACACAAGTTTTAGTTGCTTTTTTATTACAGTTTCTTCCATATTTAAATCATTTAGAGAATCGACAACATTATTTTCTGAAAGCACGGTAGATATAAAGTTAAATCACTCATATGAAAAAATTGAAAAATAGAAATTTTAAACACTTTTTTATTACCCTTATATTCACCTTGAGAATATTTTATAATATCTTGACGGATTATATTTAAAATATTTATTCTTTCACGATCTAATGTATTGAACATATCTTGTATATCCTGTTGAGATTTTACTTTAATATTTATTATTTGTCTATATTTACTATTAGTTTCAGTCATTATCATGTTCTGCTTCCAAAATAAGTCAAATGGTACAGAATATCGAAGTTTATCAGTAAGGCTAGCGATTGAAAGAATTAATTTTTGGATCTTAGCTTCAAGCTCAAAAGTTTCTGTCATGGCGTCCTTTTTGATTTGTAAAATCTCATTTTTCATATTTTCGTTTAAAGTCCTTATATGTGTATATGACTCCTCTAAATAAATACATTTTCTTTGTAAAACGCTTGTGTTAGGTATTTCTATTATACCTGGTGAATTGTCACTGATATCTTCGTCTTCTTTTTGATAGAGTTGTGCTTTCAAACTTTCTATCTCGGCTTTGTATTGTTCCTCATGAATTGACCACTTATTTAAATCATCAGTAGCTTGTATCGTTGTAGATGTCATTTTATCAAATAACATTTTAAATCTTTCGTGAAAATAAGCTAAGCTCTTTTTTAGCTGACTTTCATACAATAAATTACGCTTGATTTGCAATAACTCGATTTCACTTTTGTCAAATAAATCTACGTTGTTTTGCTCAGTATCTGCCATCCAAGACCCAAATTCGGAAATATTAACAGGTTTATTAAGTAGTTGCTTTTTCTGAGCATTGTTATTGGATTCGTCATTTGATTCCATTTCATGTATTTTCTGCTGAAGATTTTTACACTTTTGCGACTCTTTTTCAAGTTGAGCCATGACATCAAATGTTTCTTTCCTGAAGTCATTGAAGGAAAAAAAAGTCGTATTCTAAGTAGGCATAAAACAATAAATTATAATTAAACTAGTATATTTCATTTCATTTATTTTAAGTTTATTGTACACAATCTCATATTTGATTGATTACAATGGGTTAAACTTAACGCTATGCATTATCTACCAGTTTGTCTTTGGGACACATCGAGAAGTTGGTAGAAGGGGTGCAAGTTGTAGCAGAATAACAATTAATAATATTACACAATAAATACATATACTTAATATAAGTATTATTAATTTCAACATAATTTTATTATATACATGAAAAGATTTATAACAATACATACATACATATATATCCACAGAAACATTTAATAAATACCATACGTATATACTAAACCATATACATACATACACATATTTATATATTATACAGCAGAGAGAATTTAATTTGATTCCAAATAATATTTCTTGACCAGCATTTTGAAATTATCACGAAAAAATATACATAAATAGTAAGTATTAGAATATCATATTTTAATAAATCTCCTTTTTCGTTAATACCTGGCTTCATGAAGAGCAGTGAGCAGTGCATCTTTACCACCCATGGCTGCTCTTAACTCTAGCACTGTAGCCATGTGCGGAGCAAACCAACCAGCTGTGTGACGAGCTTCCATTGCTCGTAATATTGCTTCTAAGCTCGGGCATTGTAACGTTAGAATACCAGACGATGTAGTGCCTAAAATTTTATAAAAATATTGCAGAAGACGTACATTTTGATTTATAAAATCATAAACGACCGATGGAATCAATGGTACTACTAACTGTTATCTTTTAAGAAATTAAGAATATCCTGAAGTCCTCTTCTTAGTCCTTCATTTTCTTCAATAATATCTTTTAGTTCTTTTTCTCGATCATCTTTCTGTTGTGTATTGTAATTACTTTCAAGTTTTACTCTAACAATAAAAACAATAGAAATATAATTTTACAAAATGTACTCGTAAACCTAAAAAATCGTAGTACCATCATCATGATATTACTTACTTTGTTTCCACATCTGCAAGTTCACTATCACTATCAGTATTCTCGTATATCTCTTTAATCTTATCATTGTTGTAACCTAAAGTGTTAAGTACTTTTACAAATTTTTCGTTTTTTAATCTAAGGTTCCGATTATCTAGCTCAACGGAAACCAGTTTGTTTTCTGTATCTTTTGTTTCAACTGTTAATTGTTTCACTTTATTCTCCAAGTCATGATATTTTCTTAGAATTCCTTTAGTTTGAACCTTTTCATTTGATGGTATATTTAGTTTTTGTCTATAATAAATAAAACTTATAAAACGGCAATCATTGTAATGTATTTATAAATAAATAACTTTGTAGTTAAAAAATACCCAAGTATTTTTTTAAACATTATTATTTAGTGTTTGACAAATTTGTTTAAAAGAATTAAAGCAAGATAAAGGTAGATACTCATATTCTGCAGTATTTTTAAACGTCAAAAATGTGTGTTAATTTAATACCATACATAGTATATCGATGATTAAAATCCCAAAAGTTTCAAAGTATACCTATTTCCTTGAAGATTTTTATATATATAATATAAGTATAATTATTTACCTTAGCGTTTCATTTTCTAACTGCAATTCATCCATCGACTGGTTGAGAAAATTAACTTCTTGAACTAACGACTTAATACCTTCGTCTTTAAATTTTAATTCACGTTTCTTACTTTTTATCCCATCTAAAAGGATGCTGACGCCTTCTTCTGATTGAACTTGTTGAAGTTGTGAAGTTATTTCGGTTAACTTCAAAAATAAAACAAATTATAAGCAATCCTTATTTTACAATAATGTGCTAAGTTATATTTATATTGAAAATACTTACCTCCTTTTCTCTTACATTTAACATTTCTTCTGCTTCTTGCAGAGAAATTGTCAATATCTTATTTTTCTTTTTTAGTTTAGCTATAATTGCTCTTTCTTTTCCATCGTCACTTTCATTTTTGACTTCAGATAGGGATTCTGGGACTTCATGAATAATTGATTTCAGTTGTTGATTTTCTGATTTTAGTAATTCTATTATTTTCGCTGACTGGGTTATCTCTTTTGAAGCTTCTGATAATTTAACTTGTAATTCTTTTATTTTTGATTCCTCATCCCTGCCCTATGAAAATGTAAGAATGTATATGATAGCAAAATCTGTTTCTCAGATAAAATGGAAAATATGATTGATCGTAGGAAACTTTACCTTAGCAGGTGAGGACGGATAACTTTTTGTTGCTCGTATTAAATTTTCTTTTAATTTTGTATTCTCATTAGCAAGTTTCTCTATTTCAGCTTTCTTTATACGTGCTATATTCTAAAAAAAGATGTCAAAAACATTACAATAGTGTAATTATTTATCCAAATTGTAAACTATTAGTACCTGGTTACCTTCAATAATACGTATATTATTCTATTCAAATTGCTAAAAGTATTTAAACTTTGGCACCTACGAGGTAACTGGTAGGTAAACCTACTTTTCACAAGAAAGGACGCCTTTCAGTTGTAGTAGCGATACCGACTGAAAGGCTTCTGCTTCACCCCTTCTCCTGTACGTCATAGCTTAACCTCTCTCTCTCACTCTCATCTCAGCGTGTTCCCAGTTGCATCCACAGCTGTAATGCTGTGAAGCCCGGGGTCCATCATAGCCAAACCGCCGGCCACTAAATGTACGTAGTATTAGACAAAAATATATTATGTATGTGATATACCTTCCAATGTTGTACTTTAGATTTGATTTCATCGTAAATATTTTCTCTATTACTATCTTTTTCAAACAGCTGTTTTCTTAATGATTCTATTTGCACTGATAGTTCTGATTTTGTTTCTTCTGAGTTTCCTAGGATTTCTGCAAGCAAATGTACGTATGTAAAATTTACGGATACTTATTACTTGTGTAGTATTTTCTTGTCTCTATATATATATGCACAATAGACAAACTAAAGAAAGCGCGAGGAGGCTAAACTTTTTCTATCTAACTTTGAATTTAATAAGATAGCCGACAAAAGGAATTTAGGTACACGTTACTCACCTTTTAGTTTAGAGTTTTCACGGTTCATAGTGAGCAGTTGCTCTGTAAAATTTTCAATCAAATTTGTAGCCTCTGTTAGTTTATCCTTAAGGATTGACACTTTTTCCTTGAATGTTGTGTTTTCTTCCTCTAGTAACTGTAAAATACAAAGTACTTTAGTAGCACTATGTTATTTTATGAAAGAATTAGGTAATTTTTTTTTGTAATTGTGTAAACGTACTTTAACATCTGCCAGCAGTTTTCTTATATGACGATTTTTTACAGTAATTTCGTGTTCCAACTGCGCTAGAGCATTTATCTCGGAAAGAGCGTCGCGGCTTGATTCACTTTCTTTGTCGATGACGTCATCTTCTTCCAGCTTATTCTTCCGACCTTCTAGATCAGCTATGTCAGCATACAGCTGCTCTAAGATTTCCTTATTTGCTTTGATTACTTCTTCTTGATGTGCTATAGTTTCTAATATACTGTCAGAGCTCTTAGCGGGTGAATCTACGATATTGTCCGATATTGTCAAAACATGTAAATATATTATTATTAGTAATAAATATTTAAGCTACTAGATTGTTCAAAAATAACTGTTCAAGTAACAAACATAAATAAACGTAAATAACAATTACTTACCAATAGCAGTTTTATTCTTTGATTTCTTTGATTTTCGCTGAGAATACTCTAGTTGCCCTAGTAAATTGTTTACCTGGAAGTGCATTACGAAATATTTACCTATTTAAAATAGAAGAAGTTAATACTAAACAAGTATTCATTCGTATCACCATAATACCCATAAAAATGAATACATATGATATGCTTTTAAAATATTCTTAAATATCTATTAAATTGGCCCTGCTTTTGTTGAATTTTTACAATAAGTTGTCATTTTATTTTTTAAATAATACTCGTACATTATGAAAAGTTATATTTAATATCAGATGTATTTAGTTAGCCAACTCTAATACAGTAAGTACAGTTGCATTAATTCTAAACACAACAGAATAAATTGTTTAAATAAACTTCAACACGCAAAGAAGAAGCTTGAAAATCTATGCCAATGTTAGCCACTAACACACGAAAAGGAGAAACAAATAGATATGGCAGCACCCATCTCAACTTGTAAGACATACCTAGGGCGCATTGGCGCATACGAATAATAATGGAATGAATTAAAAATTAATTACTACCCTTGATATTATTCTCTGGTTTAATTAGATCTTAGACAGAAATCTTTATTTACAAAAAGGCACAGGTACCTACATGCGTAAGTTACACAATGATTAACAAAGAATCAAATATTTAAGTAATTCAGTAATTAGGCCTTCGCAGGCACTTTTACACGTTAGTGATTTTAGTGTACATTACGTGTAATATTTATTTATAATATTAAAATTACTTTAAAAATAACTACCAATACTAGCGTTTCGCGACGACCACTGCTGAGAAGAAACGCCGAAAGAAACTCATATGCATAGTATTGGTCGCCTACGCGCCAGAAGGGCTTTGTCAGTTTACAAGGATATTATGCTTATTATAATGTTATCACAATATAACATGTAAAGCTTGCGAACGAGTGCCAAATCCAATTTACAGAAATAAGTAACACTGAGTAGTCTTAAGAAAACGGAGCCAAGCTGACCAGTCCCTACTGGCGGCTCCCGTCCACGAGTTGACGCGTAACAAAAATCTAGTATAGTAATTACAAAAGCCTAAAAATACGAGGCCGTGTGTTGGTAGAGTAAAATACAATTTGTCACATCCTTTCTTTTCCCACGGGTGTCGTAAGAGGCGACTAAGGGAGGTATAGGTAATAGAGAACGGGCAGCAGCTTCCTCTGCGCAGATTCTATAGTATACCATCCACTGCGATCACCAACCTGTCTTCCCAGCGTGGTGATTACGATTTTGGGATACTTTATTGGGAGAGGCCTTTACTCCAGCAGTGGACTGTTAGAAGCTAGTAAAGAAGAAAGAAAAATACGAAGAATATTGTTACCTGCTCACTCTTATATTTGAGTATATCCTGAGCCAGTCTAAACAAAGTTTTGAGGTCCGTGAAATTGAGTTCGATATCATCAGCCTCCATCCACGACAGGCTTTCGCAAAGTTTGTCTTTGTCGGCTTGTTTTAGTTCCTTCTGAGAGAAACTCAGTATCTCTCTCCAATCCGTGTCAGTCATTTTATTATATTCTTATTTTACCGATAAATTAATAGAAACAAATAAATTTGTACAGAAAATACAAATGCAAGCCAATGTTTTGACTTTGGTGCCGTTGCTTAGCAACAGCATGTCACGCTCTATTCTTCGATTTCGAGGCAAAAGAAACAAAATTTACGCGGTCATAATTTAACTTGAAATGATGGCACGGCCGAAGTTAAACTAATTTAATTAGGTTCTAGATTAGGCTTTTAGGATTTTATTAATTCTATTATTTTAGCTACCTTCTGAAGCTTTTGAAAATTGAACTTATAACTTCAAATTCTTTATTTTCGTTTTCTTCTCATCTCTTTCCTAATAAAATGTAAGAATGCATATGATACTAAAATCTGAAGTTGGCCATGTTATTTCTTTTTTAAAGGCTTCTATGTGGCCCAGTATTTTTATGTTTGCAAACACTTCTTGCTAAAGTATACCTATAACAATCCTGTACCTGCATAAACAGAAAGTTCCATAGCAGTGCGTAAAAATAAAACTAATTTTTAAATAGAAAGATTATTTTATTAGGTGTGATGATTTTGAACAATAGCAGTTAATGTTATATCGTATGTCGAGGTGTCAACAACAAAATAAAAACATTTGTGCTTTAAAATAAATTAACAAATTAAATACAACAATACAAGGGTTAACATAATGAAAGCTTCATACTTACTACACAAATCAAGCGCATTTACATAGGGCGAGAGGGGAGTAGCTTTGGTATATTGTTATGTGATAAAATAGAAATAAACATAATTTAAGGTAAGTTTATATTAGGTGTAAATACACATGTTAAAGTTCAGTCAAGCATACTGAACTTTTCCTTATGAATGTACTTCTAGTATCAAAATACGATGTCTTGCTTCGTACAATTTAAGTCATGTAACCTAGTTTTATATGTGGAACACATTGTCTTACCGTATTTAGATATAAGGGCAATGTGGAAATGTTGGGAAAGTTGTTTGAAATCTTTGAATTTTGCACCCAATTTAAAATTACCTTCATGTTATATGTATTGAACTATTACATACCTACTTAAAATATTGTAAAAGTGAGACGCTATAGTTGACGCCATTTTGTATATACGTATTTCATAAGATTTATGGGAACACTTGCATTTGACATTGAAACATGTTCATATAAAATTTTCCGTCTATGTATTAATAACTACTTGTAAATATACATATAAGTTTGTATAAATCATTAATATGATATAGAATTATAAAGAAATAAAAGATTTTGATAACAATGTAAAAATATACAAAATCTGCCCCATGACTAGATATTAAAAATCATCCATATTTCCAATTACGGCGAAATTAAAATGAAAAATTCACTCAGGGTTCGTCAGATACAATACACAATGCACCGACAGCACAGCATCATAGATTAACCGCCGATAAGGTTTATATCGTGCGATGAATCTACTATCGCCATTTTGCTTGTTATTATCACGTAAATCAAGATGGCGAATAGCAACAACGTCAAATAAAAATACTCTAGATTCTTGCTGCCGATGCCGTGCTGCCAGGGAAGTTTTTCTTTAAATCTAATTAAAATTAAGCATACCATATCGTATTGTCCACCGTTGCCAAAAGTTACTCGCCCTATATACACTAACCATTGCATAACTGTCTGAGTATTACAATTACATGATTACAATTATGTTAATGTGGTAACTAATTACCTATAGGTAGTATGCACTTTATAGAGATGTATTATATTGTATAAAATGTATTCTAGTTAGAGCCGGTAGCCGATCTACACAAAATGTCCAAACTTTGTTATCGTTCATAACTTTCAAAAGGTACAGGTTAATTTCAAAGTTTGACCTTTGCCGATATAACACCGTCAAATATAGAAAATATTTGTTATTATAAGAATTTATTAGTAATTCACGTGCAGCTGCATTCTTTTAAAATGTCACTTTTAAAAGACGAGCTTTATACCCTCACTCCTATGTTTTAAATAAATAACTATACTAAACAAATTGTACAGGTATATAAGTATTTTTATTATTTTTTATACAATTATACAACTTCATAATTATCCGATTTAACATACTCTTTGGGACGCGTAATCAACTTTGGATACACTTTACTGACACAATGTATGGGTTTAAATAACTGCAAATGATGCAGTATCCGGGAACCTTATCTACTGATTATATTGTTTGATTTGGAAATGTATCTATAATACTACATATTGTACTTTTGACAATAAAATTCATTAGCAGTTTTCAGGCAGTAACATTGAATAACGTGTAAAAATGGTAATAAGTTAATTAGGTATATTGTTAGGTAATCATATTGGATATGAGAACACGACTTGTAGAAAACATTACAAAACGTCATGGCTAAGATAATTTAATCCTTGTTCTTACAATGAATAAGGCGTAATCATAATTATCTTTATCTAAACTGTAATGACGAACAATATTTTATCTGTGTCATAAAGATGTACTTTGATATGGTATAGCTTTGACATCATTAACATATTTTTTTAACGTTGATGTACAAATCTACTTTGACTTGCTATTGACAATCTTTCATCTTTTCCAATGAATTTACAATGTTGGTTGAAGTTTGTGTTCTTAAATTTGAATATACCATTGTATCGGGCTACGTCTATATTACTTCCATACAGCTATCAGTTGATCGAGCTATAGATTTGTAAGTCAACGTGTGTATTTGATTTGTATTTAAGGTGCTGTGGCTGTGTGTGTGTCAGCGCGGGCGCCTGGCGCAGAGTGCGGCGCGCCGCAAGCGCCGCAGCAGTGACGTCTCGCGCTATCAGATGCGCTCCACGTAGTTACCTGAACAAAAAAACTGTTTATAAAGAATCATCATCATCAGGTCTTTTTTAGTCTCCACCGCAGGAGCACGACTCTCTCTGTACTACTAGTGCCAAAGTTGTAGGCCAGTGTTGGAGAGGTATCCTTGATGTTTATGAGCTTTTTTAGCTTGTGATTCCTAAGTCGCCTTCAACGATATCCACGGAAAGACTTGAAGTGGTCCTATTCTACTCTGCCGGGAACCACACGGCTAAAGTCGGCATTTAGTCCATCAGCTGGTTGATGATTTTCGTGTGTGTAAGTGGCCAACACTGGTGTCAGATTTTTAAATCTGACATAGTTTGACGACTGCCATATAATGATGACAGGCGGGACCAACGGCTTTAACGTGCTTTCCGAAGCACGGAGGAGCTCTAGAAAAAATGTTGATGCCACTTGTGATCCGGTCCGCACTTGGATGGGTATCGAAGTGCGGACCACGCCCGGTATCACTTAACTTGCGAAAGCGTTAGTAATGCGTACTCCCACCGGGCCACCGAGCTCCGCAACAACAGGTTAAGATAAAGTTACCTGGGAAGGTGCCGAAGCGTCCGGTGCGCTGGCTGGAGCCGACGTACCAGCCGTCGTCGCACTTCTCCAGCACGTACACCGTGTCACCCTCGTTCAACTCCAGCTCGTCCGGGTTCTGTGGCCTGTATTTGTACATGGCACGGTACCTGAAAACAATTACACGTATAAATATGAACATCCAGAAATGTTGAAGTAGTTTTTGTTGTTTTTCGTTTGTGTATGAGAATGTGGCCTTGTGGACTACACTGGTGAAACATTAAAAAAAAATGATAAGGACAAATCACACTGATTGACGTCAATAACATGTTTTTCAACGTTGATGTGCATCGACTTGCTACTGATGAGTCTGACCCAACTGATACGATTCTTGAGTCTCATTTTTGAGGATTTTCAGATCGCATTCCACTATTACATGCATCTCTGGCACTAGTAAATTATATACCAATACTTACGGCACAGCTTCTGCGTTGGTGTCGACGTACAGTGGCTCGGTGTTGTTAAGGTCCACGCCCGGTGTCGTTGGCGGCCCGTACCCACGTTCAGATGGCGTTGACGTCACCTGTGCAGGCTTTGCCACGTATCCTGAAACAATATACAAATGAAGAGTTAATTGAACAAACAATCATAAAGGATGGCATTAATAAGACCACTGCATTACTTCCTGTGGATATCGATAAGATGACTAAAGGAGTAAGAAGCATCTCGTGCCACAAAAGCATTCACAAGCATGACTTCAAGCGGTCGCTCGTTGTAAAACGTTTCGCACAATCACAGTCCCACCAGGTAGAAATAGTATGAAATAAATTTCTATTTCATACTAATTCTCTTCACACAGTCAGTATTTTGATGAAATTTACAATATAATTGAACTGTGACCTGTCGGTCGGTTCATCGTTATCATACCGGAAAGTCTTTGAAAATTAATAAAGTGAGTGATAAGATAAACTAATGCCCTCGGGTTTATTTATATACAGTAATGCACTGTTCTTGAATATGCCGCATACATTAAATTCCTTCTGATCTGAACAGTCATGCTTCTACTTGTAATAGGAATTTGCATCTTGTTGGTCCAGTGATATATCTAAGATTTATTCTATATTTATATCTATGTTTGTACAATGGTTCCTTTGCTGCACCACTAAAATACTTCTTTCCATAACATGAAAGAATTGATGAGTGGGTCAGACAGTCCCATTTTAATATACCAGACAAAACCCTGCTCCTATCTCTATAGCAGTATATTCAAATACAGAATTTGGAAACTCCGCACCTCTGATAAAAAAATCTTAGAAGAACTATGATTTTCAATATACCTTTGTCTCCTTCGAGTTCCACTATCAAGTGTTTTCGATTCGGCCCCACGATTTTCTATATAAAGTTTCAGTTGACTACGTGTATGCCGTTAATGCCCTCTTGTAGTTTAGTATAATATAGTAGAAACGTACCTGGCAATGGCTGTGTGGCAGGTGGTGCATTGGACAGTGCGGGGTTGTTCGGCTGCGGCATGTAACTATGCGATCCCATACTCCTCTTCGCGGAGCCGTTGAGTAGTCCATGAGCTGCAGGAGACGCTACTGGCTTGTCGCCTGTGTGGATGGTATGGGTTTCTGAAATGTACGAGTTGAATATTTGACTTCATGACTTATAGCGTCAAAGATTAATTCTGATGGAGATGGATCTTATAGCAAAAAGACACGTTTTGCAGATCGTAAGAGTCAATCAAGAGCGTAAGCCCCAATAATTTCATAGCGATGGACAACAATTTGGCATTATTTATGATTTCCATTTTAAATTTACTATGTGGGGCCACCCATATTATGTGGCAGGATCCACACACACCTTTTCTATCCTGCTCAGAAAAAAAGAGAGTCTAGCGACTTACTCTCATTAGACCTAAAGGACCATCCCGAGGAAACTCTAACAATAAGGTAGTAAAGTTGAAGTGTTGTGGATCTAAAACATAAGCATGTCTATTTTAAAAATCATTTGATGATGACTTCTTACCAGGTTTACTGGGACTTGGCTCCTGCAGCACTGTTACATAGCTGTCAGGGAAGATGCCTGTTTTGCTGCCATTTCTGCCTTCCCACCAGTTCTGGTCGATGCGTCTCGTCAACACTACGACCTCGCCTTTCTTCAGTGGGAGTTCCAGATTGGTTTGCGCCGTAAAGTCGAACTTGGCTCGCGCTCTGCCTTCTATGCCCATCGGCTTCTTTGGCGATTGGGCTACATCACCTTTCATAATCTGAAACATTGAAGTCGTTACTAGAAGATGGTACTTTAGCTTGATTTTTACTTATTTTGGAATCAATTTGATTGTGACTGTTCTGTTGTATTTAGTTAGGGACATTAAATTTCATAGCTTTTTCAAAATCTAATTAAACATATACTTATAGTTTGAGAATATTTAGCTAGGAAAAAATTGCAAATTCTTAAAAATATGTGATGAAAAAATCCGCCACGAGAGGAATTCGAACCCACGACCTTCACGTTAACGCCGTAAGTTTTTCATCACATATTTTTAATTTGGATAAATTTGCGAGCATTGTAAAGCTATTAAAAATAATAATTGCAAATTCTTGATCTTGATTAAATCTTGATGACTGATTGTTCGCTCGTTCTTTTAGGTCTTCTTTTGAATTACTGCTTGAGCTTTAATTTCTCAAAAGTGCAAGAGAGTTATCTGTGGCTCTATTTATTTAATATTTATTGCACAATAATCTAACGATTATAGTACAAAAGAATAAAACAATGGTTAAACCTAACGCAAAGCATTATCTGCCAGCTCACCTTAGGGCCGTAGCAGAAAAGGTACTTCCCTCCTTCTTTTAAAAGATTATTTATGAAATTTGAAAAGATAGAGGTAAGAGTTTATATTTTATAAGACCTCTCCAACCCGTCTGGCCAGCGCGGAGAGTGTAGGCCAAATCCTCTGACTGCTCTGGCTGATGGCTCTGGTAGTACCTGATGATAGGATATGATAGAGGGAATAGTAGTGCTTTTTCTTACCTCAACATAATTATACGGGAACAGTCCTATCCTGCCATGGACCTCTCCCTCGTACCAATTCGCGTCAATCTGCCTTCTCACATGAATGAGTTCTCCTTTCCTAAAGCTTAGTTCTCTCGCCGTCTGTCCGTTAAAAGCATACAAAGCCCTCGCGACGACCTTGTCTGCCTCGTCATATCTGTTCAGAGGTAGGATGTTTTTCTGCGATGGCGTGAAGTTATCCTGGTGACGTCTGTTTTGCATATCTTGCAGCTCCTGTAGAGTAAACATGTACATTATAATATTGTATGGAGTAATTTTAAATTGAGTACAAATATTTTAAGAAGCAATTTAGTCCAGTATCTGAAATACTTTTCCTTAGGTATGTATAAAAAATCGCAATCGCAATGTAGCAGTTGTATGATCTTGTTACTATTGGAAGTGAAAAGAAACGTATTTTGTTTTATAGAAAAAGTTGTTCAGTATCAAGACATGCCTTAAAAAATAAAAAAAACATTTACAGATAGAAAAAAAGTACTAAAAACCATGCAAAGCAGAATATATACAAATCTGCTTATGGTCAAAATTAAATTAACAGTTACAACTTAATTCACGTATTTTAATGAATACTGTGAGTTTTTAATGGTGTTTTGTTTTAATTAGATAAGCTTGAGCTGTTTTTGAGCCTTATGTTAAGTAGCATGATATGTTCAGTGATGATAAAAACCGTTTAGACACACTCGTCAGTCACACATCTCTCAAACTTCACCTTCATTGAGGCGTCAAAGGCTTCTATATCCAAGGGGTGTATATCAATCTCCTGCAAATGTAATATGAATGTAGGAATTGAAGAAATAAGTGGGTTTGTTGAAGATCTAAAACTATTTTCTATTAGACAGAACACCAAAAGGTCCTATAAAGATGGATGGAACACAAAAAGGAATAATATACATATTATATTGTACTGTATTTATTCATATTCATGAATTATTATTTAGGCTTATATCCGTACTTATATTATATGTTAGTTACCATTTATAGTTTCAAATTTTAGGTTTTCTTTTCTTTGCACACTATCGGCCCACCCGATTTATTAGATTAGTTTAAAAGCTAGACTGACCAAGACGTTAAATTCACCTTTTGTACTTTTATGTGTACAATAAAGATTTGTATACTTTTATAAATTAATCATGAAAAATAGCCTCTTAAACACAAATTTTGTTAAAAAAGCACTAAAATCACTTATATGCATAAAGTAACTGTAACTGTTTCTGCAATACGTTTCACTTTAAAAGCAACACTACCGCGAATTTTTCCGGCAATGTTCACGCATATTACCATCATGATAGTTTCTGGCGCACGCTCCGTTCACACTGAGTATATTCGATACTATGTTATGCCCAACGCACATTCCTACGAACCTTAGGGCTCCGCCAAACGAGCGTTTTTTGAATTTTGAATCGCAAAATATAATTTTCGTAGGTAATTTACTACAAATTTAGATTTGCCGTACTAGATGATCGCACATTTTTTGTACATAGACCAAATTAAAGTCAGCGGGTATTGACGTGGGTAAACCTATACGATAATATGGCCTAACGGCCAAAACACGTTGTTGCATTCGATTACATACGACAGTGTTTGTGCTACACGGCGACAGAAAATGAGTTGTGAATTTCTGTAAAACAGACATTACGCAACATATTTTGCTGCAAATCTCAATTTTAAAAAAATACGCTCGTCTGGTTGGAACCTTATTCCGTGAAATCCCCAACTCTTATTACGTTATAAATAAAGTTTAAAATTCTGTATTTACCGAACTTGTATGGCAGTTTGTGATGTACTGGTCATTTGGGTAACGGTCTTTGTTATTCACCAGTTATGCGCGAGAGCAAGGTCATTCAAACCGGATTTTTTTTAATAACAAGGTGTTCATCGCGAAGCTATGCTAATGATATGCAGTCATTTCATTTTGTGGTTTGAATTGTCAAACAATACTTACTGATTGTTTTGAAAAAGTATGCTAAGTAGGTATTATAGTAAGCAATCGCATTTTGTAATTAGCTTGCTTTGGCTTATACGAGTACCTAAATAGACGAACGCGTTCGACACAAAATCATCAAAATATTGTAAGTAAACGATATTTTAATATGTTTTATTTTTTTAACTCTAGAAAATTTTAATAGGTTATTTTTACAGCGTAAGATTGTCATAAAAATGCGCCATTAGATAATCGAAAGTGTGGAAAGTCGAATTTTATTCGTATTGTATTTTTTTATGCAGGGCTAGCCCGTACGCACCAAACGCTAAGCGTTTTTTTTAAATTTATAGCTGCCTATAGTTGATTGCTTCCGATTTGACTGAAATTCAGTATAGTAGTAGTAGTATAATAGTATATAGTAGTAGAATACCCAAATATGATTTTTTTTTGGAATCCAAGATGGCGACTGCATTTTAGAATTTTAACCTTATTCGTTCATAACGTCTTATACTGGTACATCTAAAGGGTCTACAATTTTGTATAAAGTACCCCAAGGAACTCGAAACTGCATCCAGGTTTTGGATCCAAGTCAAAATCTCACGCATTTTGTGATGTTCCTTTTACAGACTGTAGTTTTTAGAGTTCCGTATTCCAAAGCATGCAGACTGCCAAAAATTAAAGGGGTTTATAATACAAAAAACGTGTTTTTTTCAGCGATCTTTATAATGGCATTAACTAGATAATTGAAATTTTTCCCGATTATGTATTACTGGACCAGGCACAGCGACCGGAAAGCTACTTTCTCTATGTATTATACTACTGGTGACACAAAGAAAGACTATAGTTTATATTACTTCTCATGTTTATGTTTATGCATAGAAAACAAGAAGTATTTACAAAGTACAACGATTGCGTACGAGAAAGCCGTCATTAGAAACCATCTGCCATCGTCATTACTGGAGAAAATTATTTCTTTCTAATCAGTCTGCACCGCGATCATTGTTTACAATGATTATGTAAATAGTCATACGCATGCGCGAAAACAAACCCATGCACGATGGAAGCGTTACGCTCTCCACTCCTAATTAAAAAACATGAGTATAAGTACAAAATAACGTCGAAATGTTTGAATAACAAAATAATTATATAACTTTTACTCTCCTAATTTGGATATGATGTAAATACGTAAGATGTATTCCATTCCTTGCACATTTGAGAGCAAAAAAAAGAACGTACTTAAAAATATGTACTTAATACTGAGTAGGGACGAGTGAAAGGAGGAAGGGGAGGCCTTTTCCCAGCAGTGGGACACCAATATAGGATAACAAAAAAAAAATGGCTATGGGCTAGCAACCTGTCATATTTCATTCCATATACAGTGACTTTTTAACCATCAGCGAAATTTTTAGATCAAGTTAGTCCATCATACTAAACAATTTTCCATAAAAACAAACATCGAAACTTCCCGTACAAATCAGCGCTAAGGCAAACGGATTTTGGGTGGGTGGACGATTTTTTTTTAAAGATTTTAAATATTTTTTTTTATAGAAATCATTATCGTGAAATGAACGGGTTCCAAAAATTTGGCTGGTGGTTAAAAATACAACCTGTATTGTATAAGACGACTCTTGTTGATGCCTTGTGGTTTAGTGACACTAATAATCTATACCTCATGAGTTCGTTGGCCTGGTGGGTGTACGCATTGCTAGCGCTTTCGCAGGTTAAGCAACCTTGGGCGTGGTCCACACTTGGATGGGTGACTATAAGTGGCCCAGAATTTTCTCGAGCTCTTCCGTGCTTCGGAAGGTACGTTAAGTCGCTGGTCCCGGCTGTCATCATTGTATGGCAGTCATCGTTTTCAGATGCCTTTAGGCAGCTTGAAAAATCTGACACCAGTGTTGGCCACTTACACATACGAACAATATCAAACAGTGACCTCATGGTGGATTTCTGATTTCATCCTTAGCTATGTTGCTTCGGAGTCCGGGGCTCTCCTTCCGGTATTTACTCCACTTTGCATCATTGATAGTAATACCATTCTTCTTCTTCTTTTAGTGCCTCTCCATTACTGGATGTTGGCCGTCAGCTTCCCAAACTCCTCTCTATCCATTGCCAAGCGGAATAATTTCTCCACTTTGGTTATTCCGGTCCACTCTCTTATCTTCCACCGCCACGATTTTTTGCGTCCTCTAACGCGTCTTTTGCCTTGGACATTGCCCATCATAATAAGTTGAAGCAGCTGATACCATAGTATAGTAATACCATAGACACGCATAATAATATCATCGTTGACGACGTCATGCCAATAAACTGTTCTTATTTACATTATTACGTCTTTTATGTCTGGTATCATACACTAAACAGGTGTGAATGGACACTTTAAAAGAAAAATATAAATGTGTATGAATGTCATAACGTCTGCAATAAAACTGGTCTAACAAGTGTAGTTACGAGAGTGGTTTCTCTCTGAGGGCAACAGCAGACAGCAGTCAAGCTTGTAAGCGGTAATTTGTGGATAATTTCACTCCGAGAAAACCGGAAAACCATCCGGTGGAAAGCCATAGCCAATCTTGTGAACGGATATGATTATATTCACATAGTTACCTACCTAATATGTGATTTGGTTTTTTTCTCTCTACTAATGTAAAAATCCATTTATTTACTGATCAAACGTAAATTAAGTACACATTATTACAATAAATTATTTGGTTGAATCTAAAATTATTTAAATTATTTACCTAATAATATGTGATTTAGTTACATCTAAAATTATTTAGAAATATGTTTAGATAACAGTATTTGTACCACTGATTTCAATAACGTAATATTGTCGCAATATAATTATTTTTTATTATTTACTATCTAAGTAGCTACCTATATGTCACATTGTTGGGCAAATGCAGGATCCCCAATTCCCTCAAAGTCATCGGTAAGATTCTGTTCTCAAATATGACGTTAAAAACTCGAAATATAATCGGATTTAGGTGAAATGGTAGCATAAGTGGCGCCCTCATTTGAAATAAATTGTTTAAAACTAAATATGGTGATAATTAAAAATTTGATTTGTATCAATGTCTAAAAAGACCTTCAAACTATTTTATGAATAACCTTTGAAATTATTACTAATAGTCCGTAGTCCTAGTTTTAAAACGGTTTTTCGCCAAAAGTGGCCACTTTTGGCGAAAACCCGTTTTAAAACTAGACGGACTACCAATATAACTTTCAAAGGTTATTCATAAAGTAGTTTAAAGGTCTTTTTAGACATTGATACAAATAAATTTTTTAATTATCACCATATTTAGTTTTAAAGATTTTTTTCAAATGAGGGCGCCACTTATGCTACTACTTCACCTTAACAAGTCTATTTACCATGGAAAATAAAAATAAAAACCCGACTGTCAAGAACGCAATCTAGTGATAAGTAGCGAAACTACCGATACGACTTGATACTGATATCAAGCCACGCTACATATAGCGCTATCTATTATTTGCTAGAGAAAACCCTGATTATGAAGCGTAAACCCCTAATAACTTTTAAACGGATGAACTGATTTGCATCAAACATGGGTAAGAACCACCACAAGGAAACTTGCTTTCCCGTAAAAAAAACCGCATCAAAATCCGTCCATCCGTTCGAGCGCTGCAATGCCACAGACAGACAGAAAGATAGACAGACATTAGCGTCAAACTTTTAACACCCCTCTTTTTTGTTGGGGGTTGAAAAATTACCAATATAATTACTTTAATTGATACGGTTGTAGGTACATTACGTTTATAATTTATCGAATTTTCTACATGAACCAAAGACATCAACGAGTTAGACGAGCACAAAATCTTATTTTATGTGTTATTTTACAAGCATTTCTACTTAAAAATATCTTTAGTCTAAATTATATCTAGCAAATTGTAGACAGAATCAAGTGGCGCGTATGCAAATAGAATCCGTGTGGTCGTTTAGAAATTACTGCATTTATATTTTGTGCGGTTGCTTCCAATAAACCTACTTACGGAGCCATTAGGTTGCGCCATGTTTACCGGGTTCCGGTAATTACTGCTGAATAGGTAATTTTAACGCGTCTCTTAGAAGGTATGTAAGTACATAAATAAAGTTAAGTAGGTATATATAGCAAATGTATACGATATTTTACGCCCGCTACGCGCACGACACTTTATTTTAGCCAGGGCAAGACGTAAACTCCAATGGCGTTATTAACCTATTTTAGGGTTCGGTACCCAAAGAGTGCCAACGGGACCCAATTACTGAGACTCCGCTATCTGTCCGTGTTTCAGTCCGTCTGTCACAGGGCTCTATCTCTTGAACCGTAATAGCTAGACACTTGTAAACCGTTTGTGTATTACTGTGGCCACTCTAACAACAAATACATCAATAAAAATAAGATAAAGTAAAAAATTAAAGGGGATAGTCATACAAGAAACGTGTTTTTTTGAGCGTTCTAAAACATTGTACGGAGGTACGGAAACCTTCATGTAAGTGTCCGACCCGCACTTGACCTGTTTATTTTAAAATTACAATGACACAAATAGTTTCTTATTTACCATTATTATAACTCAGCTACTTCAAAAATCACTGAGAGTAAATGATAAATTAGTAATAACTTGGGAAGTAATAAACATATTTCCATTCCATGATAGCAAAATACTTACAGTTACCCAAACTATGTGCCTCGCCGATTTAATGACAGGTAGTCTTTCCGCAGTGCTCTCGCATTGTTGCGATGCACGCCACCAAAACATGTGATTTACGCACACAACTTGGGTTATTCACTAGTATGCCACGCAGAGTTGACCATCACATAGCCCATGCATATATGACCAAATGGTAAACATAATAAATTATTTTACGCCTTTACGCCAAAGAGCTATTATGTAAAACTAGAGGAGACACTACATATCACTGTTTTGTTCCGTTAAGAATAATGCAAAGAGTACGGCCAAGTGTAAAAAATAACTTTCCATAGGTAAGTAACCAGATTTCATTGTTTAAAAATTAAATACGTATGAACAAATTCACGCCGCCATATATTCAAAAATAGAACAGGGGCCAATGTTTGAAATAGCTGGTCTGTATATTCTATGTCAATGTTTAAGGGTCGGCACCATGTAAAATGGGTTTGCGCGGGCAACAAGTTTGTACAGAAAGCGTTTGATTTAAGTCAAATAATGTATACACATAGATAGAGGAAGAGTTGGGACAGTAGACGAAAAAAAGGATTTTTTAAAATATTTTGTAGTTTTCCTAAAAACAAGCATTGAATTTACCCAAAAACATGCAAAACGCACTTTGCGCGGGCAATAGTTATGGCTTAAGTAGAAAAGACCACTAAGAAAATTACATACCTAGTTATAGGTGAATAGACTAGCCAGTAGACGAAAACCGTATTTTTTTAATTTTCATTCAGAAAAAGTAAGATAATTGTAAAGAAACCTGAAAGAAATATTTTAGAAAATCTTGCTACAAACTGGCTTGTTTTTCAGCGTAAAGAAATATTCTAACAAGGGATTGCATATATTTTATAAAAATAAAGGCTATTTTGAAACATTATTCTTTATATTTGCTTACAATGCAATCACGCAATAATAAAAAAAAACAATTTTAAAAATTGGTTGTTTTGCAACGTTTTTGACAGAATTCTCTGAAATGGCGGCCATGTTACTTCCATACAAATTTAGTTGCCCGCCGGGCGTTCAGGAAGGAGGCCGTGTCGAATTTTTAAAAAAAATCCATTTTCGAATTACGTAAAATTGCATTACAGTCTAAAATATTTCAATAAAAAACTATGTACAAACTGCCAAATTATGTCATACTTTTGCTACACTATGGTACAGTTTTGACATTTTGTTGACATTCAAGCAAAGATGTAATGCTATCGCAGATACGGCATCGCACATTTTTTTTTAAATTTTATTGAAAATTAAGTCAATGAAAAAAATAATTTGGTTTGATTTATTACCTATATTTTTTAATTGGCGATTGGGGTGAAAATCGGATTGGAACTTTCTCGGGTCGCGGAATCATATTAACTGTTTTTGTAATAAAAGCTGCTGTTTAATTAGGGTTTTACAATTATTTTGATGGGTGATTCAGTCTGAAATTTTGAACAACTTTTCCTCATGAATGTATATCAAAATACGAATTGACAATATGCGTAATATATCTATACTTGGCTAGGCAGACAGGCTATAGTAGGCTATTTATCTATACTAATATTATAAAGAGGAAAGATTTGGTTGTTTGTTTGTTTGCATTACATGGCTCCAAAACTACTGGACCGTTTTAAAAAAAACTTTCACCGTTGGAAAGGTACACTATCGCCGAGTGACATGGGCTTTATGTGTACCAAGGGCGAAGCCGGGGTGGACTGCTAATATAGTATAATGATATTAAAATAACAGTAAAAATACAAAAAAAAATCTGCATTTTCATACAAAAGTGTGCAGCCGCCCGGGCAATTTGTATAGGAACCGATTTTTTTGGTGTTTTTACTGTTTTTAGGGTTTCGCTTATCTGTCTGTCCGTAAGTCACAGCCAATTTGCTACGAAACTATAAAAATGATTTAGTTGAGATTTAGTACCTACACTTATGTAACTTAGTGACCCAAAGATAGACGTATAACGTAAATAAATGGAATTTAAAAAAGGGGGCCACTTATGGTGGGTAAAGTAGACATTAAAAAAAAGTTTTGATAACAAAATCGTGTGACATATCAAATGAAAGAACTTTTTATGACAATTTTAAATATATATATTTTTTTTATATTATTTCTTAGATTGGTATTTTTAAGTTATTTAAGAAAATGGGCGAAAATTGACCCCCCCCCCCCTAATAAACTATTGGACCGATTCAGTTGAAATGTGGTGCACATAATGTAAATTTGTGACCCAAAGACGGAAGTAAAATGTAGGTAAATGAATAAATATTAAAAAAATGGGGCCACTTATGGAAGATAAATGAGACATTCTTCTTATCGAGTCGAAATGAGACATTGACAATGAGACATTAAAAAAAGGGTTTTGTGAACTACATCGCGTAAAATATCAAATGAAAGAGCATTTTATGATAATATTAAATATATTTTTTAAGTTGGTGTTTTTAAAGTTATTTTTGAAAATAAATAATAAAAATACACTTATCTCCAAAACCACTGAACCCAATATTTTGAAAAATATACAGTTAATAGTTCTTTACCTATAGATTACAGGAAAACCTATTAGAAGATAAAAAATAAAAGGGTGCAATAATGCTAATTACTGCTTCATTAATCAACCAATTTTTTTAGCTGTTTTCAGGAAAAGATTTCTTTTTAGTGCTCTTTGTTGATTCGTTAAAAATATTGTACAAAATCAAACAGTCAAGTCATTGATTGAGCACGTACAGCTGCTACGCCAAGACTGTTGATCTGTTCAACGTGCAATCCTTTTTTACCCTCCGTACTTACATAATAAGGTGAATAGAAGTGAAAGGTGTTACGATTGCAGATGGTCGCTAAACGTATTGTTTCACAAAGAAAATTCAAATGTGTACATTTTCTGTCAGTGGAACACAAAACGTGTAGTTTTCCAAGTTACCGCTCGCGTAAAATACTATTTGATTGTATTTTTGAGAACGTCCTGTCAGCGATAAGTAATATTGATTTACGCAGAAATATCATAAATTTGTCTATGGTTCCCTAGAATTTCAACTTAACCAAAATAAACGGGCACGTGCCGTAACGGGCCACGTCCAGTGTAGAGTTCCGTAGTCAGTACCTACTTGTTTTATGTAACTAACAACTGCCTAACTTTAGGTCTGAATTCAGTCCATGATACTGAACAACTTTCACCAAGGAACAAACGAAATACATAAATTATTTTTGATCTCTTACACACAAGATTTGGCAAAATGTAATATTTATGGAATATATGTATGGAATATGTAAGGACGAATCACACTAATTAAGCTAGCCCCAAAGTAGGTTTTAGACTTGTATTATGGAATACTAACTCAATGATACTATATTTTATGATAAAAACATACATAGATAAACACCCAAGACCCAGGGCAATTTGAAAAAGACCATTTTCTAACTTGCCCTAGCTGGGCCTCGAACCCAGAACCTCCGGATTAGTGGTCTAGCGTGTTAACAATTACGCCACGGAGGTCGAATGGAAAGCAAACATTTTCTTTTATATTTAATTATGTGTTCCTTAGGAAAAGTTGTTCAGTATCATGAACTGAATCCACCTTAAATTAGTTTATGTACAGGGAGACGTTATATACCTACTACTGCCGTGAATTTTTTTAAGTGTCCATATACAACCGATTAACTGACAGAGAGGGGAGACACATGATTCTAACAAAAATTTGCAATCAAAAACCAAATATTTCACAAACGGATTGCTAAAACGAAAAAGGGTGTTCATAATCTAACAATATTTTTGAAAGACCTATTCAACGAAGACTTACAACACACATTTTTTTTTAAGTTTTTATTACCACATATCCATGCCCATGCCTAATTACAGCTTTCTAGTACTAATAGTCTATGAGTAAAACTGGGGACAGACAGACAGACAGACATGATGGATCTATAAGGGTTTCTTGTTTACTACGGAAACCCTAAAAATCTGCGTGAAACAAAACAGATTCTCTATTCTAAGGGTTCTTTGTCATTTGCGCTTTAACAAATTTCAAAATACGAGTAATCAAAACCACTTGTGCATATATTTCGCTCCACTTCGCATACGATAAATTCAAAAATTGATGGATGAATGACCGTGCTTTTACAGGTTAAGCAACTTCTAGCTTGGTCACAGTTAGGATGGGTGACCGTGCTTTCAATCTTAATGTTGTCCAAGTCAAATGTTGAGATTCTTATGAATAAATTTCAGTTTTCTCTACCTACATAACTTGGCAGCTATTTAAATTTCAATTGTTTTGTCGGAATTTGAACTTGGCATTTTTACATTTATGTTTTTGATGGGGTAAAATAAACACCCAAGAACCAGGACAAATTAAAAAAGGCCATTTACCAACTTGCCCTGGCTGGGAATCGAACCCAGAACCTCCGAGTGACGGACTAGCGTGTTAAGGAATCGCCAAGGAGGTCGACTAATAAATTGAAAAAGTAATAAATTTTACGCAAGATTCGAATACCTATAACTTGGATTTTTTAGAAAGTGCTATATGAATTTCACATATATTTAAACTCGGTTTTTAAATAAACGTCTTGCAATTACGCACACTACTGTATTTTCGACTTTACTTTTTCTACTGATAGCCTGTCTACTAAAGTGTTAAGTACATTATAATGACGTCTGCCAAGGCCTTAATTCAGAAATAATAATTCAAACAAAATAATTATTTGATTTGATTGTTTTGAAAATTTTAATAAGTATCGCGGACTGAAAGTCTTGACGAAAAAAAAAGTAAGCTGTATACTAATTCTACGTTACAATTTATGATAACCTACATCTATTGTCCCGTTTACACATTATTAACTCTATGCAACGTCATCTTGACATTTTTATCCCCCTAGCGGGAAAATTTTGCATATTTCAGAGCCAAATCCGACCACGTGGCTTTGTGCATACCGTCCTTAACACCGACTTTTTTTAGCAAGCGCTCTCCTTTTCTTTTCACACATCTTAGTCCCATCCCATGATTTTATTTTATTTGATTTCGGAAAACTTACAGCTATTTTCTTATCTATGTAAGCATAACAGTAAATAGTTACAAAACTTAGCCAATAATAAGTTTCCACTTATAGAAAAAATATAGTACTTAAACCAATTGGATGACACTATTTTAAGTTCAAGGACACAATGATGTGATATTGTAAAACTAATTCCAAGTAAATTACTTTACGTCTTCGTTATTTGGCAACTCTTGTTGTTTTTATTCAAAAATGTTCTTATTAACACTCAGCATTTTCTTCAACAATATGATTTTTATCACACAACGAAAATTGAAACTTAAAAAAATATATACTTCAAGTTTCACGAATTGACCAAATTAGTAGATATGATCAATTGACAGCGAAAAGTAAATTTTCAACATTTATCCAAATGGTCAATAAAGTAACAATCGTATGGAAAGCTATCAGTATGGTCAAATAAAGAATAACCCTACAGATGACGTGATAGTGTGTCGTACACTGCGCGTATGTAAATACTGGAGTTGAGCATGGAAATAGTATGAAGTGGCGGCGACACGAGACTGCGGTTTCTGGTGGTCGGATATGGTTACCGAGTACGTAACCTAAAGCTAAGCCCGAGCGTGAACTGATACTTTTGTTTAGGATTAGGGCAGGCTAATGTGGATAAATCCAAAAATATATTTTTTTTACATGCTACTCTTTCAGCGCTGTAGGTTAACTTTACAGCTTACTAAATTGTGTTTTTGAAAAATTACATTTAAATTTTTAAATTTTATAAAATCCTATGAAATAATAAAGGAAAATTAACTGAACAACTTTCCCCAAGGAACATATAAAAAATAAATTTAGGCTTTTCATACAAACAAGCTTACTTGACCGATCATCTGATCCGAGTGTCTATGGAAAGCAAAAATATTTTTTGATATCCCGATAAATGTTCGTTTAGAAAAGTTGTACAGTATCATGGACTGAGTCTGCCCTTAAAATAGTTTCAGGATATTTTGTTAGACATTATATAATTAATATAAAGGAAAAATAGTAGCATGCAAATTTAATTCTTAAGGCACAGTAAAATAATACCATGAGCTACTTAAATACTCATCACTGATTTTAGTAAACTAATTTAAGAATAGAAGACATAATAGGCGAATGCCATGTCACTTTATAACAGATTTTTAGTAAAACTTATTAAAAAAATACATGATCGCTAAACCACATTAACGAGAAAAAATATTCACATTAACGATGCGGGCAATAACTAATAGGTATAAAAGTACCTTCTACCTTTGTAATATATTCTGCATAATAACAATGAATCTTTACACACAGACTACCATTGCCAGGTATGCACTTAAAGAAGTATCCCAGAAGTAGCAAACTCTTTAGAAACATGTAAGTTGTAGATAAAAAAAATAACGACCGAGTAATAGATAAAATTTGCTGTAAAGACAAAAATGCTAACGAAGTAAATAATTAATTTTTCAACATTAAAGAACAATGCACTGCAATCGGTGGCAATTAAGATAGTTTGAAGACTCGTTAAAAATATCGATAGACATAGCGTGGGATAATGATTGCGTGATATCGATCAAACTGCAGTCGCGTGCCTCCCTGGCTTAACTGGATTAAACAATAAATAACGATAGTCCAGATAGGCAGAAAGTACACCTAGACACGGACATGGATCTCATATTTTTTTTAAGGTCATCGTCATCATCTAAACGTATTCCCGGTTGCACCCTAAGCGGTAACGTGTCAGAGCCCGGGGTCAGGTACCTAACCTAGGTGATTCGACGAGGTTACTGGTTTTTACACAGAGCGACTGCCGTCTGACCTCCGCAACCCAAAGGGTAGACAAGAACCAATCCTAGGATAGTTTTAAACAAACGCTAGATGGCGTTTAGGATCAACAGCTTTGCGTGCCTTACGAAGCACGGAACCATCTTTCTTTTCGCATAATCAGGTGATTCAAGCCTGCAAAATCCTAACCAGACTGGAAACAACTTTTCACGAAATTCCCAGTGAAATTTTAACCCACGACCTCTGGATTACAAGGCCTTGACATAGGTGTGTCCCACAAGATATAAGAATGTAAGCCTTTGGCCAGCATGCTAGATTAAAAACTACTAATATATTTTGACTCTACCACGACCAGGCACGAGAAAAAGTAGAGTATGAATAAGTTGGCAAAAATTAATCGAGAAGCAGAGCACAGAAGCAAAAACGAAGATGAATTTTAAATGTGTGTGGGAATAAAATATAAAAGTTACATCGGTACACGCGAATTTTTCTGTATTTTACTTATTTTATAAGAAAACAATAGTCGTCGGGCTTTGACTGACACGATAATCGCACCGATATTACCGCCAGTTTACAGAATATTCCGATCTTCAACGACTTATATATCTGTAATGAGACTATTGACTGTCTAAATCTTTTATGATTGTTGAGAGCAATTACTCGCTGATTTTATTGTTTTCGTATCGTTGGACTAACGAGACAGTCTGAGTAGACTGTTTTTTTCGCGTGCAAATCGTGCTGACATATTAATGATATTTTGGTATGAATATTGTAGTGTGTAATTGTGTAGTCGGAAAAGGCCGACTAGTTTCAACCTGTTTAGACGATGGTCATCAAGGGGAGTGTGAGGAGCGAAGATCCAACGAATTTGCCCTCCAAGCGTTTATCAAACATTATGTCACGTTAGTTAATGATATTTTTTGTATTTGATTTAGTATATTTATTTATTTGTATATTTTTATATATTTGTACACGTAATATATACTTGTACTTTTATTTTAATTGTGCAATAAAGATTAAATAAATTAAAAAACTAATAAGTGAAATATTTCTATTATACTGTGTCCTGAATAATTTTGTATGATTTCAGATTAGACTGTCTAAATCTAGCAAGATCGTTGAGAACCATCCCTGAAATCGCGAAAAAAAATCTGCAGCTCCATACATTTTGGCCCGGTAGGTATTTAATTATGTATGAAGCTGCAGATTTTTTTTTCGCGATAATTAATTACTAACGTCCTCAACGTTGAAATGCCTCGCCGAAACATTGAAATGTGGAGTGCTTTCCAATGACGTATAAAAAGTGATATGATCGCACCTGCAAGTACTTGTTCCTCCTCTGTTCCCGGTACAGCCGCTTCATGTGCTCGGCCTGCTGCCGCGCCAGCTCCCGTTCGGGAACCAGGGGCAGCGGGTCGTGTCTCACCGGACATCGGTAGTGGATGTTTACGTCACTTTCCACGTAGCGCCGCGGGGATTCTGTGCAAAAGAATTACAGATATATTATCACGTCTATATTCCTAACGGGGTAGACAGGGCCCAGGGCTGTAAGACCCCAAAGCAATTTTTAGCGTGATGGTAGAAAAAAAGTATATAAATGGTGGTAAAAAAATATACAATAAATTTTATAATTTACTACTAACACAAATCATGAATAAAGAAAGAAAAAATAACTTTATTAAGATCCATTTGATAGCCACTATACCCATACATATATGTGATAGACAGATTTAAACATAGGTACAAATATATACATCAAACTTATATTTTTTTTTGTACCCGGGGTTAAAAAAACTGAAATACGTACACTATGGTAATAGAAAATATCCATTCATTTTCAACGAAAAAAGTATTGCAATT
Source organism: Acrobasis repandana (assembly GCA_963576875.1). Classification (NCBI taxonomy): domain Eukaryota; kingdom Metazoa; phylum Arthropoda; class Insecta; order Lepidoptera; family Pyralidae; genus Acrobasis; species Acrobasis repandana. The sequence continues at coordinate 6,283,519 of OY756221.1, read as the reverse complement.
TTGTTCGATTCTTGAATTGAACACGTTTGATATTCATATTTTTAAGTATAAGAGAAAGTTCTATCATAAATGACTTGTGGAACCATTTTTAATTTCACTTAACATTTTTCGAATTAAATTATGTGCCAATTAAGTTTTATTTGAAGCATTAATTTATCTGCTGCAGTCGTAACTGCTATAACTTGTTCTCGTAATAAAAACCAGATTGAGTTTAGTGTTCCTGTTTAATTTTATTATTAGAAGATTAAAAAGTAAAAGATTTATCAACTTTTATTTTTATATTTCATAAGGAGTGTTTTTTTTTCCCTTACAATACGAGTATACATATCGACCGACGACCTCCGTGGCGTAATGGTTACCACTAATCCGGAGGTTCTGGGTTCGATCCCCAGCCAGGGCAAGTTGTAAAATGGCCTTTTTCAAATTGTCCTGGGTCTTGGGTGTTTATCTATATAGGTATGTATTTATCATAGAATATAGTATCGTTGAGTTAGTATCCCATAACACAAGTGTAAAACTTTGTTTGGGGCTAGCTTAATCAGTGTGATTTATCCGTAAAAATATATATATATATATATATACTTATATACCTACATAAATTTGAAAACCGACTGCTACCTGAAACATTGACAAAACATATTTTTACGCAGCCACCTAAATTTATAAATATGGCTGAAAGATGGATCTCAGGCCAAAAGGGATTAACTATACACCTTTTAAGGATTTTTTGTTTAAAAAAAATCGTAACAATTTTTAGACACTTTCACAATGCACAAAATTTTTAATTGCTCGTTATAAATTGCACTAGGTGTGGATACACTCGTAGTCACAGTTTTTGGGCAAAAAGTGAAAGTGGTCCAAGCCATGGCGATGGCGTCGATCGCCATCGGTGCGGTAACTTTTTGTCGATTATGAGATGACACGTAATAAGTTAATACAATCTCCGCCGGAACGGGTTATGGACTTATTACGTGTGATAGACGGAAGCGTGAGGCGTCGGAAGTGTTGCTTCATTGGTCAATTTTATTCATTGATAGGTTTGACCTACATGTCGCGACGGACGGAAAGGTGCTTTTATAAATAGAATTTGATCACACAAATGTTTACGTATTTACAATATGTCTTATAATACTACTCAAATTTGGGTGTAAAAACTAGGTACTTGTTACCTTAAACTATTGATCAGATTTTATAAAGCAAGAAGTTAAGGTGTCTCTACTCTCTAGGGCCTAGAGTCTAGGCTTTAAAAATTAAGTTTAGTTTTACCTTTAAGATTATGACTGTGTAGTAGACATGATAGAAAAATGGATAGCTAAAATCATAACATTAAAACATATTTTTATAGAAGCTCTTAGTAAGCATATAATTGATTTTTGAATAGGTTTTTGAATAAGTGTGACTTGAGTATTTAGATTGAATAAATTCAAATTAAAACATTCAAATTCCATTCATCGGCTTTGAAAAACAATAAAAACTCTTTTACAAAACACTTTACAACAAGAATAACTGTCCGCGCGTAGAAAACACCTAACTCAGAAATATGTCTATTTGTATGTGCGGGACATGTGAGATGAAATCGAAAGCCCTTCAGAATAAGCAAACGACTTTCTCGACACAAGTTATTCTCTGCACGTGCTTACGACACACCTTGTTATTTAATTCTCTACGGAGGTAAGATTTTAATCGACACAACGCTTTTTGTGACTATATAAACTTTGTTTAGGCAAAAAATGGCTTTAGTAGTAGGTTTTGGTTTTTTTACAAGCTTTAATTTAGCTTGCCTCGCTTGTTGTTTATTTGTTTGGGTCAAATCTTGCAAGTTAAATTTGAGCCACTTCCGATTTAGGTTTCCGATTATGACGAAATTATGTGTGTAATATATATTAGATGACAATGCAATATCATTATAACAAAAAGCTAATCAGATAATAGAGATAGAGAGATGAAGTTGGCTATAGGAACCCTGTAATAAAACGACGCAACCCCATCGAGTTCGGGCTTCACAATAAAAACTTGTACGAAAAAAAAATGATTTTTTTCCGAGAAACTTACTTGTTTTGTAACTGCTATTGAAAATTATAGATATCAGTATGAAATCATATTTTTGAGCAATGTTATTGAATCAGGCAATATTTAGACTTTATACACCGGGGGCGTTAAAATAAAGAAAAGCTAAAAGGAATTAGCCGTCTACGCAAAGATGATATACGTAAGCTCGTAAAATGTACTTGGTAAATATTCTAAAGAAACTGCTAGTAAGTATAGGATTAAACTTCAGTTTTGTTTTTTTATCTTTATTGTATCACTTAACGTTCTTAAATAATTCATTCATGCCAACAATGGACATTAACTTCTAATTAACCACTAGAATAATCAGAAAGTTCTAAAAACCTTATATAATATCATGTAGGTAATAACTCAAAATGAGTACTAATTAAGTACTTTCAACCAGAGCTTCAACCTGATCTACTTCCTTATTAGGAAGTGAGATATAATTAGACGTCGTGATATGCAGTTCACCTCCACTGCTTTGGAAATCGATGAGCAAAGTACATATTTGACATACCGCCCTACGATAACATTGGTAGGATTAGCATATTAGTCATAATAGCATTAACATGCCTTATCCTGACTAACAATAGCATGTATTTACATAGCTGTATTAAAAGTAGATACCACTATAGATACCCTTATCAATTGGTTATGTTATGATTGTTTTATTTATGAAGCCATGTATACCTACAAGGCATATTTTTACAAGAACTAAACAATCATTTATTTAAGAAGGCAACATGAAAAATTCACATATATTTTAAGATGTAACACATCAATAAATTCTTAAATGAAACTAAGTAAAAAATCTATTTTAAATAAAACAGTACTTAAGGCAAATAGGCATAGTAACTAGGTCCTTGTTAAGAGTGATAGTGACAAGTTGACAACTGTTACAAATCTACCGAAAGTGTTTTAGCCGGAACAAATATTATTGTCTGCCAGATTAAGAAATAAAATAAAGCGGCTAGATATTCTGTTACAGTAGTGGCCTTATTGAATATTTCGAAATTCGTCACTCGAGCAGAAACATTACAGCACAGACAGGGTAGATTAGGCCAATGTTTTTAAAAGGAAAAGTGTTTATTCAACTACTTAAGTTTTATCTTTGGTTCCGGTATCGGTCGCTAGGAATCTTATAAGTTTTAGGAATATTTTGACAATGCATGATTAACGAGTTTCACTTCTACTTAATATTAGTGAAAAGTTAAAGTAATCAGTTCTCCTTTAAATTTAATTATAATAATAATAATAAGATCGTTTATTTTCCTCTTCACAAATAACATATATACAGGCAAATTAAAGATACTTTACATAAGTGTTTGGGCTTGTAACTTTTTAATTGCCGAAGTCTGGGGAACGTCTGCACATAATATGTGCTTAGTTTTAAGGACTGTTCTTTTAAGTTACAAAATAAGCAATTCTTTTTTCATTTTTTTTACTCAACAAAAAACCAAAAATGGAAAATTTATGTATGATTTTCCATTTTTAGCTTATTCATTGTATAACTCTCCATAGATAGTTTATTTATTAGGTTTCTTGGCAAAACAAACATCAACACATATCGTTTATTATTTTAATCTAAAAACATTCAAATTATAAAATATAGAATAGTTGAGTAAGTATCCCATACCTATTATACAAGTTATATTATTAAATTTTAGTTTTCACTCTAAAAAATAAGGGTATCAAAAGTAAACAAACCGTGCGTGGTCATCTTTTTGATTTGTTTCAAAATGCCCATTTTCACGCACTCACTTGTCACCACACTGCCACCACTATCACTTCACGTCGTCACGTCGACACGACCGCTGCTTCTGTCGCCGATAGTCGAGATACACTTGCAGACTTGCAACTTTCGACTCGGGTTCAACTCCCGCCAAAATCTTCGTAACTCAGTACCGGCCACTTTCGCGGTCTGTGCGCACGCGCTTGGTTGAACAATCTCATTGTTTACGAAAAGGTTTTTGTTTCTATTATTTTATTTTACGAGTTAATTACAATCAAAAATGGATTTAGGTTTACTTCGTTTTATTATGCTACAGTATTTACAAATAATAAAAATACGACAAAACCATTTTCATCTCGAAGTTCATCTATAATAATAATAGGTAGGTACTTAGGAGCCAAAGCAATTAAAGTTTAAAAATGTTACAGAAACACTATTACGTTGTTATCCCTAACGGGGCAGACAGAACCTAGGGCGGTAAGGCCCAGGCCACTTTTAGAAGGTGGAATAAGGTAATCATAATAGTGATGGGTTGCTAACCGCATCGCCTATTGAAATGATTCAGATTTTTGCCCATTTCCTTGATTGGCTTTTACGATCTGCGCGGGAAGAGAAGCAGCTGGTACATTCTAGGTTTTTTTTTTCTCCCAGACTAGCATTGAAGAAAAAAAAAGTTCTCTTCTAAAAATCTATCTAGTTTAATAGCTGTTTAAATTGCTTGTAACATGTGAACTATACATACAATAATGTTTATGTTAAAAATTAAATATTTCTTTTTATCGCAGGTTTTACTAGTGTTTCTTTTTCAATTCATTATCAATTAATCAGGTTTGTAGAGGTTATCAATCAATGGCACTGAACTTTAATTTTTAGAAAAATACGCCGAATAAATCATTACTGCATCTTGAATGCCTAAAAAACCCTATAAAAATAAATCAATTCCGTCCCATCAATATTTATTGTGTATCTTTTAAAACTATTTAGGTACCTACATTACTTTTTTACCTTATTTTTTTCCACACAAACATACAATAGCTGTACGAGGATCTATGTATTATTCGCTCTAGCACGGTACGTTTATTGAACAATAGCAAGTACTTACTATACGGAAGCGGTGCATACACATCTGGGTACTGGATTGTTCTGTTTCCCCAGTCCGAAAAATCATGGAGCGTGTGACGGTTGGACTCTTCCCTCTTTACATCCGGTTTCTGTCGGAGAATAATTTCATCTTGACTGTATTTTCTTTGAATGTGTTTTCCGTCAATTTCATTTTTGGGAGCCATATTTCCTAGAGATGACGAATGTTTGGAGTCTAATTTAAGGGATTGCGTATCTTTGTTTTTCATCAGCTCTTTATTCGGGTCAGGGTTATTCGACATTGGCGAAAGTGGTAGAGTGTGGCGATCCGACTCTTTCCTCAATATATTATTCGATTTACGCCGTAAGAGACCTTCATCTTCGCTGTATTTCCTTTGAAAGGGTTTTCCATCATGCTCATTTTGAAGAGTATGTTTTTCAAAGGTTGATGATAGTTTGTTTTCAGATTGAAGTAAAGTTTGTGTATCTTCATTTTTAATTAATTCTACATTCTTGAGGGATTTATCCGACATTCGCTTAGATTCAATTTTGTAATCATCCGTTTGCGCATCACTCTCACTTATAATTGTTTCATTTGGATTGTTTTTAGGTGAAACAAAAGCTTTTATTGTTTTCACCTGTAATGTCACTGTTTCCGGTTTTTCCATAGACCCACTGCTTTTTAAACTGTCTGTATCGCATTTAGAGACAGAATCATTTGGACTGCTTTCTTTTGAAAAATATGCGTCATCTTCATATTCTTCTTTTGCATTACGCTCACCAGGTTCTTCGTATAATAAATTCTTTCTCATATATTTATTTAACGCAATAGCTGACTTCGACAGTGACCCCGAGCTCGGCACATCACTGAAAAATCCATCGTCTTCATAAAACTCACTTTTAACTAGGCGCCTTCTGGCTTTAATGTCACTTGTTTGGTTATCCATTGTGTTGCTTGCGCAGTTTCATAACTACTTCATCACTAAGGCACTCAACATATCCACTTGACGTTTTGCACTGTAAACTGACGATAACACATATCTCCTTATCTCACGCGGAGATAACACGATTCGATACGTTCCAATACTATATTTGCCTCAATTTATTCAATTTCGGCGTAGTTTCGCCTTAGTATATTTTGCGCGAATAACAACACCGTATGCGCACACGAGCCTCGAAATATTTGCGTTACAAAAAACCAATCCGACGAGTTTTGACGGCCAATCAAACGGAATGACGCAAATCTTAAGCGAGGAGATAAGCACAATGAATGAATTTTAATATTTTTTAAGGACATTAACTTTTAGACGACCTATTTATATTTTTAATTATGATTATACTATGTTAATTATTACTTGGCACGGGCTCTAGACCACGTATGTTGACTTCGGTCAGAGGAATAAGTTTGGGGCGATTGTTTTGAACAATAGCCATTGTTTCTTTTTTTATTCGCACAGATAATATAGACGTAATTGCAACGCGTGGTTACTCTCACAATGGTGTTACTTTAGGAAGGAAAGTAGATAGATACCTCCGTCGTAGCGTAGAATTAATCCTAATCTTAGGATTAGTCCTAACTTCCTAACTAATATTATAAATGCGAAAGTGAGTTTGTATATTTGTTTGTTACCTCTTCACGCTTTATCTACTGAACCAATCTTGTTTGTTTGTTTGTTTGTTTGTTTGTTTGTTTGTAATAGCTTTATTGTACTAAGAAAACACATAATTAAAGACAAAAACAACATATAGAGTAAATTGACAATCTTCTTGAAATTTCGCATACACATAGTTAGGAGTCCTGAGAAGGACAAAGGGTACCTTTCATCCCGAAAAAAGTAATGTTCCCGTGAGATTTAGGATACGCGAGCGAAGCCGCGGGCAAATGCTAGTTATTAATAAAATCAATATTTCCATGTTAACACTTATTTTTTATATAGATATGGATAAAACGGTCAGATCGGAGATAAAGAGTTAAAAATAGATACTTACCTTTATCTGAGTAGAACCCTTGCGTTGCTCTGCGTGGTGGCTCTGGAGCGGAGTCGGATTCTAACGGGTTACAATAAAACGATGAAATGAAAGTCCAGCCACACAATGATATCAATAAATGACATAATGTTGAAGATATATTGATTTCTGCATATGATCGATGTAAATGTAATCTATCAAAAGAAAATCTAATTGAATTAAATCAATAGAACTTCAACACTAAAAGCACGTACAACAAGTATCTCCAAAATTCATAGATTTATGAAAATATTCATTGAATGTTTAAGTAAAAGGGAAAGTAGGAAATTAACCTTGAAATGTGACAGTATGTCTCGATGGCGTGACGTAGGGCGCGAGGCGGTAGGGCCATGCAGCCGGCGGTGGCCGCGGCGGCGCTCGTGGCGGCTCGTAGCGGCTCGCCGGTCGGTGGACCGACGGATCAAACTCTTGCTTCGAAAACACATCCGTTTTCAAAATTGAACTTAATTTGACAGACGGCTTAGGAGCCTTTGACTTCATTTCCTTCTTAACTGGAGATATTCGACCCCGAACTAGTAAGCTAGGATCTTTCACACTCCTGTTATTGTCACTGACTTTGGGATAGCGATGTGCTATCCATGGACCCGCTAAGTATGGGGCAATATCCCGAAGTTCACTCATGTCTGGAGCAGATGCATAAATTTGACCTAGTAAAGACATTGTTTCAAATCTACGACGGATGCGATCTACTTCTCCAGCGCGACATTCCGGCGTTTCTTCTGTTGATCTTGATCTAGGTGCAGTACGCCTACGGAGAGCTGCCAGTTTTGATATGATATCAATGTGCGGCATAAATCGATTCGTTTGGCGAAGAGGTACGCGTGCCACAGGGAACATTCTTTCTCGTCGTGACTTTTCAATTGACGACCAATTACTGTGAAGAACATTACGTGCTATTTCTGGGTCACTGCGATGTCGTCGTAAAACGGCACCCGCTGCGGTCGGGGAGTCGAACCGCCGCGCTAGGCGACGCACCTCTCCCGCACGCGCCAGGTTGAGGTAAGCACGCCAGTAACGCTCCGGGTCGGGCGATGGGCTTCGACTGCGAAAGATTGTCTCGTCGCTAGAGTACCGTAGCGTGTCAGGCGTTCGACGATCGGTAACATGCACTTCCGAATGCGGCGAGGATGATCTCGAATAAGTTTCGGGTTTATTTGGTAGTGAGTGGAATTTATTTTTTTCACTCTCACCAAAGAGTTCCTTAAAGTTTGCACAAGACTGTGATTGCACGATAACGTTTTTTTGCGGTTCATTATCTACTATTCCTTGGTCTATGGTAGGAGTTTGAGCATTAGTATTTTTAAATTCTACTTTTTCTTTTTCATCTGGACTCTCACGTGGCTGGTATACCGTTTTTGTTGGTTCTGGTATTTTCTTCACAGATTCAAAATATTCAACTTTCTTTTGAACTTCCTTACTTGGTCCTTTATAGATAACCGTTTTATTAGATACGTCTGAACTAGCAGTGTCAGTTTCACTAGCTGGCGATTGGTACTGATTTTCAGACTTTTCTTTTGAATATACAATATGCCTTTTCTTCTCATTGATAGCATTTTCTTTATTTTCTATGCTATCATTATATCGTTTAGTTACTGTCGATGCATCAAATTGATTTGTATTTTTCTGATTATCCCTTTCATTTAATTTAATATTTTCAATTTCTTCTTTGAGGGATATTGGTGAATTATTATCAAATTTACTTATCCTGTCTAAAATTTCTTTACTAAGAGTTTGAGATATTTTTCTTTTCTCATTTTCACTGAGAGACATTTGGATTTTATTAACATTATTTTTTAATTCCTTTACAGATGTTATAGGGCATGATATAGCAGCTATGGACTCTGATTTAACGAGTTTTGGTTCTTTTTCTTCTTCAGATAGGTGAGGAGGTGTAATTAAAGAATTACAACGCACGTGCAAAGAAGGATTTTCAAAGCTTTTGGTATCTTTGACATCAATGGTAAAATTATCTAGCTCTTTATTAGCTTTTGCTTCTAATTCTTTGCTGTAAATAGCATTTAACTGATTTTTTAAAGCATTTACTTGCTCCATAGATAAACTGCTCCACAAACGATTACCTAAACCAATTTTTTTACGAAGATCACTTAATGTGGTTTCTTGTTGCAAAGTTACTGTAGGTTTTATTACTTGTGTATCTTTCCTATCATCGTTTTTTCTATTAATATTGAAAGCTGTTTCAGCTACACTGGTGCCTCTCCATAAAGGTTTATATGTGTCTTTTGGTAAATTTGGGTCCAAATCTATGTCATAAAAAGAGATATGTTGGAAATGTTCTTTAAGATCTTCAACCGATTTTTCTTTGGTACGAAGACCCCTATCTCGATCATAATTCCATCGAAAATCCTTGACATCTCTGGGATAAAATAAGACATCATTTTCATTTTGAGCTTTTTTTAATTTGAAATACAAATGATTCAGCTCTTCTTCAGCTCTTTCAATGGCTCTTATTTTTTTCCATCTGTCAAAATCAATGATCTCTTCATCCCGTCGTCTGTGCCTTAGATCTGAATTAGAAGTAGCTCTTTCTAATTCACCTACTCGTTCCAAATATGTATAATATCTATTTAGCTCCCTAAATCTCTCTGATCTTATTTTAGTATTTTCCATGTCTTGTAAATACTCATCATAATCAGGGTCATCATGTAAATTGGAATCGCTTTTTGTTTTTGTTGTTATATTTTCAACAAAAACTTTTTTATCAGCATCACCTGCACTTCGTGTTCTATATACGTGTTTTGTTAGAAAATTATCTCCAGTTTGCTTAACGTTTTGTAACCTTACATTGTGTATTCGACGATAAGATGGTGATCTAATAGACACAGGTGAGGTTGACTGGCTTCTACTCTGACTTATTAATGATCCTTTTTTTATGACTTTCGGTGATACAGGTCGTGAAGTTTGTGAAAAATACATTGTAGATGGCTGTTTATCATCTACTTCATCCATGTTTATATCAATAATTTGTTTAGTTGCTACACGTCTTGTAACTACGGGAGATATCGGTCTACTTGTTTCAGTAAAGAACATTCTAGTTGGAGATTGCGTTTGTGGCAAATTGGTAATGCTTTGGGTTTTAGGTGTTTTATGAATAACTTTAGGGGAAACAGGTCTTGTGGTCTGTGAGAAAATTAATCTAGATGGTGAAGTTGTGTCCCTGACGGGCGAAGTTTTCGGTTTATCTTTCTTAAAAAACACTACAGTAGGAGATTTAGGACGAGATGTTTGTGAAAAGTACATTTTATTTACCGGGGGCTCACTCTTACTGCGTACTGTAGCTAGCGATGAACTCGAACCAAATTCATCGCATCTTGATAAACTATCGAATTTGCGAATATCGCCGTGCATTCGGCCAGGCCATGATATAGATCTTGGGCTGTAAACTCGTAAGGGGCTTGGATACCGATCCCACATTTTAAATCTTGATAGAGAAACAGGCTTTCTGTGAATTAAATATGTATTTAATGATTTTGGTTCTTTGTTGCTTTGTGGAAATGACTGAAACATTTTTGCTTTTTGTAATACGGTTGTATTCTGTTCCAACAGAGGATATGTCATAGTTGGTATATAAGAGCCTCCCAGAAAAAGATGTTGGAAAAACGAATCTGATACAACTGCATCATGCATCTGTTTTATTTCTTTAGAATTAATTAGTTTTTTGTTCAGATGTTCGAATGACCCAAAGTGAGAGGTTTCACATGAGGTGTCTCCAAATTGACTACCAGATTCTGAATCATGTGGTGATTTTATGGTTGTCTTTTTAGTTGTTTTAGTTTTTGATAACTTTCCTTTATCATTTTTGGCTTCTTTGCCCTTTTTACTACAACTTTCATGACAAGGTACACTTCGAGGTCTAACTACAACGCTTTCTAAAGATTTCTTCTTTTTGAGATTTGTTACAACTGCAGTCTTTATCTGGCTTTGCTTTCTTGGACATGATGCTATATTAAAGGTAGACTTTGAAATATTTGAAGATGTTTGTATATTACTTGGTTTTATAGTTTTGGTATTAATTTTACCTGCCAGACATGGATTTGATTTTGTTAGATTAGACATTTTCATTTTTTGTATCCTTTCTGCGGTGCGAACCATATCTCTGCTTTTATGAGTAGCAGCAGGAATTGAAGGTTTTACAGTACAAGGAGGAGACGATTTTATTGACACGTTTTTTAAAGCACTTGTTGTGCTAGTTTTTGCAGGTTTGACTTTAGATTTAACTACTTCAATGCGTTCATTTCGTTTCTCAGAGCTCCATAGTTTATCTAAAGTCGTGACTTTATCAAGTATATTGGATATAGGCGTTCTGCGCCCTGCACCACCCTCGATCATCACAGATGACTGCGAACTCTCATACCTGCTGTGAGAAGGATTTGTGTATTCTGTTGGTAGTAATGTTCTTCGAGGAGAGCCAAAGCTACTCGTAGCAGTAAGTTTAGAATCACATGATCTTTTGAGTATACTACTCGAAGGAATCGTAACGTTCTTTCTGTTTACTGCCGGCGGGGCCGATGTAGACATGATGCGACTTTTAGAGATTTTGAAACTTTCCGCAGCATCTGTACTTGGTTCTCTTTTACTCAAAATTTGAGTATTTTGTCTTGTTAATTTGTGACTTATTTTATTTTTCAAGAAATCAACATTTGATTGAGATGGTGCGATAGTCCGTTTGGGTGATGTGGATGATGATGGCTTAGTTGCAGTTACTAATTGCAGCGTCCGGCTATTTTTGGAAGATATCCTTCTAGGTGGCGCTGGTGGATATTCGTCGTTCATAAACGACGGTTGCTGTTTTCTAAATCTCGTTTGCCGATCTGTTTCGATATGCGTTATTGGATAGCAAATGACTTCATGTAATTTCGGCGTCTTCTTATGAACTCTTATCTTCGTCAGTGTTGGCGATATTGGAATATATTCGATTTCCGACTCGTCTGTGGAATGACAACGTCGTTTCAGTAGGATTGTCCTTCCGTGCCGGTCGTTAGATGTGAATAAAACGTGACTCTTGTGCTTCTGAAAATTGTCGTGACTCTCATAAGCGCTGCTTTGCTGTCTAAAAAGTGGTACTACAAACGTGTCACTATCAAATTGTTTGTGATATAGCTGTGCTTGTTTAATTTTGGAGCCTACTTGTTGCATGCAGTTTACAATTATATTACCTTATTATTATATGAAGTTGAAGACCCAGCACCTTGTTATTCAGAGTAAATAAATAGTCAATATAGTCATGCGTAAATATGTATAGAATATGAACTTACCTGTCGGGTACTAGGTTAAAACTACCGCGTGCGCACTGATTTGCAATGTTACGGTGTCATTATAGAGTGGCCTTCAGCAGACACATCTGATAGTACATCACGGTTGGTTGTATTTTGCAGTTCATGGAATATGCTCTAGCCTTGACCGCGTTTTAATGTAGCATATAAAATAGTCCCGTTCAATTTAAGTAAATCTTTTTAGTAACATGAGTCATGTTATGTATAATACCAAGATATTTTATACCCTCACCATTATAGTGTTTAGTAAATACCAGTATTTGTAAATAAAACAAACATGCGTAAAGAAAATTCATCGATCATAATATCAATACACGTCGTATCCTGAATCGTAGCTATTTACGGTAATGCCATTACACCTGACTGATAATAACTGATTTTAAAAATACTGCCCAGGCAAATTCAAATCCATAATATACCCCCTTTTTTATTGTTGCCAATTGAAAAACCTACCAAACCTTGATCTGTATCTTACAATCGTATCGTATCGTATCGTACAATACATGCATAACAAAAGACAAACCACGACCAACAAGCAGCAAAACTGGGTCCGTGGTGGCTCCTCCAACCTAGCCGTACTGAGATGTGATGTTTTACTTACATATATTTTATTTATATAAATGGTTTTAATTCAGAAAAGTAAAACTACCACAGACCCTAATAATTTTTCATCTTTTTAAGCCTTAACCAGATATCGTAGGTATATTGTTGTTTTATTTTGATCTCTATATCGTAGAAACGAAGCCCAATTCAAGTGGACTTTACCTCATTAAGGACTTACCTTGTCTAGGTGGTGCCGGTGACCTGAACCCTCTAAGGGGAGGTTCGCCTCCGGCCTGCAGGTCTCGGTAGGCGGCCCGGCGCTCCGCGGGGGACAGCGGGGCTTCAGTGTCTTCTCGCCTTCGGAATACCAGCGTGGAGTCTGACTCGTAGCCGGATTCTTTCAGAGCCCTAAAGAGTTTAATATGAGTATTCTTAATGTGATTATAGTATTCTAAGTCTAAGTTCTTTGAAATAGAAAATAAGAATTATAATATACAAACAAGCCGCCAAACGATTCGGCTAAAAAGTTAGGTTTTATAAAAGGACTTGGGTAGGTACATTCTTTACTGTAACTTTTCTAAATTCTAGGTTGGGTTGGTTGGTTTGGTTGATACAGTCAAGTTTTTTTTTCGAAAAAAATAAAGTTTTCTTAATTCCTCTTTCTTAATTGATTTGTTTTATTACAGCTTAGATCACATATGCTTTTATAGTTATATCTCAAACTAACCTTGCCATATTTGACTTAGATAAAATTGCAGAAGTGATATCCTTCTTTTCTTTGGGTGAAGATTGTGGTAACGAAGTTGTGCTTGAAATATTTTGCTGCAAAAAATAATTTATATTAATAAATAAGTTGTAAATAAAAGTTAAGGAAAAATTGGAAAAGCATTCCATACAGCTCGGAAAATGCGAGCGTTTTATACAAGTAGCACACTTACAGCTTATGTACACAAGTAGACAAAAATCATGCGCTCATTTTTCATGCTAACCTATACCTACTTACAATAGAATGATGTATATACAAAAGTACAAATAGACCGGGCGCTGGATGGAAATTTTTCAACAGTTCTTGTTTTGGATATGCGTTTCTATTTTTAACTTATATTTTTAAGTCGTGATTTTTTATTTTTTTTATTTATTTCATTTTATTAAATTTAAACTTAAATTTTTAAGTAAAAACTTTTTTCATTCCACCTATTCGAAAAACGATGATTTTATCCTAAATATTTGGGGCTAAAGTCACTGGTAATTCTCTAGACACTGAAAAGTAAAAAGTAAATTCCCTAGGCGTTAAAACACATTTGAAATCCAAACACGAATGTAGAATCAAAAATAATATTGGCAGTCAGCTAAAAAGAAGAAGAATTTAGTTTTAAAATTATAAAATACAGGCAAAGGCGTCGTAATTTTTTAAAATTGGTATACACATTTTACGTGGATGACTGTAGGTCAAAATGTTTTGGTTCTCTTGCTTCAAAATAATATCGTTGTCTTTGATTTAAATAGTAATTTTACTAAGAACTATTAGGTTATTTTTACAACTATTTTAAATGTGACTAATTTCTTGATGAGGCTGATAGTAAATAAATATGAAGTTTACGTATAATATACATATTTAAATATATAAAAAATTAACACACAAGGAAAAAGTAATGAAACGATTGTAATGACTGGAAAAGATGTGGTGAAGAGAAATAAGATGTGGTGGTCCTAGAAAAATATTTTCATAGTACTTCTTCAGTGAAAACGCCACCAAATAAAGATTAGTAACTGTCTCTTAAACTCTGATTAGGTATATGTAGGTATTCTACTTTCGTTATATTTTCTTTTTCTCATAGATGAAGATGAAAAAAAGAATGTGCTACACGGTGTACGGTAATAGTTTTATCTCGGGCGATAAACTTGAATCCCTCGCTACACTCAGGATTCCACCGTAGAATCCCTCGCTACGCTTGTGATTCGATTGTGGCATCCTTCGTTTCGCTCTGGATTCAAAGTAGCGCCCTCGCGTTAAAACTATTACTTTTACGCCTTGTCTCTTGTAATCTACTATTTTGACACTGTTACTGACACCCGACACCACGTTGTTCAAGATTTCACGTTTGTTGTGCCACTGTTTTTTTTTTCTTATAAGCAGAACTACAATATTTTTAAAATTAAAGAATGTTGCATAACCCAGGTTAAGTTTTTTCGAACATCCGACATCATTATCTGTTCTTTAATGAAACTTTAATAGTTATGCTATAAATAGCCTTGATCTTATAAATAGAATATTGTAACTAAAACAATTATTCAAATGGTTCCAAAGCTTTTGATCGATCCATTTATGATGGCATGTAAAAAATAAATGGACCAATCAACCTCCTGGCAAAATCCAGAACCATAATATGCAAGTTTTTTTGAGTTCAAAATTATGCGCAGAATGCGGTCATACTTTGTATGAGTATAACTTCCTTTGGTGCCTGCACTAAAACGTACAAGAGTAAGTACAGGATCCGGTGACAAAATGTATGGCAAAAACATGGAACTTAATAAAACATGATCGAAAATCTTTCAATTCACATCCAATGAGTAAGAATCAAATATGAAAAATCAGAATTGGGTTTTTATTACCTGTTTAGATAATATTATGAGCATTGAAATTATAATGAATTACCTATACAGAGTGATTATAAGCCTCCTAGCTATATTCAAGGAAAGTACTATTTAAGCGAAAAAAAGACACATATTCTGTCATATGTATTTATCTACCTTGTTTCATAATAAATATCAACGATATCCGCCGAAAAATGCATATAAAAAATATCCCATTTGAATATCACCACCTGCTACCGGGCGACGGACGGGCGGCGGCTAGCGAGCAGGTAGACAACGGCCCCGCGTATTATAAAGTCAGTGGGATAGCCATTTATTAAAAAATTGGGAGTCTTTTTCTGACGGTTCTGTGTTTGATTAGTGATTCTGATCCCAATATTAGAATATAACTAGGGGGGTTTAAAATCAACCTGTATAAAAGAATGGTACAACCCAAGACAAGTAATGGAGTATAATCATTTTCAACATGCTGATGGAAATATTATTAAGTGAGACTTCCGAACTGCAACCGTAGACTTTATGAATGTTTTTTTTTTTTTACTTTTTGATAATAACATAAATTCTGAGAATTGTTGTTTCCATTTTGAATGGACAAAAGAACGCGGCAGTTTGCAAAAGAATGCTGTTGCTGCAAATTCGAATGCTCACTAATCAATACAAAATTGCCAAAATCACGTGCATTCTCAAACACCAAACGCAAAAACAGGCAAACAGTTAAAACCTTACACTCTTCTGAATGGCGCGAGCGAGCAATGTGGTGTAAGGGGGCAGGGGGGAGTTGTCGTCTAGCCACTGTTAGTGCCATACCACCACCACAACCGATAGCGTGAAAATACGCGTTAGTGAACATACTTACAGGTTATTTGCTATCACAGCTTTTAGGGATCAATATTAGGGTAATATCAAAACAAATTATTTTGTAGTGATAATAGAATGGAACATTGATCATAATATCCATTTTGTACGTGACTAGATTTTTTAATACAGAAAAACTGATTTAAGACCGCTATTTGACTCCAAGAAACTACGATATCACGACGAGGTATTTCATATTCCCATAGAAATTCCCCAAATATTTGATTTGACGTTTATAAAAAAGTATCTGATTTGACTTGTTGGAGAAAATATGCAAGCCAGAGAAGCTAGCAAAAGTTGTAAGTATGAGTAGAGTCGCCAATTTTAATTAGTTATAATCTTAGTTTATAGTTTTAGCCTAAAAACTTATTGTTATTTATTATTTATTTATTTTTTCCAAAATTTATTTTACATTATAAGTTCGACCTGAAGAAATGATTTATGACAGCAGAATAAGTGTCAAACACTCTTTTTGTAAAACACTCTTTAGGAATAAAATATTTGGCACGATATTAGTTATATGCCTTTAACCCTTAAATGCGCCAGTTTTTATTTTTAATTGAATTAAATATATATTGTCTTTTTCGCGCTATATTTCTATGGAAAAATATTTAAAAAAATATTTTTTATAATTTACATGGTATTTTAGACCAAAAATAGTGTTGCAAATTTACAACACGGTGCATATCTGTATATCATCAGTTAGTTACCCCATGAAAGCACAATCAAAAAGAGAAGTAGTTTTAAATTTGTTTTTATTGAACTTTATTTAGGTTGCGACATGATATTGACGAAAACAATTATTTTTTTACTATAACATAGAAAATCCCACACTTTACAAGAAGGATACTTGCAGCTTCCTCTCTCATCAAACCACATCGGCCAATAAACAACATTATCTAAACGAACGTATTTACTGGGTGCTGTTTGTCCAGGATCTTTCTTCTTCATTATCCAAGAAATTCAAGATCCAAGAAATAAAGAAGGTACTTTCTGAGGTCAATTTTACTTATGAAAAAATAGGATTACTCGTAGAAATTTGTTTTTGTGCTGAATTACTTATTGCTTTAATGGAAAATTATATTTTGTATGTAGCCATTGAAAAAATACGTAAAGAACTTGTAAGGTGGTCTAAATCCATGATTTCTTGAGGATTTTATATGCTACCAACAAATTTCAAACAGCTTCGAGGTACTTCTACTCGTATGTTACCTTTCTTCCACAAAATATTACGATTTACCCTGTGTCTTTTTCTTAGCGTGCTACAAGACGCAGATTCGTCTATCAAGGGTGGATCAGCAGAATTATGTTCTTGTTCTTCTAGAAGCGGTGGATCTGGATCTTCAGTATCACCATCTAGTTGCTCTTCTTCATCCACAATTTTGTCTCCAAGATCTCGTGAAATAGATTCAAGATTTTCGTAAATGCTGGCTTCGTCGTTATTTTCACTACCTACCAATATCCTCCAAATCATCCTCTGACATTATAAACGCCTCAAATAAGCTTCTTTCTGAGTATCAGACAACACATTTTTGTTGGGTGTCAGAAACGCGCAATGTTGCAAATTTGCAACAGTCTATTTTATTCAAATTTTTTAAACTTTTTTAAAATTATTTTGCAAATGGATAGAAAATTGAATATATTATGCATACGTGTGATTTATTTCAAAGCCTTACCTCGATGTTTTAAGTAAATATTGACAACTAAACTTTCAATAAAATCGACACTCGGTATGTTTAGCAAAACTACTCGCAAAAACTATTTATTTGACAAGTAAATGTTCAAATAGTGTTGTCAATTTGTTTATTTGGTATTCTTAACATTTAAAATAATTACTTAGGGTTATATGATGAAAAAATTGAGTGTTGCAAATTTACAACACGACGCATTTAAGGGTTAATCAACTGACTACGTATTGTAGTTTTTTTCTAAATGGATACCAACTGTAAATAATGAAATGTTTAACAAAAGCGCTTTTATTTCTGGCATAAAAGTATTTAACCACTTACCGACTGAGATTAACAGCATATATAACTGTAAGCTATTTAAGAAAAAATTAAAGACATGGCTACTTGAGCATATATTTTATGACTTAAGAGAATATTTTAATTTTAATACTCAAAGAGGAAGAAACATATAGTTTAGGTTAAATAAGTAATTACTTGGTGTAAATTATTATTAAAATATACACATTGTATTTTTTTATTTTAAAAATAGTGAAAGTCGGTATATAAATAATATTAAGGTAGCAATTTAGTATTGGTTATAAGTGTAAACTGTTTTGCTTCCAATTATTTCGATTTTATTGTTATAGGTATAACTATTGCATGCCTGAAAGGGCAAACTGTTGAAACATACCACATTATGTATCATCTTTTTATACACAGTTAAGCAATAAATAATTTTGACTTTTGACTTTTGGATAGATAGTTGAATAAAAGTACGCCTACTTATATTGATCACTAAAAGTTTCATAATAAAATAATAACCGGCTGATATTCCAGATAGCAAAGTGATATACAGATTGACTGCGGAGACAGATCTTAAAAACATCTAAGAAAACGGTTAAAATCAAAAGTATACACTCACACACATCTACTATACTTATATATTTTATTTACGATTTTCCAAATTTTTATTTTAGTAAAATTATTTGTCATTAAAACTCAGATGTTTTTAAAATCTCAGAGTTGGTTTAGTTTTTCAATTTATGTACGAAGCTGTTTCTCCAGTCAGTAAATTAGACTTTTTAGTCACAAACCCTCAAAATTAGGATTTGTTAAATATTTTAATGAATTAATCACAATAAAATGTACAAAATTTCGTAATATACATAAATTCACATATAAAATAGTAAAAAGATTCGTACCCCATCAAAAATGTCCATGACCTCGTCCCACCACTAGAAAAGAAACAAAATATTTTGGTTTTCCATGGTTCGTGACTTGAATGTGAGCGGGCTGTTAGTTATCGGATGAAAATGTGATTTTTCCGTTGGTAAAAATGATGAAATCGTCTGGAATTTGATCTATGTTAGATCTTAGATCTTCAGTTCCATTGAATATAGGTACAACAGGAAATGCCTACGACGCGGGGTCATAATTAAAGAGGAAATACTAAGAGCGAGAGAATTATAAAATAGGTATTTGTAAAATCTATTGCACTCGCGCTGTACCTGAACAACAAACGAGCGAGTGCGATAGAGACAACGTCAACTGCATATTGGACCGAAAATACTTATGAGAAAAGTACACAAAATCAACGTTTCGTAGTCCCCTAATTTCCATAACTTAAGCGAATATAATTAATTTTTTCATTAAAATTATAAAAAGGTTATGGTTGTGTTCCCATATTTTCTTTTTATAATATAATCTCGTTCGTTTCGTTCGTTTGAACACAAAACGGGGAATCAGGGGAGTACGCTTGTATAAAAATACGGCCCTAATATTTCCTCTTAACTTTGACTATTATTTCCCTACCCTAGGAGCAAATGACTGTTGCAATTACAAATCCCAAGACATGCTTTGCAGTAAAATGAACAATCTAATGGAGATAATAAACTATACTAATACATGTGACGATGTGACCCGTAATTCTGAAAATGTGATGCAGACGTGAGAACTCTAAAGATATTATTATAACGTGGTGATGACTTTTTCAATTCCCCAATATAAGCAGTCTAAATCTACCTGTTTGGCTTCCTTATCAATAACTGACGACCTGCCTGGCACATAGTCTTCTATTCTACCGGGTTGGTTCTTATATACTTCTTGACTTGCTCTCGCTGTAGCTAAAGTACTATATCTGAAACATGGAAATTGTAAGGTTTTAGAAAAAGAACTTGTAAATATTTAATAAATTTATAGTAATCCATTACTATAAATTTATTAAATATTTACATATTTGATAAATTTATAGTCATCCAATTATTGCTTTATATTTTTACTGGTATTATACAAATCGGTTCAATATCTATTCAGTAGGCATTGGTCCTTACGCTCATTCTTCAGTATAAATCAGCTAAAACAAATGACACTCACTTATTATTAGGCATATAAGGCGAGCTAGCATCACTGGTCCTTCTGTCCTCCTGTACGGAGGCTGTCCGTCTTCTCGTCCCGGATGTGACGTCACTGTCGTACGCGTCACTCCACGTGCTAGACCCCAGCCTCCCGAGACCACCCTCTGGCTCACTCAGGTACCCTGAACGAGGGTCGAAGTATGCGTACTGAGATTTGTTCGATATTCTTTGAGGAGGTTCGCCTATAGGAAAATAACGTAAAGAATTAGGTTGTACCATCGAAGGTTATGTCATAATAAATCAAAATCTCAGATAGATGTGGTGGCTAATATTTCTAATCATATGATAACGTGATATGTCATATACAGGGTCTAACATAATATACTGAAACTATTTCAAGGGTGGATTCGGTCCATGATACTGAACAACTTTCCCCAAAGAACATATATCGAAATATGAAAAATATATTTTTTGGCCTCCCATACTAGTTGACCGATCAGCTGATCCGAGTTTGTGTGGAAAGCCAAAAAATATTTTTTAATATTTTGATATAAGTTCCTTGGGAAAAGTTGTTCAGTATCATGAACTGAAGACACATTAAAATATTTTTAGTATACTTTGTTAAACGTTATATATTAATATTTCTATTATATCATGTGATGACGTGTTTACAAGTACGATCCAATTAATTTTATTTGTTATGGGTTAATATGTTTTCTTTTAATTTTTACTCTACGATTTGAGATGATTTAAAATACCTAGCCAACTTATGATTAGTTCAGTTTATTATTTCAAAATAAGATTTTATATTAAAAATTACAAGTAAAAATATAATATACATTATAATATTCATGAAAGCTTGTCAAATCATAATTATCTTCTTGAATGTTATTTATACTTAATTGAATGTAATAAAAAAGCGAATAAGTATATGATGCAGTTTAACAGCGTCAATTAATTACTTGAATAAATTAGTGCCTGCTAGTTTTTAATGAATTAGAATCAATCTACCTAAATCTATTACTTAATATTCTTAATCAAAACTTTTTACTTTTTGTCATTGATTATTTGATGACCTAGGCAAGTGGCATTTAATTTATCATTAAAACTTATTTAAATAATAATATGTTTTACCTTTACCAACAATGACAATAAAATAAGAACCAGGTATAATTACGTGACAAAAGTTATTTGACGAGTTTCATGATGAAACTACACGTCAAATACAATTCCTGAACTGAAAATATTTTATTAAATTAATTCGAATTATATTAATGATTACTATCAACAAAAAAAGTTATAAAAAAATGTCAGTGACACTCGTACTATATAAACTTCTTGCACAAAAGACCCAGATAGTAGATATCTCAGGTACGTAAATACTTAAAAAAATTATATATATATTGTTTAATTGAAAGCAACATGATTTTGTTTATTTGTTGGTGTAGTCTTGCCTAGGCTCTTGAAGATTTACCGTTCTACTACAAAATAGATGAACATCTAATAAGCAAAATGATAAAAAATAATAAAAAAGTGTATTATTATTTTTGGTATCATTTTTGCTCAGCAGATGTTTCTCGTTTTTGTAGTAAGACGGTAACTGTGTTATTATAAAACGCGGAATAACTTTAGTATTAGTTTAAACTATTATCCTACCAAAACAAGAAGACCTTCTGCAATATGTCACCTTCTCTTTTGTCACTGTCAACTTCACTTGGGTGAGTAATAGTTTAAACCAAGTCCTGAAGTTAGACAGCGTTTTATACTTAATAGGACTATAAATAAGCGAAAGTGTATGTACAATGAGGCACATCACAAATGATAAAGCGGATGTTATTGAATGCTTTAGTGGAGTTATACAGCCACCGCTTAAGAATTTGGAAAAGAGCTATAATCACCTCGCCGGTTTTTGTATCGAATAGTCACAAAATCGTCTGAAAAAGAAAATTATAATATGTGGGGGAGCCATCGACAAATCATAAAAGTAATTCACTCTTTCGGTGTCTTTAGTCAACTACAATATAAAAATATAATTTTAAGTACTCATTAATTGATATCGACAATATAATCAGTCGTAAATAACTTTATTTCTGTAAATTGGATTTGGCACTCGTTCGCAAGCTTTACATGTTATATTGTGGTAACATTGTATTAGGCATAATATCTTTGTAAACTGGCAAAGCCCTTCTGGCGCGTAGGCGACCAATACTGTGTGAATGAGTTTCTTTCGGCGTTTCTTTTCAGCAGTGGTCGTTGCAAAACGCTAGTATCGGTAGCTTTTCCACTAAAAATTATTAAAAATAATGACCTTCAATAAGTGATATAGTTATCCTACATTGAATAAAATTTTTGACTTTTACTTTGACTTCTAATTCAGTGCTAAAATCACTTACACAAGAATTAAATTATTCATTTTTGGTCAGAAATAATATGAATACCTCAATATATTAATAATGTTCAGGTTCTAATAAAATAATTTATGTAATAATAATTCTACTATGTCAATAAACAAGGGTACAAAACTTTGGGCGTAGTATGTTTAAATAAAAAGCATGTAAAAACATATAGAGGTATGCTCACCATCGTATTTGTTTTTGTGAATGGTGTCGTACATTTTCTTGTACCACCTTGAGGGGTCTTTGACTTCCTGAAAATATACAAAAAAAAATTGTATAAAAAATAAGAATGGAGTTTTTCGTTCCGGTGGCTGCGTGGTGTCGGAAGAGTACAGTAACAATTTGTGGTGACAAATTGTAACCCCTTACCACATCCTTGGGAGAAGAAAGGGGTCTCTCCCAATTAACTAAGATTTGTAAAGAACGTGCAACAAACAGCGTCCTCAATGCAACGAATTCATACTATAAGTATTCTTGCTCAGCGTAGATATGGACAAATCTTATTACAGATGTAATGAAGGGAAGCAGCGTTTTATCTTATAAATAGGACGTACATGAAAGGTTCTGTACGTCCGCACAATGTTATAAAATGCTAGAAAAAAAACACTTTTTTTGTATGACGACCCCCTTTAATTTTCAATTTTATTTAATTTTTAGTTGTGTATTGTTATAGTGGCTACAGTAATACATAATTGGTTAAAAAAATTAAGTGTTTTGCTATTACGGTTCAAAGAGATAGAGCCTTTGACAGAGGGACGGAAGGACAGACAGAGAGCAGAGTCTGAGTAATAGTGTCCCGTTGGCACCCTTTGGGTACGGAACCCTAAAAACAGTTACCGCCGACATAATCGCAATAAAAGGATATCGAGAAAACAAAAACGCGGTTGATTGTTAACAACAATATTCAGGTGCTTACAGATCTGAGTGCTACTGGCATGCCGTCTTTGGTGGTGGGTCCTATTCCTTCCACTTTCCGTGGCGCATCGGCCATCTTCCGCAAGCCGCGGTCGTAGTCGCTGCCCGCCTCGCCCTCGCTGACGTATCCTTGACGTAATGCATACACTGTAAAAACAAAAAAAAACATAATTTAGATTTTAGTTCAAATTATCCTGAGTCTTGGGTATTTATCAATACATATATGTATTTATCATAAAATAGTATCGATGAATTAGTATCCCATGACACAAGTTAACTTAGAACAAATACACAAATAAAATTGTGTAATTTTTCCTTATCTGATAAATAAATAAAGTCATTGCATAGGGGACGCTGCTGTCCAATCTCTGTCACATAAGCATACCTTTGTTGCCTCTTATGAAACCCGTGAGAGAGGAAATGGCTGGGGTCAATTCTAGACAAACCACTAATGCCTATTGTCTTATAGGCGTCAGTGGATTTGTCCATAATTGCGTTACCTGAACATATCAAAAGGAAGAGCCAAAGTGCAGTTACTACATTCACTTCGTAAACTAACGATTGAATCAAATAACCATCTTAAAAAGTTATTAATTTACCTGGATCACCAATGGGTGGCGAGGGTCTATCTCGAGGCAGTCGCGCGCTGTCTCTCTCTTGTTGAAGGTAGCTGGAGCCACGAGGTAGTTGACCTTCTGAAATAGCAACAAAAATAATAAGAACTACGCATGAGTATAACCTCCAGTTCAATGGTGGTATTGAAGGACGCTTTTAGATATTTCACTCATTAACAATTTAGGGCAGGCCCTCTACCTATATCTTGAATTTTCTCTTAAACTGAAAATGATATTAACATGAAAATGTATATTCATAAAGATTTTAACGAAGTCATTGTCAGTATACATTTTCAGGTTAAAAGAAAATTCAAGATATATATAGGTAGAGTGCCTAATAATAATATTTTTGTATATAATACTCATACAACCGCATATGCACAATAGGTACCAAAAATGAAAGATTTTGTTGTACGGTCCCAAACATGGAAAATTTTGATGTTTCTGGCTGGACTGTCCAATTAATTCTCTTGCCACTAATTGCAGTAATTAGTCTTTAGTTTTTGTTGTAAAATAGAAAATCTTAATAGTGTATGCTACCATTCATAAAATAACTACCCGTGTGGTTCCGGGTCCACTAGGACCACTCCTTCTCTTTCTATGGATGTCGTAAGAGGCGACTAAAGGATAAATAGCACTTAAAGCTCGTGCTACAATAGCATTCCTAAGGAGGGTTGGTCCATCAGGCAGGCGGCCAGTCGTAAAACTATAGCGAAATCGTTTAAAATTTCCGGCTATTTCTTCTTCAATTCGCTAGATTTTTGGCATCCATGGGGGACCATTGATATGCATATTATATTTGGAAAAGAAAAAGCGGGAAAGCGCACCCCTGGCTCTGAAGCAGCATAGCTGAGGATGCAACCGGAAACGCGTTCAGTTGAAGAAGACTACGATTTATAAAATAAAGTTAATTAGTTAATATGAGCGGAAAATAATCAGAGTACCAATAGTAGAAGGGATAGTAAAACATCAAACGTAACACGAGGAGAAACGGTCAACAGAATCAAAGTAAATGACCCTACACTGCTCTAAATCTGTTGACCTTACTAGCAACATAGTAACAGGTAACAGCGATCTGTTTCTGTTTACGGGAGAAATTCCTGAGCTATTAGTAATCCAAGCTGTCACCCCCACTCGTAAAAGTTTAATGATGACGCAGCCTACCCTCGTCAGACCTTTATTACGTGACATATCTTTTTACCGCGTTACGTCTCAATTGGAACGTTTCCCAACTTCTTAGATCCAATTTGCAATTTACCCAATATATAATGAATGTCTCAATACGAAAGCCGCAGCTATCAGCTGTACTTAGACCTTATCAATTGAATATTTAATGAGGAATTGTGGAAATTGAAAGCTGAGAATCTTGAGGGAAGAGATAAATGACAAGCCAATGAGTTGTTAAAAGCTTTTTGGATTTGATTGATAAATTATTCCAGTAAGCATTTTTTTTTCATCACATTCCGTAATACGCGACAAAAGAATTCCTCGGTAATTTTCCAAGTTAGCCAACTCAGGCTAAGACAATGGGGGGCAATTATCGGTTTTTCGAACGATTTGTAATGAGGGGGTGCGAGTTGTCTGTGCGTCAGCCAATTAATGGAAGTTTCCCGCAATTAGCAGTCATTCCCGCAGCGTGCTGTCCGAATAAATTACCAACTTAACGTTCAGTTTTCTAGAAAATCGTGTTTTTAGGAACTCTCCTAACCATACTAATATTATAACCGGAGATAAATCAAGCAAAAATATTACGTAAAATTAAACACACATAAATCAAACACATCCGCAAGACTGCACTGTTTGCAATTTGCGCAACAAAACAATCTATATCTAATTGTAAGGAAATTCAGCCTTTAAAAATATCTAATTTTTCACGTATCCGAGGTAATATAAACTAAGTTACTAAAATTGAGTTTTTGGTAAACTAACCTACTTGTGTTATATTTTTCTATTATAAATTGATCATTTGATTCGAACATATTTTTCCATAAGACTAATCGTTGTAGGTGAACCTAAGTTTAAGTAGTACCTACTTTAACCTAGAACGATAAAACGTACAGCAGCGTCTACGCTGCCACAGTAACCTGTCTATGAAACGTGTCATTAACCAGAAATGTATAATTACAGATTATACATAGTTACTTCCATTTTATACGTAGTTACTTAGCGAATGAATATTAATCGTAACTCAGACTCGTGCAAATTAAAGTTCAAAGGTAAAATACAAACCGAAAAGTTTGACTGCCCCGAGCACTCAAATTATCAATGCTTTAAACATTAACGTCTCGTAAACAGGGAATAAGGAAATGCGATTCCCGAACCGCAAATTGGTTTGATTCAATCAAATAACAACAAATCTAATGAAAGACAGAGTAAAACAAATTTTGAGAAAGGCATGTTAAAGTAAAATTGTTAAGAATTACTCCCTCGCGCTTTTAAATTACATACATATACCTATATAATACTAGTATTATATAGGTATATGTATGTAATTAATTAATGTAACTAGTACTAGTATTGTTTAGGTGAACTTATATCTAGATATAAGCAATTAACTTTATCTTATAAAGTTTTGATATTCTTTAACACGTTTTTCCAAGTTGTTTTATCTGTACCTACGTCTTGTGTGATGGCGCATTGAAAATCCGAACAAAACCACGGATCTTTGTCAGCGTTTATTTTTAAAACATAGGAATACAATACAATCGTATTAGTGACAATTTTTTTTTTTAAATAGTAATACCATGCCTCATTGAAAAATAGGCATGTTATTGAATAGAAGTGGCACACATAATTTTCTTACCCCGAGCCTTCTGTAAAAGGGTGACCGTAGGATTCTGTGCTCGAGGCAGTCTACTGGAACCAGCCCCCAAGCTGTTCAAGCCAGTGGCCGGCGCGCTGTGAGACGTGCGCAGGCGGCCTTCGCTCTCCGACCCACTCGTGCAGCCGTTCTGCTCCAAATTCTGGAATTTTTAATAAAACCAATGAGCCGAAAGTCCAGCAAATTCAGTCAAATGGAATGGTAGATGCTAATTAAATTAGTAGGCAGTTCTGGTTACGCATGTTTGTTTACTTTGACTCGCAGTAAATAAATAAAATGTAAAATGCAATGTAAAATAAATAGAGATCTAACTGCGGGATTTTATGTAAATTTACAAAAATTCAATATTTTATGTAAATTTACAAAAATTCAATATTTTATGTAAATTTACAAAAATTCAATATTTTTGTCAGGAAACCCCTTCTTAAGCAAACTATGAACAAAAAATACATACATTACTACATGCATACTATTATTATTATTATTATTAAAATCTTTATTTACCAAAATGGTACAAAAGGTGAACTTAACGCTAATGCATTCTCTACCAGTCAACCTATAGGAAAAACAGAAATTATTTAATTGCGATAGGCGCTTTAAAGATGTACTTAATAATTTACTATTTACAAGTATACTTAAATACATTAATATAATACACTTAATACATATAAATACTTATATAAATATACATACACATATATATACTACAAATATTTAAGATAATGACTAATTCTGCTGCGAAAATTAAATACTATCACGCCTGTTTCCCACAGGGGTTGCTTTACGTGTATGTAAGTGGCCAACACTCAGATTTCCTAAAGGCTCCTCAAGCTGCCTAAAGGCAGGGGTAGGCAGAGTCTATGGACCTCCACTTGCTACGATCCTGACAGACCTCTTTCGCTTCATCTACACTCATCAACCTCTTCATACATGCTCTTCGGTTACGGGAACTTCTTACCTCTCCTTTTTTAGAACGTCTGCAATCTGATCGCAGAATGTTTGCCGAGGTCGACCCTGTCCGCTCTTCCTTTCACACTTGCCTTATAAATATTTTTTGTTAATTTCTTTTCATCCATCTCTTCTACATGCTCAAAATGAACAAAAAAGTTGAATATAAAAGCAAAATAAGTACCTACAAATAAACTTTGATTCCTTCGATATTTCGATTCGTTGCGCCTACGGAATTTTTCTTTTTTGCTATAGAATTACCTCAACAGTACATAATTTCTAAAACTTCGTTCAACTTTGTACGTTGTTAAAATATTTATAAGACACAACTTTCTGCTTATTTTCAATATTTTTCTCAAAATATTATCGGACCTTTCTTTGATATTACTTCGTCTTTTAAACCTTTAAAAGTTTCCAAACCTGTAGCTTCGTGAATTTATAGACAATAGGCTTATCACAGATAAAGTTAGGTATTGTTGGAAAATTTCTATGGCCTGGCACTGGACATTTACGAACACTTTTACAAGTATCTCTTTGTTAAGTCATTGATGTTCACTCAACTGAACTAGTGAAAGTAAGAATCAACTAAACGTTTTATTATTTACTTAGACATCTATTATACGATATAATATGAATTGCATTGCTGTCAAAACTTATATGATGGACCACTGAAAAAAATCTCGGCGCACATATAGAAAAGAAGTACAAGATTACACTTAGTGCTATAGAGTTAGGGTGGGTAGGTTGTGGACTAGCATGGACACTTTAGTAAATTTGGGAAAGATCTTATAAAAGAAGGAAGACATTGAAGATTCTGAATAGGATACTAAACTAGGCGGGCGGGTGGCGTTTTCCTTGAAGTGCAAAGGATGTAAAGTATTTTTTATAGTCTTTAAAGATGCACATGGCACCTTTATTTAACCCATGCTACTCGCCTTTTTTGACCCTACTTTTACAACGGTTGCATAAAATTATATCCTAGGCACTGGTATATGAATGTCCAGTTTAGTGAGTTGGTTGGAAACCTCGTAAGAAAAGAAAGACGTCGAAGAGTCTCTATCTATAGATATGCATATACCCTATTTTTTATATATTTAATAGGACTCATAACTACTCGTGAAATAGACTGGCACGGGACTGTAGAAAATGGCGCGAAAAAAGGGAGGAGCCCAGTAGCGAGTTGATGTGGGCTGAAAATTATGATGATTATGAGGTTAACTAGCCTTAAGATTCTTACCGCAAATTTACGGCGGGTGGGTGGCGTTTCCTCGAAGTGCACAGGGCGGAAAGACTTTCTGGTAGACTGGGGCGAGGGTCCAGCACTGCCGGGTGTCCAAACGGGCGGGGGCGGCGGCGGCGGGGGCGCGCCCGGGCTGCGGGCGACCGGCGCCGGCGCGGGCGCAGGCGGTGGCGTCGGCGCGCCGGGCCTCCACACCGCTGAAAAAAACATATTGAAAGTTAATAATTTTATAATGTACAATAAATCTAGTGAGATTTTAATTTTTTTAAGCACGATAAATGAAATGCTATTTGAGACCTACTTATCCTTACTTCCTTACTAATATTATAAATGTGAAAGCGTGGATGTTTGTTACCTTTTCACGCAAAAACTACTTGACGAATCATCATGAAACTTTGTACACATATCCTGGGAGGTACTAGAAGTAACATAGGGTACCTTTTATCCCGGAAAAGTGTAATGTTCCCGTGGGATACGCGAGCGAAGCCGCGGGCAAAAGCTAGTTATTTTATAAATACGAGTATGATGCCAACAACTATGGAGTCTCAATTTGAGGATAACCGGTCGTCGGAGAACGCTTACGGAATCCTTGTTTCAAGTTTGGAAGATTTAAAACAAAATACAGATTTTTTCTAAAGGTATTTATATTAGTACATGTTGACATTAGGCATGTATGCAATTATTAAAACTAATTGTATTAAAATTTGCTTTTATCAGCACCACCTGTAGGTTGACTGGTAGAAAAGGCCCTAGGCCTTAAGTCCACCTGTTACATTTTTTTTTAATAAAGTTAAATAAATAAGAATAAATAAATTAATACCCCGCAGCGTCAAGGCATGTGATGTGATTCAAATATATACCGAAAATCATACTCAGTATAGACGAGCAAATTTGAAATTAGGATAACTTTAATTTTATGACCCAAAAGTGCCATGGCTTAGTAAACTTTGAAATTGCCTACCAATTCGTCACAACGTGAGAAGGGTCGACAGAAAGTAACAAAATAAAACGTACGTCGGGAAGAGTTGAGTGATACACCTACTTCATTTAAACCGAAATTTGGTGGCCTGGTACTTCTGGCAGGAGTACGAATTACTTGCGCTCTCTTATGTTAAGCAACCCCGGGCGTGGCCACAAGTGGCATAAAATGTCTCGAGCTTTATATACTTCGGTTGGAATGGTCCCATGGTCAAGGTACAGGTTGAACAAGGGTCGATGCGAAGTACCTTAAGGCCCCGCCAGTTCAGAGCCAAGAAAACTATGAGTGTTTTTAAAAAATCTCTTCAATTAAACTACTACAATTTATTCCTCAAAAATTTAACATAAGAATCTTAAGGCTTTTCTACAGACACCCACAATATCTAAAACACGATTGAGCATTTTTGGCTCGATAGATAAAATCACAACGGCGACCGTGGCGTAATGGTTAACACGCTAGACCGCTAATCCGGAGGTTCTGGGTTCGATCCCCAGCCAGGGCAAGTTGGAAAATGGCCTTTTTCAAATTGTCCTGGGTCTTGGATGTTTATCTATATATGTATTTGTCATAAAATATAGTATCGTTGAGTAAGTATCCCATAATACAAGTTTAAAAACTTACTTTGGGGCTAGCTTAATCAGTGTAATTTATCCGTATATATTTATTTATTTAAATATCGTCGAGCACGGCTCCGGGCCTTTCTTCGCTCTCGACGAATATTTCGTGTTTAATTTTTTTTTTTTTTTTATTATATTTATAATTTTTTTTTTTGTAGCCAGAGCAGATTGATATTGGGTAGTATTTAAACGCAAATCAAAATTACTGATTGCACAGCAAAATACTCAACTGAAAATATTACTAAACAAACTGCAATTTATATTTGTGGCGCAGTAAAATGGATAGAACTTTCCTAGCACTCGCCGGCCGCTGCCGCGGCACGCTCGCTTCGCTCGCTCGGCTCGTGCGTGTGTTGGTCGCAGTTCTAACATAACCTAACCTATAGGTTTGCCCTAACCTAATAAATTTGATGTGCAGTCAGTATTTATTTGCTGTGCAATCAGTACTTATGATAAGATTGTTGATTTATTTGATGTAAAAAAGTATATAAATGATGAGATTAAATTGATGGGTGATTATTTATTAGATGTGCAATTAATAATATCCCATAGATATTTAGATAAAACATTTTTTGGTATGATTTTCACATAAAAAGGTGAATGTATAAAATAGTAATATGTATTATAAAAGGAAATTTAGGCAAATTTAGAGGTATGTATGAGGTGTGTCTGTAGAAAATCCTTATTTATTTATTTATTCAAGTACACTTGGAAATTTACAAACATACACATAAAAAAAAGGAAAACATATTACTTAGGTGCTACTTATTTCTAAAGAAATTTCTTCCAGTAGACCCGCGAGAGGAATTTAAAATTTTTATGTAAATTTTTTGAGGAATAAACTGTAGTAAATACTTTTAAACTATCGCGTTGCATTATTATTAAATTAATGCATACGGGTATTAACGTGAAACGTACCTTTTATTTATTTATTTTGCTGACGTTTCATTCGGGTTTCACCGAACGTGGTCCCAGCTTGACAGTCAAGCTGGGACCACGTTCGGTGAAACCCGAATGAAACGTCAGCAAAATAAATAAATAAAAGGTACGTTTCGCGTTAATTCCCGTATGCATTAATTTAATAAACTGTAGTAGTTTAATAACAGTGACTTTTCAAAAACACGCACAGTTTTGCAAATTTTAAACTCACCTCGCCTTAAAAAGAAAACGCAAGTACATGTACATCTCAATTACTGGCCGGTTGACTGGAAGATATCCTCCCTTATACGGGATAAGTCTGCCGATGTTGACTTTTTTGTTTTTGTATCTGTTATTGTCTACATCTCTTGTGTACAATAAAGCTTTATAAACAAAAACAAATAAGAAGTTTAGTGATACCACGGTAAATAGTGATAGTCCTACTTCATAGAGTTGAATCGTTTTCACACTGGCTGTATTTTACGATCTTGCAATAATAAACGAGTCGAATCGACGTGTAAATAAACGTATCAACGTATTATTATTATTATTGGAGACGTCGATCCCCTGGCCCACCACGGCCTGGCCTGTCGTCGCAGCGCAGGGCGTATTTCACGTCACGCCGCCTTGAATGACGTCATATGTCGTGCCCTCGCCCAGTAGCGGCGTTAGGGTAGGGCACGGTTGGGCGACCGCCCAGGGCGCCAGGTACAAAGGGGCGACAGGGGGGTCACAGGTAATAATACATATATAAATAGCGGCTGGTTAATGGCGGCAACTCCTAGACTCTTATTTGTATGCAATTCGTTTACAATGGGGCGGCAAATTTGAAGAAACCTATATCGTACTTGCATCCCTCCTAAGATTGAAGCCTAAGTCAGAGTCTGAATAGCAGTTTGGGGGAGGGGAAGGGGGGGGGCGGTAAAATCTCCCCCGGGCGCTGGTAGAGCTAAAACCGGCACTGGCGAGGCAGTGCCGGTTGCGTTGGTGTGCCTGCATTTTAGAACCAAATGGTATCTTGCGGGACGATGGCAAGAGGCCCGACGGTATGACGCTCATCCCTTGGAAAAACGGGCGTTCGCTTGTGTGGGATGATACATGTGTAGATACCGTAGCTCCATCCCATGTACGAGCGACTGCCCGAAAGGCGGGCGCAGCAGCGACAACAGCTGTTTAGTTTAGATAGTTTTAATTTAGGTTATATTTTAGTTTGTTTAGTTTTAATTTAGTTCTTGTTAGTTTTACGTTGTATTTTTAGTTGGTAACTATTTTAATATGTTTTTACGAAATAAAGAGAAAAGTAATACTTACATACATAACTAAAATCTTATTATTCCAATAACAAATAATATTTTTCCAAAAGTAACTACCATTTTCCATAAATTAGGACTTAGCGTTTGTCGAGGGAGGTTTAGGTTTGTTGAGAGAGGCCGTCGATGTGGCGGGGTGAGAAGTAACAAAAAAAAACACATACTTTATTGAATCGGGCCATGTGTATGTAAAAATTTTTTAACACGGGTTGCATTTTACGATCTTGCAATAAATCTGCGAGCGTTGAATCGACGTGTAAATACTCGTATCAACGTATTATGCCAATAAAAAAATATTTTCCTAAAAGTATCTAAAATTGACCATAAATTAGGACTTAGCGCTTGTCGAATGCACCCAGGTAGGTGGGCCACTTTGGGCATACAGTGGATTTCTGAAAATGGTCGCAGGAAGTGAAGCAGGAACAGGAAGCCTTGTTGTGACGACGAGAAATTATTGAAAGTGGCGCGGAAAAAAAAATTTGAAGGAAGTTGAGGGAAGGACGTCAATGTAGCAGGGTGAGAAGTAACAAAATAAAACAAAAGAGTAGGTACATCGGGAGGATTTGAGTGATACATATACTTCATTGAATCGGGCCGTTTTCACACGGGCTGCATTTTACGATCTTGCAATAAATCTGCGAGCGTCGAATCGACGTGTGTTTACGTTGTTGGTCGTTTTGTACAAATTGGGTTAGTGGGGGCGCGCCTAGCTACGTAATCGCTTTAACTATTAGGCGATGTGATCACGCCCCAATGTGAAGCTTCATATATTTGCAAAGAGATTTAAAACGATTGGGAATAGAGATAATATTGGAAATAACAACAAACCTAATTATAAGAATAAGTAATAAAAATGTCTAAAATATTTACCGAAATAAATTTAATTGAGATTTAGAAATTGAGCTCTTTTCAAAATTTGCTGTATTATATAGTGTAAAACAGTCTTTCAAAACATTCTTTTTGTAGTTATATATTTGTACAAGTCATGCAGAAGTGATAACGTTTTCTTTTTCCTATTTTTTTCTCCTATTTGAGTCAACTACTGTATGTTAATCATCTTCCTACATATTATCGTCTGGTTCACTTCATCCTATTCCCGTTCCTTCATATCCGATCTCACGCATTCTTTCCACATCTTTCTCACTTTTACTCTTTATCCATCTACCTAAAAATGTAAGTGTTCTAATTAAGTGGCCATACCAGTTCAGAGGAAGGCTATGGTAAATTATAACTTGCAAACGGAAGATATCGCTGTCAATGCCGACTTGCCGACTCTATTACCTAATTTATTTGAATCTCTCAGTATATTTGCCTTCACTTACACCCCGTAGCTCTGCACACACACGCACGCTTAATCAAAATGGAAATGGTTCCGTCGACTGTTGACATAGTTACACCATATTTGCTGGAAACGATAAATATATACGTTCTGTCGTTTAAGTACATCATTGACCTTCAAAAATATATGAGATTCTAGTTCCTTGTCCTATATTTATGCATTGACTTTCTTATCTAGATTTTGAGGTCTTGGTAAGAGTCATAAATTAGGATCATCATCATCATATCAGCCACAGGAAGTCCACCTGGACAAATGCCTCACACAATTTGGATAAAGTGTGCTAATGTCACCAAATTAGTAGGTAATATGCACATGTAGGAAACAAATCCGGCTCATATTATATATTTATAGTCGTCGAGAATAATCAAGCATCATATTCTCCCCAAAAATTATACAATTTCATTACCAAACAGTCATCTGAATTACATTAGTTTTTATCATTATACAATTATATCGCAAGTTTATTTACATTTTCCGAACACTTTTGTAGCATATCTATTAGTGTCTACCAGCAATAAAAGTTTTAAGAGCCGTGGTTCGGTTGCATGCATGAATCGTCTACCACACCACAAACAAACAGACACTTCCTAATATTAGTACATACGGTTGTCACTATACTAATGCCTTCCTGCATTCCTCTCATAGCGTTCGCATTCACATTTCATCTCAAAATACGAGCTTTAAAGTTCGCAACGCACGTTATAAATTCCAGATCACATACCAGGCCTCTGGTAGATTAACCGTATCGAGATAATTGGTTATTTATCTAAAAAGCCCGGCGCGTGTGCCGACATCAAAGAGAAGCTCATGCAAATAAATTAAAAGTGAGCTAAAATCGAATTCAATTAGTGCAGAAGTGGAAAATCCGCCATTTTTGCGATGTCGAGTGAGTTTGGAGGTATTGTGGTGACAGATGAGATATCGTGTGGGATATCGAGTGGTTTCTTTATCACTATTGATTTGCCAATTTTAAAGACGTATGTTCGTATGTCTTGTTTCATAGGAAACTTTTGAGTGATTACAGGGTATATTAGAATTTACGTAATGATCTATGCTGAGTAATATAAAATAATAAAAATAAGTAATGGCGGACTTAAAGCCTCTGGATCTACAAGTCAAAACCGGGTGATGTGGATGGTGATGTATGTAAAGCTTTTAGCGTTAAGTCCGCCAATTGTACCATTTTTTTATTGTGGAACAATAAAGTTTTTTAAATTAAATTAAATGTAGTATAATAATAAGATGTAGTAATAAGATGTAGATGGTAGTAAATGGTAGATAGTAATAGATATATAGAAAGGCTTCAAAATTGATATGCTGGAAGATTGGAAGTTATTTAGAGAAGTTGACGTACAGAGTGGTACAGATAAGAAAGAAGAAATACTTTAAAAACCTAGATAAAAAAGTAATGTGCTACATACTAGTAAAATGACGGTGAAAAAACATTAAAAGCAGAATTAACCGTAGTTATTACTGCTTATCATGCAACAATTTTATACTATTTTGCCGCATTCTTAGTAATTTAACATGTGATTAAGTTATTTATGGTGGTTACGTGCATTTAGAATTGCAAAATTTAGTTTTAGCTCTAAGTAAGTCTTGACGACCTCCGTGGCGTAATGGTTAACACGCTAGACCGCTAATCCGGAGGTTCTGGGTTCGATTCCCAGCCAGGGCAAGTTGGAAAATGGCCTTTTTCAAATTGTCCTGGGTCTTGGGTGTTTATCTATATATGTATTTATCATAAAATATAGTATCGTTGAGTTAGTATCCCATAACACAAGTTTAAAACTTACTTTGGGGCTAGCTTAATCAGTGTGATTTGTCCGTATATATTTATTTATTTATTTAATTATTTATTTATTTATTTATTTATTTATTTAATTAATACATATAAAAAGTAGGTAGGTACGAGTATTAGCCGTAGTCGTAGTATCAGGTCCTTACATATGAAATTGCCGTTCAGTATCAAAAAAGTGAAATAAGTTTTTTTTAATGAAATTATTATTTAATCAATCGAAGTATGCGCCGTTGTTATCGATACACTTCCGCCATTTTATAGGCAGATCATTGATACCTTTGGAAAAAAAATCCTAGGAGCGAGAGTCTATGAACTGTTTGAAGGCGGTTTTGACTGCCTCATCAGATTTGAAATTTTTTCCTTGTAAAAAGTTATCCAAATTTTGAAAAAAGTGGTAATTGGTTGGGGCAAGATCTGGAGAGTATGGTGGGTGACGCAAAGGTTCCAGTCGCAGCTCCTCTAACTTGGCGATCGTTTGATGTGCAGTGTGTGGTCTAGCGTTATCCTGAAGAAGCAGTGGGCTAGAGCAATTCATCAGTCTCGGTTGTTTAATGGCGAGCTTTTCCATCATTGTTTGCAATTGTTGGCAATACAAGTCTGCAGTAATCGTCTAGCCTGATCTCAAGAAGCTGTAGTGGATAACACCAGCACTGGTCCACCAAACACTAACCAGAATCTTCTTTTTGGTCAGTTTTCGATTAAGCAAAGAAACGCAGCAAGCAACGCGTGTTTGTTGGTTTGCTTCAGTCAATTCGTGCGGTACCCACTTTTCGAGTTTTTTAATTTTTCCGATTTGACGCAAGTGGATAAGTATCGTTTTGTCACTTACGCCGAAGGCTGCTGCTAATTCAGAAGTGGTTTGAGATGGATCCGCTACCACTATTGCCTTCAATTCTTCGTTATTCACTTGAGTATCAGGTCGTCCACGAGGCTCATTGTGTAAATCGAAATTTCCAGAACGGAAACGTTGAAACCAAAAACGCACCGTTCGTTCGTTAGCGGCGCCTGGTCCATACACGTCATTAATTCTTCGAGTCGTTTCTGCAGCACTGGTGCCACGGTGGAACTCGTATTCGTATAAAATGACCAATCAGCTGATCCGAGTTTGTATGGAAAAAAAATGAGTAATATGTCAAATTTTAAGTATCATGTATCTCATACAACGGTTATTCGTAAACTTCTTTATTTTTATTTTATAGTAATCTCATTAAAGCAACGATCAACAATCACCACAATCCTAAATTAGTCGTGTTATTCTGGAGAAAACCACGTATAACGAAAATGAGAACGAATGTGGTGTACGCGGTTTGAGTTGGTAGAAATTTGCATAATTATAGGAGAACAGAGCACGTACGTCTATGATGTGTACGTGTTCAGAGCACATTAACACTCTCCAGAATACGCTATTTTACAATAAGTCAAATCAGATACTTTTTTCTTAACGTCAAAAACATACATTTTCTATGGGATTTGTATGGAATATCGAACTATGACGTCATAGTTCCTTGGAGTCAAATAATAGAGCTCTTAATATCCGTTTTTCTGCATTAAAAAATCTAATTTCCAGTAAAATACCCAATTGTGTTTAGAATTACTTTTTTATTTTATTTTCTGATCTATAATAAGTTACCTAATTTATGTGGCCCTTTCTATCTATTAAAATTTTTCTAGAGGTGGACTTGGAAAGTATGTTATTAAAGTTCTACAAAGTATTCAGTATCTACCTATTGCAGCATTTTAGTTCATAAAAGTTTTAATATTACTGTTGCGTTACCTATGTACGCCACTTACTATTCTAGAAAATATCTCGTACAGCTATAATGAGAACGAATGCTCGGAATATACTCGTATTTTCATAATTAAAGAAGAACGAAGCACGTAGTACCCTCTATGACGGAAACGTGTTTACGGCATTTTAGTTAAATGCTTTTAACGTAGTTTCACAAATTCCAAGAGTCTGTAAAATTATTTAACCATTTCTGGTAGTGCCTGCAAAATTGATGGAAAGTGAATCGGCGAACTTACAAGTAATATTTGATATTACTTGTAAGTTCGCCGATTCATGTCACTCACTATCGAAAATATGTATCGCAAATGGCGGAAATGAGAAATAATGGTCGGAATACCTATACTTGTATTTGTGAAACACGTCATTTACGTTGTATGAATTCACAGACTAGAAAAGTAATTTTTTTTCAATAGGAAATTTATCCAAATTGAAAATATGTGATGAACTCGTGGCGGATTTTTTCATCACATATTTTCAATTTAGAAAAGTTGGCTAATCTTCATAGAGCTCTTAAAATTGAGTGAAAGTTCAAATTGTTAGTTCACTAATTTATATTTTTTGAGCTCGTCCGTGCTTCGGAAGGCATGTTAAGCCTTTGGCCCCGGTTGTCATCATTGTATAGCAGTCGTCAAGCTATGTTAGATGCCTATAGGCAGCTTGAAAAATCTGACATTAGTGACACTTACACACACGAAAAACAAACAAAAACGAAAAAACAAACAAACCAGTTTATAATCTAGAAAATCTCAAGAATGACGAAAATTAGAATGAATGTGGTGTACGCAGTTACACGTGGTACTCGTTTTAGCATAATTATAGAAGAACGAAGCACGTACGATTATGACGTGTACGTGCTCAGGGCACGTTAAAGTCTCCAAATTGTGTTTATGTTACGTAGTTTAAAAATTCGTAGTTGTTTTAAATAGTTGGCCAATTTAGATGACTAAATTCAGACTCTATTTGGCTAATCTTCGTAGAGCTCAAATTTAGGTAATGCTATAGTTTGCCAGTTTTTCCGCTGTAACAAAACTCAAACAAAAGGGGTATGAAAAAAGCTATGAAAGACTCGACTCAATAATTTTTATATTTAGATTAATTCTTTCACATGACCCTAGCTTCTAACAAAATCTGTTATTCAGTAAACTGCAAAATGATAGGAACGTACAAGTATGGAGTATGGTCACGTAGCAATCACAAGATTCACAAGGGATGTGTGACAAAGTCAAGCAAAAACTGTTTTTTGGGGATCCGTGCCTACTTACAAAACGTCTACGTTGCACTCTTATTATTTACTCTTCAATGCTTTTAAAAAAACCACCTAATAAAGTAAGCGTTTAGAAAAACTAAGGCCTATTTTTCTACTAAGATAAAAGAAGGTTATTTCAGAAATCCTTGTTACAGGTTTATATAGACTTGTTGTTGTTAGAAGTTGCTTGTTCATAAGTAGACTTCTGACTTATAAAATGAAAACGTGATGAATTACTTTATAAACATAACTACTGACCATTACCATAAAGTTAATAATGGATGGACAGAAAAATCTGATATTTTTTATGGTAACGAGGAATCCTATTCCTAACAACATATTCAAGTGTTTTCAAAATTTTCATCCCTTTCTCATTGGCGGACTTAACACTAAAAGTGTTCTCTCCCAGTCAAGAGATTTTATAGCGGTGCAAAATAATTAAATAAATCCAAGACATACCTTATCAATATACTTACATTTAATATACATACCATACAATGTACAAACATACCATATTATTATACTCAAACAATGAATAATTCGGAACTCAATATTCACATATTCAAACTCGCACTTGGCCATTTTATTTTTCTTGCCGTCGACATTATGGATTCAAATCACAAGTTTTACGCACGCGCCGCTAAGTTTCAGTCTCTAATATGATTAGGAACTCCATCTTACTTCACGTTATGCAGGTTCTACTTAGACTTGAGATCACATAGTTAAAGGGAACTTTTTATCACGTTTTTCTTAGGTCGCTTTTCTTATTTAAAGTAATTGTATTTGTGAAGAGGAAAATAAACAATCTTATTATTTTATTTAGCCAAAGGCAGCCTGTAAGATATCGCCTTGGCGATAAGGCAGACTTTTGGCTACCTCATCATCATCATCTGGTCTTTTTTAGGCAGAGCAGTCAGAGGATTTAGCCTACACTCTCGTTTACAAAGTCGCCTTCTACAACATCCACGGAAAGACTCGAAGTGATCCTATTTTATTCTGCCGGGAACCACCCGGATATATTGGCTACCTAGCCTACATATTTTTTAATGAAACTTGTAAGTGTTTGGTGCAATAAAGTGTTTTTATAATACACAATACAATACTTTACTTTTATCTACTTATTCGCCGGTTGACTGGAAGAGATTCCATTATGGGATAAGTCCGCCGTTGTCAATTGACTCTATGTTGTTATTGTCTTTAATGATGTGTTTTCTTAGTACAATAAAGTTATTACATACATACTTTATTACACAAAAGAAACATACGCTAAGCAATTTCTTACAGACGTAAGAAGACGCTCAAATAGAAAAAGTAATGGGAAATCAGATTTTTTCTTGGGTATAATTTTCTTCTTCTTTTTATTATTTAAAAGCTTAGTAGCTCTTGTATAGGTAGAGTGAGCGCCAAGCTTCTCGGTCTTCAGCCATACTCTTTAGCGTTTGATACAGAGGCAGATTATCCTTAAGGCAAACTAGGCTCGTGCCTAGATGCCTAGGGGCGCGAGGTAATAAAGGGGCGGCTGATTTTTAAACGGTAGTTTAAAACTACCAGCCATGCAAAGTGACAAATAAGAACCCCTGCCACACATGTAGGTAGTAACGCTAATTTATAGTCATCAATGCTTACTATTACCAGTAATACTTAGTTAAAATTATAACATGGCCGCTACAGGTGCGCCCATAAGGTGCTTGCCTAGGGCGCTCTCGACATTTAATTCACCTCTGGTTTGATACGATGATATAAAATCATTCCCCTTTTTTGTGGCTGTCGGCTAAGAAACTTATCGTGAACAAGACGTATTTTTATAACGGCTGTCTAGAAAATAATTTAACTTTATGCAATAAATACGGAGTTGGATCACGAAAGCTGGCAAACAGACGATAACGAGAAAAGTTAGAAGAACTGCATCCCACGAATGGAAATATATGGAGTACAGTTACCGGCGTGTTTATACTCTTTAAATATTTATCTATGGCCCAGATTTAGTCCATGAATATACGAGCATAGTTGGCAGCGAAGGAATGCTTAGCCGTTTTGTTGTAGGTATACAAAATTAAAAGAAAACACGTCCAGATTTAAGAATTAACGGAACAACAAACCATATTAATCAATATTTTTTTGTATTAAAAAGTAACATGGCGAGAATAAAGAAGGAAATTCAACCTACACACACTAGACCACATCGTTGTAGGATTTTTGGTTGACATGATTCCGCATAACAATTTCTTTTCCTTCTTCTTAACCCTAGCGCGTTCCCAATTGCATCCTCAGCTGTGCTACTTTGTAGCACGGGCTGCGCTTTCCGCCTTTTTATTCTCCAAACATAGTAGGTATGCATGTAAATGGTTTCCCAAAGATGCCAAAGACCTTGCGAAGTGGAGAAGAAATAGCCAAAACGATTTAAATGATATGGCTATAGTTTTACGCCCGGCCGCCTGCCTGACGACCACCCTCTTTGGGAATGAATTTGTGCTAAAAGTTTTACAACCAGCCGCCGCCCGACGACAACCCTCCTTATGGGAATGCACGTGTAGCACTAGATGTTTGAGCTTAAGTCCTTTAGTCGCCTCTTACGACATTCACAAGAAGAGATGGAGTGGTCCTATTCTAGGCCGTTAGCCACACGGTATATTATTAAATAAAGTACATACGCATTAATCGCTGAAAAATCCAACAAGCTTTTGAAGCGAAACCAATCTAGTTATCAGCAGGCAGCCATGAATCCATGATATTAAAATCCAATATCGGGCTTCCACCCCATGAAGTTACAGTACAGCACTATGTGAATTTAATTTCAACCCCACTGCAGCGATAAAGAACGCAATATAATTAATGCAACTTCATGTTTGTTTTGTTAGTTATAAATTTGTAGTACACAACGAAAAAATACGAAAATACACGTAGGCAAGACAATAATAGGTACAAATGTGGACTTATCCCAGATAGGGATCTCTTCCAGTCAAACTTGAATTGAAAAGGACATTTACAACACCGCTTAGAGAGTGGGTACAATACACATGTACGAAAAGTATATATCTCTAATTAACATCTTGTCCAATGTTTTTCAATATTTTTTCAAAAATAGAAACTGGCTTCATCACCAAACGCCACAACCGATTTTGATAAAATTCCTATTGGACCACCTGACAAGTACCTTAGTAAACCTTATATACGTATTCGAGTAATCAGGAAACATAGATTTAAAAAAAAACATAAAAGATTCCTACGAATTGAGAACCTCCTTTTTTGAAGTCAGTTGACTGGACTGACGAACAGTTGACGAACTGGACCTTTACTCTAAAAGCATTATGACACACATTCGTAGCTACATGTCCGCGTTGCAGTGTCAGCAACATTGAGCGCTATGTAATGACTATCGGACTACTATCTTGTTACTTTTATGGAGTAATGGTCCTGTTTATCCAGGATATTTATAATCACGTGCTCCTGCAGTGGAGACTAAATAAGACCTGAGTCTTTTTAGTCTCCATTGCAGGAGCACGACCCTCTCTGTACTACAGAGCCACATATTAGCCGGAGCAATCAGAGGATATTGTTGGCCAGAAATATTTTTATGTGATACTGACTAAAAAACCAAAGGTAAAACTGTTGAGGGCCGCGAGATGTCTTCTTTTTAGTTGACCACGGCAAGAAATAAATAACAAGCTCGTTCACATTTCAAATTATTTTAAAAATAAAAATGTACTTGTAGATTCCGAAGACTTCGCAGTTACGGCGAATGCTGCGCGCATAATAAGGCATTACTCCACTCCGAGAGTTTTTCCACTTTTCCTTCTTTTAACTAATGGCGCTATTAGCATCTCTTAGACAA
The DNA here is from genome assembly GCA_963576875.1 of Acrobasis repandana. Lineage (NCBI taxonomy): Eukaryota > Metazoa > Arthropoda > Insecta > Lepidoptera > Pyralidae > Acrobasis > Acrobasis repandana. Next base: position 6,240,560 of record OY756221.1, on the reverse strand, counting down.
TAATTTAATATCTCCACGGACCTTCCGCGAAGGTTTACAGAGTGCCGACATCTTTTTTATTTACAAGGAGTATTTGATATAATTTTTGCTGCAATGGTTTTAGAAATTAGCTGTACACGTATTCGTTTATTTCATGTTTCGGCATTCACTATGTAGTTTTGAACTTCATTGAGTATAACAAAAATAATTATTTCTAAAACGTCGCGTATAATAACTAAATACATAATTACGTTATACGTAATACATAATTATGTGTAAATAACAGAACTTAGCAAAAATCTTTTCAATATTTGTTGGGCGTAAAGTTTTGGAAAAATTGCATCTTCATGGTCGCAGAAAAAACTTTTTAATTGTTATTTCTTGGGTCAAACATTTTTTTAATAATTAAAAGGTTCATGCTAAGCTCGGTTATTAAACATCATCATCAGGTCTTTTTATAGTCTCTACTGCAGGAGCACGACCCTCTCTGTACTACCAAAGCCATATATCAGCCAGAGCAGTCCGAGGATTTGGCCTACACTCTCCACGCTGGCCAGACGGGTTGGAGAGGTCTCATTGATATTTATAAGCTTTATTTAGCTTGTGTTAAAAGTCATTATCTACGACATCCACGGGAAGACTTTGAGTGGTCCTATTCTACTCTGCCGGGAACCACACGGTGAATTATACATAATCGAACAAAAATGCTAGTTAAACAAATTTGGAGTATCATGCCTTCACACAGTAAGAAATCCTACATAATACCAATCACATCTTTATCTCTTAGCTGGTAGATATAATCTAGGGCCTCAGAATGAAGATGAAGTTAAATTAAAATTCAATGGTGAAAGTTAAAATACCATAAAGTATTTTAATGGTAACATAAAGTTAATTTTAGGGAATCATAAAGAGGATTACTACTTACTTAATTGTAACGGTGAACTACGGCTAATTAAAATTTAATTCCACAGCACTTTGCTTTATGGTGGACGCTCAATATCGGATTTTAATATCACGGTGGCCTGTCCGATAACTAGATTGGTAACGGATGAAAAGCTTGCTCCAAAAATGAAAAACATTGCTGTTCATACATCGTAAACACTTTCTGAACTAAAGTTATGTACGAGTACTTTGATGATGTGCTTGTTTTAGTGATTAAAACAAATGAACGATTGTTTCAAAAAGATGTAAATGGTTGCTACTATACTTACATTGCCCATAGTGGAATTGAAACTTATTTCTTGTCCGAGATTATGACTTCTTGTGTTATAAAAAAAATGTATATTAAATAATAATATTTAAATAAAAATGATAATTTAGTATTGACATTTATATATAACTAAGCAAATTTTCTGTAATTGTAAACAAAGTATTCACTCTGCACATTGTGATTTTGTATGCCTAATGGCGCAACACAGTGATATTGAAATATGTATACCTAACACCCATTTTACTTGTGATTGACAAAATAAATGATTAAGATTATGATTCTTATTTTACTTATCATGCCGAAAAGTAAGGTAACTATTTAATTTTCTTTAGATCATAATTACCTAGTCTGCCTGGTAGGATCAAGACGTAAGCTCGGTACATATGAAATAGAACTACTGGCTAACTATCTAAAAATATCCTAAGTTAAAAATATGTGATGAGAAATTTCGCCAGAGTTAAATTTGAACTCACTCTTTACATCAACATCTCTTTACACTGTGAGTGCACTTTCAATTGTGCTACCCTAACTTCCATTTGTGCTACCCTAACTTCCAATTGTGCTACCCTAACTTCCAATTGTGCTACCCTAACTTCGAATCACTCTGACGAATTTCCTCATCACATACGAGTATTACTTACGCATTTAAGGCGAAGGTATAGGCAAATGACCTTGAAGTGGCGCCCTCATTTGAAATAAATTGTTAACTTGTAAATATGGAGATCATTTCCATATTGCTCTTCGTCATGCACTAGATAGCCCTTTAAATTATTTTATGAACCACCGTTGAAAGTATTTACATTAGTCCGTCTAGCTTTAAAACTTGCCTCCGCCAAAAGTGGCCACGGCAAGTTTTAAAGCTAGACGGATCACCAATAATAGTTTTAACGGCAGTTCATAAAATAATTTAAAGGGCTATCTAGTGCATGACGAAGAGCAATATGGAAATTATCACCATATTTACGAGTTAACAATTTATTTCACACTTCAAGGCCATTTGCCTATATCTTCACCTTAAAGCATGCGTATTTCTTCATTACTACTCCCTATTTAGAAGCGTGGTATTCAACTTAATTCGTATTAGATTAATTGAAAGTTGATTAAAGTGAAGAAGACTTTATTTTTAATTTATATTGTTCCAAGCATTTTAATGATGTATAAATCAATATTGTATATTCTTCTTACTTACAAAATCAGATTATCTGATATTTTTACCTATTTTTCGAATGTAAGACTTATGAAATTATAATTTCATTGACTGAATTTGTTACAAATAATGATTCGGCCGGTGCTCCGTTTATCATAACGATAATCAAGTTTTAAATTAAATTCAATCTAAATGAATGAACTAAATCAAACGTAAAATAAACATCATCTTACTCCAAATTTCACGCTTCAGTCTAAATAATTTTAATTTTGGGAGCGTTCATTGAATAGACGTATTTAAAGGGGTAGAATTGTGTAAACGAATGTTCGCTGTAACAGTTTGTAAATTTATTATTTAGGATGTTTACTTTTATCTCCAAGGAAAGAATTGGACCAAACAGGAGGCTTTCACTTGTTCCTTCATTAATTAAAGTCTCGGACCGCTATACAAACTGTGGGAAAGTATTTAATTTGCAGTTAATACCAAAATCTGACGACTGCGGGCGGCGATTTTTAGCGAGTTTCAGAGTTAATCCATTTAGTTTAGTCGAGTTTATGTCCATTTTATTACGCAGTAGGGTGAGGAGCGGCGTTTAGTCGCCAACGTAGTAAAGTGAGTGACTTTATCTATATTGCTTTCTTGGAACAAGTTTTAACTATTAATTTAATTAGTTGCAAAAAAGATACATTTATTTTACTAGTAAGGAAATTAAGACACTCTTCTTTCCGAAATATTTTTATCTCTCTCAAAAGGTTTGATCTGGTTAAAAAAAACACATATAAGAAATCTAATCTAATCTTCTGTCCGGTTGACTGATGAATTCAAATTCAAAATTCAAATGTTTATTTACTAATTACGTCGATGCAGGCACTTTTACAAGTCAATAAGTATTATATACATTACGTTTAAAATTAATTCATTATTTCAAGGAAAAGCTACCGTTTCGCAACGATCACTACGGAGAAGATACGCTAAAGGAAACTTATTTACACAGTATTGATCGCACGCGCCAGAAGAGCTTTGTCATGTGTCTATCAATTTACAAATAAAGAATTTTAGCTGACTTAATAAAAAAAGGGTTAGATTAGGTTCCAACAGGTTAGAACAGTTCCACCAGATCTGTAACTATGCCTAGCATTAGCATTCCGATCAAATTAGGACTAAGACCCTTATGGTTGTGTTGATACCCCATAAGAAGCAAATATATGATAGGCACTGTATCTGTGTTAACACGTTATTTTTTATTTATTATATTGGTTTTTTAAACATTCTTTCACAAAACTAGCCGTAAAACTATGGAACGCCCTTCCCGTTCATATTCTCAAAAACCCTAGTCGCCTGTGCGCGCTCATTATCTTCACAAATTGTCACAGAGTATTTATTATACATATTTAGTCTACGTATAGGGGGTTTATGTGTACATTTTTAATAAATTATAATTGTATAGTCAGAATTGGCCATATCGTTCAAAATTTGCTTTTATCAGCACAGCACCTTTAGGTTGACTGGTAGAAAAGGCCCTGGGCCTTAAGTCTACCTGTTATACATGTTTTGTAATAAAGTTTGTTAAATAACATACAAATAAATGTTTACTTTACACTCGTAGCAGAGTGCGTGTGATGTTGCATGAATTTATTAACGCTTTTACACAAAAAATAAGTTCGCGAGAATTAATTCCTAAAAGCCTTTTGGCATATGGCGCTTTATCGATAGTGCCGGTAATAAGTAGAACCATATTTACAATTAATAATGGTTTTATTAAAGTTTTGTACAGAATATTCTCAACAATAGAATGTTGGACAGCATTTGAAATAAACCATAATTTGTTGTCGTGGTTAATTAGTGGTTAAAACGTAAAAAGGTAACAGACAGACAGAATCACTTTCTCATTGATAAAATTAGTATGGATAGTATCGATTGCAATCTCTATCCAAACCCAAAGTCTGCAAGCTGTATAATAAATACCACCCCCTACACTAAGTCCAACTTACTACCGTTCACTTTGACAAGAAGAACTGCGCCTTAACTTACCTGAAACAAAAAAGAAAAACATTAATCCTCATTTACAGAAACTCATCGGAAATCGTGTTATTTTTCATGAAGAGAAAGATGACGAAAGGCATTCACCACCAACTGAACATACCCGCAGCTACATCCAATTAGTGAAATAAGAAGTAAATTGCATTTGGCTTATGTTCGGTCGATACAACTGTTTTTCCGGAAGGGTTCATTGGTAGAAAACTTTAACGAAAAAGTCCTAATGAAGATTCTTATGGAAACCTTCTGGAATTAATTCCATGCTGGTGTGGGAGAAAAGAAAAAAATAAGAATGTACCAGCTGCTTCTGTTCCCGCGCATATCGTAAAAGCCGATCGAGGGAATGGGCGAAAATGCAACTCATGTTAGGGCCGTACCTGAATTTTCCGGGGTCCAGTGCTGCCCCAGTTTAAAATAAATTATTTCAGAGAAAACGGAGACATCATTTAAAATTTTGCTACTACCAAGCCCTAGATAACCTTTCAAAGTATTTTATGAACTACTGTTTACAGTTTAAAGTGAGAACGATAAGCTTTACTACGCACATTTGCGAAAAACGGTCACTTTTGGCAAATGTGCGTAGTAAAGCTTAACGTTCTCACTTTAAACTGTAAACAGTAGTTCATAAAACACTTTGAAGGGTTATCTAAGATTTGGTAGTAGCAAAATTTAAAATAATGTCTCCGTTTTCTTTGAAATGATTTATTTTAAATGGGGGCAGCACTGGACCCCAGAAAATTTAGGTACGGCCTTAATAGGCGATGCAGTTAGCAACTCATCACTATTTTGATTCACATTTTCCTCCTCCACGCCCACCATCCCACTGAAATTGGTCTTGGGATGTTACGGCTCTGTCTACTCATAAAGACGTGATCTGAGTACTTATATTTCATATTTCATATCTTAAGGTTATTGGCTAAATCTGTAAAAGTGAGCTAACAACATTATGATTGCCTTTTTTTGGGGTTCCGTACACAAAGGATTCAAACGGGTTGTATTACTGAGACTCCGCTGTCTGTCCGTCTGTTTGTCTGTATGTCCGTCTGTCTCAGGGCTCTATCTCTTGAACTGTAATAGCTAGACACTTAAAATTTTCACCGATTATGTATTACTGTGCCCGCTAAAACAAAAAACTAAAAATAAGAAAAAGTTAAAAATTTAAGGGGTCGTCATACAAAAAACGTATTTTTTCAGCGTTTTTAACTAGATCTTTATAATGGCATTAACTAGATAGTTGAAATTTTCACAGATAATGTATTACTATGGCCGCTATAACAACAAATACTAAAAATAAGATAATGTTAAAAATTAAAGGGGGACGTGATACAAGAAATGGATGGATCTTTATAATGGCATTAACTAGATACTTGAAATTTTCACCGATTATGTATTTCTATGGCCACTATAATAAAAAAATAAGATGAAAGTTCAAATTAAAGGGGGGTCGTCAGACAAGAATCGTGTTTCTTCAGCGTTTTAAAACATTGTACGGAGGTACGGAACCCTTCATAACGAGTCCGACTCTTACTACACTTACTACGTACTTGCCCGATTATTTTTAATTTTAGATATTTTCACTTTCGCATTTGAGGCTGGAGGCCCTATGTACCCTGGGGCCCTCGGCTACAGCTCAAAAAGCCATAGGATAGACCCGGCCCTTTTGACGTGTGTCCAGATTCGTCGTGATGACGAACTTTTGTGGTGAATCGTGAGTCAGACAGTTTCCTGTTTTCCCAGTCTCCGGGTTATGCAACTTGACAGCGTGCCAATGCTCAGGTGTTCCGACCGCCGCTCATTTGTTACTATGTTGTCGCGTGAATCACGGATGTACGAAGATTTTTGTCAATGCTATCACATTTATACATTAACATCTCCAGTTCTTTAGGCCTAGGATTTCGTACGAGGCGACTAAAGGACTAAGGACCAACAGCTCGTGCTACAACTGCATTATCAATGAGGGTTGACGTCGTGCGGCGGCCGGTTGTAAAACTATAGTTTTAACTGTTCCGGCTATTTCTTCTCGATTTTGCATAGTCTTTGGCACTCTTGGGTGACCTTTACATGAATATTATGTTTCCGCACCCAGGCTCCAAAGCAGCTTAATAGTTAAAAACAATTACTAAAGTTGGTAAAGTGATATTTTTTGCTACCTCACAAACCTAGTAAGAAAATGACACACAAAATGAACATTTTCTATTAAAATACCGTTCCTTCATATACATACTTACTTACACTATTACGTATTTATCTATAACGGGGCGGACATAATCACTATTATGATTTCCTTTTTCTACCTTTATGCCCACCATCACGCTAAAAGTGGCCTGGGCCTTGCCGCCCTAGGCTCTGTCTGCCCCGTTAGGGATAAAGACATGATAGTGTATGTGTGTGTATGTGGGGCAGACAGAGCATTTTGGATCTTGCAGCTCTAAGCAAACAGAGCCAAGGGCCGCAACACCCAAAGGCCAAGGGGTACTTTAAGCGCGATGGTAAGCGAAAGGGAATCAACATAGTGATGGATTACTAGTCGCATCGCCTAGGTTTTAATATGATTTGTACTTTGGCCCATTTTCTCAATCAGCTTTTACAATCTACGCGGGAAGAGAAGTAGCAGGTACATTCTAAGTTCTTTTTCCAGTTTGTATGGAACCATAGACCAGCATGGAAGAATAGGCATCCCTTTTTTATTAAGAATTTTAATATAGCCTATAATTTTCAATATTTTCAAAAACGTGAATGCAAATAGTTTATCCCATAATATTCCCATAATATTATGAACTACCCTCAATAACAAACCGCTTTATTTATTCAAGTAGTTGAAACTTTAAAGTTGACGCAAAGCTGTGATTCTAAAATAGAAACTACAATGTAAAAGGGATATTTGCTTTATATTTCATGTAAACACGTTACGAGTACCATTAACAATATATGATTTATAAAATGATATTAGGTATTTTTAATTACACTGATATACACATGTGGCGTATTGGTAACCAAGCTATTCCGCCATTCGTAGGTCCTGGGTTCGATCCCTGGCCAGGGCAAGTTGGAAAATAGCCCTTTTCAATCTGTCCTGGGTCTTGGGTGCTTCTTATCTATATTTATGTATTTATCATAAAATATAGAATCGTTGAGTTAGTATCGGGCTAGCTTTATATGTGTGATATGTTTCTATATATTTATTTATTTTATTATCATACTAACTATATAGCATCATTTGTTGACTGGTAAAAAAGGCCCTGAATTTAGTAAGCTATTTAGGTACATTAGTGTAAAAAAGTTAAAAATAAATAAATTGTACCAAGGTGCGAGGTACAATGAGGTACGTAATTTCGCGGAAGGGGGTGAGCTTTTGTATTGTACTTTATTAATTCTTGAACTGTACCTCCTCAAAAAGAGGAAGCGTGGTCGCCCAAGGTAAAATCATAAGCGGCGGAGATGCATCAAATCGCGCGACAAGCAAAGCGCTTTACTTCAGGCACAAAATACAGTAAGAGTATTACATACAGAACGGAATCTTCTAAGGTCCCGCGCAATATGGGACCCCGTCCTCGCACCTCTCTCCCGTTCTCTCCTTGTCGAAGGGCGAGAGCGACGGCGGTACAAGAATGAGGGAGAGGTACGGGGACGGGGAACGGGGACGCATATTGCGCGGGACCTTAAAGGATTCTGTATGTACTGTCTTCTGAGCTTCAGGCCAAGACACTCGTCCGAAGTGAAGCACGTTGCTCAATACAGAACTAGATGAAAAAACACTGTAGCGGCCCTCTGTTAATGTGACTTTTCCTTTGCTGTTCCTATATTTCTTGGGCCCCACCCAAGATAAATGGAACATCCAAATAAAACATATTTTTCAGGAAACTAATGAATTACGGGAACCACGCGTCAATAAAAAGCCCTTTATTTATCCAAGTAGTTGAAATAAGTTTGGCGTTGACACAAATCTGTGTCTCAAATAGCAACCGCTATTCCTGTCCGCCGCTCTCTAATGACCACGGCGATCGTTCATATTAAATTTGGACTAATATTGCGTAACGCCTCTTTCAAACTGCCTACTCGGTGGTACAGTGAGTGACAGTTGGTTATTTCAGTGTTTTCAATGGGTTTTGAAGCGCAAACGTATTTTTGAAGTTTGAAATGTACACACGCGTAAAGCTATCATTATCATCATCAGGTCTTTTTAGTCTCCACTGCAGGAGCACGACCCTCTCTGTACTACCAGAGCCATATATTAGCCAGAGCAGTCAGAGGATTTAGCCTACACTCTCCACGCTGGCCAAATTTAAATGTTATTTTATTTTTTTGTTTTGTTATTTAATTTCGGGATTATATCAAAGACCAATCTAGAAATTCAGTAGGTACTTAAGTACTTTCTTACTAAAACCAAAATAATTTACGGGAACAACGTGTCGTTCATTCGTATATTTGATGATCTCGATAAACTCTCTAGGGAGATCCTGTCACGCCCTGAATAAATATTGGAAAAACAATTCGAATGAACAGATTTAATATATTAGTCGAGAGAATCATCTAATATACAAATCGTGTGATAAAGGACGTTTGTAAACAAATAGCGCGGTGGAAATCGAAGTTTACACCGTGGGCGGAAAATCCAAATTTGTTTGACGGCGACGCGTGTAAACACACTCGTAATACTGTCGGTACAAATTAAAGAAAACGCAGTGCGACATTACTGCAAGGTATTTTGGTGAAATATGGAGGATACCGACCTTGGCCATAAAATAGAAGTTTGGTATCTTTGCACGATATGATCATTAACTTCCAAAGCATCTTGCTATTATGGTTATTTAGCCAGATCTTAAATAAACATATCTGCAAACATATTTAACATCAGCGCTCATAAAATGTCTTGGCAAACGAATGCCTTTGCTATGAGCATTGCTTTCAAAGTCAATGCAACCAATGTTCAAATAATAATAGAGAACTTGTAACTACTGTACTTCAGTACAAGTATAACTATAACGCGATATCTTGGACGCTTCCCTGCAGATACGTGCCGCTTTTTATATATAACGTGTAACAAACACACAAATTATATTGAAACTATTTTGATGGTAGATTCAATCTATGATACTTTCCCCAAGATTTTTTTTTTTCTAGCCTGTTGGTGTTATGTCCCACTGCTCAGCAAAGGCCTCCCCCTTCCTCTTCCACTCGTCTCTTTTTTTTATGTTACAGGGCGGCAAACGAACAAGCGGGTCACCTGATGGTAAGTGATCACCACTGTCCATGGACAACTGCAACACCAGGGGTGTAACAAGAGCGTTACCGGCCTTTCAGGAAGATATAGACTCGTTTTTTGAAGGTTTCTATGTCGTATCGGTTCGGGAACACCGCTGCTGAAGTTGATTCCACAGTTCGGTTGTACGTGGTAGGAAGTTCCTTTTAAAACGTACGGTGGTTGATTGCCAACTATCCAGGTGGTGTAGATGGTATTTTAATTTCAGGCGGGTGGTGTAGTGGTGAAATTTCGCAGCAGGTATTAGGTCGAACAATTCTTCAGAACATTCCCCCATGATAAATGCGATAAAAAATGCACAAGGATGCAACATCCCTACGTAGAGCCAGACATCGAGTCCCTATTCTCTGCTATCTCTTGCCAATTATTGGCATAACTATCGAGGTCAACCCGCCATCTCTTCCTCGGTCTGCCTCTGCTCGGACGGCCATCCGGCATCCAGAACGTAGCTAACTTCGCCCATCTTCCCGGGACCATTCGACAAACGTGCCCAGCCCAGTTCCACTTCAGACTGGCAATTTTTACTCCTACATCTGCAAGAAATGTATATCAAAATATAAAAAACATTTTCGCCTTCCCCAGAAACTGGGATCAGCTGATTGGACCACTTGTATGGGAGGATAAAAATGTTTTTTCGAATTTCACTATATGTTTCTGGGGAAATTTGTTCAGTATCACTCTTAAAATAGTTTCAGTATATTTTGTTAGATCCTGTACATTGAATAATGTTGAGAGTACATACAAGTACATGAGTTATTGTTCTGTTGGTCTCTTCATTTTATACGGCTAGTCGCTACGCAGGGATAGGAAAGAAAAATGTGATGAATGGAGGTATAAATAATCACGCCGCCTCGGTTGCGAAGACTTTAATCTTTTTAATAATGTCTGTAACTGGGATTTTATGTACTCGCATTTTCATATTGTTTAGATAATAAGTCAACCTCAAGCGAAATAAGGCAGCCACAAAACCGCGAATATACGAACATAACTATGAACTCCGCGACTAATCTCCATTGGAATGTTTGCTGAGATGTTTCGTATACAAAAGTTTCGTCTTTAGATCTTTCACCCATGGAGCATTCGTAAATAATTGGATTTGTGAATGGATTCATGTGACGGTTTCCACGACTGGACTTATCACTTTCCGAACATTGTGTATTTGTTATTAACAAATCGTTTTTAACCGACTTCAAAAAAGGAGGAGGTTATCAATTCGACTCTATGTTTTTTTTATGTATGTTTGTTACGCGATATCTTCGCCAATTCTGAACCGATTTTGAAGATTCTTTTTTAATTTGAAAGCCTTTACTACCAAGTTGGTCCCATTTTCATTTGGTGAAGATATGATGAAGAACTTTGGAGATATGGAAGAAACTCCTGAAAAAAATTGAAGTCGGTTGTTTTTTTTGTTAAAAATTTAATTATGTTTATAATTTTCTGAACTGTAGCTGAAATAACTACTCATAATATGATATAACTACTCATAATATAATAATGTTACATATGTAATTTTAACTTTTACTGTAATTTTACATTGATATTCTAACACGTGGAGGGTAGAGCATATTTTTCAAACGGTTTTTATTTTAACCTCTAAATATATATTTAAACTATTTTAAGGGTGGATTTACTCCATGATACCATATACAAATGTCCCCAAGGAACATATATCGTAATATGAAAAATACTTTTTGGCCTCCCATACAAGTAGCAGCTGATCCGAGTTTGTATGGGAAGCCAAAAAGTATTTTTCATATTACGATATATGTTCCTTGGAGAAAGTTGTTCGATGTCATTGACTGAATCCACCCTTAAAATAGTTTCAGTATATTTTGCTAGACACTGTTTATGGTTTTATATATAAGGAATATACCTATTTGCTGGATACAGGCCGCTTTGGTTCAGGCCGTTTTGGAAATCTATTAGGGGAGGGAGGCGTATTCAGTAAGAGTGATATGACGCACAATTAAAGGTCAATAATATAGTATTCGTATTATATTAGTTATCCCATACTGGGAAAAATACAGCAAAAGTCTTGTGTTGGCTTTCCATGCTGGACTGAGTAAAAGTAAAAAACTTAAAATGTTTCTGCTTCTCTTCCCATGATCGTAAATGCTGATCGAGGGAATGGGTGAAAATTTGAATCATGTTAATAGGTGATGCGGCTAGCAACCCATTACTATTTTGATTTCTATTTCACCTTTTTTTTATAAATAAATATATAAGGACAAATCATCCTTCCCGCCCATCATCACGCTAAAAGTGGCCTTCGAGTCTTGTGGCCCTGAACTCTACCTGCTTGAAGCCGCATCACCCAAAATTCACTAAATGCCTTATTAGATAATGGACTGATAGTATATGTATGTCTGTATAAATCTTGTCATTAACATTCAAATTTTATCAGTTTTTCTTTACTACCTAAACATAATGTTTTGTTTCAATATTAGAAAAAAAAAACACGATGGTATAAATTAAACTTTCCGAGCATTCGGTTCACACATTCAAATATAGAATTTCAGCAATGGCACACAAGTTCACACAACTTTCTGCATCTAACAATGCGTTTCAATATTCAAACCCGATGAATATTAACTCGAGCTGCGCAAAAGTACCACCAGTTATTGCAAAATATAGAAAGTACAAAAAATCTATTTTAATTATGGAATCTTTCGCCATTTTTTTTTATTGAAAAATTCTTCTCAAAGAAAACGTCAACGAAATTTCGAAGCCTACTATACCTATCTAAATAACTGTACTTTTAGATGCTCGTTTAACCGAAAAACACGAACTGGGGGCAGTCGCTGAGTCCGCGTAAAAGAAGCAAAGGTTTAATGCAGCCTTCTTCTTCTTATCGAGTCGAAATGGTTACACTGTAGCTTCAATTTCAAATCACCTGCGACCAGTATGTGGCCACGGCGATCCCTCTGTCGTTAGCTAATGCAGCCACAAGGCGCGTTCAATGGCAATATAACAATTTCAAAATATAGAATGTACGTCAGTAAATATGTTCTTTTTTCGTCCTTATTGCACTTGAAAATATCATCAGGCTTTTTAAAGTATTTAGCACACATTTAGGTGCTTCTGTAGTCACCGATTAGTCTTTCCAAGAATGTAGTTGTTGCGCGAGATTTTTGTGTTTTAGGCGCCTATCACGACATCTATTCGTCGTGCAAAGCACAAATAAAGTAACGGTCGTGACAGGCAAAATCATTTACGTGTCTTGAGACGAAACAGTTGAAATAATAAATAGAGATTAGATCAAAGCCATTGAGCGTAATGTCAATGAACTCCTTAAAAAAAAGTGTTAAAAATGTTGAGTTTTTCAACAGATAATTAAATCCAATTTCAAAATTTATAGACATCTAAGTCGGTTTTTTGGCGTATGTTACATGCTGGGCATACCAATGCCTCCTAACCATTTATTGTTAAAAACACTTGTTACATCTGTACTGACGTTATTCTGTGACTAAAGCACTAAATTTCATTTGCAGTCGGATTATTTGGTAATGGTATTCTGAAGCGATCCACCGCAAATATCATTTCGTCAATCAGTATTACTGATATGCCGATTAATTTCACAAATGCTTGTCACACGCCATCTAGTAAATAGGTATGTAGGTATTTAGTACCTATTTACTGGATACCTAGATAGGTATCCAATAAATTATTGGCAAATAGATATTGGTGTTGCGGTGTCGACGTTTGCGATACCTAATGAAGTACCCTCTTCATTAAAATACTTTGTGTTGCCATTCCAATGCAAGAAATAAGTGTTCGAAGAAGGTTACAAGAGTGGCGTTGAGCGTAACCAATTGTAGTGGCATTAAAATTTTGAGCAAGTGCGAAATGGAATAAGAAAACTGCCCCACCGAATTTATCAGTAGATAATAATGTTTATTTATGTATTGTATATGTATGTTTATGTTTAAAATTATTGATAATTATTATATATATTTAAGTTTAGTCTATTTTGTACACGCATACCTACTACATGTTTTCTTCTATTTTCCTTTCCAGGTTCTGCTGGAAGAGATTTCTTATAAAATAAGCAGTAACTATGTACTCTATTTTCTTACTTTGTTTGTTTCTTTGTTTGTATGTTGTGAACATGAATTTTGGAAATAAATAAAAGAAATAAATAAGAACAATTTATATTTGCAAATAATTCTCGTCCACATTACTTAAAAAAATTTCATTGAATTTCCAAAAATTATTGTTCGATTTGTATTAAATTTAACCTAACCAACGCATTTTTTATATACACGATAAAAATTTCTTTTTAATAAGTATCTCTTAAACTAATGACAAATTATAATAAGAAAAAGCGTGCAAAACTTTTCAGGATTCAATATCATAAAAGTGTAAGATCTGGTTCAAAAGAAAACATTTGTGTGAGCCTGCGAGTATACCTAATAATGAAACCTCTATCCGACTCCACCATTATCCAACTTCTACAATTTCATTATATCAAATGGAACGTTTATGAAACACTAAGAACATTTCATTTTTCACACTTTAAAACGGCCCCGGCAATAAATTAAATGCAACTGTGCCTTATATAAGAAAAACTGCTGCTACTTAACCGTCTACAGTCAGATTTACTTTTATAGAAAGGCTTGAATTATTCGAACCACGTCTCAAGAAATCTGGGGTCTTACTATAAGAGTGATGTAGATATAACGTCACGAACTCTATCTACGAAATAACTTTCGATTCGATCAGAAACGTTACGTGTGAATATTTTATTTATATTCTATTATGGAAAACACAACAAGAGGTGTGTTACCTTTTTTAAGAAAAGAAAAATAAAACTTAATCCGATTCCTGCTTCTTCATCATTTGTAATATAAAGTTTATTTTCCCTATTGCTTATAACTATAAGCAATAGGGAAAATATTTATATATAATTAGCAACTGCTAATTTCAATATTGTTATATTACGTAAAAGTTATTAAACGGATTTATATGATGTCATTTGAATACAAAAACGAAATCTATGACGACTTTTAACCTGGCGCTAAAAGACATCATGGATAAAGTATTTGTCTCTACGCGAGGGCTTCACGCAGATGTTGTCCCAGGCAAAAAGGTTTTATCAAAACTATATCAACAATAAGGATCGAGATGGGCTGGCTTCTACGAAGAGAGGCCTAGCAGTAAGCGCAAGAAAGGCTGGGATGATGATGATATCAATGTCACTTTATTGTATTCCTATATTGGTGTCAAATAAAGTATACTACTAAGTAACTTCAATCACCTTTGATATACCAAGATAGAACAACAGTTCACACATTACGTAGTACGACCCTAGAATGATAATCACGGTGATTCATATCTCAACCTATCGATAACTGATCCCGATATACTCGTAGTTCAAATGACGTCTACCAAGGTTGCAAGCGTACGACAGAGGTATTTTATTTGCGATAAACGCTAATGTTGTGTGAAACAGCCGATATTTATATCTTGTTGGTACATAAACGTTGTTAAACGAACGCGTAAGGTCTCAGGGCATCTGGCGTGAGCGAACATGTGTTCGCTATTTTTATCGCCGCCATTCAGAGAATGGTTGTTAACGTTGTTACTCGAAAAATATTCAAAGATTAATCATTAAAAGGATTTTTTATGGGTCTTATCTATGGTCTTATACATGGTATTGTCTATGTAGTGAAATGTAATACATGTACAATTTGAACAGCAAATATATTGAATTGAATTATCCAAAATTATCATAGTTGCGGATGTAGCAATTAGGTACACAATATGTGAATTCGATCGTAGGTGATTTCTTATGAAAATTGTATGTTAATCACACCCCAAGTTTAAAAACAACTAACCAATATAAAACACACAATTTCGTAGGTACTTATCAAGCAGCCAACTGTAAAAAGGTCTGTTGTATAAAAAAATGGTAATTCGTCATTATTATTGTGTGTTATCGATGTTTATCATAGTTTTGGATTACCTAGTTTGTGATGAAGTCACGGTTCTAAGAATCTAATACAGAGTACAGAGTAGTAGGTACCTAAATGAATACTATTATATGAAATATAAAAAACATTATTAAACGTCGAAAGGACAATTGTTTTGTAGGTACTTACATAGGTAATAAAGCTAGTTATGTTAGTTCTTACTTGGGCATTGTTTGTTATCTAATTAGGCCGCTGTATAATTTTTTCTCATTTTAAATTAAAAATTAGAGATCAATTAAAAAGAAAATCCGTTTAATCCGGAATGAGGTTAGACGTAATCTAACCCAAACTTTTAACAGTACTAATTACGTAATACGTAATTTAAAAATATGAAAAGAAAGTACCTTTACTTACTAAGTAAATAGGAATATCTAAAACCTCTAATTGGCCACCAACACTTGTAAAAATAAATTCATAAAGTTCGAAAGTTATTTATTTAAAATAGCAACTGGATTTTTTATTAATGATAGTCACACTATTTCTATGAGTTTAGATTTCCACGTGATACGTAATTCTATGATAAAATTTCCGCACAGTTAATGTACGCAAACATAAACAAACTCTGCCTGTAGGTACTCGCAAACGCATCCACCCTTTGACTGATATGAGATATTGAGCATGTGTGTAACATCAGATAACTTAAATTAGGATGCACAGAGTTACCAATGCAATGTCCTTGCCTACAAAATAAAACAATTTAACACATTGTAGGACAGTAAGACGCCTATAGACTTAATCAATTGATATTTCTGTTGTGACTTAGTGTCCAACAATGTTTTACCAAGATTATTTGCAAGACAAATTAAAAAACCCTCAACTTTTAAACGTTCACCCCCAAAAAGTTTTGAACGACTGAACTGATTTTCATCAAACATAGCTAAGAACCATCTCGACAGACAAGGCTTTTGATTAAAAACCACATCGAAATCGGTCTACTCGTTTAGGAGCTACGATGCCACAGACACAAAAACACGTCAAACTTATAATAAAAATATTTTTCGTTGGATGTTAAAAATAATCTACTTAGATAATTATTAAAGAAACAAATTGTTTTAGTTACTTTGTCATCTACGAGTAGATGATATGCAAAACAAAAAACTACTCGTAAAAAAACGCTGCTAGTTTCTGGCGTTAACTAACCAAACTGTAAAAGAGACCGACCGTATCAAACTAACGCGTTTTACAAACAAAACCAATACTGGCCAAGTGCGAGTCCTATTTACGGACTGAAGTACATCGAATAATTTTTTCAAGGTGTTGTGTGCCTGACCCAAGACACAGATTAATAAATAGTTACTACCCCTAGACGTTTCCATACAAACGTAGTTTAGCTTTTATTTTAAAATGACATGTCACATTTCGGCCGTATTTCTTACTTACTATAGAAACCCCCCCTCAATATCTCATGGAAAAATCATTATAGAATATTTAAAAATCTTTCATGCTGGTCCGGGAGAAAAGAAAAACCTTAGAATGTACCTGATGCTTTTCTTCCCGCGCAGATCGTAAAAGCCGATCGAGAGAATGGCCGAGAATCTGAATCATGTTAATATAGTTGATGCGGCTATAAATCACTATTTTGATTTCGTTTTTCCATCTACGCCTATTATAACTGTAAAAGTGGCCTTTGGGTTTTACAGCCCTGGGCTCTGTCTAACCCGTTAGGGATAAAGACGTGCTCTGTCTACCTCGTTACGGATAAAGAAGTAATTATATGTCTGTATATTTAAAAAAATATATCATATTTCTACGGAACCCTAAAACAATACCGTAGTTCATTCCCTGAAATATTGACAGTCAGTGCACATGAAGTTCGGTAACAGTGGAAAAAAGGCGAAGCTCTCGATTGCCTGCTTTTAGCGAGTTCGCGGCAAACAATACAGCTTTTAGGTTGACTGGAGCTTTTGTCTGGCGCGGGACAGCCTCTTGTAAGTGCATCGTTGACTACCGCAATATGGGAAGTTTTAAATTATAATTTAATTTTTGTGATTGAAAAATTACTATATCTATTACATCGTTCCTTTTATTTATTTTTGAAGTGAAAACTTCTTTAGCGGCGTTGTGCACTTTTTTTGTAATGGGTAAAAAATGTTAAACTCGCGTCAGGACACGTGTCCTGATCGAAAATTCGTAAGACGGATGGAGAGTAGACAGCCGGCGCGGCGTAGGAGAGGAAGTATCCCCCTCTCTTTCTACGGTGCGGCGAAAATGTATGCCTGCGCCTGCTGTTTCGTTTAGCTGAGAGATAAACTTTTTAATGTAATATAAATTGTCATGTTTGTGTAAGATAGCGCAATAAATAAATATTGTATTACATAAATGATAGTACTTTTATCAGTATATCTACTACTATCATTTATGTGGTAGAATAATAATTATATTATAATAATAATTAATGCAATTCGTGCAAAATTATTCCCTAACCATTCCAAAATATCAAAAATGCACAACGTTAATATTCAAGTTTTCACTTCTGCCGGCACTCCCGGAATGCAACCCGTCGTTTTTTTTTAAATTAGACCCTAGCTAGACAGAGGTCAAGTTACATATGAACCGACCATTGTTGAATACTAAATCTACCTGTAATATATTGTGTGTGATGATATGTAGTGGTAGTTGGTACTAGTGCTGTAAGACGGTGAATATGGTTGGATCGGTCATTCCAGTTTTTTTTTCGCTACCTAATAAACGCGTCGTGCCTATCTAATTCAAATTATCTTTATTATCATAGAATACTTATTTGTAACATCTCTTAATAATAGTCACTTTTTGTTTTGCACAAATGTTGACGTCAAATAGTTATACTTACAGCTAAGATTGGTTTGTCTAGCTGTCGATAAACTGTGAAACTACTAGGCCGATTTTGATGCAGTTTTCATTAGCTGTAGTATATTTTTCCGGGAGAACTTACGATGTAATACATAGGTACTCGTGCGAAACCGGAACTGACCGTGAGTAAAAACTAACGCATATAATCACAAAGGAACATAATATTATGAACAGTTAGGGCAAAATATTACAAACAGTTCAAAAAACAGTTGTAAAAGTCGCGCACTAGACAATAGGCCTATGTAAACATACATCCAAAGCTAAGGGCAATCGCTATTCACAAATAAACGTTCAGTATTCAAAGAGTAAAATACTGTCGGTGCGAGAAACTTTCATTTGATCGAGCTTTCTTCCTCTAAGCAATTTTTCCCGGTGCAAATCGGAGCGACGTAATGGGAAAAGTTATAACAAGTATTCAAAACGTATTATATGCCATTAATATTCTGACGAGACGAGCTAACTCCATAAAAGTTTAACGTGTGTAATGTCGCTTGTTATAAAGCCTTTATATCTATATAAGTAGGTTTAAAAAGTTGGCGAAAAGCCTTCAGTATAGATACCTATATTTATTACTGCGATATTTAAAAGGTCGATGGTTTATTGTGTGCGAGGGCTTGGTGATCGTTACCATGTTAGATAGACTGCTAGGTGCATTTTCACTCAAGCTTGGTATATAAAACAGGGTATTCTGTTCCCGCAAAAGCCCAAGACTGCGTCACGAACGTCTTGATAAGTTTAACGACTTTCACAATTAGTAATGTATATAAAATAAAATACTAACTTAACTATTCTATTTTTGTATCTCGCGTGATTTATCTAAGTTTTAATAACTTTGTAATTGAATTATTAGTTCATAATTAATTTGATAAGTTAAAAATGCATTTTGCTCGGGTAATTCTGTCACACATAGTGGCAACACTCCCAACTGATGCTGTATTCTTGGGCCAATCACGTGAACCAGCTGTCGCGGGAAGAGAATACAAGCATATTATTATACCATGGTCTCAAGTTCGTCGATGCTTTAAGTATAAAATTTGAATTTCTTCGGCATGAAATTTTATTAGTCCCGATTGTTATGCATGTAAAATGCTTTTAAGCTCTAACAAACCACACTCACACAAATATTGAAACAAAAGACCCTCCGAAGTGGAGAAGATAAAAGCGGATTACCGGACTTCGGAATCCGAAGCAAACAGCTGAGGGAGGAACAAGGACTAAAATACATTTTTTAAGGTTCCGTAGCCAAATGGAAAAAAACGGAACCCTTATGGATTCGTCATGTCTGTCTGTCTGTCCGTCCGTATGTCACAGCCACTTTTTTCCGAAACTATAAGAACTATACTATTGAAACTTGGTAAGTAGATGTATTCTGTGAACCGCATTAAGATTTTTACACAAAAATGGAAAAAAACAATAAATTATGGGGGATCCCAATACTTTTTTTATCATATATACTTTTTTACTTATTTTTTTTTATCATACCCATACTTGTGGGGTATCTAGATCTACGTGTGGTGTCTTCAAAAATGATAGTGAGTTTTTATTATATTTTTTTTCTAAACTGAATAGTTTGCGCGAGAAAGACTTCCAAAGCGGTAAAATGTGTGCCCCCCCCCCCCTCCCTCTGTGACTTCTAAAATAAGATAATGATAAAACTAAAAAAATATATGATGTCCGTACATACCATGCAAACTTCCACGGAAAAATGGTTTGAACGAGATCTAGTAAGTAGTTTTTTTTTTATACGTGATAAATCGTAAACCGCAATTTACCTTTCGAACTTTTATTTTATGTTACTTGCTGCAACGGAACCCTTCATTAGCGAATCCGACTCGCACTTGGCCGCTTTTAAAAAAAAAATTTTTACCGTTTTCCAACGCTACTAATAGGTATATTTTGTAACTGTTTATTAATCCTGAGTTAACCTAATAAACCAAACGGAAGAGTTTTGACTGCTGTAGAAATTTTCAAGGAGAAACTACTTCTGCGTCCGACTCAGAACCACAGACTCCGGACATATTTACTCGTAAGTGCGCTTTAAACTCTCTAAACAATACAAACTCATATTTTTCCTATTTTATTGGAAAATCGATTAGTTTTCCTTTCAGGCAGCAGTGAATGGCTACATTCGCATTATTCATGTAATACTCGAATTTAAATTCTTTTCATTACGACCGAAAACTGGCGTCTATAGAAGTACGAACAATTGAAATATTTTTTAATGGCGGCCAAGCTACTGGGAATTTCTTACATGTAGTGAATGATGTTGACGTATGTGGCAGTTTGCTTTTCCTTTCAAATTGCTTTTTTACTTGTGGTAATTGTATAGGTTCAATGTTGAATGTTTAATGACGTTTAACCCTTAAACGTGCGGGTCCATTTTTTGTTGATAAGTGAAATTTTCTTTACATTTATTTTACCGCTAATATAGAGTCACAGTTTCAATCCTCGGGATAGAAAATGAACTTTTTGACTGAGTTTTAGATTATTTGTTACTCATCGATAAAATTACATGTATCTATTTAAGGCCCCGCCAGTTCAGAGCCATTTTTTGGCTCTGAACTGGCGGAGCCTTAAGATAGAAGAGGAAGGTAGGTATCCCATAAACCAATTTTACACAACTTTATGCGTGGCTCAATAATTTACGTATCTGTTCTTAATTAGGTACTTATAAACCTATTCTCAAAGTTATGTCTTTAATTAATATCTTAAATAGCCTAATAAGCATAAATAGCCTAATAAGCATAAATAGCCTAATAAGCATAAATAGCCTAATAAGCATAAATAGTAATCATTGAGGTAGAATTATTTTTCCTTACGTTAAATTGCTTTAGCTTTGAATTAAGAATCCCCTTACTAGACTTACCTAGACTTTCCCACACAAACGTAGTCTACGTTTTATTTTGAAACGACATGTCGGTAAAAAATTGTAACTTTGAAGAAATTGCATATATCTAGGTTATAATTGGTTTTCACAGTCAAACTATAAACTTGAAAGAAAATATAAGAATGTAAATGTTTTCCATACTGATGATCAAAAATGATATAATACACTATATTCTCTTTCAAGTTCATATTTTGACTGTGTGTGTTTCTTTAAAGTTACAAATTTTTACCGAAAACTGACATGTTGTTTCAAAATAAAACGTAGAACTACGTTTGTATCTCTAGGTAAACTCTTAAGGGTAAACATACTGCAATAAATTAAATTCAAACAAGATTTCTTGTATTTACCGGACTAATGAAGTAATTTTATACCTTACCTTGAGCGGCTACCGAGTAACCCTGATTTTAGTTTTACAAAACATTTAGCTGTTGACAACTCGTGTTATCCGACTCCGAATCTTGTTAAATCTCACGTTTCGTCCTTTAAACTTTAATAACCTTATTGCAAAGTAAAATATTTTGCTCATTAGTGCTTTAGTAGCTTATACCTAAGTTGTTTGATATTTCTTTAAGATTTACTGAAACGTTTATTAGGTATTAGATATCATTATATTCGAATGACAGTTCAAGTATTAGATATTGTTGAATTAAATTAAATTGTTGTGAAGTAAATCTATTTTTGAGTTTAAATCCATTACGTTTTTTTTTCTGGTCTTATTTTCAAGAATATTATTAAAATTCAAGTGTGGAAAATAGCACTTTCCGAAAAATGTGCAAAAATAAATTTATATTTAAGTTGAACTTGAAATTTTCCGAGTTCAAGCGAAATATGAAACTCGTTTGTTTTACTGAAAGTCTATTTCTTTTCAATTTTTTATTTTATGTCATGTAGACTCATGACTGAATTTATTATAATTATCAAAGTATATGGAATCACAGTCGCTACAGTAAAATGCCACGTTAGCGATCGAAAACTATAAGTACACAAAAAATAACAAAGAGAAGGACATAATAAACTATAAAACATTTTGACTTTCGACACCCTGACCCAAATGGGACACGTGTATCTTGTACGTAGTTACATTTATTGAACGACCGATCGAAGTTCTCAGACTACTTGAACAAACCGGCGACTTGTGTATGTACGAAATATTAGTTCAACTCTAACTCAAATTTCTTTGATCAGAACATGAAAGGTAGGCAATCATCATCATGATGTGGTAGCACAGGAGCACGACCCTCTCTGTGCTACCACAGCCATACCTGGCCGGAGCAGACAGAAAATTTGGCCTACGCTCTCCACACTTGTCAGACGGGTTGGAGATGTTTATAAGCTTTGTTTAGCTTGTGTTTCCTAAGTCACCTCCTACGACATCCACGCAAAGACTTCGAGTGGTCCTATTCTACTCTGCCGGTAAAAGTAAAAGGTAGGCAAGTAGATGAAAAAAGATTTTTTAAACGCCAACATCGCCAATTCATTTAACGGGTTGCCGAGATATTAGGTGTTACAGTTTGATGATAACTACCTAGTGGAAAATCAACCTGTATAAACTAGTACCTACTAGTTTATACAGGTTGGTACTAGTTTATACAGGTTGATTTACTGGTATCCCCTAGCTATATTAATGTCGGAATCAGAATCACTATTAGAACCCAGAACCGTAAAGAAAAAAGAACGCTTATTAATTTCTCTTCCAAATTTCTATTAAATGACTAATCAACTGACTTTATTACATGCGCGGCGTTTGCTCTTCCCGCTCGCCGGCCGCCACCTGCCAGTCGCCCGTTAGCGGGCGGTGACATTCAAGTAAAGCGGAATTTCGTTAAATAGGAGATTTTTGGTATGCATTTATCGGCTAATATCATTTGTTTTTATTTTAGAACAAGCTACTTATAAGATATTTAATTTTTTTATTTCGCTTATAGATAGCTAATAGTAGGTTCAAAATCATCCTGTATAGATACGACTCCTAGACAGTAGACTGTGGAGTCACGACATTGTCTTTTGGCAACTAAACTGACATAAAATAGTACATGTAGCAAGGTAGCGACCCAAACACACAGGCGGCTTTGAGGCGGTCAATTTTACGAGCTCTTGAATTCAAGACTAACGAAACTGTAGCCAACTCTAATGTAGAAATGTCTTGCTTGTATATGTAGTTTTGAGTTGGTAGAGAATTTTAGAATCCAAAATACAAATAGGGTATTAAACCACACCTTTTAAAAGTGTCTCAATTAGATTGTGTGCTACCTAATAAACTACAAAAAAAAAACCAAAATTTTTATTCATTCAATAAGTGCCATAAAAATGCATTTAAATTTTACATTTGCAACGCGCGTAATTTGCCGAAAGCAGTGGACGCCGTATTGCTCTGTGGTCATGACGTCAGTTATGCGTGTAAACAAATGCGCTGATGTATGTATTTTGACAGTTGGCTCTTTTTAGTTAACATAGGCGTATGACGTAATAGCATGGCGGCTACAATTTGATGTTTAAAAACTTAAAATTTTGAGTTAAATTTTAAAATTTATTTTGTTATTTTATGAACTAAAACTAACATATTTTTATAGGGTTTTTTAGGCATTCAAGATGCAGTACTAAAGTACTCAAATTAAATAATGAAATAAGAAATGGTGAAAAAATTGTCCCGCTCACGTGGAATTTTTTAACCATTTATTATTTCATTATTTAAAACTAACATTTTCCGACTGTTTTAAGATATCTCAAGAATATATTTTTATTTTCATCTTATATATATAGACTAAAATACTTTATTAAATTATAGAGGCGTGCTATTAAAATGGCCTTGGTAAAGTCTAGTTGAGGACTTTCTCCGGCTGAAATAATAATATGTATTCATTCCATATAGGTATGTAGACAAATTGGACATCCTCTCAAGTGTTTATGATGATGGTCGAATTGGAAAACGTCCAGTGGGTCGCTGAAGATATCGTTGAAAAGATAAAGTACATGGAGCACCATCAAAGCCCAACAAAAAGACCGCAGACGCCGTAGGACATGCAAAATATGGGACAGTGGCGTCTGGTGGTGAACTAAGTAATTTTAATTAAATTTAAGAATTGAATGCAAGTTGTAAAATGGCCTTTTCAAAATTCTCCTGGGTCTTGGGTGTTTATCTATATATGTATTTATCATAAAATATAATATCGTTGAGACAGTATCCCATAACACAAGTTTAAAAAAAACTTACTTTGGGACTAGCTCGATTAGTGTGATTCGTCCCTATATAAAAAAATTTAATGCATTCTACTTTACGTAGGTATATTTAAACTCGAACTGCTATATTTTAACACCATACATATACATACACTATCACGTCTTTATCCCTAATGGGGCAGACAGGGCCGTAAGACCCAAGTGCTAATTTTCGTAGGCGAGAAAGTGGAAAAAGGAATCAAAACAGTGATCGCCTAATAATAAACTTCAAACTTCTTTATTTGTGGAAACAAGTTACAAAAGATGACAATTTAATATAGAGATACACTCTATATTAAATTGTCATCTTTTGTAACTTTGCACTCTTTTTCCTGCCCATAGGCATTTTGTTTTTATTTTTATTTTATGATAATGTAGTTTGTAAGTTATGTAATTTTGTACTTACATAACTTACAAACTACATTATTATAAAATAAAAATAAAAACATTATTTTAATTGCTTGTCATTCAAAAAGTCATTCAATTTATAGTAACATTTCTGAGCTAGTAGATCATGGAGGGTCTTTTAGAGTGTCTTGTACTTTGAGTCAGTTGTAGTTGTTTAGGTAATTTGTTGTATATGACAGGAACTCGACCAAAAACACTCTTGTGCAACAATTCTGTTTTGCTAGATTGTAGCATTAATTTTGTACAGTGACGAGCTCGTGTTCGATGTGTGAACATATGTTTATTCAAATGTACAAAAACAGCACACTCGTATATATAAATACAGGGTAAAGTAAGTAAACTTAGCATTTTAAAATATTGCTCACATTAATCATTATGTTGCAGTTGAAAAATTGACCTGATACATCTTTTCTCTTTTGTCATTAACTCTTTATCAGTTTCATTACCCCAAAATATAACTCCATATTTTAGGGTATAGTTAACATACGCATGATATGCCGTAAGTACTGCGTCTTGATTTATATTTTTTTGTAATCTGCGGAGTGCATGTGACAATTAATATAATATACAAATTATATAAAAAAAACAATAATGATAAAACACCTGTAAAACTATTTTAAAAATAAACAGGTGAAGATCGATTGCAGAAAGTAAACAAACTCCTTGTGGTGACCTACAAGTTTATCACGGAATGTGTTCTTTACACTAAGTGAGAAGGAAGTGCTGGTTTTCGTTATCATGTGACGTACCTTTAGTTCACGCGATCGAAAAGGCCACCCGCGAGCATTCATTTTATGGCGCCCAGTAAGTCACCTCATTTTACAGTGCATTCTGGGCTTTACAAAAAAATCTAAGTATTATTTTGTTCATTATAAATAAGGACAAAGTACAGATTATCGCTATCACGTGAATTCATATTAAAAATTAAATATAAAGGGTTATTGCGCTTGTATGAAGTCGGTAATGCACCTAATTTTTGAGATCCATATAAAGTTATATAATAATACTTTAATTTCAAGATATTTATTTATTTATTTTACTATATCATATAACACACTTATTACAACAGAAATTTTACACAATATTTCTATAAACCACTGAGTTACCAAAAAGTTCATCATCATCCGAGCGGTATTCCCGCTACCTACCCTAGGTGATTCGACGAGGTTACTGCTTTTACACAAAGCGACTGCCGTCTGACCTCCGCAACCCAAAGGGTAGACTAGAACCAATCCTAGGGATAGGTACAAATGCTAGATGGCGTTCGGGACCAACAGCTTTACGTGCCTTCCGAAGCACGGAATCCTCTTGCTTTTCGGATAATCAAGTGATTCAAGCCTGCAATATCCTAACCAGACTGGAAACAACTTTTCACAAAGTATGCTTCCCAGTAGGATTTAAACCCATGACCTACGGATCACAAGGCAGACGCCTTGACCACTGGACCACGGAGGCAGTCAAAAAGTTATTTTACAAAAAATAAATAAAACTGATATATACCCTCGTACTCATAAAAATTACGAGCATTCATCATATAGCTTAACAAGGAGAGTAATATTTGGATCAAGTGAGTAGTAACATTTGATTTTAATTTACGACTTCACACAAACTTTGTCATTATTTTAATTGTCGTTTATTTCAAACCGTAATGTGTTTATTGCTTCATAGTTCTGTTTTAATCATTATACTCGTACACTTACTTCCAATGAAGATTTTACCTACAGCTTTTATAGCATTCATAATTTTATAGATTATTAAAGTGACTTAAGAACTTGATGTTAAGATAAGATTGTATTTGTATTTCTAATCTGTCATAAATTCAGGCAGTTTTTCAATTATTTTTGTATAAAAATATACCTACATATATTCTACCTACTTGTAAAGTAACAGAGAATTTATTTGTGATCAGATCATACGAACATATATATAGAAAACACGACTAGAGCTACGTATCAGTTGTTGGGATAATACCAAGATAATACCTTCTTCTTATTTGATAATACCATAATAATAAACCTGCCATATATCATCTTGGTGAGAAATAACAGCAAAAGCTAATAACAGCTACGAATAGGGCTGTTTGTCTTGGTTACAACGTTTGACTGGTCACAATAACATTACAATTGACAGATATCATTTCACGCAACTGTCGACCTTACAGCGTAATGATAGGAAAGAATATTGCCTGGCGATAATGAGTAGGGCGACCCCATTCACGCGGTATCGCGGACAAATTCGCCGAGTCAGCAAGTAATATGGAGTAAGGGAGTGGTTTCACCATCCGACAAATCGTATCCGAATTTATCCGGTAGTCGAATAATCGCTAGTTGACAGAAACTTCCTTTAACGTTATAAATACTCTTAGCATTCTCACGCAATTACGAGTATGTATTTGATTCTGTAAGTTAATTAAAAATTTCATACTTTCATATTGTACATGTTTTTAGTAATTTTGATGTCATGGTCACGAACTCACGATAACTTTCAAGCTTAAGCTGTTGCATATTGCTTGGTTTCTTTTATTACCATAGATTAAAATAGTACTTTTATTAAAGATTGGACTGATAAAATATTTAGACTGATAAAATAATTGATTAACTCCACCGAGAAGAGCAAGCTCCTTAATTAAAGGAGAATAAGAAATAATTATTAGTTCGTAGAACGTTTTCGTGTAAGTGGCACTTGTAGAACGTAGCTTGATGACTAATACCTAATGACGAAAGCCGGGACTATACCCTTAACGTGCCTTCTGAAGCACGGAGGGCCTCGAGATTTTTTTGTGACCCATCCAATTAATGACAATGCCCGGGGTTGCTTATCTTGCGAGTTTGCACGGGGCCACCGAACAAACACGCATTACTAGTAATGAAAATGCGACTCGTCATACAACCCCATAATTCAGCAATTCTTAGACCGTAAAGGTTCATGTTCGAACTTAAAAATTATATTTATCTCATCTACTCCTATAATTTTTTATTAATGAAAAAATATATTTGTACCTATATAAAATATACCTTTGTGAGCAAAATAAATATTCTTATTATTTATTTATTAGAACTTTTGCTTTTATAAAGAACTTTTGCTTTTTTATTATTCCAATATCAGTCACACTCAGGACTTTAATAAGTATTTGTAAGACTTGTAGCCTTTCAAATCAACATCATCATCAGGTCTTTTTTAGTCTTCACTTCAAAAGCACAACCCTCTCTGTACTACCAAAGGCATATATTAGCCAGAGCAGTCAGAGAATTTGGCCTTCGGCCTCTCCACGCTGGCCAGACGGGTTGGAGAGGTCTCATTAATGTTTATAAGCTTTGTTTAGCTTGTGTTTTTAAGTCGCCTTCTACGACATCCACAGGAAGACTTTTATTGGTCCTATTCTACTCTGCCGGGAGCCACACAGCGAAGTTTTTTAAATACTCGAGCCTATCTAAGTTTTAGCTAAAGTCTGTTTTGAAGCGACTTTTTGAGCGGGGTAATAAACCTTCCTTTTACGAGCCGCCCTTTTTACGGTTATTCCGGATATGATTGTCCGCTCCTCGTAAAGAAGTTACGTCATAAGCGTTTACACTCGTGTAGGCACTATGTTATAATTTGCTTTGAGTTTACGCCGTGAGTATTTTAAACGAACATTTTTCAAACATGAAGGAGGTTGTTAAATATGTTTTATAAGACCTTTAATTTTATTTCGAGTTATACATTATATACGTGCGTAAATTTGTAAACAACACGTGGAGGGTTGAATTGATTCACGTTTGGGCTCCATTTAGTTCACATTTTAATTTATTGTCATTAAAAAGAATATCTTCCATGTTGGTATGGAAGAAAAGAAAAAACTTGTGAATGTACCAGCTGCTTCTCTTTCCGTGCAGATCATGTTCCCCAGCGCCCATCACTATTTTGATTCCTTTTTCCACTTATTCGCCCACCATCACGCTTTTAAAGTTGCTTTGGAGTCTTGCGGCTCTGGGCCTCTGCTCAGAGCAGCAAGACCCAAAATGCTCTGTCTGCCCCATTAGGAATAAAGACGTGATAGTGTATGTCTGTCTATGTATAAAAAAATATTTCTATTATAAAAATGTGAAAAGGTTCTACTGGTACTAGAGGTGCAGACACAGTATTTAATATTATTTTTGCGATTAAATGTTGTTCCAAAAATGACAATTAGTTAATAATCAAAACCACAACGACAATGAAAACATCAATAACAAAAACACATGTCACAAACTTTAGCATTCGAGTTAGTAAGCAAATACAGCATTCTTCAGAAGCGTATCATACTTAGAAAAATGAAAACTTGTCAAGAGTTTCCTTACGTTTAACATAAAAGTAGTATTAAAGTATTCCAAGGTTAATTCATACAATCCTCATGTAAATAGGCAAGTGCCAGTTCGTTTACACATTTACAGGGTATTCCATATTCTAAATATTGAATTCATAGAACATCTGTTTATACAAAGATCTAGTTATGAAAGGAAAATTAACTGAAACTATTTCTGACACAAGTTCAGTCTATTATATCTGAGGGGCAAAGTGGACTCCGGACATCGCCGCCTTGCAGCTGAGGATGCAACTAGGAATACGCTGAGATGAGAGAGAGAGAGAGAGAGCCTTGAACTTATGCCAGAAATAGTAATAAACAACTATCCTGAGGGTCAATGTACTCAGACTTGTGTAAGTAGTTACTGTGCACTACAAAAAAAATATTTTTTTTTTGTGAAAGAACATTACCATATTCTGAAATTTCGTTTAAATAGTTTCATTAATTTAACTAGATCTTATAAGTTTATGTATCACATATAATATTATAGAATATCATTCTGAATAATTACTGTCTTGTAAATTTACAGTCACATCAATATAAGTATGAAATATATTACATTCGTCTTGAATACAGTATAGGATCTAAGATAAAGGTCTTAGTACTAATGGCTGGGGCCCTACCCTAGCCATTAGTACTGAGATCCACTCTATAGTAGCTCTACAAGGGATTAAAGCCACTCGTTCTTATCTTCTAAATGTCTTCTAGTACACATATACAACATGGAAGAGACATACTCGTAAGAAATCGAACCACGGGCTATACTAGATCACTAAAGTATAATGAAATGATAACAGTCAAGAAACCAAAAAAAAATTACCATTCCCGTAAAAATCGCCCGGGCGGCTGCACACTTTTGTATGGAAATGCCGAAATTTTGTTTTTATTCTATGGCTGTTATTTTAATTTCATTATACTATAATGATCTAGTATATACCGTGGTTTGATTTATTACAGGTATGTCCCTTCCACGTTGTATATAAAACTGTTTTAGATTTTATTTACGAAATGCCTAGATTTGTCTGTTTGTTATATTCAATAAAATATCTATTAATTTTGACATGACTGTCATAATAAATAATAATAAAAAACAGTCTATTATTTTCTTTTGCTTACTTTTGGTAGGTACGCAAATTGTTATTTCGAGAAGCATTTAGCTTCTATAAATGTAATTTAGAGAAAAAACTTAGAAAATAAAAATTAAAACATTGATTTGTATCTCGGAAAAAAATTACCTACTTATTAGTAAAAAAAACACAAGGAAAAGTAAAACAGGCTGTAAGTAGTAACAAAGAAAATAGAGCGAAGTAGGTATGGAAAGGTCGTTTTGCAATGCTTTACATTGATAAATAGAGATGTAATGTTAAAAAAAATATCTACTTCAATACATAAATTGCCTATATTATATTTCCATTTCATAATAATAAATATTTTTTTAAGTAAACCTAATTTACTCTCAAATGTCCTTCTTTAAAACATTACGTAATTTTAAATGACATAAAATAAACAACAAATAATACAATATTTTTTATTTTACCCGACTGCGCTGAGGGTTGTTGTTATGTTTGTATGTAAATTTACTACGCTCTACAGCCTAAACGGATAAATGGATTTTAGCTTGTGAGGTGTCGTTAGATTTTCCCTAACTCAGAGAGGGACACTGAGTTTATCAAAAATTTAAATAATCCAAAATGGCTGATTTTCGCGCCAAATTATATGTCTTCAAATATTTTTTTTATTCAAAACCTTTCGAATAAGTTATCAAATTAAAGGATTTTATACAAGGATTACAAAAATATGTTGGCAGTCGGGTTTTTTGTTTTTTTAATAATTACTTGTTTAAAATATATAAATGTAAAGCATTACATATAGGTATATTTTAGATGGGTACGAGTACAAGGCACACTCTGATACCTGGTGAGGTAGACCGCGCCTTGAAGGTCGGCGCAATCATGACGGTCTCTGGAAATCACAATCACAACCATCAGAATCAGAACTAACGAACATTGCGGCTTAAACCCAGCTAATTATATTAATAAGGATTACCCGTGTGGTTCCGGGTTAGAATAGGATCACTGCATCTCATCCTGTGGATGTCGTAAGAGGCGACTAAAGGACTAAGCACAAACATCTCGTGCTACAATTGCATTCCCAAGGAGGCTAACGTCGGGCGGCGGCCGGTTGTAAAACTTTTCGCACAAATACATTCCCAAAGAGGGTTAACGTTAGGCAGGCGGCTGGTTGTAAAACTAAAGCCAAATCACTGAAAATGTTCCGGCTATTTCTTTTCCATTTTACAAGGTCTTTGACATCCTTGGGTGACCATTGACATGCATATTATATTTGAAGAAGAAAAAGCGGGAAAGCGCACTCCGGGCTCCGAAGCAGCACAGCTGAGGATTCGTACGTAGCTTATTGCTGAGTAAATCTATAAGTAAGACTATATACCTATCGATATAGTCATACTTATATGTACTGGTTCTATCTTGTACTTAAATATCGCCTTAAGTACGTGCACGATCTAACGAGTACTTCTTATTATTTACTTATTTTTACATACCGGAAAAATAATGAAGGTATACAACGTGGAAGGGACATACCCGTTTTAATCGTGCCACGGTCTATACTAGATCACTATAGTATAATAAAATTAATAAAACAACCAAAAAACAAAAAAAATTCAGCATTTCCATACAAAAGTGTGCAGCCGCTCGGGCAATTTGTATGGGAATGTTAATTTTTTCTTTTGGTTTTTCGACAGTTATTTTTATATCATTATACTAGGTACTCGTATAATGATCTAGTATAGCCCGTGGTTTGATGTATTACGGGTATGTCCCTTCCACTTTGTATACGAGTATGAAGCCTAGCAAAATACTTATATTGAAAGTAGGTACATACAGGGTAGATTCAGTCCATGATATTGAACTACTTTCCTCAAGTAACGT
Source organism: Acrobasis repandana (assembly GCA_963576875.1). Classification (NCBI taxonomy): domain Eukaryota; kingdom Metazoa; phylum Arthropoda; class Insecta; order Lepidoptera; family Pyralidae; genus Acrobasis; species Acrobasis repandana. The sequence continues at coordinate 6,208,346 of OY756221.1, read as the reverse complement.
AATAAATAAAATTGACCATTAAATAAGGTTTTTAAAATATAATAAATCCTATTTGAAAGTTGCATTTTTGTTTACATTTATGTCAGTTATTTCAAGCCTTTTAAAGTTTGATCGACCTAACACTGCAGTACCAGTAGCACGAACATCAATGCAAGTAACAAATTATTTAAATTTTACTTTATACGAGTATAGTGTTTGCTACCTTGACTATGCTAGCAATTATTTATTTCCATTTCAGTAATATTGTTTGATTTACAACTCTGTTTACCTTCAAATACGGGAAAATATTAGTGCAAAAACAAAAGATAAACAGATATTACAAAATGCGAGATAAAAATATCACTACACCACTTAAACTACACTACTTAGTACTACACATTTTGGACTACCATTAATTACTACAAAAAGGGAAAACCCCACTAAACTATAAATAGAAAGTAACAATGCACTCCGTGTAATGTAAGGGGAAACACATCGATGCCTTAGGGAATAAATGGACATTTTTACAGCGGCTCCAAACATGTCATTGGCATTTCGTCACAAAAGTAGCAAATGCCAGCTTTGAAACGATTAGAGACGAGGAAAACTATAAAATAAAGTAGTTAAGGCCGTACCTAAATTTTCCGGGGTCCAGTGCTGCCCCCATTTAAAATAAATCATTTCAAAGAAAACGGAGACATTATTAAAAATTTTGCTACTACCAAATCCTAAATAACCCTTCAAAGTATTTAATGAACTACTGTTTACAGTTTATAATGAGAACGTTAAGCTTTACTACGCACATTAGCTAAAAGTGGCCGTTTTTCGCAAATGTGCGTAGTAAAGCTTAACGTTCTCACTTTAAACTGTAAACAGTAAATGATAAAATACTTTAAAGGGTTATCTAGGACTTGGTAGTAGCAAAATTTTAAATGATGTCTCCGTTTTCTTTGAAATCATTTATTTTAAATGGGGGCAGCACTGGACCCCGGAAAATTTAGGTATGGCCTTAATGCAGAAATTAAGTACATATTATATTTTTAAATTCATTTAACTGTAACTTGGTAAGTATTAAGAGCCGTATGCTTGCCGTATGGCGTGTGCCTTGATCGTAAATAATTTAAAAAAAGTTTCATCATAAAAAGTTACGTCAATTTCTGGTATTCTTCATCAGTTCCACTTCACCAAAACTCACTTTCTGAATGCAAATGCTTGATTTGTTGTCAAAAACATCAAAATCACTTTATAGATACATAGAATATTAGAGGAGTTCCCTCGATGTCTTGAGAATCCCATAATTAGATCATTACCCGGTGACAATAGGACCAACTTGCATATATACCCTTATGCTACCAAACAAAAAAATAATTTTCTAAATCCGTTCAAAAACGAAGAAGTTAGCATACATAAAAATTTGAAATGAGCTCTTCTTTTTTTGAAGTTGAAAATATGGGATGATTGGTAATTTTACTGTTTAACACTTTGATTGCCAAAATTGCAGACACAATAGATTTTTAATTGTTTTACATAATGAAATAAGAAATGGTGAAAAAAAAACCACGTAAGCAGGACGTTTTTTCACCATTTCTTATTTCATTATTTAATTTGAGTACTTTAGTACTGCAAAACAACCCTAAAAAACCCTATAAAAATATTTTTAATTGTTTGTCTGTCACCGCAGGTGAAAGACTTAATAAAATCCTACTCGGTGACGAAAATTTAAATTTATTCCTTTCAAATATTTTCATGCTATTCAGAGAAGGCTTTGGCACAATGCGAGCGAGATAGTATGATGAAACTTTTTCCACTCTAAAAGTTTTATGGCTGGAAAGTCTAAGTTTAATATTCGACCTGAAGAAGTGGAGCTTCTAAGAGGCACTAATAAGAGGCGTAGTTGAGTGTTTATTAACTGTCTGAGTCCATGCTATAAAATATGGAGAGTGTAAAACTGCAACACTGAGAACTTGTACTCTAATTCCAGAAAAAAAATTCGTACATCACATATGGATAGGCTGGCTACCATCGCTTCCATATTTTGCTTCTCCTAGTACCGTCTGAGATTAACAAATTCGCAGTCATGAATGAAAATGTTCATAATATAATTTATTGACGTGGCTGGACCACGCTATAATATCGCCTGCAAATACATATATTGTTATTATAAACCCTTTTCCCCCATATTGTCTCAGTAAAATCAAGACTTTACGGAGCTTACAATAAGCATACAGTGGTTCCCTTCACGCAGGTTCGCACCTAGATCAGAAATCGCATTAGCGAAGAACAAAATCAATCATGGCCATCCCTCCGGACATGTCGGCAGGCTAGGGAGGCACTACCCCAATGGGATAGTCGCCTATCCCGACGCCTGTTAGCACTACCCCGAAGGAATCTACGCCGTATGGTTGACATCATTACTGGTCACTGTGCACTTAACAAACACCTTTACACCTTAGGTATTACAGACAGCCCTCTGTGCAGAGCTTGCATGGAGGCTGATGAAACTGCGAGCCATCTCCTCATCAAGTGTGGTGGCGTCGCACACATAAGAAGAGGGTTCCTGGAACATCAAGGGACCGTGGAGGAAGCCGTGAGGACACCGGGGAGCATTCTCGGCTTCCTACAGGAGCTGGGCTGGTTTGAGAACTGATAACAGCGCCAGCTCTCCACGCAAAATGGGTTCAGCAGAATGGACCAAATTGCGGAAAAAAGTCATCGAGAGAAGTAAGAAGTAAGTAAGCATACGGTGACGACAGGGACAGAAAAGTATTATTCCAATTTATCCGTCTTGTAGATTATCCGAAAATAATGGACACATATTTTTCAGTTTATCGAAAAAGTAAAAATTCGCATAGATACCTCTGTATCTATGCGAATTTTTACTTTTATATATTATTATTTACTATTATATATTACAGAGCATCTAAGTTCCAGAGTGAGTGCTTGTGACATCACCGCTATGTAAAAATTGTACCTAATCGTGACGTCATGCGAAATTTTAATACGCTGTACCTATCTACGTCAATTTTTGTTCCTCAGAGAAAATAAAAAATACGTGTACAATATTTTTTAATAGTCTAACCAAAAAAAAATATTCTTCCAGTGGTTCTGCCTATTATATTTTGGGTGGTTTCGTAATAAATTTCATCAGAACTTTTCCGCCATAAGGCGATGTCAATTAACTTAGTTGTCGTTGTCTCAGCCTCTATATTTTGTGCCGGGGCCCGTGGCTGGGCTTTCTCTGCAATTATTCCGTTTGCGTTAATTCAATATTGGTTTAGCACGGTTGCCGAGTGACGCACGCTGGCCTACATGCTTCACCTTCACCCGACAGTTTGCTTACCGATTAATATTCTGTGTGATTTCAATAGGAACTGATCGTCTGGTGGCTTATTCTCTTTACCAGTATCAATTTAAAGTAAATAAAAAAGATCAATATTAAAAAAGGACAAATTAAATTTATGTTACGATTCGTAGTTGTATTTCTAGTTCCTGTTGTTTAATTTCATCTCGACAAGTAATAAATGATTTTCCTTGGTTTATTGTAATGATAATATTTTTAGGCCTTTTCCCTATTTTAATGGCAACTACGTAAGTAAAAAACCTTGCAATAATCTGATAATAAAAAGTTAAATAAAAACAGGCACAATATTGGTAAAATCCTTTCTTTTAATAAACTTTTCAAGCGCAGTGCAAGTAAAGATTTTCCACGTATACCTAAGACATACATAGAAATATCTAACGCAGTAGCCAGTCGATTTTAATTAAAAAAATAGACTTCTTACTTATTTCCCACAGAGTAATATGAAACTTTGTAAACTGGATAATACTTTGGTAAACAAGCTCAACAAAACAATACCTATCAGAGCTAAAATGTAAAAGTCACTCCATCCAAAAATACGTTTGAATAAGTTTTTCGAATAATTAATTTTTTTCTTACAAGTATTTATTGTGAAGCCTAAGTACTTATCAAGACAAATGTAATTTCGAGGGATTGTGACGTTTTTTTATGGGGTTCCTATAGCCACCTCTTGGTTCAATTATTAAATCAGGTTGTTATGATAATAGTGCATTCTTCATCATTATCATCTTCATTGCCTTCTCCCTATTTGGGGTCGGCTCTGTATGTCAACTCCCTCCATCGTTTTCAATCATTTATCATATCTATACTAACCCCCCTCTCCATCATGTCCCGCTTAACACACTCTTCATCCGTGAACCATCCATTAACTATCTAATAAACATTAGCGTACAAAATTTCTCTCAAGCAGAAACCGGGAAGTACCTCTTTAACTTGGAACTTGACCTAAAAAACAAATAATAAACGGCAATCTAAATAAAAGCTTGTGAAAAGGTCTCGTACAAAAATATACAGCGTCGATTTAGAGTTCAACATTAGAACTCCGTCTAGCCCAAACTAAATATGATTGGGACGGTAAACCAACCGCCAAAAGAACGTTGGCAGCGGCTGGTCCGTGAAATCGAATTGGCCGCCAGTCAGAGACGAAAATAAGCAGGTACGGATTCGTATTCGGTGAATTGGGAACTTGAAACCCAGGTGCAGCAACAGACAGCCCAGGATTCAGGATGTTTTAGATTTTTGAAAATAGCTCGAGACTAGATAAACTTTTTGTTCAAATGGTAATGATTTTATTGAGAAAGTAAACCAACACCCTTTACTGGAGGACATGTATGACGAGAGTGATGAATATATAAATATTAGATCCTTACATATGAAATTGCCGATTTTCAATACTCGCAACTTTAAAATCAAATATCTTGCGTTTCATTAGGAATTCCAAATTCAAATTTATTTCGGAATAAAGTCAGAAAATATTGTTTTAAAATTCGTATTTCATTTGTTTTAACATCATTTGTTTGAGTTTCAACATTGCTATAACAACAACTATGGACAAATTGAAAATTCGCGGTATTTACGAATACGAGTTCCACCGTGGCACCAGTGCTGCAGAAATGACTCGAAGAATTAACGACGTGTATGGACCAGGCACCGCTAACGAACGAACGGTGCGTTTTTGGTTGCAACGTTTCCGTTCTGGAAATTTCGATTTACACAATGAGCCTCGTGGACGACCTGATACTCAAGTGAATAACGAAGAATTGAAGGCGATAGTGGAAGCGGATCCCATCTCAAACCACTTCTGAATTAGCAGCAGCCTTCGGCGTAAGTGACAAAACGATACTTATCCACTTGCGCCAAATCGGAAAAATTAAAAAACTCGAAAAGTGGGTACCGCACGAATTGACTGAAGCAAACCAACAAACACGCGTTGATTGCTGCGTTTCTTTGCTTAATCGCCACAATAATGAGGGGATTTTGAACCGTATCGTGACTTGTGATGAGAAATGGATCCTGTACGACGATCGGAAGCGATCATCACAATGGCTTGACCCTGGAGAACCGGCAAAACCTTGCCCTAAGCGAAAACTGACCAAAAAGAAGATTCTGGTTAGTGTTTGGTGGACCAGTGCTGGTGTTATCCACTACAGCTTCTTGAGATCAGGCCAGACGATTACTGCAGACTTGTATTGCCAACAATTGCAAACAATGATGGAAAAGCTCGCCATTAAACAACCGAGACAGATGAATTGCTCTAGCCCACTGCTTCTTCAGGATAACGCTAGACCACACACTGCACATCAAACGATCGCCAAGTTAGAGGAGCTGCGACTGGAACCTCTGCGTCACCCACCATACTCTCCAGATCTTGCCCCAACCGATTACCACTTTTTTCAAAATTTGGATAACTTTTTACAAGGAAAAAATTTCAAAACTGATGAGGCAGTCAAAACCGCCTTCAAACAGTTCATAGACTCTCGCTCCCAGGATTTTTTTTCCAAAGGTATCAATGATCTGCCTATAAAATGGCGGAAGTGTATCGATAACAACGGCGCATACTTCGATTGATTAAATAATAATTTCATTAAAAAAAACTTGTTTCACTTTTTTGATACTGAACGGCAATTTGATATGTAAGGACCTAATAGATAAAGTGAAAGAGGCTTGTCAGGATCATAGTAACTGGAAGCGTGCAACTATGGAAAACAGATGTGATTGTATAAAAATCTTTAAATACCTTGACTTCTAGAGTGCTTTTGCTTTCAAATATATTTTTATTTTTTTAATTGTTGCACCTACTAACTATTTACTAGAGCGGAAAAATTTATATGAAGGAACATACAATACACCTAAAGGAAAAAATATTCCAAATAACATAATTTCATAATTTATTTAAAAAAAATTGATGAATTCTAGAATCTAGACTTGAAAAATAATCATTGCTAAATTTTATTCTCGGATCAAATCTTTACTTTCCTGGACTACATTTCAGGTGCACCGAGCACCAATGAATCAGCAATGAGTGAGATCCGGGAAAGAGTTTCATCTTCGTCACATGACGAAATATCCGATCAGCGCATTCCGTTTTCATCTCTTTTGCAATCAATATAAGTAATATGGTTGCACAATTATTGGGTCGCTTACCAGGAATTTTAGTGTGACGGAGAATTTTGTAAGGAAGGAAATCAAGGTGAATCGGCAGCAAAAATATTTATCTTAGCCTGTTGTAGCTTGGCCGTGTTGTCTAGCCTAGAATAGGCCACTAATGCTGGGAATCTATTTGCTGATATGCTGATGCTGGTTTTACATACATTGCTGTTTTTTTAATCATACTATTTTGACCGATCGTTGTAAAACAGGCAATGTATATAAATTCAGCATAGTGTATTCTCTGCCTAAAATACCTTCCTTTTGAATACAGCCACATCGAAGCATCGTAAGTCTTCTAAGATAAAGAATAATTATAATAAATTTATTTGTTCCTCTGCACTTGAATACAAAGATCAGTGTAGTAATAATATTTTTTTTAGGGAAGTAATTAAATTTTTTTTACGAATGGAGGGACTCAATCAGCGAGACACGTATTTCCTTTCAAAAAGACCTAGAAAGAATGTGGAATAAATCGCGTTCTTTATTGATAACATTTTGCGTGAGTGGTCATGGTAAAATCGTCCAACGTCTTTTTTATAATAAGTAAAAAATAAGAAGTATTTTTAATATATAAACTTTCACGTTCCAAATCGAATGTAGACAAAAATTATATGTTACAATAATCGGATATGTTTCGCAGAGACTAGCCAATTCGGTTACTAACATTTCAGTTAAGATCTTTCCTCTGCAATGCAGGCTGCGTCCGCCTTTTTAGAATACTCTAACATAATAGTTGTACAATTCTACGAATAATTTTATGGGCTATGTCAGGGCGCGGCGTCACACACGAGTTGCGCGGGCGCAGCAAATAGAGCCCAGATCCTGTGTGTGTGAACCGACCCCACCCACAATTAAGGACAATCAGATTATTGCTTTGTCTGCTACTTGGGCCTAGTTTACACGACCGTATTGCTGTACTGCACTATATCAATGACATGCAGCACGCAGCTCTTCAAACATATGGCATTTATATATGTGTATACATACCTCGAATTAATATAAATATACGTAGATTGATAATGACAACGTGAATGTAAAAGTGGGTCTAATTTAACGTCAAACGTTTGAATAAATACTTAAATAATAATAATTAATTGATCACTAAGTACTTTTCTTACTTTACTTTTTTCGTGAAAAGTTAGAGTTATGGCGGTGACTATTTACATTATAAACTACAAATTATCGTTATTTTAAACGTTTTCAATTTTCCTGCACTTCACCAAGTAATAAACTGTTTACTTCTAAGCTCGCTTTAAGTAGGCACTAGTATTAGTATATGTAAAGGCGATTTCTCTATCATAATACCCGCAGTGTAATGGAATATGCTTGCAGGAACATAAATAACCAGCTCTGCTGCGTCCCTTGGGTAGAGCTATAGTTCAAGATCGCACTGTTATAATATAAATTGTCTTGGTGTCCTATTTTACAACTACATAAGTCCCCTAATATTGGCATTATGCACTGATAGTGATTTCTCTATAATAATACCCGCAGTGTAATGGAATATGCTTGCAGGAACATAAATAACTAACTGCACTCCTTCCCTTGGGTAGAGCTATAGTTCAAGATCGTACTATTATAATCTAAATTGCTTTAATGTTTCAATTTACAACTAAGTTCCTTTAAAATAGGCATAATGCAGTAATATTAGTGCATTAAGGCGATTTCTCCATCATAATATCCGTTAATATTACAACTAGCTACCTATGAAAATGCGAAAAATTAACGTCCCTATACAGGCTGACTTTTTATCCACCAGCCAAATTTATGGAGCAAGTTCAGTCCATGATACAGAACTACTTTCCATAAAAACAATAAACGAAAAGCTAAAATAAAAATTCACCTTCCCATACAAATCAGCGCTCAGCCAAGCGGACTTTGTATGGGAGGACGAAAAAATTTTATCGATTTTTACAAACTTTTTTTATAGAAAGTAGTTCAATATCATGGACTGAACAAAAATTTGGCTGGTGTTTAAAAAGTCACCTGTATTTATCAGTAACATCAAAAAATAATCTACATAAATTTAGAAATCGCTCAATTGCATCTTCGACTATAGAAATTCCATTTGCTGTCATACTCGTTTAAATTCATACATCGTTTTGTGTTCCCAATATTGGTTGTTTTAGTTCTATTCATAGAAATGTCTAAACTAATTTCTATGCCAATAACATATTGTTCTTTTAAAGTTTCGGATTGCATATTGCGAGTGTATTAAATTATTATAAATATTGAATGCCGGTCAAATATTTTAATTGAATATTTGTGAATTGGCCAATCTTCCAACGTATTTTCAATTACTAAAAGTCCATTTCAAAAGTATTTTTTGAAGTTATTGAATAATGTAGTTGATCTAGTTCCTATACATAATGTGCAGTTTTCTAACACCTTCTTCTTCTTATTTAAGAGCTTAGTGGCTCTTGTCGGTGGAGTATGCGCCAAACTTCTCGGTTCTCTGCCTTACTTTTTAGTGCTTGATACGACATGACCCCTGCTTTTTCTTTCAGTTGGTCTACATAGCTCTTTCTTGGTCGTCCTGGACCTCTTCTACCTTTTATCTTTCCTTCTAGTATGTTTTTAAATAAGGAGTCATGTCGTATTAAGTGACCAATCATTTTCCCTCTCCTATTTTCTATTTCGCCCAGCAGTCTTCTTTTCTCTCCTACTATTTCTAATACTTCCTCATTGGTTTTCCTTTCCATCCAACTGATCTTTTCCATTCTCCTCCAGCACCACATCTCTAACACCTATACGTACATAAATAAATCTATAACAATTTATACTTTAATTGGTAAATACACTATCACGTCTTTATCCCTAACGGGGTAGACAGAGCCCAGGACCGCAAGATCCTATGGTCACTTTAAGCGTGATGGTAGAATAAGTGAATCAAAATAGTGATGGGTTGCTAACCACATCGCCGCTAACCAATCACTGACATGATTCAGATTCTCGCCCATTCTCTCAATTGACTCTTACGGTCTGCGCGGAAATAGAAGCAGCTGGTATCTACGTTCTACGTTTTTGTTTATTTTTCTCCCAGACCAGCATAGAAGCATGTTTTTATTTTTTTATATAATTTATTTAAAAAACTTTATTGTACATCAAAAACTTATATGAAATTGTAAATTTTACATGAAATAATTAAATCAGTGGTAGGTAATATTTTTTTTAATTTACATAAGTACTACATTATGATCAAAAGATCATGTCCCGTTTGTAATTAGGTATTAAAGAGGAAATAATTTCATCTATTATACTCGTAAAAGCAAACATCTATCAATAAACGGGCAAGTGCGAGTAGTTCTCGTACATGAAGGGTTCCGTACCTCCGTACAATGTTTTAAAACGCTGAAGAAAGAAGTTTCTTGTATGACGACCCCCTTAATTTTTTACTTTATCTTATTTTTAGTATTTGTTGTTATAGTGGCCATAATAATACATAATCGGTGAAAATTTCAAGTATCTAGTTAATGCCATTAAAAAGATCTAGTTAAAAACGCTGAAAAAACACGTTTTTTATATGAAGACCCCCTTTAATTTTGAACTTTTTTTTTATTTTTAGTATTTGTTATTATAGCGGCCACAGTAATACATAATCGGTGAAAATTTCAAGTGTCTAGCTATTACAGTTCAAGAGATAGAGCCCTGTGACAGACGGACAGACGGACAGACAGCGGAGTCTCAGTAATAGAGGTTTGCACCCTTTGGGTACGAAACCCTAAAAATTGTGAATTTCATCGCAGACTTGAATGATGAATAACATTTTCTGCGGACATTTTAGGCTTGGAACAAAATCTTATTTTAAAAGCGATAGCTCAATTGTCGATTAATATACGAGGTTTAAATCCAAAGTAATTTAATCCCGACACAAAGCGAAACAGATAGCAATTGGCACACGGGAAAAAGCCACAAATCTCGAATAGCAATTTGGCGTAAGCCATACAAGACAGCTAAATCTTACCAAGATAGATTACCAATTGTGGATATCTACACGATTACCGACGCTGAATACGTAATGAAGATGGCAATGTAATGTACCACCGATTCAGTGCTATCCGTGGAGACCAGCCTGGTTTCCGTCGAGCTTTCTACATATATTATCTTACTTACAATATATTTACAATTGTATACAATGCCTTTCGCTGAACGAAAACCGACTTTATTTTTTGGTATACGGTACTACTTGTTTACGTAACAGGTTCCTATGCTATCAGAGTGGTGTTTTTACGGCGAAGCCAAAAAAGGGTTATGTGTTTCGTCGCTATGTACCTATGTATGTATGATCATCTGTTTGCTCGTATCTTTAAAGATATCTATGATATCTTGACAAATGAGTAATGACGTAATCGTCTTGGCTTTCCTCTGGTTATAGGCTATGTGACGAATACTTTAGGTATTTCTAACTAACAGACAATGTGTAACAAATATTTGAGTCAAGAAGAATATTTTCTTAGGAGTTCAGTAATTTGGATTAACATCAGACCGTCCAAGGTCGTAAAAGGTCGTAAATCATCGTCCAGGTCCAAAAGATCGTCATCCAGGTCGTAAAACTATAGCCAAATCGTTTAAACTATTCCGGCTATTTCTTCTCAGTTGCGCATGGTCTTAAGCCTTCTTGGGTAACCATTGACATGCATTATTATATTTGGAGAAGAAAAAGGGGGAAAGCGCTACCCGGGCTCCAAAGCAACACAGCTGAGGGTGAAACCGGGAACGCATTAAGATGAAGAGTGTGCTTTCTAGAACTTTTAAATCGTGGAATATGACTTGCAAGTTTCTCTTTTAAGGATTTTCTTTAAAGTAATAAAATTTCCAAGAAAAGCTCCCTTTTAGGTTTGCACGAATATTTATGAAAGTACTTAGTGACTAATATTTCTAAGGTTAATATGTACCAAGACAAATTACTACAACATACCTCCCCCTTGTTATAACAGAACTACTGACTTAATATCGAAACAGCAGTTTTCCACGCGTTCGGAACTATGAAACAGCCATGATGTAATTGTAGCTGCTTAATGAATGAACTGACTCATACAACTCGGCTAAATCAAGGAAACGTTTACCTAACGTACTATACTATGTTACCAGATTCTGTTCTCTTTCAGCTATTGTTGGTTCTTGTAGTTCAAAACAAATATTGTAGAGACGGATTTAATTAAATTGTGATTTATTAATGGCACTTAAACAACTTGATATTTGTGTATTCATTCTTCTATATTTAAGAGCCAGTCAGTGTCATTGTATGGAAAGATTCGATGCATATAAAATCGAGCATGGGTCCGGGCCTTTGTTCGCTCTCAACGAATGTTTCACTGTGTTTTATTTATTATTATTTTTGTATTATATTTATTATTTTTTGTATAGCGAAATTGACTAGTAATTTAAATTATACATTTTTTGGTATAATTTTGATATAAAAAGGTGATTGTATAAAATATTGATATCTTTTTTAAAGTAAAATTTAGGCAAATGTAGAGGTATGTTTGTGATTTTTTTCTATCGGAGCCAAAAATGCTTAATCGTGTTTTGAATATTGTGGGTGTCTGTAGAAAAGCCTTAAGATTCCTATGTCATTTTTTTGAGATATAAACTGTAATATATTTACAGTGATTTTTCAAAACCACCAACAGTATTCTTGGCTCTGAACTGACGGGGCCTTAATTCTTTTCATGAGCAAGTGTAATGTTCGTAGATATTATTTTAGTCAATGTAATATAAAAATAAAAGTGTGATTTCACACAGGTGACATAATGGAAGTCCTGAGCCCCCGCTCCTCATGTCATCAAAAATAAGGAAATTTTATACTTATCCACCTCCCCTTTGGTGCTTAGAGCCCCTTGTATGACTAGTGGCTCTGTGAGCGCGAGCTTTAACTTTAGTTATGAAAATGAATTCATATAAATTTTTGGTAAAGTAGACTTTCGAACGATTTTTATGGTTACATAAAATTGCAAAAATGCAAAACTGCAAAATACCGGTCGTAAAATAAAAATAAATACATTTAACTAAAAGAGAGAAGAACTAAAAGAGTGAAGAGAACACCTTCTGGTGAGATTCAAACTCTAGACACCAAAGTTGATCAGATCTCTTTACAACATGGCAATTTCCGATGCACGGTAAATCTCAAAAGAGATTATGATGGCATTGTAAATGGACTAAACATGAATGTATTAAATGTATTATGTAAATAAAATAAAAAAATAATTAAATAAAAAAATAATAACCAAACTGGACTTTTAATTTTTTGACAATGCTGGTGAAAATATCCGTCTATTGTATGTCATAACAGAAAATAAAATTCCTTTGTTATTTCGTTGTCACTATAAAGTACAAACACAAAATGGTCGTAAGAGCCATAAAATCCAAAAGGCGCTTAAGCCCCTTGTGCTATCTCCGCCATTTTCAAAAAATTCCAAAAAAATGGCTCGATTATCGATTGTCATATGTTTATCGAACCCGAATCGATTCCCGTGAAATGGGAGTACCCATTTCACGGGAATCGGTTGAGAAATGGGACCTCTAGAGAACACACAGATATACCTACCAAAGCATTTTTGGCTATGCTAAAAGCGGAAACGGAAACGTTGCTCGGTCAATTATTACCTACAACTGGCTTATTTTCTCATTTACTGAATATAACTGTACATTTATATCCGCGTCCGGAACTGATGTAACGTTGTGGACCAAAAATATTGAAAATATGCATCAAAATAAAATTTGTAAAGGCTTTGGCCATCGCTTTGATTAAAAGTCAATGCTTTCACAAGTCCGACGACACAATATTTCGTATTTTCAGTGTACAGTGACATGACATGCTGTCATTTTTACGAAAAGCTCAGTATATTTTTAATAAAACTTTATTATTTTTACAAGCTTTTATTTAGTTTTCACCTGTCCCGTTGTCTGAGTGTCCGTAATCAAATCTTGTAAGCTATTGATTGAGCTGGAACTTCACATAGTTATATAACAATACAATATACTATTTAATCATCAAAATATATTTTTCTGTACAAAGAGCTCATGAAGTATTCTTAATTTCCCTATTATTAGGTATGAATTGATTAACATATGTTTTCAGGTAAACAAAAGGTATACGTTAGACACCTATCTACGTTCCCACACTCAAATCAAAACGCTACAAGCTACTATGTTAATAGTCAAACGTCGGTTTTCCATACGCGTATAATTTCACAACACCAGTCCCAACAAAGTGCCGATACTAGGATAGGCGTGCCTTTAAAGGCACCGCGAAGGACCACGGTGATTTACGACGAGATCTTTATCTTGGGAAATACGTGGAAATATGTGGATTTGTTTGCAAATGACACTATGATATATGGAGATTGTGATCTATCGCTTTGGGTATTATAGTAGAGAACGCATTTTGTAACTGACTTCTAAAATAGAAAAGATTCTTTGCATTTTTTAACACAACTATAAATATAAAAGGAATTTCCCAATAAGATAATAGATTCACTTTTTAAAACATACCTGCAATGTTCTGCAATTAATTCACCACAGTAACAATGTTTTCTATTCTAACTGTGATGACAGGTTTAATTTTCCTTTGTATATTTTATTTCTATTATTATTCTAATTTTACTTTGAAACATCACATCGTTTACATAATACAAATCAAAGCCAACCAAGCAGGTATTTAATGTTTTATGTAACTGTATATACAATATATCTTAAAAATAATACACTTATTTTGCAAAATATTTAAAGTAATCTAGTCTTACAAGCGATTCAGTCTCAGGCTTCAGTGACTCTATTTCGCTCTACAGCGGCAGCACGTAACGCGAGTTCAAAACTAGCTTATCTCGAAGTTTCTACTAAGGCGATGGTTATACTCCATCTGAGGTATATTCCAAAGCACACAATAGTACATGGGCTAATGGTAGTTCGTTCTGTGTGGTCGTCTTTGCTATCGCTTCATTTAAACACTAAAGTTGATGTCAACATGGGCTCTTTTAGATTGTCATAAAATTACTTACAAAGCTTATTTTAAATTGTAAACGGTAAAACAATAATGTTAAATTATTGCAACATCGGGACCCTATTACATTACAGAGATTCCGCTGTCTGTCCGTCTGTCACAGGGTCACACGCGAGACACTTGAAATTTTCACAGATTATGTATAACTGTAGCCGCTATAATAACAAATAGTAAAAAAAGATAGAAAAATTAAAGAAAGTCATAATACAAGTGTCGTGTTTTTTTTTCAGCGTTTTAAGACATTGTATGGAGGTACGGAACCCTTCATGTAAGAGTCCGACTGTTACGTGCTCGTACGTTGCCGGTTTTTTATTTATTTTTACTATAAAAGCTAAATTTTACTTTCTTGTTCTATCATCAAGTCAAAAAATACACTAATATATGTATATAGGGTACTTCGCTTTAATCACAAAAACAAAGGATTTTTCAAATCATTCTAATAGTTCCACTGTCAATCTTCATTCCGCATTGACATTACGTAATGAACACTTGTTGTGGCGTTCTAATGTCATAAACAAGTAGTCTACATATGTAAACATAAACAATTTAACGCAAATTTAAAGTACTCAAATGATTCTAAATTGATAATTTTCCACGGTAAGGAGCATAAAAATCTATTATTCAATTTCACGGTGCCTAATCAAGCCGAGTGATTGTAAAAGGGCTTTCGTTTCGACATTCGACCTATAACACCCACCGACATCGCTCAGCATTCTAATGTATCATCCTCTGCTACTGTTCCACATAAGGCCATAACCTTAGAATGTGTCTCCACACAGAATAAGTACTAGTCGTCGTCACCATCACCAGGTATGTGCTGAGCCGCACATCGAGGAATGTCTTTGATAATTAATTACTGAACTTTGAACTGTGAACTCGCCATGTACTGTATATAGATACATGAGTAGTAAGTACCCCCCCTTTATATAACGTCAAGCAAAAATATTTTTTTTCATTTCATACAAACTCGGATCAACTGATCGGTCAAGTTGTATGGGAGGCCAAAAATGATTTTCATATTTCGATATATGTTCCTTAGGGAAAGTTGTTCAGTATCATAGACTGAATTCATCCTGCAAATAGTTTCAGTATATTTTGTTAGACCCAGTATAATCTCATATTCATTTTAAAAAGTCTCTTGCTCTTGTTTACTCGCCTACTACATTTAGCAGGCGAGTGAGAAGGGCCGATTTTATCTAAGTTCCAGATATCCATCGATAGTTTAACAATTCATTAAAATAAATTAATAAAAAGCTACGTTTCATCTGGAAAGATTCATCACCATAAATTGACACGGGCCTGTTTATCTCTGTACATCTCTAGTGGAACCGCAGCCCAAGCCGCATAGCTTTGCATAATACCAATCGGAATTTCAATTGGCATTCGATTAATGACGGGATAAGACGTGAAGACGTTGCTCGGACCTCATTACGTATACCAGGAGATTATCTCCTCTAATAGAGTACTGCAGTACAGGGCAGCTCCGAGTGGCCCTGACCCAAATAGCGACTGATCGCCTTGAGCGTATCGTATGCTTGTTTACCTAATCGAGACCCATAAAGAACCGGAACATCACATTGAACTTTATTACCGCCATTACAGATTTCAATTTTTAGAAAACTTTAAAATGTCCATTTATTTAATGGCTGAACGACACTTCAGTTTCAGCTGACTCAATTTTCCAGTAATGAATTTTCGTTCAACGGATAAAACACGTCAGGGATTGACAGGTTGAGAGAGAGGATTGGTTGAGGTTCCCGTTGATAAAATAGTCGTCTAGGTACACTTTGCATTTGGTTTCCATCAACTATACTACTAGAGTTCGATAAACAGATGTGCGATTAACTGTTGTGCGAAATAACTTTTAGTCGAAATTACGCTGAAGTAGAACACGACATCACTCTCGTGCGATACACCATAAACAACCTAGGGAAGTTAGGTACCTATGCCATGGACTATAGAGAGAAGGCTTGTCTATATTTGATGACTTTTCATGATTAAGCATTTTAAACAATTTTGTGTCAATACTCATAAAATAAACGATATACCTACTTAATCTTATATTTTTTATCTCGATAGAAGGTTTTTCCTCCTTCTTCATTTTCCTCAAATACATACTAATACCTCACTGATCTTTTAGAGGTATATGTTTTTCATGAAGTAAGTATATCTATAATAGATATCTATATATATATATATATATATATATAATCTATAATAGATATCTAAACGTTACGTTTCCTTGTAAAAATTACAAGGAAACGTTAATTTTTTTTATAAAGGTTATAAGTATAAATAAATAC
The DNA here is from genome assembly GCA_963576875.1 of Acrobasis repandana. Classification (NCBI taxonomy): domain Eukaryota; kingdom Metazoa; phylum Arthropoda; class Insecta; order Lepidoptera; family Pyralidae; genus Acrobasis; species Acrobasis repandana. The sequence goes on along the minus strand of OY756221.1, from coordinate 6,191,554 downwards.
AAATACCTAAGTAGATTCATTATTACGTGTTTCTTTATCCTATAAGGGGTAAACAGAACCTAAGGCCGTAAGGCCACGTTTAGAGTGGTGGTGGGCGTGAAGGTGGGAAAAGGTAATCAAAATAGAGATAGGTTGCTAGTCGCATTGCCTATCACATGATCTGGATTTTCGCACGTTCCCTCAATCGACTTTTACGATTTGCGCAGAAAGGGAACCACTGGTACATTTTTTTTCCTTTTGTCCCAGACCGGCATGGAACAAAGTGTAAACAAAGTACGGAGTTATTGTCAAACACCCTCCTTTATCTTATTTAAATGTGTACTTAACTCAAAAACGAAGCAAGCATAAATTTTACGGGAGAATGAGAATACAAGCAAAAAGGTAATTATTTATAATTCCAATGCTCCAATTACAAGAACATGTGTACGACTAAATAATAAACATATTAGAAGCAAGAACAACACAAATATACGAAATAATTCGCTCGGAACTCACGATTAAGCAATTAAATGGTATTGTTTCCTGCTGTTATGGCAACAAGTATCACCAGCGGCACGCTTAGGGGGAGGGGGGGTGAGCAGTGGGGCTACACGGCCCAAGGGCGGCAGGTATAAAGGGGTACAGGAGTCAGTAAAGGGATTGTTGTCAACACGAAGACGTTTATTTGTTTACAATTCCTAGTGTAGTCGAAAGTACGATTTTTATACCATTTTCATACTTATCTTTATTAAATTTTTTGTATATGATGTTTAAATTTCACGCATATATCATTTTTCTAAAAGTAAAAGTCAGAAATCGGATTTCGAAGCTACTAAGGATACTACCGGAAACGAACTAAATAAAGAGGAGGGGCGTGCTCTTTCTTTCTCCATCAATCAACCAATAAATGTTTTATTTGCTGAATACATAAAATATACATAGATGTTTTGAAAAATACCGGAAGTTACATGTATTCGGCCAAAGCCTCATCAATATTTATAAAGTTATCAATATTTTAAAAATATATAAATTAAAAATATTGAATAGCCATCTGGTTACGGCATATTAGAATAGGACCACTCCAAGTCTTCCCGTGGATATCGTCGAAGGCTACTTATTAAATACAAGCTAAACAAAGCTTATAAACATCAGTTGGACCTCTCCAACCCGTTCGGCCAGCGTGGAGAGTGTAGGCCAAATCCTCTGGCTGCTCTGGCCAGGTATGGCTCTGGTAATACAGAGAAGGTCGTACTCCTGTAGTGGAGACTAAATAAACGGGCAAGTGCGAGTCGGACTCGTACATGAAGGGTTCCGTACAATGTTTTAAAACGCCAATTTCAAGTGTCTAGCTATTACGGTTCAAGAGATAGAGCCTTGTGACAGACGGACAGACGGACAGACGGACAGACGGACAGACGGACAGACGGACAGACGGACAGACGGACAGACGGACAGACGGACAGACGGACAGACGGACAGACGGACAGACGGACAGACGGACAGACGGACAGACGGACAGACGGACAGACGGACAGACGGACAGACGGACAGACGGACAGACGGACAGACGGACAGACGGACAGACGGACAGACGGACAGACGGACAGACGGACAGACGGACAGACGGACAGACGGACAGACGGACAGACAGCGGAATCTCAGTAATAGGGTTCTGTTTGCACCCTTTGGGTACGGAACCCTAAAAAAAGGACCAGATGATGACTGACCCATGTTCGGTGACAGTGGTAAATACGGCATTGTATATCACCATAATTTCGAGAGTGTAACATGGCGTATCTAATTTAAATATTTAACTTTAGCCCTGTAACGAAAGCGCCGTTGCCGACTGCTAATGAACATTTATTACCTAAATGAAAACGGTCATGCAACAGAGAGGCATTCACATTATTCTCACAAACCAATATTTGGTCCGATCCCGCATGTTTGTATCGTGATTGAATAATTTCCACTAATTGAAGGATCCCCGGAACGATAGGCACTCCATTCGAACGTTAAATAATTTTGGTATAGAATTTTAAGTTCAAAATATTTGAATTTATTTTTGTCTGTTTTTTATTTTCTCTAGTTCTATGAGTTTAGTACGTTGATATGAATATACTTAATTTAAATATCAAATATGCATTGAAAACTTAAACAAGGTTGGTTGTATCCGACAGAATTAAAATATTTGCGGGTGTAAATATTGGTTACTTACTCGTACATATATTTTTATTGTCTTTTGTTTATACCTCTATTTTATTGAATATGTAGATTTTGATAATTTATAGTTTAACTAATTTTAAAGAGAAAGGGACTATTTAATTGAATTGAACGAGCACATGGCATCCCCTATGATGTTTTATTGCAATTATTTTTAATTATGTTTTCGACCCCTTATCTACTTATAGTTTTAATTAACAAAATGTATTTAGATAATATAAAATCTCTAGTCTTATTAAGAAGTCTTTATTTACTTATTACAGGTAAAGCTTTATAAATAAATAAATAAATATATAAGGACAAATCACACTGATTGAGCTAGCCCCAAAGTAAGTTTTTTTTAAAACTTGTGTTATGGGATACTAACTCAACGATACTATATTTTATAATAAATACATATATAGATAAACACCCAAGACCCAGGACAATTTGAAAAAGGCCATTTTCCAACTTGCCCTGGCTAGGGATCGAACCCAGAACCTCTGGATTGGCGGACTAGCGTGTTGACCATTACACCACGGAGGTCGTCTTTATAATGTAAGATATCGTTGGTTGGTATGATATGTAATTAATTAATTATATTTAGAGTATATATAAGAAAGATATGATACAATATAATAAAAAGCCAATGACCGATCCGATATGGTTTCAATAACTAATTAAAGTTAACCCGTAGCATAATTATTAATATTCGGCCGCTATAGACGATATGATTACAAGTGAAAATTATGTGACAGGTCATTAAAAAAAGAACTTTGCAATATAAGTACTTATATTGCCCGCTTTAGATAATGCCCTTATTGCTGATGCTATTGGAGCACTCGCCTACACTGATTTTATCCATAAGATATACTATATGATACTATACTGGCAGTCCGGGCTAATGTTACCAACAGACGAGCAAAAATTTGTCGCTATAAAAAAAAAATTAGTTACGATATTGACCGCTTTAGACAATGCATCGGTTATTAAATCGCTAGATCACGGCCCTGACCCAATCGGCTACCGAAGCATCTCTCGTACACTGAATATATCCATAAAATATAATAGTATGATACTATGGTGGCGATCTTGCCCAATGTTACCCACAAAAATATAAATTTGTCTTTATTAAAAATACTTGAATAATAATAGAAGGTAAGTGAGTTACGATATTGACCGCTTTAGACAATGCCAATGTACTTATATTATCACGGCCCTGACCCAACCGGCTACTAAAGCATCTAGTGTAATATAGATTAATCAAGCATTTGTTAATTTTTATGAACACGATGATTAGTATTTTGCAAAAGTATCGATGTCGATATTTTTCATTTCATACGGGTTTCACAGTCAATACTTTTACTTTTGATGTTTACCGAAGTCTCATTCTTGGAATAGTAAATTCCCATAAGAGGTAAAGAGACACAAGATGGGTTTTAAGTGATACTCTTTATATAGGAAGGTACATTATTGCTCTTTGTTAACAACAGACATACAAATTTGTCTCTATTTAAAAAAATACTTCAATAAGTAATATTAGTAAAGATATTGGCCGGTTTAGATAATGCCCTTACTACATCGGTAATTACATCACGCCCCTGACCCGAACGTCCACCGGAGCATCTCGCCCACACTAACTATATCCATAAAATATATGTAATACTATATGACACTACGCTGACGATCTGACCCCATGTTACCAACAGATGACAATTTAATTGCTACCATATTAGTTACATTTGTGGCCAAAGCGTTTAGGGTTATTTATAGAAAAGATTGTTAAGATCTTGTACAATAAATAATTTTTTTTATAAAAGAACACGGATTATTCACACAATATCAATATGAAATTGTGTTTTTGTCCACCCTTCACATCACATCAAAACAAAGCAACGGATAAACGGTGTTTTTGCATGTAGAAATCTTGGGACATGCTCGTAATATTGATATAGGTAGGCTAAATGTAAGCTACATTTAATGTTAGGATAAGGTTCCCGAGAGCTCAGCTAGTCATTTTACGAGCAATTCATAATAATGCATTGAATTGCTATTTGTTACCTATTTTATGACCTAACTTTTCGGGTTGTTCCCAAAGTACTCCAAAAATAGTTCTCAAACTACTCCATAATAATATTAAAATGTTCTCAAAGTACTCCACCCCATTTTAATCAAAAAGCATTAATTTTATATAAATGTTGCATTTACTCTAAATAGGTGGCAGATGTACAGTAGTTGACATCTGAGACCTTATAAGCTGCCTTTTATCTACACATATAATTATGAAGGAAATTTTAATCAGAAATATATTGTTACAGTGTTTAAGAATGAACATTTAAGAATGATAATTATTATATGTATAATTTGACCAATAAAAAATATTTCTACATAACATTTCCTATTCTTGAGTATTAATAACTTTTATAGTATATTATGACATAATATTCTACTTCTATATATCCATCTCACCGTTTATTAATACAGTTAAATATATTTGTAAAATAACAAACCTTGAATTAAATAATAACTGTAGTACAGAATTACTAATGCCGCAGTAATCTAATCTTATCCATTTATACCATTGTGGACATGGTATTGTGTTCTTATACGAGTAGGACAATCTATAAGAGTGGAAATCGTACAAAATTACATCTATTGAACATAATCATTAAAGAGGTTATGTACGAGTAGCCGTAATATTACAAGACAAGAGACTAACTATGGTATGTGTAATTTTGTATATTGATTATTTATTGTATGCAAACAAATATTATGTTCAACTGGGTTATTGTTTTAACTAAGTATTATAATAAATGTAAAAATGTGTTTTTAGTGTAAAACGAAGGGACGATACCAGAATTGCTTGTTTAAAGTGATACGTGGTCACGAGTATATAAATGAAATAATTTTAAGGGTAAATTCAGTCCATAATACTAAACAACTTTATTTTAAAAATAATTTTTTGCTTCCCATATAAACTTGGATCAGCTGATCGCTCAACTTGTATGGGAGGCCGAAGATTATTTTTCATATTTCGACAAATGTTCCTCGGGGAAAGTTGTTCAGTATCTTGGACTGAATTCACCCTTAAAATTGTTTCAGTATATTTTGTTAGACCCTGTATAAGCTGAACGCATTTTAATATGTTATGAAAATATATTTTCATTTATAGCTCTTGTATGTGGAAAGGGACTAAACAGCATGCATTATGCATACATGTCACTATAGCTGACTATAAAACTATCGTCTGTCATAAAGGAAAACGTAAAAAGGCTTTCACGGTTTCAGGCGAACAGCGTGAAACGCTAACCCAATAATGGAAGTTAAAACCCATGAAATATCCGTGAATAGTTATTTCCACTGCTTTTAGGGGATATCAGCGGGTACATATCAGTATGAAGTTGATTGTTAACGAATCATTATATAAATAGTTTATTAAAATATATTGAAACTACTTTAACTTAGCGAAAGTCGGTTAGTACCATGGACTGAATTGGCCTTTCAAAATGTATATTGCATAGCTAAGTGCATAAGTAGGAACACATCTTTTTTTTTTGTCACTTAACAAAAACCTCTTACAAAAACTGTTACTCCTATGGTAGATATATGCCATACGTTGTTTTGTTTTTTTCGTGTATGTAAATGCATACAAGCTGTCTAAGGCAATCTGACTTAGCTTGACGACAGCCGGCTAACGGCTTAACGTACCTTCCGAAGCAGTGAAGGGCTCTAGATTTTTTTATGCCACTTGTGGTCACCCATCCAAATGCCGGACCACGCCCAGTGTCACTTAACTTGCGAAAGCGCTATTAATACTCCTACCCACCGGGTCATCGAGCTCCTCAATTCGCCGGATATGTTACATAAAGATTATCATTATCATGGACTGAACTTGCTCCAAAAATTTAGCTGGTGGTTAAAAGTCACCTGTATAGACGTAGATTATTTGGAGCAATTTTTTTTCATCTTTTTTTTATCTGGCTCTACGCTACTTTACTACCTATGTTAAATATGACACATTAAAGGCTATCATTGCCAATACCTTGTCCTATTAGCACAATAATACCCCGGAAATAAATACCATCAACATCACATATTACTTGCTATTGGCAAAAATTTACATAGGCCCGCGAAATATTCGAATATTTACCAAGTGTGGCTGGGATCTATTAATAACTAAACAACTATTGAATATTCAAATGACAAATACATAGTATTTAATGTAAGAATTTAAATTTATAATGCGCTTTGAACTTGAATTTATGAAAATCAGGGCATAAATATTTAAATTCTTAGCATGAATCCTGATGTTTATCAAAAATTGACAAAGATAACGTCTGTCAACACAGATCAGATAAAAGATAACGCTACGACCTTCGAAATAACATCCTATCATATTTATTTACCCATTGGTTAATATCGAAATCCCGGAACGTATCACTTACGTCGGTAAACAATAATAAATCCCTCGATTCAGTAATCCGATCACGTGCAACACACGGTGTCGTCGTCACATTAACTTATCATACTCGATTAACTTGGAAACACTATAATACACACCGTAGTATCAGAGTGACATTTCCCGTTGTTCCCGATGCGTCGCGGTACGTGCGGGCAATGTTATGTCGCGGGAAATGTGGGAAACGCGGGCAATCGCGGCAAACGTGACGCGACGTGCGGCGGGCTCCCCGTTCTGTCTACGACTGAGCGCTCAGTGATAACGCGCGATGCGGCACGGCATTAGGAAAATGGAAAACAATGGAAACCCGCTCTGGCAATGTCAATAAGGCTTATTCAATCGAGATCGAATCTCTCTGTATAGGATTGCAGTGCATGCATTTCGGTATGAATAAAAATGGTCATATTCGCGAAGGGAGTTTTGTGCATTTGCGTTTGAAGTTAGACGAACAGCAACTACGACTTTTTTTTTTTTTTTTAAACTTTATTGATTAACAAAAAAATTGTCTTACAATTGGCGGACTTAACGCTAAAAGCGTTCTCTCCCAGTCAACCATAGGGATAAACAGATAATTTATACTTGCTGTTAAATTTATCAGAACACGTACCTATTTTATGCTTGGAAAATATTGTTTACATGGCAACAATTTACTTTAATAATTTATTTTGTTGATATACAGAGTCTAACAGTTCAGTATATTTACTGAAACTATTCTAAAGATGTGTTCAGTCCATGATATTGAACAACTTTCCCTAAGGACTATATAACGTCTAACAAAATATACTAAAACTACTTTAAGGGTGTATTCAGTCCATGATACTGAATATCTTTCACCAAGGAACATAAGTATATTGAATTATAAAAAATATTTTTTTGCTTTCCATATAAACCGAATCAGCTGATCGGTCATATTGTATGGGAGGTAAAAATGTGTTTTTAGTGTAAAACGAAGGGACGATACCAGAATTGCTTGTTTAAAGTGATACGTGGTCACGAGTATATAAATGAAACAATTTTAAGGGTAAATTCAGTCCATAATACTAAACAACTTTATTTTAAAAATAATTTTTTGCTTCCCATATAAACTTGGATCAGCTGATCGCTCAACTTGTATGGGAGGCCGAAGATTATTTTTCATATTTCGATATATGTTCCTTGGGGAAAGTTGTTCAGTATCATGGACTGAATTCACCCTTAAAATAGTTTCAGTATATTTTGTTAGACTCTGTATATCAAAATATTTAAAAAAAATGTTTTGGTCTCCCATACAAGTTGACTGATCAGCTGATCCAATAAGTACAATAATCAAAAATTGTTTTTTCATATTTCTATACATGTTGTTAGGGGGTATCCGGTATGTGGACCACGCTATTAAATACACTGATACGCGATAACACTACAATAAATGTAGGTATGATAAGACCACTATATTATGCATTTTATGTAGCTTTCGCCACTTTTTACTTTACGGCCGTACCTGAATTTTCCGGGGTCCAGATTTTACTATCCACATTTGCGAAAAACGGCCACTTTTGGGAAAATGTGCGTAGTAAAGCTTGACGTTCTCATTATAAACTGTAAACAGTAGTCATAAAATACTTTGAAGGGTTAGTAAGACTTGGTAGTAGCAAAATTTTAAACGATGTCTCCGTTTTCTTTGAAATGATTTATTTTAAATGGGGGCAGCACTGGACCCTGGAAAATTCAGGTACGGCCTTAACAGATAAAGGTTGCAAAATTAAAATTAACTTTAAACAATTTTTTTTATAATTTCACTGTCGCACGAATTAAAAGAAGTTACGTGTACAACATTAATATAACAGAACAGTAAAAGTAAAGGTCATTCCAAAGTTACAATTTCATTAGCGTGCCTTTATTATGTAAATATATTATTTCAGACAGCCACAGAAAAAATAACTTCACTTTATGACTCCTTCATAAGCCACAACAACATATTTGTATGTTATCAAAATTGACTAGAGTCAATAAAAGTCAGTTTCGCGAACACACAGACATAATCGCGTTATTTTATAAGGCGGCTGACAGACAGACGACGAAGGTGAGCAGAATACGAGTAAATAAAATAGTAGACTATTCTGCACAGGGACTATACACACTGACCGGTGGATCATTAATTAATTAGATCGTTATATCGACGACCTCCGTAGCGTATTAGTGGATACAGACTGACTGGTTGATCATTAATTAATTAGATCGTTATATCGACGACCTCCGTAGCGTATTAGTGGATACAGACTGACTGGTTGATCATTAATTAATTAGATCGTTATATCGACGACCTCCGTAGCGTATTAGTGGATACAGACTGACTGGTTGATCATTAATTAATTAGATCGTTATATCGACGACCTCCGTAGCGTATTAGTGGATACAGACTGACTGGTTGATCATTAATTAATGAGATCGTTATATCGACGACCTCCGTAGCGTATTAGTGGATACAGACTGACTGGTTGATCATTAATTAATTAGATCGTTATATCGACGACCTCCGTAGCGTATTAGTGGATACAGACTGACTGGTTGATCATTAATTAATTAGATCGTTATATCGACGACCTCCGTAGCGTATTAGTGGATACAGACTGACTGGTTGATCATAAAATTAGATCCGACGACGTCCGTGGCATAATGATCAACACGCTAGTCCGCCAATTCGGAGGTTCTGGGTTCGATCCCGGGCCAGTGCAAGTTGGAAAATGGCCTTTTTCAATTTGTCCTGGATCTTAGGTGTGACCAATATATGTATTTATATAAAAAATATAGTATCTTTGAGTTAGTATCCCATAATATAAGTTTAAACTTACGTTAGGGCTAGCTCAATTAGAATGTTGTATCGATGTCTTCCGTCAGATTTAGTAATGCCTATGTTAGTAATAAAGATATATAGAAATAATAATAAAACACTTAATAAGAAAGAAAAGCCCTTCACTTGTAGGGAAGGACACTTTTTTTGTATACACTTAAAAAACTTATACAGTATAATAAAATCCGCCTTTAAAATAGTTTTCCTCTACCTACGAGTATTTTGTATAATTGAAAAATGATAAAAAAACAAATTTAATTTAGACAACATATATTTTGGACGAAGCTGTTTAGGACATTTGTATGTCGAATTAGATCAGAGAGGTGGACACGAAAAACTACGTTATGGACCTCCGTGGCATGTCCGCTACTCTGGGAGATTCTAGGTTCGATTTCCAGCCAGTGCAAGTTGGAAAATGGCCTTTTTCAAATTTGTCCAGGGTCTTGGGTGTATAACTATCTAGTATCGTTAAGTTATGCCATACAAGTTTAAACATAGTTACCCGCGTGGTTCCGGGTTAGAATAGGACCTCTCCATCTCTTCCTGTGTACGTCGTAAGAGGCGACTAAAGGACTAAGCACAAACATCTCGTGCTACAATTGCATTCCCAAAGAGGGGTTAACGTCGGGCGGCGGCCGGTTGTAAAACTATAGCCAAATCATTGAAGTGTTCCGGCTATTTCTTCTCCATTTTACAAGGTCTTTGGCATGCTTAGGTGACCATTGACATGCATATTATATTTGGAGAAGAAAAAGCGGGAAAGCGCACCCCGGGCTCCGAAACAGCACAGCTGAGGATGCATCCGGGAATTCGCTTAGACGAAGAAAAGTTTAAACATAGTTCGGAGGTAGCACAATGAGTGTGATTTGTCCTTATCTATTTATTGATTTACAAAAGAGTACGAACGTAACGTTAAAATACGAAAAATTATGTTTGGTGAACTTTGTTATTTTGATAAGACAACGACCGATATGACCGTCTTAGATATCCATACCGAAATACCGGTATCCCAATCTTGTCCAAATCCCAATGCTTTAACTCCGGAGTATTGTACAGTGGCCCTTAAATTCGCACGTCGTCTGTCGAGACAGGAAGGGCCGAAAATAAACTGGAACAAATATCTCAAAATAAACCGCGCCTTCAACGGTTACTGGGCTGCAGTGATAAACTAACAGTTCGCATTTCAAAATACTTTTTTATTTTTATTTTATTTTTCAATACTAAAGAGGTTACAGTTGCAATGAGGTTGTCTTTTGACAAGCTTTCTGTATCATAATGTTATGATGCAATGAAGGTTTATAAACTGCCAACAATTATTTTGAATAATATAAAGGTATCGAGCAGAAAGTACCTAGTAGGTATATTTAGTGATTCATTACAAATAGACTTTTCATGAGTTAGTACGTACTAAGGTATAATATAGGGTGACTTTTAACCACCAGCCAATCCATGATACTGAACTACTTTCTATAAAAACAATTGTTAAAAATCGATAAAAACATTCGTCCCATACAAAATGCGTTTTGCTAAGCGCTGATATGTATAGGAAGACGAATTATTTTTATGGTAAGTATAGTTCGCTATCATGTAGGTACTGTATTTACTCCAAAAATTTGAATGGTGGTTAAAAAGTCACGTGTATAATTGCAAAAATCAGCCCGTATTCTATTTGCAAATGATCTACCTACGCCATTTGTCACAGTAATAGACATATCAGTTCTATGAAATAATACACGCGTCTACGTGGATGACATAATTCTGCCAGTTATAAAATATTAGGTCAAGAACGAGTCATTGTTTTGTAGAGTCCAACAAAAGGTCATTTGTAATGTACGTACACTACCTACTGTTCTATTATACTTACACTCGTTTTTCATGAAAGTGGTCAACACTGGTGGCAGATTATTAAAGCTGCAAAAGGCATCTGACATAGCTTGACGACTGCCATACAATAATGACAGCTGGGACTATAGGCTTAACGTGCCTTCCTAAAACACGGAGGAGCTCGAGACATTTTTATAACACACGTGGTCACCTATCCAAGTGCGGATCATGCCCAGTGTCACTTAACTTGTGGAAGCGCTAATCATGCGTACTCCCACTGGACCACCGAGCTCCTCAAAATTATTTTTACAAAACACTTATATTAAAATTATTTTTACACTTACATATATTAATTTATTACACAGTAGTTATCCACTTATACTAATTAATGTCGCTACATGCAATGATTTCACTTTTTTTTTACATACTTTGTCCTTGGTTGTCCCACTCCCTATTATGTAAGGGACAAATATACAATAAGTGTAAAAATTTACTCTTTAAAAATATTTTTGAACAGTCATGTACCTATTTCTCTTTATAAATCACTATTCCATATTGATTTACTTAAATAATCCCTGTACTAAGGGAACGCATATATATTTTGTCTTCTTTCATTAGCTGGTAAGTTTTACGTAGTTCATACAACGCAATAGTTATACAATTTTATATTTTTCGGGAACTAGAGTTAGCCAACACGACCAAAAGAAAGTGATTTATTTTACTATAGGGAAAAAATCGAACAAAATTTGCTTTTAGCAGCACCACCAACCACCACCACAATTGTATGTTGACTGGTAGAAAAGGCCCTAGGCCTTAAGTCCGCCTATTACATTTTTGTAATAAAGTTAAATAAAGAAATTTAGGGAAATGGAATTTAGAGTTCCTGAATAGAAAAAGAAAGCGTAAGAACGAAAGAGAATTTAAATATTAAGAAAGAATATCGTCACACAAGAATTCACTTTTAACCAAATAAAAGTAAAATTAAAAACAGTTGATAATACTCTCTGAACAATATGATATATTAATTCACAATGTCAATCTATCAAACTAATTTTCTTTTTATCCAAACGAAAAATTTGTAATTTTTTAAAAACATTTACAATATAACCTCATGGAAAAACTTTTAATTTTCTTCATTTATGCTTCTAATGTTATGTAGGTATTTCATACAAAATGCTTTGACATGAAAGGTGAATTTATATACAACACCTATTGAATAGCCACCCAGTTTGACCTTTACGAAGTTATTTGGGGGTTAGTTTCGCCGCCCCTTGTACAAAACAGGCAGACAGAGTCCAGACGACACTATTCTCTGTCTGGGCTATTCATTACGAATGCAATGCTAGCTTTTGGCGCCTTTGGTCATTAAATGAGGTAGACCGTCCTGTTAACTTGGTTTTCATCTTTAAATCATATTAAAGTATAGTTATACTATAGGTAATGTTAAATTCTTTAAGAGTCCTCTTACCCTAGACAGAATCAGACTTACATAATTTAGCTTTTATTTTAAAGCGACATGTAAGATTTCGGCAAAATTTTGTATTTTTCAATGAAATCTAGGCATATAACTGGTTTTCACAGTCAAAATATGAACTTGAAAGACATTCTAGTCTATAAAATCATGTTTGACCATCAGTATGGAAAGCTTCTATCTGCACCCTTATATTTTCTTTTCAGTCGAAACCTAGTTATATGTATGCCTATATATATCGCATTTTCTTTGAAATTACATAATACTTCCAAAATCTGACATGTCATGTCAAAACAAAAGCTAGACTATTACATACTATACACATACTAAAAAAGCGGCCAAGTGCGAGTTGGACTCGCCCATGAAGGGTTCCGAAGCAGCAAGTAACATAATATAAAAGTTCTAAAGGTAAATTGCGGTTTACGATTTATGACGTATTAAAAAAAAACTTACTAGATTTTCTGTGGAATTTTGCATGGTAATGTACATCATATATTTTTTTTAGTTTTATCATTCTCTTATTTTAGTACAAACTTATTTATTTAAAAAATTTATAGTTTCGGAAAAAAGTGGCTGAGTCATACGAACGGACATAGACAGACATGGCGAAACTAAAAACTGAAACAAAAAGTTTGCCGAAGCTGAGAATCGAAACCTACTACTTAGATGCAAATATGCACGACTGTTTGGGTACATCCTTTTCCAGCCTTTACCATTCCAGGTGCCAGGCCTCTTCCAATAAAGGGAGAATACATACAAATGAACCAATTGACCCAATTTGAATAAAACACAGCAGTAGTACTTGTAATAATATAAATAAAGTGTAATATTTATTAATTCTGTAAGCCAGAGATCTAGATCGTCTGTAAGCTGTAAATAAGGCCAGCTCAGTCGGATTGGTGTTGAATATTTTTAGGAAGCGGGAGACAATCGTCAGGGTAAAGTACCAGAGAGTGGCATGTTAGTTAAGGCCATACTTGAATTTTCCGGGGTCCAGTGCTGCCCCCATTTGAAATAAATTATTTCAAAGGAAATGGAGATGTCATTTAAAATTTTGTTTCTACCGAGCCCTAGAAAACCTTTCAAACTATTTTATGAACTACTGTTTACATTTTAAAGTGAGAACGTAAACCTTTTCTTCGCACATTTGCGAAAAACGGCCACTTTTGACAAATTTGCGAAGAAAAGCTTCTCGTTCTCACTTTAAACTATAACCAGTAGTTCATAAAATAGTATAATGGGTTATCTAGGGCTTAGTAGAAACTAAATTTTAAATGATATCTCCGTTTTCTTTCAAATAATCTATTTCAAATGGGGCAGCACTGGACCCCGGAATATTCAAGTATGGCCTTAACATGTTGACAAATATCATTCACAATGTTTTCGCAATCGGGTAATGTTACACGTCTGGTGTCAGCCGATAGCTGTGGCAGATCTGTTGTTTTGTGATTACAATCTGAATATATTATTACCAGTGCAGAATTAATTAATTACTTTGTTTAATTGCACAATAATACTTTTACCATAGACTAATACATATTAGAGGACTGACAACCTTATACTTTGAATTCGATTACGTAATTCGATGTTACAGCTCGATGGTACTACTTACTTCGAAAGAAGGTAGCGTAGTTGTGTTGCCGCATTATTTCAGAAAGATGGCGGTATAAGCGTTCATTTTCTACGAACCAACAAGCACCATTTCTGACTTTTCGTAGATACCGTCAGTCTAAGTACCCAGCATCCTTTGTATGACTTAATACAGGATTTTGGCTTTCTAGCAAAGTACGCTTTTTTGTATGGGGCATTTGTTAGTCCACGATTTTCGCCAGTACTCATTTTCTATAGAAGCTATGTAGACCTATGTAAACCACACCAAAAATATAACTAAATAACATTTTCTTTAGGGTACTTTATACAAAACTACCGAAAGGAATTTGAAAGATCGCCAAGAATCCTCTACAAAGCCCTGTCCCCGTAGCAAAGCATCGGTCACAAGCCTTTATCGAACGCTATCATTAATCTCTATCTCGCTCTATCTGTATAATAGAGTGAAATGGCACTATTCCGTGGCGCGATATAATCTTTATCCGCGTTTTCAACGGTGACTTGCTACGGGAGCTGATTTAAATTTATAAACCAAAGCTATATGTCTCTACATATGTGATTGTAAGAAAGGGAATTAAAAATAATAGTTTAGTGGCAGTAATTCAGTATCTGTTTTAACCTTTAATAAAAATTGTTAAATAGAAAATATTTACAATGAATAGTGAGAGCAATTTATTTGGTAAAAGTACGCCGTATGTTTGACCGCGGGTTTCGCAGACGGTTTTATTAAAATAGTTCGGTTTGCCGACCTATTACAATGACGTCACATGCGTTTTATTGCGAACCCACGAAAAATTAATCAAAGGATTAGTAATTACGAGTTTCATACAAGTAGAGAAAATACATTCAATTTGTTCATTTATTTAGGTAAGGGTATTGGAAAGTGAGTGATTGACTCTATAGAGTATGTAATCAAAGGTGACCTTTGCTTACTATAGTCAGCACCTGAACTTCAAGGGGAAAATAAGTATACCTAATGATTTCAAATAAATATATGTATTTTAAAGTAGATATTCTAATTTTTGTGGTATATTACATCTAACGAAAAAAGTAAAAACATTTCGTAGAAGGTCTTCAGTAGATTTTGAACATTGTGCAATCATATTCCTTAAGGCTCATTTACACGGTGCAAGTTTCTTGCCTGTTGCATACAATTAAATTGAAGCAATAGAAAACTTGCATGGTCTAAACAGTACGTCAGCCATACAAATCATTTATTGCTTCAATAAAATTGTATGCAACAGGCAAGAAACTTGCACTGTGTAAATGGGCCTTTATCCTTACATCGTCATCATTTCAGCCGCATAACGTCCACTGCTGGGCACAGGCCTTTCACAAGGATTTCCAAAATGACCAATCTAGAGCGGCCTGCACCCAGCGCTTTCCAGCAACCCTGGTCAGGTCGTCTGACCTTGTGGGTGGGTATCCTACGCTTCGCTTGCCAGTACGTGGTCGCCATTCAAGATCCTTTTTTCTCCATTGGCCATCGATTCATCGCGCTATGTGTCTCGCCCACTGCTACTTCGACGAGCTTAATATTCAATATTCGTTACAGACGTGACAGAAATTATTATGAGACGAAGGGTTTCCGAAGAGAAGGGACTCCGATATTTCCGACTTTATAAACCTTCCATACGATCTTATGTGACAAGAGTATTCACGACTAACTTACATAATGAAAGTCCAACTCATCCGGTAGTTATAATCCAGATGTTTGGCAAAGATTGACAAATAATTTAGTAGGCTTCTCTATATTGCAGAGGAACTCTGATACTATCTCTATAAAGCTACGATATCACCTGCTAAGACACAAAAATTCTTTGGCGCTATTATTTCAGCTACTTAGTTGTCAACCTTTGAAATTTACATGATTGAACGTTTTAGGGAATTCCTAAATTGATAAGCCATATAGCGATAATCAAATCTTATTCATGCAAAGTAGTTTTAAAATGCATCATTTGCAAATCTGTCATAGTAAGTTACAGGAAAAATAATATTAATTTTATTTATTACTGAGCTGTCTGTCCGTCTGTCCGTTTGTCTGTCTGTCACAGGGCTCTATCTCTTGAACCATAATAGCTACTTGCTACTAATATAATAGCTACACTTGAAAGTTTCACTGATTTATGTATTACTGTGGCCGTTATAACAACAAATACAAAAAATAATAAGATGAAGTAAATAAGGGGCGTTTTAAAACATTGTACGGAGGTACGGGACCCTTCATGTACGAGTTCGAGTTGCACTTGACCGGTGATGAAAGCTTATCTTAGGAGTTATTTCTGCAATCAAAGAAATTCATAACGTCCTAACGACCCGAGACTGTGTCGCGTGTACCTACTCGCATATAGAGACATTTAATTTGAGACGTCATAAAAGCACAAAAAAGCTAGGGTACGAAAATGGTGCACATGGAAACGGCATTTCTAAGACCAGTCCAATAACATCCTTACTTTTTTAATGTTGTTTTCATTGCGTCAGTTATAAACCATAGAAAAATAAAGAGTGAATTATAATGATGGAAAACATAGCAGTACCGTCAATAATATCAAAAAATCTAAATTAAAAAGGTCTAAATTAAAAGACTGTATCTCTTTACATATATTCTGTTGTCGTTTAATATTAGCGGTCATTTTGCGGAGTCGTTTTCCTAGTAACCCTTCTACAAGTATATTTTATGACCTGTTGTATGTAAAATGGTATATCACTGCTTAAATTGAAAATGATATTAAGATATTAAACGGATATTATTTTACTTTTTACAGTGGTAGGTAGGTATATGCACAAAAAGTGCTACTTTATAGGTACATATCTACACTTACTACTGTCTTTTTTCTACTTTGGCCAATAGAATTAAGTGATTTGCTTCACTTTTGTGACTTTTGCCACGCCAAAGTACACATTCTACTAAACTTTACGTCTGTACTCTCCTATATTTGCATTACAGGCACTAGTACCGAGGTTTACGTTATGAAAGCTGGCAAAGCATTTCAAAGAGACCGGGCTCCGTAGCCTTTTCGTGATCCAGTTTTTCTTTTTATACCTTTCATACCTGGTCGAATATACCGAATAATCATAACACAAAATGTATTTTTTCAGCCAAATCTTTATTCAGTATGGTGAGTAATAATACTCACATGCTGACCCCCCATAAAGTGGGATAAGCTGAGGAAGAAGAAAATCTATGTCACTTTTTTTGGTGTCTGCTCCCTTGACTAATTTGAATAAATAAGGATAATGGGGATAATGATAAGGATTGATAAGTAAATAAGGATGTAGAATTATATTCATTAAAAATGCAACGTTTCATGCATGTGATGAGACGAAGCAAAGAGCATTGCATCAAAATAAAGGGCTTAATTAGCACACTTCATAAATCTATACTATACTAGCTGGTACTCCATACTATGCTTACATTAAATGGGTATTGTTCTTTTCAGTAGAAATTTTTGTTTAGTTTAGTTTAAACTCTTCAAATCATATTAATAAAATAAGCAAATGCTACAATCCATGGTTTTTTTTATTTAATTTTACAACTCGCAATATTTCATCAAAGAACCCTAAAACAAACACCCGACGTGACCCCAGTCAAGGTGACGCATTGGGATGCAAATCACATTATGAGGTGCTTGCTACAGCAGTGTTATGTAGCATGACTGCATGAATGAGCTACCATTCAGTGTCAAATGGCAGTGTGCCAAGGTCAGAAAATACGGTTTTATTACATGGAGTATGGCTGTTTGGAAAGCATTTCCGCTTGGTGGTTGGTACTCGTGCTATGAATGCTTCGGTTTCAAATATTTAAATTTATCATGTGCCACTATGGTTGCGAACCTTAAATGGAACTGGGCGGGACATCCGGCTAGAAGGAACGATGGAAGGTGGAGTAAGGCTGTCACCGAGTGGTATTCCAGGAATGGAAAACGTTGTGTTGGGCGTCCGGTGGCTAGGTGGGTCGATGATATCAAACGGGTTGCTGGAAAGAACTGGATCGCTAAGGCTGGAAATAGGATTCAGTGGCGCAGACAAAAGTAGGCTTATGCCCAGCAGTGGGTCGTTGAGAGCTGACGATGATGATGATGATGATGTCCCACTCAAAACAATATTTTTTTTTAGCTTTTAATTTTTTAAATTTTCTGGAATCCCTTTCATGTACCAGCTCCTTCTTTTCCCGCGCAGATTGTGGAAGCCGACCGACGGAATGGACAAGAATGTGTCATATTAATAGACGATATGGCTAGCAACCCATCACTATTTTGATTCCTTTTTCTGCCTTCTCGCCCTGCATCACGCTAAAAGTGGCCTTTGAGACTCGCGGCCCTGGGCTCTGCCTGCTTAGAGCCGCAAAACCCAAAATGCTCTGTCTGCCCCACTAGGGATAAATACGTTATAGTACATTTTTCTGGAAATCTAATCATGGCGTTCCAGTACCTACGGCAATTTCAATAACAAGTCTGAAACTAATTACAAATGAAAAATAAACCACAGGGATGTCCGACTATACAACGTGTTAATGAAATAACGCAAATCCTCTCAGTTGGTACCTTAGCCCATGAAACTGAACAACTTTTGTTCTACAACTTTCACGAAACCCAAAAAAAATATTTGAATTTTTATACAAATTGATCAGCTGATCGAGTCAATTTGTATTAAAATCCGAATTTTATTTTTGGCATTTTGGGAATGTTGTAGAACAAAAGTTGTTCAGTTTCATGGACTCGTTGTATATTATAATAAATGTAAGATAAATAAAACTAGCCAAGTGCATTTCAGGCCATGTTCAGAGTAGAGTTCCGAAGTTTTACGTTACAACCTGGGAACTTCATTTTCCTTAATTTGACATGTTTACTACCCATTTAAACAAGTTACAACTTTGTCTTAGTAATTGTTATCAAAGGATTACATAGGTATGTATTTTGTACGAAATTTTTCGTATTTAATAAGTTGGGCGACTTCTACGGCTTAAATTAACAAAACCAAATTAGCCGTGAAAGTTTCACTTAAAAGTCCAATACCATAGACTCTACATAAGTATTGAACTTTTAAGTGTTTAAAAGATTTATAGTTACTTTTGTTCATAAATAGTAATGGCGACCACGTACTGACAAGCGAAGCGTTGGACACCCACCCACAAGGTGGTCAGACGATCTGACCAAGGTCGCTGGAAAGCGTTGGACGCAGGCCGCTCTAGATCGGTCAGTTTGGAAAACCTTGGGAAAGGCCTATGTCCAGCAGTGGACGTTATGTGGCTGAAATGATGATGATGATGATAAATAGTAAGAGTGAATCATTTTAGTATTATTAGTACCGCAAAATTGACTATTGCTAAACATTGACCAAGAGTGAATGAATAGCCCCGTAATCTGTGGTTGTATTTGTGTATCCTTGACTGTGGTAGCCCATTTATTGTCGGCAAACGTTTGCTCTGATTAAACCATCCAGAACCCCATGGGGCTGAGCTATAATAACAAGAGGAACTATCATAACTACTCTACTATATTATAGGTATGTTATACCACGTAGGGTATATTGAATGAAGGATTATAGCCTTGTGTTAATTAAAAATACTATATAAATCAATAATTATAAGAGAGTCTCACTATAATCGACTTACGATTCATCTAATATGAATTAAGTTGAATACCGCACTTCTAAATAGTGGTTAGTAATGAAGTAATACGCATGCTTAATGCGTAAGTAATATGTGATGAATAAATTCTACAGGGTAGTTTCATGTTACAGATGTGATTTCTACTTTAAAGCTCTTCGCGCATTTTTCGTATCTTCTTCTTTGCGTGTCGATGGTCTTTTCAGTCTACTTATGATTTATGGTCAGCTTAAGAGAGTACGGCTTGCTTTAAACGTCATGATAATTTGGAGTTCCTAAAACAATCCATACGATTGACAGTGAAGAATTTTATCATGGAAAGAGTGCGTGCTTCTATTGATAACTGGCCTCAACGTTTAAAGGACTGTATTGCAGTCAATGGAGACCACTTCAAATAAGCTTTTTATATTTTAAATTGTTTTATATTTATGTATTTAAGTAACGCATTGTAAAAGTAATAAATGTTATTTGCAATAGAATATTTTATTTTTTACTATATTTATGGCTAGACTAGGTATTTTGTCAGCCCAGTAGAGGCTGAGGCAGAGAAATGCCGAGTGATTGCGGATGTGGAACAGACAGGATTCCGTTTAAGAAGGGTTAACTTTAAGCAGTTGTCTCTGTAGTATTTATCGAAGTTATTGAGTGCTGCAGTCAGATTTGTTTCTGACACCTCGAATGGCTTTCTTTGAATAGCCAATGCCAGATCATCGGCGTTGTGAGATATCGGAGTCACATCACTATCGCAATGTAACACATCTCTCTCGCACGTAGTATTGCTCTCTGTGTTTGTAATGGCTGCCGGGCTATGTGCGTGTCTACAAATAAATTAAGTAGTGAGATAAATAAGTGTTTTTATTCAAATATAACAGGCGTAAATAAAACTTGTTGTATTATGTGACTGGGGTTGATCGTTCGTATATATATTAAATAATATTGGAGCCAGCACACTGCTCTGTGGAAGTCTCTTGTTTTTTCTGAAGTCTCCAACTGCTTTGGTCCGATGCAAGGTGAACCTGGAACCTGTGGTTATGTAATAGTTCACGTAAAACTTTGACTTATTGCATATCCCTTGTCATGACCCGGACCTTCCATAGTAATCTTCGTAAGTTTACTGTGTCATACGCCGCTGAGAGATCAACAAACACCACTCCAGTAACAAGGCGTTTCTCAAAACAGTCCTCTATAAATTGAGTAAGTTTCAGAGTCTGACTGGTGCAAGATTTTCCAGGCCGAAATCCTGCTTGTTGACTCGACTCTACAGCTGTTGTTAAGCGGCCTAGCAGCAGTCTCTCGAAGAGCTTGAAAGTATGACGAAAACTTTTCGGATCATTAAGAGGCTTGCCGGGTTTTAGAATAGCAATAATTTTCTTCAGAGACGGGAAATCTGAGCTGACTGAAGTATATTGTTATACATTTGGAGAAGCCATGAAATCGCAATGGGCCCAAGATGTTGTATTTGTTCCACGGAAATATTGTTGTATTCGTTTTACCACGCCGCAATAAACAATAAACAACGCTGGTTTGGGACAAAACAAAAAACATCAACAATATAATGTACCATCTGCTTCTCGTCCCGCGCAAATCGTAAAACCCGATCGAAGGAATGGGCGAGAATATAAATCATGCCAATAGGCGATGCGGCTAACCCAATACTATTTTGATTATAATTGATGTATAATGATTAGGTAACCCTTCACTATTTTATTCTCTTCACACCTTCACCACCCTTCATGCCTACCATCACGCTAAAAACGACTTTTAGATTTAACGGTCCCAGGCTCTGTCTGCCCTGTTAGGGACAAAACGTGTTAGTATAGTAGTAGTAGTTCTAACAATGTTTTATGTCGAATAAACTCTAAACCTCAAAATAAATGGAGTATATTCAAACGCCCATAATAATAGTTGGGATCATGTTCGAATCCAAAGCGGATGCGGGTTACGTTGCTTCCATGAAATACGCTGTGTTAATGCTTTTCCACCGAATTCCAATTACACCACAAAACAATAGATTTGTGATCTAAATCGAAAACAGAAGTAATATAGTCTTGAATACGCATGATGACTGAAAAAATAATTTTTGGCCCGTCGATTAGATTATTAAAAAATATTGTACACGTATTTTTTATTTTCTCTCAGAAACAATAAATAACGAAGATACAGCGCATTTAAATTTCGCATGACGTCACGCTTTCGTACGATTTTTACACAGCGGTGACGTCACAAGCCCCCACTCTGGAACTTTGATGCTCTGTATCTTTATGAATTTTTACTTTTTTGATAAACTGAAAAATATGAGTACATTATTTTTGGATAATCTAACTAACGGACTAATTAGAATAATACTTTTCTGACCCAGTCAACATCCCTATTTCATTTAAAAAATATAACAATTAATATGCCTATTGACTGGAAGAGATTCCATTAGGATAATTTTGTTGTCAATTTACTTTATATGTTCTTAAATTTTAATTGTGTGTTTTCATATTGTACTATGAAAACACACAAATTATTACAAACAAATATTTAATATTTCGGCCAAGCAAGGAGTTTTTCTATTATACCTGTATTTCCGCAGTAAAAATATAATTAAATAGATTAAAAACTTACACCTTGAAAGTAAAAAATAACGATATCAAGACGCTGTTCCAATATGAGGATACACAAACATACATACTAACTAGTTGAAATATTTTACCAAAACATTATGATACAGAACAATATAAAACATAAAACAGATGTCAAACAAATGGCGGCCTTAACGCAACTGCAATCTCTTCCAGACAACCGAACTTGGAGATCATTATCACGTCTTTATCCCTAATGTTTTGTCTAAGCAGACAGATAAGGCCACAGAAATCAAAGGCCACTTTTAACGTGATGGTGAGCGAAAAGGTGGACAAAGGAATCAAAATAGTGATGGATTGCTGACCGCATCGCCTTCATCAAATGTTCGCTGTCCGTAAATAAATAAGTTGTTAACATGATTCGCATTTCACCCATTTCCTTGATTGGCTTTTACGATCTGCTCGTGAAGAAAAGCGCTGATACATTACAAGTTTTTTCTATTCTCATAGACCAGCATGGAAATTATGGAATAAACTACTATCTGGTATTAGAACTTCAATTAGGTACTTTAAATTCGTTTAAAGCTAGGGTCAAAAACTTTTATGATGATTTCTGACCTGGATTGAGTAATGTTTATATTACCTACATATATTTATTTATTTATTTATTTAAATCTCTTTACATATTTTTTATTTCAATTTATTTTTATTTTTTGATTGTATTTTAGTTGTGTTGTACATTGTTCTACCCTACTTTATTAATGGCATTCTCTCCTCTGCTTTTGGGTTGACTGGAAGAGATCCATTAAAGGGATAAGTCATATCACATTGTAACATATCTATTTTTTTTGTATCCATACTACCCTAACGTTGCCTGGAAGAGATTGCTGTGCGATAAAGTCGCCTTTTGTATGCTAAAATTTATCTCTATTATTTGTGTCTAATTTGTTAAATTGTGTGCAATAAAAAGTAAAATAAATAAATAAATAAATCCGCCTTTGTGTTGTTTTTTTTTGTACTTTTGTCTGTATCCTTTTATGTACAATAAATAATTTACATACATACATGGGACAGATAAAGCAGTATATATAACTCAATTATAAACTATATGATTTAGTATTACGGCGGGCAGTAAATCCGGATGCGAATTGTTATTAATTTAACCGTGTCTCTAATTAATATCGCCCGCTGCGGGCTCTCCCACGACGAGATTCCACTATACAGGGTCAGACTGGGCCTGAAGGGCCCGGGTGGCAGGGTTCAGTTTTGTAGCATGTAGAGCAGGGGGCCCGCACACTAGAGCTGGGGTGCCAGGGATCTTCATTCGAGCAAAAAAATGTTAGTATTTTATTTTTATAAAACGCACCATAACTTATTGTATCAAATCGGTTTCCATTTCAGCTATATATTTTCAACTTCATATTAGGTACACTGGGGCCCGCGCAGACTAAGGCCAGGTTGACAAAAGCCACCTCGGTTCTAAGGCCAATCCATGATCTGAATAGTTTTCCCTAAGGAACATAATAATATGAACTTATGTATATTTCGGTATAAAAAAAGATTTTGTCTCCAATTCAACTTGACTGATCGACGTTCGTTTGAAATTCATGTTTTGGCATATTTAAATTTTTGATTTACACTGCTCGGAACAATAGGTATCTAAATTAAAAATATGTGATGTAAAATTTCGCTACGACTGAGATTCGAACTCGCGCCCTCACATCTGTACTGTGAGTGCACCTCCAATTGTGCTACCGTGACTTCGAATCACGCTAATAAAGTTCCTCATCATAAACTATGCGTATTTCTACATTACTATTTAGAAGTGTAGTATTCAACTTAATTCATAGAAGATGAATTAAAAGTCGATTAAAATGAAGAATGCTTTATTTTAATTATTGTTTTATACGGCATTACAAAGCTCGGAGCAATATCTAAATTAAAAAAATGTGATGAAAAACTTCGCCTCAAGTCACAGTACAGATGAGAGAGGCGTCAGTTCGAATCTCACTCGTAGCGAAGTTTTTCTTCACATCATTTTAATTTAGACACCTATATATTCTTTAGCAAAAGTTGTTAATTGTTATGGACTTCCTTTTTGAAATGCCCACTAAAATAGTAATTTTGACAAAAATAAAAAGTTGAATGAACAGATCTGATGGGAGTAAAGTGTAGATATATCTATCTCACTTGTGGATGTGTATATAGAAATAAAACGGGAACCACGAAATAAAAACAGGCTGTTGGCTCTTGGTGTCTTAGAAAAGATTTTCAGGAAAACATCCTCTACCTAAGTAAAGTGACAACTGAAAGACCTCTCTAAAATTCTCAGCAATTTCGTGAGTATAAATTATGGATATCTCGCCTATTACTCGGATCCCTGCCCCATTAATTACAGTTGCTGTTCGAGGCACCTACTATTAGTACTTCCCAAAATATTTACTTTGCCCCGGAATGCCACTTGCTAATAGGGTTGATGGAATCTTACGGAAATCTCGGTTTATACACACTAATTACTAACTTTACTGTTTTGGATTCTTATGTTCAGAATATCCCAAATTCGGTAAATTATCATCAGGTCTTTTTAGTCTCCACTGCAGGAGCACGACCCTCTCTGTACTACCAGAGCCATACTTGGCCAGAGCAGCCAGAGGATTTGGCCTACACTCTCCACGCTGCGCTGGCCAGACTGGTTAGGAAGGTCTCATTGATGTGTATAAGCTTTGTATAGCTTGTGTTTCCTAAGTCGCCTTGTACGACATCCACGGGAAGACTTGAAGTGGTCCTGTTCTACTCTGCCGGAAACCTCACGGCAAATACCTACCCGTAACGAAAGACGAATGACCTCCGGACGTAATGGTTAACACGCTAATCCGTTACTCCGGAGATTCTGGGTTCTATCCCCAGCCAGGGCAAGGTGGAACATTGTCTTTTTCAAAAAAAAGCTCCTGGGTCTTGGGTGTTTATCTATAGGATATAGGTACAAGTAATTATTTAATATAAAATATAGTATCGTTGAGTAACTATCCCATAACACAAATTCAAACTTACTTTGTGGCTAACTCAATCAGTGTTATTACGTTCTTGTTTATTTATTTATTTATATTTATTAACTATTTCTGTAATAAATATTTTTTTGTTATTTTGAATTGGGACAGAGACACTACCACGTTTTTGTCCCTCCCAGCCTAGCCAGCCAGCGAAGCCTAGGGCCGCAAGGTCCAACGACCATGATTAGCGTGGTGGGTATAAAGGTGGAAAAGGAGGACCAAAATAGTGATGGGTTGCTAGGCACATCGCCTATTGAGATGGTTCAGATTCTCGCCCATACCCTCGATCTTATCTTGAATATTACACTATATTTATTTATTTAACTTTACAAACGTAATGGGCGGACTTACAGCCATATGTTTTATCTACCAGTCAACCCACTGGTGATGCCGAGAAAAAGAAAACTTTAGAAGGACTATACTTTTTACCTCGTTCTTTTACTGATTCTCTCATGTGTTAATTTCTTTTTATTTATTTTATCTTGCCTTTGTGTCGTCATTATTTACATATTTGAATAATAAAATTTAGAATTGTAAACACAGAAAATATATTAGATCTTTTACTCTATTGGGTACAGAAAAAACCGATTAACTTTTTAAGCAGCAAATTTAAAAAATACGATTATTGCCTCTTGAATACGAAAATTCTTCGGGAAGTTTCCTTTTCTCATAAAAATGTAATAATATGCAAATTTCCTTGAGACATGTACGATCTTCTAACATAAACTTTTTATTTAAAACGTTATATTAAAGCTGTAAAAATTTATGACATTTTTACATCGAAACATTCTATTTATATTGAGAGTTGTTGAAGTGTTTTGCTGTAACTAATTATTTTATTATCTACTTTCTTGGTCAAAACTACGCATATTACTGATAAATAAAATTATAAAATGAGACTCTATCATAGAATAATAAATAATAAGTACTTGCCCTATCTTCTATGCTTGTCTGGGAGAAGAACAAGATTTAAGAAAAAAAAAATCTTTGGAATTTTTATTGTGAGGCCTAAATATTTATCAAAACAAATGTAAATAAGCTCAAACTTGATAGGGTTGCGTCGTTTTATCACAGGGTTCCTATAGCCAATTTTAGGCTGCATCATCAGATCAGCGTCTTGTTTCTCATTAGCATACAAAATTTCATATTAATCGGAAACCGTGGATCAAATTTTAATTGCAATATTTGACCCAAAAGCAAAAAATCGTAGAACTTCCAGCTTTTTCTTTTTCCGTAAATATTGATGGGTGAGAATCTGAGTAATGTCAATAGGCGATGCAGATAGCAGCCCATTTCTTTTCTGATTCCCTGTTTCCACCATCACAATAAATAAGACTTTAAGGTCTAACGGCCTCAAGCTCTATCTACCTTTATTTAAGGAATCATTAAAATACACTAACTATAAAATTAAAACCAAAAAAAAAAAAAATTCAAATTCAAAAATTCCACTCCAGATAGGTAGTATAATACCTACCCGGCTCAAAGGTTATTAAACTAGCCGCGTTGCCTTCCTGAATCACAATGGATATCCTTTGGACCAGGTACCATCCTAAACGTTTGTCATAACCGCGGTCCCGTAAACGGCGCCCTATCTCACTAATAAAGCCTTTGGCTTCTGTCTACCCCGTTAGTGATCAAGACGTAATAGTGAATCTGTAGCACTTCACAAAAAATAGTACGTAGGTAGTACTTTAGAATTTTACGTTCTGATTCATTAAAACAAAACTAACGAAAAAAGTTTAACAATGACACTCAAAACAAATATTCATTAGTCGAAAACTCGAAATCCCTTCGTGGAAATTTATTGGTGGATTTTTATTCCGAAAACTAAAATTAGTTGGTTTTGCTCTCCGCATAGGAAAAGCAACTTCCGGTAGAACGCGATATACTAGGTCAATGATTGAGTTGGCATCTAGCGGAGATTTCCAGAACTAAACGATTGATGTCTAAGATCGTAGATAGATGGCGCTAGGATACTGATTTTCTTCGATCGAGTATTGGAAAACATTGTGAAAAGATATTGTTTTTTTGCGTAATGTGTTTGTATTTCGCTTAGGACCTACCCAATGATAAACTAGCTATCTACTACACACTTCAAATGCTAAGTAAGGTACTTAAATTACTTCTGACAAGAAGCAGTTATGTTTATATAGGTATTTTCATTTGAACCTAAGAATTAAAGAATAAAAATAGACAGTGAAACTACTTAGACATTGAGTAAGTGAATCGAATAAAAGTTTGTCGAACTCAAGTAGTAGGTACACTCTGCTGATGTAGGCGATGATGACACTTACGATCAGCTTAAATCAGGACCTTTTCTCCAAAAGCGGTGCATCATACGTACGTAGCTACGTGCGCGTTACAGTATCAAGCAACATTGAGCGCTACGAAATAATGATAAAGTCTAATTTGATTTGACATAGAAATAGGACATCACTATCAGACGACTATCGTGTTATTTTATGGAGTCAAGTAAGTATGGCTAAATGCTAAACTACTTATGGAACTAGTTCTTTGCTAATTTTTACCCAAGTAGCAAAGAACTACCTACCTACGTTTCACGCGGAGTTATCTTATATTTTTCGCATGGCTAATAAAACGAGTCATCCAAGAGATAATTTGACGTGTCGGGGCCCAAACAAAGAGTGGTTGCCAAAGAGACGCTGACTCACAAGAAGCGGGAGATATGCCAATAACAGATGATACATCTAGGATTTTAAGGCTCTACCTTTAACACTAAACCAAAAATTTACGTAATGTGTGGTAAATTTTCCAAAGTAGCAAAACCTCCCTCCGTTTCTCGCGGAGTTAACTCATATTTTTCGCATGGCTAATCAAACGAGTCATCCAGGAGATAATTTGACGTGTCGGGGCCCAACAAAGAGTGGTTGTCAAAGAGCCGCGGGCGCGCCGGAAGCGATTTGACTGCGGAACTGACGTCACGGTAGGGGCGCTCGTACAGACGATGTCATAATGCGAAAGGTTGGTTTTGTAGCGATGACTGGCGGGTATTTGACGAGGTGATAGCGTAGTACGGAACTGTATATTTTTTTAGTAGGTAGGAATTAGTATTTAATTAACACTTACGTCATACAATATAATCTAAATAAATAAGTGGAATACGAAATACTGACAGGGAGCCCATTGGCTCAATGCCTCAGTTGGCGTTTTGTTATATAAATTTATTGATTACAAACAACAACTAAAACAAATTATTTACAAAATATAGGAACGGGTCTAGTCTGCAATTCTGAAACAAGTTTGTCTAAATGCTAAATTATTTACAGAATCAAAAGCTATTGTTCACTATATAAATATAACAAAACTAAACAACATAAAGGGAAGATTAAAAAAACTGCTTTAAGAAGGTTAATTTAAAAAAATTATATTAGTCTGATATTAGCCATAATGGGTCTACGAACCATCTCTAGGATCTTCCTGTTCAATTAAGGTTAGGTTAGGGTCACCGCAAACTGGCATATGGACGTAATGAACGTACGTAGGTACTGTTAAGAGGAAACACTAAGGTCGAGAGAATTGAAAAACAGGTATTTGTAAAATCTTTTACTGTCACGCTGTGCCCAAACAACAACCGAGCAAGTGCGATAGAGACAACTGCAGCTCCGACCGAAATTAATAAATAAATAAATATAAATATATAGGGACAAATCACACTGTTTGAGCTACCCCCAAAGTAAGTTATAAACTTGTGTTATGGGATACTATCGCAACGATACTATATTTTTTTGATAAATACATCGAACCCAGAAATTACCTATGAAAAGTACATAAAATCAACATTTCGTAGTCTCCTAATTTCTCCTCCAAAACTTAACCGATTTTATTTCTTTTTTCATTAAAATTAAAGAAAAGCTATGGTTGTGTTCTTATTTTTTTTATAATATAATCTTGTCAAATTTGTTTGCTAGATGTCTGAACAGTGTGAAAAATATCACCAATTTTTTTGTTTGATGATATCTCTTTTAATAATTAAATTATAAAGAAAAAATAAAACATTAGAGAGACATGCTAATATATCCATTGTTTTTTTTATTTGGAGAAAAATCATTTCAATGGACTACGATTGTATGGAAATACGGTTCATCGATTTCCTCTTAACAGCAACAGCAAAGTAAGTTACCATTGATGCTTCTTATACACCGGTAATAGTGGCGGAATTGCAATGAATGTGGGTAGCTTGATGTGCTGTCTTTCACATTGGTGTCAGATTTTCGAGCCGGCTAAAGGCATCTGACGTAGCTCAATGACTGTCAGCTAGTCATCATTATCATCATTTCAGCCGCATGACGTCCACTGCTGGACATAGGCCCCTCCCAAGGTCGGTCGATCTAGAGCGGCCTGCGTCCAACGCTTTCCAGCGACCTTGGACAGGTCGTCTGACCACCTCGTGGGTGGGCGTCAACTAGAGTCAACTAATTATTACAGACTAGTGAACTATAGTGTGGCGTAGCGTGGACTAATGTAGACGTGGGTGAAAGTGGGGGGGGAGGAATTGGGTGCAACCAGAAGGTAGAAACAGAGCTTATAAAAAAGGCCACGAGCAAAGCCCTATAGGCCGCGAGGCCGTGGGCAGGGGCCCATTTCAGTAACGGAAAAACGGAAAAAATCGTGAGAACTCTGCATACTAACACTTTCATCACGGTTCTTTCCGTCACCGGAAGCAAGTGGTGGTAGATGTAAATTACCGTACATGAGTATGCACTCAGGCCTCTAACAAGGATTTCTAACTAATCGATCTAGAAAGACCTGCATCCAGCCTTTTCTAGCGACCTTGGTCAGGCCCTACGCTTCGTTTGCCAGTACGTGGTGGCCATTCAAGAACCCTTTTACTTTATCGGCCATCGGTTCGTCACGCTATGTGTCCCGCCCACTGCCAACTCGATGAGCTCAATATTCAATATTCGTTACAGACGTGACAGAAATTATTATCAGACGAAGGGTTTCTGATGTGATATTTCCTGTGACTTCGATATTTCTGGCTTTATAGACCTTTCATAGGATTTTATGTGACAAGAGTATTCACAACCAACTTCCACTTCGAGAACCCTTTTGCCCCATCGGTTCGTCGGGCTATGTGTTCCGCCCACTGCCACTTCAACGAGCTAATCCGCTGGGCTTTGTCATTGTCTTTTGTTCTCCTATGAATTTCCTCATTTCTGATTCTATCACGTAGCGAAACACCGAGCATACCCCTTTTTATGGCGCGTTGAGCGAAACCTTGTTTGAGTAAAAGGCAATAAATCTTTGACCGGACGGAAGTGCGGCACCAA
Organism: Acrobasis repandana; assembly: GCA_963576875.1. NCBI lineage: Eukaryota > Metazoa > Arthropoda > Insecta > Lepidoptera > Pyralidae > Acrobasis > Acrobasis repandana. The sequence continues at coordinate 6,160,671 of OY756221.1, read as the reverse complement.
TGCGGAACCCATCTAACTTATGATAAAACTACTAAATTAATTTTCAGAATAGTTTATACCACACTATTAGTACATTGCTTCTATGCTGGTCTGGATAAACAAAAAAAAACGTAGAATGTACCAGCTTCTTCTCTTCCGACACCGATCGTAAATGCCGATCAAGGGCCTTTCTTTTGATCGGCTTTTACAATATCTAAAGATCTATGACACCTTACGATGTAATAGTGTATTTTTGTGATTATTGATTTATTCGTTAGGTACTACTGCCCTGTGCACGTTCTATAAGTATACTCGTATACGGGGTGTAACAAATCAAATCATTTTATTTGCATAAGGAAACTGGTACGAAAGTATTTTATAATTTTATGAAAGCACATACTTCTACTAGATAATATTTAATGAATCATTAAAATCCACCCAGAAGTTTTTAAGAAAATCAATTTCAAATTTTCAGTTGCTTCGAACATAATGGAAATCTATGAATTATTTCGTTTGAAAATTACATTTTGAAAAACATTCCCTCGATCGGCTTTTACAATCTGCACTGGAAGCTGGTACATTCTATGTTTTTTCTTTTCTCCCAGACCAGCAAAGATGAATAGTCATTGTGACCGCAAAAGTCTAAAATCACTAACAAAACCAATAGTTGCAAAAAAGTTGTCGTACTTAGGTACCAAATATCCTTATACTCCAGTAATAGCGGACGTCCATTATGTCTGACATACCCAATCATCAAATGAATCATAAAATCTTTTTTGATATCAAGTCTAATAAAATCAATCAAAAATGCGGATATTCCAATTCATTCGGGCAATATTATTGTGGGAAACGTATTAGTGTCTCCTCATTTCAGATATTTTTTTGAGTGTGATTAGAAATAAATTAAAATAACCACGGAATGGGTCCCTGCAGGCTGGCGACGAAAAAGAGGCCGCCCTAGAACACGATGGGCAGACGAACTAACGGCGTACAGGAAGGACTGGAGAACTGTCGCCACTGACAGAGGTACATGGAAGGCTGGAGAGGAGGCCCAACAATGGGACACTATAGGTTAGTAGAAAAAAAAGTGATTAGAAAGTTCGCGGGTCGAACGTGAATGAGAGGATGATGATGATGAGCAGCTCTGGACCGTGGTTAATGGCATTTATTGAGAAAAGCCTATACCTGGTAGTGGGAGGTTGAAGACTGCGAATGATATGAATGAATGATGAAGTAACCAAAGCTGATGTCTGATTTTTCAAGCTTCCTATACCTAGGTATCTGACATAGCTTATCAACTGCCATACAAAGATGATAGCTGGAACCAACAGTTTAACGACTTCCAAACCAAGGAGTTCTAGATATTTTTATGCCCCTTGTGGTGACCCATCCGAGCGGGGACGACGCCCAGGGTTGCTTAACACGCGAAAGCGCTTGTAATACGTAACCCACCGCATCACCGAACTCTTTAACGATAAAACGTCTTCTGCTCATCAATAAAACGAGGTTGCATTGAGAAAATTCGCGAAAACATACTAGATAATCTATTAATTTCATAGCGTGTACGTCAATCAAATGTTAGACGTCATTTGTTTTCATTACGCGTTATGTTAAATCATCGATATGTTTAGTTGTTGACATTATAACCATTTTCTAACTTTAATCCTTCCAAGAAGCTCTGACGATTTAAGACGTAATTATTTTGTTAGGTATTTTTATTGTCTCTGGTGGAGTAGCCCAAACAGTGTTAAATAAACTTGTTTTATGTTTAGGCATATGAATCGGTTGCAAAAATTATAAAAAAATATAAAAATTATAAAAAGGTGTCGTAATACACCCGGCGGGAACGAAAATGCTTACTGCAAAATCGAAAATTTTATGAACACTTAAAATTTTATTGATTAATGTTTTGTAAAAAAAATATTTAAAAATTAATTTCCTGACGCCACTTGGATGCGAAAAAATTTTAGACGCTGATTCCGCCACCCAAAATCCCTGGAAACCTAGTTTAAGTCAAATCGCATGCAGTTGAGAATCGGCGGTCATCTTGGATTAATGGAAAAAAAAGGCTTAGCCTTTAGTGGGAGTGACTTGGCCTACGGCCTCGCGGGGGAACTCACGCTTCGGCCTTCGGCCTCAGGCTTTGTTTAGAGACTTGGAAGGGTTTCGGGCTGCGCCATACATTCTTCGTTCCAAAAATTATATCCCCATTTCTTATTGACAGCAGAAATAAAAATATTTTTTTTATATCCACGATTATAATATATAATATTATATCTATGGAAGAACCATGGGAACAAAGAAAAAACTTAAAATGTATCAGTTGCTTCTCTTTGGGCAAGAATCAGAATAATTTTATTAGCCGATGCGGTTAGCAACCCATCACTATTTTGATTCCCTTTTTCCATCTTAAAACCGGCCTTTGAGTCTTAAGGCCTTGGGCTGTGTCTACCCTGTTAGGGATAAAGATGTGAGAATGTATCTATATTTCTACGAAAATACTACGATAGATGAAAATACTAGATATGGGAATAGCAGTTTTTACCCCTGAGGGGTTGTTTACACAGGTAGAGACAACGGAAGATACCCTATCTACCTCTGAATTCCAATACTGGGATTAATAAACGGTATCCCCATGTCCGGGTGTTATCCCGGTGTTAATTAAATTGCCGCCATCATTGTTATGCCCTGCATCGGTCGGATAGATTGGACAATTTAATTGAAGGCGATTGATAATTTAGATTACGCTCGACCTCCAACAACTATAACAGGATTATTAAGACTATAATAGGTATTTGATGCGTCTACCTAGTCTATTAAAACTAAGATTCACACCATTCGTTGTTATAATACAGATACATCACGTCTTTATCCCTAACGGGGCAGACAGAGCAATTCAGATTTTGCGGCTCTAAAGAGACAGAGCTCAGAAATGCAAGATCCGAAGGCCACTTTTATGGTGGGCGGGAAGATGAAAATAAGGAATCAAAATAGTGATGGGTTGCTAGCTGCATCGCTTATTAACATGATTAGCATTTTCACCCATTCCGGCTTTTGCGATTTGCGCGGGAAGAGAAGTAGCTGATACATTCTAAGTTTTTTCTTTTCTTCCAGACAGGCACGCAAGTATTTTAATACTGTGTTTAAACCAGGTTAACTGTAAATTGTATCTCACGAACTAATATGCGTTTTGCGTTCTGCTAGAGATCCTTACACCATCCAGCACTTTCATTTATATACTAGGCCGGAAAAAAAACTGACACTGGCTCAGATTCAATACTATTGTCAAAAAAATCAAAAATGTTTATTTCGGTAAGTTGCACAGTTACAATAGATAGTTGGAGCGTACTTTTAAGTATGAAAATACTTGTGCTGTAGTAGGCTCCGCCATAACGCTAAATATAATATTGTACCTACCAGTTAAAAAATCTTATTAAACAATTCAAACAAAATAAATATTTCAGTTGTTTGTGTGTGTGTATTTTATTTTTAATAAATAATGATAAATAAATGGACAAATCACACTGATTAAGCTAACCCCAAAGTAAGTTTAAACTTGACAAACGTACACTTTTATTTTGAAACGATAGGCTCTGTCTATCTATCCCAATAAAAGGAAATGTCGCGATTTGTTTATTGGTATGCATAAACCAAATGAAGAAAATAGATAAATTAAAAATATGTATTATCATTGTAATGCATATGAGCATTGTAATATATAAATCAATAATTCGAGAAAATAAACGTAAACTGGCGATACAGGAAAGTTTGTATTGCATACCTACGCAGTATCTAGGTGTGCATATTCGGTTTTTGTCGCCGGGGTATTTAAAGACACCGCTGCAAAATAACGTGGCATGCGAGAGTTCGCGACTTTGAGTCACCTAAGGCCACTTCGCACAGATTTAGATTGCAGATGACCAGTTTTATGGAATTGATTATTATCATTTTTAACATTATTTTCCCCATTTTGCGTTTCTTTAACTTAAGAGCTTGCTCTTGTCGGTGAAGTTAAGAGGAGATGCCTCCATTCTTCTCTTCTCTCTGCCATCTTCTTAATGTCTTGGTAGGACCTTACTCTTAACCCTCCCTTAATTTGTTGGAAAAACTTCATCCTTGGTCTTCCCCTTCCTCGTCTCCCTTTTATTTTTTCTTCTTCTAATATTCTGAATAGATTATTAGATGTCCAATCATCTTCCCTCTACTATTTTTAATAGTTTTTAAAATATTTCTTCTCTCTCCCACTCTTTCTAGCACCTTCTCTTGCTTATTCTATCCATCCAGCTTATTTTCTCCATTCTCCTCCAGCACCACATCTTGAATGCTTCTATTCTTTCTCTGTCCTTTTTTCTCATTTCATTCTTACACTCATTCGTTTCACATCCATATTATATACTTCAAATAAATGTATTTATACTCTTATATCTGTATTCTTACTTTTTAAATTAATATTGGAGAAAAATATATCTTTTATAGTTTTGAAAGTATTCTTAGCTATACTGATTATTTGTTTTATATCCTGTAAACATTTTGCGTTTTCATGAATTATACTCCCTAGGTATTTAAACTTATCTACTTGCTCTACTATTATATTATTTAGTAACAATAAGACATAAAAAGTCCATCAAACAGGAGTTTTTTTTCTTGACGAAACAGGATTTTATTTGAAAAAAGATAAGAAATTAATGTAGCTATTTTTTACGTCAAAAATAACAGTTATCATTACTATCTGGTTTTGTTCATTTGAGTCCAATGATATTTTACTCATAGTCATATATCTGCCTATTTCCTGTTAGTTGCTTGTTGTGATCATTAAAAACCTAGGTATCATATTCACTTTAGTTTGTATTTTATACTTATTGACACCAAACCAAATTAACATATTTTTTGATAAAAAGAATTATCTTATCACGTTGAAGTAATCTATATCTAATTATGCTGATACGCTTTTAAACACTCGATAAAATATTTTTCTAAACGCCTGAAATCTTTAATTATGATTTTCTGAACAAAATATAACAATTAGGTAGTTTTATTCGAAAGTTATAAAAACACAATGTTTTATACATAATTAATCCATATTATTACAACTCGCTGTGTAACTTTAGAATTAGTATGTTTAAACCAATATTCCCCCAAAACAGGTTGACATCAACAAAGATGTCACTTTCTCATTTGTCAAAATCAACTTGATTTGGGTATGTAGTGGTTTAAACCAGTTATAAAGCAAGTCTGAAATTAGAAATAATAAGACCGCAAATGTCGATTATACTTCGCAAATACACACATTCGCCAGATAAGACATTTATCTGAACGCCTGCAGCGCTGTCTGTTGCACGTTGTGGTGTCACGAGAACTGACATTATTCATGAAACGCGGGCAACCGTGTAAAATAACTGTTGTCACTCTAATCGATGGCGGGAACAAAAGACTTTGTATGAGAAGACGATACCTACTTGCATTACAAATTAAACTAAGTAAAGATAGAAATGTGTTGCTGACAATTATCATAAACTAGCTTTTGCCCGCGGCTTCGCTCGCGTATGCTACGGGAACATTACTTTTTTTTGATGAAATTTGGATGAAAGGTACCCTATTTTCCTCTCAGTACTCCCTTAATATGTGTATGCGAATTTTAAAGAAGATTGGTTCAGTAGATAAAGCGTGAAGAGGTAACAAACAAACAAACAAATATAGAAACTCACTTTCGCATTTATAATATTAGTTGGGATTAGGATTCACAAGCCCACGAAAACGCGCATGTGGACTAAAAAAAAAATTCGTGGCTCATTTGGTAGATTATTAAAAAATATTGTAATTACTTGTATTTTTTATTTTAGCTGACTAACAAATATTGACGAAGATACAACACTCTAAATTATGCATAACGATCACGTCATGACCATGAGGTCTCGCACGAATTTTACAGGGCGGTGACGTCACAAACCCCTGCTCCAACACATCGATTCTTTTTATCATTGTGAATTCGTACTAATTTGACAAACGGAAAAATATAATCACTATTCAATTAGCTGATCGCTTATTATGTGTGGTGGTTACAAGGTCGATTTTTTTTGCATTGTGCGTAATATTCTTTGAGAAAAGTTGTTTTGTTCAGTGTCGTCAGAAGAGTTAGTGAAGTGAAATATTGTAAATAATATATTGTAAAGACTTTAAAAACATTTGACACGAACCAGCCTTAAATTTTGTAGGCTATGTAGCTAACCTTGAAAAGCAAGCAAGATAGAGTTGAAAAGACAAATAAACGGTATATTTTTATTCCTAAATGTCAGTGTACTTACTTAGTAGGTACTCGTACCTACTAGTATACTTAAGTGCTTATGTTCAACAGGTTTTTGTAGCAAGTTCACTGATTATGCTGAACAACTTTCTCATTCATCCAACCCAACCTAGTCCTTGATTTTCGGAAGTCAATAATTTTAAATCAAAAGTACGTAATTTACAAAAATCCACTCTATATTTTGATGAAGATGGTCCAACTAACAAGGCACTTGACATTATTAGAAGTTATTTCACGGTTTCTCGATATATGTAATTATAAAAGTGACGCTCGATGTAAATGAATATCGAAACATAACATCAAATAGATAGATAGATAAATCATTTATTGCATCTATATCACACAGTACATAGAAAATGACAAAAAAAGCAACCTAGGTAATATAAATCAAAGACATGTGTGTTCTACAGTATTACAAAAGGCTGTAGCTCAGTGTGGGGAATTGCCCAGTGAGCAAAACACAAATATGCAAAATTTCATCACAGTACTACGGATTCATGCCAAACGGTTTCCATTTAGCATATGGCGCACAATAATACACATCTGTAAATAGTAATCTGTACTCACCTTTTCTGTTTGAAGATGTTTGATGTTGGTGATATTGTCAGGCACTAAGTATACAAATAATAAGGTAGAAATACACAAATAATTTAATTAATCAATCCATACAGAAATACAACCATGCAAGCAAACAATCAGAGGTTATTTGGGTATACACACAAGACGCACACATATTGTTAGATCACTTATTTCGCAAAAGTCTTAAAAAGTATCTCCCGACGGCTAGCACTAAAATAATCACTGCACACCATACCACAACGTGCGGGGATGCTGGTTTACTCCCAGACTCACCAGAACTGCTTCTCCCATCATCTTTCTCCTTAGCAGTGAATCGCACAAAATCTTGTAAATGGCTGGGCAACTTCTTCACGTCTGTCATTTTGTTACCTTCTATTACTTTAATCTTGTGCTCTATTACTTTCGGCTCCTTATATACATCTTTGCTACTTTCTCTTTCATCTTCAGTCTCAGGATCTTTAATACCTAATTTATCCCATCTCTCTCTTGCTTTCGAAATAAATTCTTGTTCAATTATATTGTTTACCTTTGAGTCAAAAACATCAAGAGCTGACATACTTTTTGATACTGTTTTACCGTTTGAAACAGCGCCACTGTTAGTTATTTTGATGATTTTGTGCTGTTTTCTTTCTTGACGTTCAGCCATTTGATTTACATATTCAGAGTACATTTTATCGCGGAGTAATTCTTCTTGACTACTACTAAATAACGAATGTAACCTACTTTTTGGTTTTTCTGGAGTTTGTACATTAATCGGTGTTATTTTAGCCTGTTTAGCATCATCTTTGTTAATGCATTGTTCATGCATATTATCTTTTTCTTGGATTAATGGAGCTCTAGGTCCTCTCCTAGGAACAACCGGCACATCGCCTTTTTCCTGTTCCAGACGCCTTATTTCAGCTTCTACTTCTTTTTCTTTCATTCTTATGTATTCCATTTGTTTATCACAAATATCCTTAGGCAATGAAGGTCTCCGAGGAAAATTACCTTTATTGACACTATCACGAATATCGGTGTAATTTCTATGCATATTTTGAATACAAGACACATCATTTTCAATCTCCTTACTTAGGTTTCCTGTAGAGTAATGGAAATATTTTCTCTCGCTCTTCATAGACCTAAACGAATTGTCAGTAAAATCAGAGCTTTCGTCGCTTTCATAAAAAGATGATGAATATTTGTTTGGCCTTGGTGGAGGTATAGGTTTAAATGTGCTGTAGAGATCCCTTTTCGTATTCATATTTTCATAAGATTTTTTAATATTTTCTACTTTTCTGTAAGAATTATTTTCGTCCATTTGATTTTTAATATAATAATCATTCATCGATGAGTTGATATTATATGTCACTGTTGGATCACGGATTAAAGCCAGTAAACGACTTCCGGTTTGTGATTTAAACGGCACTACAGGAGGTTCTTTATCACGTCCATTAGCTATTTTCTTTTCATTATAATATTCGTTATATCCTCTACGATCGACGAATTTCTTATGAGTATCTATTAGTTCACTTGCATCCTCTTTTGTTATAGTTGTATTTGTTTTTTCCATCAACATTTTTTGAGATGGTGATAAGCAAACGTAAACAGGGTCATTTTTGGATGGCAGTGCCGTCCAGTGATTATCATCTTGTGACTTTTTCAAAGATGAATTACGTGGTTGCACAGGAGGTGGTAAAGGTTCTTGACTTTTTGAAGGCAGAGATACTTTGTGTATGCTTGATACATCTGGAAGAGGATAATAAGGCATAGTTTCAACTTTTTTACTCTCCACTTTTGTCACCTTTTCTTTCTCTTGTGTTAATCCATATACATTAATATTTTGAAGCCGCTCTGAAACAGAAGCTAATTCTTCTAATATTTTCTCCCCAAATGGAAACTTTGCTATTTTTTTGACGCACAAGTCTCTCAGGGCCAAAGGTTGGTCTATACCTGTATGTTGACTGTCAGTTTTGGCTGTTGCTCCTGTAACACATTCAAATACATCCTTTACATGTGCTGTTGTATTAGTTTTTTGGATATATTCGGTTTGAATTTCGGAATTTTGACAGTTTTCGTCATGCAACATGTTAGAAACATCGTTTAGGGAAGAATAAGTTGGGTTATATTTAGCAGTGCACTGGGAGGAACAAACACTACTCGATGAATCTTGTCGGGTGATATTTTCTTTGGGATTTTCATTAGGGACATCAGAATCAGAGGATACTTCCTTAATTAAATTATTTATGGCATCATTTAATTCACATTTTAAAACTTTTAATTCAAGGTTATATATATTTTCATCATTTTTGGAATTTTTTTGTTCTCTTAACTCTTGTGAAGATATATTTTTTGAATGTTCAGCACAAGTACCGTTATCTTTCTTAATTAATGTCGTTTCGTCTAAATCCTTCACGTAAAGATCTGTTTTAATATTGTCCGTCGATAATACAACAATTTCATGTAAGTTTCCAGAATGTTCGCTAATTTCACAATGTTCATTTGTCATGGTAGTACTATTGATTGTATCTTTATTACTGGCATTATAATTTTTTGTTTCTTCGAAACTATTGGTTGATTTTATATCTTCTTTACAATCAGAAACAAATGTTCTTTTCAGTAAATTTTCTGTATCTGTGACTTCTATAGTAGGAGTGATCATCCGAACGGAAACATCTGTTTCTACGCTATCATCAGTTTCATCACCAATATCATGTAAAGAACTAGTGCTACTAGAAGAATCTGTCAAATAAACTACTTCTGCTCCAGTCATCTTTTCTACAGTTTGCACCGTCCAATCTCCACGAGCTTCTGAAACTCCTGGCTCCTTGAGTTTTGTTCCAACCAACATACATTGTTGTGGAACTAACCTTCCATAATTTTTATGACTAAGGTGACTAATGGATTTGGTAACATATTTATCAATACTTTTTGATTTGGCAGCATCTTCAAATACATCATCTTCTAAGTCTTCATTATCACTTTTTTTATCGCTCAAATAAGATTGTCGACGGGATGTTATGGAAGATTCACTGCTTCCTTCTTCATCAATAACATCCAAAATTCTAGGAGGACCAAGTCTTTGGACAAACAGATCATCGGCTAGGCCTTTTTTTCGCAATCGATGTTTTATTTCACGATTTATTATTTGTTCAATTTCTGTTTTTATCTCGATTGCATTAACATTGGGGTTAGTTGACAAATTTAAAGTTTGTAAGTAATGTCTTAAAGACATTTCTTCCTCAGGTGTTAAAGATTTCGTTAGCTCACATTGAGCTACACTAAGCGGAATAGTCGTCACTGACAATGTTCCAGTAGCTATTTCTTTAACATTTGCTATAGTCGCGGGATTTAATTCATTAGTTTTCTCCCACTCTACGTCAGATTCAACTTCCTGTACTAAAATATTGCTACTATCGATCACAGGCAAACTATTGTCATCTTCATCTTGAATAGTATTATTTTCAGTAATTTCAACTATTTGCGGTGCATCATCATTATCAAGACTTTTACTTTTAATACTATCTAGTTTAAGTTTTTTTCGTTTAGGTTTGCTTTTTAAAGACTGTTCTGGAGTTTCTACTACGTACGCTTCACAATCTTGAACATTTGCATTTTCTTCCATTAAATGAGATGGAGAAATTACTAATGGTTGTACTAAATCACTATTGTTATTAAGATCCTGAGACGTGGTTTCAGTAGCAATGCACACAACACTGCCTTCAATAATCTTAACGTCATCTTGATTATTTACAGACGGAATAGGCGTTGTTATATTTACAGATTCGTTTTCAGATATTTGTGAGACTGAATCTGTTTCATCAGGTAAACTAGATTGTTCAGCACTACACGATTCAACATCTTCAACGTTATCAGTTTGATTCACATCACTATCATTTTTATTAACATCAACGCGTTGATTTTTATTCTTCCGTTTGTTTTTATTATTTTTACGACGTTTCGGCCTTTCAGGCATGTTTATATAAGACTCAACACTGTTATCACTGATACAACGTAATTATAATCACTAAACACGCGTCGTCCAATCAAGAGCGCGTAAACGCGGGCCGTAGGTACACCGGTACCTATTGCGTAGGTGTGACAGTCGCGACAATGCTGATGGAGCGTTGGACTAGGGACTCGGAATCGGTCGCGTCCCTGGGTCACGAAAGGGCTCGCGGGACGGTTTGGATTCGTTAATAGCGTAGCGATTCTGATTTTCTTTTCAGCGAGCGGTCGCCGGCCGCGGCAGTCGTGCGCTCGCGCGGCGATTTACTGATAATTATAAATGGGTTGAAGTGCGCGGGCGCGCTGTGGACTTTATTTTTACGCGGAGGCGTGTATGCGAGTGCGCGCGACGGCTCTCGGTCACGAAGGGAGCACCGGCACGCCACGGCCGCCCAGCCGGCCGGCAAACGCTGCGCCTGTATGGAACGCTCCGTGTAAATCGTGTATTGCTAATTAATATTGCACACACACTCCTTGACTATTTTAGGGACGGGTAACGGGGAGGAACTTCAAAACAATAGCTCATACTGGAACATATAAGGGCTTGGATGACGCAAACAAAATAAGCAAGCGTGAATGAACCACGGATATAATATTAATATTTTTGTCAAGGTGGAAAATAACAATAGTAGATTGTGCTACAAGGCGTTAAGGTAATAGTTTTAACGCGAGGGCGCTACTTTGAATCCAGAGCCATACGAGGGATTCAAATATATCGCCCGAGATAAAACTATTACCGTACACCGTGTAGCACATTCTTCTTTTTATCTCCATCTATGAAGAAAACTTGCAAATACATACCTATAACGGAAGAAGAATACTCGTACCTACCTACATATACCTAATCAGAGTTTAACAGACAGTTACTAACCTTTATTTGGTGGCGTTTTCACTAAAGAATTACTTTGAAAATATTTTTCTATGACCACCACATCTTATACATTTTCCAGTCATTAGAATCGTTTCATTACTTTTTCCTTGTGCGTAATTCTTTATATCTTTAAATACGTAAACTTCATACTTAGTATATCGGCCTCATCAAGAAATTATTCACATTTAAAATAGTTTATGTAAAAATAACCTTATAATTCCATAATAAAATTACCATTTAAATCAGAGAAAACAATTGCGCGTTTTTATTGGCTTTTATTTATATTTTTTATTTTATTATTTATTTTTAGGTAACTTAGTATTTAATTGATTTAATAAACAAAGAATACAAGTATTTTATATCGAAAGTTAAACTAATTTCTGGTTAACTACTTTTGCTTATTCCAAGCAAAGATTGGAAATAAAATGGCGAAAATTCAAAGCAATTTATTCCAAGCTTAGATAAGAATGATAATGCAAATTAAATAAAAAGGTGAAACATTCAGAGCAATTTATACAATGAAACTAATTGTATATTTACACAAAGTTACCTAAGTTTCTTAAAACGGAGCACCTGGTTTGTTACGCAACACCAAACAAGCCTAACTAGTCGTTTATCTAGAATTCTAGACTTGCAGGTCATCTAGCCTGATTGACCATTTCCACTGCAGTGTTTATAGCAATCAAACGGTTAAAGTTGCCGTGCGCGGATGGGTGGAGTCAATTTATTGGTCGCTTGGTCTAGTTGACCCGCCCCGGCTTTGTGCGGGTTGATAAATTGCATACACTATCACGTCTTTATCTCTATTGGACAGACAGAGCAGTTTGGGTTTTGTGACTCTAAGCAAATAGAGCCCAGGGCCGCAAGAGCCAAATGCCACTTTTAGCGTGATGGTGGAAAAAGGAATCAAAATAGTGATGGGTTGCTAGCCGCATCGCCTATTAACATGATTCGCATTTTCGGCCAATCCCTCAATCAGCTTTTACAATCGAGAAGTTTTTTCTTTTCTCCACGACCAGCATAATAATTGGGGTTTCTAGTGTGTTAAGGTTGCTTATTTATTTGAGTTTTATTTTTTTATTTATTTAACTTTACACACAATTACAAGTGTAAGTGGTTCTCATGAAATAGTATGTCTTTTTCAGTGGTAAATAACATTATAATGATCATCGGCATGCTTCTATATCCCACTGCTGGGATTAGGTAAATATCATAACGTACAAAATATGTAAACAAATATTTTTGCAACCGTTTAGTTTCTTTAAAGCTTAGTTTAATCATTTGTTCCGATTAAAAAAAAATTTGATGTTGAATCTGAATAACATATAATAAATATATTTGATTTTTATTTCAGATAATTTCCAAAAAATCTTAAGCATACAAGAAACCTTTCGTTTTGGAAAAATAAAATTTATTGTGATGTACAATATTATAATCACTTAGGGATTATATTTATTTACTTAAAACGTTAAAAACTATTATATTACTAGTATCTCAGTATATTGCAACTTTCAAAGTTTTATCTTTCACTGTTCTACTAGATTGAAAAAATACTATACTTTTTAGAAATGTTTTTGCAATGCCTGAACTTAAATTTTAAATTAAGGAATGTTTTCTTTCATTAAATTCTATCCTTACCTTACCATGGATGCAGTTAATGACCATAAAATAATAAAAGTTTTAAGGTGTCAAAAGAAGTGCTTAGCATGATCCTAAATCGGGAAAATTATGTCAGCGTTAGAAGACTGGCTAACGAGAGATGACTTCGGCTAACTAGGCATCTATTTTGATAGCAAACAGCTATTTGGCACTTTGTGAATGGCATGCCAATGTGGCAGATTTAAATAGATAGTTACGTTACTAGACGTAAACTCTAGATTATTCTCGAACATTGTGCATTCTTTCGATCATGTAAAGGTGAACATGTTATGGAAAACGATTTACAACATTAAATACACTATCAATAATTAAATGGGGCATTGTGAAAGATGTTGATGATTTTATTTTGCTACCGATACGATATTAACTCAACGATACTATATTCTTTATGTAAATAGAGGTATAATATATACTTATGTATTTATATAAAAATATATAGATCGTTGAGTTAATATCTCATAATATAAGTTTAAACTTACTTTGGGTCTAACTCAATTAGTGTGATTTGGCTTTATCTATTAATTTATTTATTTATAATTGATGTGTAGCTTGGGCTCATAATTAATATAAGTACTAACAGAACACTTAATAACCGTAAGCAGTTGCTTGGTTATTATATTATTATAGTATGAATATATAACAGCAAAGACGAGAAAAACTTTTGCACAGACATCATATTCACATATTATTATACCACCGGTGATGAAGTCATCTGCCAAGTGGCCGCAGACATTTTTTGCAAAATGTACATCGACATTTTCAAGAAACGGTTTAGAGAATTTTCCATTAATCATTTGAAGCAAATAAATAAAAAAAAACCGGCCAAGTGCGAGTCGGACTCGCGCACCGAGGGTTCCGTACAAACCTGCAAGGTTTAGTATTTGGTATGAATTTCAATTTAATACCTCTACGCGTTTATGAGGAAATGGGTAGTAAGTTTAAAATTATTAAAAAAAAATATATTATGTGATGTAACTAAAAATTTATGGTTTTCGTAATTTTTCCTTTATCTATGCTATAAGACGTTGCTTCGTACCAAATTTCAAGATTCTGAGTTCACGGGAAGCACCCTGTAGGTTTTGATTCCCTTGCAAGTGTCGAAAATTTGCGGCATAAACGGCTGTATCTTTTGATTGCGTTGGCTTAGAAGTTTGATTTTTTCACAGCTTCAAGGGACAGTAGACCTGAGTAATTGATATAAATTTCAGCTTCATACCTCCACGCGTTCCTAAGAAAAAGGGTCTTGACAGACGGACGGACGGACGGACAGACGGACAACAAAGTGATCCTATAAGGGTTCCGTTTTTTCCTTTTGAGGTACGGAACCCTAAAAACAATTCATTTTTGATTAGATTAAATTTTGAGTCTGTCTGTCTCTTCGCGGTTTTATTCTATTATAACTTACTAGAAAGTTGTAATTTGGCATGGGTATGTATAATAATCATGTCGACAAAGTGGTAAAATAATTAATTAATTGTGAGTTTGTGAACGCCATTTTTCGATTTAAGGATGAATTTGTGAAATATTTCGTTTATATTGCATACCTATGGCAAATAAACGGTTGTAAATGGACACGTGAAAAAGTTCACAGCAGTAGTAGATGTATATAACAAAGTTAAAAGAAAAATTATCAGAGCTAAGTAGGGTTTACAAATTAAAGAGTTATAGACAACTTACTTACGTACTCGGAAAAGTAAAATATTATACAAATTTAATGGAAAACTTACCCTAGACGAAATCCGAGTTTCCCATACAAACGTAGTCTACGTTTTATTTTAAAACGACATGTCAGATTTCGATAAAAATTTGTAACTTTAAAGAAATTGCATATAATTGGTTTTCAAAGTCAAAATATGAACTTGAAAGAAAATATAGTGCATTATATCATTTTTGACCATTAGTATGGAAAAGTTTTACACCCTTATATTTTCTTTCAAGTTCATATTTTGACTGTGAAAACCAATTACAACCCTAGATATATGCAATTTCTTTAAAGTTACAAATTTTTTCCGAAATCTGACATGTTGTTTTAAAATAAAACGTAGACTACGTTTGTATGGGAAAGTCTAGGGTAACGTTCTTAAGTCGAAATTCGCAACTACCGACACGCACTTGGCCGGTTATCTATATCTATACTTCTATATATACTAATATTATAAAGAGGAAAGATTTGTACCTATTTTTGTATGTTTGTATGTTTGTAATGAATAGGCTCAAAAAGTACTGGGCCGATTTAAAAAAATCTTTCACCGTTGGAAAGCTAAACTATTCCCGAGTGACATAGGCTATGTGTGTACCACGGGCGAAGCCGGGGTGGACTGCTAGTTTTATATAAAATACAATACAAACTAATTAAACTATCACATCAAGTAATAAATACAAGGGCAGACTATCTAAACCTTTGTTTTTAAATTGTGTCCTTATTGGACAATAACTTTTAAGAGTGAAAATGCCGCTAATCCCAATTGAGGAATTAAAAGTTGAGTTTTAGCAATAAACTGCTATTTTTCCGAAAAATCTTTTTAATGTACTACTCTCCTTCTTATTATGGCACTAAAATTTGTTGTTCAGTATCGTCACCTATACAGAGTGACTTTTTATTAACCGGCAACATTTTTGGAGCAAGTTCAGTCCATGATACTGAACTACTTTCTATAAAAAAAGTTATTAGAAATCGATAAAAACTTCCTCCCAAACAAATCAGCGCTCAGCCAAACGGATTTTGTATGCAAGAACGAAATTTTTTTATCGATTTTAATAACTTTTTTCGTTCTTATTAGTGCGAAAGAACGCCACTGCTATGAACTATTCTCTTCCGACATGAAATTTCGCCGGAATTGCGATACAAATATTCAGGCCGGCAAAGGGTTTATTCGCGAAAGATAGCTTTCCTGGAAAACGTTGCTGGGAAAATTCCGACCTGCCTGTAAAGATGGACATAGTTTGAAGATGAAATAAGTTAATAAGAAAAATTTTTTGAACATATTAAAGGTGAAGATATAGGCAAATGGCCTTGAAGTGGCGCCCTCATTTGAAATAAATTGTTAACTCGTAAATATGGAGATAATTTCTATATTGCTCTTCGTCATGCACTAGATAGCCCTTAATAATGCTGCTTTACGAAAATTTGACGCTTCTTTTAAAGATACCGTAGCAAGCCGAGGAGATAAAGTAAAGTTAATATTAAAAAAATGACAGAATTGGTTAAACCTTTCGATATTTTAAAGGTCTTCTTCTTATATTTAAGAGCTGGGCTCTTGACGGTGGAGTGCTTTCCATGTCAATCTTTCTTCCGCCAAGTTCTTAAGGCCGTACCTGAATTTACCGGGGTCCAGTGCTGCCCCCATTTAAAATAAATCATTTTAACGAAAACGAAAACATTATTTAAAGTTTTGCTACCACCAAGTCCTAGATAACCATTCGAAGTATTTTATGAACTACTGTTTACAGTTCATAATGAGAACGTTAAGCTTTACTACGCACGTTTGCCAAAAGTGGCCATTTTCCGCAAATGTGCATAGTAAAGCTTAACGTTCTTACTTTAAACTGTGAACAGTAGTTCATAAAATACTTTGAATGGTTATCTAGGGCTTGGTAGTAGCAAAATTTTAAATGATGTCTCCGTTTTCTTTGAAATGATTTATTTTAAATGGGGGCAGCACTGGACCCCGGAAAATTCAGGTACGGCCTTAACTTCCTTATATGTTTTCACGTTGAATTTTTCTTTTATTTGATCGAAAAATTTTCTTCTCGGTTTTCCTACTCGTCTTTTCCTTCTATTTTTCCTTCCATTCTTGTTTTTAAAAAACGCATCGTGACGTAGTAGATGGCTGAACATTTTTCCTCTTCTATTTTCTATAATTTGTAGTATTTGCCTTTTCTCTCCCACATTTTCTAATACCTTTTCGTTTGTAATGAATTTTAGTTCATCTTTATACTTCTTCGATTTGTGAAGTTGCTGAACTTGCGACTCTGTCTTATGTGTGTAGAAAAATAAAATACTAGACTAAAATTTATATGTCAGCACAAACTGCAAACTTACAACAAAGCAAAATCTGCTGGTTTTTTCCTTTTTCTTTTATTTGGTCACGTGGGGATTAATTTGTCCACCCTAAAACCTTTTTAAACCTTAAAATATTTTGTATTATTATTTATTACCCATTCCAAAATTTCGCTTATGAGCCCGTACTACCCTAAAGTTCTTAAAGCGATCTTGATTATTATCAATATTAACAAAATACTCACTTTGAAATAATAACACAGCGAAGTTCAGGACTAACTCTATACATAATATGTTTCGAAAACACGATTGCTTGAAATTTTCTTGATAGAAAAAAAAACCGGCCAAGTGCGAGTCGGACTCGCGCACCGAGGGTTCCGTACAAACCTGCAAGGTTTAGTATTTGGTATGAATTTCAATTTAATACCTCTACGCGTTTATGAGGAAATGGGTAGTAAGTTTAAAATTATTAAAAAAATATATATTATGTGATGTAACTAAAAATTTATGGTTTTCGTAATTTTTCCTTTATCTATGCTATAAGACGTTGCTTCGTACCAAATTTCAAGATTCTGAGTTTACGGGAAGCACCCTGTAGGTTTTGATTCCCTTGCAAGTGTCGAAAATTTGCGGCATAAACGGCTGTATCTTTTGATTGCGTTGGCTTAGAAGTTTGATTTTTTCACAGCTTCAAGGGACAGTAAACCTGAGTAATTGATATAAATTTCAGCTTCATACCTCCACGCGTTCCTGAGAAAAAGGGTCTTGACAGACGGACGGACGGACGGACAGACGGACAACAAAGTGATCCTATAAGGGTTCCGTTTTTTCCTTTTGAGGTACGGAACCCTAAAAATTGCGAAGTTGCCTCTAAATCACCTCAGAATTATACTAAAACGAAAATTATTCAAGAAATACAATAAATAAGCCCTTGTAACTTTGTATTATAATTGTATTAAATATAAGGCAGTCATAATATGTCTTACTTTTTAAATAACTCTTCAATATTCTTTGTAAAACGAAAAAAACCTCAAAACCAAAACCAGACTCATTTACCTACCATAATCTTTTCACCCCGCATGGTCTCGCACTCTCGTTTCGGCTAGAGTAAATTTGTGTGTGTGGAAGCGGGAGCAAAACTTAGATTATTTACATCAGGCCCAGCCCTAAACACTACCAAATTATCTGTACTAGGCAACTACTAATTAATTATAAATCACCAATGTAAAGGTACGTATAACCATATATTTATACTTAATTTTGATCAAAAAGTAAATAAATAGATAAGGACATATCAGACTAATTTAGCTAGCCACAAAGTAAGTTTAAACTTGTATTATGGGATACCAACTCAACGATTCTATATTCATACTTGCCCTGGCTAGAAAACGAACCCAGAACCTTCGGATTGGCGTAATAGCGTGTTGACTATTACGCCACGGAGGTCGACAAGTACAAAGACAGAGAGTATAATACAGAATATTAACTATCAAGTAGTTTTCCACGTTAGTAAACCAGATAAAAAAAACTGCAAGATTCAATTTGCTCACTCACGTCCTAGTTTAGATTCAGAGTCGTAAAAGAAAATAAAATGCCTCGAAATAGGTCAAGACTATTGTTCGTACTGGGAACGTGTTTAAATCGAGTCGACTGCTCATTGAAGACGCCGTACGATTTATGTGCGGATATTTGCTACTATTATCTCAGCATAGGTGGAAATAGATTGATAGACGTAAGAGTTAAATCATATTTGCTATTTTGGTTTGATTTTGATTCGTTCTTAATAATGGCTATGATGCAAAAAGTTAAGACAGTTGTTGTGGTAGAGCCACGCTACCGGCAAAACTTTGTTTTGCAAGTAGCATGAATGGGCCGGCTCGTCTGGGGAAGTACCACACTCTTACAGAAAATCGACGTCTGAGTAGTAGCTTCACCGCTTTTATGCTTCGTCCGGTGAGTGAGAGAGCTGGAGCCCCCCTCTTCCTCCCCCCTATGGGGAGGGCCCTGAAAGGCCGGTAACGCTCTTGTTACACCCCTGGTGTTGCAACTGCAATGTCAACTTGGACAACTGTCCATGGGTGATCACTTACCATCTGGTGACCCGCTTGTTCGTTTGCCGTCCTATAATAACATAATATATACATTCTGTGTACTAAGTATCGGGAATTTGTCAATAAAACAAAAAATACAAATTATTCATCTAAATTTATTTTATCGCCTTCAAAGTAGGCCCCATCGCTTGCAATACAACATCTCCAACGCTTCACCCAGTCTTCCATACATTTTTCATAGGCTATTTGCGGTATGGCCTTTAGCTCATTCAGCGAATTTTCTTTTATGGCTTCTATCGACTCAAAACGTTTTCCTCGAAGTGGTAATTTTAACTTGGGAAATAAAAAAAAGTCAGACGGAGCCCTATCAGGTGAATACGGTGCTTGGTCGAGAACTTTTGTTGAATTTTTTGCTAAAAACTCTTTCACTATAATGGCTGTGTGTGATGGTGCATTATCATGGTGCAGCATCCATGAGTTGTGTTGCCACAAATCTGGACGTTTTCGGCGGATACTCTCACGCAAACGCTTCATGACGCCTAAATAATATTCTTTATTCACTGTTTCTCCCTCAGGAAGGAATTCGGAGTGAACCACACCACGGTAGTCAAAAAAAAACTGTCAGCATCACCTTGATTTTGGAGCGACTTTGCCGCGGTTTTTTGGGTTTCGGCTCGTTTTCGAGACGCCATTCTGAAGACTGTTGGCTTGTTTGCATGTCGTACTCATAAACCCATGTCTCGTCGCCAGTTATTATACGTTTCATAAAGGTCGGATCCGTAGAAGCTCGGGAAACCATGTCTTCAGCGACATGCTTTCGCTGCGCTTTTTGAACGAAATTGAGCTCTTTTGGAACTAGTCGAGGGGCGACGCGTTTCATGCCTAAAATGTCAATGAGAATGTTGTGGATGGACTTAAAAGATATGTTTATCTCACTAGCCAACTCTCTCAGACTCATACGTCGATTTTCGAGCACTAGCTTCTTGATTCTGTCGATGTTTTCTTTGGTCGTAGCGGTTGAAGGTCTACCAGAACGAGGCAAGTCTACTACTACTTCTCGGCCTTCTTTAAAAGCCTTATACCATTCATAAGCCCTTGTTTTCGATATACACGATTCGCCGTAGGTATTTCGCAACATTTTTAGTGATTCACCACATGAAATATTTTCGAAACACAAAATTTAAGGCACACTCTTTGTTCAACAATATTTTCCATTGTAAAAATCGCCGAGAACTCAAAACTATGACCAACAAAAAGTGTAGTTTAAAACAAATTAAATGACAGATCCCGCTCAAATTTTGCGCGCTAAATCAGTACAGTGCTACCAACATGCAGTAAAAAAATTAGAACGACCTCTTTTACGCAGGTCTTTTTATTGACATATTCCCGATACTTTTTACACAGAGTAGTATATAGATACTAGTTATCTGTCTTAACTTTTTGCGTCATTTTTTAAAACTAAAATTCAACTACGGGAAGATTTTTGCTTAAAAGTACGTTTATCCAGTTATTGCAAGCACAGCAGAGAAAAACGGATAATAATGTATGTATTTCATTTAATACCCTACACGGTATGATTTGATTTATTGAATTTTTTTGTTTATTACTTTATGGCCTATAGATAGAGCCGTGGCCAAATACTGGTCAAATTAGATTTAATTAAATTAATAAATAGCCTTTCGACTCGAGAAGAAGAAGATAGAGCGGGCGCCATATTGAATTCACTGTGACGTCACAAATCCTTTTCATCAGCGGACAGCCAAGCTATATATATATATATATATACAATATTTCATTTGTTAAGGTACCATGGATATCATAGAAGAAACAAGGGAACAGATGAAAAACATACATATATAGCGCTAAACACATAACCCTCCTTTTGGCTCCGCCGTATTCGGGTAAAAAGAAAACTCTTCAGCTGGAGCCAAGTTTGCCCTATTCAGTATCTGAGACTGAGATTATGCCGTGTGGTGCCCGGCAGAGTAGAATAGGACCACTCCATCTTTTCCTGTGGATGTCGTAAGAGGACTAAAGGACTTAGCACAAACATCTCGTGCTACAAAAAATTGCATTCCCAAGGAGGGTCAACGTCGGGCGGTGGCCGGTTGTAAAATTTTTCGCACAAATACGTTCCCAAAGTGGATTGATGTCAGGCAGGCGGCCAATCGTAAAACTATAGCCAAATCATTTAAACTGTTGCGGCTATCTCTTCTTCAGTTTGAAAGGTCTTTGGCATCCTTGGGTGACCATTGACATGTATGTTATATTTGGAGAAAAAAAAGCTGGAAAGCGCACCCCGGGCCCTGAAGCAGCACAGCTAAGGATGCAACCGGGAACGCGCTTAGACGAAGAAGAAGTACCTGAGACTGAGATCCAAGCGTGATGCATAGTAGACCTGATCTACAAACGATGTAGTGTAGGCCCACAAGCTAGGAATTGGGCAGATCTCAATATGCTGGCAGCATTTCGTGATTTGACGAATTATTTCTTGCCCAATATAAAGTTGGACAGATGATGGTCCTCAACGTGATAAAAGTACGCCTGGATAAGCTTAATTTCATATTTCCAAGTAAGGAAGTCAACGTAACCTGTTTAATGTCGGACGTCTTCTAGGTGATTGCGATGTAGAGAACTGGATTTCTACCCTACCTGTGACTCTACCTGTTAGTAAACGGCTGTTTAGTATGTTTACAGTTTTCTTATTTGTACATACAGCTGGGCCATAGTGCCCCAAAGCTAAGGACTTGGTCAGTGAGATAGAGCGCTGCTTGTGGGAAGGCGGGTATGATCTACGCTCTAGGTGGTACTTAGCTTAAAGGATATCCATAGCCATTCAAAGAGGAAACGCAGTTAGCCTAATGGGTACTTTTGAGCCGAGTACAATTTTTTTTTTGTATATTATATAACAATTAGGTATGTTTACATGTTTGTCTGCACCAACGACAATAATGCAAGTAACAACAATTTTAAATCATAAAATGATACACAAACAAACTACTTCCAATACAAGCACGTACGCTTCATAAAATTTTGAAAATAGACCGTGACGCAAATCGAATGCGCTTGCATCGCTTGCACGGGCGTTATACCAAAAATACCAAACTGTATCGAAGTGACAATAAAAAGCTGGAAATGTAATTTTTGATATGTTTGTGTGTTGTGGAATAGCAAACGGAGGTTAGTATGTTTGTGGATGACATAATCGCTGGATAGATCCGGGCCAGTGTGCCAACGCGGCCGGCGCTGGTGGTACATTTTGGCACACTGACAACTGTCAAAGGGTTATAAGGTGAACCTGTTTGTTTCGCGTGACGCCATCTTTTATTTGTTTGATGTTAAAAATTCATGTGCAATACGGGCATCCTCTGTTATATGAATTGGTTTTTAAATTTAGGTATCGAAAATGTACCTAAATTATTACTATGCGCGCAGGTGGCCCCTCCGGGTGGTAAATTCAGTTATACGAATCGTTTGTCCAGAGAAATAAGAATGGAATTGGCTTGCAATGGATGTCTACGTATCTATACGAAAAGGTGCTGAGTTCTGACGTGAGCTAAATTAAACCATATCGCTAGCCACATTGAGTATATATTTCTTTGAATTTCTTTACTGAGTGAGACTTCTGTACGTTAGTATTATTTATTCTGTGCCGATACCTAGTTGGCTTTCTTTGGGGGCGGCTTGAACCTTAAACCGAGGTAAATAAATTTATTCCTCGGTGTCGCAGCTGATTGGCTTAGCATAATAAGGAATATTCAAATACATCATCACGTCTTTATCCCTATCGGAGGAGACAGAGCTCAGGCTGTAAGACCCAAAGGCCACTTTTAGCGTGATGGTGAACAAAAAGATGAAAAAACGGAATCAAATTGTGATGGGTTGCCAGCCACATCGCCTAGATTCTCACCCATTCTCTCGATCGTTTTATACGATCTGCGCGGAAAGAAAAGCAGCTTGTACATTCTAAGTTTTTTTATTTTCTCCCAGACCAGCATGGAAAACATATTAGTAAGTATTTTAATTTAACGTATTAATTCTTTAATCACGAGATATTTTATGTTTCTTAATAACGTACAGAGAACTCTACTATTTTAAATAATACCACGGAATAAATAATACTAACGTACAAAAGTCTCACTCAGCAAAGAAATTTAATGAAATATCTACTCAATGTGGCTAGCGATATGGTTTAGTTTAGCTCACGTCAGAACTCATCACCTTTTCGTTTAGATACCTAGACATCCATTGCAAGCCAATTTCATTCTTATTACTCTGGACAAACGATTTGTATAACTGAATTTACCACCCGGAGGGGCCGCCTGCGCGCATAGTAATATTGAAGGTACATTTTCGATACCTAAACGGGGAGTGACACAGGCCTGGTAATACTTCCTGTCGTACAAGCAATTTCATAGTTGGATCTAAGACAAAAACATACCAATCTTTTTTAGTAAAAGGATCAAAATCTATTATTCACTCAATAACGGCCGAACATATTGTAACTGTTGAAATTATTTAATTCGTCTTTAATCGATGTAATGGTCAATCGATTAATAAATGATTATTTCCAATACCACTAATAACAGTTTTATTTCCATCAGCAAACGGCAAATTACACGCAGTTGAGTGATTGTTATATTATTGATGGGATTGTGTTACCGTGAAAAGTGACTCTAATTCTTCTTCGTTTAAGCGCATTCCCGGTTGCATCCTCAGCTGTGCTGCTTCGGAGCCCGGGGTGCGCTTTACCGCTTTTTCTTCTCCAAATATAATATACATGTCAATGGTCACCCAAGGATGCCAAAGACTTTGTAAAATGGAAAAGGAATAGCCGGAACACTTTCAATGATTTGGCTATAGTTTTACAACCGGCCGCCTGCCTGACGTTAACCCTCCTTGGGAATGCAATTGTAGCACGAGATGTTTGTGCTTAGTCCTTTAGTCCTCTTACGACATCCACAGGAAAAGATGGAGTGGTCCTATTCTAACCCGGAACCACACGGGGTAAAGGTGACTCTAACTGACGACGCGTAAATAGACCAGTGTAAGTAGCGTCAACAAATAACATGTAACTATATACGGATAACACATCAAGTTATCATCATTAGGTGCCATTTTCATACTGAAGTTCGGAGGTTAGCAGCCAAAAATTCAAGTGTGGCTTCCAGAGTAGAAAAGGATCACTTCAAGTCTTCTCGTGGATGTTCAGAAGGCGACTTAGGAAACACAAGGTAAACAAAGCTTTTAAACATCAATGAGAGCTCTCCTACCCGTCTGGCCAGCGTGAAGACTGTATGCCTAATATATAGCTAATATATTGCTCTGGTAGTACAGAAAAGGTCGTGCTCCTGCAGAGGAGACTTAAAAGACCTTATGATGATGTTGATAATATTCTATTATCATCATCATCATCATTCCAGCCGCATAACGTCCACTGCTGGACATAGGCATCTCCCAAGGATTTCCAAAATAACCCATTAAGAGCGGCCTGCTAAAATATCCTATGTTAAAATAAATGTTCTACTGAATATTCTATGTTAAAAAAAAAAAAATTCAAAGACCATCACTAGTCTTATTGTGAGATGATGAAAACAAATAGTAATGCTCGTTGGATGAATTAGCTGATGGATATAACTTCGACTGGTGTTATATTCTTTAAATCTAGATTATGAATCGAATAAACCTTGCGGACTGGGGTCAAGTACAAGATATGGTAATGCCAGGAAGGAGTTTTTGACCGGTAAAACTGTAAATACTCGTACTAGACAACAAACAACCCAACATGGCAAGAACACAGTGTGCAGTACATCGACCGCTGACCGCAATATTAGCAAGTGAAATGAAACAATTGTCATGCGGCGGCCGGCTCGCTTAGTTTATTCCTATGGTAAATTCGCTTTGTATCAAACCTAGCAATATACTGCTATTTGCTGTAGAGATCAAGGGATGAGATCAAAAAGCAATACGCGCTTGTCAAGTCCTCTAGAAGGGCCGTTAGTTAAGATCTATATTTTTGGTTAGGCATCAATACGTACAGATTTTATTCCAATGCGTTCTTTTTCCAATAAAGTCAGTTATTGGCGAAGTATGAAAAAAATCTACTTTCCATGCTTTTGATCGCCCGTTTATTTCTTCTTGATTTTTTGTTTCATATGGGGAATACTTTGGCTGACGTTTATTCGCAAACTATAGGTATAAAGAAATAAAGCTAGGTTAGTTATACTACGTTAGTATTATTTATTCTGTGGTTATACTCCGTTCTCTAGGTCACTGAAAATTTAGACTTCTAGCTTCTTCAACAATGTAGATACAGGTGTCAAAAGTGCCTCGAATGGGTTTGAGAAAAGTGTGCTACGGCTGTGCCTTTGTTTGTTTGCTTTTACTCGACTTAGCGGAGGAACGATATACATGGTCTAACAAAATATATTAAAACAATTTTAAGGGTGTATGCAAATCATGATACTGAACCACTTTCCGCAGGGAGCATATTATATCGAAATATGAAAAATATTTTTGGGCTTCCGTACAAGTTGTCCTATAAGCTGATCCGAGTTTGTAACAAAAAAATTTGTAAAAAAACATTTTTTTTCATATCTCGACGTATGTTCCTAGGGAAAAGTTGTTCAGTAGCATGGTTTGAATTCACCCTTTTAATAGTTTCAGTATATTTTGTTAGACGTTATATAATACATTCTAACCATTTATCATGTAGAAGTTATTCTAAAAAAATATATAACGTGTTAATGAACTAACTAACGCAAAATCTCTCAGATGGTACCTCAGTCCATAAAACTGAACAGTTTTTGTTCTAAAACTTTCATGAAAACCAAAAAAAAATTGAATTTTCATACAAACTGATCAGCTGATCGAGTCAATTTGTATGAAAACCCGAATTTCTTTTTGGATATCGTGAAAGTTGTAGAACAAAAGTTGTTCAGTTTCATGGCTGAGCTAGCATCTGAGAGGTTTTGCGTAAGTTCATTGAAACGTTTATTGTGGAGCTTTATGTCACTTACGATTACAAACAAAAGAAAAAGAAGTTGAGCTAAATCAGGTTACAAACAGAACTTTATTTGGGTTTCAAACGTGAATCACTGTAAGTTTCAAGTTGCACCAAAACAAGGGATTTGACATGAACAAAGGGGCATTTAAAACAGAAAAAAACAATAGGTACGTACGTTTTGGTGTAGGACTGCTGACTGGTGCGGCGCTCGGAGACTTGGGTGGTGGTTTGCTGGTCACCGCATCGCTCGACGACGCTTCCGCTAAAAAAAGAAAATTCTTTGTACAAACTTGTACTTACACATTTTATGTACATATAATAAATTTTTGCATGCCAGACTCTGGTGAAAAGTGCTTGTGTCCGTTTTATTTATTCATAATTTATTTTACACACATACAAATGTAATAGTACAACAGGCGGACTTAATGCTAAAATCATTCTCTAACAGTCAAACCTTTGGGTTGATTGAATCCGTTTATTATTATAACTACCTTTGTACCACTTTTCTTAAAATAAACTGATTTATTAATTGATTGTCATTATCCGTAATGGGGCAGACTGAGAATCAGACAGAGCCCAGCGCAACAAGCCCAAAAGGCCACTATTTAGCATGATGGTAGGCAAGAAGGTGGAATAAATGGGCAAGTGCGAGTCTGACTCGTACATGAAGGGTTCCGTACCACCGTATAATGTTTTAAAACGCTGAAGAAACAAACACGTTTCTTATATGACGACCCAATTTAATTATTAACTTTATCTTATATTTAGTATTTGTTGTTATAGTGGTCATAGTAATACATAATCTAAGGTGAAAATTTCAGGTGTATAGCTATTACGGTTCAAGAGATAGAGCCCTGTGACAGATAGACAGACGGACAGACAGCGGAGTCTCAGTGATAGGGTCCCGTTTGCACCGTTCGGGTATGGAACCCTAAAAAGGAATTAAAATAGTGTTAGGTTGCTAGCCACATCCTAGAACACTTTGACGATCGGCTTATGCAGCTGGTGCATTCTAAGATTTTTTATTATCTCCCAAAACATATACTTTTTAAATTTCATCAGGAGGATAATGTCTTCTTCTTTCCTCGCATTTTCCCTATTTGGGGTCGGCTCTGTATCACTCTGTGTGTCAATTCCCTCCATAATTTTCTGTCCTTCACCATCTCCGAACCAACACCCCGTTCACCCATATCTGATCTCACGCATTTTTCCATCGTCTTTCTCGGTCTACTTTTCTTCTATACCCGTCTACTTTCAGGTCGACCACCTTTTTTGCCAAATGTTCGGCGTCCCTTCTCATTACGTGGCCTTACCAGGTCAGGGGGATAATGTGTTGTAAGAAATAAAAATAAATACTTTTTAAAATTTTGTAGGTAGATTATCCAGACATTTTTTTTCTTTTTATCAGTTTGCTGAAAAAATCTTTTCCATTAGCAAGATATATTAAATGCTTGAAAATAATACTCGTAAACTAGGTTTTTTTTTCCTTTTCCTTTCAACGCAGCTTAGTTTCGCTATTTTAAATTAAAACCTAGTAAGGTTTAGTCCAGACCGTGGCTTTGACTCTTATGTATTCTGTGCCGTGGCATAATTATCGAAATTATAATAAGCGCCGTGTAACTACAGGCCACGTGAAATATGTCTGGCCATTACGATAAGCCCAGGTATATTTAGAACTTTAATACTCCTGTAATTATTCACAATACAACGTAACGTGTTACATGTCGCGCACCTTTGTTAAAACTGTAGTTATTAAATGATTGGGAGATTCGGAAGATTTTTAAAAGTTGCTTCCATGCTGGGCTGGTAGAAAATATTTTTTTTTATGTCATAGGACGGCAAACGAACAAGCGGGTCACCTGATGGTAAGTGATCACCGCTGCCCATGGACAACTGCAACACCAGGGGTGTAACAAAAGCATTACTAGCCTTTCTGGGCCCTCCCCAGAGGGGGGAGGGGTGGGAGGGCTCCGGCTCTCTCACTCACCGAACGAAGCATAGAAGCGGTGAAGCTACTACTCAGACGTCGATTTTCTGTGAGATTGTGGTACTTCCCCGGACGAGCCGGCTCATTCATGCTACTAGCGTGGCTCTACCGCAACTAAAACGTCAAACGTAGAATGTAGCTGCTTCTCTCCCCACACAGATTACAGATCGCTCATCAATGGACGATCAAGCTAATACACTCACCATTAAGGTTAATTGTTATTAGGGATCTTACGACCTGATTAACATGTGACAGTGTACCTATTTATTTGGAGTTATGTTTCAAAGAATTCTTTGCTCATTTTCAACTAAGAAAAGTGGCCTGAAATTCATATAAAATAACTTTTAATCGCCCACATAATTGAAAAATATTAACTAAAAAAGTTAATCAAATAATTGAATCCAATTACAAAGTTTATCAATTAAACCAATTACCTATAGTAACCTTACTTAAAATTACACCTAAACGTAGTATATTACCTACATTTACACATTGAGACTTTCCTGTATAACCCTTGGGTTATACAGGTTGACTGGTAGACAACGCTTTTAACGTGTTGTTTCGCCTATTGTTCTGTACAATTTGTTTTTGATGGACAATAAAGATTAAATTTAAAATAAAACCGGCCAAGTGCAAGTTAAATTCGCGTGGAGAGGGTTCCGTACAATTGTTTGAATTCTTACAGATTTTCCTGTAATCTACTCGTACAAGCAATGAACTATATTTCGTATTTTTTTCAAAATTTTAGGCTCAGTAGTTTCGGAGATCAGGGGGGGGGGGGAATGGATAATTTTCGTGTTCTTTCATGAATAAAATCAAAACTATTCATTTTATAATTATATCAAAAATATATTTGAGATCATCATAAGGAGCCATTTCATTTGATATATGACACAGTAAGTTTTGCAAAACTTTTTTTTTCAATCCTTATTTATCCCCCGAAAATGACCCTTATTTTAAAAAAAAATATTTACTTTGCACATATGTGTTTGGGTCATAGGATTACACCATCGTACCAAATTTCACCTGATTCGGTCCAGTAGATTTGGAGCAAATTGGATGTGACAGACGGACGGACAGACAGACGCACGAGTGATCCTATAAGGGTTCCGTTTTTTCATTTTTTGTACGGAACCCTTAAAAAACTGTAAGAAAAGTGTTATAAATATTAAACTACAGTTATTGTAAACAAAACACGAGTTCCATCTATAGAAACAACGAAGTCAATGAGTTTCACAAACTGCGCAGTCAAAGGGCTTAGTTCGTACTAATAAGGCAAAGAGAAAGAATAAAAGAAAACTCTTTATGAATTATGAATTATTCGATAAAGAGACGCTCTTATATTTGCTACTTTTAGATAATGGGCCGAATATTACGAAGAAAATCTTAGACGAAAAATAATTTCATAACAGCTATGAAATAAATATCGCAATATATACAAATAATTTGTAATCAAAATATTTTGGTCTTTCAAATTTAGTATTTTAGTACTTTGGTATGAAAGCAAAGATAAAACTGAGGATAAATTACCCTGGTGTGGGACGCTACATGCGTGGACACACTTGTAACGATGGTGCATGCCACCTGCATGCTGACATCTTGTTCATACCTCATTCCTTATTTTTCTTTATTTCATTTAAAATTTTATTTCATTCCATTTTCGAATTATTTACACATCCCTCTTTATTTTGACTCATTCCACTACCATCTCTTATTCTGGAAACATATTCAGGACTATCTTTAATTTATTTTAATATCTATTCAGAGAGAAATCGCAGCCAGCGTTTTTGGCACCGGCATGGTGCCAATAACGCACGGTCATAATATTTTAGTTTTTTTAATCAATAATTGAGGCTAGGTTTTATGTTTAGGTTAATTTTGTAGTTAATTCATAATAAACTATTTGCTCCTACTACATATAGATTTCTTGTGTGTCTGAGTGTAGGCAAAATCCTCTGACTGCTCTGGCCAAATATGGCTATGGTATTACAGAGAGGGTCGTGCTCCTAGTGGAGACTAAAAAAGACCTGATGATGATGATAAATTTCTTGACCTTATAAATTTCACATAAATGCAGTAAACTCTAAGGAAAGTCTTCATAAATATTAAAAGGCAGTCATTGTAAACAACATACGAGTTCCATCTGTACAAACAACGGAGTTGATGAGTTTCAGAAACTGCGCAGTCAAAGGCGTTCGTCGCCGGCAGGTGTCGCGGGCACAGGTGTATACAACGTGTATCAGCCTATGAAACTGAACAACTTTTGTTCTACAACTTTCACGAAACCAAAAAATAATAATTTGAATTTTCATACAAACTGATCAGCTGATCGAGTCAATTTGTATGAAAATCCGAATTTTATTTTTAGCGTTTTGGGAATGTTGTAGAACAAAAGTTTTTCAGTTTCATGGACTGAGTTACAACCTGAGAGGTTTTGCGTTATTTCATTAACTCGTTGTATATACTACTAGATAAAGAAAGTCCTTCAATTTGTATGAAAACCTGGCGTGCCAATTTTCAATACAATCTTCTTCTTCGTCTAAGCGCATTCCCGGTTGCATCCTCATCTGTGCTGCTTCAGAGCCCGTGGTGCGCTTTCCCGCTCTTACTTCCCAAATATAACATGCATGTCAATGGTCACCCAAGAATGCCAAAGACCTTGCAAAATGGAGAAGAAATAGCCGAAACACTAAATGATTTGGCTATAATTTTACAACCGGCCGCCTGCCTGACGTCAACCCTCTTTGAGAATGTATTTGCGCGAAATGTTTTACAACCGGCCGCCACCCGACGTTAACCCTCCTTGGGAATGCAATTGTAGCACGAGATGTTTGTGCTTAGTCCTTTAGTCGCCTCTTACGACATCCACAGGAAGAGATGGAGTGGTCGTATTCAAACCCGGAACCACACGGGTGATTTTCAATACAATATTTAATAAGAAATTCACTTATAATGAATTTTATTACTTCGAATGGATGTTTTGTATTACTTCCTCCAACGTTTTTCGACGAGTTTCTACGGCTCAAAAAGGCAGATTTAGTCATTACAGTAGAGAACTCAACGTCCGATCTAATAAATTGACATAAACGGACTAAAAGTGACGATCTTAAATGAAGTCAATTTAACGTCAAATCGACACGCAAATTCATACAGAGGCTGTGTCTATCTTGATTCATGGCCTGTGGTCGCGGGCATACTGCCTCGTCTGCTTACAGACGCAATGGGCTCTTAAGCCCTAATGTAACAAGAAAGAATAAAATAAAACTCTTTATGAATGATTAATTATTATTAAATAAAGAAACGCTCTACTTTAGGCATGACGACTGGAAGAATATTTTTGGCCCATCAGTTAGATTATTAAAATATATTATACACGTATTTTTCCTTTTCTCTAAGAAAAAAACATTGACGAATATACAGCACATTTAAATTTCACATAACGGCACGCGGGGCTAAGTACGATTTTGACATAGCAGTAACGTCACATACTCTGGAACTTGTACATTTTTAATTTTTTGATAAACTGAAGAATATGGGTCCATTAGTTTTAGATAATCTTCAAGGCGAACTAATTAGGCATATACTTTTCATTTTAGTAATGCGATTGAATATTATATTATACTAGCTGTGCCCGCGACTTCGTTCGCGTGGTAGTCGGAACGTAATGTTATATAGCCTAAAGCCTTCCTCTATAAATGGACTACCCAACAAAAAAAGAATTTTTCAAATCGGACCATTAGTTCCTGAGATTAGCGCGTTGAAACAAACAAACAAACAAACAAACTCTTCCGCTTTATAATATTAGTATAGATAATACCTAGCCGTTGAAGTATGAAAATAATAAAAAAAATATTTATGAATATGTGAGAGCAAAGAGAAAACGTAGTAGGTATAAACATAGAGATAAAGGTTCTGTCCACCCCATGAAGGATATAGACTTGATAAAGTATCTGTAAAATACCTTTAAAACACTGTGGGCACTTTGCGAAAAATTCAGCTCACGTATCCATATTGAACTTTTAGAACGTAGGATCTACGAATATGCGTAGAATCTATAGTTTTCCCTAGAGACCATGTAAGGGCATAAAAATATAGTAATGTCAGTCAGTTACAATCTTTACTTATTTTTGATGATGTAAAAATGACAATCTTCATATTGAATTAAAAATCAGTATTATCAGTGCAAAAAAAAATTACATCCCATACAAGTTGACTTGAATTTCTTTACAGAAAGCAAAAAAAAAACTATTTTTCATATTTCAATATATGTTTCTTGGGCAAAGTTATTCAGCATCATGGACTGAATTCCCCCTTAAAATAGTTCCAAAATATTTTGTTAGTCGCTTTCTTTGATTTAAATTCTGTACGCCTATCGCCAGAATAAATAAAAAGTGCGTGCTTATTCTTAAGCAAGCATGCAAACATAATGAGACCATTATTATACAACGTGTATTGGACATACCTTTGCTATAAATCGAACCACGGGCCATACTAGTTCGCTATAGTATAATGATTGTAAAATAACAGTCAAAAAACACAAAAAAAGTCGATATTTCGCTGCACGCTTTTGTATTAAAATGAATTTTTTTTTTTACTGTTAACTATTTTAATTTCATTTTACTATATTGATCTAGTACAGTACAGCCCGTAGTTCGATCAATTATACGTTGTATAAAAGTCATAACGAAACAGATTTTATTTCATCGCAAAATGATTGCAAGAAGTTGAGTATGGCTTACGTCAATATTATGAGAGATCTTATCATATGGAGGTTATTAAATTTAAAATATTTAATATATAATTTGAAATAGAGGAGATTTTATTTAACAATCCCAATAACCTTAGCAATAACATTGCTTTTAACTCACAAGTGAGATGAGCACGCTTATCAAGTGACCTTGTGTGAATGTAGACTTCGAAATTAGGTAAGTATATGTATTTGTTGTTGTTGTAATTTACAGCGTTTAAATGAATTAAACTCAAAGATAAAGTACCAAAATACTTTTTTACGAGTACTTTGAGACCTTAATGTGCTTAGATACCTAACTTTATTGTCAATCTTGTATTGATTTCACAATCATTGTAATCATCAAATCATTTACTTAGAGCTAATAATACCTATACTCGAAAACTTATCTATAAATTCTATGATAGGATTTCATAGGTGCAAAAATACCAAGAAGAGGGGACCCTTCTTTTCAAGAAGGGGGAAATTAACTTTCTAACTAGATAACTAAATAAAAGTTTAAATAAGTTTATGATATTGAGTCAAGATTTGTGTCTCAGAGGAAGAAACTGCCAATACAAAATCTTATCTATATCAATTTTTTGGGTAGAATAAGTTATTAGTGTTATCATAACAGTTGACGGGAAAAACCGTTTAAGTGGGCAACATTGTTAGAAAAAATCTTTTTTGGTGTAAATAAAATACTTACAAGTATCAAAGCTACCACACGTATTCCTGTTATGAATTTTCGCTAATCTCTAAACATAACAAACAATAACACGCACCATAAACACACAAAATTAACATCAAAACCGACGTAAGTACAACGTACCAAGTAGATAACAACAATTTTACTCACCATAATTTCTGGCAACGTAAAGGCAGACAGCGACACAATATCATTCGATCAGAGCGAATTACTCGACAGCGTGAGCCGAATCCTGTGCTGAATTTGATGCTATTCGAATACGATCCGTTTAAAATTTGTGATCTACGTGATTATTTAGGATTGCATCCGTCTCGATTAGCTGAGAACGGTGAGAGAGTGAGCGATTTTGCTTCGGCGCCCAAAGCGGGAAATAAGGAGATAATAGAAGTATAAACCACTGAAAAGATTAGTTAGATCAAGTAAGCCATGAAGAAGTTTTGTTACAAGATGGCGGTACTAGAAAAAGAGGTAAACGACATGAATTTACAGTATTAAAGAGACTATATATAGGGAAATGAGTATGATAGTGGATCTATCCACTCAGATCTAATACTTTATTAGCAAATTCCAATTGAAGAAATTTTTATTGTAATAGCGACACACAATTTACTAATGGCAGTCTCGCAAATTAAAAAGTAACATGTTCCTAAAAAACTCCATTTTCGAATTCCGTAACTGCTTTTATATTTGTTTTTTGTAAGTGGCCAGTTCCAGAAACTTTCAGTATGCTGAAGTAAGAGAATAAAGTCCACTGCTGTCTAAGGATTGTTATGATGAAGAACCTAATATTGATAAACGATTGAAACAGATTTTTTTGGTAAAATTTGATTTTGTCTATCTCAGATATTTTGTGTACTGTGGACTCAACGTGCCGTGTACCGTTGAAGTATTTAAATGACCTGCCGCTGGTCAGTCAGCCTATATATGTATCTATATGATATGAAGTTTCACTTGTCTACTCACTTCAACCTGTGCTCAAAGTGCACCGGGAAGTGTACCGAAGCGAGGGCGATAGGATTTGGCACAGCTTTGTCTTCACTAACCCACTTGCACATAAATACACGTCCGTGACAGGGGGTAGTAACCTTTAGATAAAGATACATTTATTTAAAGGTTATTCATTCTTAGTCCTTACTAGTTTAAGAATGAGAAAGCCGCTTAGGGGATAATCCTTCTCTCTCTTGGTCTCCGTCGTATTCGGCCTTGATTTCAAAAACCTATAGTGCATCGAACACATAAAAATCTAGTCTTAGAGATGAGCTAGATTTTGAAATTGCTGAATGTATGGATTTACTAGATTAACGAGAATACGGAACTGAACGAGTTTTTGCAATTGTTACCATTTTTGATATTATTTAATGTATTTTTGTAAATCTTAATTAAGTTTAACAGTTTAAGTCTTATCGTTTTTAATTTATCATCATCATCATCAGGTCCTCTTTAGTCTTACTGCAGATGCACGACCCTCTCTCTACTACCAGAGCCATAATTGGCCAGAGCAGCCAGAGGATTTGGCCTACACTCCCCACGCTGGCCAGACGGGTTGGAGAGGTCTCATTAATATTAATAATCTTTGTTTTTTTTTTTATTCGAGATTTGAGTGCGTTTGACCTCTATCTAGCCTGATGGTAAGCTAAGATGAGGTCTAAGGTGTAATACGCAGACTCAAAAAATGCCTTTTTACTCTTGCCTGCCTAGCCTGTGTTTCCTAAGTCGTCTTCTACGACATCCACAGTAAGACTTGGAGTGGTCCTATTCTACTTTGCCGGGATCCGGGAACCACACGGCTAAGCTTTTTATTTAATTTAATATTGTTATATTGCTGTTAGGAAGTATATTAACAGAAGACTCTACATGTACTGCAAATATTAAAACCAGAATTGCCATGGCCAAAAGAGCATACAATAGTGAAAAGAAACTTTTCACAGCAAATATATCCAGAAAAATACGCAAACGCCTTATAAAAACGTATATCTGGAGCATAGCACTTTATGGATGCGAAACGTGGATACTGAATAAAAAAGATAGTGACAGTCTGGCAGCTTTCGAGATGTGGTGCTGGAGGAGAATGGAAAAGATCAGTTGGATGGAAAGGAAAACCAATGAGGAAGTATTAGAAATAGTAGGAGAGAAAAGAAGACTGCTGGGCGAAATAGAAAATAGGAGAGGGAAAATGATTGGTCACTTAATACGACATGACTCCTTATTTAAAAACATACTAGAAGGAAAGATAAAAGGTAGAAGAGGTCCAGGACGACCAAGAAAGAGCTATGTAGACCAACTGAAAGAAAAAGCAGGGGTCATGTCGTATCAAGCACTAAAAAGTAAGGCAGAGAACCGAGAAGTTTGGCGCATACTCCACCGACAAGAGCCACTAAGCTCTTAAATAAGAAGAAGAGTATTGCTGTTATAAATAAATTATATTCTACCATTGTCATCGTAACAAGAATCTCAGCAGTGGGAAGTACAAGGCTGCGAATGATGATGATGATAATGAACAAGAATATGTTGTTTTGAAAAATAAAGTATTTTCCAAAACAACATGCCTTACTAGGTTTAAAAATGAGACAGCCATGTTTTGTATCTGACAAATTGCTAATTATAACGCGCTTCAATTAACACGCGCGGTTGGGTTGTATTTTGCTGGTTGTAAATTTGCGGTCAACACACACTTGAAGGCAATATGAATCACTTTTCTAATATCCCATTATCCATTATTGGGATCTCAAAAAATCTCATCGTCATTTATTACTGAATGAATACGCCTTCCGAACCGTC
The DNA here is from genome assembly GCA_963576875.1 of Acrobasis repandana. Classification (NCBI taxonomy): domain Eukaryota; kingdom Metazoa; phylum Arthropoda; class Insecta; order Lepidoptera; family Pyralidae; genus Acrobasis; species Acrobasis repandana. The sequence goes on along the minus strand of OY756221.1, from coordinate 6,124,041 downwards.
GAGTTCCTCGGAGCTTTTTGACCGAGTGAGCAGTTTCGAGATCAAAAATGCTTTTGTCCGTCTGTTTTATTATTTTTTTATTTATTTAACTTCATACAAAAATACAAGTGTAATGGCGGACTTAAAGCCTGGCCTTATCTGCCAGTCAACCAACCGGGTGATGTTGAGAAAGACAAGGGTAGTGCAAAAACTCACAAAGAAATGTGGTGAAAAATGAACCAAGTATACTGTAATAATAAACCATAAACTACATACTAATAATATACTAAGATATACTACTCACATATACTACATACACTAAGAACTATCTGACAGTTGTTCTATCTGTTCCATCTATAGGTCGCATTTGTCAACAGATTTTGACGAAAATTAGCACACGAGTTCCTTGATTTATTTATATTTTTATATTTTTTTTTCGATCGTGATTTGTGATTGGGGGAGAAATAGAGGGAAAAAGGAGGAAACTTTGCTGTAGCGTTATTTATTGACGGATTTCAATTAAAGTTGAGAGGCACACTAAGGACTGCATTCTACACAAGATGTTGCAAAAAAATTCAAAAGGGGAATGGAGGGAGGAAAAGGAGACATCTATGCTGTAAATAAATAAATAAATTGGTTAATATCTGGTTCAAAGGATGTCCATCGCTATACAAAGAGGAAACCCGGCCAGTATAATGGGTATCTTTGAGCTGGATACAATCCGAAGTGGCAATTTTGGTTAGTTTTTTATTTAATTTCAGGTTGTTGACAGATGTACTACTTTGGAACTAAGGTAAAATTCACATGTGTTTAAAACTAGATTAAGTTATATTTACTTGTTCAAATAGCATGTTATTGATTATGGTGAGCAATAAACGTTGTTATTATTATTATTATGTACTCAATTTAAGTTTACCCATGTGGTTCCAGCTTAGAATAGGACCACTCCATCTCTTCATGTGAATGTCGTAAGAGGCGACTAACGAACTAAGCACAAACATCTCGGGCGGCGGCCGGTTGTAAAACTTTTCGCACAAATACATTCCCAAAGAGGGTTGACGTTAGGCAGGCGGCCGGTCGTAAAACTATAGCTAAATCATCTCCATTTCGCAAGGTCTTTGGCATCCTTGGGTGACCATTGACATGCATATTATATTTGGAGAAGAAAAAGCGGGAAAGCGCACCGCGGGCTCCGAAGCAGCACAGCTAAGGATGCAACCGGGAACGCGCTTAGACGAAGAAGAAGAGTACTTAATTTAAGTTTGGTCAGTAAATAAATGAATTTAATTGTCATGAAAAATAAATAAATATATACAAACAAATCACACTGATTGAGCTAGCCCCAAAGAAAGTTTTTAAACTTGTGTTATGGGATACTAACTCAACGATTCTATATTCTATAACAAATACGTATATAGTTAAACATCCAAGACCCAGGTCAATCTGAAAAAGATCATTTACCATCTTGATCTGACCGGGGATAGAACCCGGGACATCCGGTGTGACAGCTTGGCATAATGACCATTAGGCCACAGAGGTATTCAAAAAGCTGTAGCGTTAATTGTATGATAAAAATTCTTTTAAAATGTTAAATAGGAAGTAGGTTTTGTATAGAAACATACTAGTAGAGAGTATTTCATATGAGCTACGTGCCGTCTGTGTGTCGGAAGGGATTAGCCCATCAACAGACACAGAAACGTTCTAGAAATGAAGCTACGAGTTTAGGATTAGTGCGCAATGTATGAAGATAGTTTATTGGTACTTGGGACAAGAAATAAAAACATGTTATTATAAAGGTTTTAGCCTTGGTATAATAAAACAAGGTATTCTCTTCCTGCGTTGGCCCAAGACTACGTCACGAATGTCAAAATAAGTGTTAACACTGATTGTTCTTTTCAGTAAATTTAAGGACTTTCTCAATTTTTTTTTTTTTTTTTATATTTATAATTACAGTCAAAAACACTTCGCCTGCTGAAAACGCACCGTATGTGTTTTCATATTCGCAAAACACACACGGTGCATTTTTCAACAGGCGAAGTGTAATGAATATAAAATAAAATACTAACTAACTTAACTATTTCGTATATCGTGTAATACATCTGTTTAATTATTAATACAAAATACGTTTATTTATCAAACCTCTTATACTAGGGTACATGACAAGAAAAAAATAATCCAATATGTTTATACTTATGTACCTAAATGATTTCTGATGGCCCCACACTAGGCAATGATGCCTGTCCTGTGGTAGCCTTTAACATTGGCAAAAACTAGTTTAATTTTAAATCTTAACTTAAACCGGCAATAAGTTATAATCAGAAAAAGCTTATAGGTGGCATATTTTATTTCATTCTATTTTAATGTAGTAAATTTCTAAGGTGTTTTACAATAACTGTGCAAGGCAGTGCTTAGCTGTAAAAAAAATTAAATGTTGAAATTAAAGTCGTCGGAAAAAAAAAATATGATTTTGACTTGGAATTTGAGTGATAGATAAAAGAGATGTTAACTTTAAACTTAGAGAAGGTGCCTTATACAAATACAATCCATAATTATTTTCATATATAAGTACATTGAGTTGCAGGAAAGAGAACATTAGTCCTCATTCCTCAATGCGTAGGAACCCTTCGGTAAAATCATAAGTTCAAGGCAACAGTAGTGACTGAATAGATAATCTTGCTTTCCCAACCGAGGATTCTTTGATATTACACAACCTGCAAATTTTATTATAAATATAGGAAGATGCAAACTAAGTGAAGCGATTAGCAAAAGCCGTCTTGACTCTTGACGCAGTGAATAGAAATTCTAAAAATTCTTTTCTTAAACAATCTGGGATATTGTGGAGATTTCAAAACTTTGCGATGAGTATCTATAGCGATTTTTGATATGTAGAGCTTGCGTACACTTAAAACTTTTGCCTCTTCGCAAAGGGAAACAGTGGGATATAGTAGTGGTTTCTGCATCATTGCTTTCAGGATGGCACGCTGTGTCTTTCAATTTTATTCATGTAGCAAGTTGGTGAGCCACCCCAGATGGAGATACAGTAAGTGAGAATTGATTCGCAAAGAGCATGATACACTGTCATTAATAGATGTCTATTAGCAGATTCTCTAAGAAGTTTCATAACGTATACTAATTTCCGAAGTCTTATACAGGTCACGTCAATGTGAGTGGCAAAGGACAGTTTTTCATCTAGAGTAACACCTAAATAACGTACAGTATGTGATCTCTCAATATTAACACAGGTACAGTTATGATTATAATTTATTTGTAAACTATTGCAACTATGAATTTTGACCTGCGGTATGATAGTTGGCTCAGCTGTTTTGTGGAACATATTTAGATTTTAGGGCATTCAGCGTTAAAACATTATAATTTAGCCACTTTGATATAATCAGCATGCCACTATTCACATTTTGAAAACAATCTTCCCAATTTCTACCAGAAAAAATAATATCAGTATCATCTGCATAGCACACAATAGATGCATGTAGTAATTCAAGCAAAGCCAAACTATTAATGTATGCTAAAAACAATGTAGGCCCCAAGATACTGCCTTGAGGCACACCGAATTTTATGGATTTAAGGCTGCTCACCTCCGAATCTACTCTAATACATTGCTGTCTGTTAGTCAAGTAACTTCGAAACCAGTTGAGAGCCATACCTCTTACTCCTAATTGCTCTAACCTTCGCAACAATATCGGTATAGACACGGTATCGAATGCACTTGAAAAATCTAGGAAGAAGCCTGCGCAGGGTCGTACTTTATGTTGTGAGGAAGGACACTGCTTGTTCAGTAGATTTTTTCTTTCTAAAACCAAATTGCTTGTAAGTAGTAAGATAGTAAGTTGTGTGATTCCAGGAAATTCAGTAATCTAGAATTGACCAGCCCTTCTAGTAATTTTGATATAGGTTCTAAAAGAGAGATCGGTCTGTAATTTTTGGGATCATTCATAGGACCACTTTTATGTATTGGCATTACTGCAGCTGTTTTCCAGTGGGTAGGAAATATTCCTGTTAGAAAGCTTAAATTAAAAATATGAGCCAAGGGTACAGCAATGTATTTTCCAATAATTTTAATAATCCGGTTTGAAATTCCGTCAAGACCTGGTGAGCTATCGACTTTTAGGAGATTGATTCGTGAATCCACTTCAGAGGGATCAGTTGGGCTTAGAAATAATGAAATAACTGGGCCGGATGACAAATTAATTTTAGACGCCAGGGATTCCTCACTTTTATTTATTTTGTCAAGAATATGATTCGCTAGTGATTTACCAATCGAAGTAAAGTAGTCATTACAGTGATCAAGAGAGGCCGAGGGAGAGTCTTTAATTTGAGTAAGTTGATGTGATGATATCTTTTTCGTTGAGTGTGAGTTACTTGACGGATACCTTTCCAGAGCTTTTTAGGATTTATATGATTTTTAGTAAGGATTTTCGCATCATGCTTATTTTTTAATTTTCTGATTAAGTTCTGAAAAATTACGATACCTAATGTACACTATTTTTTTTACTGGATCATTGGGATTTTTTCGTACATCAGCATGTAGCTTATCTTTATGATTAGCACATCTCATCAGACCACGTGTCATCCATGGTTGAATAATGAATTGAGAGTGACTGACTTTAACATATTTTGAGTTATTTTTGATGGCTACTCCGATTTTTGCTTCTAGTAGTGCAGCTGCTTTAATAGGACATTTGATTTGTAAAATATCCGTTCAGTCAAACTTCCCTATTTCTGACAACAGCCCTTCGTAATTAAGTTTGTTGCGATACCTAGATTTGGGTTTCGAATGTTTGGTTAAATTCAATGAAAATCCGACCATATTTGGATAGTGATCAGTCAGAGAGGTATGGCATACAACCGAGGTTGCAGTACATCTGGTAGGGATAAATATATGGTCGAGACAAGCATCCTTGCATGTAGGTTTAGTGATGGATGGAATGTAGCCAAGTTCTGACATAAAGCACCAGTAATCATGGTTTGCCTTAACGGAAAGAATTTCGATATTCATGTCACCCGCTATTATAAGACGGTCTTTTTGAGATACTTGAAATATTTTCGTACTAAGAGATATGAGGAAAGGTGTCTTGTTAATAAATGTCGGCGACCTGTAGATACCCATAATTGAGAAAACTCCAGGAATTTCGGCAAGCACGCAGTTTGCATCTACAAGACGGGGCTCAGAAAAATTTGGAGACCAATTGTTTTTTATTTAAACCACTACTCCACCTGACTTATTGATAAATTTATTTGTATTAGACGAGATGTAACCAAGGATATGAGGTATTATAGAAACATTTGAAATCCAGCACTCAGTCAATACTATGGCATTGAACTTGATATCGAGTCTAGCCAAAAGGATCATAAAAGCATTGAAGTTATGTTTGACACTTCTAATGTTCATGTTCAAAACTTTAAAAGGAAAGTTATTTGTTAGCGTATGACAGCTCTCAGCTATATCAACAGCATGGCAGGGTATATCAAAAGAGTTATCAATTTTACCTAACAAATCTATGGTGGCCATATCTTTATACAAAAAATAAATTTATAATAGAGGAAAATCAAAGTTGCCATGCTCTGTATGGAGGTATAAACAGATAAGTCGTTAATTGTGCCAAAAAATGATAAAAAGCGTTGACAAGACTCACAAGCATTTGTTGTCGGGGCGTATGCTAAGTATGTGTGCCATGCGAGGGCCAGCCAGAAAGTGTTATAAATATTTCTAAGGGGCGGACCCAAGTGCAGGTCAAGGCCAGACCGCAGATGTCATTCTGGGAAGCAATGCGCAGCGCTGCACTGCCTTCCTTCTTGCGGACATAGATGCATAATACATTTAAATATTGAATTATTAGTTCATAATTGGTTTGATAAGTTAAAAAATGCATTTTGCTCGGGTAATTCTATCACATACAGTGTAACAGTCCCAACTAATGACGTATACTTGGGCCAATCACGTAACCCAGCTGTTACATGATACTGATACAGAATATCTTGTTTTATTAAAAGTTATAACATGGTTTTAGCTAGGTAATTACCAATAATATGAATACGAACAACTTTTACCATGGGACCAAAAACGATATTGCAATAAAAGATTTTCTATTAATTATTGCATAAATTGCAAAAATTAATTCGTATTTAAATTTTATGAGGATGTCCTGATTTTAGGTGTTTAGAATAAAAGCGGACTTCAGGCTCCAAAACAACACAGCATGTAACAGGGAATGCACTAATACAAGTCCTATAAGTATAATCCGCTTTTAGCTTCATGCATTAGTATAAAACATTTTCATTGTTACAAATATGCAACACAGCTGGATTTATTCTACTTCAGGAGCAAAGTACTTTCAGTAAATATTAATACTCGAAGGCGCTTTGTCAGCTTTGTGACGGTTATTATTTACATTGCAGCAACAAGATGAGATTATTGTAAATTGGTGATATTTATTTTGACATTAGTAGATCATGCTGTGTACACAAAGTTTTGGTCAATTTTACTAGATTAAAATATATAGACGTACTCGAATCTATAAGATAGTGTTAGTTACAATGCAACTTTGTGAAATGTCTGTTTTGTGTGCCTAATCAAGTAAAATAAAATATCCATTAAGTATAAGTTTAAATATACCTAGTTTTCAGAAACGCTGTTTACCGAATTCAAGTCTACTATGTTAATTCCTAAAAGAGCTATTCAGTCGACACAATATGGATATTCCGATATTCATGGGACATCTTATGTCCAATACAGTATAATAGAATAGTACCGAGTTTTTGACAATAGATAAATACGACTATCTAATAGTATTGTCAAAAACTCGGTATCCAATTCCAACAACACACAACAGAGTAGGCAATTGTGTTCATACTTCTCGTCCTATTTTGAAATATATAATTCAAATTACATAAAGATAATAGTCATGTCGTTCCCGATTGATTTTTTAAGAAAAGGTTTTGTAGAAGAGTACCCTACACATAATAATTGTAAAAAAAAATTAAAAAAAACTTAAAAAATAACTACATACATAACTTAAAAATCTCTGCTTCAAACTAAACCAATAGTTTAATTACCATGACTAAGATTTTTCATTGAGACATTTTATTCTATTTAAAATAACTTAGATCTATTTAATAGGGTTCCGAAGTCCCCAAACGGAACTCTTATTGTTTCGGTATGTCCGTCTGTCCATCCGTGGCTTAGTTCAAAGACTGTTAATACTAGAAAACTGGTATTTTGTATGGGCATATAATATGTATGTATTACGTATGCTGACAAAGTGGTAGAATAAAATGTAGAAAAAATTTTTTTTTTGCATGTACCCATGTACCCCTTCGAGAGGGGTATCGTTAGAGGTATTTTGAAATTATTGAGGGTTTGCAACTTTTCGATTTAGTAACCCGTTTCCGAAATATTAAACTAATTCTTGTTCGAGTTAAGCGTGTAAAATTGAGAAAAGTAAAGTTACCATGTTGTAACGTCATGAAATACTCTTACTGTCTTGTGTGGTTACATGCACCTTCGAAATTCTAGTCTGCTCCGAGCGAAGCCCGACACGCACTTGGCCAATTTATTTACTCTTAGTTCAATCAATACCACGCAGGCAATTAAAATAAAATTCTTTTTCGCTCAAATTTTCTGTAAAAATGTTTAAAAGAGGCCCAATTTTTAAATCACGAAGCATTTCCAATAAAATGGAACATGACAGGGCAAAATAAGGCTGAATCCCAACAAGACAACCCGAATTCTTGTCAGATCTCGGACGTTTAATTAAAGTGGCTTCTACGAGGAATTACGAAATTTTAATACAAGTCAATAAACGTCAAATAATGAGAGTACGGAGATGATTATAAGTATTATAACAGTCTCAGCAGTGAGTGTTTAACTTTTTACACAGTAAAAGTTAAAATATATTAATCCTATAGCAATAGTAAGATGTCATTGAGATATTTAATTTATGCTTTATTATAATGCAATACAAGTTCAAAAAGTGTGCAACAAAATTAACGAAGGTAGTCCAATTTTAAATCGAAGTTCAGGTGCTTGAATTTTCCAATACCTTTATAGACTTGAGCAAAATAGGGGTAAAGTTTTAACGATTACTCGCGTTTCCTTGGTCCTAGGAGGTGGAATCTGACGTCTAAGAGTTTGTCTTGTGGGGGAGAGGACTGCGTCTGATTGGTATAAATTGTCTTCCCCCGTTTCCCCCTCCACTCCCCCTTTTGGATTTTTTTACATCTTGTATAGAATTAAGTCCTTAATGTGTCTCTTAAATTAGATGTTCCCCCCTTTTTCCGCCTATTTCTCCCACAATCAAAACTCTGAGATGCTTAGCTCGCTCAGTTAATCTACAATCTGCCAAAGATTTTAGTAAAAATGTAGATATTAAAGGGCCTGCAAGATTTCCATTTTAATCATTTACTTTAAAAATATACAATATATGTATACGACTAATACCTTTGTAGCCTCTTTATTATGTGTCGATAACTTGATGGACACTGAACGGCACTCAACAAAGGGTTTATTTTCAAGTACTCTGATTGAACGAGAACAATCGTTACTTAGCCTCACTTGGTTGGAGATGTAATTTTTTTTTTCCAACAGCCCGATTTTCGTAGCCAAAATATATTTTTCTATAGGTACATTACATATAGAATAGATTTTTATAAAAGTTAAATTTTTGAGTGCACCATTATTTCACACTCTCGGAACTTTTACTTTCGTAGTTTTGAGAAAGTATTTTTTTTAACGTAACCATTTCTCATAACTATACATTCTTTACAAATACAAATTGTTTACTTGCAGTTTTTCGCATTTATCTCGACCTCCCCTGTGAGTCGCTGCCCTAAAAAGTACTTTGTTTCAATAAACAGATCATCTGGGGCGGTTACTGTCGTAATTTGTTTGTATATATTTGTTATTGAGGAAAAATTCAGCGAATAAACACTGAACATTTCGATTTCAATATTGTTCCTTACGAATGGAAATACTTTAGATTGTTTATTTATTCAATATAATATCGCAGTGTGGAAATGTTTTGATTCATTTCATTTTACATATAGACTTTGTTTTGTTTCAAATGAAAAACCATATCTATGAAAAAAAGTGTTGTAAGTGTTGTCATCATTATTGTGAGGAGTCGATAATGAAGGACGCATTTATCAACCGATTCTCGTGAAATTTTATAAGCAGGTTCTATAATTATAAAGAATTTTTTAATCAATTCATTCAGCTTTTGAAAATTTTTCAAAATGGCGAAATTATAGAGGTTTCAAACTTTAAGAAAATCATATTTCAGCCATTTCGAAAAAATTTTATTAAACTTTTTGTTACCCTAAGACGCAACTTTTTTGTCTGAACAACTTTTTATCCGATAAACTTTAACGGGTTGGGGGTGAATCGCGATGTTTACAGCTCACAGAGCCATTAGTTTATTGCTTGCTTTGGTGCAATTAAAGATTTTAACTAACTTAATTGTATGAAAAAGCTACTCACCTAGAGAAACATTTACAATACAGTCCTGACAAAAACACGTACTATCAAAATGTTCACTTCACTGACAGTTTAACCGCAAAATACGAGATCGGTCAAACAGACCACGACGCGACGCGGGAGGCCAGAGGGCGACTGTAACAGGGCGCGCGGCTACAATGGACACTTTCTGTATGGAAATCACAATAAAATACCCGCTTTGTACATGATTACGACACGCTGAACTAAACACCGACGCGTCATCCCGGTCCACTCGGGTTTATTAAAACGCGCGAGTTTAAACTTTATGCGACGCTGAGCACGGGTTAAATTACAGGTGTGCTATATGGTTCCGTTTATCAATATATTTTGCTTCTGAAACTAAGTATTAATTTTAATTACACATAATATTTTAATACTTTAACATATATTAAAAACTTTAGTACCGCAACATGATACTTATCGGCTTTCCCTATGGTTGACTAGGAGAGAACGCTTTTAGCGTTAAGTCCGCCTTTTTTAATTTTGGAATAATCCTAACTACTATTATAAATGCGAAAGTGAGTTTGTATTTGTTTGTTTGTTACCTTTTCACGCTTTATCTACTAAACTAATCTTTTTGAAAATTCGCATACACATAGTTAGGAGTACTAAGAAGGGCATGGAGTACCTTTCATCCCGGAAAAAATAATGTTCCCGTAAGATTTGGGATACGCAGCGAAGCCGCGGGCAAAAGCTAGTAATAAATAAATATATGAACTAAATGTTCATTAAAAGTTTTAAAACCATTTAATCGCTTTTCCTGTTAATACTATACTTGATAGGAGGTCGTTTTTGTTGCTTCTACTCTATGCTTCTACTCTTGTAATTTTAAAGCACGTTTCACATGTTAAATGGCCCGACTATAAATTACTTATTTCACTATCATTATATCAATCATAACGAAAGCGCCATATAAAACATCTAAAGCTTTCTAATCCGGACACATGTGACATCAATCTTCATCTTCCTTTCCGGCCAGAAAATGCCGTTTTTAGTGCTCATGGTAGGCGTAAAAAGCCCACGTTAAAGCCTATTTAATTCTGCAATGTAGCCCTAAAAACCTTATCATTGACATGGCAAGCGGGGTTCCGTGCGTGCTCGGTGATTGACATACAATATATTGTACAAAGACGAGGTGTGGTGTGGCAGATTGTGGACTAATTGTGCGAGACCAAATAAGGTTAGTTCGAACTGGAAAAGGAGATATAGCTCGATACATAATTATCTTATTTTTAACGTTTTATATTGGATTATAAGGCGAAGGTGGTCCCATTTTTCAACCGAAGGGAAATTTTTACTGAATGTTCAGAACTTTCAGAACTTTATAATGTGTTTAAATGAGTTAATCGAAAATATTCTTAGTTGTATTTTTTTAACTTGTGTTTTTTTGGGATTATTAATTTAGTCTTAAAAAAATTCTTTAAAAGTTATATGTTAAAATTCCTTTATTATTTATTTATTTATTAACTTTATTGACCACAATGGTACAAAAGGTGGGCTTAATGGTAATGCATTCTCTACCAGTCAGACTTTAAAAAAAAAAGAAAAATTTAAATTAGCGATAGACGCTTAAAGATAAGTATGTATAAGTATGTACACACACTATATTAGTCAGTTTCCTTTTTTTAAGTCATCATCATCATCATCATCAGGTCTTTTTTAGTCTCCACTGCAGGAGCACGACCATCTCTGTACTACCAGACTACTGCCAGAGCTTTTAGCCAGAGCAGTCAAAGGATTTGGCCTACACTCTCCATGCTGGCCAGGGTTGGAGAGGTTCATTGATGTTTGTAAGCTTGTGTTTCCTAAATCACCTTCTACAACATCCACGGGAAGACTTGGAGTGGTCCTATTCTACTCTGCTAAGGACTTTACTTTACAAGGACTTAAAAAAAGATTCTACTTTACAATTCTACTTAACAATTTGTAGGTATTAACCGCTGACCTTTCTCTCTTCTGTCTCTTTGGCTAGCCTTATCCCATTTCATTTGGGGTTGGCTCTTCTCGTCATTCTTCACCAAGCTCTTTAATTTTGGGTAGTCATAATATTTACTTCGGCTTTCGTTGTCTTTTTTGATGACGGATATACATAAGTTTTTAGGGGTCGTATTAACCCTTGACCCATCAGATAAAAATTAAAACAATCGAACTTTGACGCATATGCAATCGTTGATAGGTTAAGCGTTAATTAAACTTTTTCTAAGAACTGTTCATCATTTTAAAACCCTGATGGCACACCAATTAAAACACCTACTACACCTGATATTACATACCTACATTTAAATAAAAACAAACTAGCAGTAATTTTCCCTGTCTACGACTTTCTTTGATCTGTGTAATTCAAATCATCCATCACGCTGATAGGTGTCACAGTCTCACTCTATTCAACTGCTAAAAAGTGGGCCAGCCACGTGAAATGGCCAACAAAATCATCATTTGTCATAGCCGTGCTATTAATTATAAACGGGTTCAATTTTCAATAGCATTTCTGAGCCTATCTAGCTCTAGCTCTTCTGTGCTTCTGATGTTAAGCCGTTGGTCCCAGTTGTCATCACTTTATGGCAATCGTTAAGGACTTTACTAAAGGACTAAGCACAAACATCTCGTGCTTCATTTGCATTCCCGTTGACATCAGGCAGCCGACTGGTCGTAAAACTATAGCCAAATCATTTAGACTGCTCCTGCTATTTCTTCTCCATTTCGCAAGGTCTTTGGCATCCTTGGGTGACCATTGACATGCATGTTATATTTAGAGAAGTAAAAGCGGGAAAGCGCACCCCGGGCTCCGAAGCAGCACAGCTGAGGATGCAGCTGGGAACGCGCTTAGACGAAGAATTTGTTAAGCCTTTGAGCAGCTTGAAAAATCTGACGCCAGTGTTTTTTATTATTATACGCTTTTAAAACGAGGAACTAACTGAAAAACTAATGCTAAATATGGGCTAAAATTGCTAAACTGTCTGTCGGTCAACCAAAGCTCACTCGAGCGCAGAACGCTTGACCGCTTCCTGTGTAATAAATCCCTAAAACAGGATTTCCAAAAATAAATTTAACTATAAAGTTGTTTTTTTAAACCTCCCAGCTCTCTTTCTTTTTCGTAGTACTCTTTAAGCGAAATAAAAAAAATGCATATTCCGTAATATGTATCTTGTATAATAATAAAAACCAAAGATATCAGCCGACAAATGCATATTATTACCAAACTATTTGAATGTCACCGTTCGCTACCGGGCTCGTGGTGGGCGGCGGTCGGTGAGCAGGGAGAGCAACCCTTAGCCATTTATTAGAAACTAGCTTTTGCCCGCGGCTTCGCTCGCGTATCCCACGGGAACATTACATTTTTCCGGGATGAACGGTACCCTATGTCCTTCTATGTACTCCTAAGTAGGTGTATGCGAATTTTCAAGAAGATTGGTTCAGTAGATAAAGCGTGAAGAGGTGACAAACAAACAAACAAATATACAAACTCACTTTCGCATTTATAACATATTAGGATTATTTAGGATACATTTTTTACCAAAAATAAGTATTTTTTCTTATTGTTTTTATGCTATTCATCATCATCATCAATAGGACCTTTTTAGGCGCACGACCAGACGACATCTGTACTAACAAAGCCACACTTGGCCAGAGCAATCAGAGGATTTGGAGAGGTCTCTCTCAGACGGGTTGGAGAGGTCTCATTGATGTTTATAAGCTTTGTTTAGCTTGTGTTTCCTAAGTCGCCTTCTACGACATCCACGGGAAGACTTGGAGTAGTCCTATTCTACTCTGCCGGGAACCACACGGCAATTTTGTTCTATTAATGATTCTTATTACAAAATCTTTATATGGCTCTATATGCAAAATTAACCTGTATTTATTTATTTACAAAATGCATGTACACAAAATACAAATAAAGTAAGAAAATAGAGTATATAGGTACTGCTGATTTCATAAAAAATCTCTTCCAACAGACACAGGAGAGGTAAATAAATAAATAAACACTATAAATAAAAAATAAAAAAGTTAAATACAGTCCGTGGTTATGAACAACTTTCCCTAAGGATCACATATCGAAATATGAACAATATTTTTTTACCTCCCATACAAGTTGATCGATCAGCTGATCCGAGTTTACATTGAAAGCCAAAAATTATTTTTCATATTTCGATATATGTTCCTTAGGAAAAGTTGTTCAGAATCATGGACTGAATTCACCCTTAAAATAGTTTTAGTATATTTTTTTAGACGTTATATATTCCAATAGTCAAGGAACAAATGACATAAGAATTAATTTTATCCATTTGCCGATACCGTTGTAAACAAGGGTTATCGAATAAAAGCTCATGTAACCATAATAAATGGATTTCCAGGAAGCAGCGGGTACACCGCACAGCCATAATTCAATAACAAAAGTTCAATATTAATTACGGGCGGAAGCCTTTGGAAGAGTTTTCAATCAGCAATCGGTATTGTGAAAACACTGATTAGTTTGGGTTTGTAACTCTCGTTTGTTCGGAGGGTGAGTGCCGAAGTTGGTCGAGAAATATATTGGCTTGTGGAATATACGAGGTGTAAAACAGTCGGCACATATTTGAACGAGCCCCTCAGCGCCTCAGCCCTCAGCCCATCACGCAGCAAGGTTTCCTATGGCAACACTAATTTCTTCCATTATTGATTTAAACATTACAATGCTACAAAAATATCTAAATTATTAATAAGTGAAAAAAAAAATTCGCTACGAATGACATTCGAACTGACGTCCCTTCAAGCTGACGAATTTCCTGATCATATTTACCTATTCACTCACGCATTTAAAGCATACGTAATTCTTCATTACTACCTGGTAATAATTAGTATGATATTTAATTTAATTCATATTAGACGAATTTAAGGTCGATTTTAAAGTGAAGAAGGTGCTCATGGTACAGACTTGAGGAGCGTGAGTTCAAATCTTGCCTGAATATGAATATGAGTATAATATGTATATTTTTTGGCTTCAATTTTACCCTTACATTTACATTTTTCACGAAAGGCTGAGCTATGCAACCGAATCTTCCAATCGTAAACAGGCAACACTCGAGACGGAATGAAAAAGAAAGAATTTTGTAATATCACGTGAACAGAAGATTTCTCGGAGACCGGATAATGTAAGTACTACGGATATTCCGCGAAATAAATATAATCCCATTTCGGAAGTGGTTGTGTATTTCAATTATTCTTTTATAACGTTTTCTTGGTAAACCTTTGCCCAACAAAGGGTAAGCATAAATTGAATAAAATGTACTTATTACGTTTCTAAGATAAATGCAAATTATGGAGATTTTTCTTGTGAGCCGGTGACTCTCGTAGTACCTGTTGAAGGTTGGTTTAATACCAATCACAGCTACTGGCTACTACAATCTCTATTGATAGAATGTGAATTTGATATGTATGTTCTATTGAATAAAAAAAATATGTATATGTATGTCACTAGTGCATATCACAACAATTTTTCTCTGTAAAGAACAAAATATGTAAGAGTAGAGAAGACACCACATATAATTCATCAGTGAAAACATTCCTTATATGTTAAGAACTTGGCGGAAGAAAGAAAGACATGGAAAGCACTTCACCGCAAAAGAGCCCAGCTTTTAAATATAAGAAGAAGAAATCTTCTATATAAAACAACAGTTTGGCCTCAGAGTTTGGCATTAAATATTATAAAACTTCACTCTAGATTGTAGTAGTAATCCGCTTCGTTAGCTGTTTTCCCATCAGCATAATTGGCAACGATTTTCGAGGTAGATTTGAATTTTACAGGAGACGTGTCAGCTCGGCGCCGCAATGCGATTATGAGATGGAATTAACGGTAACTTGATGCAAGTTGTTTACTCCTTATTTGCTGACGAAATCTGTACATTTTTAACATTTATTTATCTTTGAATATTGAATAATGTATTCATTCAGCGTCCTTTATTAGGTCCTCTTTTGTGCAAGCGGTTGGCCATGAAGAACAAAACAAAAAGCAGAAGAAAGTTCAGTAGATGGTTTGTAAATAAATAGATAGGGACAAATCAAACTGACTGAGCTAGCCCCAAGTAAGTTTAAACTTGTAATATGGGATACTAACTTAACGATACTATATTTTATAATAAATAGATATACAGGCTGTAACAAAATATACTGAAACTATTTTTATGGTGAATTCAGTCCATAATACTGAACAACTTTCCCCAAGGAACATATATCGCAATATGAAAAATATTTTTCGGTCTCCCATACAAGTTGACCGATCAGCTAATCAGAGTTTGTATGAAAAGCGAAAAATTATTTTACATATTTCGATACATGTTCCTTAGGGAAAGTTGTTCAGAATTACTGACTGCATTGATCCTTAAAATAGTTTCAGTATATTTTGTTAGAAATTATATAGGTTAACACCCAAGACCCAGGAAAATTTGAAAAAGGCCATTTTCCAACTTGACATGGCTGGGAATCGAACCCAGAACCTCCGGATTGGCAAACTAGACCATTACACCACGGAAGTCGTTTATAGTTTGGCAGGAGAACCCATAGTCACATGCCTATGAAGAATAACCTCATTTGTAAAAGTTTTAATTACATCTACTGACTTGAGTATGAAACCGGTTCAGTGACATATCTTAACACGTTCCAAGACCACTGTTATCAATATAAATCCTTTAGTAAAATTTATTTACAGTGATAAAAAATATGTCTGATAAATAAAATTACACCTTTTCCTGACATTTCCATTTTTTGGGAACATTCCCGGGAACGTTCCCAGAAATCTGGGGAACGGGCACGGCACATCACTAGTTACGTCACAGCCTACCGCTACATCTCATCATCCTCATCATCAGGTCTTTTTAATCTTCACTGCAGGAGCAAGACCCTCTCTGTACTATAGAGCCATATATTAGCCAGAGCAGTCAGAGGATTCTACTCTAGCTCACTTCCACAAACTTTTCGAACCCAAGCTAAACGAAGATATTCTTCTTCTTATATTTAAGAGCTGGAACTTTTGTCGGTGGAGTGCTTTCCATGTCTCTCTTTCTTCCGCCAAGTTCTTAATCTCCTTGTATGTTTTCACGTTTAATTTTTCCTTTATTTAATCGAAAAATTTTCATCTAGGTTTTCCTACTCCTCTTTTTCCTTATATTTTTCCTTCCATTATTGTTTTAAAAAAACTCATCGTGACGCAGTAGATGGCCGAACATTTTCCCTCTTCTATTTTCTATAATTTGTAGTATTTGCCTTTTCTCAAACGAAGATCGTATAACGGAAAACGAAAGCTTAGCTTAGAAAATAATGCGAAAAATTTATAACGCTCTGCTTCAGACAGAAAATCTAATCCAATGAGATAAATAATTCCAATGCTAACTCCTCAATCAAACGATGCATCAACAAAAGCTTTTCGAACACAATCATGGACTAAACATCCAATAAACCGCGCAACTAGACCGTATTGCATCACAACAATTCAATTAGCGTGGGAGGATGCCTAGCGCTCCTTTCGATCGCTTTCATTCAATATATGTATGATTATATTGACGTCCTGTCCCATTAAGGCTTGTCCCAAATTAGCATCTTTTTTTGGTTTACATTGCCAATTTTAGTGGCCTTTTCAATCAATTTATTATAGCACAACTATTTAATTTCTGTCTTCGAATTATTCTAGTCATCATCATCACTAATAATTCACTTAGCAAAGCAGGCTCATGCTTGTTGACTGTTAAAATGGTCGATGAATTTAACGACCTTCCTAGGTGTAATGGTCATCACGCTAGTCCGCCAATCCGGAGGTTCTAGGTTCGATCCCCAGCCAGGGTAAGTTGGAAAATGGCCTTTTTCAAATTGTCTGGGTTCGATCCCCAGCCAGGGTAAGTTGGAAAATGGCCTTTTTCAAATAGTCTTGGGTCTTGGGTGTTTATAATATTTATTCCATCTATTAAAATAAACCGCGTCAAAATCCGTTGCGTAGTTTTAAAGATCTAAGCATACGAAGAAGACGATAGATAGATAGATATAGAAGCGACTTTGTTTTATAATATGTAGTGATAGTGATATGGTATCGTTGAGTTAGTATGCCTTGGAGCAAGCTCAATCATTGTGATTTTCCCTTATCTTTAAAAAAAGGCCTTGTTCTGAATTATTTTATTTATCGCAATATGCTCATCTGAACCACTTCCTTCATTGAATATTCCAGTTTCTCGTTTCCATAGGATACATCCTTTAATTTGTTGTATCCGTAAAACTGATTTTTAGACATGGTAACAAGGAAATAGAAACAACTAAATAATAAGGAATAAAAGAACCACACCACCTAGGTGTAAATACGCCTGTACTACTAAAAAATCTAAAAGGCTAACCATTTAAAATACCTCAAGCAGTAGCATTAAAATTTTGAGTTTATTTAATTGCAGGGTAAACTGCATTCAAGTTTTATTACACGACACAACAAGACAAAGGAAACATTTTCAGGCCACGATCAAACTTCATTCCGGACAACTTGCAAGACCCTAGAACTTTCGAACGAGATAAACTGAAATTGACAATGATCTATCTAGAGTGGCCGCATTATTGCGCGGGAAATCCTCAACAAGATTTGTGCAAGTTAGCTTAGTTCTAATAATATTGTATTCAATTCATCCATTGTAAATTGACAATACGGAAAATACGTGTTATATTTGATCCGGCAAAGGAATATTGAACGTCTTACCGAGATTTTAATTAAATATTATCAGCAGAGTAGTAATAATAGGGTAAATCCATCTCTCCCTGGGCAGGTCGCAAGTGGCGACTAAATAAGTACGCACAAACATGCCACAACTTCCCAAGGAGTTGCCATGTAAGGAGTGGTGAAGTCGGACAGCTGCCGATTATAAAACATTTCGCACAACGATGATATGCTTGTCAATAGTTACCAAAGGATGCCGAAGATCGGGTAAGATAGAAAACCATATGAAGATAATCCCTTTTACAAAAAAGGCAAACTGGTAGATAACGCATTAGGGCCAGTTCATACCGAGACACGACGCGAAGCGACGAGCGCGCACGTGAAAGAAATATAGAACTTGTTTAAGAGTGAGAGCCCGGCAAAGCGGGCTGTCGCTGAAATTAGTATCTTTTTGCCTAGTCAACAAGTTCTATATTTCTTCCAAAGTGCGCGCTACGTCGCGGTCGCGTCGCGTCGTGTCTCGTTGTGAACTGACCCTTAGCGGTAAGTTTAACCTATTGTAATCAATAAAATATAAGATTCTGTGCAATAAACTTAAATAAAATAAAATAAATGATAAATTTAGCCATGTAATTATAGTTCACTTGCTTAATTGGTGTGCATGCTGACCGCGCCTTTGAAGCCGATGCCGCATTTGAAGCGTGCCGACAGCATACCATCCAATTGAACGAATAGACTATATATGACATCAAGTCATCTCATTTTCCCATGAATGAAAAGTTTTACTTTTCATCTGCCTGGTTGTTTGCTGTGACACACTGTCCATCTGATGTACTACAGTTTCATTGAAGCGCAGCAAACGTTGTGCCAATCAAAGGGACGGAACTGTGGCTGTCAGAGTAACGCATTGCGTAGCGCACGAGGCACACCCTTCATGTCGGATAATGTAGGCATTGTTGCCGCTTCCGGTGGTGCAAGCCTAAAGTTGGCCATGGCTGCTCTTTTCACTATTTTGTCAATGAATCCTCTTGTTCGCTTTATTAAGCTAACTAGATCCGGTGCAGCTTTACACGGGCTTGACAATACATTGGAAACTGATCAATTTTCTCTTTCAATATTTATTTCGACATAAGTAAAGGACACCAATCTTTTAGAGTATGACTACAATTGAAAAAGGACCGCCACAGAAATAGGTCTATGAAAGACCTTTACTCAATTGGGAGCCCTGACTGGACACATTCACAATCATTTCTTCAAATCAAAATCTTCAAATGAGACTTGTTGGGAGCCCAAAATGTCGGGCATGTGAAGAATCAGACGAGACAATGAGACACATTATGTGTAGCTGCGACTCAATGACTGCTGAGCGCATGGGCATCTTCGGATTAGCATATGCTGAGTTAGAGGACTACAAGCACTATGGAATTCAGAATATTACCTGGTGTAATATTCTGAAGCTTATGCGGTCCTTCAGACTATTTTTACATACGTTAAAATAGTGCCAATATCACGTGTAAGCTTAGGCAGTTGTTTCATCATCCACACAGACTGTAAGAGCCAGTTAACCCGGCGAGAGTGTGGTGAAAAAAGGTAACAAGGAGTATGTGGCTTCCGAAGCACGGAGGAGCTCGAGAAATCAGGGCTTGTTAACGATACCAAATTCACACTAAAAGTAACGTTAAATAACGTTATTTTAGTGGTAACATTATAAGGGGTATTAATAATACAGTTTATAACGTTATCAATGAACGATATAAGTAACGATACTTTTTTCAATACTTGTAATATATTATATAAATAGCTCTAGTAGCCTACTAGACAAGCTCTCATCAATTTATTCTGTCAAATATCGAAAAGAAATACAGTGTTAACAATACCTTTTACGTTAATATCATTGGTAACGTCATCTGATTATCGGTAAATAGTGGGGAAAATACCGTTACCCAGCATAACGTTACCTTTGCTGATAACGTTACCGCCGTTTGACAGAATTAACGTTACCAGATTTTTAATGGTATTCCAAGCCCTGCGAGAAATGTTCCAAATGGACATCTGGTTGAAACTCACATCATTTCCTAGATCAATAGGTATCAAATGTATGGCGAGCAGCTCATTGAGAACACTTCATGTATTGCAACAAGTTAATGCACGTATGGACTCTATGCACTCCTGCCTATTACCAAGGAGCTCGAAAAAATGGAGTTTGTGCAAATAATAAAATAGTGGCTACTAGTCTGTCTTTGCATGGCCCCTCACCTAACTCTTTAGAGTTTATCGGATGAATAATTCGTTAGTTCTAAAAAGTTGCGTCATAATAAGGGTAACAAATTATCTTATTCGCTTTATCAATAAGTAGTAAAGAAAGAGAACATTCCTAACATACGTGAGATGTTCGTGAGTAAGATGTTATCACTAAAGCCAAAAATGCTGCAATAGGTATACTATATACTTAAAATGCTAAAGCATTCTCTCCCTGTTGACCTTTGGAAAAATTAAACAAACAGCAAAGTCGGCGTCTAAATATCAGAATATCAGATAAATTCATAATATTATAATCGTAACATTTATGTCTATTTTGGTTCAGTGTAATTTGAGTATCGTAGCCTGAGGGCTACTTACTAACGAACGAAATATATCCCGTACGAGTATTATAATAGATCTTCATCTATGAAATTGCCGTTCTGGCAGTATATGCCAAGTAATAAAGTGGCTATTTTATAGAAAGAGACCTAAAATAAAATAATATTTCAATACCATAAGTAATTTACGTGAATCAGACACTCGTGAGCTGAAATGTCATTCTGAATGCAGAGTGTGAAGTAAATAATTTGTTTTATCGATATTTGTCCATCGATGGGGTTGGATTCAGTTGGTGGTGAGCAACGTCGTGCAAGGCGATTTAGAATATCTTGTCGCTTGCGGATTGCCGATGGGATACCAACAGGACTAGCGCCAGTCACGTTAGTGAGTCCAAAAATAAAAAATATTTTAAAGCATCTCAATATAAAGTATGTCTAGTCTTTTGATGATGAAGGAACTAAATAATATATAAAAACTGGTCAAGTGCAAGTCGGACTAGTAAAATCTGTTTTTTTATCTTTATTTATTATAGAAGGCTTTATCTACAAAGAATATGCCACCTTCATAGATGCATCGAAAGAAAAATAAATATCATCTCCGGCTAATTAATGTTTTTAACGATTTTATAAATTACCCTTGCTACCTCCGACAAGGGAGTGGCAAGTATGCTATTAAACACTCCTACATCTATGAGGTTTATAACTTAGTTATAAAATGTTTTCTTTCACTTTCGCTTCGGACACAGTCAATCAAGACGTGGTGCACGTCTTCTATTTTACCACATTCTTCACAATTAGGGGTTTCGGTTTTACCCCTCGTACAGTCTGTTAATTAGATACCTCTGCCACCGCGGCCCCCGCGCATTACGATAGGTGGCATAGGTATCATAACTTTCGTCTGTACTTGAAGGGTTTCGTACCTCCATGCAATGTTTAAAAACGCTGAAAAAACACGGTTCAAGAGATATAGAGAGCCCTGTGACATACGGACGGACAAACAGACAGACAGCGGAGTCTCAGTAATAGGATCCCGTTGGCACCCTTTAGGAACCCTAAAAAGAACAAAATTCTGATGTGGTTTTATTCATAATCTATTTGTTTATATGGTTCTTGTAATGGCATAGCCCGCAACATAGTGCCGGTTCATTGACCCCATACAAATAAATAGCCGCATAATGCCAATGCGTGCTTCCGATCATTCACGGAAACATCAAACTGTATTTACATACAAAATATTTTCGGCCGTGTAAAATCATTGGCACTCAAATAGATTTACTATGAGAGGTGTTTATAATAAATCGTGGGATAATAAACTCTACATAGCTGATTGATGTTACAATTTATGATTAAAATCGAAGCTTCGATTTTAGAGTTTGTAAAATTAATCTTCTTTCTTTCTCTTTTTTTGTGTGTAAGTGGCCAGCACTAGTGTCTGACTTTTCAAGCTGCCTTATAAGGCATTTGACATAGCTTGATAACTGCCATACAACGATAACAGCCAGGACCACCAGTCAACCATAAGGATAAACAGAGAAAATTGTGCGGCGCAAAAAAGTAAAATATGCACTTAATCACTACTAGTATTCATTAGAACTACCATGAACTTCGTGAATCTATACGGAAATAAAGCAACAAACATATACACTCACTTCACATTGAAGTGATAACCTCCTACGTTTTGTCTTTGTTTTTCATCAGTAAAAAGAACAGCTTTAATCATTTAACAATTTAAATCATTCATCGGATATTTGAATTGATCTATTAGCGACTAATCGCAAATAATCCAATATTCTAAAAAACATCGGTTCAAAAACCGCTCACCGCAGTGATCCTATTAAACACCACTATTTGGAAACCCAATGCAAATATATTCATGTATTCTAGTTTTATTGTGTAGGATAAAATGGCGGAAAATGACAATGCCGGAGATTGAGGGACCATTTTATCATAACTTTCTCAGATATCTTGACGCATGGAGCGCTTCTCATGTGAGTGTGCTATATGCGGGTCTAACAAAATATACTGAAACTATCTTAAGGTTGGATTCAGTCCATGGTACTGAACAACTTTCCTCAAGGAACATATATCGAAATATGAAAAATAATATTTAGCCTCCCATACTAGTTGACCGATTAGCTGATCTGAGTTTGAATTGAAAGAAAAACATGATTTTTCTTTGGACAAAGTTGTCCAGTATCATGGACTGAATTCACCCATAAAATAGTTTAGTATATTTTATTACACGTTATATAGAGAGAAAAGGACATTGGATTTTAAATTTTCGTCCGTTTATGTATTACCATTTTGTCTTTATATTTTACGGAGCAGACGGAGTCAAGGATCGAAATAATCAAAGATCACTTAGCAATATATTAAACAAATAAATTTCTGGAATGAAATATCAGCTTTATTTTCAGGCCTAAGTACTTATCAAGACAAATTCAATAACCCCAAACTCGATGGGTTTGCGTCGTTTTATTACAGGGTTCCTATAGCCACCTTCCGGCTCCATCGTCACCTTCTTGTTATAACAATATTGCATTGCCGTCTGATTTACATTGGCATACAAAGTTTCATCTCAATCGGAAACCGGGAAGTGGCTCAAATTTAACTTGCAAGATTTGCCCAAACAAAAAACAGGGCAAGTAAACGCTTGTCAAGTAAAAACAGGAGATGCAACAGTAGAATAGTCTACTGTTGCATCTCCTGTTGTTACTTGACAAGCAATATTATATATTATAGCAATAACAATACGTCCTTCAAATTGGGTATTTTACTGGGTCAAAAATAAATTATTTGGTACTGTCAATAGAATAAAACGTCACAATAATGCCACTTGCCATTGATCACATCCACTTGGAACGTGATTTTAGATTTATTAATGCAGAAAAATACATACACACATTGAGAACCTCCTCCTTTTTTGAAGTCGGTTGAAAAACGGATAATAGCTCTATTTGACTTAAATGAACTATGACGTCATAGCCGATATTTTAATACAAATCCCATGGAAAATGTTTGTTTCTGACGTTGAGAAAAAAGATTCTGATTTGACTTGTTGTAAACTAGCGTATTCATGCTACAATCAAATTAAGCATTGTTATTTCACAATTATTTCGCAGTTTAGGAATGGTCGTATTTGTGTGTTTTTCGTGTGTGCACAAGTGGCCAACACCGCTGTCAGATTTTTCAAGCTGCCTAAATGCACCTGACATAACTTGAAGAAGGATTTCCAAATTAACGCCCAAGTTAACAGAAGATCGATTAAATATAAGATCTACGTGCAAATAGGCCTGTACTCTTAATTATTTTCTCGCCGAAGTTGAAAAATGTATGTAAATCTGTAATGTTTCGACAACTATTCAAATATTTCATGTACGTACAGAAGTTGTGTCAACACGTTCACAAATACAGTTTGGAAATCCCTAACTCCCAATCTCTCGAGTTCAAACTAAAGTGGTCCCTGCGTGCACTTTACGACCGTCGACTTAAGCGAGGCTACATTTGATAGATGAAATGGAGGTTCCTCACGGCACATGTGTAGGACTGTTAAAACGAAGAGCAATGGCAAAGAGTGTGTATTTGAAAGCCGCTGAATATTCAATTTAAAAACACAGAAGAGGGATGACGAATCCGCTAGTTTCCAACAAGTCAAATCAGACACTTTTTTCTAAACGTCAAAACAAACATTTTCTATTAGATTTGTATGAAATATCGGACTGTGACGTCATAGATTCTTGGAGTCAAATAGCGCTCTTAATATCCGTTTTTCTGCATTAATAAATCTAAATCACGTTCAAAATGGATGTGATCAATGACAAGTGACATTATTTTGTGACGTTTTATTCTCTTAACAGTATCAAAGAATTTATTTTTGACCCAGGAAACTACCCAATTGTAACATCTTGCGAGAAAAGAAAACGTAAGACTTAGTTCATGACTGTCAATTTCGCCAGTTCATGACGCAAAGCGAATCTAAAGGGATAAGCACAGACATCTCTTACTACAACTGTATTGCCAAGGAAGGTTAACGTCGGGCGGCACGTTACGGCTGGCTGTAAAACTTTTCAAACAAATTAATTCCCAAAGAGTTTAACGTCGACAGGCGGCCGCTAGTTAAAATTATTAATAAATCATGTAAACTGATCCGGCTATTTCTTCTCCACTTCGCAAGGTCTTTGGCATCCTTGGGTGACATGCATATATTATATTTGGAGAAAAAAAAACGGGAAAGCGCACCCCGGGCTCCAAAGCAGCATAGCTGAGGATACCACCGGGAATGCGATAAGATGAAGAATGGACAGTCAATTTCGCCAGCATAAGCTCATGAAGCGTTGGCAAAACCTGCACGGAAAACGCAAGCAAGCAAGACTGCAGACGCGTTGGTATTGAAATCGGCTTATGATCAAGAACAATTGCATTATTTGGAGTAGGCCTACACCCTTGCGGTTTAGAAAGGCTGAAAAGGAGAAGAGAGAAAAATACCAGATAATATATCTTCTTTTATAAATTTTAAATGGAAAAAATTACTGGCAAATAACGGCCTAGTAAACTATTAGAAACCCTTGTATCCGAATTAGCCTCTAATTATTCCAGATAATAATGCAAATAATATTCATACTTACTGCGATTTTTTTATAGATCGGGTCTTGATCTTTGCCAATTTGTGCAAGGATCTCTAAATTGGCAATCTCTACAATTAAATTAGGGAAATTCATCATAAAGTATCTGAAAAAGTACAGATAATAAGTAGGATATACTTCAGAAACCCACACTTGCTGGCAAAAGTAGCCACCACGATAATACATTCAATGGTTGTTTGTTGTGAGTGTTCAAAAAATACGAGTGGCGCGGGTTATGACGTGAGCCTTGGCGAACGAACATAAAAATGACGCCACGAGTATTAGTTGACGTACTTATACAACGTTGCATACATTTTTTTTCTACGACCATACGGTAGGTGTTATAGTATTATAATATTTTTACTTATTGTAAATCACAAAACATCGTTCCGCTCATCCGCTATCATTCCAGAATGCTCAATCACTCAATGTTTTTTTTGCCCCGCCACCGACACGCAAAGATTGCCAGTACCTACCTACTCAAAATAAGAAAAGTTTTTATTTATAAATCGTTTTTTAACAGACTTTGTTACCACAGTTATGTTTTTCGTTATCAAAAATTATAAATTAAACTGCAATAATAAAATAGATTAACAAAATAAAATAATTATTTGATAAGTAAACAAAAGGCGGCTTAAAACGTAAATAAAAACTATGGCAAAAGCAGTTTTTCTCATATACTCGTAGGTAGTAAATAATTTATCTGGGAAAGTTATATTTTTAATAAAAACTACATGCATTTAGTTTTTTGTTAAGTTAGTAGTTGTGCTTTTTTGTTGTAAAGTTATGTTGATCGAGTCAAACTTTAACCTATTTAGACATATTTTCTTATAGAATTATGTGTGGAAGCTAGCCGTATCCAAAGAGAAAGTAATATAGAGCCGTATCTTTATGGCGACATAAAGACACATGTGCTTTTATGAGGAATAGAGTATAGACTTTTGTGAAATCATAGTATCCCTGTTCTTATATTATTGTTCTTGACCATGTAAGACAGATAAAAGTACAGGAGTAGAAAAATAATTTAAACGGCTACCTATCTTGGGTGGTTATCTATATATGTATTTATCATAAAATATAGTATCGTTGAGTTAGTATCCCATAACACAAGTTTAAAAACTTACTTTGGGGCTAGCTTAATCAGTGTGATTTGTCCCTATATATTTATTTATATCTAATTCCTAATGAATAGCAGAATTTCAATTATCACTTTTTACAATTAAGGCCACATACATGAATTTTCCGGGGTTCAGTGCGCCCCCATTTGAAATAAATAATTTTTAAAGGAAACGGAGATATCATTTAAAATTTTATCTTTGTAAAGCATATCCCTATACTTATAGGGATTATTATTTTATGAACTACTGAAAATTTTGCCAAAAGTGGCCGTTTGCCGCAAAAATACGTAGAAAAGCTTAACGTTTTCACTTTAAACTGTAAACAGTAAATCATAAAATAGTTTGAAGGGTTATCTAGGGCTTCACAAAGACAAAAATTTAAATGATATCTCCCTTTCCTTTGAAATAATTTAATAATTCATGTATGGCCTTAAACAAATGTTTTCAAAATAGGGACTAGATAATGTTTTTCGCATAACATAGGTCGCGAGTTCACAGTTCGGGTTCGGGCGAACTACTATTTAAGTTAAAGTTATTACTGGGTGTTTTTACAGTTCCCAATGTATACACAACAAGCGAAGAGCTTGTTGGTTTGTTTTTTTTATTGTTAAAAAGTATTTGATATTGATAAAAGTACTTATAATTATATGTGACGTTCCACGGGTAAAGGTACCTTATGGACGGTGGCACTTACGACATTGTGTTTATTCAAGCTAAGGTAATTGTACGAATTGTTTTTCTAAACGTCCTAAGCGCCAACGTCCATAAGGTACCTTTACCCGTGAAACGTCACATATTTTGTTAACACTAAAGGTTTATATTTATAAATTAACTGCATGTCATAAAACTCGCTAGCCGTTCCAATTTTTATTTTGCGATACCCGACAGGGATCATAGTGCCTTTTAGTAGTAAGATTAGATTAGAACTAATGTACACTATGAAATGCAATAAATGAATTGAATTGAATTGAATTGAAAGTGATAGGTAAGTCATTTTCTACAGACAATCCAATGACTAATAAACTAAAAACTAAACATTTTATCAGCAGCTTTTAGCCAGCCAACTAACTTTCAATAACTATTTCTGAGATCGAAACTGAGTCTGAATCGAAAATTAGTGTCCAGAATTCCAGATAGAGGTGGTTGAACTACATTGCCTAAGTAATGGAATGGATCTGAAGCCTCCGTATTAGTTTCAGTTCACAGAATTCCATTTGTTCTCAGTATACCCAGTATCAAACGGATATCAGGAATCTATGGATAAGATTTCCAGGTAATAGACTACGGAGACCAATAACAATTCTTTCTGAAATATAATGGTAACAAATATTAATAAGTACTTATAATACATTTTACAGAAAGGAACCAATTTTTTGTAAAATTATCACTTTGTATTAAGTTACTAATATTATTTAAATTGAAAAGAAATGTGTGGAGATAATCAAATATTTTTTTAGGGTCTTGGATAAAGACCCATTTTTCGCAAACAAGGACCTACAAGATGGGTTATATTATACATGCCATTTTTTTGACGACCTCCATGGCGTAATGGTCAAAACACTAGTCCGCTAATCCGGAGGTTCTGGGTTTGATCCCCAGCCAGGGCAAGTTAGAAAATGGCCTTTTTCAATTGGGTGTCTATCTATACATATATGTATTTATTATTATAAAATATAATATTATATAATTTAGTCAGTATCCCTTAATACAAGTTTAAACCTTACTTTGGAGCTAGCTCAATAAGTGTGATTTGTCTTTATCTGTAAAAAATAAACGGGCAAGTGCGAGTCGGACTCGTACATGAAGGGTTCCGTACCACTGTACAATGTTTTAAAACGCTGAAGAAACACGTTTCTTGTATGACGACCCCTTTAATTATTAACTTTCTCTTATTTTTAGTATTTGTGGTTGTAGTGGTCATAGTAGTACATAACCGGTGAAAATTTCAGGTGTCTAGCTATTTCGGTTCAAGAGATAGAACCCTGGGACAGATCGAGTTAAAAACGCAGAATAAATCACGTTTTTTGTATGACGACCCCTTTAATTTTCAACTTTTTTTTTGTTTTTAGTATTTGTTGTTATAGCGGCCATAGTTATTACATAATCGGTGAAAATTTTAGGTAGTAGCTATTACCTCAGGCTATTACGGTTCAAGAGATAGAGCCCTGTGACAGACGGACAGACGGACAGACAGACAGCGGAGTCTCAGTAGTAGGGTCCCGTTTGCACCCTTCGGGTACGGAACCCTAATAAAATATTAAATTACTCTTATAGGTATTCATTTAGTATAGATTAGAAGACACATTATAATTATATAATTTTATTTTCTTCTTGATTTCGTAAATAGGTAGGTAAATAATACATACGTTTTCTCAACGGCACCGGCTCTACAATCTTCTTGGCTTTCTTATGCCTCTTTATATTACACGTTAGCTTCTCAATAGCTTTCAATATCTTCTTGCTGACTTTAGTAATGGTTCTTCGCTTCGGATCGCTATATTTCCTCGTTCGTCGTCTATCGCCGACCGTTTTCTCCTTGCCCGAATCCTCAGTATCGTCAGATTCGGTCGCGGATGAATCTGACACTGGATGAAATATATATGGACTACTTGCGAAGCACGGAGAATTCATTTTCACCACCAAAGAGTTTTAATATTTTTTACATAACCTTTTTACTTTTTTATTATTTTTAAATGCGACTGGTAACAAAGTCTAAAGAACGTTGTCTAGTCGGCGACGAACTAACTAAGATTCGGGAAGTAGCTTCCAGGTGGGCTGTAGACCGTGACGACACACCTTAGGGCAGGACTGAGACCTTGGCTGAGTTACTTCAGATCGAATTGATGGACTTTTGTAACAAATTACTGTGAGCTAATGATTATTACTGTATGAAAAGATAGCCTTGTAGGAACAATAGAAATACTTATTGTGTTCTTGTTGATAAATATAATTATTAACTTATGAAATGATTATGTTTGTACAAGCTTTAAGAATTCAAGAAATTTTATAAGCTGTCCCGCCCCTAACGTACTCGTACCTACTCGTAAAGTGGGATAAACAGGGAGAAGATACGTTTTAGTAAAAAAAATATATTATACCTACCTACGTACTACCTCGATTTATCTAAATAACCTTCGATCTCTTTTCACCCATGTGTCCATATTTTAGAAATTTCAAAAATTCAACCCTCCTCATTCCATTTTTTTTTTATTTATTTAACTTTATACACAAATACAAGTGTAATGGCGGACTTAAAGCCTAAGGCCTTATCTACCAGTCAACCAACCGGGTGATGTTGAGAAAGACAAGGGTAATGCAAAAACTCAAAAAGAAATGGTGAAAAATGAACCAAGTAATAATAAACCATAAACTAGTCCATTGCCTTCGTTGTGCTCAAAGGTCACACGTTTAAAGGTAGGTTTATAAATATATACTTACAGGAAAACCTTTTTAATAATCACAAATACTTACACTACGCAAACATACGAGTACATACGATCCCTATGCATGGAATATCCTGATTTCCCTAGAGATCTGTATCAGTCTAATAGTTTTTAAGCAGTGTCCAACCCCCGGAAATTGGGCTGCTGGAGATCCATCTCGACCGCGTTCGCCCAGAAAATTATCTTCACTCGCATAATTACTTTTTCGGCTATTTATTGCGTTCGTTTCGCTTCGCTGCCTTTTCCCGGATTTCGCCTTTTGACTGTTCATTTTGGATTCTGTAAATAGTTATTTTCTTTGTTCGGTTTTGATCTCAAATATCTACTTACATGAGTGATATCTTTGCTCCTAGGAAATCTTTAAGTTATCAATCAAATAAAAATAAAATAAATAAAGCCGATCGAGGGACTGGGCGTAACTAGGCGATGCGGCTAGCAACCCATCACTATTGTGATTCCTTTTATTACGCTAAAAGTGGCCATTGAGTCTAGCAGCCCTGGACTCTGTTTGCTTAGAGCTGCAAGACCCAAAATGCTGTCTGCCCCATTAGGGATAAAGACGTGAGTGATAGTAGTATGTATTTATGAATCTGTATACCTACATAAAATGGTGTGCTTGTTCAAAACTATTTTCATAATATTTTAACATTAACTTACTGATTTGGTACACGACCTAATTAGTTATGTAATAATGTATCATCTATTAACCATGGTTATGTAGCTATAGCTACCTACCTACTTAGTTTGAAATAAAAAATGCTTCGACTTTTCTTTCCACTTGTATTTAAAATTGTTATTATCTACTCCTACGATAATTGCGCAGCAAAGCTTTACCCTCACAACACACCTACGTATATTTTACAAGGAAAATCACCGTCACTATAGTTATTGACATAGTTCTATCTTTATTTACAAATAATATTATGTATTTCATAAATAACAATAATACTCGCCTCGCCTTTACTAACTTCGTTATTTTGTTAGACACAACACAATATGTACCTATTTATCAACGTATATTTCGTACTTCTCTGCTGCTTTCATGCAAGATTCCATGCTGGTCTGGAAGCGAAAAACTTAAATGTGTCAGCTGCTTCTCATCGCAGATCGTACAAGTTAATCGAGGGAATGGGTAAATATGCGAATCATGTTAATAGGCAATGTGGCTAGCAACTCCTCACTATTTTGATTACTTTTTCACCTACACGCTAAAAGCCGCAAGACCCAAATTAGGGATATGGGATGTATTCGTGCTTAAGATCTGATATGTAGGTATACGGTTTAGTCCTTGTGTGTATCCATGTCTTATTAGAAGCAATTTAAATACATAATAGGACAAAAACCGTTGGTACTACAAAAGAGTCACCCTCGTATTAGATGTATTTTTGCGTAGGTACCTAAGCAATTTATAAAACTACAAGCTGATTCAAAATGGCTTTCGATCAAAATTATTATACTGATAAATGTACCTACGCATACAAGAAAATATTATTTATCCTAGAGCGTTATTAAAGAGGGTCACAAAGAAAGGGTCGAAATCTGACATGTCGTTTCATAATAAAAGCTCAAGTATATTTGTATGGAAAAACCTAGGCGTATTAATAATACTCAGAAAGATCATTTACATGTAGCTGGTAGCGAAGGCTCTAATCTGCATACAGTCACGGAATACATAATAGTACAAGTAATTCAGTGTTCTTCTTCGTCTTAGCGCGTTCCCGGTTGCATCCTCAGCTGTGCTGCTTCGGAGCCCGGGATGTGCTTTCCCGCTTTTTCTTCTCCAAATATAATATGCATGTCAATGGTCAACCCAACTTGCGAAGCAGAGAAGAAATAGCCGCGGCGAAACAGTTTAAATGATTTGGCTATAGTTTTACGACCGGCCGCCTGCCTGACGTCTACCCTCTTTGGGAATGCATTTGTGCAAAACGTTTTACAACCAGTCGCCGCCCGACGTTAACCCTCCTTGAGAATGCAGTTGTAGTACGAGATGTTTATCTTAGTCCTTTAGTCGCCTCTTACGACACCCACAGGTAGAGATGGAGTGATCCTATTCTAAGCCGGAAGCCACGCGGAAAGCTTCTAATTTGCATACAGTGTATATACTTATTTACTCAACGACAGTTTAAACAAGTCTGGGCGCCCAGGCTCAGTCACTTCTTGAACTTCCAGCATGACTCCCCGTAATGATGCAAGTCGAACTTCAGTCGCACAAGAGGTTTTCTAGCCGCCGGTGTTCCTACGGCTTTTGTAAAATGTTTAGAGCGAAGATTTGAGAAATCTTGGATCTCGCGTAATAATAATAATAGATAGTGAAAATTCACACTGATTAAGGCGGAGGTATAGGCAAATGGCCTTGAAGTGTGAAATAAATTGTTAACTCGTAAATTTGGTGATAATTTCCTTATTTCTCTTCGTCATGCACTAGATAGCCCTTTAAATTATTTTATAAACTGCCGTTGAAACTATTATTGGTGATCCGTCTAGCTTTAAAACTTGCCGTGGCCACTTTTGGCGGAGGCAAGTTTTAAAGCTAGACGGACTAATGTAAATACTTTCAACGGTGGTTCATAAAATAATTTAAAGGGCTATCTAGTGCATGACGAAGAGCAATATGGAAATTATCTCCATATTTACGAGTTAACAATTTATTTCAAATGAGGGCGCCACTTCAAGGCCATTTGCCTATATCTTCACCTTAAGCTAGCCCCAAAGTAAGTTTAAACTTGTGTTATGGGATACTAACTCAACGATATTTTATAATAAATACATAATATAGATAAACGATAAGGGAAGAGAGGCAGCAGGTACATTCTACGTTTTTATTTTTCCCCAGATGAGCTTGGAACAAGTTAAAACAAATTGCCAAGAAATGAAATTAAAAATTATATGCTAGCAAATAAAGCACCATCATTTAAAAAAACGTGCTGCAAATGTATGCAACAAAAAAGCTCTCGAGGATGTGCGATACAAGCCATAACTCCTGAAAAAAGGCGCGAAACGTCGCTGCTCACAATATGGAAAATGTGCTTGGAAAACTTGCTCCACGCCTGGAAAATGAATACTCCGCCGAAGTAAAGGTGAATATTTATTGTGGCAATAATTTGATTTTATATTTGGCCTCTCTCCGTGTCTGATTTATGTTAATTTTTAAGCTTTTCCGGGACGAGATGTGTAAAAATATGGGTAATTCTGACTATACAGGGTCTTACAACATATACTAAAACTATTTTAGCGTGCATTCAGTCTATGATACTGAACAACTTTCCCCAAGGAACATTATATCTAAATATGAAAAAAAAACTGCTTTTCATAGAAACTCCGATCAGTTTCTTCTTTGCTGGTCTGGGAGAAAAGAAAAAACATAAAATGTACCAGCTGCTTCTCTTCCCGTGCAGATCGTAAAAGCCGATTGAGGGAATGGGCGAGAATCTGAATCATATGAATAGGCGATGAGGTTAGCAACCCATCTCTATTATGATTTACCTTTTCCACCTTCATGTCTTTACCGCCCTTGGCTCTGTCTACCCCGTTAGGGATAAAGACGTGATAGTGTATCTGTATCCGATCAGTTGATCGGTAAATTTTACTGGAGGCCAAAAATTTTTTTTCTTATTGCGATATATGTTATTCTTAGGGAAAGTTGTCCGGTATTGACTGAATTCCGCTTTAAAATAGTTTCAGTATATTTCTGCAGACCCTGTATAATTTGTTACTTATTGTAAGGTAACAATGTTCCTATGTGCAGGTACCACAGGGCATAACAACACAAAATCAGATGCGATTTTATCGCTAAATAAAACGCAGCGATGTGCACCAGGCTCCAAAGTTAACCTCACAAAGAAATGAGCTTTTAAATATAGTTTCCACTTACCTGGTTGTGATTTGGTGTAGTCTTTAAACATCGATCGATACGTGCTCCGATGTTCTTCATCACGCCGCCTTCGTTCGACGTTGTTGAAATAATCATTTTCTGGCTCAGTTGCTTTAAAAAAAAACTGCTCGCCATTTCGATGTTCTTGTTCTTTATTTAGAGTGTGCTGTGGACCGAAGTCATTTTCTTTAGTACTATTCGGTGAAATGAATTTCGTATTTTCTATTTTACTTCTCTCCTTAGACTCATTTGAGCCGTTAAAAATTATCTTCTTAATTGTTCTCACTTCCTCTATTTCACTTATTTTTTGTTCCGTTACAGTATGCTTCGTTATCTCTTCTCTCTTTCGAAAATTCGTGTCACTCAATGAGTTTGGCAAAGCTGAATCATTTTTCTCGTTCATTGCATCTTTTCTTAAATATTTCTCAAAAGGATCACTATTCCGTTTCATTTCAAAAGGATTTTTTCCGCAATCTTTTACATTATTCGGAAAACCTTGCTCAGCGTATTGATTAAACTTACTATCGTAGAAAGAATCATTGTTATCGTAGGTAGTGTGTTTGGAAGTTGTACGAGTAGGTTCATATCCGTTCGTGTACCCGGTGTCATTAAGTTTTGTATGTGGTAGGCTACTAGGTCCAGAGTCGTGTGTGTTGTTGAAGAAAGATGGCGATTTCAATTCGGAGCTGAAATCGTTATAGGTATTTTCTCTTGATTTACTCCTATCTACATTGTGGAACGGGGGCCTGCCATTTGGCAATGGTAGTTTGGAAGCACTAGTATAATTCGAAGGTAAAGTCGTATAAAAAGGATTTGTTGGATGGAATCTTAACGGCTCCTCAGTCGTCACTACGGATTTTACTAGCGGCGTGGAGCTTAATGCGGTTGGTATGGAGTTAAGCGAGGACCTCACTGATGGTGGTCTATTCAGCAATGAGTTTGATGGCCTGATTGTCGCGTAGACGGGTGCTTGGGGTGTAGCTCTCCCACTCTGCACTTCAGCGATCAACTGAGAAGGTCCTGAAACCAAATAACATCATTTAAATAAATATTGCGACACAAAACTCATGAAGCTAAAGGCAACTCCGTATCAATAAATTCAGATAGTTTAGACGTTTCAATTTGAACTCTTTGACGCTAGAGATAAAGTTGTAAGTTTGTTTTGAACGCGTTTCCTGAGCATTTGAAAGCAAACGTCGAGGAGCGATAAAGTCGGCTCTTTGCAAGGCTCTGCATATGCAAAATTGCAGACAACGGTAAGGTAATGCTCATACAGCAAGCTATGAAAGGAAATATTCGAGACAGGGAAAAAGACATGTTTAATTTCTCACATTTGTGATAAAACGGTGAAACCTTCCAAATTATTTATC
This sequence comes from Acrobasis repandana, assembly GCA_963576875.1. Lineage (NCBI taxonomy): Eukaryota > Metazoa > Arthropoda > Insecta > Lepidoptera > Pyralidae > Acrobasis > Acrobasis repandana. The sequence goes on along the minus strand of OY756221.1, from coordinate 6,088,886 downwards.
TACTTGTTCCAATGGTTGACTGGCAGAGAACGCCATAAGGCGTTAAGTCCACCATTTGTACACTTTTTTATGTGCAATAAAGTTTAAATAAATGAAACTAATAGATTTTGAAATTATTTTGCTGTGAAATGCCTTATTTTGATTAGTTAGGTATCTCATTTGGCATTTCCTGAAGGCAAATAAATACTAATAGACGTGTGGTTCCCAGCAGAGTAGAATAAGACCACTCCAAGTGTTCCCGTGGATGTCGTAAAAGGCGACTTAGGAAACACAAGCTAAACAAAGCCTATAAACATCAATGAGACCTCTCCAACCTGTCTGGCCAGCGTGGTGAGTGTAGGCCAAATCCTCTGACTGCTCTGACTAAAAAGACCTGATGATGATGATGAAATAAATACTAAACCATTAAAGTTCAAGTTTAATAAAACTATACTTAGTAACTTGCTTATTACATACATACATACATACTATCACGCCTGTTTCCCACAGGGGTAGGCAGAGACTATAGACCTCCACTTGCTACGATCTTGACAGACCTCTTTCGCTTCATCTACACTCATCAACCTCTTCATACATGCCCTTCGGTTACGTGTACTTCTTACCTTTCCCTTTTTCAGAACGTCTGCAATCTGATCGCAGAACGTTCGCCGAGGTCGACCCTGTACCGCTCTTCCTTTCACACTTACCTTATAAATATTTTTTATTAATCTATTTTCATCCATCCTTTCTAAATGCCCAAACCATCTTAACATCCCTTGTTCTACTTTTGTCACTACGTCCTCTTTCACTCCACACCGATCTCTTATAACATCATTTCTTATTCGGTCTTTCAATGTAACACCACACATACTCCTCAGCGCTCGCATTTCAACTGCATTTATTCTGCTTTCATGCTTTTTCTGCCATACCCAACTCTCACTACCGTACATTAAAGTAGGTATTAGTACTCCTTTATGAACAGCAAGACGTGCCTTATCTGATAACTTGCTTATTGATTTTCCTTTAAGGAAAATCTGTATTTTCTATTTGATTTACTTTTTATCGCTAGTACTAAAGAATTAAAATTCATTCATCGACGACGTAGGGAATATAACAAAATAAATAAATATTATAAACTGGGTTTTAAAATGTAAGTAGGTATACAACTGTTATACAAATCAAATAAATTTAATAAACTTTTCACTTATATTCCAGATTTTTATAATATTGTGTATTTTTATAAACTATAGGAACCTACTGTAGGCAAGTAATGCAAACTTTTTTACTTAACACTCTGCAACTAAAACACAAGCTTATACATTGACAATAAACCTTATCTGAATGCAATAGAGTACAATTTACTTACTTTTTAGCTCGGTGTTCTTGCCAATAGATCTCCTTCGCGGCGACATCTCTCTGTCTCTGGTGACAACAAACTTAGATTAGAATTTACAGCGGAAGGAAGGTAATTTCTAACCTATTTATAAGTTGGAAAACACCTGTTTTACTGTATTCAAAGGAAGCGAAATAAGAATACAAGATGTGGGTAGTTAAAAAACTCAAACCCGATAGGTATAATACGTTTCTTTACTATCTATAAGCAGGCCTGTGTCACTCCCCGTTTACGTATCGAAAATGTACCTACATTATTACTATGCGCGCAGGCGGCCCCTCCGGGTGGTATATTCAGTTATGCGAATCGTTTGTCCAGAGTAATAAGAATGAAATTGGCTTGCAATGGATGTCTAGGTATCTATACGAAAAGGTGCTGAGTTCTGTCGCTAGCCACATTGAGTAGATATTTTTTTGAATTTCTTTGCTGAGTGAGACTTCTTTACGTTGGTATTATTTATTCTGTGCTATAAGTTTGGACTTGGTGTCGATGACGTCACTGCGACGCATGGCATGGGTACAGTGTGCAAATGAAACTTAAACAAATGTTTGTGAAAACTCTGGGTTCGTGGTACCTACTATTCTACACCCAGCTGCTGACTGCAACTGCCGACAGCACGTGTGGCGGCTGCATGTAGTCGGCCGCAGCTGCACGACTGGTTAGTATATACAACGTGGAAGGGACATACCCGTAATAAATCAAACCACGGTCTACACTAGACCATTACAGTATAATGAAATTAAAATAAGCCAAAAAACAAAAAAATTGGTTGCCTGTAAAGTCGGTATACGGGCGAAAGTTTTACGTGACAACGACTTCACTCCACTTCACTCCAAACTTGACTTCCACTCGGGCATGGTTAGCCCGCCTAAGAGCGAGAGAGACAGACATAAAAAGTGAAAGGCACGCGTGCCTCTCACTCGCTCTCATTGTGAGCGCATAACGTGAGCGGAGCGTAACGCAGTTTCTTGAAGTGTCACCCGGCTAACCAATTTATAAGACGTTGTCACGTCAAAATAATTTTTGGCATTTCCATACAAAAGTGTGCGGTCGCCCGGGCGATTTGTATGGGAATGCCGAATTTTTTTTTGTTTTTTGACTGTTATTTTAATTTCAATATATTTTAGTCATCTAGTATAGCCCGTAGTTCGATTTATTACGGGTATGTCCCTTTCACTTTTTATTTGTATGAAATAGCTTCCGAGCGCCGCCGCAGCATCACGTGCAGCTACCGCCGACTGCACGTGCAGTTGCAGACGCAAAGCGCTGCAGACTGCGAACCAGTGTTGCAGTGACCGCCTAATGAACCTGAATGAAACTCATCCTCATCATCCAACAAATAAGTAAGTAAGTTCCTTCAGTTGGTCTGCATTTGAAGAGAGGACGCGCGGCTTGTCTAGTCTCTATAAAGTGTAATAACAACAGGTCATCGTCTTCATCTTCTTCTTCTTCTAATAATAAATATAAAAAGCGGCCAAGTGCGAGTCGGACTCGCCCATGAAGGGTTCCGTAGCAGCAAGTAACATAATATAAAAGTTCTAAAGGTAAATTGCAGTTTACGATTTATGACGTATTAAAAAATAACTCTATAAAATCTATAAATCTATGATACCGAGACAACCACATTTTTTCAGAATTATTTTAGTAATATTTCAAAAGTTACGTTGGGGGGACACCTCAAATTTTAACTATGTATTAGATTATCTCAGGACTGGGGGATTTGATCTACATAATTTCAAAGCAGTTTTGTTACGTTTTAAAAGACCTTTTCAACGATATATATATATAAATTCACTTTTCGTTGTATGGGAGGGGTGCTGAAAAAAAATCATCTTTTCATAATTTTAAAAAACAACTTTTGGAACTTCTATATCTATCTCTCCACCAATTTTCGTGACAATCGGTGCAGTAGCGGCGGAGTACGAGCCCGGACGGACAGACAGACGGACGGACGGACGGACATGACGAAACTATGCGGGTCCCTTGTAGACTACAGAACCCTAAAAACAACTTTTCTTCATCGATATTCCACACGTCCGACATCCTAAAATTATTCGACTGCAACTGGCAGTGGCCAATTGCTAGTGCACCGCCTAGTGTTGGTTGAGCAGTGGCGGCTTGTGCCGCCTCTCTCGTAATTATTCCGGCTGCAGACTGCAACAGCACATGTTGCGACTGCATGCAGCCGCTGCACGTGCTGTCGGCAGTTGCAGTCGGCAGTTGGGTGCGGAATAGTACCTTTAGATTTCCTGATTAGAATTACTTTTAGTATTACGAGTACTTGTCACATTCCAACCAAAAATGCTCAATCTTGTTTGGGATAGTGTGTATCTCTGTAGAAAGATTTCTATGTAAAATTTTTTAACAATAAATTTAGAGCAATTTTTGAAAATAACCACGATACCACATGCAGAAGCTCTAGCTAGTAATAACTGGCCAATCAATCAAACAATGGTTGGTGGATATGACAGTAATTACAATACTACGTAACGTACGTATACGTAATAATAGGTACGTTTGTTACCCAAAATGGATATTACCTACTAATTAACGCAGCCGTAGGTTTGATGTGGTTAGTTAACACACCAACTGACAGGTTATTAGATTGTGAACATTTGCCAGTACAGTAGTTAGCAGTAAGATGTAATAGTATGTGGTGTATTTGACATTTATATAATAATACTATAATCTTTATTTGCCAACACAAAAACATAAGTAGGTACACTTTCAATTTTATTACTTATGCAATCCTTGATTGATGTTCTATGGTTACCCGTGTGGTTCCAGGTTAGAATAGGACCACTCTATCTCTTCTTGTGGATGTCGTAAGAAGCGACTAAAGGATTTAGCACAAACATCTCGTGCTACATTTGCATTCCCAAGGAGGGTTAACGTCGGGCGGCGGGCGGTTGTAAAACTTTTCGCACAAATACATTCCCATAGTGGTTTGACGTCAGGCTGGCGGCCGGTCGTAAAACTGTAGCCAATCATTTAAATTGTTCCGGGTTTTTCTTCTTTATTTTGCAAGGTCTTTGGCATCCTTAGGTGACCATTGACATGCATGTTATATTTGGAGAAGAAAAAGCAGAAAGTGCACCCCGGGCTCCGAAGCAGCACAGCTGAGGATGCAACCGGGAAGGCGCTTAGACGAAGAAGAAGACACTAGCCAGTTCTATGGGTAATCTGTGGGTGATTGTCTGACACAATATGTCAACACCTGGCCTGATGATAACTTCATCAATTCATAATTAAGACTGCAGTCTTCGACCGTGGGAATTTTTGATTGAACACCCGAATCTATATTTTCTATCTACATATACGCATTGCGCTGTATTGTACATGCACCCTGGAGACGAATTTTGACGAATTCAGAAGCGCAGCGAGCGGTCTGCCTTATCAGCGTTTTCGTCCTCATATTTATTTGAGAATTTTGGAGAACTTTAAATTTTTCTATCTTTTTACAAAAGACAAATTATTTTTATTTATTTATTGTGCGTGTTTAAGCATGAATCAATCTTCATATATGTGTATTTTTTATTTTTTTACTCAGTCGTATGCGCAAGAAATCCGACGACGTATTCGCTTATATTTTCTTCAAAGTTTAACCTTTTTAACTAAGTTTTTGAATTAATTTAAAAAAAAATACTAAAATCTTCTCATTTACTTTTTAGGATTTTCCTTTGACTTTATTTCTATAATTTATACACAACTTCATGTTTTAAATTCCGTGTAAACAACAAAGACATGAACGTCGCGCACCGCAAAAAATTGAAACACATCTCAGGTTATATGGAATTAAACAAACTATTACAATGAAAATCAATAAATTGTCTCATTCACTTTTTTAATCTTCTATATCTATATATATATAACTCAAAGGTGACTGACTGACTGACTGACATAGTGATCTATCAACGCACAGCCCAAACCACTGGACGGATCGGGCTGAAATTTGGCATGCAGGTAGATGTTATGACGTAGGCATCCGCTAAGAAAGGACGCGAGCGAAGCCACGGGCAAAAGCTAGTACTTAAATAAACTTCAATTTAACATATCTTAACATATTGTTACTAAGATAGTTTAGCTCCAATCAGCTCCGAAAAAGCAGTCAAAATCACTAAAAATAAGGACCGGGCCCTTAACAATGGTGGAAAATTCATCATAAACAATAAGTTTGTCTTGTGTATTGTCGGTAAAGAATTTTTTACATTTTTCATGTTATTTGATAACTCGTACTTTTTGTACAATAATATTTTACCACATCAATAAATATGCGAAGAAATTCTGCTACGCAATAATCCAGCACGTAATGGTTCTACTTACGAGTATGTATCGTAGTTCGTAGCTTCGTAGCAGCACAGAGTAATAGCACAGAATAGAAAATTCACGTACACAAGTCTCACACAGAAAAGAAATTCAAAGAAATATCTACTCAATGTGGTTAGCGATATGGTTTAATTTAGCTCACGTCAGAACTCAGCACCTTTTCGTTTAGATATCTAGACATCCAATGCAGCCCAATGTCATCCTTATTACTCTGGACAAACGATTCGTGTAACTGAATTTACCACTCCGAGGGACCGCCGCGCACTTAGTAATATGTAATAGGTATATTTTCGATACTTAAACGGGGAGTGACACAGGCCGGTGTTGTGTAGGAAGATTATTGCTATTGACCATGAACGAAAAATACAAGTGGACTGACAACCTTATACAAAATATTGCTATTATACAAAGTGAAAGGGACATACCTGTAATAAATTGAACCACGGGCTATACTAGATCACTTAAGTATACTCGTAATGAAATTAAAATAAGAGTCAAAAACAAAAAAAAAATCGACATTTCCATACAATCGCCCGGGCGGCCGCACTCTTTTGTATGGAAATGCCGAAATTTTTTTTTTGTTCTTTGGCTGTTATTTTAATTTCATTATACTATAATGATCTAGTATAGACCGAGGTTCGATTTATTAGGGGTATGTCCCTTCCACGTTGTATAGGAGCCTTTGCAC